>JAKLTH010000280.1:0-2400000 GCA_025175895.1 Wurfbainia villosa
AGTTTTTTGCGGTGTAAAAACTTATGTTGGTAATATTTTTTATGCATTATTATTAGTTTTCCTTTTGAAATCTTTAATCCATTGTTTTCTTATTATTATTTTTTTGTCTTAGATGTATTTTGCCACTTTTTTAGTAATATTCTTATAATTTCTTGGTTATTCTTGTCTATGTTTTTCTTTTTCCAATTGTATTTTTATTTTCAATCTTTTACTTCAATAAGAATGCATTCTTATTTTAACTGATTGATTATTTTTTTGATTCATTTTGAATCTAATTATCCTAATGTTTGCCAGCGAGAGTCTAACCATGTGTTTCTCCTTTATCTTTAGGAATCTGATGAAGAAAAATATGATTTTGTGAGGAAAGCTGTTGTGATCTTCACTAGATTTCTTGCGAAATATTTAACAAAGGTAGGAGATTGGTGATAGTTATTTTAGCGGCTTATCTATTGTCATTGCTTTCCTTTCTATTTGTATATTGATATTTGTTGTTACTTTATTATAATTGTCTTATAATTTTTATTTTCGACAGGATGATTCAGAAGTCCACATTATTGTAGAGAAATTATTGGACGTTCTAAAACTCCCTCTGAGGCAGAGCAACGAGCAAACTCTGATTTTTTATCTCTATTAATTTCATCTAAACAAGTTTTTTTTATTGATTTAAAAACTATACAGGTAATTTCATTTTATCTGCAATATTATTTTTTTCCTTTGAAATGTTTAATTCATTTTTTTTCTTGTCTTAGATGTATTTTGTCACTTTGTTGATAATATTCTTATAATTGTTTGGTAATTCTTGTCCGTGTTTTTCTTGTTCGAGGTGTATTTTCATTTTCAGTCTTTTCTTTGAATAAGAATGTAATCTTCTTTTAACTGATTGATTAGTTTTCGGATCCATTTTTAACCGAATAATACTAATGTTTGTCAGCAAGAGCCAGTAACCATGTGTTGCTTTTTTGTCTTTAGGCATCTTATGAAGAAAAATATGATCTTGTGATTGAAGGTGTTGTGATCTTCACTGGATCTCCTGTGAAGCATTTAGCAAAGGTACGAGATTAGTGATAAGAAATTTGGCAGCTTAACTATTGTCATTGCTTTCTTTTCTATTTGTAGATTGATATTTGTTGTTTTGTTATTATCATTGACTTATAATTTTTATTTTGAGTAGGATGATAAAAAATTCCACATTGTTGTAGATAAATTATTGGACGTTCCAAACACTCCCTCAGAGATAGTGCAACGAGCCTCTTCTGATCGTTTATCTCCATTAATGACATTTAAATATGTTTTTTTATTGAGTTAAAAACTATGCTGGTAATTTCATTTCGTGTGCATTATTATTATTTTTTCCCTTTGAAATATTTAATCCATTTTTTTTGGACTTAGATGAATTTAGCCACTTTATTGGTAATATTCTTATAATTGTTTGCCAATTCTTGTCTATGTTTTTTTTTGTTCGAGATGTAAAATACCGGAAAAAAAAAATATAAAATAAAATATTATTCCTTGTTAATTGATAAACTATCTTGTGGAATTTTTCAGAAATTTTTTAGAAATTTTTCTAGACTCAAACGGAAATCTATGGGATTAATTAATTGAATCTTAGTTTAATTGAACCAAGGGTTAATCAATTATAGGAGTAAACCGACCCGTTATCTCCAAACCCCCAACCCGTTTACTTAACCCGATCCGGTTTTTTTTTCCCATTAATGCCAGCCACCCTTTTCTGCGGTTTCACATCGCGGATTAAAAGCCGAGCGTTTTCTTTCTTCCTCCTTCGGCTCTCGACCTCGTCTCATCGCGATCTCGTTTTCCCCGATCCGCAGATTCTTTCCCGATCTCGATCTCGCCGACAGCAACCCTTTCTTCTCCACTCATCGCCGCCGGATCTGGCTATTCCATCTTTCCGCCAGACCCTTCGATTTATTGATCGGTCGTGGCGTCGTGGCAAGCCACGCGAGAACCCCAACCACCCTTCTTTTCTTCCCGATCGAGCGCCGTAGCAACGCCTAATCGCTGTCGTTGTCTTCGGCCCTATCGACTGTGCGCCACATCGGGCGCCGGCTGTGCCTGCTTGTGACGTCGTCGCCTCTTCTCCCCTCTGCTTCGACGCCACATCTCCTCTTCCAACGCCGATATCGATCTACAGTCGCCTTGGATCGCTTCAAGCTTGGCTTCGTCGGCACTGTGGCCCTCTCACTGGCCTCTGGTTTTCACATCCCGGTCGATTCCCCCTTCGCCAGTGACGATCTACATCCCGTGCGCTCTGCCCTAGTGTGCCGTCGGATTTCCTTGCCGTGCTCCGCCGTTTCAGATGGTAGCAAGCTCCGACAACCTTCCCTCTCCCACTAGCCGCCACCGTTGCCTTTGCTGATAGCTGATCTCGTCGGCCTTTTTCCTTCTCCCAGCTCAGGTTGTTGTCGCTTTCATCGTGGCTATTGGGACACCCTATTCACCGACCATTTGATTGTTGCAGATAGAAGATGCCTTCCACTAACAGTTTGTGAGCTCCGTTTGTCGACCTCTCCCTTTCCTGTGTTGCCTCAACCCGAGCAGTGTCGACCAGCAGCTGACATTTGTTCAAATAGCAACGGTGATTTAGCTTGGTCTCTTCTATCGATCAACCATGGTGGTTATTCAACGATTTAGGCTTACACGGTTGGGTAATCCTTGTCCTATCTCTGTTTTGATTTGGAATAGTTGATGAATTTGAGTGGATGCTTGTTTAGATCGGCTGTGTAATCATGGAATTGGATTTATCTTGTTGATAAGTTGTGGCCGATTGAAGGGGGAGAGGTAAGCTTTGATCTAATAATGATATAGTTGGAGAACAATCATATTTGTTTGTGATCATTAATATAGTGGTGTTAATTGTAGATTTAAATATCGTATTTTTGGGCAATTGAGTAGATTTAATGAGGATCAAGAAGTCGAGCAAATGAAAGCTAGGCTTGGTAAGTGAGATTTGGTTGTTCATAGTTGTGTATCATATTAATTTAGTAAACTGATTTGAATATGTTATTATTGGATTATATTGGTGGTTAGTGGAGACTAGAGTTATTTTGATTCTACGGTTTGAGGACTTGATTCGAGGCGGGTTTGCGGACGTGAATACAATCAGTCGAACTACAAATCACGTGGGTAATTTCCTACCTGGTCCGGGTAGATGTATTGCATTCAGATTTAGTCATAGATATGAGCATGTTAAGTATTCATATTACCTTGACCCTGCTCTTTTTATCGTATGCTTGATATTTTACCATTGACTATTAACTCCATTGCTGCTATCATGTTTATTTTACCATGATTAGGAGTTATATATATAGGTGATGTAAGTAACTTAGAATTTGTTTAAGTTAAGTGCAAGTAGTAAAGTCCGGATGACAACCTGAATGTAAATTGGGTAAAAAGGTCATCCGTGGGTAGATAAGGTCTTGAACCTACGGTTAATTCTAGTACCCCTAGGTTGCATGTTTACCACTGACTATGTATTGTATAAATGGTCAAGTGAATGATACTTAATGTGTCGCTACGGACCTGTGGTCTTAGCTTGATAATCGGTTTGAGTACGACTCTCTGCAGGGATGTAGAGTGCGTCTATCGATTTAGTCGACTCTACAAGATAGAGAGTGCGTCGATTAGCTTGGTATGACTCTCTACAGGATAGAGAGTATTATGATCAGTTGAGTACGACTCTCTGCAGGATAGAGAGTGCGTTGATCTGGTTAGTATGATTCTCTGTAGAATAGAGAATCTATGGTGGATGTCTGTATGGGAGACATTGCATTCATGTCATTTGCATGCATGCTGGCGACGAGGTCTCCCTTGTGGTTGAGAGTGTCGCCAGTCATCCTGCCTCCACGGTTACTCATAGGAGGAGTAACCGGTGTGAGGGCAGAGCATTGTGGTGCCGCACTCTACCACTATAGATGGTGGTAGTTGGATTTGCGTGTCGTAGTCCTGCGTGTGTGACACTCGACCACTCATGGGTAGTGACTGTCGGAGTGGCCAACAGCAGGGACCCCCATCGTGTAGCTTGCTCTTTACGCTTATATGCTACTCGATCATACTGCCCACTCGGCCACTCGAGAGTAGTGGTTGGTGTTGAGTTGGGACAGTTGTCATGCTCGAGCCACCGAAGCCACACTGGGGTCGTGGTAGCTTTAGGGTGAGCCGACATGACCATGTATGCTGCATTGCCGACTTATGACATTTTTGCATATTGCCATATATATACATATATGCATGTATATATATATATATATATATATATATATATATATATATATATATATATATATCTATATATATATATATATATATATATATATATATATATATATATATATATATATGGATGATTGTGATTAGTATACATATATAGATGCGGTATATATATATATGCTTATTGTGATGCTGCATTTGTATGTATTATGCTTACTGCGTTTGATTATTATCATATTCATGCATGTTTCTTCCATATATTATCTGATTGTGTGAATCGGTATGTGTTAGATGAGACCATGATACCTTGAGTTGATCTACTCTTCTGTTATATATATATATGTTTGATATATGTTCAGTTGGATCGAGTAGCGTACTTGAACTTGAGTATGTCTGCATTTTTATGTTGTTCATTCAGTTAGACGGTATATGCTTGTATTTATATACTATGCTGATATACCTGTTGTACTTCTAGAGTATGTCGTTAAAAATACATGTGATATTACATATATATACATATTTTCTATTACCTGCTGAGTTTTACTCACCACCCCCCACGGACCCTGGGTTTTCTGTCGCCCAGGTAACAGGTAGAAGACTTCGTGATGACTTGGAGCACCGCCGGCTGACATCATCTCATCTCACCTCCGAGGCTCCCGTGTTTTGTTTTGGGCCTTCCGTCCGTTGTGCATTGTATTTTGGAGTTTCGTGATGTATATGTTGTATATTCATATTTTGTCGAGATTTCGTGTTGTTGTGGTGTGTTAATCATACCGGTATGCATGTGTGGGATTATTGTATTGTTGTGGTATGTTTCCGCTATGTTTTTGTGTAGTTGTTGTTTTGATATATATATATATTGTTGTTATTGTGGGCCTTGTATTAACCCGAAATGTTACCACGTACAGGGGAGATGCCGTTCGTTTGATTTTCGGCTCGGTATGCTCTCGGGGCATGACACGAGATGTATTTTTATTTTTAATCTTTTACTTAATAGAAATGTACTCTAATTTTAACTGATTGATTATTTTTCGAATTGATTTTGAACCTAATAATGCTAATATTTGCTCGTAGGAACCACAAATCCCGTGTTGCTTTTTGTCTTTAAGCATCTGATAATGAAAAAAATGATCTTGTGCGCAAAGGTGTTATGATCTTTACAAGTGCTCTTCCGAAACCTTTAGCAAAGGTACGAGATTAGTGATAGGAATTTTGGCGGCTCAACTATTGTCATTGCTTTCCTTTCCATTTGTATTTATATTTGTTATTACTTTATTATAATTGGCTTACAATTTTTATTTTCAACAGGATAATCTAGAAGTCTACATTGTTGAGCAAACTCTGATTGTTTATCTCTTTTAATAGCATCTAAATAGGTCTTTTTATTGAGTTAAAAACTATACAAGTAATTTCATTTTATCTACAATATTATTTTTTTTTCCTTTGAAATGTTTAATTCATTTTTTCTTATTTATTTTTTTCTTGTCTTAGATGTATTTTGTCAATTTGTTGATAATATTCTTAAAATTGTTTGGTAATTATTGTCTGTATTTTTCTTATTCGAGATGTATTTTCATTTTCAATCTTTTATTTGAATAAAAATATACTCTCCTTTTAACTGATTGATTAGTTTTCAGATTCATTTTTAATTGAATAATGCTAATGTTTGTCAGTAAGAGCTACTGACCTTGTATTTCTTTTTTATCTTTAAGCATCTAATGAATAAAAATATGATCTTGTGATTGTAGGTGTTGTGATCTTCACTAGAGCTGTTGTGAAACATTTAGCAAAGGTATATAGATTTGTGATAGAAAATTTTGGTGGCTTAACTATTCTCATTCTTTGTCTTTTCTATTTGTAGATTGATATTTGTTGTTTTGTTATTATCGTTGACTTATAATTTTTATTTTGAGCAAGATGATCCAAAATTCCACATTATTCTGAGAAATAATTGGCCTTTCTAAACACTCCCTCAGAGATAGTGGAACGAGCCTCCTCTGATTGTTTATCTCAATTAATGGCATTCAAATACGTTTTTTTATTAAGTTAAAAACTATGCTAGTAATTTCATTTCGTGTGCATTATTATTATTTTTTCCCTTTGAAATATTTAATCCATTGTTTTCTTTTTTTTTTTGTCTTAGCTGAATTTAGCCACTTTATTGGTAATATTCTTATAATTGTTTGACAATTCTTGTCTATGTTTTTTTTTCGACATGTATTTTCATTTTTAATCTTTTACTTGAATAAAAATGTACTCTAATTTTAATTGATTGATTATTTTTCGGATTGATTTTGAACCTAATAATGCTAATATTGGCATGAACCACAAACCCTTTGTTGCTTTTTGTCTTTAAGCATCTGATGAAGAAAAATATGATCTTTGTGCGCGAAGGTGTTGTGATCTTTTGAAACCTTTAGCGAAGGTATGAGATTAGTGATAGGAATTTTGGTGGCTTAACTATTGTCATTGCTTTCCCTTCTATTTGTATATTGATATTTGTTGTTACTTTATTATAATTGGCTTACAATTTTATTTTCGACGAGGATGATCTAGAAGTCCACTAACTTGATAAAGAAATTATTGAGCGTTCTAAAACTCTCCTCTAGACAGAGCTAACGAGTAAACTACGATTGTTTATCCTTTTAATAGCATCTAAATAGGTTTTTTTATTGAGTTAAAAACTATACAGGTAATTTCATTTTATCTGTAATATTATTTTTTTTCCTTTGAAATGTTTAATTCATTTTTTTCTTATTTATTTATTTTCTTATCTTAGATGTATTTTGTCACTTTTTTGATAATATTCTTATAATTGTTTGGTAATTATTGTCTATTTTTTTATTCGAGATGTATTTTCATTTTAAGTCTTTTATTTGAATAAAAATGTACTCTCTTTTTAACTGATTGATTAGTTTTCGGATTCATTTTTAACCAAATAATGCTAATTAATATTTGTCAGCAAGAGCCACTAACCCTGTATTGCTTTTTTGTCTTTAGGCATCTAATGAAAAAAAATATGAACTTGTGATTGAAGGTGCTGTGATCTTCACTAGAGCTCCTATGAAACATTTAGCAAAGGTATGAGATTAGTGATAGGAATTTTGACGGCTTAACTATTGTCATTGCTGTCTTTTTTATTTGTAAATTGGTATTTGTTGTTTTGTTATTATCGTTGACTTATAATTTTTATTTTGGGCAGGATCATCCAAAAATCCACATTGTTGCAGGGAAATTATTGGGCATTCTAAACACTCTCTCAGAGATAGTGCAACGAGCTTCCTTTGATTGTTTATGTAAAATACCGGAAAAAATAAATAAATAAATAAAAATAAGAATATTCCTCGGTAATTGATAAAACATCCTATGGAATTATTCAAGAATTTTTAGAAATTTTCTGGACTTAAATGGAAATTTCTATGCAGTTGCGGGGAAAGCATGTTAGAGTTAACGGTTTATAGGGTCTAAAATCATCGTTTGGTAGCGTTCACCCGTTTGAAATTCGTCGCTCTTTACTCCTCGCGACTTCTCATTCTCGCTCGATCCCTTTATCTTCCAGCCACGCGACCTTTTCTCTGCCGCGCCAACTTTCTTCTCTCCCGATTTCTTCGCAGCAACCTTCTCGTGACCGACGACGTGAAGAAGCTCATTGTCGTAGAGCACCTCGCCTGTCGGTCTGCGCGCGTGAGCACGACGATTCCACCTTCTTCATATACGTCTCCTCCTCTCGCCGGTAGGCCTCTCCCTCTCGTGCTTTCTCCTCGCGACGGGCGGTGGTGACCGGCCTCGATGGAGCCCAAGGATGAGTCGACGGCGAGCACGCATGGAGGAGAGCTTGGAATCGGCAACGTCCGGTTGCAATCTGCCCTTGCGATCTCCGCCGGAGCAAGCGCGATGACGGCGACACTGCAGTTGGTTGATCCGATCGGAGTTGGAGTTGTGGTGGTCGAGCAAGTAGGGAAGGAGTATCAAGGGTAGCTTTAAATTCTTGTGAAACAGAGGCGATGGTTCTTGGCTCTGTGGATGGCATTCTTTGGTGGTCGGGAGATAGTTGGTCTTGTGGGTGAACAAGCTGGGAAGTTTTACGGTATGCGGCTATGAGGGCAAATTTTGCTTGTGTAGGAAGAGGGGATGTGAAGTGTATGTCGGTGAATGGGGAGACAAGGTTAGGTAAGATTATGTTTGAAATTTTGATATATGATTGTTGTGCATAATTTGATTGTGGTTTCATGGTTGATGGTTAACAGGAAGAGTGTTCCAAATGGGTTGTGGAAGGTGCGATTGAGGTAATGTTTAAATTGGATTGAGCGTGAATCTTGTGATTGTTATTGAAATTGGGTATAGGTTGCTTAATCGATTCATTTGGATCGTATCGTGTAGAGGTTTTAAGAAGCTATTTGGATTTAAATCTAAGATCGCTGATCAAAAGCTTTGGAATTAAAGCCGGGCTGGGTAATTTGAGATTTGAAAACTTTATCAACAAATATATGTTTTGACAGCTAGGTTCTGTGTTATGGTTGTGATGATAGATGGCAGCTACGGCTAAATTCATCTGGTTGGTATAAGTTGCTATTTCAAACATGGAACAAGAAGCTGTGAAGGAAGTTAGGCGTGGTAAGTCCAAACTTGAATGTTTTGGATGTATACTAATGTTATTTTGTTAATAGATATGGTGGTTGCTTCTAAACTGCCTTTTAGTGCAGGTGATGAAGATAAACGGGGATAAGCTTGTCATTTCCTATTTGGAGGTGGAGCTTCTCAGAGGAATCTTAGTAGCAGGTGGGTAATTTCCTACCTGGTCCGGGTAGATGTATTGCATTCAGATTTAGTCATAGATATGAACATGTTAGGTATTCATATTATCTTGACCCTGCTCTTTTTATCGTATGCTTGATACTTTACCGTTGGCTATTAACTCCATGGCTGCTATCATGTTTATTTTACCATGATTAGGAGTTATAAATATAGGTGATGTAAGTAACTTAGAATTTGTTTAAGCTAAGTGCAAGTAGTAAAGTCTGGATGACAACCTGATTGTAAATTGGGCAAAAAGGTCATCCGTGGGTAGATAAGGTCTTGAACCTACGGTTAATTCTAGTACCCCTAGGTTGCATGTTTACCACTGACTATGTATTGTATAAATGGTCAAGTGAATGATACCCAATGTGTCGCTACGGACTGTGGTCCCTAACTTGATGTCGGTTTGAGTACGACTCTACGAGGATAGAAGTGCGTCGATCGATTAATCTGACTCTCTGAGATGTAGAGTGCATCGATTAGATTGGTATGACTCTCTACAGGATAGAGAGTATTATGATCAGTTGAGTACGACTCTCTGCAGGATAGAGAGTGCGTTGATCTAGTTAGTATGATTCTCTGTAGAATAGAGAATCTATGGTGGATGTCTGTATGGGAGACATTGCATTAATGTCATTTGTATGCACGCTGGCGACGAGGTCTCCTTTGTGGTTGAGAGTGTCGCCAGTCATCCTGCCTCCACGGTTACTCATAGGAAGAGTAACCGGTGTGAGGGCAGAGCATTGTGTTGCCGCACTCTACCACTATAGACGGTGGTAGTTGGATTTACGTGTCGTAGTCCTGCGTGTGTGACACTCAACCACTCATGGGTAGTGACTGTCGGAGTGGTCAACAACAGAGACCCCCATCGTGTAGCTTGCCTTTACGCTTATATGCTACTCGATCATACTGCTCACTTGGCCACTCGAAAGTAGTGGTTGGTGTTGAGTTGGGACAGTTGTCATGCTCGAGCCACCGAGGCCACACTGGGGTCGTGGTAGCTTTAGGGTGAGCCGACATGACCATGCATGCTGCATTGCCGACTTATGACATTTTTGCATATTGCCATATATATACATATATGCATGTATATATATATATGGATGATTGTGATTAGCATACATATATAGATGCAGTATATATATATATATATGCTTATTGTGATGTTGCATTTGATTGTATTATGTTTGTTGCATTTGGGTGTACATCATATTCATGCATGTTTCTTGCATTTGTGATACGATTGTGTCGGATACTGGTATGGGTTGGACAGACCATTAGATACCTTGACCTGTAGCTAGAGTATATTGTGAGTTGATCCATTCTTCCTGTTATATATATATATGTTTGATATATGTTCAGGTTGGATCAGAGTAGCGTAGCAGACTTTAAGTATGTCTGTATTTTTATGTTGTTTATTTGGTTAGACGGTATATGCTTGTATTTATATACTATGCTGATATACCTGTTATACTTCTAGAGTATGTCGTTGAAATACATGTGATATTACATATATATACATGTTTTCTATTACCTACTGAGTTTTACTCACCACCCCCACGGACACCGGTTTTTACGCCGTGCGGTGAAGACTTCATGACAGCTTGGAGCACCGCCGGCTGACATCATCTCATCTCATCTCCGAGGCTCCCGTGTTTTGTTTTGGGCCTTCCGTCCGCCGTGTTATGTATTCGGAATTTTCATGATGTATATGTTGTATATTCAGATTTTGTCGAGGTTTGTGTTGTTGTGGTGTGTTAGTCATACCGGTGTATGTGTGGGATTGTTGTATTGTTGTGGTATGTTTCCGCTGTATTTTTGTGTAGTTGTTGTTTTGATATATATATATATTGTTGTTATTGTGGGCCTACGGTGTTGGGTTTCCGGTACCGCGGCGTGTGTGTGTTCGATCATGTTTCGTAAACATGAGCACAGCGGAAGCAATAAAATTAATAAATACTCCTATTTATTACAACACACACAACACACGCATGCTATTACAACAAGTGTAGACATAACCGTAAATTAAAATTGCGATAAAAGGAAATTAAACTACGTTATACCTTCCGTATGACGTGTAGCGGGAACGGCATCAACCGGAACGATCCTCGTAAGAATCGTCTCTATCCGTATCCACGCCGAGCTCCTCGGGATGACTTCGCTAAGTCACGAGCTTCGTCTTCGTACGGGTTACTAGCCTCGTGTTGAAGACGACGTGATCGAGAGATGATCACGATCCGAATCCAAATTCGGATCCAAAACGAGTTCTCAAAACTCGCTTCTCCGGAGAGGTATTCGTCAACCGGTTGACGAATCCTTCGTCCTCCACCTCAGAGGATTACCGGAGATCAAATCCCCGGTATGTTAGCCGCTGTCGGAGCACTAACCGTCGTCCAAACGACGCTCCGACGAGAGGAGAAGAAGCTGTCCAGAAAACTGGACAGCTTGGTGGAGGAGATAGGCGCCGGCCAACAAAGGAAGCCAAGTGCTTACCTTGATGGCAAACCTAAGGAGGATCGCCGGAACTCTTCCGGCAGCAGCTCGACGCCGGCGAGGAGGAAGGAAGCCGCCTTCTGGACGCCGGTTGGAGGAGCTAGGGGCTGGGCGGCAACACAAGCGCAACTTTGTGTTGGGCGTAGAGGTTTGGATGATTGGATTAGTTAGGGTTTAACAATCCCTTAAGCCCACTTTTATAGAGAACTAATTCTCTTAATGGTTAATGGATCATATCCATAAAGCCCGTTAACCGCTCCATTAAGATAAGTTAAAATAAACCAAACCATGATGGTTTATTTTAAGTTAAAGCGAACGAACCAACCTTTGGTTCATTCGTTTAATATAAACCAAACCCTTTGGTTTATTCTCATCCATTATTAGAACCAAACCATTTTGGTCCATCCATTATGTCTTCATAAGACCACGGCCCATCCACGCTTCCATTGCGGTGAAACAATTTCATGCTCGCTTTATGTTTGGTCGACCAAACATAGTTTCTCGATGCGAGAATCCCATTCTCAAGCTCGTTTTAAATCCTTTGGATTACACTCGTTGTCGCGTGTGACCAAATAGGTTCTCGGTTTATGTTGGCCGTCTATAATTAACCATTAATTATAGAGCGATCATGAGTGGCACCTAGTAGTACATCATGATCCCCGATTAGCAGAAAAGATCAGCGGTTGATCGAACTATTTACGAAACCCTTGATGCTCGAATGAATCGTGCCCCATTCCCTTCACTCATCTTATACCCACTTGGTTGGGACATGGTCTATTGTGTGTCCCACTAAGTGACTCTCGTCACACCTAGCCCAGTATCATTTCCTCGTCCTCACAGTTCTAGTTACTCCACATGTATCGAAGAGTACCTTACTCTAAACATGTAATGCTTTGGCCAGACTTTAGTAACAATCCGACGAGAGGCCATGGGTATACATCTCCTGCGAGTGGTGAATCCTTTATAGGCTATTCAAACACCTTGATCACTTGACTTATACCCAATCATCCGGGTCCACATCTCCTTAGAGATGTTTGCTTAAGATGTCAAAGCATAAGTCTCCATGATCAAGATGACTTGAATACATGAAGTCAAAGGAACATCGCACTTAAGCTACGATGGAACTTCATTGACATATCTATATGCGAGAGAACCATATGAAGTCTTACGGTGGTCACTCGATGAACTAGTTACCATAACTAGCATCCACGATTAACTCGGACATCACTATGTCTCGGCCCGGTGAGAATCGGTGCTTGGATACACCAGTATACCTCGTGCTAGTCTCGGCGAATTGATGGTGTCGAATCCATCAATTCATCGACTAGGGATAATTAGATACATCACAATTACACATGTAGAGATACTCACTAGTTGTGATCGATCACAAATTCTCTCATCTTTGTGAATCGTATCGTGGACATTGATAAATGAGTTTAAGATCAATCAAATACATTAAACATGTATACTCAAATAGTGAATCTTCATTTATCATATAAATGGTTCATACATAAAGCGATTGCCTTAGGACATCTCTCATATATTACTAACGGACTCCTTGGCCTAATGCCAATCGCTACGGTATCGATACCATAAGCACCAACATGACCCTCAAACTTACTTTGAGGTAATGCTTTAGTCAAAGGATCCGCTAAGTTCCTTTCGTGGGAATTTTCTCGATTTGTATTTCGTTCCTCTTGATGATCTCTCGATAAGATGATAGCGGTGAAGCACATGTTTGGATCATTGATGAGACCACATCAAGTTCATAGATGAACTACTTGATCCAAACCGCTTCCTTTCTTTGCTTCCAAGGCTGCAATGTATTACGCCTTAGTGGCGAGAATCCGCTATAGTGTCAAGCTTGGAACCTTTCCGACTTATTGCGCCTCCATTCCAGGTGAATACATACCCAGACAAAGACATGGAATCATCCTTGTCTGTCTGGAGCTGGCATCCGTATACCCACGTATCACCATGTACCCTTCTCCATATATTAGGAACACATCCTTAGTTCTTCTCAAGTACTTAAGGATCGTCTTATGATCACCCAATGATCCATTCTGGATCGGTGAGTATCTGCTCGTGACACTCGAGGCATACGATACATCGGGCCTCGTACATAACATAGCATACATGATAGATCCTATTGCGGATGCATAGGGAATCTTACTCATGCAAATCCTCTCTCGTCTTACGTGCGCGGACACATAGACTTGAAAGGTGTACCCCATGCACGATGGGTAGATAACCTTTCTTGGATTCCGACATGCTAAACCTCTTTAGCACTCGGTCTATATATGTAGACTGCGAAAGACCAAGCAACCGTTTCGATCTATCTCTATAGATCTTAATCCCAAGGATGTAGGTTGCTTCTCCCGGTCTTTCATGGAGAATGTCTTGGATAACCAAACCTTAGCATATGTAAGATTGACACATCGTTTCCTATAAGTAATATGTCATCGACATACAATACTAGGAATCTGTTGCCTCCCACTAACCTTCTTGTACACACAAGGTTAAATGCGGATTTTGTGAGAAATCAAACTTTTTGATTGTCTCATCAAAGCGGATATTCGACTCTGGATGCTTGCTTGATCCATAAATGGATCGTCGCAATTTGCATACCTTGGTTTTATCAACGATGTGAAACCCTCGGTGTATCATATACACGTCCTCGGCGGGTTTCCATTAAGGAAATTGTTTTCACATCCATCTGCCATATCTCATAATCATAATGAGCTATGGCGGGAGCATCCGAATGGATTTAAGCATAGCTACAGGCGAATAGGTTTCGTCATAATCAACACCTTGCTTTTGACGATATCCTTTCGCCACCAATCTAGCCTTATAGGTAATCACATTACCATCCATGTAGGTTTTCTTCTTGAAAACCCACTTGCACCCTATAGGCTTTATGCCTTCAGGTGGGTCAACCAAGTTCCAAACTTGGTTTTCATATATGGAATCCATTTCCGACTTCATGGCACCAAGCCACTTATCCCTTTCTGAACTTGTCAGCACTTCTTCATAACTGGTAGGCTCCTCATCATCAATGAGTAACACGTCGTTCGATTCTTTTACGAGAAATCCATATCTCTCAGGAATGTTGCGTGTTCTACCAGATCTACGAAGATGTGGTGTTACAATAGGTCCAGCCGATTGCTCATCACTATGAGTTATCGGCTGTTGTGCTTCACCGTATCTCATTAATGTCTATTTGAGTCTCTCGAGCCTCCTCAAGCTCGGCGACACTCCCACTTTGTTTTCTTGCAAGAGAAACTCTTTCTCTAGAAACACACATGCCTTGAAACAAACACCTTTTGTTCCACGGGATGATAGAATTAGTAACCCCTTGTTTCCTTAGGGTATCAATAAATAGACATTTATCGGACTTAGCATCCGATTTATGCGATACGTCCGCTTCACATAAGCGAGACAACCCCATATCTTCAAGTAAGATACATGAGGTTTCTTACTATTCCATATCTCATATGGAGTAGTTGAGACTACCTTAGTAGGCATTACATTTAACAAGTAAACAGTATGCGAAGTGCATAACCCCAAAGGACTTGGGAAGAGTCGCATGATTCATCATTGACCGACCATGTCCAACAAGGTCGATTCGCCTCTCGGATACACCATTATCTTTGTGGTGTATAGGCGAGTCCATTGAGACAATATGCCATTGTCTCTTAGATAATCAAGAAACTCTTGACTTAAGTATTCACCACCTCGATCCGATCAGTATTTTAATACTCTTGTCATGTTGTTTCTCTACTTCATTCTGAATTCTTTGAACCTTTCAAGGCTTGGACTTGTGTTTCATCAGAACACATACCCAAACCGTGAGTGATCATCGGTGAAGGTAATGAAGTAGCTATAGCCTCCTAATGCTTGAGTTGACATAGGTCCACATACATCGGTATGTATTAGACCTAGTAACTCTCCCACTCGTTCACCTTTTCGTAAAGGTAACTTAGTCATCTTGCCTTTTAAGCATGATTACATGTATCGTATGAATCCAATTCAAGCGATTCGAATTCCACATCGGTGTAATTCGGACATGCGTTTCTTGCTTACATGGCCAAAACGACAATGCCACATGTAGGAGTCTATTTGATTATCCTTTCGAGCACGTGTTGCTCGCCCGATATTGCAAATGTCCTTTGGATCGTCCAGCGTATAAACACCATTGCTTAAAGTTCGATCCATAAAGAACCCCATTCAAAGTTATGTAACAACAATTGTTACTAAGCGTCAAATGGAAACCATTTCTATTTAAACAAGAAATAGAAATGATGTTCTTTATCAACAAAGGAATATAAAAGCAATTGTCAGTTCTAAGACAAGTCTGCGGGGAGTTTCAACAAATCGTTCGATGGCGAGTCGCGACCTTTGCTTCATTCCCAACACGTAAATTTGACTCTCCTTGACGAGTCTTCTTCTATTCCTTAGCCCATGTATGTCATTACATATATGTGAGCCACACCCAGTATCCAATACCCAAGTGTCTGAGGAAATAGAATGACAATCAATAAAGAAGATTTCTGAAGAAGATGGGGCATCCGATGCCTTATCCTTCTTCACGGACTCAAGATAAATCTTGCACTTTCTTCACAAATGGCTCTCCTTGCCATAATGATGGCAAGTTTCCTTTTGTGCTAGTTCTACCTTCTTAGTCTTTCTCTTCTTTCCCTTCTTTGTTCCTTTGACTTCCTCTTAGAACCTTTCTTGAGGAATCAACTAATGCGACACCGTCCTACTCATGCTTCTCGAGAAGACTCCACAGTCTTGACATGAGCAGTACCACAGATGAACCTCCTAGCATCTCAGAGGTGAAGAGGAGCTTTGAGACTTCGAACCTTTCGAATCTCACTTGCTCATCAACCAACTCACAAAGATGAAGGACTACGATATGAGCATCCATATGCTCATGCTGCCTTCGTAGCTTGGGTTCCATCGTGGCTAGCATGATGCAACTCATTTGTTCAGAATCACTCACATGTTTCTGATAGGCCAACAATTGGTCAAAGTTGCATAAATCACTAGAACGAAGCGGGAAGAGGCGCCGAGGACATACACAAGCTTTTCACCTTGAGAACAATTCTCAAGTTTCTAAGTCGATCCAGAAGTTGGCCCGATCAATTTATTTGAATCCAAAATGGAGCATAAATTCAAACAATTCATGATCAATATATTAACTTAGAAATACATAACGAGCATATATGAGAAAATGATTTTAAAATGCATCAATATACATTTATAAATCCCATTCATTTTTTTTGAATTTCAAAAACCCCAAAATCACTTGGGAGATTGTAGGTCCATCTCGAATGGGCTGATATCCATCGTAGTTATGAACAACCTTGGAGAGTCCAGCAAGCCATTCATAACTACGACGGTAGGTATCAACTATACCGATTGCATATCACGTATATGCAACTATCACAATGTGCTATCAACTAATTGAATGTTCACACATACATCGGGTTGTTAACACATTAACAAGTATGCATCATATGCATAGCACCCAACTTCACCTCCCTTTACATCGACCTTGGAGAGAGTCCAACAAGCCGATGCTCCAGGTTAAAGCCAACCCATTAATCGGGACATAGTTTTAATATGGTTAGAGCGCATTCAACCAATTAGCCCAGCTTGGAGAGAGTCCAACAACCAAAGCTAACGATTGACCTCGACTCTTACCATATTAGTATTAAACTATTCCATGGTTTGAACATATTGAGTTAGTAGGGCTTGGAGAGAGTCCAACAACCCAAACAAGAAGCGAACTCTGGTTCTAACCATATTAATGGAAGGTGTAGGCTTTAATATTGATTAAGGGTTTTATGTCTCATCCTCTTTGCATGCAAATAACTATTATCTACATGGCATGGCATACATGGCATACATCTACATGTCACGACACATGGCATAATGTTATGCATCTA
Source organism: Wurfbainia villosa (assembly GCA_025175895.1). Classification (NCBI taxonomy): domain Eukaryota; kingdom Viridiplantae; phylum Streptophyta; class Magnoliopsida; order Zingiberales; family Zingiberaceae; genus Wurfbainia; species Wurfbainia villosa. The sequence continues at coordinate 17,472 of JAKLTH010000280.1, forward strand.
ATGCAATTACATGGCATACAATTATGTCATGTATATAATTTCCTTATATGTCATAACTATTTATGGAAATAAAATATGTTTAAGATTTGATTCTCCAAATCAAATCATAATTAAATTAGGAAACAAATTTCCAAATCTAATCACATATTTTATTCATGGAATTATTTGATTAAGGAAAATCTATTTAGCAATTTCCTAAATCTTTAAAACTACTTATGGAAATTAAATATTTTAAGATTTGATTTCCCAAATCAAATCATGATTAAATTAGGAAACAAATTTCCAGAATCTAATCAAATATTTTATTTATGGAAAATATCAATTTCCATAAATACTTCCAACTTTCCAAAAGTGGAAGATTTCCATAAATACTTCTATACTTTCCAAAATTGAAAAATTTCCATAAATACTTCTAAATTTCTAAAATTTAGAAAACTTCCAGAAATACATTATGACTATCGCAAAACCATTTTTACGATTATGTCGAAACACAACCTGGGCTCTGATACCACTGTTGGGTTTCCGGCACCGCGGCGTGTGTGTGTTCGATCATGTTTCGTAAACATGAACACAGCGGAAGCAATAAAATAATAAATACTCCTATTTATTACAACACACACAACACACGCATGCATATTACAACAAGTGTAGACATAACCGTAAATTTAAATTGCAATAAAAGGAAATTAAACTACGTTATACCTTATATGGCGTGTGGCGAGGCGGCATCAGCGGAGCGATCCTCGTAAGAATCGTCTCTATCCGTATCACGCCCGAGCTCCTCGGGATGACCGCTAAGTCACGAGCCGTCTTCGTGCGGGTTACTAGCCTCGTGTTGAAGGCGGCGTGATCGAGAGATGATCACGATCCGAATCAAATTCGGATCAAGCGAGTTCTCAAAACTCGCTTCTCGGAAGGTATTCGTCAACCGTTGTGGCCAATCGCCGTCCTCCACCTCAGAGGATTACCGGAGATCAAATCCCGGATAAGTTAGGCGCTGTCGGGCACTAACCGTCGTCAAAGCGGCGCTCGACAGAGGAGAAAAAGCTGTCAGAAAACTGGACAGCTTTGGTGGAAGATAGGCGCCCGGCCAACAAAGGAAGCGAAGCTCACCTTGATGCCAAACCTAGAGAGATCGCGGAACTCTTCGGAGGTTCACGGCTGAAGCTCGGCCTTGGCGGCAAGGAAGTTGCCTGGCGGCACAACGGTTGGCGGCTAGGGTTTGGATGATTGGATTAGTTAGGGTTTAACAATCCCTTAAGCCCACTTTTATAGAGAACTAATTCTCTTAATGGTTAATGGATCATATCCATAAAGCCCGTTAACCCGCTCCATTAAGATAAGTTAAAATAAACCAAACCATGATGGTTTATTTTAAGTTAAACGAACGAACCAACCTTTGGTTCATTCGTTTAATATAAACCAAACCCTTTGGTTTATTCTCATCCATTGGATTAGAACCAAACCATTTTGGTCCATCCATTATGTCTTCATAAGACACGGCCCATCCACGCTTCCATTGCGACTGAAACAATTTCATGCTCGCTTTATGTTTGGTCCAACCAAACATAGTTTCTCTCGGTCTGAGAATCCCATTCTCAAGCTCGTTTTAAATCCTTTGGATTACACTCGTTGTGCGTGTGACCAAATAGGTTCTCGGTTTATATTGGCCGTCTATAATTAACCATTAATTATAGAACGATCATGAGTGGCACCTAGTAGTACATCATGATCCCCAATTAACCGAAAAGATCAGCGGTTGATCCGAACTATTTACGAAACCCTTGATGCTCGAATGAATCGTGCCCCATTCCCTTCACTCATCTTATACCCACTTGGTTCAGGACATGGTCTATTGTGTCGATCCCCACTAAGTGACTTCGTCACACCTAGCCCAGTATCATTTCCTCGTCCTCAGATTCTAGTTACTCCACATGTATCGAAGAGTACCTTACTCTAAACATGTAATGCTTTGGCGAAGACTTTAGTAACAATCCGACGAGAGGCCATGGGTATACATCTCCTCGCAAGGAGTGGTGAATCCTTTATAGGCTATTCAAACACCTTGATCACTTGACTTATACCCAATCATCCGGGTCCACATCTCCTTAGAGATGTTTGCTTAAGATGTCAAAGCATAAGTCTCCATGATCAAGATGACTTGAATCTGCATAAGTCGAAGGAACATCGCACTTAAGCTACAGTAAGAACCGTTGACATATCTATATATGCGAGAACCATATGAAGTCTTACGGTGGTCACTCAATGAACTAGTTACCATAACTAGCATCCACGATCAACTCGGACATCACTATGTCTCGGCCCGGTGAGAATCGGTGCTTGGATACACGAGTATACCTGCGTGCTAGTCTCGGCGAAATTGATGGTGTCAGAATCCATCGATTCATCGACTAGGGATAATTAGATACATCACAATTACACATGTAGAGATACTCACTAGTTGTGATCAATCACAAATTCTCTCATCTTTGTGAATCGTATCGTGGACATTCAGTAAATGAGTTTAAGATCCAATCAAATACATAAAACATGTATACTCAAATAGTGAATCTTCATTTATCATATAAATGGTTCATACATAAGGCGATTGCCTTAGGACATCTCTCGTATATTACTAACATCACGGGCCTTGTATTAACGAAATGTTGCCACGCATCTGAGGAGGTGTCGTCGTTTGATTTTGGCTCGGTATGCTCTCGGGGCATGACAACTTTAGTGGTATCGAGCCCGAGGTTACTGCGATGTCATCTGATGTTGTTTTGTGTAGTCTTGGATTCTCGAAGTCGATTTATTGGTTTTGGTTTTACGAGATGAGATGGGCTGACCTTTGAGCTCAGCGGCCACAGTGCAATTCACGAAAACTTATGGTTTAGTAGATATTTATCTAAACTTGATCGATAGGTGTATACTGATATAGTTATGACACTGTGTAGACTTGTATGAGTAGGTGTCGTCCAGGGCGACCAGCGGAGTTCTTAGATAGGGTTTATACTCCGGTTATGTTGGCTATGCATTTAGATGCTTATAAGGAATAACCGTAGTGTGTTGGGTATTATTAATGGCGTGGTATGAGTTGACCACGGGAACGACCTGTTGAGTCTGTGAGTCTTGAACCATGTCGAAAAGGTGATTTACCTTTGAGAGCCGACTGATACCGAGTCGAAAAAACATGGGTCAAGTCGTCACATTTCTGGTTGAAATCAGAGATTTCAGCCTTAGAGATTTCCACTAATTGTACTAGTCAGATCATTACCTATTGGGTAATGGACAAGACAAATTGTCTATTGTTGATGCAGATAGCGGAATGCTAGGTTACGGTGTTTCATAGGGATTTTATCCCTGAGTTGTTCGTACTGAGTTGTATAACTTTGAGAGTACTTTTGAGTACTTAACTCATGTTATACCGAGAAAGAAGAGTTGTTTGCATACCATTATCGGGATCAAGCCGATATTTGGTGATAAATGCAGAAAATAATCTTCGGGAAATAATATATCACTTGATCATGGTTTAGTAATGATTGAAAGAGAATATTTCCCTGTGTCACTTTTAGTGACACATTGTAAGGAATTCTTAAGCTTCCAGAAAGGGCGATCGGTTAGTAATAGTGTACTGTGCAGAGTCGTGAGACTTGCAGAGGTTACTACCACCTAATAGCTCAAGAAGATGAATGGATGATTTAAGTCACCCAGAGTTATTGGCTTATAGTTGGATTAGGATGTCGGGATTTGTTGGTGCAATCAGACCCAAAGGATGTTTTTGGTGATCGACAAGGGTTTAAGTCAAGGTGATAATTATGTGTTATCTCATACGGTTGTTTGAGATGTATTTTGAAATCTCTTGTAAGTCGAGGATGGATGCAAGATTGATGAAGACCGGACGTGGAGTCTGGAAAGTGAAGACGGACGTGGAGTCTGGCAAGTGAAGACCGGACGAGAGTCTTGGCGATGAAGTCCCGGGCGTGGCCTCTTGGCGGTGAAGACCCGGGCGAGGAGTCTTGGCACGAAGTCCGGAGATGATTCTGGCATGGAAGACCTATGAACGATAATTCATAGGCATCGAGGTAAAGGTGGTAGTCGAGGTGGCGCCTCATTTGGAACCTCTTGCTCTTGTTGGCGGCGGGTTGACTCATACCGATCGGCGATGCCTCGGCGATGCTTGTTCAACTAAGCGAGCGCAAGGAGGTGTCGGCGAGAGCTCGGCTCGCTACAACAAGCGAGTTATTCTCGATCGGCGGCGCCTCGAGGTGAGGTTATTTCTTCTGGCGAGAGGCAAGCCCGCGATCGGTTGATGTCTCGGCCCACTGTATGTTCGTAGGAAAACCGGCAAGCAATGATCGGCGGCGACTCGACTAGACTTTGATCCAAGCGAAGCACAAGGCTGTCATCGAGCTCGATGTTGCTCTTCGATTGGAACCAAAGTCTGCCTGTCGAAGCGGCGACTCAACTAGAGCTTTGATCCAACGGAACAGACGCGAGGCTATCAGCCTGGAGCTTGGCTACTGTTTCGATTGGAACCACTTTACCGAAGCGGCGACTCGACTAGAGCTTTAATCACGAATGAAGCAAGGGACTATCGAGAGCTCATTGTTGCTTTCGATTGGAACCAAAGCTTTGCGATCAGCGTCGGATCATCGTCTCGACTGGACCTATGTTTTCAATGGAAATAAAACTAATTATGGTCCAAATCTTACCGTTGAAGCCATTAATAAATGCCAATTAATGCTCCAATCGAGGCACCAACCGAGGCGACTCGACTGGGCAGGCAGAAAAGCCCTAATCAAGCTCGAGCTATCAAGTATTCTGGGCTTATATATTTCAAAGTTAAAAAAGAGAACTAACGACATTTTCTGAAGAAAGACACGAGGGAAAAAGCTTCTTCATTCTTAAAATCCTTGATCATCCAACAGGAGTGTCAACGATTCAGCAAGCAAGAAGCATTTTCATTCACTCTGAAATCTGTACTCGTTTTACTACTTCTTCATTGTCTACTGTAAGCTTTCTTGTAACGTTTCTGATAAACTGTGCAAAAGGGTTTCTCCACCTTCTGTGTATCACTGAGAAGGAGAAGTTTATAGTGGTGGTGTGCATCACTAGAGCCGACAAGGGCTCAACCGTGGAGTAGGGACTTGTGTTCCGAACCACATAAAATTGGTGTGTTTGCGTTTGTCATTTTTCTGTATTCGTTTTCTTGTTTCCGCTGTGTACTAATCATTGTAGAAGGGTACAACGAATCGAAAAGACGAGCATAGCTATTCATTCCCCCCCCTTTCTAGCGACGCCAACGATCCTACAATTGGTATCAGAGCAAGGTGCTCTTCTTCGGATTCACAACTGCAAGAGCAAGTTCAAATGGCGATGCAAGAAGGTTACAGCACAAACAGGCCTCCATTTTTTGACGGAATGAACTTCCAGTATTGGCGAAGCCGGATGGAGTACTATCTTATGACTGAGATAGATATGTGGTTTTCAGTAACCGAAGGTTTCACGACACAGATAGACGCAGAAGGCAAAGTACTTGAGTCTGGAAGGTGGACTGTAGAACAAAAACGCAAGGCACAAGCAAATGCTAAGGCCACCGTGACTCTGCAATGTGGTCTAGCGAAGGATCAACTCAACAAAGTGGGTCCATTCAGCTGCGCGCAAGATCTCTGGAATAAACTGATAGAACTGAACGAAGGGACAAGAGACTCGAGGATAGCAAAGCGAGATCTCTACATGAACCAGCTACAAAATCTTGCTATGAAAGATGGCGAGACTGTTGGTGAGTTGCATGGAAGGTTCAAGGAAGTATTGAATGGGCTGCATTCAGTCGGAGAAAATTTGGAGAACAGAGACATTATCAGGTATGTCCTAAAGTCTTTTCCCCGAAATGCTTTGTGGTCATCTATGGTAGATGCCTACAAAGTATCAAGGGATCTGTCTACTATAAAGATGGATGAATTATTTTGTGAAATGGAATTACATGAGCAAGCTAACAAGGGTCCAAAAGAGAAAGGTATTGCTTTTGTTGCAGGTGAGCAATACAAGGAGAACAAGAAAAAGGAGAAGAAGAAGGAGTCATCTTCATCCTCATCTGAGACAAATAGTGACAGTGATGATGAGTCCTCATCCAGCGAGGTAGTCAATTTCGTGAGGATGATGATGAGAAGCGAAAGTACAATAAGAAGGATGTAAAGAAAATCTTCATGAGACAAGAGGAAAGGTAAGTCATCACATAAATTTAGAGGTAAATCGATGTGGTTTGTTTTGAGTGTAACAGAAAGGGCACATCAAGAGTGAATGTCTCGATCTCAACAAGAAAGAGGACAAGTCCGGGAAGAAGAAGGCGTTGAGGGCAACATGGGATGACTCTTCTTCCAGTTCCTCGAAGATGAAGACAGTGGCAAATGGAGCCAAGCATATGACACTAATGGCGTTTAATCATACTGATTGGATGAGTCTTCATGGAAGGACATCATCATCATGATGATGATGAGGTAACATCTTGAACTAGATAAATTGTATGAAAAGCATGCTTAACTAATGCCTTGAGTAGATCAAAAATAAAGTTAAGATGTTAAAATCAGAATTAGAGGAGCTTAAAACTCGGGATTACATTCTGCGAAATTAGGATTGATACTTATGAAATCGAAAAACTTAGGAAGAAAACAATTTCTTGAGAGCACAAGTTGATGATCTCAAGTGCACATGAGAGATTCACAACAAGCTCTCAAACTCTTAACATGATTTTAGATGCCCAAAGGCGCTTTACAACAGAGCAGGAATAGGCTACAAACCAACAAAAGGGAATTGATTTCATGTCATTAGTCAATAGAACTCATGTTGGTAAAGCAAACACAACTAAGGCTTGGATTCCTAAACAATATGTGTAAATGCTAATGGACCCAAAATCTGGGTTCCAAAGATCTTGTTTTTCGTGTTTGATTAGGTGCAGTGGGGAGTATCGAATGATGTGGGTCGTAGATAGCGGATGCTCCAAGCACATGACCGGGGACTCCACAAAGTTTGCTACATTTAAAAACAGGAGTAAAGGTACTGTTTCTTTTGGTAATAGTGGCAAACTAAAAGTCATAGGAGTAGGAGACATAGTAATATCTGAACAATTTAGGATTAAGAATGTTCTGCTAGTTAGAGGAATGACTTTTAATTTGTTAAGTGTCAGTCAATTATGTGATGAAGGATATAGAGTAGAATTTTATTCAACTAAATGCTTAATTAAACATAATGAAACCGATACTATCATGCTAGTAGGGACGAGGAAGGAAAATATCTATCAAGTTCAATTTAGTAGTGCTACTAACCTGCGTGTGAAGTGTTTTTTGTCCAAAGAAGATGAATCATGGCTATGGCATCGGAGACTAGCACACGTCAACATGAAAAATATCAAGAGGTTGGCCAAGGAAGAGCTTGTGCGGGGTCTACCATTGCTCAAGTACGAAAAGGACAAGCTATGTGATGCATGTCAAAAAGGTAAACAAATAAGAGCATCACATAAAAGCAAGAACACTGTAAGTACTTTAAATGCTTTAGATTTATTGCATTTAGATTTGTTTGATAGTAGCTCCACAAAAACCTTGAATGGAAGTAGATATTGCTTGGTAGTAGTAGATCATTATACTAGATATACATGGACTTTCTTTCTCAAACATAAGGATCAAACATTAGAAATTTTTATTCCTTTTTGTAGAAGAATTGAAAATGAGAAAAACTCAACAATTAAAACAATTAGGAGTGATCATGGAGGAGAATTTGAAAATATGAGGTTTAAGGAATTCTGTTCAGAAAAAGGCTATAAACATGAGTTTTCCACTCCTAGGACACCACAACAAAATGGTGTGGTAGAGAGGAAGAATAGAGCTTTGCAAGAAGCTTTGAGGAGTATGCTAAATGAGTATACTCTTCCTAGTTACTTGTGGGCTGCGGCAATTAACAGATGCTATGTTCAAACATGAGTTTTGATACATAGATTCTTAGGAAAAACACCTCATGAACTATGGTTTGGAAAACCACCAACCGTCAAACATCTGAGGGTTTTTGGTTGCAAGGTTTTTATATTAAACACTAAGGATCATCTAGGAAAATTCATCGCAAAAGCGGATGAAGGTGTTCATAGGATATTTCCTCACTAGTAAGGCTTATCGAGTTTACAACAAACGAACAAATTTGGTTGAGGAATCGTCAAACGTGGTTTTTGAGGAATGTAAAGACCAAATTGATTCTAAGGATAATAGTGATGCAGTAAAGGTCGAACTCAAAAGATTAAGTTTGAAGGAGGACACAAGTGTAGGGGGAGTCAAATCTAACTCCGAAAATGAAAAATCTAGATCAGAAGGGTCATTGCTTGAGATTGTATCTAACAATGAGGTTCAAGAAACATCTCAAGTACCAAGATCCACTAGAATGGGCACTAGTCATTCCCTAGACCAAGTTGTTGGAGACATCCATCAAGGGGTGAGGACAAGATCATACTTTAGAAATGAAGTGAATCAAGTAGCATTAATCTCTGAAATTGAACCAAAAGTAATTGATGAAGCTTTGCTTGATTCGGACTGGATTATAGCAATGCAAGATGAAATGGGACAATTTGAGAGAAGTCAAGTTTGGAATTTAGTTCCAAGACCTAATCAAGCTACCATAATAGGAACCAAATGGGTATTCAAGAATAAATTGAATGATAAAGGAGAAATAGTGAGAAATAAAGCTAGGTTAGTTGCCAAAGGATACGATCAAATTGAGGGACTTGATTATGGTGAAACTTATGCACCCGTGGCTAGGTTAGAATCCATTCGATTAATGCTAGCATTTGCAGCATATAAAGGATTCAAATTATATCAAATGGATGTGAAGTCAGCATTTTTGAACAGGTTTATAAAGGAAGAGGTCTATGTTGAACAACCACCGGGATTTGAAAATTCTGAATTTCCAAATCACGTGTATAAGCTCAAGAAGGCTCTTTATGGGCTGAAACAAGCACCTCGTGCTTGGTACGAAAGGTTGTCAATTTTTCTAGTTGAGAAGGGTTTTAGAAGAGGTCAAATTGATCCCACACTTTTTCTGAAAAGAAACGGTGAAGACATATTTGTAGCTCAGATTTATGTCGATGACATAATCTGTGGTTCAAACAATAGGGATTATCTCAATGAATTTATAGAACACATGGAGAGTGAGTTTGAGATGAGTCTAGTAGGGGAATTGACATTTTTCCTTGGACTTCAAATCAAACAAACCAAAGAAGGAATTCATGTTTGTCAATCAAAATATGCCATGGAGTTGCTAAAAAGATTCAACATGGAAAATGTTAAGGAGGTTGTCACTCCAATGGCACAAAACACTCATCTAGATAGTGATGTAGATGGTAAACCTGTTGATCTAAAGCGTTATAGGAGTGCCATAGGTAGTCTTTTATATCTTACAGCAAGTAGACCTGATATAGTATTTGCTGTGGGCATGTGTGCACGATATCAATCGTGTGCTAAAGAGTCTCATTGGGTTGCTGTTAAAAGAATTATGAGATATCTTAAAGCAACAATATCAGTTGGACTGTGGTATCCCCGAACTGAGTCTTTTGATTTAGTAGGCTATACAGATTTAGATTATGCAGGATGCAAACTAGATAGAAAAAGTACTAGCGGGGGCTGTCAATTTTTAGGTTCAGCTTTAGTTGGTTGGTCAAGTCGAAAGCAACATTGTGTTGCTCTCTCCACCACTGAGGCTGAGTACATAGTCATAGGAGAGAGTGTGTCACAATTGTTATGGATGACTCACACATTGGAGGATTATGTTTTTTCATATAAGAATGTGCAAGTGCTATGTGATAATATTAGCACGATCAACTTAACAAAAAACCCAGTCCATCATTCCAGAACAAAACACATTGAAGTGAGACATCACTTCATTAGGGATCATGTAGCAAGAGGAGATATTATACTCAATTATGTTGAGTCTAAGGCGAATCTTGCTGATATTTTCACAAAACCTCTTCTAGAAAATGAATTTAGTCATTTAAGAAGAGAGTTGGGAATGTGTGCAGCTGAGTGAAAACTCTCCGTGATCATAAGGACTAATTCATAAGTTCAAAAGAAATGGGAAAATAATGTTTGGGATACCTGTGGAAAACATCTCACACAAATCATAGGATTAACTATGCTTGTGTATTGCTAGATAGGGGTGAGATGTTAGGAGTAGCCAATTTACTCAAATTGCTTGTTATGATGCATAACTTGAGTAATGCAGTTGAAAACTGCATGAATCATTAAGTTGACCAATTATGGGGAAGACCAATACATAATTCATGTGTATTTGGTTTAAAAACATAATTGGACATTCCAACCAAGTAAAATTGGTTGGACATCTTAAATAATGATAAAACTCAAGTGAAACATCCAATATATGTTTGATATTGTCGATAGAGTATATTGTCACTTTTAAAATGTTTTAAATACCTAAATACAACAAATTTGGAACTTAAAATATCTAAGACAAAAATGAACCTTCAGAATAACAGTCGAGGCATTTCAATAATCGCCTCGATTGACAGAGGGTGTGAAAGAAGCGAGCGGCGCACTGATCGGGCGCCTCGACCGATATAATCAAGGTGTTCAACTTCTTGTCTCATCACAGAACTAAGAAATATATAAGGAAATTCACTTACCGCCTCTCCCAAACTCGCGACTCGCCTCGACTCCTCTCGTCGCTTTTTTTCTCTTCTGTCACCGTTCGAGTCTCCGACCAAGTTTAACACCGACAAAAACCTGGATTACCTCACTCGCTCCTAAACTAACTTCAAGTAAGTTCTCCAGCCCCTCATTACCTCTTTTGGTCAATCCCTAACCCTAGACGCGATTTTCTCAAACCCTAGATTTTGCTAGATTTTCTAGGGTTACTTTTTTTTTCTAGCTGGAGAAGGTGATTTCACAGAAGTCATCTTCTTGATTCCACAAGACCAGTCAACAACAGGAAAAATGACACCTAAGTAAATTTCTAAACTCATCTCTTTGATTACACAACTTAGTAATATTGGTTAACTAATTGGGTGTTGGTTATTGCCACTCATCATACCATCATATTATTTTTTTTAACATCATTTTGGCATTCATTAGACAAAAATGTAGGATAGGCGAGTCAAGTGAAACACCTCGGGAAAATCCATCTACGGATCCCCGGTTTCCCTCCACACATCATCAACATACCTTTACTGCCCACAAATTTAAGTTGATGCATACTAGATCATTAGATAAAGAATTTTTTGAAAAACATGCTCAACATGTTATACAAATGATCAACTACTATGGGCTCAATAAACTAGTCTATTGTGATCATGACATCAATATAGACTTAGTTAGTGAATTCTACAACAATCTACAGCCTACAAGTGATAGGCTCATCTTTAAGAGTAGCGTAGCCAGAAAGGACATATCTTTCACTCCTGATATCCTCAGAGCATTTCTAGAGTGTCGAGAGTCAAACTCAACCCTTGAATGTTATCCAAGCATTCAAGAACCCGCTTGAGGATACTCCATAAATGTAATTCATGAGTACTTCTTTAAAAACCTGCAAACCCGGTCTTACTCTATTTCCGGCCATGGCATTAGCTTCCCCCGATAATGTCCTATATAAGGCCATTGTAGGTTACATCCTTCCAATTGTTACTAAGGGGCAAGCTAAGATAAGACCACATCATTTACTAGCTCTACATCTCTTAAAGCAACGTTTAAACTTTAATGTTGCTTTAAACATCTTTCTCTGCATAGTCCACTTCTCAACTCCTGTCCAAAAGAAAATTTACATGCCTTTTGGTCATATCATCACATTTTGGCTAGAATCCATAGGCATCAACACAAGTAGGGGGAAAATTAGGCAGATGACAGACTTTGATTTCATAAAGTGGAGAAACTTTTCTTTCGGCATGTCAAAAAGTTGGTAGCACCGTTGAGTGGGCGGATGGACATCAAGCGGTGAAAGGTGGGATATGGAGGAAGAAGGTGAACAAGAACGCCCAATGTTGAACCATCTTCCACCATGTCTGAACAGCTGGATAATCTGCGAAAAGATCATGCTGAGTTCACAAACTCAGTTGATAATAAATTCATGGACCTTAGTATGTCAATCGACACTAAATTCGAAGAGCTTCACTCCAAGCTAGATGCTCGGTTTTCCGAAGTCTCTGCCCAGCAGGAGGAAATTCTAAGTCTCCTTCATGCCATGATGTCGAATTCATCAGGACCATCATCTTCAGCAGTTTAGTTTTTGTTTTTCTTTTTATCTGAATGAACAGTTTGAATTCAAGAAAATATATATATCAGGATGTTTTGGGTGACTTTTTGGGTGTATGCTTGTATATTTGTTTCTAATATCTCTGTGTATGTAGGTTTGTTTTTTTTTTTGAGCTGTCATGAACAGGGATATTACAACAAATATTAAGGAAAATTATGTCAAATTTTTTCTGGTGGTTTATATCTTTCTTTAGAAATGCACGACTGACATTTATCTTGCTAAAATATATTGTTAGTGCATTTGATAACCTAAGGGTAATGAATTCAGGGGGAGTGCTTCTATAAGCAACTCTTCTTTTTGGTTGTTTGCTAAAGGGGGAGAAGATGAGCTTTAAGTTTAATTTAACCTGAAAGTAAAACTTTTTGAACTACTCATCTGTATCTCTTCTTTTTGCATATTAAATTTTGAATACGTTATATTGTGCTATAATTTCATCACCTAAACTTAAACCGTATTGTCAAACATCAAAAAAGGGGGAGATTGTTGGTGCAATCAGACCCAAAGGATGTTTTTGGTGATTGACAAGGGTTTAAGTCAAGGTGATAATTATGTGTTATCTCATACGGTTGTTTGAGATGTATTTTCAGGAAATCTCTTGTAGGTCGAGGACTGGATGCAAGATTGATGAAGACCCGGACGTGGAGTCCTGGCAAGTGAAGACCCGGACGAGGAGTCTTGGCAGTGAAGTCCCAGAGGCGTGGCCTCTTGGCAGTGAAGACCCGGACAGGGAGTCTTGGCACGAAGTCCCAGAGATGATTCCTGGCACGGAAGACCTATGAACAGTAATTCATATGGATCAGGTAAAGGTGGTAGTCGAGGTGACGCCTCGACTGGAACCTACTGCTCTTGTCGAGCAGCAGGTTGACTCATACCAGTCGAGGCGATGCCTCGACTGATGTTTGGTTCAACTAAGCAGACGCAAGGAAGTGTCGACTGAGAGCTCGACTGCTTTGGACAAACAGCAGGTTCTGATTGTATCAGTCGAGGCAGCGCCTCGACTGAGGTTATTTCTTACGAGCAGAGGCAAGCCACAGTCGGTTGATGTCTCGACTGTGGCCTGTATGTTCGTAGGAAAACCGACAGCAGTCGAGGCGGCGACTCGACTAGAGCTTTGATCCAACGGAACAGACGCAAGGGACTGTCGACTGGGAGCTCGACTGTTGCTTTGTTCAGTTGGAACCAAAGCCTGCCAGTCGAAGCGGCGGCTCGACTAGAGCTTTGATCCAACGGAACAGACGCAAGGGACTGTCGACTGGGAGCTCGACTGTTGTTCGCTCTTGGAACCAAAGCCCACCGGGCGGCGACTCGACTAGAGCTTTAATCCAACGGAACAGAAGCAAGGGACTGTCGACTGGGAGCTCGACTGTTGCTCTGTTCAGTTGGAACCAAAGCCTGCCAGTCAAGGCGTCGGATCATCGCCTCGACTGGACCTATGTTTTCAACGGAAATAAAACTAATTATGGTCCAAATCTTACCGTTGAAGCCATTAATAAATATGCGATTAATGCTCGATCGAGACACGGTAGGCGACTTCGACTAAGCGAGCGAAAAGCCCTAATCGAGCTTGAGCTATCAAGTATTACAGGCTTATATATTTGAGTTAAAGAGAACTAACGACATTTTACGAAGAAAGACCACGAGGAAAAAGCTTCTTCATTCTTAAAAGCCTTGATCATCCAACAGGAGTGTCAACGATTCAGCAAGCAAGAAGCATTTTCATTCACTCTGAAATATGTACTCGTTTTACTCCTTCTTCATTGTCTACTGTAACCTTTCTTGTAACGTTTCTGATAAACTGTGCAAAAGGGTTTCTCCACCTTCGGTGTATCCGAGAAGTTTATAGTGGTGGTGTGCATCACTAGAGGTAAAGAGCTCAATAGTGGAGTAGGGACTTGTGTTCGAACCACGTAAAATTAGTGTGTTGCATTTGTCATTTTTACGTATTCGTTTTCTTGTTTCCGATGCGTACTAATCATTGTAGAAGGGTACAGAATCGAAAAGATGGCGTAGCTATTCATTCCCCTTTCTAGCGGCGCCGCGATCCTCACGGGATTTTCTATCGGATCTGTAGGAAGGCGTTGGATTGAGACAAGTTTAGAAATGACTCCGTCTGAGGTTTAGAGTTGGAGACCGATAAGCAAATATTGCAAGTCAACTTAATAAGTCGAGAAGTTTTATTTGTTGGATAAAAGGAACAAGATCGGAGTTATAGGCTTTGAGCTATTTTAGATTATAGAAGACCAACCGCGGATCATCGGGATGTTCTTGTGAGTATCGTGAAATCGAACAAAGACTCGAAGTGATTATGTGTGTGCGGTCGGATCACGAGACACGCGAAGTCGAGATATCCGTTAGGCGATTCGGTTTGTTGCTATTGAGCAACGATGCAGTGGAGGAGGTGTACTTTGAAGACTGGTTGAAGACTACCAATGGTGTTAGGAGGATGATGCGTCTCGATAGCGAGATCGGCCACGAAGATTGGGTTATCTCAGCGGACAACCTACTACCTTGGCGTGGTTGGAGTTCCTTGATACTCCCCTTCAAGATCATCGCGAAGCGACATCGTGAAGACATCTTAGAAGATTTCGAGACAAATGTGATTTGATTAAATGCGAGAGGAGAGAGTATCACGGCGATGGTCGCATTTATTGATATTCTATAGTTGTAGCTCGTAGGATTAAGAGATGGATTAGATGATCTAGGAAAAATCCTTGGATCATTCATCGCAGAAATGCGACCGTTTTATCGCGGACTGTTGGATCTGATCTTATTCTCTTCGGAGAAAGGTCGAGACCTGCGTGGAGACTTTGGGATCGGATCGACAGATATTTCATCGTTCAGGGTATTACTCTAGTTTTACCCTCTGGGTTAATATGTTGAGAGATGCTTGTGGTTACAGGTATCTGTATCTAGAACATTCTCAGTTGGATTAGAAGGGTCCTTTACATCGACTTGTGGGTCGATGGTATCTCTACCGTCAGGTGAGAAGTGGACCAACGATTAAGAAGTCAAGGGAGGTCCTTAGACTTGGATAGACATATCTTTATTGTAGACATATCCTTACGGATGATCAAGTTGTTGAGATTATAGTATGATTATGTCTCTCTGATGTGCGTATAATCCGAGAGCATTTGGATGTAGTTGCGAATGAACTCCTAGCCTTGTCGTTGCATAGGCAAGTGGAGTAGGCGATCGAAATGATTGCGGAAATAGTTCTGATATCGAAGATCACAGATCGAGTGATAGTTTTGTTGGTATCAGTATTGTTAAACACTATAGAAACTAGAAGAACGTAAGTTGTGATTATAGGAGATGTTGGAGGGGATATTTATATGTCCCAGTATTCCTCCTTGAGAAGATCCGGAACTCTTTGTTGAAAGAGAGATAGACTTTTGAAAGTATGCATCGATTATCGATGATGGAATACAGTAGTTATTGTGATGAATATCCTTTGTTATGGATAAATGATCTATTTAGATCAGCTAAGGACACCTGCGTATACTTTAGGGTTGATTTACGACCGGAGTGTTGATATTGTAGTGACATGATGTCATACAATTATCATTGTCGTTGAGATGATTATTATATCGTCAGCTTAGAGTAAAGGAGATGCAGGTGTGTGGAGACGATAATTTCATACTTGGTATGAATTGTATGAATTTTGATTAAGTTAGACTAATTAACGATTTAGTCGTCCCTGGATTTGAGGATCGTGTACTCTGGACACGATTTGATCAGGTCGTGGTCGTTGGAGTTGCGTAACTTGGCCACTATTGATGGTGGTAGTTGGAGTTGCGCAGTCGACCACCATAGTTGTTGTTTCCTTGTATTGATTTTGTTATTCCTACGAATGTGGATGGGATGCTTTTAAGCATTAGTATACCACGAACTTGTTTGACAAAGGTGATGATGGAAAATATTTAGTTGGAAGCTAGTGAGACCAGTTACAAGACCTAGACGGCGGTTAACTTTTACACAAGTATTAGTTAATCCTTCTGGAGTGGATAAAAGGATGATGTACGCAATGCATCATTTCAGGGATCGGAACGATTCCGATGCAGTTGAATGAGGCATATCTTATGTCTGCATCAGTTAAGAAACTACGAGATAGTCCGTCATATACATGACATGACTTTAGTAGTTATTGTCTGGATTTATGGATATATGGAGCAGGAATGCTCATGGGATTTTAGCTAACTACTGGGTAGCTAGTATAAAGTTGCTGGAACGCGAATAGTTGTAATTTGCGAGATTTGATCGCTATAGTCTTCCATGCACTTACAGAGTGTGTGGTAGAGGGGATCTTGAATGGTTGATGGATTTCTCTTTTGAGAAAATAATTCCCTGTCTCTGATAAGGATTGTGGATTCCGAAGTTGCAGTGTTTAAGGAAGAGTTGCTACAGAAAGTACATCATTCGAGATGGGTTATATACCTTGGCGGTACTCAGATGTACCGAGATTGGAGACGTTTATACTAGTGGAATGGTATAAAGAGAGTTATAACATATTTTGTTGCTGGATATATACTATACCAGCAGGTGAAGGTTGAACATTAGAAACCCCCTAGATTGCTCCAGGAAATTCCAATTTCAGAATGGAAGTGGGAGCATATCACGATTGATTGCGTTACGGGATTGCATAGAACCCGTAAAGAACGTGATGCGATTTGGGTGATTGTGGATTGGTGACGAATCACTCATTTCCTTCTATTAAGTGGGTCGTACTCGTTGGACCATCCGTCAGCGTTGTATTATCGAAAGATTATCAGATTGAGTGGGGTATTCTTAAGTACCATATCGGATAGAGATTCGCGATATACCTCGCGATTTTGGCAAAGTCTACACCAGACTATGGCACAGAGCTTCGGCTTAGTGCAACGTTTCATCCGCAGACGGATAGACAGTCTGAGTGTATCATTCATATCATGTTCTGAAAGAGGTTCCGATTCTACCTCAGTCTAATGTGACTTACGAGGAGATTCGAGGTGGAACACAGGTATGAAGCGATAGTAGTGGGACAAAGACCATCCGACTCGTAAAGGTTGGATGACAATATCATACCGATGAGGAGGCTATGTGGAAGCTGGAAGATACTATCCGAGCTCGATGGTCTCATCTAGTCACTTGAGGAATGTGTATGGTCCTTTCGGAAACTTACTTGAAGAAATTTTTGCATGTTAGTACGAAATTTGGGGACCAAATTTTTATAAGTGGGGGAGAATGTAAAATATCAGAATAAATAAATAAATAAATAAAAATAAGAATATTCCTCGGTAATTGATAAAACATCCTATGGAATTATTCAAGAATTTTTAGAAATTTTCTGGACTTAAATGAAAATTTCTATGCAGTTGCGGGGAAAGCCTGTTAGAGTTAACGGTTTATAGGGTCTAAAATCCGACCCGTTTGGCCGAGCGTTTCACCCCGTTTAAAATTTCGCTCTTTACTCCTCGAGACTTCTCATTCTCGCCCGATCCCTTTCTCTTCCAGCCACCTCGACCTTTTCTCTGCCGCGCCAGCTTTCTTCTCTCCCGATTTCTTGCGGCAACCTTCGCGCTAAGCAAGCGTGAAGAAGCTCATCGCCGGCAGAGAGCACCTCGCCCTGCCGGTCTTGCACGCGAGCACGACGATTCCACCTTCACTGCCGCCTTCGTCTCCTCCTCGCCGCAGCCGACCTCTCCCTCTCGTGATTTCTCCTCGCGGCGGCGGTGGTGGCCGGCCTCGATGGAGCCCAAGGATGAGTCGGACGATGAGCAGCGTGGAGAGAGCTTGGAATCGACAGCGTCGGTTGCAATCGCCCATGCGATCTCCGCGAGCAAAGCGCGATGGCCGCGACAACTGCAGTTGGTTGATCCGGTCGGAGTTGGGGCTGATGGTGAAAGTCGAGCAAGTAGGGAAGGAGTATCAGAGGTATCTTTAAATTCTTGTGAAGCGAGGCGATGGTTCTTGGCTCTGTGGATGGCGTTAGGTGGTCGCCGGAGATAGTTGGTCTTGTGGGTGAACAACTGCGGGAAGTTTTCTGGTATGCGGCTATGAGGGGAAAATTTTTGCCGGTTGTGTAGGAAGAGAGGGGATGTGAAGCTGTGTCGGCAGTGAATGGGGGAGACAAGGTCAGGTAAGATTATGTTTCGGAAATTTTGATATATGATTGTTATGCAGCTAATTTGATTGTGGTTTCATGGTTGATGGTTAACAGGGGAAGAGTGTTCCAAATGGGTTGTGGAAGCTGAACGATTGAGGTAATGTTTAAATTGGATTAAACGTGAATCTTGTGATTGCAGTGATTAGAGTTATTGAAATTGGGTATAGGTTGCAGTTTAACTGATTCATTTGGATCGTATACGTGTAGAGGTATCAAGAAGCTATTTGGATTTAAATCTAAGATCGCTGATCAGAAGCTTTGGAATTAAAGCCGGGCTCGGTAATTTGAGATTTGAAAACTTTATCAACAAATATATGTTTCGACAGCTAGGTTCTGTGTTATGGTTGTGATGATAGATGACAGCTACAGCTAAATTCATCTGGTTGGTATAAGTTGCTATTTGAACATGAAACAAGAAGTTGAAGGAAGTTAGGCTTAGTAAGTCCAAACTGAATGTTTTGGATGTATACCAATGTTATTTTGTTACAGATATGGTGGTTGCTTCTAAAGCGCCTTTTAGTGCGGTGATGAAGACAAGCGGGGATAAGCTTGTCATTTCCTATTTGGAGGTGGAGCTTCTCGGAGGAATCTTAGTAGCGGTGGGTAATTTCCTGCAATTAAGATGAGATGTATTGCATTCAGATTTAGTCATAAATATGAACATGTTAGGTGTTCATATTATCTTGACCCTGCTCTTTTTATCGTATGCTTGATACTTTACCGTTGGCTATTAACTCCATTGCTGCTATCATGTTTATTTTACCATGATTAGGAGTTATAAATATAGGTGATGTAAGTAACTTAGAATTTGTTTAAGCTAAGTGCAAGTAGTAAAGTCCGGATGACAACCTGATTGTAAATTGAGCAAAAAGGTCATCCGTGGGTAGATAAGGTCTTGAACCTACGATTAATTCTAATACCCCTAGGTTGCATGTTTACCACTGACTATGTATTGTATAAATGGTCAAGTGAATGGTACTTAATGTGTCGCTACGAATCTGTGGTCCTAGCTTGATAATCGGTTTGAGTACGACTCTACAGGATAGAGAGTGCGTCAATCAGTTGAGTACGACTCTCTACAAGATAGAGAGTGCGTCGATTAGATTGGTATGACTCTCTACAGGATAGAGAGTATTATGATCAGTTGAGTACGACTCTCTGCAGGATAGAGAGTGCGTTGATCTGGTTAGTATGATTCTCTGTAGAATAGAGAATCTATGGTGGATGTCTGTATGGGAGACATTGCATTAATGTCATTTGTATGCACGCTGGCGACGAGGTCTCCCTTGTGGTTGAGAGTGTCGTCAGTCATCCTGCCTCCACGGTTACTCATAGGAGGAGTAACCGGTGTGAGGGCAGAGCATTGTGGTGCCGCACTCTACCACTATAGACGGTGGTAGTTGGATTTGCGTGTCATAGTCCTGCGTGTGTGCCACTCGACCACTTATGGGTAGTGACTGTTGGAGTGGCCAACAGCAGGGACTCTCATCGTGTAGCTTGCTCTTTACGCTTATATGCTACTCGATCATACTACCCACTCGGCCACTCGAGAGTAGTGGTTGGTGTTGAGTTGGGACAGTTGTCATGCTCAAGCCACCGAGGCCACACTGGGGTCGTGGTAGCTTTAGGGTGAGCCGACATGACCATGTATGCTGCATTGCCGACTTATGACATTTTTGCATATTGCCATATATATACATATATGCATGTATATATATATATGGATGATTGTGATTAGCATACATATATAGATGCAGTATATATTGTGATGTTGCATTTGATTGTATTATGTTTCTTTGCATTTAGGTGTGTACATCGTATTCATGCATGTTTCTTGCATTTGTGATACTGATTGTATCGGATCTTGGTATGGGTTAGACAGACTATTAGATACCTTGACACATGTGAGTTGATCTATTCTTCTGTTATATATATATATGTTTGATATATGTTCGAGTTGGATCGAGTAAGCGTACTTGAACTTGAGTATGTCTGCATTTTTATGTTGTTTATTTGGTTAGACGGTATATGCTTGTATTTATATACTATCTTTGATATATACAGTATACTTCTAGAGTATGTCGTTGAAATACATGTGATATTACATATATATACATGTTTTCTATTACTCTTGAGTTTTACTCACCACCCCCGTACCACAGGTTTTTACATCGCCAGTGCAATGTAGAAGACTTTGTGATAGCTTGGAGCACCGTAGGTGACATCATCTCATCTCACCTCAGAGGCTCCGTGTTACATTTTGGGCCTTCCGTCCGCCGTGTTATGTATTCGGAATTTTCGTGATGTATATGTTGTATATTCAGATTTTGTCGAGGTTTGTATTGTTGTGGTGTGTTAGTCATATCGGTATGTATGTGCGGGATTGTTGTATTGTTGTGGTATGTTTCCGCTATGTTTTTATGTAGTTGTTTTGATATATATATTATTATTATTGTGGGCTCTGACGGGCCTTGTATTAACCTGAAATGTTGCCACGTACAGGGGAGGTGTCGTCCATTTGATTTTTGGCTCGGTATGCTCTAGGGCGTGACAGTTTATCTCCTTTAATGTCATTTAAATAGATTTTTTTATTGAGTTAAAAACTATCTTTGGTAATTTCATTTCGTGTGCTTTATTATTATTTTTTCCTTTTGAAATATTTAATCCATTGTTTTCTTATTTATTTTTTTCTGGTCTTAGATGAATTTAGCCACTTTATTGGTCATATTCTTATAATTGTTTGGCAATTCTTGTGTATATTTTTTTTGTTCGAGTTGTATTTTCATTTTTAATCTTTTACTTGAATAAAAATGTACTCTAATTTTAACTGATTGATTATTTTTCGGATTGATTTTGAACCTAATAATGCTAATATTTGCCCGCAGGAACCACAAACCCTGTGTTGCTTTTTGTCTTTAAGCATATGATGAAGAAAAATATAATCTTGTTCGCGAAGGTGTTGTTGTCATGCCCTGAGAGTATGCCGAACCCGATAAACGGACATCTCCCTTGTACGTGATACAATATTCTGTTAATACAAAACCTTCCTACCCTGACCCCATATGAGATAGAAGTATAAAACCAAATTCACCGGAATACACCAACAAATAATAAAATACAAGACTCGAATAGTTTAACGTGCAGTACGACTTGACACAACAAGGAAACATAATTGGAATCGAATACATAACAACATAACCGATTACCAAACAACGGAAACAATATAGGATAAAAATCCAAAACATAGAATCCAAAATATACAACACTAATATGGATTACAATCCAAATACTTGAGGTGAGATGGGATCAGCTGGCGGAGCTCCGAGCATCCAAGGAATCTTCTACCTGTTACTTGGATGACAAGAAAACCCAGGGTCTATGGTGGTGAGTATAAAACTCAACGGTAATATAAAAGATAGTGCATGAACAAATAATATATGTAGAGCAACAAGTATACTAATGAAGATCAACATGTATACCTAGGGAGATCAACGTACATACAGTCTTAAAAGAAACAACGAACCTATCGGTATAACACTAATCAGTGCATATACTAAACCAACTGATCAATCGTACATAACGTAATGTAAGGTACTGACATAACTGAGGATCTGCAACAATACAACTCATACACCCTGGACACATATACCACACTATAACACTTACAACATAAAGGAACAATACTATATCTGTAATCAACACACTACTATATGAACAACATATAAACAAGTACATAAACGAACTTGGTCCATCCTATACCACAACATGACGCTGATCAAATGCGTACAACAATTTGATCAAACTCATTACATTACTCCACACACAACCAACATAGAATATATGCGAATAACCGCATGAGATGATGTACAACCAAATGCACACAAACATATCACAAACAAATGCAACAACACAACAAGCATATATATATATATATACCTTATCTATATATACTGCTCACACTCACACACATATATATATGTATATGTATATATATGCAAATGCCCTCACACATTGTGTCATGCCCCGAGAGGGGTACTTGTCCGACAATCGGACAACACCTCCCCTATCTTGAACAAAACTTGTATACAAGACCCACACGGCCCACTATACATCGGCCAATATGGCCGGAACATAATACACCACAATACATATAACATAAGGGCCTCAGGCCGACAATCAAAGTAACTACGAAACATAAAAACCTCTAGACTTACCTCTTCTGCCATCTGAGCAAGAATACACAACCACATATATAACCAAAACCAAATCGAACAAAAAGTCTATAAGGACATAATCAAGTACCACCCAAAACAACCACGAGTGTGAAATACTACAAGTTTAAAATATAGAGTACTAATGATAAAAATGCGGAAAACTGAAAATCAAAATCATGGAGTCATCAGATCAGGGGACTGACAACTGGACCCTCCGGAAGGCTTCATCCTGAAATAAAATAGATATCAACGGAGTGAATAAAACTCAGCGGATATCTAATAGTCATGCATAATAAACTATAAGTAGCAATAATATCATGTTGATACAGTTTCTCGACAATAAACAAAAATACATGTACATACCTGAAACTGTACATACCAAAATTCCCTAAGCGGACATAAGATACATCCATACAAACAAATGTAGAATCACCAAAATAAACTACATAATACATCATGTATGTGCATGGGAATCATATGCAACCACCAAAAGTGCAACAAGCAATGCATATAGTAAAAACGTATGCACATGATGCAATGACCTGTGTCACCCTTGACGTCAGTCAAGCCAACGACATGTCATGTGTGCCGGCCGAGTGGGTAGGGTTGTGACAACTGTGCACTCTACCGTCACTATACCTATGTGACCGAGTGGACAGGATGTTGGCGGAGTATCACCCTCCTACTCCATGTATATATATGGGGGACATCATCTCGTCTCATCTCCTCGTCTCACGACAAAGGAGGGATCCCTATCTGCTACCACGTCACAATACCAATATCCTGAGCGACCACCGTGGAGCCCTGACAGAGAAACTACACACACCCTCATGAAATACCACTAACTCACGAGTGGTTGTGTGTGTAGATAATGTAACTGACGATGGACTCTACTACTAAGTAGTATCATCTCCTACCGAGGAGCCGATGATCATCAGTCATGCAATAATGCAAAATGGTGCATGTCACTAATGCACGATACACCTGTCAATCCATGGCTACCTATGGTATGTGCCAATAGGAACCCATATCAACTAACCTAAGTACATAAGTCTATGTACACATGCAACGTATATCCATTATTCATTAAATGCCCAATATGTAAAGTATATCACTACTCTAGTGCCAAATAAACAAATGACAAGTATCAAAGTGATAGAGCATCAATATAATAAGCATATGAAAGAGCTACAACATGTACTAGGTAGTGACATACCAGGGCAGTTAAAAGCATAGAAAATTATTACTAACTATAGTAAACGATGCACAACAATATGACAATATCTAAAATAAGATAAGTCAAAGATACCCGCCTGCTATGAAGAATATCAACTGTCTTTACGCCCGTGGACTTGTCTCGTGACCGAAACTTACAAATATCATCAACTATGATTAATTCAAGCCCACGACAATATACGAATTAACTACTACGTCATCCTTATATTCATATCCTTTATCGAATACGAATTATAATCTCGATCACCCATCCTACATAATCCCAGCGTTAACACCGTCGATTCTAATTAGAAAATATGCTAACCTACACATTCAACGAGATCCACCAAATTCACATTCCACAGGATGGATCAAAACCCAAATAGCTACATCATAGATCAAAACACATCTGAACAACTCCTGGATAAAACACACCCAACTCAAATAGCTATCAACCACTTAAATCTTTCGTTCACTGCTCCATCACAAATCACAAACAGAGCAATCACAACACCCTCCATAATTACCTCATTTACACAATATCAATCATCTAACAGCTAGTCCAAAAGATGAAGAATCTTACCCCTTAGTAGCTTGGTCACCCACCGATCGGGTCACACACAGCCATCACCGTCGTCACTCACAACCCCTTCGTGGCCAAGAACAATCCTATTCACAACCAACAACACCCAAACAGAACCTCATAGCTATCTCAAATAGAACATCTCAGCCCTCACAACCCCTCAGACCCATTCACCGCGATCACAACCCTCCATCAATGCTTATTTACGGCTCACACACTCACCTTCACATCCACCTCTCACTCAGTTCCGACCATCAACAATCGTTCAACCTCCAAAATCGAGCACCATCACCAAAAAAACACTGATTGGCAAACACAAGAAGAAGAAATCGGAAGTTATACCTAAATCTGCATCTTCACTAGCGACACTCCCGTTCCCCTATCCCGCTGTTCGCCAGAGCAACCGACTGCCCCCACCTCCGACAGCGACGGAGATCTACTGTGCACTCGAGAGAGGAGTTCCAGAGGTGGAGCACGGGGAAGACGAGGCAACGACAGAGGACTGTTGCTCGTGTTGGAGAGGAGCCAATGGCGATGGCTCGGTGGCAGGCCAAGCCTCACAATGCTCGACTGAGGCATGCGATTGGGATGGCGGTGGCGGCGCACCTCGCTGGCAGGAGTCGGACGGAGGCTGGCCGAGGAGGGATCGATGCTACGACGGAGGTGGATCGTACTCGCGATGAGTCAAACTCGACAGGGTGGCGCGCGAGAGCCAGCCATGGACGTGGTTGTCTAGGCGAGTGGCCGGTGGCACTGGCCATCGGTGCGTCGGCGAGCTCGGGCAGCGACAGAGAGGAAAAGAGTGTTGTGGCTGCGGACGCGAGGAAGAAGAGGCACCGGCGGTGAAGAGGACTGCTGCGGTGCGGTGATTCGACGAGCACGGAAAAAGGAATTCCACCACTAATTCCAAAACCTAGCTTTTTAATTAAAATCCCAACCTAGATTTTATAATCTTAAGGTTAACTAACTTAATCAATGTTTTGGATAAATAATTAGACTTAACGAAATCTAATTTTTATCCAGCAATTATCGGCTAAAACTAATAATTAATTAATTTCCTTTTAATAAAATAAATAAATAACTTTATTTTATTTCTCATTTAAAAAAAAATATATTATTATATTATTATTTAAAATAATTTTTTTTCTGATATATTACACATGGCAATGCAAATGCATGGTCACCTAGTGTTTCCTAAGTGGCACAACATGACAAATGTCCCAACTCAACAACAACTACTGCTCTCGAGTGGTCGAGTGAGCATTATGAATAAGTAGCGATAAGCTAAAGAGCTATAAGCTACACAATGGGGGTCCCTGCTGTTGGCCACTCCGAATGACACTACCCATGAGTGGTCGAGTGCCACACACTTAGGACAACTGCACGCTACTCCAACAACCACTATCAATAGTGGGGCGAGTGCGACACAACAAATGAACTGCCCTCACACCAATTACTACTACCACGAGTAACCATGGAAGCAGGATGACTGACAACCCTCTCAACCACAAGGGAGACTAAGTCGCCAGCATGCATGAAAATGGAATGAATGCACAACCACACATACGTACATCCACAACACACTCTCTATCCTTCATAGAGTCGTATTCAACTAACCATCGACCATGCTAGGACTTTCAGTCCGTAGCGACACACCGTTGACAACCCACATTACCATGTAGAGACATATGATCCGTAATAGTTATACAACAAAAGGTAAGGTGAAACAACCACAAACTCTACATTAAGGACATCATCCACCCCTGAATGATTGTTCTTGATGACACAAGTTAAATCGACATCTATACTCAACTACACCCCCTATGGTTAAGCCTCTAAAGACCTACATATCATAGCATCGATAATTTATAACAACGATGAATGAAATATAACAACAACAACAGTATATCTCAAAGTGAAAAGACTAAGTAACAAGCACATGATTAAATAAGAGTGGAGTCAAGGTAAAGGTATTGTCAACATAAATATCATGCACAAGATATATCAACTACCTGACCAGGGTAGGAAATTACCCACCTGATACGAAGACTCCTTTGAGAAGCTCCACATCCAAAAGACTATTCCGAATCAAGGCCCCAGCTCCTTGATCCAATCTGAAACAACTAGTTAAACTGCAAACTAATATACCTCTACAGATATATCAATCTCAGTTCATCAACTGCATAACTAAACAACAATCCAAGATCCTTACCAACATTCGAACCAAGATATATACTTATCTCATGAAGCTTACCCAAATCCAGATCCCCAGCTCAACTACAATCACCTATACTCACAGCATATCCCAATCAAGAACAATGCAAATCCATATGTAACCCTGCTGCACTAACCTAATGCATAGCTACAACACATACGAATCAAAGCTTACCTCACATTGTTTCCATTTCCCTCAGCATATCTTGAAGCACAAATCAACTATTCATGATCCGATCTCATTTGCTCCAGCACAATCCAGGCGCCACACCGACCAAACTGCGCGTTGAAGAACCTGTCCAGCAACCACCAATACAACTGATGACAAGATCCATCTTCAGTACATCTGGATCAATCAACCAACACAAACCTAGGCTCTTCATATGCTTAATATATCCAATCTGAATATATCGATTGAGTTGCAACCACACTCAATTCCAACAAATCCTAAATACCCAACACTGCTTCCTTCATTGATACTTGATAGAAGGCAACACGACATCTTCGATTAGGTCACAGCTTGCTGTGGGGAGAAGCAACGGTGAGCTAGACAGGGTGATTGTAGTGACCACAAAGGATACGGCTAACTGCATAGCTGTCCGCAATGGATGTGGAGGTCATCCTATGCATCGAGATAGAAGAGAAATAGTGGCGATGGGAAGCTCCGACGGCGACGACAGAAGGAATTGTCGTCTCCATCACCGAGCTGGACTCGCGCGAAGAGGCCCACAAATAGGAAGAAATGCACGATTGGTTGGCTGCCCTAGAGGAAATCCCCAACGATGAAGTGGCGGCGACGGCGCTCGGCGGTGGCGATGGAGCTCGCAACGCAGCGGTGAGATAGATGGAGCTCGCGGCGACTACAGTGTAGATCTTCGGCTTAGCCGTGATGGAGCGGCGGCGATGAGCCGCGAGGAAGAAGAGAGTGCGATCGGGAGGGCTTGCGATCAAAAGAAGAGGAAGAGAAGAGGAGATCGAGAATTTTTGGGCGGTTGCGGCGTGAGAAATCGGGAGGGAGAGGGTTCGGCGACGAGAAATCGCAGATGGGAAGCTGCGGATCGGGAGAAATGAGGAAACATTAACTTAAGTTTAGCTAATTAAACCCTAGGTTAATTAACCTATTAATCCTTTAATAGCAGATAGTCTAAACAGACTTTACAAAATCCTATCCGCTTTATCCCCTGAAATATCTATAAAACTTCCATTTAAATCCAGAAAAATTTCTAAAAATTCCTAAAAAATTATATAGGATAATTTCTTAATTAACAAGGGGTATTTTATTTTTCGATATCTTACATTCTCCCCCACTAATAAAAATTTAATCCCCAAATTTCTTACTCATGTACGAATACGAGATGTCACTACAATCAACTCAAGTACTTTGAGAAAAGTCACACACCCCAAGTAACAAAATGGGGTATTGAACTGAAATATTATTTTTCAGCTCTCATATAGCCTCCAAAATTTATCACACATACTTTCAACAACCCTTCTAAAATATAACCAGTACCTTTATATTGACCATCTATAAAAAGGTAACTACTGTACCCGAGTGGAGCTCTATATCCGTGACTTGTTGGAGATTTTGCAGAATCGTAAGGCGAATCACGAAATCACTTTCAGAAACGGTATTCAAGGATATTCCATAAAATTAGAAATCTCCTCGAAATATAATTCCCTCAAGTGATCCAACGAAATCTATCTTATGGCTCGGTAGAAGAGGAAGAGAAGAGGAGATCGGGAATTTTTGGGCGGTTGCGGCGTGAGAAATCGGGAGGGAGAGGGTTCGGCGATGAGAAATCACAGATGGGAAGCTGCGGATCGGGAGAAATGAGGAAACATTAACTTAGGTTTAGCTAATTAAATCCTAGGTTAATAAACCTATTAATCCCTTAATAGCAGATAGTCTAAACAGACTTTACAAAAGCTTATCCGCTTTATTCCCCTGAAATATCTATAAAACTTCCGTTTAAATCTAGAAAAATTCTTAAAAAAATTATATAAGATAATTTCTTAATTTACAAGGGGTATTTTATTTTTCGATATCTTACAGTTGTGATATTAACAAGTGCTCTTCCGAAACCTTTAGCAAAGGTATGAGATTAGTTATAGGAATATTTGTATATTTGTATTTTCTTTTACCTTATTATCATCGACATATAATTTTTATTGTGTGCAGGATGATTCAAAAGACCACATTATTGTAGAGAAATTATTGGACGTTCCAAATATTCCCTCAGAGGCTGTGCAACAAGTATACTCTGAATATTTTTCTTTATTAATAGTATCTAAATAAGTTTTTTTTTAAGTTAAAAAATATGCAGGTAATTTCATTTTGTGTGTAATATTATTTTTTTCCTTTAAAACATTTATAACATTATTTTCTTATTTATTTTTCTTGTCTTATATGTATTTTGCCACTTTGTTAATCATATTCTTATAATTGTTTGGTAATTTTTGTCCATGTTTTTCTTGTTAGAGATGAATTTACCTTTTCGGTCTTTTTCTTGAAAAAGAAGGTACTCTCATTTTAACTGATTGATTATCTTTTAGATTTATTTTGAATCTAATAATGTTAATGTTTGTCGGTAAGAGTCTCTAATTTTGTGTTGCTTCTTTATTTTTAAGCATCCGATGAAGAAAAATATGATCTTGTGGGAGAAGGTGTTTTGATCTTCAATAGACTTTTTGCGAAACTTTAAGCAAAGGTATGAGATTAGTGATAGAAATTTGACGACTTACCTATTGTCATTGTTTTCAATTACCTGAAATTCTATTCATTGTTGGCTATATTCATATTCATCTTATCTGTTCCTTTATACAACTAAATATTTGATGTTTGCTACATAGATTATTTATGGATTTTTTTTTTCTTACTCCATTTAACTTAGTTCCCCACCTTGTTTGCTACATATAATATAGGCTTCAGTAATTATTGTATCTATACTATTTTGTTACTATCTTCTGACAAACTCTTGAAGTAATAGAATCCAGCGAATAAGGCGGGGTTTAGCATCCTTCTTTCTCAGCAAGTAGCGAACTACGGTATAGTCTATGTAAACAATCACCTTCGAACCTATGAAGTACTGTCTGAACTTGTCAAATGATTGCTTGCTTCTCTTCTGGATGATGTGAATACTTTCCAGAATTAAACTTAATTAAGAAGAAATGGTCACCCTTGAGCGAAGAAGCATGTGCTGTTTATAATTATCAGGAATAAACTACTCTTCATCTTTTCAGGTTGTGCAAATATGCAAGGGTAGATGATGGTGCACTGCAGAAACCATAGAGATAGGCTTGGAGAAAATTTATGGATCTATTTCTCTGTAGCCACTCAGCCAAAAACACAAACTTGGGAGACCGAAAATAAATAAACTTTATAAGTAATTAATTAATGGCATGCCAAAGTACCCTAAGCAATACATAATATGTTGAGTGATTACTGGTTACCAAAATGACAATAAAATAATAAAGATGTTCAAAATATTAAATTACATCTATTTTCCTTTTTTTGGTAGAGGAAAATATCATAGGATAACATCATTACACCATGCGAGCTTCAGCTTTCGCTGCATTTTCACCGTACACAATAACATTCACAACTAAATATGACCAACTGTAAGGAAGCAACAATCCCTCTTCAGTACCTATTTTGCAGTTATTATAATGTTATCATTCTTGCCACTGCACTAAGAGCTTTAGTGTATATATTGGTTGACCCTTTTGCAGTTATTATAATGTTATCATCGAGGAGATAACCCTCGTCACCATCCATAAATTGCAAACAGAATTTGCATCCATCAGAATCAGAATAGTTGTTATTAAAACGCAAAAAATAACTGTAGTTTTGTTTCACACTCATAAAACTGAAATTTGCAATAGTGGATGATATACTGTCAATAAATTTGTTGGATGAAAGATCCAAAACTCGGAGCAAAGTAAGATCTCCTATACTCACTGGAACAGCACCATGGAATGAATTTGAGCTCAAACTAAGAAACCTTAGCATCGGGAAGCTCCTTCCCACCCATTTTGGTATTGCACCAGAAAATTTATTCCCACCAAGATTAAGAACAATTAATTCTTTAGAATTTCTGAAGGCGGGAGGAAATGGTCCGGACAAATTATTATTGTTCAGGTGCAAGGACTCCAAATAAATTGGAAAGGAACCATGACAATTTGGGATTTCGCCCGATAAGTAATTGTTGGATAAGTGTAGTAAATATAAACTAGTTAAATTGCAAAAGAAGGCCGGCAAACCACCATGGATATGGTTATTAGACAACTTTAATACTTGGACATGTTCAAAATTTGCATAGCTCAATGGAATTGTTCCTTCAAAGGAGTTATTTGATAGATCCATAAATCTAGATAAATTAGAAGGTAACTGACCACTCAAATTGTTTGAGTTTACATAGAGATGAATATTTGAATTTTTCAAAATGAAATATGAGAACCAACTTGGAATATTTCCATAAAGTCCAACTCCAGATAAATACAATTCTTCCAAATTTGTTTGCGTTTGAATCCAAGAAGGGAATCTAGCTCGCAAATGACAATAGCTCATATCAATATACTCAGCATTAAAAGGAGGAAGCCAATCATCTGATAAAATCAAATTCAAGGAGTTATAAGATATATCCAATTGTATTAAATTGGAACTCAACATCTTGTTCCTCGCTCGTGTTTCCTGCATTCGATTTACGAGGTTTAGTTACGTCGGTTGTGGAAACCTAGTTACGGACTCGGAGAGGATCTTGCTTTGTTAGGTTTCTTGATTTGGGAAATTACCAAATTGCACTCGTCTTCTTCTATTGAAACTAAAGAAAAGACTCGTAACATTTTGAGGTCTATTTGGTCGACCAGTTTCTTGTCCACGCTTATTTTGTCAGTAAGTTTCCATTTTGGTTTGTTCAGTTTTTTGTCACTGGGAGTTTCCTTAGTCTTGATAAAGGAAACATAGCATGTATCTGATATCATATGGCTCTGTAGAGGTCTCCGGTTCTCCATTTCTCTTCAAAATAGGGCACTGTTCTATTAGCAATTACCTTGAATTACATGCACACAAGAAAGAAGATCTTCATGATGTGTCTCAATGATACGGTGTAAAATGGAGTAGACCATAATCCATGAGTGTAAAATGTGTAATTGTTTTTCCCTTGTATCTTAATTCTTTGAAATGTCTCAAGTCAATGTTTGCTCGTCTAAAGCTGTAAAGAAGTTGACAATTACATCCCCATTTGTAGGCTTCTTGTGAGCATGTACTGAACTTATTTTGACATTTAAGTTTAGAGTTAAATTCTCCTTCGTAGCTAATGGTGATGCCTTCTTGAGGATGTTCACGTACCCATTTAAGAGCTTCTTGTATTTGGCAAAAATCAAGTCATGCTGATTTTTCCCCAAGGGATCTGATGTAAGAACCTAAATCTGCTGGAAGGTTGTTTAAGGAAATATCTGTTTGTTGTTTTTCTTCGTTTTTTGTAACCACTTCTGAGTATGTGATTTCAGAGCTTGCCCTTGTCAAAGTAGGAGATGTAGGAGTCATAGGGTCATTCTTTGTTTGTTTTCCCTTTAATAAAGTCTTGATGAAAAGTGTGGTCCGCTTTGTCTCACCGACAAATGCTTCTTCTAATAAGTAAAAGCCTTTGTAAGAAGAGTGTTTATCACTTCCTAAATTCTTTTTTTTCACTTCTTCCCATGTAGCATATACTCCTGCATGTGATCAGGTTAATATGCCATATGAAGAATTTTTTCCCCAAATGGCTTTTCTACTATTGTTTGGAAGTAGTTTACTAGAGCATGTATAACTGCGATCTTTTGTTTTGTTGCTCCTTGTACTGTGGGCAGGTGTCATATATTGTCAATTAAGCAGTTTTGTACCTAGTCCAAAGTTTGTCTTTTTTCAAATAGAAATTGTTCCGTATCTGAATATTGAGGTAGTTCTTGTTGTCCAAATGTCATGACTCTTCGTGGTGTATTGGTATAGCCATAGTTAAAACTGTTATTTTTGTTGAACATAAAGGATCTTTTCTGTCTATCCATGGAACCTGAAAGGTACAATTATGTTAGTAGTCTTGAAAGTGTATCTGCTAGGGAATTATTAATTCCTTTTATATGTTCCCATTGTATCTTTAAACCTTTGTTGATTATTGTATCTGTAAATTTTAACCATCTTTTGCTACTTATTTTGTTGTGTTTCAATTTGGTCACTTTTTCCTGTTAAATCTACTTTATAGTATCCGTCTTCTTTAGTTTTTGAAAATTGTGCTGAATAATCTAATGCTTCTTCATAATAGTTGTTTTCATATCAAAGTCTGTTCATTTATATTTGATGTCTTCTAAGAGTTGTTTTATTTCTTGTATCTTTAAACTTATTTGTTCTTCAGTGGTGTAGATTAACTGTCTTACTTCTGCGAGTAGGTCTTTATATTTTATTTCAAAAGTCCTTGGTTGGTGCTCTTCTATTAGATTGGCTAATCTTAAGACGTCTCTTCGTCCTGGAAGGTTTACAAAGTTAGTTTCTTTAATTTTATCGTATATTGCTTCTTGAGTGATTTTAATATAATGTAGGTTCGAGCTCGCAAGTTTCTTACTTTGTTTTTCAGTTTCAAGTTTTATATCTTCTGTAATTCTTAAGATGTCTCTGGATAAGATTATTAAGTTGGCACCTACACTGATAAGAATATCAGTTAGTGTGTTGAGATGGGGCGAATCTGAGTGGAAAATATGAGGAGATGTTCTTGTTCTAAAGTAACAGAGGTGATTTTGCCCGTCTAATGTTTGGGAAGATCTTGAGTATTGTGTGGCTAAGTCTAAGTAATATAACCTAGTTGTCCAAGACATACATGGTCCAAGAATCTTTTAGGCTCTGATACCAAATTTTTAAACAGACTGGATATTTTTTTTTTTTTGAATAAGGACGGAGTGCTACAGTTGAGGATGGAGTGCTACAGTAAACTGCTACAGGACCGGGTGCTACAGTGTTTTGCTACAGGATTTGATTTTTTTTTTTTTTTTTACGCAAAAATATTAGAAAAATAACTAACAAAAGAGACTAGAATAAGAACAGAGATGTGAAAGATAATAAGAGCAAAGGTTTCTGGGGAGTTCGAAAGATGCATGTTAGGTTCTTGATCTGATCTCTTCTTTCCGATGAGCCTCACCTGTTACCAATCTATACTGAACCCCGACATTAGAAGTCTTATCCGTTGCCTCTGTCAGCACAGATTTTACCAATTTATTGGTAATAGTTACCTTTTCAAGGGAAGAAAAAGGACTGGAGAATTGACGTTGTTTAGAACCTAACACCATGATGGTTACTCGTCCATCAGTTAAGTCATGGATTAGACAAGTGCACATCGCGGGGAACACGCTGTTAGGTATATTAAATTCTCAAGGCGTCACTCCATGAGCGTTGTTGGAAGGCTTCCTTTTCGCTTGAATACGAACACTTAAAGCCAACCTCTGTTATTAGTCCTTCAACTCGAATCATGCTATATAAATTGTGTTTCTGGAATCAAGGTGGACCTCTATTCATTAAAAGTGTTCCTTTGCTTAAACATACGATTTGGTTTGGATGCGACAGTGAGATTATTATGATCAAAGACAATTATTCAAGTCTCAGTCAGCTGGTATATTGCAAAGCTAATATAATTACGAGCGAAGAGAATGATTAAGTAAATTAAAACATGGGCGACTTTAGCTGACCTCGAGTCAAGTGGTCGATCGGGACGGAAACGAATTGAAATGACGACGATGATTAAGGGCTGTAATTAAACAAATACCTTATTTATGTTCTTATTTAATTCTTTTTTTTTTTTTTTGATTCTAGTGGTATCCGAAACCGCATTAGTCAGCTTGTGAGCCGCCTCTTGCCTCGAAAAGTCTTGGCGCGAAAATGCATCGGGAAAGGCAGCGAAGTCGCCGTGAGGTTAACGCCAATCGGTCGCCCACTTCACACCAACCATTGATAAGCGGAATCGCCTCCAGTGGAAATCTCTCTTTGAATTTAGATGAAAAGGATACTGCTCCACCCAGCAGCGAGGAACTAGCAGTGAACAAAGCCAAACAGGCGACCACGTTCCCTTTTCTGACGAAGAAAGAAGCTACAAATATTATCACATCAATGTTCCACACCTGCAGCGCGGAGTTGAGTCACTTCATGCATGTCCTTGTTGTTCATCATGGGATCCAGCAAATTTTCAACAGGAACCATTATTCATTTCGTGGACCAACGACGGGGACGAGTTCACAGATGAGGAGAAGAAACCGTGGCAGAGCTACTACAGGTGGTGGATCGGCCAAAAAGGACAACAAATTGAGGGATCAAGCAGGCGTGACAGTGGCATGCCCACCTGCTGAGAAAATCAAGTACCAGTAGCTGAGCTATAAGACAAGGAGAGCCGACGGAAGACCACTGGATGCACGCAAACAATCATAGACCATGGAAGGAGGAGGATAAAGAAGAAAGCAATCCTATCTGCTATGTTTTTGCTCTGCTCTCGTCTGCTCTGCTCGTGTATTTTTCTTGCAAACTGATTGAATTCGGGACAGTAAATTCTGCTATTTCCATTACGAAATATGCACTGGAGCCATGAAGATACCGAGATCAAAAGAGATCATTAAAATTCAATATTTCGTGAAGCTTTTGGATCGGATATACTCTTATTTAAAATTGAATTTTTGTGAAATTGCACGTGGTTTTTCCGGTTTTGCATACATTCCCAAAACAAAGTTTAAAATAACACGTAGTGATCCAAAATTGACACTTCAGATTCCAAAGCATAGCTTATTAATGAAAAATTCCCAGTCGATAGAAAAAGAATTATTTTATTAATTAATCCCCGAAGAAATTAAAGAGATTCTGAACGTCATCATTAGTTACAGTTGATCGAAGGTAAAACTTGATATGGGGATCCCTTTTATCTAAGATTTATAAGGATTCAAATCTTGAATCCATCAGACTACGTGTTAATACATTTTTCTTCACACAAATTTTTGTTTTCTCCGAGTACTATAATTTAGTTTTTTTTATGGTATAAGGTGTTGAAATTAAATTTGAATAAGTTCAAAAACTTAGCAGAACTGTCTTAAATTGTCATACGTACTAAATGAGCAGCTTTTTGTAGATATCATATGTTTTAGGTATCATTCTTTTTACACGGTGTCGATTTCAAAAATAGATACGTGTCACAGTTAAGTACCATAAATTTAGTCATAATTACTGTTCGGGAATATTTGGCCCACTTGACGATTTGTTTCATGCAAATTTAGATGCTTCTATTATTTTGAGAAAAAGTGTTTGGAAAATTCTAAATATTTTTATTTGTATTTAAATTCATGTTCTTGTATGAATAAAAATTATATATATATATATATTCATATTCTAAATTATATATATCATAAAAAAGTTTTTTAAAAAATTAAAAAAAAAAGTCAAAAGACACTATATCTAAAATATTATTTATTTTATGCTGATTAACTGTTATAATAATATTAGAATAAGGATTTTTTTTGTTCAAAATAAAATATTTGACGGGTGTATACATTTGAAAATCTTTATAAAAATAAGAATTCTTAAATTTAAGACGTCTTTTTTTTTAAAAAAAAATCTTGCCCTTCTTATTTAGAGCTTCAATTTTCCGGTTGAAATATTGTGTCATCTCGCTTGGCCTTTACCGGGAACAATCCCATTTTCTGAGAGCTTCACCCACCAAAAAGGAGGAGAAGGATTCGTGGTCGACGTCAGTCTTGTTCTTTCTTAGCAATGGCCTTTCCATATCTACTCTTTCACGTGAAGAGAGCGACTGCTTTCCCACTTTGACGATTCTCAGTCTCAATCAATCATCAAGGAGGCTGCACTGCCAGTCTCATCTTGGTTACCAACTATAAGTAGGTAAAGAACACTACTACCATCGTCTCTCTTTCTCTCACTCGCCTGCCTTCCTCCCCTCAATTACCTTTTCTTTTTCTTTTTTCCCTTTCCTGAGAAAGGAGAGAGATTTTCTGGTGAAATATTTACTCTAGTATTTGTTTCTTTGCGTGTTCCTGGGTCGTCTTGCTCGTCTTCCTCTCATGTAATGGTGGCGATAGAAGGCTCTACAACCTAAACTAGTAGTTTCTCACAGGTCTGCTTCTCTTCCCCTCTCTACAGTACACCTAGAGCTACCAGGAAGATGCATTGTCCCCGTTTAAATAGCCATTTATTTCTTGTTGCTCGATCATTGTGAAGATAAAACCGTGAACTTTCGAAGATAAAGATCGTCAAAATCCATTTTTTTCGGCGCAAAAGCTACCTAGCCAATGGCATGGTCTTCGTCGGTTGGTCTTCTTATTAATGACGCCTTGCTCTCTATCTGCTGAGTCTCATTCTGCAGTCTATCTAATTAAATGCCTCTAGATTTTGGGTACTATCCCATTTGATGCTGGAGATTGCCCTTTCCTGGCGTTTTCTCATAATTTTTTACACTCTTCTTTCCTACAAATATCTTGTCTTGTTGGTTAACGAAGCTATTGGTTTATAGCCAAGTCTTTTTTTTCTCTTTATCATTGTCTTACTCTAGCTGTTCTTCTTGAGGTCAAACTCATTGCCATTTGCTAGTTTCTTATGTACTTAGCCTACTAGCTCCTGCATGATCATCTTGCTTCCGTAGGTTAGTGGCAAAGAGAGGTGGAACAGCTGTTTTTCCCCCCTCTCTTTTAGGTTTTGTAATTTAGACTAAAACTCTCTTGTTGAAAGGCTAATAGCTTCACTTACTAAACCCTCCAAGTGATGTAAGAAGCCTGACTTGCTCGCTTTGAAACATGGTGCTGCAACCATACCGCTATTTGCATAATCTGTTCTTTTGTTAAAACTTCCTTTTTTCGCTTTTCCACTACTTTAGTCATTGATGTTGGACTAGTTTGATTGTTATTCGATTTGGAGGTATCACTCATGGTGCAGTGCACTACGCATCAAACCAAGCTAACCACCTATTTAACTTTGCTGCAGGATGCAGAAAGACAGCTGTGTATTGAGTTGATTAAACTAGCTAGAGTATCTGAGTAAATCTCTCTCTCTCTCTCTCTCTCTCTCTCTCTGATGGAAGAAGATATTGTAATCTCCTTCTTTCCTTTTATCGCTTGGACTTCTTTTGTAGGTTGGTCGAACTATTGAAATATCTCTTGCACTGATGTTCCAACGTCGGCTGTCTCCTGTTAAAGATATTAATACTATTGGCATTAATGACTGAGTAGATCTAGTTTTATGTCTTATCATGACTTGCTACTTTTGTTTGCCATTTACAATCTTATAGTGTTTGTAGCCATCTTTTAAGTGTGACAGTTTTAAACACTTTTATGGAGTTACCAGCCTTTCCTCTGTTCATTTGTTTGAGGAACAATAAAAGATACGAAACTCAGTGTCAAAAAGATGTATCAATGTCTCTAACGCTCCATTTCTAGTGCTCAATTGATTTTGATGAATGAAACAGCCAAATCATGGAATTTGACAATAAATAATGACAGCAGAAGTAGAATGTTTCCGCTAAAGCATGCCTTATTTTGGATGTGAGACTAGAATAGCAAAATTACATTTATGATTTGTTTCAACACTTCTGCATATGGACTCCTTAATTCACAATAAATTGATCGGTGGAAACAATCTTTGTAGGATCCTACTTCGTATCACTTCCTCATGGGGGCGTGTGTATCAAAATCAAATTGTAGGTCCAGAGGGAGGTCGGGCCCCCACTGGTGCAGAAGATCCCGCAGAATGATTTTGGCTTCGATTCCTGATGCCAGTAAAGCTCAGATTTGGCGTGATGAAAATCACTCTGTTCAAGTTGAAACCTCTTCGAAAAATAGAAAATCTGTGGCCTCTAATATGATAGTCCATCTCACTCAGTTGCAGTGGCATCACACTCGGATGGAAGCTAATGGTATCTTTTCTTTCCCCCATTTTTCTAGCAACATTCAGAGAGGTAAAGACACAGCATTTTTCTTTCTTGATTTCACTTCCTTGCCGGTGTTTACAGTGATCTGCCAGGAAGATGCATGGTTTGATTCTGTCAGTATCTTGGAATCTGATTCTGATGATGATTTCTCAAGTGTCCATGGAGGTAATATTAGTTTACACTAAGAGATGCATCATATCACCCAGTAGATCTTCGAGATAGTGATGGTTTGTTTTTATGCTTGCAGACTGTATTCCATCAGCAAATTCAACAGCGGCTCAGCCATTGCAGTATGAAAATGCTTCATGCTGTATGGAGGCCTCGTCTAAGTTGGACGATGTTTGTCTTGGCACTCCGTTGACAGTGGCTCCTACAATCAACTGTGTTTCAGCTGATAGATTGGTGAGTTCTTGTGGAAGCTTTCACGAGCTTCCTAGTAAGGTTGAGGAAGCTAGAGATAGAATTCAAGGAGCAGACATTTACACCAAAATGAAAAAGGTTTCAAATGGATCGTATGGTGGTTTGAAAGGCTCCAAAGAGGTACATGAGACGGATGACAAATCTCATGTCAACAAGGCTTCTTTGCACATCTGCAACTTGGTCCATTCTGTTTGTTTTAATAAAAAAGTTCAACAGATGCCAAATGCTAGTCCACCATGTCAAAAGAAAAGATCGACAGTTATCAGGCTTTCTTATAAGAGAAAGTCTTATGACGGAGAAGAGATAACCGAGTTCTGTAAGTAACACATTTCTATTTTAAAGGGTTTTTTGGGTCTCCTTAGTGATATTACAAACTGGTATCTGGCTACTTAATGTATTAGGTGCATCAAACAAATTCCTTTGTAGCCCAAAAGGAGGGATAGTCGTTCCACGTTCCCCAGGGGATAAATCTATGCCTGGATGCTGGTCCTTCCTCGAACCATCTACCTTTAAACTTCGTGGCCAAAATTACTTCAGGCATGAGTTGCTCTCTTTTATTTCATTCGCAGAACTTCTGTAGCTATTTGTTGCTAACAACAATTTTCTAATCCACTAATTTGAGCTGCACCTTGAAATGTGCAGAGATAAGAGGAAGCTTCCTGCACCAAACTATGCACCATATTATCCAATTGGTGTCGACTTGTTTTTATGTCCACGAAAGATGCATCACATTGCTCAACATATTGAACTTCCATCAGTTGAGCCTCATGAAAAAATTCCCTCACTTCTAATTGTCAATATTCAGGTTAAGACTTTTTCGTTAATTCATCATGAAGCTGCATGCTTGTTTGTTGAATGTATATGTTATGAAAATTTGCATTTACCCGCAGATGCCTACTTATCCAGCTGCAATGTTTCTTGGCGATAGTGATGGGGAAGGAATGAGCCTTGTATTGTATTTTAAGATTTCTGAATGTTTTGACGAAGAAATTTCTTCTAGTTTCCAGGATTTGCTAAAGGTTATACTTCCACAATGCTGAACTATTGTTGTCCATATCTTAAAATAAATCTACCTGGAGGCATATGTAGTGATTCAGCCTTGTAATTCTCACCTTCTGCAGAGGTTTATTGCTGATGAAACTGAAAAGGTTAAAGGAATTGCGATGGATTCAAGCATTCCTTTCCGGGAGAGATTGAAAATAGTGGCTGGGGTGGTTAATCCAGAGGATCTTCTTCTGAGTGCAGCAGAAAGGAAGCTGGTACAAACGTATAATGAAAAACCAGTGCTCTCACGCCCTCAACACAGTTTTTACTTGGTATAAAAGGTTCCTCATTTTTATACTTTTCAATAAATGTCGAAACATTTGCTTTTGTGGGTCAGGGCTTCAACTTGATACAAAATTTTACTTCAACACTTTGTTGCAGTACCATCTTGGAGAACTTCTTTAACCTGTCACCATTAACTCCAAACTCATCAATCTTCATGTTGGCCATGATTGCCTCATTTCAATTTCGCATATTTACTATTGGACATTTCTCTAAAGCACTAGTTCGATATGCTAAGTGTACTGAAAACTAGCATGCATCTTTGTATGTACTTAATAGTTTGCCATTTTTTGCAGGGTACAAATTACTTGGAGATTGATCTTGATATACATCGCTTTAGCTACATATCAAGAAAGGGTCTTGAAGTGTTTCGTGAACGTTTAAAACATGGAATCCTTGATCTAGGGCTGACCATCGAGGTTGGAACTAATGAGCCTTTTTCGGATTTGGCTTGCTTTCTGGTTGTTTTAAGTGTTTTGCTAGGCAGACCTCTTGACGATAACAATCCAGAATGAGATTTTCTCCTTGTCCAAAAAAGAAAGAAAAAAAAAAACCCTGTCTGTTGTCTATGCCATGCAGGTTTTATCTGTTCCATGTTGAACAGAGCTATTATCTCAGCTAAACCCGTTCGTGTTATCTTGTCAACTGTTTGGGTCGAACAATTACCATATCAAGACAACAATCTTACTCAAGTTTTTCATAGTTTAAAGTGCTATCTTTCAAATGCAGGCACAAAAACACGATGAGCTGCCGGAGCATGTCCTTTGCTGCTTGAGACTGAACAAGATCGACTTCGTTAATCACGGTCAGATTCCAACTATTGTCACGCGCGAAGGTGATTGATTTGTTCGATCCCCTGAAGAGACACAATGCTCCAGGGCAAATAACTGATCGTACCAGAGCAGGGCAAATTCAGTGTCTTCATTGTGAAGGCTACCTGCAACTTCCACATACAAAAAAAAGGTTACAGCCTGCTGAGGAATTGTCAATTTGACACTCATGTACTAGTAGTAGAGGTGAAAAGAATAAAAAAAACCGGGGAAAAAAGTCGTAAAACATCCTAGGAACTCATTCCAAAATTCGTTTTGTGTTCATTGCATTTATTGTTATTTTAAAATTCCATTGTATCTATTTTTTCTAATAACAGGTTAAGCCCAAAAAACCTTCAAACAATTAATATTTATTAAAAATAGTTGATATTCATTTTTTTAAATAATATTTCTTATTATTGATTAATATTGAGTTGTAAGTATTTTTTGTTCTTAAAATTAATCGTTCATTGATTAAAAAAATAATTAAGAATTTATTTATTTATTTTTAAATTGACGAGTGGGTTTTTATACTCTTTTTCCTCTCAAAAAGAAAACAAATATTATATCTAGTATAATCTGATCCACTGGGAGAGATTGGTCTTCTTTATTTTTCCTTATAAATTTTAATGCTTCTTTAATCTCTGCTAGTCAATGTCTATAAATGTTTCAATCTGTATGTATATAAATAAAATTTCTGTCAATAAAATTATTTTTTATTATTCACTCTTATATGTTCTATGCTAGTAAGCAAGTATGTGCGCACATTTTATAACTCTTTATCGACAGGGCCAACGACCAGCACAAACAATGCGACTAAAAGTGTCCTGACATTCAGTGGATCTCATCTTATTCATTAAGATTAAGGACCATTTGAGTCGAGACAAAAAATATTTATTGCACAAACAAAGCTCTGGTGTTGATCATGATGTTTTCTTTTCATTTCTCTTCCCATT
This sequence comes from Wurfbainia villosa, assembly GCA_025175895.1. Taxonomy (NCBI): domain Eukaryota; kingdom Viridiplantae; phylum Streptophyta; class Magnoliopsida; order Zingiberales; family Zingiberaceae; genus Wurfbainia; species Wurfbainia villosa. The sequence goes on from JAKLTH010000280.1 coordinate 59,578, forward strand.
GATAATCATGGAAGGATTAGACTACAAATGAAACCTCAGCACAATATAGTTCTTGCAGTTAAAAAGAATGTTTCATTTAACCATCGGGTTTCAGCATAGATGCATCTTTCACGTTAGAAAATGCATGCAAATTAACTTTTACAAGGGATTCATGACTCTATTCACTTATCTTTACAATGAAATTCAAAGCTTTTGCAGTGTATAAAAACTGACTCGCAAGGAATTTTTATTTGATATGTCACCTTTTGAACTTCTTGATTGACGAGCTTTGGTCAGCACCAGAAATGGATGAATGAATCAGATACAACCATAAACGCATCTTCTCTTAACAATGTTATTTATATACAGGAGGCAGTAGGCTTGTAGAAACAATTATAAACATCTATAGCAGCTAATCAATTAATTCAGATGCCATTGTTGAATTAGTTCCTTTCACCTCGGGAAATTCTGTTGGTTAAATACTATTTTTCCACCCAACCCGTATGTGCTTCTGTATGCTTCTTTTCATTCTGACAGAAGCAAGCTTTTACTTCCTCAATCTTCTCCCTGCCACTGAATATCAAGAGACCCTCAGTAAAAGTAATTAAATTTTTTTTTAAACGAAATCTTTCATGCTTCACACCGGACCACCCTATCAAATTTAATTTGAACATACTAAACGAAAATTATATTAAAGTTTTCGGTTCTCATGCTGAAATAGGACTTCTATTTAAGTGTATTAAGTTCACCAGTAAACAGATCATCAAGCCGCTACAACGTACACAGTTCTGTAAAGTAAATGCTTCGACAAGGCACATAACAAAACTTTCCATTTAGAAGCAAGTAAACTTTGGCTAATTTGCTTTAGGCCTACTGCTAAATTATTTTCTATCATAAAGATTATATAAAGACTTGGACAACATGTTTTGTAAAAGGTCTTGGCATACCTCTTCGGAACCATGATCTCCTAACTGCTTGCCGAATCTGACGTTCATGCTTCTGCAGGAGTTCATCAACCTTGCGAGTCTGAGACAGTAAAGGTCCTGAAAACTCAACTCTGTCTTGGTTGTGGATGCCCTGAGATTTATCAGCAAAGTTAGATAGTTGTCAAGACAGTGTTAAACATCAAGGGACATCAGATAAAGCCAGACTATCTTGCATACCATATAGTTATGTCGCATTGAAGATGGATCTCCGTCATACAAGGCTTCAGAGAAGTCTTGAGAAGGGAATGCTTCTGAAGTGTCAAATGATCCTGGATGTTCTAGTTGTGCCCATCTTTTCAGCATTGCAATTTTTGCCAACTCTTGTGACTCATGGTGTTTGGAACCAGCATGAAGATCACCATTTTGTGGACCCTTGGGTTCCAACTTACTTTTGGCATTTCCAATACTGGACGGATCTCTTGCAGCAGATAGATTTCTTCTCGAGTTCCGCCTACTGTGAGATCTGTTATATACATGGTCTTCTCTCTGCCTCCTTGCCCATGAAAAGCCACTGGAAGTAGAAACACGTAATGGTCCTGAAAAGACAATATCCTGTTCAGAGTTGTGCTTCATGTGATGACCTTCATCTGGATTTTTAATTGATGGCATTGGCTGGAGATCTACAAACAATCTGGTTTCACCATCTACTCTTTTGAGACCTTTTTGTTCATTATGTTCACTGGCTTCGACATTTAGCTGTGTATCCTAAAATTAGACGGTATTATTATTATTCATCAATACAAAACAGTATAACTTGTCCTCCACTTCCTAAAAGCCTTTACACCAGAAAAAGGCGAATTACCTTTTTGCTATCTGCTAATTTGTTGAGCCCACCTGATTGTCCTGAAGTTCTATCTGCTTTGAATGGTCTTCTCATGGCTTCTTGTCTTAAAGCAATTCTTTTCCTAAGAGACAAACAAGTATACTAGCTGTTAAATACTTTCAACAAGTGAGTTGCATTTACAATGTCAGGAGGTCCTACATTGACTATATGTCATAGAAATAGCCTCATCTAAAATCTAAAATTAAGTAAAAAAAAAATTAAAAATCTATGGCCAACTGAGCAGATGCCATCATGAGACATCCAGAACATAGAGGCCTAAATGCTCCTACAATCAACTGTTAATAAGAAAATTCAGTTATATGTATTTATACAAATATTGCATAGACTATCTTTGCAATGCATATGTTTGGAAAGATTAAGCAGTAAATGACCTTTATCTAAGCAGTTCAGAAACATAAGCTTGCAGAAACTAACATATAATAACAAAATATCTTTTCTGGTATCCTTTTTAATGAAACTGATTTATTGACCTCCATTATGAATATAATTTACCTCTGTGATGCTTCTCGATTCTTTATGTCCATCTCTTTAGTAGGTGAGTACTTTGGCAAACTTGAGGGTTCACAAGCATAAGGCATTGTTCTAAAATACTGAAAAAAAAAAAACATATTGAAGAAAAATGTAAAAGGTAAGGAAAAGTCAATAACAGAATGCATTTTCAGATTCTAATCAAGAAAAACAGAAAATGTAGGAGGAATATCTTAAATTTGTGTGAGTGAAAGGAAGGGAATGAGAAGGAAGAAACCTTCTGCAGGTGGTTTCCCTAAATTCTCTTAGTAGCTGATGGCTTATGCAGGTCAGCAGGTGGTTTCCCTAAATTCCCACTGCAGGCCAATAGACAATTCTAATAAAGAATTTAAGTTCCAAACATCTACGTGCTATTTTGGATTCTGTTTTGTTTCTGTTATGTTTTTACACATGCAATTACAACATTGTTTTTGGTATTTTGTTAAACCTAAATAATGGTGCAAATAAGGAACAAAGTTATTTGTGAAGATCAACAATGAATTGATTCTTTTTCTTTATTGGCACCACTGCTAAGGTTTATAATGAAAAGGCAAGAATGGTAAAATAATAGCATGTTTAGAAAAGTGCCCTTCCAAGAAGGCAAACAAAACAATCATTCTGAGGAGCTAAAAGTGATGCGAGGAATAATGTCTCAGTATCATAGGACAAATAAAAGTACCAGAAGTGTACACACCTCAGATGCAAGGGCACTCGTGGCACTACCACGCTTATAAGGTTCAACAGAGAGAAAAGTCTCTAACAAGCTAATGGCAGTTCTTGATAAATCTTGGAATGTTCCATAGAGGCTATTTACATAAGGACGATGTGGTTTGAAAATTGTAGCATGAGGCAACTTTGACTTCTTCCAAAATTCTTCTGGAGGTGAACCACAAAGCCGGAATATTTTATGTAATTGTTCAACCTGATAAACAAAGTTAATCTTCCATTGTCAAATAGAAAAAAAAAAAATCTGACACAACAAATAGAAAAAAGAAATATAAAGAATTAGAAAAAGGGAACACGCTTATAGCCCCACACCATTAATGAAAAAGTACTTCTAACAAAGAAATTCAATTGGGATGATAAAAATTACACCATCAATAGTTACCAAGTATGCAAGTATTAAGAGAAGAAATAGAGGAGGCCTAAACTCAAACAGTGGAAATTTGTTTGACTATTATTGTTTCTCTAAAGGTCAATTCTAAGAAAATACCAAAAATCCAACCCAAATAGTTAGGCTATTATGAACTTTGGTAATTGTTCTCTCAGTTTAGGTGATCCATTTCTTTTTTGCTCGTTTTGGATATCCAACAGGAAAAGTCATAGAGACACTAATAACACACAAGATTTGACTGGAAAGCTTGAGTTTTAGAGGTTATTACCTCAGTTCTGCCTTGCAAAATTGGTCTTCCCACAAACATTTCTGCAAACACACAGCCAACACTCCACAAATCTACCGTAGCTTCATAGTCAGTTGAACCCAACAGTAGTTCAGGAGGTCTGTACCAGAGAGTCACAACACGGCTGGTTAGTGGATACTTATGTCCAGGACGACAGAAATTTGCAAGACCAAAATCAGCCATTTTCAGAAGTCCATCATTATTAACCAGAAGATTTGCCCCTTTTATGTCCCGGTGTATAACACCCCGCGAGTGACAATGCTCAAGTGCAGACAGCAACTGATACATGTAACACTTGACCTGCATATTATGGACAGAGAGGCAGCCAAAAAAATATTCATCATCACAAAGTTACATATTTAAGCATGCTACCACTAGAAAATTTATGTAGACGCTTCCTATTGAGTATTCAGAGAATATAATCATACCTGTGATTCAGAGAGTACAATATCAGGAGAGGTAGAAAGTCCAGCTAGATCGTGCTCCATGTATTCAAATACAAGATAAAGGCTGCATGATAATCGAGAAGCAATCAAACCTTCCAACTTCACAATATTTGGGTGGTCAAGTGTGCGCAGTATCTTTATCTCCCTGGCCATAAACCTAACACTCTCAGGCTCAAAATTGTCAAAGCGCACCTTCTTCAGCGCAACCATCTTTCCAGTGTCAAGATCACGGGCTCTGAACACACTGCTGTAAGTTCCTTGTCCAATCTACTCAAGTACGAATGAGATCAAATTATAATTAGTTCAGAAGCAAAAAAAGGAGCCAGGTAAACTTGAATCCTAACCGATAATATTAAAATTTAATCATTAAGTTGATCCAACTTAGGTGAAATACTTATCTAGCAAAATTAAGAAAACAGCTTAGTCTTACTGAACGAAGCAACAAAAATAGAAACAGATTGAGAAGAGCTGCAAACACGCATCTGTTTAGAATAACAGAAAAGTATGGCATGGTCAAGTCTAGTGCATTTTGTTCTTAATGGAATTGTGTACGTCATACAAGCTGACTACTCGAGCCAAAGATGGGATATCTTGAATTGCAGATTGAGTTGTGAAAAATGATATGTAGAAGGATAACTCGTCATAATGTCTGCATTACCTTCTCCAATTTCTCAAAGGAATCAGCTTTAAGAGGCACCCAACCTTGAATAGCTTCCCCTGCTACGGCGCTGAGCCAAGAGGGCCATCCTGCAGCGACCTGCTCCCCTTCGATGTATTTGTGAAGATTCCGCAATCGTAGGCTTTGCAAGCTAGTATTATTCTCGTTCACCTTCCCTTTTCCTCCCGATTCAAGGCGACTATTCTCCTCCTCCCTCTCCAGCTGGCCCTTTTTTGTTCCCTCTCCAGTTCGGTGCCGCCCAGAGGGCGCTGTGACCAGCCCCAACCGCTTTTGGTGGTTCCGTAAAATGCCGGAGGAATCAGCTACCGGCGTAGCCGAGACCGCATTCTTCGACGCAGCACAGCCCATGGCCGCTCGATCCTACAGCATCAGCAAGGTCGCCGGAGATAATAAAAAAATGCCTGGAATCAAGGAAAACTTGGGAAGGTGAAGGAGCCCACGGACGTGAAAATTAAGGGTAGGAGGAGGCAACCCAAGCTAGTAAATGAGGCAAAATCGGGTGGCCCGTAGATCCGGCAGCGATGAAAGCACCCCTGAAATAGGAGGAAAAAAAAAGGACCTTTGGACTGTAATCTTTAGGGTTTCTCCTTTCTGGCGAGATTAGCGGGGGATGGGGCGATCTGTAGGACCTCGCAGTGGAAGACCGAGAGACACCTCCCGAAATCGACCCAGGAACGGGCGAAGAGAATGGAAACGCAACACAAAGCGTGCATTGAGCATCAACGCGGCCCCGTCTCCCCTCAGTCAAATCTCTTGGCCTCTTGTGGCCTAAAAATGTTCCCTTTGTTATTGTATGTATCCGATTGGCGACATGCGAATTCTTTCCCCTGTTTTCAAACATGCGTTGACGAAATAGTGTGAACAGGAAGGAATGTGGGCAGGGCATGAGTCAAAGTTGGGGGGAAACGCCGCATGGATCTTGGAATTATTGAATGGTCGATAGGAAGACGAAGAAGAAGACGAAGAAGAAGATAGCACCATCGCAGTGCCTTTTGGGTGCGGCTGCGGGTGCCGGTGATAAATCGGATGGGTTCGGGACAAGCCAAGAAACAAGCCGTTTGCTTTTGGTTGGGTGGAGTGCCCCAACCACTATGCAAATCTCTCGACTAATTTGATTTGGTTAGATTGACTTTAGAGTCACGCTTACGTGACCGATTTAAATGATCTGATATAACTATCAAAAAGACTTTAGGTGGTGGTGATGATGATGTCGTTTTCGGTTCTTTTGATAGCTTTCTTTTTTTTAAAGTTTATTTATGAAATGATTTCAAATCTACCTGGTTGTTCCTTTGGCATTGATCTTACCAATACTAGTGTCGATGTGGTGGAACTGTTATCTCATAAATCAAATTCACAATACATCTTTTTCAACAGTTGATGGTAACTAATTACACCGACGTTCCAGTAGTTGACACTGTAAACAAGCCTGTCAAAGTTGGCATGACATAGAAGAGTAAAAGAGATCACGATTGAAATCTGGAAACTAGCTTGCATCTACTAGTTCAGCCACTGCATAATGGTTATGGAGGTTCTTCGCACCAATTTGGGAGAAGAAAGAAAAGAAGACACTCCGACCGCGAGTTTCTTCGACATCCGTTCAATTTTGTTAAAATTCCATCCAACACACTTATTTGGACAGTAAATTGAAGAAACTGGAAAACTGTTTGCAAATGTGAAAAATATAAAGCTAACTGGATTAGACTTCTGACATGTAGCAACTTTAGTTCTTTGCAAAAGTTAGCCATCAGTGAATGCAATTCCATCCGAGCATACAACAGATACAAGGCACGTATTGCTTGCACTTGGTTTCTATGTCGCCAACAAGAACACGAGAGCAGCAAAGCAGAGACCAGAAAACAGTAACTATAATCCTATCTGAAGCTCAACTTTGCCTGCTCACGAGCAGCCATCATTGAAGCAACCAGTCTTTACTTCCATTTTTTCCATTAATGTGAGCACTTCACTCGAGGAAGGCAACCACATTTGTTCACGTGAAACGCATCTCACTCTTCAGCTTTTGTCGGCATAAGTTTCAACGCAGTCTCACATTCACCTGCATGATTAAGAAGCAAGGAGAAATACCAATTGACAGGGTTTGGCCCCTTTCATCACATGTAATGCTATCATTTCCATTTTAACTTTATTTGTCTTCTAGCCTTTTGCTAAGTCACAAAATGCTGGTAGGGTGGCACTTTGCTAGCCCATTTGGTAGACAGAATTATAGTTGTTCATGCTAAATTCTGAGGATAGATAGCATCATAGTTCTCCAAAAACTTTAAACTAAGGAATGTGCAAATACCTAATGAATCATTTTTATTGTGGTAGGCAGCTTGTCAGCATGCATACAGCATAGTGTATAATTGGCCTCAATATGATTCATGAGGACTTTAACCTTGTCACCTAATTGAAGAAATTGTGGTTTTGTTTTACCTATATAGGTAGATCATATAAAAGAAATAATAAAAAAAAATAAAAAAAACAATGAGCCCAGAAACCTTATTAAATGATTCAAATCACACAAAAATATTACATTTCTGTCTGTCAAATATGAAAAGACCGTACATGCCAAGAATTTTACCAGAGTAATTTGTCGATGCATCTTCATCTGAGGTCTGGATACTGCATTCTACAATGTTGACATCCGAAGAGACATGTAGAACTAGAAACACGACAAAAGTAACCTGTATGAACACAAAACTAATACATCCGAATGAATCAAAATCATGTCAAATGTATCAGCAGATAGGGACCTTTCTTTCTGAAGCTAGAGTGTTCCCCAAAATTGAATTATATAATTAATTCAAGACTATAATCCAACAGTTATAAATGTTATACTAAATTGACTTTAACAACTAGTTACAGAGATGCTATATAGTGATAGCTCTTGACAAAGCATGCCATCAATCAGTTTGCATTCTACTAATGTGAGAATAGTGAATGTATATCCCTAAGCAGGGTGGAGAGGAATGCATAAATGAACAACCATCAAGTTTGGACATAGACAAGAAGTTAAATAGTTTGCACAGAGATTAATAGCCTACCGCACATGACTTCGAGAGTCATGACTCATGACGATCATGGTGAATCACGGCTCACTCCCTCATTTTTTTTTCTCCAAAAGAAAGGTTCATGCAACAAATAACTAACTGCTACATTGAATGAAATTCCATTAGAATCACTTAACCATATCACTTCCTGCTTGAGGTTCTTGCCAAAACTCATGAAGAGAGTATTCTCGTAAATTGGATGATTAATATTCCTAGCCTTTGGTTGTAGTTTCTTCAGTTTGCAGACATGAGAAACATGATTAGACGCTGCATTGTCGGATGCAGATACACAGTTGCTTGGCTGCTATTTCTAGCAAATGTAGGATTATGGTGATGTTTTCCTTCATGTTATTATTACAGGATTCGAATTGATAGATCTCTAATGACTAAATTTGCATCTGATAGTGTTTGCTGAGTAAGCAAACTCGCAATAAAATTTCCATTGAAATTAAGATTATGCAATGAAGACTTGGTGGATACTCGCTCTAAAAAGTTGAAATTTTAAAATTATGAGAATCAAAAAGTTAAAACTACCATCATATGGCGAAGAGATAAAAAAGAAGATAGATGGATCCTGTGACAGAGAAGAGGTATAAAAGCAGTCATTCAAGGTCTTAATCAAGCAGGGTTGAGACAACTCTAGTGTCCCTCCCTATGATTTGCTTCTAAATATTTTAAATTATATATATATATATATATATATATATATATATATATATATATATATATATATATATATATATATCTTACGCAACTCATCCGTGAACACCTCCATTATCTATCGTCCGATAGCTTATGCACTATAGCCCAAACTGGAGATCGGACGATAGATATAGTGGAGTGTTCACTGATGAGTTGTGTAGGATAACATCTAGAGTGTGTTTGGTTCGGGGTAGTCATGGATAACCTTGGTTATCCATCTAGGTTATACCTTATTAGGTTATCCATCTAGGTTATACCTTATTACCCTGTTTGGTTCGAGGTTTAAATTGTTTCCCAAGTAATAGAAGGCAACCGTCAGCAAATAAGGTTATATACCTCGGAATCTCATTACCTAAGAAAATGAAGGTTTTGTTCGATCCCGGGGTTAACAACATTTTGTTTCCAAAATTATCCTTCAATTTTTATCATTTTGAACAAAAATACCTCTTAAGTTTTATCAAATTTCAATTTCACTATAATATAATAAAACCCTAGCCATCGTCGCCACCGTCGTTGCTGCCCATCAGCCTATCGCCATCGGCCGTCGCCCGCCGACCACCGCCTCCCGCCGATCGGTCGTTGCCACTACTATCCACACAATTCGCCGTCGTCATCGATCTCAGCAATCGCCGATCATCGCCTTCGACCAATCGCCGACACATTCTTTGCCTCCAGTTGTTGGTCGTCATCGTTGTCGGTCGTCATTGGTCATCGATCGCTCACTATCGCCGATGTTCGATTACCACCGTCGCCATTGATTGTCGACGCAGCTGTCGTAGTTGCCGGTGGCCGTCTGCTACTATCTCATCGGGCAACAGCGGCAACCGTCCCAATCGATACGACCATAAGCAAATATATTTCAGAGCAAAAATAGTCTTATAATTGATCAAGGGTAATATAGTAAAATGTTAAACTAGATTATACTTTAAAACCTCCAAATAAATAAGTTTTTATTTTATTATTTAAAATTGGACCACACAATATAAGTTATGTTTCATTTTCCATAACTTTGGTTATGTGATTACCTGGTAATCATATTACTAAGATTATGCAACCTTGAACTAAACACACCCGATACTAAGGTTATCAACATTGAAAGGGTCTATGACATAACTCTACGCCGATGTGCCAATAGCAGAAATAAAATTAATTGTATCCTTGGGTAGAACATTCGAACCAACCTGAACAAATGGCCAACAAATTTTTGCGACATAGCTCTATTTTATTATTGTGTTGGATTGTTTATCTTCAAGGATAAGTTTTACTAGTAGTTAAATCTTCTGATCCTAATAGGCCAAGTGTAATTTTACTATCAGTTATTCAATATAATCAATAATTATGTTGTGGTTCTAACACAGACAATGTGTGATCAAGAGCACAGGAAATCCAAGAATAATTCAGCAACCGATGCTCATATGACATTTGTACATGGGTTATGAAATGTATATATGGATGTAAGAAAGGAACGGGTCTATAGTGATATTTGTGTTAGATAATGTGAATGGAAAAACACATAGTGGGTAGAATAAGACCCACATTAAATGACACGATAGTTGATAAATAGTGCAGAAAAGGGTGTGAATCTAGGGCCCAGATTGTACGCATTCAAATGGTTCTTATATGAATGCTACTATACATATCGGACCGGTCAAAACATGATTGGACTATATATATCAACTAGTATATGCCACAATATTCCTTTGCTTGCTCACTCATATACATGAATACTTACAAGCTCATGATGCTTATTAATTAAAACATAAGCATATATTGATTAAGGCCTAAGCCTTGATTAAACATAAAAGCTTAAAGTCCTTGTAAAGCCCAAGGCCATGAAACCCATGATGGAAAGCCCATCATGGTTGATGACACTTCATGCTTCCATGCTCCACATGCTTATGCCACTTCATACTTTCATGCTCCACATGCTTATACATGATTTAGGCATGTGGCATGACAAAGTCACCTAAGCTCCACATGGCTTGCATGCATTAAGGACTTGCCACCACAAGCCACGTGGAGGTGAATATGGCAAAGGCTTGAGGGCTTACATCCTCTTTAAAAGGAGATGAACTTGAGGAAAGAAAAGCATAAGAAAAATTTCTTCACCGTGGAAGAAGAGAAAGAAGAAAGAGAGTGAGAAAGAAGAGAGAGAGGGGAAGAGGAAAGAAAAAGATTTTTTTTCTTAAGGACTTTCTTCAAAGAAGAAAGAGAGCGAATCTCCACTAGTCATTCCTTCATTAAACAAGTCATCTTTACTCGGTAGACCCTATGATAATGTTCAGATATCTTTGTTCAAGTCGCCACTACAACCTGTGCTAGTAGTTCCATCGTTTTATCCTGAGAGACAGACGTCCTATATTACCTCGTAATACCACCGGAGGGGACGAATCTGTCTTAAGGAGACTGCGTCTTTGTAGGACTCGCGTCTTCATTCCTACATGGGTGACGGATACCATCTTAATAGATAAGTCCGAGTTGTATTCTTGTAATTTTAAATTCGAGCTACTCAGATTTCCTGTATTTAGAATAAAATTTCCAATAATTTATGGCCGCCAGAACTATAACATAATCATAACAAATATGAAATAAACAATTTTAATGCATGCTAGTCGATTGCATAGGCTACTTGCTAGTGCGAAAATTTTTGAGAAGTAAAAAAAATCACACGAATATGTGTTTGACCTATCATATGTGAGTGGTAGAAGTTAATTTATACCTAGCAAATGGTTTTTTCCCTTTTCATGGAAATGAATCTTGTTCTTAGGACGAACTTACTTGGGAATACGGCACATAATTTTCCCACTTTGAGAAAAAAATCAACCACAAAAGAGAAAAATGCGTCCAAATTTCTTTTATATATATAAATCTTCGTTTACAACCTAATGTAGTTTCTGATGGAAACACGGAGAAATGGGGAAGAGTAGAAGGCAGATCCAAACGCTCCGTACTATGAACATTAATTCAAAGTTATTACGATAAAAAATCAGACCGGAAAAATACAGGAATCAGGAGAAACGGAGGGGCTCATCCATCTCCACATTTCCATGAATCCTGGATTGGTCATCAAACCCGTCAAGGCGGTCGCGCGGCGACAATGCCTGGGGTCTGGACGAGTGGCTGCGGATCCGGAGGAGTTCAGCGCCGGTCGGAGAATCTGCGTCGGAACCCTCGTCGAAATTGAGAGCATAGCTCAGGGCATCGTACCTGAACTCCGACGAGAGGCGCCGCCAGTGCTTTCCCCCGCCGAAGCAGAAATGCGCCTTGGGATGGAATGGCCGTGAATGACGGGGGGATTCTGCCCGCTCTCCAACGTCGCCGGAGGCGAAACGAAAGCATGAGGCGAGGGAATGGCGGTGGCGGTGCTTCGCTTTCGGAGTCGGCGGCGAGATGGAGGAGCGGGGTTCGCAATCCATTTTAATTCATTCGCAAACCGCGCGATTAAATTTCTCGGCGCCTCCACGTTATATCACGGCATCCACTACACTCGCTCCATCGGTTTTAGAGGATGATCGATTTTAACTAAAAATAAGGTGAGCCACTAATTGGAGTGCCTGAGTTGGAGCCAGCCACTAATTAAAGTGTTCACATTGATCAAATAAATTTTTTTTTCTTATTTTTCTCCCTAAAATACATTAGATATTATTAAATTTTAATTGCCATTTTTTTTAATTAACCCATCGCTTTACCAGTTGGGATAAAACATGATTCTATCCGATTTTTATTCCAAAATTTTTTAAACATTTAAGCCTGCGTTTACTTCGAAAGGTTGGATTATGGACGAATAAAAATTCTCTATGAAAAAAAAATATCCCTAAAAATAGAGAAGAGAGAGAAAAAAAAAGAAATTTTCTGAAAAAAAAAAAAGAAAATGAAGAAACAGAGAAAATAAAATAAATGAGAAAAAAATATAATTTTTCAACAAGTCTTAAAGTTTGGAATTAAAACTCATCTTTCATATTTACCAAATAACGCACTTAATTCCCTTTTTATCCTTCAAAAATAGCACACTTAATTTAGAACATTAGTCTTTGGAAATTCAAATCTGACCACCGCGTGGTCTTTGGGATTTGAGTTCAGACCACCGTGGTGATGCAATCTCAAGATCACCATCGCGTTGTGTCTTTGGAATTTGCAATTTCGACTATCATCGCGACGTTGATGTTAGAATTTGCGATCTACGGCGCTGGTCTTTGAGATTTGAATTCCTAACATTACGTTCGAAAATTAAGTGCGATATTTCTGAAGGGTAAAAAGAAAATTAAGTGCGATATTTAGTAAATATAAAAGTATGGAGCGCTTTTTAGGCAATTCCAAACTTCAGGAGTACTGTTTGGTAAATTGCCGGAAAAAAATTTATTCATTTTTTGATCGCACAGATTGAAACGACGACCATCACCATCTATCATCCCTCGTCACTCGGTGAGACAATAATGGTCAACAATCAACGACGATGATCGACGACTGACGATGAGTGACAACTAATGACCGATAGACAACAACGACGGTTGATAACTTGCGACGGCGACAATCGAAGACCGATGACCAAAGACAACGACGACGACGACAATAATGTTGATCGACAATCGATGGTGATAGAAGACCAACAATAATAAAAAATCGACAGTGGCTATCGACCATTGAAGGCAGTAACCGACGATCGACCGCAATTGTCGACGACCAGCGACGATCGATGATCGACGACTGTCGACCATCGGTGGCGGTGGGGTGACGACTATTGATGACCAACAATCGATGACGACGATGATGGTCGATGACCAACAGCGATGACGACAACGATATGATGACGACGACAATGATGACGATCGACAATCGTGATTAATAATTGATGACGACGACAATGACAATAAACTACAGGAGCAAATTTTTATCAAAACTAAATAATTAAATTTATCTATTCATTAAGTAAATAAAAAGAAAAAAATAATTTATTTTTTTCAAAATAAATCATTTTTTTATAATTTTTATTTCCTTCCTCCCGAGTAAACATAGCAGTAACCAGGGGTAAGTGAATAAAACCAAGGAATGGGTCATCCTTAGGGCCGTAAACGAGTTAAGAAGCTTTGTAATGTTCAAACTTGTTTGATAAGATAATCAAGTCGAGCCGTGTTAAACCTAAAATTAACCAAGCTACTGAAAAACTTGTTCAAGCTTGGCTTAGTATTTTCTTTTTTAGCTTGAGCTTGGCTTAAGCTTGAATTGAGCTTGACTTGTTTAATGGGTATCAAGCTTCTAATAAAGTTTGATTAAAACTTGTTTAAATTTGATTTATTTAAACGTTATTAAGCTCTTAAGTAAATCTTGTTTGTTTATTTAAAATTTTACTAATTTAATTCTGATTTAAAAATAAGTATAAATAAATTTAAAAATAATTTTAAAAAAAGTATAATCATAAATCGGTTTGTTAATGTTCATGAACATTATTCACGAACATCATTCACGAACATTGTTCACTTAATACATTCGCTCATTTAACACAATGTGCAACATACATATTCTTCGCTTATTTAATTTATCTGTTCAAACTTATTTATTAATTGACTTTGATGCATATTAAATGAACTCTTACCGAATCGAACATCAAATTCGTTCATGAACGCTTGGTTGATTTACAACCCTAGTCATCCTCTTAACCTCTTTCCCTCCGTCGCATCTGTTCTTTCCGAGTAAACAGAGTTTAAGTTGCGGCGTAGTTCACCGGTTCAATCGCATTGCGGTCCAACGTAATCCGAAACCCCGGCTGCTGCTTCCGCACATCTCCTTCCTTCTTCCCCGCTGCAGACATCGTGCCTCTCGCCGATCCCTGTTTCAAATGAACTCCAGCTCCGCCCTCTCCTCTGCTTTCCACTTCAGCTTCTCCCTGTCCAAGCGATTCTTCCCCTCCAGCCGATCGGCTTCTGCTTTCGCCGCCACCACTTCCTCCTCTTTCCCTCCCTTTCGCTCTCTAGGGTTATCGTTTCGTTTGTCGAACTCCTACTCCCTCAAACCTTTCTCGTCCCAGTCTTCCGCCGCTGCTCACGTCGAAGACCCCTTTGACACCTCAGACGACACCGTGGAGGACTTGTTGACGCGTAGAAAGGACCGCATCGAGCGGATGATGAAGATGGAACGCAGGTCCGAATCCGATGGCGACGGCGCATGGCGCCGTTGGTTCCCCTACCGAGACGTCTTCAGGTCAGGCAGCATGACTCTTGGGAGCCGGGAGGTGATAGAGGCACTGGACCCGTACATGCTGGATGCCAGAAAGAATCGAATCCTGAGGACGATCGAGAACCGAAGTTATTCATTATGCCTAGTGGTCGAAGGGCTTACGGATTTCGGGAACGTATCTGCGGCATTCCGGTCGGCCGACGCACTTGGGATCCAGTCGGTTCATGTGATTTCGCAGGGCAGTAGCAAAAGGTGCAACCATCTCTGAGGTGAAAAGACTGTTTTAGTTCTACTAACCTAATGAACTGTGATTATGTCGGCAATGTTCTACGTCCATATAGTCCCGAGTTGTAGCATTGGGTCTATACTGTTGGCATGGACTTGGCGTCCGTTAAAAAACAATAATTTGACCAAAATCTTGCCCACACTGTAGTTATTGAAAGTGAAATTAAAGATTGAAAGTACCTTTCTAATGATGGACCTTCTCCTGATAAAATTTGCCTATTGTAGTATATTTGATTGCGCTGCCGGAGTTGATTCTTAGGTCCTTTTTTTTTTATGGTTGACAGGTATCGTGATAATCGTCATGTTAGCATGGGCGCGGAGAAGTGGCTGGACATTGAGCTCTGGAATTCACCTCTAGATTGCTTTGGAGCTCTAAGAAATCGTGGTTATCAAATTGTGGCAACTCATTTAGGGATTGATTCGGTAAAAGCTTCTTGTCTTTTGAGTTTGCACACCTTTAAGTAATTTCTTGTATTTTCATCAACTTCATGTGAAATATTCCGTCATCTTATGATTTTGATCATTACCATGTACCATATGGATGAGGAAGAACAATAAATATGTTCCCACGAAAGGACCAAGTGTGTCACGCCCTGAAGGAGACTCCGCCAGACAAAAATCCGACAGCATCTCTCCTGTACGGGTGACAATCCCAATTTACATACAAGGTCTACACGGCCACAATACATCGGTCAACACGACCGGAATCCAAACTCACACGCAGTTATATAAATTGGCCTCTGGCCATCGACCAAAATAAATGATAAACAGTCTACCATAAATCAACTTACCCCTTCTGCCATCTGGGCAGGAATACTCACCAAAATCCAATCAAACCAAAATCCGAATAAGGTCCATACGGACACCAAAACTCAAAATACAAAATCAATCTCCAAACCTATACATGTCCTCTAACCAAAATATCCAAACCATAAAGCAAATATCCAAAATAAAACATTCACGACGAGTGGGGATCCTAATTGCATTCTCCGAACCGTCATCGAAATAGATATAAATCAGGTGAGTTCGAAGAACTCTGGTATAGTAGATATCTGAGTAAGTATAGCTAATGATAAAAATATCATGCAAGTCTGATCTCACATAAATAGGGTATGCAAGCGAAATACAAAAATGTATCTTACAGATCTCTACCTTGATATGAGCGTGCTGACTGAAGTAATAAAGTCACGACCGTATATAAATGTATCACTTGTATGCATGATCAATCGTACGCACATCCGAGCATCGATAAAAATCAAAGAACACAATCTGAATCAATCCGCTGAAGTGCATGTCGTGCGATGACATAGTTACCCCCGACGCCTTGATCAGTAGCCTCACACGATGATGGTGGCCGAGTGGGTAGAGGCTATGATATGCACTGCCATCATCGCTCTGGGCCAAGTGGGCGGGATCTTTGTCGGTACACTATCCTCCCGCCCAAACATAGTGGGAGCTAAGCTCATCTCCGGTCATGCCAGGCGGAGGAGGGATCTGCTGCATTCTGCTACCACGTGCCATCGCTACCCGAGCGGACCAATGAGGCTCGACAGAGCAATGCACACCCTCGATGTACCACTAACCCACGAGCGCGCGTATGCGGAGCCGTAGAATACTGCGGGCTCAGCAATAATGGAACCCGTCATTTAGCATATCATGCGAAAATGGTGCATGATACTAAAACATGTAAATCTACTCGAAATACCTATCCGAATAATATGTATACAATCAATACGTATCACTAATCCATATACTATGATCCCGAATCAAACGAAATATAATCAAATCCTATCACATGCGTGTATCTAAGTAGGCGCAGCATACAGGCGTATAAACATGAAAAAGTTATTGTAAGCTATCTAACTAATATGACTATCTAAAAGATAAGTCGAAATACGCTTTGAATATATATATCCAAGAATGAACGAATCGTCACGATTTGGGGACACGCCTCGTGGCCAGAAACCTGTGTAAAGCATGACTATAGTCGAGCCGCAAAAATACAATTCTACCAAATAAATCGAATAATTAATCGATTTCCTTTATATCGATTAACCCGAATCTCGTATCCTCCGAACCATCTTGATCGGCCGAATAACTCGGAATCGACCCAGAATTGACGATCGGCTCCCCGCCTAGGAATTCCATCCGATGATACCCAATCGCTGACACCCTCCAAATAAAACCCTCATCCCCTCACCCCCGATTCCTTCCCTCTCGCCTATTGATCGATTTAATTAATCCGATTAAACTACCAATCCAAATTACTTAAACTCTTAATTAATCCAATACATAATTACGGTTATCTCACCGTGTAAACAGGGTGGTGAGCCCTTTCCTTCGCTGCCGCAGAAGACTTCGAGAAGGCGAGAAGCTGAGAAGGCGAGCGGCAAGCGGCGTCTTCTGCGATGGCGCTGGAGGAGGGGCGTCGGCGATCTGTGGTAGGAGGCCGACGGCGGATATGGTCGCGAGAGAAGGCGGCACAGTCGTTAGGCGAGGCGGCTCAGCGCAACGACATGGCCGAAGGACAACAGCGTCGGCGGCCGGCGGTGCTTTCGCGTCGGCGAAATCCCTTCTTCAGCTGTGAGTAAGGAGCCCGGCGGCTCGGTCCTCAGCGGAGAAGAAGCCGTGGCCAGGAAGATAGACGACGCCGTCGAGTCTTTGGGCGTCGGCGAGCTGACGCAAGAGAAACTACGAGGGGAATAGGTGTCATGGCGGGGAAAAAGAAAATAGAAAAATAAAAACTTAGGGTTTCCGGTTTAGGTTAATACCCCGTAAATAAAGTCTATCTATTTTATCCCCGTAAAAAAAATCTCGTATAGAGTCCGTTTAAATCCAGAAAAATTCCAGAAAAATTCCTAAAATTCCCTAAAAATCCCGAGATATTTCCAGGATTATTTCCTTAATTATTGGGCCATTTAATTTAGTGTTTTAAATTCCCGTATTTAACATTCTCTCACTAATAAAAATTTGGTCCCCAAATTTCCTACTCGGATACCAGTAAGAAATACCACAATCTGAAAATATACCTCGCGTACCTCAAGTAAACAAGTGGGGTATTGAGCTCGATCTTTCCTCGAGCTCCCAAGTAGCCTCCTCGTCGGTGTGGTGACTCATAAGTCGCACAATCATATGACCTTGTTCATATTTACGTGTTCCGAAATCCAAAATCCGTATCGGAACCTCTGCGTAAGTAGCATCGAGTTGAATGGAACTACGATAGAATATGTGTAGAATCGCGCATACTTCCTCGGCGTAGACACATGGAATACATCGTATATGCTCGAAGATGGGGTAGTCTTTAAGGCGATAAGCAACTCGATCCTCTCTAAAATCTCAAACGGACCGATATATCTAGGAGCTAGCTTACCACGAGTCAAACCTCTTCACCCCTTTACGTGGGTGAAACTCGCGAGAATCGTGATCACCAATAGAGAACTCCAAAGGTCTCCGTCTACGATCTGCATAACTCTTACCGGCGATCCTGCGCCTCTGTCGTCCTACGTCGTCGATAATGCGGACCCTCTGCCTGCACGCTCGAGCTCTGGGTCCTAGCAAGGGCCTCCCAACCTCCTCCGAGAGGGTGGGTGTACGACAACGCTTACCATACTGATGCCTCATGCGGGGCCGTTTGGATAGCGAATGATAAGCATATTGTAAGCGAATTACGAATGATCCTCCAGTTGCCTCAAATC
Organism: Wurfbainia villosa; assembly: GCA_025175895.1. Taxonomy (NCBI): domain Eukaryota; kingdom Viridiplantae; phylum Streptophyta; class Magnoliopsida; order Zingiberales; family Zingiberaceae; genus Wurfbainia; species Wurfbainia villosa. Next base: position 78,319 of record JAKLTH010000280.1, read on the forward strand.
TATAACACGGGACCTCGGAATCCTCTAATATCTGAATAGTGCCTTTCGGTATCCGCCCATCTGCGGATGGAATGCGATACTAAACCGGTGTGTGCCTAAAGCTGCTGCGGACTGCTGCGAACCTGGCGTGAAGCGGGGATCTCTATCGATATAATGCTCGAAGGAACACCGTGCGTCGATGATCTCCGACAATCACTCTGCCGACCGATCCAGAGTCGGTCTTTCGAATCGATAAAGTCGTGGTTGGTTAGTTTGGTTCGACTACCCGAATCGCGTCGTGGCCTCGGCGTGTCCTAAGCGATCCCATCACAAAATCCATAGTAATATGATCCCACTTCCACTCGGGAATAGGAATCTCTGAAGTAATCCAATGGTCTCCGGTGCTCGGCCTTGACCTGTGACAAATCGGACATCTAGCTACAAAATCCGCGATGTCTTTCTTCATCTGTTCCACAATACAAGCGCACAAATCTCGATACATGCGAGTTCCGCTGGTGGATTGGATTATCGAGAAGCGATGAGCCTCTGTAGTAACTCCTCCATGTAAGGGTGAAAGGCTGCATAATGCCTCGGAAATATATAATACCCTCATCGTCGCGGGTGAACTCGGTCTGTCATCCGGAAGTTATCGACTACCAATGAATCAGAATGCTAATCATGAGCCTCCGGACTCTCTAGGATAGACGATCGAGCAACCATGGTAACTAGAAGGCTGCTCACAGCCGGTCCTGCTCCTCTAAGCTCAACTCGGAAGAAACCTGAATCAATCAAGTGACGAAACTTCGGAAGGAAGCTAAAGTCCCTTGGACTTTAAAATCGTCGTGAACCACATTAGCTTTCCACGGTTGGTAGGCGATGGGCATATCGTAATCCTTCAGAACTCCATCCATCTCCTCTGGGGAGATTGAGTTCCTTCAGTATGCAGATATTTGAGACTCTTATGATCGGTAGAATCTAAGCGTAATACCGTATAAATGATGCCTCCAAATCTTGAGGCGTATATAATAATAGCGTGAAAATCTAAATCGTAATGGTAGTTTTCTCATGATCCTTGGGCGAGAAGCATAAGAGACTACCCTACAGTATTCATCAATCTGCGCTAAACCTGTAGACGCATCTATAAAGAACGAAATCGTCCTGATGGTAATACGAAATCGGTCTTGACACGATCTTCTCTTGACTCACGAAAACTAGTCTCGCACGCGCCTCTGTCACGTGAACTTACGCCCTTCACGGTAAAGGCGTGTCGAGATGCTTCGAGAAGCCTCAACGAACTGTCTGTAAACCGCCAAACCTAGCTGAACCTCGCGAACCTCTCGCGGTTTGGTCCGGCCAGTGTGGACCTCGATCTTCGGTCAATCAAATACTCTACTGCTAAACCACATGTCCTAGAAAACCGGTGAGTGTAACCAAAACGCGTTATTGAACCGCGTATAGCCGCCGCGGGCCTATCTGAACAAGGCGAAGATCTTGCCGTGTTCTTCCTTGGAGCGAGAATAGAATGTATCGATGATAAAAAACGATAATGACCGATCTAGGAAATCCATAAATTCACGGTTCGTCATCAAATCCATAAATCATTTGGGCATTGGTAAGCCCAAATGACATTACGAAAAACTCATGGCGTCATATCATGCAGTACTAACGTCTTGAATGTCGAATCTAACCCATAATTGATGATATCAGGACCGCGATCGATCTTAGAATAGGTGATGTACCTCGGTGATCAAACAAGTCCTCAATACGTGGCGAGGATATTTATTTTTGATAGCGACGTTTATTGCTGTATTCGATCGCAGCTCGTGAACCATCTTTCTTCTTCACGAAGAGAATGGAGAACCCTGGGTGATGCACTAGGCGAATAAAACCTTTGTCAAAAGTTCACGGAGTGAACCTTTAACTCATCCAACTCTCTCGGGCCGTACGATAAGGAGCTTTCGATGTCGTGGTCCCTGTAACTGACTCAATCATAAACTCCACTGCATGCGGGAGGCACGTAACTCCTGCGGAAAGATCCGAATACTCTCGGACGATAGGGATGTTCGCGATCGAGAGTCACCACCGCCTTCTCATTGATCATCGATAATGAAAACCACGACAACCGTGCGATAAAAGCTTCCGAGTCCAGAATCGCGATATGGTCGCTATATCGTCATCCCGGATGCGGTGAAATCCACGAGGTTGGTTCGGAGGTCGAAATGCGACCACCCTCAGCGATCTCATGATCGACACCAATCCATGCCAAGAATAATATCGAACTCGACCATGTCCAAGACTCAATAAATCTACCAGAAGAATGATGTTACCAAAATCTAAGGGACAACCTCGAACCTCCCGGGTAACATCCAATGTATCGCTGCATGGTAGGAGACGACTAATCTCTCGCGATCTACTAGCGTAGTCTACCAATCTCTCTCATAAAAGTACGAGAAATAAACGAATGCGAACTACCAAGATCAACTAGCATAATAGCCGAAAATGCATAAAGTGAAACCGCATCACAAATACGGATTCGCTGCTCGACGCGCATCCTCTCCGTAATCGCATGAATCCGCCTCCTCCTCGTGGCGTGGAGGTGGTATCACCTCGATAGGAAGGTCGTATAACCGCGATCGTACCGCAGGCGGCCGATCTCAACTAGTGGCGAAGGCGCACCGACATCAGACGTCGGCCGCGCGAATGGTATCGTACTGGCCGAGGATCAGATCTGCATCGCGGCCTCAAATCAACCTCGCGACACCGTGACGGCACCGTGTACTCGCCCATGAATACCATAGCGACTCGCAGGGGAGCTCCTCTCGCGCGCAAGGTCCGGGCCGTTCGCTCTCTCTCGAGTCCTGCATCGACGCAACGGTCCTCCCCGAATAGAAACCCCGGCTACATGCCGAGCCTTCAACGAACAATCTCGGCCATGTGTCCAGTGCAAATTTTGCAATAATAGCAAACCGATCGCCCCAAGGTGCAGCCGAGATGATATGCTCTTTCGATCCACAACGAGTACAAAGAGGTGTCGCCAATGGGCGCCTCCCGCTCACAAAAGACCGCGAGGGCCCACCAAGATCGCCCCGATTTCGAGGCCCGGCCAGATGCCCTGTAACGACTCGACCATCGATCGCGCCACTCGATGTCCCGAGTCCGTGGTCCGGGTCTGACTGTGGTTCTTTCCTTTCTCTTCCCGCTCAGATTGACCCTCCGCTGAGCCGACTGATCAACAAAGCTCTATCCAACGCCTCTAGAGGAAGAACTACCAAATCCCGCCATCCCGACCAGAGATGCCCATCTAGTCCTCGAACAAACCGCATCATCCGCGACCTATCCTCAAGAACTAACTCGACAAAACCTCGCTAACCGATTAAATTCTCAGATTATACTCCATCATCGAGCGATTATTCCGTCAAGACTCGTAAAATCCCGACGCCTCATCATCCGATATGCCCGTGGAAATACCGACTCTCAAAAGCCTCTCTAAATCTCGCCAGTAACCTCGCCGCCGCCAATAATCGAAAGGCCAGATATCCCACTCACGATCTCGGCCTCGCCGTAAATGGAAGGTCGCTAACTCGCTTTCTCCCACGAGCGTACTACATATAGAAGGTACGCCCATCGCCTCGATCCAAGATCGAGCCACGATCGGATCGGGCCTTCACAATAAAGTGAACCGCCATCGACTTAGCTAATCCCGAATCCGAGCCAGGCCGCAGCCTACATCAAGAGGATAAGTAGGGGCCGAGCATCGAGTGAGGGCCGACCGACTCCACTGATGGGCTCGCTGCCGTAGTAGCATGTCCCATCGGGCGGGTGTTCGATGTGTAGCAAGAGGTCTCCCGCCGGTACATCGGATGCCCCAAAGAAGGGGGTATCTCGGGAGGAGGATCCGCCGAGGACGAGGATCCACTACTCAGCACTCGTGGAATCTCGACCGATCAATATGCCACCCTCGTGATCTCTCCGCAAGTCTGCCCCAAAGATCTTCGTCCTTCGGGCGTGGCTGCCCCACACCACGCCCCTGCAAAGCACGCCACCTCGCCTCATATCTGTTAAATGAATACAGATATTACCACAAATAAAAACATATCAAATTTAATCATCATACCTATTTCACCGCCGAGAGGTCCAAGAGTCGCCAAAACCCCATATTAATATCTAAAAATCCTCGAATTTCAAACATAAAAATCATCTAAATCCATACCAAATCCAAAATTTCCAGATTACTCGCAAAACCCGCCAATACATGGCGAACTCAAAATCCAAAACCCCTAGGAACTCAAACCTAGCGCTCGATACTAAATAAATTGTCACGCTCGAAGGAGACTCACTGCATTTAAAAATCCGGCAAAGATCTCTCAGACGGTGACAATCCCAATTTATATACAAGGCCTACACTACATCAATACATCTGGCCAACACGACGAATCCAAACTCACACGCAGCTATATAATTTGCCTCGCCATCACCAAAATAAATGATAAACACTACTATAAATCAACTTACCCCTTCCGCCATCCAAGCAGAATACTCACCAAAATCCAATGTGTTAGTAATATACGAGACCTAAGGCAATCGCTTTATGTATGAACCATTTATACGATAAATGAAGATTCACTATTCGAGTATACATGTTTTAATGTATTTGACGGATCTTAAACTCATTTAGTCCACGATACGATTCACAAAGATGAGAGAATTTGGTGATCGATCACAACTAGTGAGTATCTCTACATGTGTAATCGCGATGATCGAAATTATCCCTAGTCGATGAATCATGGATTCGACACCATCAATTCGACGAGACAAGACGAGGTATACCTCGGTGTATCCAACCGATTCTCACTCGGGGAGACATAGTGATGTCCGAGTTAATCGTGGATGCTAGTTATGGTAACTAGTTCATCGAGTGACCACCGTAAGACTTCATATGGTTCTCTCGCATATAGATATGTCAATGAAGTTCTTATCGGGCTTAAGTGCGATGTTCCTTCGACTCACAGATTCAAGTCATCTCGATCATGAGACTTATGCTTCGACATCTTAAGCAAACATCTCTAAGGAGATGTGGACCCGGATGATTGGGTATAAGTCGGCGATCAAGGTGTTTGAATAGCCTATAAAGGATTCACCACTCATGCGAGGAGATGTATACTCATGGCCTCTCGTCTGATTGTTACTAAAGTCTCGCCAAAGCATTACATGTTTAGAGTAAAGGTACTCTTCGATACATGTGGAGTAACTAGAATCCTGTAGGACGAGGAAATGATACGGGCTAGGTGACGAGTCACTTAGTGGGATCCGGCTACAATAGACCATGTCCCAACCAAGTGGGTATAAGATGAGTGAAGGGAATGGGGCACGATTCATTCGAGCCATCAAGGGTTTCGTAAATAGTTCGATCAACCGCTGATCTTTTCTGCTAATCGGGGATCACGATGTACTACTAGGTGCCACTCATGATCGCTCTATAATTAATGGTTAATTATAGACGGCCAACATAAACCGAGAACCTATTTGGTCACACGCACAACGAGTGTAATCCAAAGGATTTAAAACGAGCTTGAGAATGGGATTCTCGCATCGAGAGAAACTATGTTTGGTCGACTCAAACATAAAGCGAGCATGAAATTATTTCATGCAATGGAAGCGATGGGCCGTGTCTTATGAAGACATAATGGATGGACCAAAATGGTTTGGTTCTAATCCAATGGATGAGAATAAACCAAAGGGTTTGGTTTATATTAAACGAATGAACCAAAGGTTGGTTCGGTTCGTTTTAACTTAAAATAAACCATCATGGTTTGGTTTATTTTAACTTATCTTAATGGAGCGGGTTAACGGGCTTTATGGATATGATCCATTAACCATTAAGAGAAATAGTTCCCTCCACCCTCCTGATCTCCTAGGCCTGCATCAAGGTGAGGCTTTTCTCTCCTTGTTTTGGCCGCGCTACTTTCCTCCACCAAGCTGTCCAGTTTTCGACAGCTTCTTCTCTCCTTCTGAGCGCCGCTTGACGACTTAGAGCTCCGACAGCGCTAACTTATCGGGATTTGATCTCCGTAATCCTCGAGGTGGAGGACGGCGATCTGGCCAAACCGAATACCTCTCCGAGAAGCGAAGTTTTGAGAACTGTTTTGATCCGAATTTGATTCGATCGTGATCATCTCTCGATCACGCCGCCTTCAACACGAGGCTAGTAACCCGCACGTAAGACGGCTCGTGGCTTAGCCAAGTCATCCCGAGGAGCTCGGCGGATACGATAGAGACGATTCTACGAGGATCGCTCCGCTTGATGCCGCTCGCTACACGCCATACAAGGTATAACGAGTTAATTTCCTTTATTGCAAATTTTAATTTACTGCTATGTCTACACTTGTTGTAATAGCATGCGCATGTTGTGTGTTGTAATAAATGTAGATTTATTATTTTTATTGCTTCTGCGGCTCATGTTTACTTAAAACGATCGAACACACACACGCCATGCAAGGCTAAAACCCAACAAAGGGTATCAGAGCCCTGTGTTGTGGTTTCACATAATCGTAAAAATGGTTTTGATAGTCATAATGTATTTCGAAATTTTCTAATTTTGGAAATTTAGAAGTATTTATGGAAATTTTTCAATTTTGGAAAGTCTAGAAGTATTTATGGAAATCTTCCACTTTGAAAGTGAAGTATTTATGGAAATTGATATTTTCCATAAATAAAATATTTGATTAGATTCTGAAATTTGTTTCCTAATTTAATCATGATTTGATTTGGGAAATCAAATCTTAAAATATTTTATTTCCATAAGTAGTTTTAATGATTTAGGAAATTGGTTTCCTAAATAGATTTTCCTTAATCAAATAATTCCATGAATAAAATATGTGATTAGATTTGGAAATTTGTTTCCTAATTTAATTATGATTTGATTTGGAGAATCAAATCTTAAACATATTTTATTTCCATAAATAGTTATGACATATAAGCAAATATAGACATGACATAATTGTATGCCATGTAATTGCATTAGATGCATAACATTATGCCATGCGTGTCGTGACATGTAGATGTATGCCATGTATGCCATGCCATGTAGATAATTGTTATTTGCATGCAAAGAGGATGAGACATAAAAACCCTTAAACAATATTAAAGCCTACACCTTCCATTAATATGGTTAGAACCAGAGTTCCGCTTGCTTGGGTTGTTGACTCTCCAAGCCCCCAACTCCAATAATCATGTTCAAACCATGGAATAGTTTAATACTAATATGGTAAGAGTCGAGGTCAATCGTTAGCTTTGGTTGTTGGACTCTCTCCAAGCCGGGCTAATTGGTTGAATGCGCCTAACCATATTAAAACTATGTCCCGATTAATGGGTTGGCTTTAACCGAGCATCGGCTTGTTGACTCTCTCCAAGGTCGATGTAAAGGGAGGTGAAGTTGGGTGCTATGCATATGATGCATACTTGTTAATGTGTTAACAACCCGATGTATGTGTGAACATTCAATTAGTTGATAGCACATTGTGATAGTTGCATATACGCGATATGCAATCGGTATAGATGATACCTACCGTCAGTAGTTATGAATGGCTTGTTGACTCTCTCCAAGGTTGTTCCATAACTATGATGGATATCAGCCCATTCGAGATGGACCTACGATCTCCAAGTGATTTTGGGGTTTTTGAAATTAAAAATGAATGGGATTTATAAATGTATATTGATGCATTTTAAAATCATCTTTCTCATATATGCTCGCTTTGTATTTCTAAGTTAATATATTGATCATGATGTGTTTGAATTTATGCTCCATTTCGATTCAAATAAATCGATCGGGCCGAACTTCATGGACTAGCTTAGAAACTTGAGAATTGTTCTCAAGGTGAAAAGCTTGCAAATGTCCTCGGCGCCTCTTCCCGCCATCCTAGTGACGATGCAACTCGACCAATTGTTGGCCTATCGTAAACATGTGAGTGATTCTCAACAAATGAGTTGCATCATGCTAGCCATGATGGAACCTAAGTTACGAAGCAAAGCATGAGCATATGGATGCTCATATCGTAGTCCTTCATCTTTGTGAGTTGGTTGATGAGCAAGTGAGATTCAAAGGTTCAAGTCTCAAGCCCTCTTCACCTCCGAGATGCTAGAGGTTCATCCGTGGTAGATCGCTTCAATATGTCAAGATCGTGGGAGTCCTTCCGAGAAGCATGAGTAGGGACGGTGTTGTTAGTTGATTCCTCAAGAAAGGTTCTAAGAGGAAGTCAAAGGAACAAATGTATGGAAGAAGAGAAGGCTAAGAAGGTAGAACTAGCACAAAAGGAAACTTGCCATCATTATGGCAAGGAGAGCCATTTCATGAAGAAAGTGCAAGATTTATCTTGAGTCCGTGAAGAAGGATAAGGCATCGGATGCCCCATCTTCTTCGTAAATCTTCTTTATTGATTGTCATTCTATTTCCACACTTGGGTATTGATACTGGTGTGGCTCACATATATGTAATGACATACATGGGCTAAGGAATAGAAGAAGACTCGCCAAGGAGAGTCAAATTTACGTGTTGGGAATGGAGCAAAGGTTGCCGACTCGCCATCTAACGTATTTGTTGAAACTCCCAGACTTGTCTTAGAACGACAATTGCTTTTATATTCCTTTGTTGATAAAGAACATCATTTCTATTTCTTGTTTAAATAGAAATGGTTTCCATTCGACGCTTAGTAACAATTGCTTGTTACATAACTTCAATGGAGTTCTTTATGGGATCGGAACTTTAAGCAATGGTGTTTATACGCTGACGATCCAAAGGACATTTTCAATATCGGGTTGAGCAACAAGAGTGCTCAAAGGATAATCAAATAGACTCTACATGTGGCATTGTCGCCTTGGCCATGTAAGCAAGAAACGCATGTCCGAATTACACCGATGTGGAATTCGAATCGCTTGAATTGGATTCATACGATACATGAATCATGCTTAAAAGGCAAGATGACTAAGTTACCTTTACGAAAAGGTGAACGAGTGGGAGAGTTACTAGGTCTAATACATACCGATGTATGTGGACCTATGTCAACTCAAGCTTTAGGAGGCTATAGCTACTTCATTACCTTCACCGATGATCACTCACGGTTTGGGTATGTGTTCTTGATGAAACACAAGTCCAAGCCTTTGAAAGGTTCAAAGAATTCAGAAATGAAGTAGAGAAACAACATGACAAGAGTATTAAAAATACTCGACGGATCGAGGTGGTGAATACTTAAGTCAAGAGTTTCGATTATCTAAGAGACAATATATTGTCTCAATGGATTCCGCCTATACACCACAAAGATAATGGTGTATCCGAGAGGCGAATCGACTTGTTGGACATGGTCGTCAATGATGAATCATGCAACTCTTCCCAAGTCCTTTGGGGCTATGATGACTGCATACCGCTTACATTTGTTAAAATGTAATGCCTACCAAGGTAGTCTCAACTACTCCATATGAGATATGGAATAGTAAGAAACCTCATGTATCTTACTTGAAGATATGGGGTTGTCTCGCTTATGTGAAGCTGATCAGATCGCATAAATTGGATGCTAAGTCCGATAAATGTCTATTTATCGATACCCTAAGGAAACAAGGGGTTACTAATTCTATCATCCTCGTGGAACAAAAGGTGTTTGTTTCAAGGCATGTGGTTTCTAGAGAAAGAGTTTCTCTTGCAAGAAAACAAAGGGAGTGTCGCCGAGCTTGAGGAGGCTCGAGAGACTCAAATAGACATTAATGAGATACTGGTGAAGCACAAAACCGACAACTCATAGTGATGAGCAATCTACTGACTTATCAGAACACCACATCTTCAGAGATCCGTAGAACACGCAATATTCCCGAGAGATATGGATTTCGTAGTGAATCGAACGACGTGTTACTCATGATGATGAGGAGCCTACCGCTTATGAAGAAGTACCGATAAGTTCAGAAGGGATAAGTGGCTTGGTGCCATGAAGTCGAAATGGATTCCATGTATGAAAACCAAGTTCGAACTTGTCGACCCACCAAGGCATAAAGCCTATAGGTGCAAGTGGGTTTTCAAGAAGAAAACCGACATGGATGGTAATGTGATTACCTATAAGGCTAGATTGGTGGCGAAAGGATATCACAAAACAAGGTGTTGATTATGACGAAACCTATTCGCTCAGTAGCTATGCTTAAATCCATTCGATGCTCCCGCCATAGCGGCCATTATGATTATGAGATATGGCAGATGGATGTGAAAACAGCTTTCCTTAATGGAAACTTGCCGAGGACGGTATATGATACAACCGAGGGTTTCACATCGGCTTGATAAAACCAAGGTATTAAAATTGCGACGATCCATTTATGGATCAAGCAAGCATCCAGAGTCGAATATCCGCTTTTGATGAGACGATCAAAAAGTTTGATTTCTCACAAAATCCGCACGAACCTTGTGTGTACAAGAAGGTTAGTGGGAGTGCAATGTGTTCCTAGTATTATATGTCGATGACATATTACTTATAGGAAACGATGTGTCAATCTTACAATGCTTAAGGTTTGGTTATCCAAGACATTCTCCATGAAAGACGGGAGAAGCAACCTACATCCTTGGGATTAAGATCTATAGAGATAGATCGAAACGGTTGCTTGGTCTTTCGCAGCCTCATATATATAGACCGAAAGTGCAAAGAGGTTTAGCATGTCGGAATCCAAGAAAGGTTTCACCCATCGTGCATGGGGTACACCTTTCAAGTCTATGTGTCCGCGCACGTAAGACGAGAGGATTTGCATGAGTAAGATTCCCTATGCATCCGCAATAGGATCTATCATGTATGCTATGTTATGTACGAGGCCCGATGTATCGTATGCCCGAGTGTCACGAGCAGATACCACTGATCCAGAATGGATCATTGGGTGGTCATAAGACGATCCTAAGTACTTGAGAAGAACTAAGGATGTGTTCCTAATATACGGAGAAGGGTACATGGTGATAGTATACCCGCATGGGATGATTCCATGTCTGGGTATGTATTCACCTAGAATGGAGGCGCAATAAGTTGGAAAGGTTCCAAGCTTGACACTATAGTGATTCTCGCCACTAAGTAGAATACATCGCATTTGAAGCAAAGAAAGGAAGCGGTTTGGATCAAGAAGTTCATCTCAACTTGATGTGGTCTCATCAATGATCCAAACATGTGCTTCGCCGCTATCATCTTATCAGAGAGATCATCAGTAGGAACGAAATACAAATCGAGAAAATTCCCACTGAAAGGAAATTAGCGGATCCCTTGACTAAGGCATTACCTCAAAATAAGTTTGAGGGTCATGCTCGAGCTTATGGTATTGGATACCGTAGCGATTGGCATTAGGCCAAGTGGGAGTCTGTTAGTAATATATATGAGAGATGTCCTAAGGCAATCGCCTTATGTATAAATCATTTATATGATAAATGAAGATTCACTATTTGAGTATACATGTTTAATGTATTTGATTGGATCTTAAACTCATTTACTGAATGTCCACGATACGATTCACAGCATGAGAGAATTTGTGATTGGATCACAGCTAGTGAGTATCTCTACATGTGTAATTGTGATGTATCGGAATTATCCCTAGTCGATGAATTGATGGATTTGGACACCATCAATTCTGTCGAGACTAGCACGAGGTATACCCCTTGGTGTATCCAAGCAGCTGATTCTCACTGGCTGGAGACATAGTGATGTCCGGAGTTGATCGTGGGTAACTAGTTCATCGAGTGACCACCGTAAGACTTCATATGGTTCTCTGCATATATAGATATGTCAATGAAGTTCTTACTGTGGCTTAAGTGCGATGTTCCTTTGACTTGCGGTATTCAAGTCATCTTGATCATGGAGACTTATGCTTTGACATCTTAAGCAAACATCTCCGAGGAGATGTGGACCCGGGATGATTGGGTATAAGTCGAAGTGATCGAAGGTGTTTGAATAGCCTATAAAGGATTCACCACTCCTTGCGAGGAGATGTATACCCATGGCCTCTCGTCGGATTGTTACTAAAGTCTTTGGCCAAAGCATTACATGTTTAGAGTAAGGTACTCTTCGATACATGTGCAGTAACTAGAACTGAGGACGAGGAAATGATACTTGGGCTAGGTGTGACGAGTCACTTAGTGGGACCGGCACAATAGACCATGTCCCGAACCAAGTGGGTATAAGATGAGTGAAGGGAATGGGGCACGATTCATTCGAAGCCATCAAGGGTTTCGTAAATAGTTCTCGATCAACCGCTGATCTTTTCTAATTGGGGATCATGATGTACTACTAGGTGCCACTCATGATCGCTCTATAATTAATGGTTAATTATAGACGGCCAACATAAACCGAGAACCTATTTGGTCACACGCACAACGACAGTGTAATCCAAAGGATTTAAAACGAGCTTGAGAATGGGATTCTCGCATCGAGAGAAACTATGTTTGGTCGACTCAAACATAAAGCGAGCATGAAATTGTTTCAGTCGCAATGGAAGCGTGGATGGGCCGTGTCTTATGAAGACATAATGGATGGACCAAAATGGTTTGGTTCTAATCCAATGGATGAGAATAAACCAAAGGGTTTGGTTTATATTTTAAACGAATGAACCAAAAGTTGGTTCGGTTCGTTTTAACTTAAAATAAACCATCATGGTTTGGTTTATTTTAACTTATCTTAATGGAGCGGGTTAACGGGCTTTATGGATATGATCCATTAACCATTAAGAGAATTAGTTCTTAAGGGATTGTTAAACCCCAATTAATCCAAAATCAAAACCCTAGCCTCCAAGGAGTTGCCGCTAACCTTGTGCCGCCTAACCTCCTGCCACCCTGATTGATGCTGCCGCTGCTCAGCTCCTGTCCGCCACCAAGCTTCAGGCGAACCTCCGACGACCCTCCTCCGGTGATCTCCTATAGGTTTGGCATCAAGGTGAGGCTTTTCTCTCCTTGTTTTGGCCGGCGCTACTCTCCACCAAGCTGTCCAGTTTTCTGACAGCTTCTCCTCTCGCCGAGCGCCGCTTGACGACGGTTAGTGCTCCGGCAGCTAACATACCGGATTTGATCTCCAGAATCCTCTCGAGGTGGAGGACGGCGATTCGCCAAACGGTTGACGAATACCTCTCCGAGAAGCGAAGTTTTGAGAACTCGCTTGATCCGAATTCGATTCGGATCGTGATCATCTCTCGATCACGCCGCCTTCAACACGAGGCTAGTAACCCGCACGAAGACGGCTCGCGGACTTAGCGGTCATCCCGAGGAGCTCGGCGTGGATACGGATAGAGACGATTCTACGAGGATCGCCCGCTGATGCCGTTTCCCGCTACACGCCATACAAGGTATAACGTAGTTTAATTTCCTTTATTGCAATTTTAATTTACGGTTATGTCTACACTTGTTGTAATAGCGTGCGTTGTGTGTGATAAAAGAGTATTTATTATTTTTATTCTTCACTGCGGCTCATGTTTAAATACGATCGAACACACACGCAAACCCAATATAGTGGTCCATACTGACACCAAAAATCCAAATACAAAATCAATCTCCAAACCTATACATGTCCTCTAACCAAAATATCCAAACCATAAAGAAAATATCCAAAATAAAACATTCACGAGTGGGTCCTAAGAATGCTCTCCCGATACTTCATCCTCAAATAAATATAAATCAACGGGGTGAGTTAAAGAACTCGGTATAAGAGATATGCAAAGTAAGGTATAGTTAATAATAAAATATCATCGCCAAGATACCTCACATAAAGTATGCAAGCAAGAAATACAAAATGATCAGTACTTACCGAATCTCCTACGATATAGGAGCATGTACGACTAAGTAAAGTAATATATAAATACGATCCTGTATGCACGCATAATCATACGTATGCACATCCAAGACATCAATAAAAATGCAAACACAATACAAATGCAACTGCAAAGTGCATGCCGTACTAATGACATGGTTACCCCTAACGCTACCACCCACACGCAATGAATGAAGCCGAGCGGGTAGGGCTACGATGACAATCGCGCACTGCCATCATCGTCTCGAGCGATCGAGTGGATGGATCCGGAGTACACCTATCCTCCCGCGCCCTAAACATAGCTGGAGCTGCTCTCATCTCCTGTCATAGGAGGAGGGATCCTCGCTATCACGCCTCATCGCTACCTACGAGTGACTCAATGAGCTCGACAGAGCAATCGCAGACACACCCTCCCGATGTACCACTAACCCACGAGTGTGTGCCAGGGATGAACTAGCGGCTCAATAATAATGGAACCTCATCACTAGCATTTAATCATGCAAAAATGGTGCATGATACTAAAACATGTAAATCCTACTCAATGTACATATCCCTAATCCATATACTATGATCCAAATCAAACAGGGAAATATAATCAAATCCTATCACATGCATGTATCTAGTAGGCACCAAAAGCATACCAGGCATATAAACATGAAAAAGTTATTGTAAGCTATCCTAACTAGCATATCAATAATGACTATCTAAAAGATAAGTCAAAATACCCGCCTGAATATATATATCCGCAAAGAATGAACCAAATCGTCACGACTGGGGACCTGCCTCGTGACCGAAACCTGCATAAAGCATTACTATAGTCAAGCACAAAAATACAATTCACCGACAAATTGAATAATTAATCGATTTCCTTTATATCCCAATTAACCCAAATCTCATATCCTCCGAACCATACTGATCAACCGAATAACTCCGGAATCAACCCAAATTGACCAATCAAGCTCCCCCGCCCTAGGAATTCCATCGGCAGCCGATACCAACCCAATCGCACAACACCCTCCAAATAAAACCCTCACATCCCCTCTCAGCCGGCCCCAATTTCTTCCCTACTGCCCTATTCAATCAATTTAATTAATCCGATTAAACTACCAATCCAAATTAATTAAACTCTTAATTAATCCAATACATAATTACAGTTATCTCACCGTGTAAACAGGGGTGGTGAGCCCTTTCACTGCCGATCGCAAAGAAGACTCAGGGACGAGAAGAAACTGCCGAGAAGGAGAAACGGCGAGCCAAGGCGGCGGTCCGCGGCGGCGTGGCGCTGGGAGGAGAGGGGCGCGGCGATCTGGTAGAGAGGAGCCGACGACGGATGGTCGCAGAGGGGGCGGCAGCCTGGTCATTGGCGAGGGCGGCTCGAGCGGCAACGGCACGGTCGGCGAAGGACAGCACGCGTCGGGGCAGCGGCGGTGCTCGCGTCGGGCGAAATCCCTTGCTGTCGCGCGAGTGAAGGAGCCCCGGTGGCTTCGGCCTGGTCCTCGGCGGAGAGAAGACCGGCGGCGGGAAGAATAGGACGCCGACGTCGGGCGGAAGCGGCTCGCGCAAGAGAAACTACCGAGGGGAATAGGTGTCGCGGCGGGGAAAAAGAAAATAGAAAAATAAAAACTTAGGGTTTCCGGTTTAGGTTAATACCCCGTAAATAAAGTCTATCTATTTTATCCCCGTAAAAAAAATCT
The DNA here is from genome assembly GCA_025175895.1 of Wurfbainia villosa. Lineage (NCBI taxonomy): Eukaryota > Viridiplantae > Streptophyta > Magnoliopsida > Zingiberales > Zingiberaceae > Wurfbainia > Wurfbainia villosa. Next base: position 93,788 of record JAKLTH010000280.1, read on the forward strand.
CGTATAGAGTCCGTTTAAATCCAGAAAAATTCCTAAAATTCCCTAAAAATCCCGAGATATTTCCAGGATTATTTCCTTAATTATTGGGACATTTAATTTAGTGTTTTAAATCCCCGTATTTAACAAAGTGGCTAGCACGGACGGTAGAAGCTTTTCAAGGTGCCTACCCTCCCGCCATGCTAGTTCTTAGTTGGACAAAAAATGTCCTTCGTGATTTACCTCCTTTCATCTAGCTGTGGGACCGGCGATGGAAACGTCTAGGGTGAGCGCATCACCTTTTTGTCCTAAGGAAGACCAATAAATAAGTGGGATCAATCTGATAGTTGATAAGGAGTTCTGATTTGCTTAAACAAGTGATGTTTTTGAATGTTTATTTGTTTACAGCAAATGTGCCTTGTTTTGTTTGTGACACTTAGACACCTATCAATAATCCAAATCCAACTCTGCATTCTAGTATCTAGGACCTTTTATGACTCCTTTCCCTTGTTTCTCTCTCCCATTAAGTGATTATAGTCTTGGTCATAAGGGATGTTTTGCTCTCCATATCCAATATATTCTGAATAGGATTTTTGTCAAATCTAGTTTGCAAAAAATACTACTCAGTCATCATTAAAATCAGTTATAGTTTGATTTTTAACGGTAAAAATAGTCAAAAAATATTACTGGTGCTAATGACCATTCTAACTAAAAGAATGTTCATAAGCATATGATCATTCTCATACATCATGACTAAACTGTACATTATACATTTTAACCTTGTTTTAATTTTGCTTACCAAATGTCTACTAACTTGATCCATTGTGATAGGTTTCTATATATGAGATGGATTGGTCACATCCAATTGCAATAGTTGTGGGAAATGAACACATGTGAGTACATTTACATAAGTGACAGTTCCTGATTTTGTTTTATTTTGGTTAAGGACAAATCATCTTAGTTCGTTGCTTTGGACAACTGATTCTTGGAAGTAAAGTTTCTTGCATTTTTATTGTTGCCGTTCCTCCATTCTCAAGATAATTGTCAATGTGCATCATGATCTGGTAGGTTTCTATTTTGTGATTCTTAAAGAAAGACATTACTTCACCATATCAAAACTCAAAAGACCTCCACAGGTCCATTCAAACCTTAACCTTTCATGAAAATATTTTCATGCTTGGACAGATAGACGGTGGATACTGCCCTCAGATCAAAGTAACCACTGAACAGTACAACTGCATGCATGAATGACATCTATTCCCTAATTTGATCTTCAAATAAGGGAGTTGAGAATGTTGAAGGTTGTTCAGTTACTATTCTGGTTGCCATCAGTTCTTTAGTTTTTCCTATTCCTCCTTCAGGATTTTGTATGGGTCTTTGAAGACTCGCAGGGTACCTTTGCCTTCTTTTGGTCTTTCTGTAGGCGGTCCTAAGGACAAATTTCATAGTTTTGTAACTAAATTTTCAGGAAGAGTACTATGCTAAATGTTGTAGTATAAAGGGAAAATGACGAATCACCCACATGAGAGATAGCAGATTCTCACTTTGCCCCTTAGAGATCTTTTGTGCCACTTGCCCACCTGAGGATTATCTCGGCAGCTGTGTACTTGTTATTAACCACTTGAAATATTAAACCAATTCACAGCCCTTTCAAAAAGTTATCAGTGCTCATGTGTATATCAAAGAGAAGGGAAAAATTGGGAACTTCGTGGATGAAACCTTCTTACAACCTGGAGCTTAATACAACCAAATGCAAAATAAAGTGTAAAAAATAAAAACGAAATACAGTAACAAATACGTTACGCAAGAATGCTTGAACACTTGATTGCTTTTGGTTGCTTTGGAATACCTTGAAGGTCTGAAATCATAGTAGCGTTTCCCTTTCAAAACCCTCAGAAATCAACGTCGAAGAACTCCACATCCTCCTTTCGTAATCTCTGCAATGGACATTTTCTGTCTACCAATTGACTAGTCTTAACCTTAGTCGATTGGTCACTTAACCGTTGTCTCACAACGACTCGATCCACGTCGGAAATAGTCGAGCAGTCAACTGCTCATAGTCAACTGCTCATAGTCATCAGTCGACTGCTTGAGCCACCAATCGACTAGCCAGTTTATTCCACAACTCTCTGTGCGCCTTACCGTTGAAGCCAGTTGATTGGTCTTACCACATTAGTCGACTGTTGCCATCGGAGCACTGTTTCTCAATCGCCCAACCACCATGGCTGCTCGAGCACCAATCGACTGATCAATCGACTAAGAGTGCTAATATGCACTCTTTGTTTCAGTCAGTCGACTGCCCATCCCAAGCATAGATTTCCCACTTGGCTATCGTTCGAGCACCATAGTGCCTGAGCACCCACGACCGAGCACTCGACTTCCCGAGTTGGGATCTTTTCTTCCCGAGCACCACTTGCGCACCCGAGCACCACTGCGCCCCGAGCGCCTATCGCTTGACTGCCAAATCCCGAGCCCCGCTCGGTTTCCTAAGCGCCTAACTCAAGCGTTTCTCACTCGCTCGAGCACTCGACTAGTCGACTGGTCTAGACCATCAGTCTATTGCCCGAGTAACTTCCTGACTCAAACATTTCTCATCGCCCGAGTGACTTCTCGAGCCGCTCTCGAGATGAACTTCCCGAGCATCGCCGGGACTTCATACCGACGCCTCTCAATAGGCAGTCCACTCGTAAACCTTAAAATTAAGGTTTAACATTAAGTATGCTCCTCTCATATTTGACACTTACCCTTAATCTAAACCTAAGCCTTCAAGCATTTTCCATCAGTCTCACGCCTTTAGGATGCACCGTGTCCACGACTCCTTATCCTTTGCGCTAGCCTTTAAGTACTTCCTTCAGTTTTGTCATGCTACCAGGTGTCTTAGCCTAGACCTAAGCCTTCAAGCTACTTCCATCAGCCTCACGCTCTCAGATTGAGTCCACGACTCCTCACTCTTTGCGCTAGCCTTCAAGTGTTTCCTTCAGCTTCGTCATGCTAACGAGTCTTTTGTCTCCGGGACTTTCATTGCCAAGTTACACTTGGACTTACGCCGCCAAGACTACACACTTGGACTTACATGATCAAGACTACATATTTGGACTTTAACCGTCAAGACTACACACTTGGACTTGCATGACCAAGACTACACACTTGGATTTTCCCTTGCCAAGCATCCATACTTGGACTTTTCTTTGCTAAGTCTCCATACTTGGACTATCCCTTGCCAAGTCTCCACTATTGAATTTTTCCTTTATCAAGTATCCATACTTGGACTTTCACTTGTCAAGTATTCATACTTGGACTTTCCTAATTAAATCTCTAGTCAATTTTGACCTACTTGACTTCTCGGTCAACAACTCCGTATAACTACGGATGTCTCATATCATCTAGTCATATGTATTGTTAAACACATTGTCAAATCTATTATCGAACATTAAAACTTTACTCGAGTTTTACTCGAGCTAGTCAATTTTGACCCGAGAGTGATTGTACCAACAATCTCCCCAACATTCTTCTCTTGCTCCATTCTTTCTCTCTTCCCCATTCAAGTTTAGCACTCTGTTTCTCTCCATTCAGCTGCCAATGGGGATGACAAGGAGGGAAGGAGAAGTGTGTAACTCTATAATTGTCCTCGTCATGATTTGAAGAGGTACATTCTAACAGATACCTAGATCGCCATGCTGAACCTCAACAGTAGTGAAAAATCTCTCCTTAATTTAGAAGAAATTCATGTTGGAAGAGGGAGAAAAAGGGCAAAAGAGTTCATGCAGTTTTGGAATTTGGTTTGCAAGAGAGTGTGAAAAAGAGAGGAATAAGAAGATAGATGAAGATGGGTTCATGGAGAGAAGAGGAAGAAGATGGGTGGATTTCATTGAGATGAAGATGCAAGATGCAAGATGGAAGAGCAGCAAGATGATGAATGTCATGTTATAAATTTGTTCGTTGCCTTAGAAGATAGATTGGAACTATTAAGGAATATTGTATAGTTTATTCAATAACTAGGCAAAAATCTCTCTAGCAGGTAGCAGAGAGTTATTTGCTAGAGGAGTTAAACTTGAGCGTGCATTAAACTTGATTTCCCTCATATTAGTGCATATGTAAATTATGCAATTATTGCTTCATGTTGACCCTGTTGTTTTTCCCCCAAGACAAGCACCCTGTTTTGTGGGGCAAATTATCTTCTAGTTCTTGTGCTGGGTGAACGATTTTAGAAATTTTTGTGGCACAGGTATTTGCTATGCTTTTTCACTTTTTATGATTATTGTCTCATGGATTTACATCCCTGGTTACAGGGGTATAACAGAGGAGGCTTTGAGATTATCTGACTTGCACTGTTGCATTCCAATGAAAGGGATGGTAGATTCCTTCAATGTTTCAGTTGCTGCAGGCATCCTGATGCACAATGCTGTCTGTGATAGAATCTCTCGTCTGGCAAGTTGTTGATAATCGCATGTTTTAAGTTTTTATTTATTTATCTGGGAATTTATCATATGCCTGCCACAATAGTGCAAATTTTTGGATCTTCAATATAGAAACATGCATCTGCTTATTTATTTATTGTATGCTTATCTTCTAGTTCAAGACACAGTACCGTGGTGTATGTTGTTTGCAGATGATATTGTTTTGGTAGATGAGACACGTGAAGGAGTAAATGTTAAACTAGAATCTTGGCGGAAAACGCTAGAAGTGAAAGGTTTTAAGCTTAGTAGAGTAAAGACAGAATATATGGAATTTAAATTTAGCAATATTAGACGTAATGAGACAAGTGTTAAGATAGGAGATGATGAGTTATCTGGAACTGAGAGCTTTAAATATTTGGGATCATTTTTACAAGATGGAGGGATTGAGAGAGATGTCTTGCATAGAATACAAGCAGAATGGTTGAAATGGAGGAAAGCGTAGGGTGTTTTATGTGATCGTAAAGTGCCTCTAAAACTTAAAGGAAAGTGTTACAAAATGACGATTAGACCTGCTATGTTATATGGAGCTGAATGTTGGGCTACGACTCGAGCACATGAGCAAAAGATGAGAGTTGCAGAGATGAGGATGTTAAGGTGGATGTGCGGACATACGAGGATGAACAAGATAAGAAATGAGAGCATTAGAGAAAAAGTTGGTGTTGCATCTATTGAAAGAAAGTTTCGAGAGACACATTTAAGGTGGTACGGACATGTACTTAGACGGTCAATAAATGCTCCAGTTAGGCGATGTGAAATGATGCCAAATAGACACATCAAACGAGGAAGAGGAAGACCAAAAAAGACTTGGTTAGCAACAATAAAACAAGATAAAATTTATTTAAATATTGATGATGATATAGTAGAGGATAGAGTTCAATGGCGTAGAAGGATCCATATAGCCGACCCCATCTAGTGGGATAATGCTTTGTTATTGTTGTATTGTTGTTGTTGTATGCTTATCTTCTAGTTGTCTTAATAACTATGCTTAACATTTAATAACATTATCAATATGGATATTCATTAAGGAGTGAACCTATAATATGTATTAATATGCATCTCTATGAGATAAATCTAGACCCAAAAAAGTTGCCTGAAATATATAAATACAGCATAATTGTCAACGTTAACTATCTATTGAATTGCTTCGTCTATATATGGATGAGAACTTGAGCATAGTTCTATTAACACAATTGTTGGCAAGATCAGATGATCCTGAACCTTACGTCTGCAGGGTCACCATGGGGATTTAACATCTGAAGAAAGTCAGATTCTACAAGCAGAATTTTACTTGCGGCATAGAGAAAGTATGATTGGGATTGTTAATGAGCATGCAAAAAGGAAGATGGAAGGTATCCTTGGGAGACTATAAAAGTTGTCTCTTAGGTGGCAGAGTAGCTTGAGCTGGATAAATATCCAGGTAATGTACTTCTGCAGTCGTATCATTCTTGATACTAGAAATATGATATGTATTCGGATAAGCCTGCTCCTTTTTGTCTTTTAAGTAAGGTTAAGGCACATCCCTCTCTTTTTATTATTTGTCATATTTGAAATTATTAGCAGAAAAAGAATAATGCTATAGGATCAAGGTTTGTCTTCTAAGGGAGGTTTATGTAAATCCCTCGTTTTTTGTATTATTTAATGTCATATTTCAAATCATCAGCAGAAAAAAAGGATAATGTTACCTAGAGATATTAATGCTACACTACAATTCTTCTTTGCTCGTCACTAAGTGTATCAAAATTGGAGAAGTTCCTTTACAGTAAGAAAAGGTCGTCATGTGCTCCACTTAACCTGAGAATACTGTTCTGAAGCTTATAACTTAAATCTAGCAAAGAAAAAGTTTAGCAGAGATGCTATTTGGAGCACATATGTGGTTGGCGAGTTTTTGACCCAACTGTGTAAACTTGATTATCAGTCGGAGCTTACTTTGTCTGAATGCCTAAAATTTGTCACAGATCCGGCTTTTTACAATATTTATTCTTGGGAGTGTGTGATCTGCATCCTCTATTTGCACCATCATGCGTTGGCATGTCACATGTGAGGCTCCACAGGGCAAGTGCCCTCTGCTGATTGCACATTCATGGCATCTGCTGCAGTTCACCAGACCCCTAGAGGCTAACATTAAGGATCTGGGATTTAATGTTTCTTTCCTGTGTAACAGCAAGGGTGCTTTAGCATCTGATGATTTGTAGCAACTCCTAGTGTTGAAGGTCTCATCAATATGGGGCAATATATATATTCTGGAAATTGCAAACTGCTAGAATTAGTCATTTTATATCTTGGAAGGCATTATATAAGTTGAATTGGCTCGCTTTCAGTTTCCGCAGGTGATTTGTTAAATTACTTTAACTGGAAAATAATTCTTCTCATTGAGATACAATAAAGAATCTCATAATCAATTCTTAACAATTCATTTTAGGATGGACATCATTTTAAGAGCAGTCTTTCAACTTTAAGTCTGTTATCAAAGAAAAATAGTTATTGTTGCGGCTGAGACTGGAAGATGGGATGAATTGGCAGGGTACTTACTGCCGAGCTGCTTGGACCGGCTGAATATAGATAAGAGTCGGTCTTCTATGTGTCAAGGCAGTTGAATCAGTCGTCTTTCGAGTTGCGTCAGGCCATTGGGCGTATATGTCTTCGAGAAGTGAAACAGATTCGTCTTTGGAGTGTCACTGGAATTATGTTGTGGAGCCAAGATAGGGAGATGGGTTGAGTCAGCAATGCGCTCATAGTTGAGGTGGGAGGGGGTCGGCCGGGCTAATACGGCTTTGATTTCCTTGACAACAGGATTTGATGCATCATTGGAGCCATGGAGGTTTCCGCCTGAGTGGATTGACAAATGAGTGAAGAAGGGGGGTCGGGATGATTCTCAGCGAAACTCCTCTAATGTTCAAGTTAGGATGTGAAGAATGTGGAGAAAAGTAAATGTGCAGTAGAAAAGTGGGGAGAGTTTAGGGAGCCTTGGGACCGTCCCTTTTGCCTTTATATAAGCAAATTTGATGGCGTGGATTCTTAGGATGGATCATGGGAGCATGGTGACGGAGGGGCAACAATACGGAAGAGATTTTAGGAGACATGGTCTTATTAATAAGGGAATGTGATTGTGCGATATGACAAACCTTGAATCTTGGAAGACATGATTTCATTAATAAGAAGAGGTGATACATCAGGTAAAACTAGGGGCCTGCCATCAGAATAAGATGTGATACCCGTAAAGGGATATATTTATCCTCTCGTTTGCTTGGATCAAGAAACCTTCCTGAACTCGAATCCTTATTTATGTTGTGGAGTCGCGATGGGATATTGTCGTAAGACACTGCAAAGAAAAGAGACTACCGAGGCAAAATAATGCTGCGGCAAAATAATGGCGAGGTAAGAGGTCGTCGAGGTGGGCTACTATGCTCCTATGACAGATCCAAATTAATTGGTGTCGCTCTTAATAGGAGTTCAACTCAGCATGATTCTTAACTTAGACTCAGTCACGTAGTTGAAGATATTTCTCTTATCATAAACACTAATGAGCAAGATTTAGTCTAATAATTCACACGTAATAAAAATTTTGCACACCCGAGTTTTGCATAAACATCTCCTTGACAAAGTTTACTTATCATCGACGCTTTGAGTTAAATCTTAAGAGTATTTGATCCTTCGTTGAAACCACGCTGGAAATTACGTGGTGTTTGATCGTTTGTCAAAGCCAAGCTCACAGCTTCATTGCCCCTTCAAAAGAACCGAGGCAGCGAGTGACGAAGCCACGCTCCTGCATGAATCAGAAGGCATATACAGAGTAATTTAGCTCCTTCTTGACGAGCATGCGTCATGTGCCAATGGATGACGGGAAAAAACAAAATAAGAATAGTTTAAACAGAAGCATCCTTTCGTAGTTTTTTTATGCACTACGTAAATTGAAGATTCCGAATTGATGAACTGAGAACGATGTGGCCCAAAGGGGTGACCTGAGAACACAGACGAATCAACAAGGCATGTAGCCCACATGGTTCTGTGTTCTCAGGCAGCACTCCTCTGGGATCGATCACCTCTTCTTTGGGTAAATCACGCATGAACTGGTAGATATTTGGGTTCCCAATCCTTAGAACCGCATTTATTTATATAACGGAGCAGCTCTACATCTCATTCGGTCGTCATCATGTCGACACATTTACGACACTTGCGAGTCCTAGACTATTGCCACATGGGAATAGAGGGACCAGAGATTTAACAGAGATATTAAGATTAGAATGTCATAAATACACCAACTAATTCACACTGCGAAAAAGACGCCGATGCATCTCGACCCATCGTCCACTCCAACCGTGTCCAGATATTTTTTTTTCCCCCCTGAACCGTGTAAATGGATTAATTATTAGACGCGCTGCTCACGCTGAGAAAAGGGGCAACGTGATGAGATTCCTTTGGGCGTTGGCCGATGACTTCCCCACAAAGTGAAAGATGAAGACGACGATATTTAAACGCCATCCGGTTTGCCTTTGGAGAGCCATACCCATACTCGTCTGCTCAATTTCTCTGCTACAAAATATCTACCCATGGACTCGGATCATCCTCAGAGCCACAAGCCTCATCCTAAACCCACCCAACTCCTCTCCAGCGCCAAAGTGGTGGCCGGCGCCGCCAAATCCGCGCTCCGCCACGAGACCAATAAGATCGACCGGGGCGAGGTCGCTTCCGCCGCCGCAGATCTGATCGGCGCCGCCGCTAACTACGCCAATCTCGAGGAGAAGCGGTTCGGGAAGTACGTGGGGAAGGCGGAGGATTATCTCCACCACTACCACTCGTCCCATTCCGGCACTGCCGCCGCCCACTCTTCGACGGCCGCGGCCGCGGATTCTTCTTCGCCCAACCTCGGCGGCAGCGGCGAGGGACATCACGCTGGAGGCGGCCTCGAGGACTACCTGAAGATGGCCCAAGGTTTCTTGAAGAAGGATTGAATTTGGTCGTTTTGTGAATTTGATTGATTATTGAGAAATATTTAAATTCAACGATATTCCGAAGCGCAGATTCATGCATTTCTCGGTATTTTACTTGAAAATGCTCTAATTTACAAAACCCTAGATAGAAGATCGCAGGTAGAACCGAGAAGCCGATCAGGCCGGAGTGAATCCTTCATGCTCAAGCCTATAATCTAAGCTTTGTTACTGCTCATCGACTAATTTATTAATTTGTGATGGGAAGGTTCCTCTTTGCATGGAATTCATCCTAGTTTCTGATTTCAATCAGCAAACGCCCCAAGTTAAACAATTTTTTTTCTTTTCCTTTTTACAAAAATCTTTTAAATATTTAAAACTATCAACTTCTTTAAACTAATCCTTTCCTCAATTTAATATAATAATACAGCTTCAAAGTAACAAGTAGAAGGATCCGTCCACCTCGAGTTAAGAGAAAAGATAATTAAAATAAACACCAAGCGATGATGCATATACTAGATATATTTTTGCAAATGCATTCAATTCGACTTTTTATTTTTATACATCATAAAAAAATAATAAATTATATGCTATTGTGCTCCACTTTTTGGGTCGCCTACGGCGCCGATACCCGATTCGGTTTTGTTTCTTTCCTTAATTATATGCTCCCGCTCGTTAGAGTCGGGGCTTCGAACTGTCACCGCTCCGCGCCAATTATTTTTCGACGGCCGAATCGGACGGTTTCGTTCATGGCGCAGCCCTCCGTTCACGTCATTATCAGTTTCCGCTCGGCTCCTCCTCCTCCTCCTCCTCCATTCATGAACAGACCCGCGGCTTTAAAAGGATCTTGCCCTCAACTTGTCTCCCAGGGTCTTCCTTGTCTCGTGGTGGGAGCCTCCCGACAACCACATCCCCTTCTTCCCCGGATGCTCAGATTCGCCTAAAGGTGACATCTTCTGCATCGGATTTCGTCCTTAATTGTTGTTCTTGTGTTCTTTCTGGTTCAAAGATCGATCCTTGATCCATTTTAAGAGGGAGGGACTTGTTATTTTTTCTTAGATTTTGGAATGCTTATGTCCGTATTTTCATGTCGAATATGATGGCGATTTCTTCAGTTAGATGAACGGGGATTATGAAGGTACCAATTTTATCCGTGGGGCAACTTTCCGTGGATTATTCCATGTTGTGGAAGTTGTGGTCTTGCTCTTATTTCATGCTTGGATTTCGTATCATGTAATAATATGAATGATCTCGGCAATGTTTCTTCAGTTTCCACTTCCCTGGTACATTATAAAGGGATATCCTATTCATTTTCGGGGTTTCTGTGTATTAGGAGATTTATGCCCTATCCAATGACGTAGAATGGGGGCTTAGATCTTTTCTAGTTCTCCGCCCTTTCATTTCTCTCTTTTAATTTGATCACATCTCTTTACCCTCATACCGGGAAGCTCAACTTATCTCTCTTATTTTCTTATTTTTTACCCTCCTTGCTCTGAATCAGTCAGTATCAGCTTTACGACATGCAAATCCCTATCATAACTTCATCAGGTGGATTGGATTACTGTATATACTTTTACTACCAGCTCTTTGTAATCCTTTAATGGCCTATACCAGTATGAATAATATTTGGTTGCCAATGCAATTTTGATTCAAGAGTTTAATTCAACATAACTACCACGTTTTCATGTGTTTGCCCTTACAATTTCTTCATGTTCGATTACTTATTGTCGCCAGTTTGACAGATGCAGCAAGCTAGACATGCTTCCATCAACGTGGATGGATACATTTTAACTTATATCATGTTAAAAGAGTACTTAATTTTCTGAGGTCATTCTGTATAATAGTCAATACATAATACTAAGGTTCACAAATCAAAGCCACGATCTTGTTTTCTTAGACTCAGGATAGAAACCAAGTGTTGAGATTGATGGTGTATAGTAGTGATTTGCAGTTTAGAGTAGACTTGGATGGATCCCCTAGCAGATTCTGATGTTCCATGATTTTTCTTGTTACTTCTTTAACTATCTTCTCAGGTTGAATGAAGTGGTTTGGGATCAAATGCTCAACTCCAACTCATATTTGAAAAACTCACCAGGTACTTTTTCTCAAAAGTTTCTGATATTTTCTTTCTATCTCTGGACTGAAATAATAAGTTCATTTGCTGTTTGTCTACTTTGTAGATTCAATAAATAATAAGAAAATGTAACATAGTTTCTTTATAAGAAATTGTCATTGAATTTTATCAGTAGTTTCTTCTTCATAATCAAAACTCCTCAATTCTCTTTTCTGAGATGTTCATCTTGCTTGTGTGCTTCATAAGAGACATTGAGTTGTAACTGCTGAAGATTGCAGACTCTTATTCCTATAATTACAGGGAGGGAGAAGAATTGGAACTCAGCAGATAGAATGTCTGTACGACCAAGAGAAGGAACAAGAAGACGATCGACTGGTCCAACAATCGCTGGAGGTCCATTATTTTCTTCGAGTCACAGAAAGTCTCTTCCTACTCACCTAAGAACTCCCAAGGCCTCTCGCCATGATTATTGCAAGTATGGAATCAAGCATGTCACTGAAGATGGCAGTAAAGGTTGTGCTACTGAAAGTTTGGGTGAAGAAGTGCAACATAAAGGTATATGCCAAGTGAACAACTTGGATTTAGAAGAGACTAGAAATGATCATATGAAGACATCGCCGAATCTAGAAAAACCAAATGCCATTAAGGAGTCTAGATGGATGAAAGAATCTATCAACTTTAAAAAAACTGCAGCTGTGGAGCAGACAATTGCTAGTATAGCTTCCAAAAGTGAAGATAAGAGTGAACCTAAGACTAAATATCAAGCAAAAGAATCTGCTTTCCGCTTAAACAAAGCATGTTCTCCTGGAAAATGCAGTATACTCAAGATAACATCTATAAAAAGCAGTAAAACTTATGACAACCACACATTTAAACAAACAGCTTCATTGCCAACCAAGAGGATTGATGATACTACCACTTATCTTGCAAAGGCAAACACAATTCCAGCAAGGGATAAATCTCGGCCTGCTATTCACAGCTCAAATAGTTCTAGAAATGAAGCATATAGGAGCAGAAATATCAGACGTATGCCAAGGATGGTAGAAGAGGAAACAGTGAAATCGCAAATACCTTCTCATTCATACAATCATGCTGACAATGATGAACCATGCTTGGAGGCAATGAACAAAAACCAAGAATTTCAAATGGTGAAACCTGATGAAGAAAACAACAAGGATAAAAAAACTTTTGCTATTCAGCCCAAAGTAGATAGTAACTCTGATGGCCTTAAACAAAGATCAAACAAGGAGAATTATGGTTTAGTCTCTGTAACTCAGATGTCATGGAAGTTAGAGGACATTCTAGATTCTTCAAAGCCTGAATCCCTACAATCAGAATGTGTTGACTTTTCTTCAGTCAAGCTAGCTTTCCCAATGGAAGAGGAGAATTATCCAAATTGCATAGAGCGGGAATCAAGCAATGACTGGTCATCCCATTCTTTGGCATATGATGAAGAAACTGATGAATCCCATTCTGCAATTACTGAATTAACTGGACCAGAGGATGAAATCGAGGAAACAGAAACTGGCAGCGATACCAAAATCGAAGAATCAGATTCTGCAATCAGCGAATTCAGTGAATTGGGGAATGAAACTGAGAGAATCAAAAGCGCAGTGATAGTGAAACTTCAATGTTCAGGTGGAGGTTGAAACAGTCTGCTAGTGTTCATCCTGAAGAAAATCTTTCTGTGCCTTGCATGCTGAAGTTCAGAAGCAGAATTCCATGTAAGGTTGAGAGTGATAATTGTCGTCAAGTTGGAAGGAAAGACTTTCTACAAATGCCTACGGTGGAGGTTCCATCTGATCTTAATCCTGAGGCGGCAGCATTTGGGCTGAGGCATCAAGTTGTTCTGGAAAAGGACCTGCGTGGTCTATTCAATAATGTGATTGAAGAAACTGCCAGCAAACTTGCTCAGAACAGAAACAGCAAAGTGCAGGCATTGGTGAGGGCATTTGAAACCGTGATCTCTCTCCATTCTCCAAAATAAGAAACTAGCATCTGCAACTTAATTCAGTTGCTGGTGCGTCATCTTTACGGTTAATCGCTCACGAGAGAAGGTGACAATCAATAGAATTAGCTATTAACTATAATTAATTTTAGAGCTTACCTCAGTATAACAACTGGGAGTTGTAGGAAAAAAAAAAAAAAAAAAGCTCTAACACAGTGACGCTTCGTCATATGAAGCGGGTGAGTTTAGCGGAGGATGTTGCTTGGTCTTAAAAAGGGCGTAGTGCGATCGCTGGTTTACCGCCAGCTGAAAATTGTGTTAATTCGTGTAAATTTACTCTGTCGTCCGAGCTTTTGTGTTTGGATTTAACATGCCACTGGGATTTTTTTTTAAAAAAAAAATTACGATGCATTCCCCCTCTTTTGTCAGTTGTTTCGTTCATTTTTAGTTGCAATCGCCTCGATTTTCTCTCTTTTTTTCCCCTTCCAAGTGATTAAGAAAGTATATATTCCCCCCTTTGGTCAAGTTTGTAATAAGTTACCAGGTCACTCGTGAAGTTGTTTCTTACCCAAGAGCAACAGTTTTGCATTTGCTGAAATTATACAAAAGCATGCTACCGATTTCATGCTTCATACTAAATGTAGCTGATTCAATTTTCAATTGAAACATCCCCTTCATAACAATGCAGGGATACCTGAAGTACGAAGAAGGAATCACATCTAAACATGTGTTGCCGGAGTGAAAAAGACCTTTCCCAATATTTTACACTAATGTAAATTTGACTTAGTTTTCATATGTTTCCCATCGACATGCTTCATATCAAAAAAAAAAAAAAAAAAGGACACTTATTCACCAAAGTTTGATATCTACATATCACCCTCGATGAACTTTTATTTCTTTTATTCACATTCTATGATAATAAGTACCACTTTTTTTACTTTTAATAATTTCTTCCTCCATTCTCTTGTTAGTAGCACACATTTCTTTAATTTCTTGTGATAGTTTTTTATTCTTCTCATTGAAGCACATGTTATTGGAACTTCCATTGTATGATCTTCCAAAATATTTATTATTTCATAAAAAAGAGAGTCACTTATTACATGGAAGACGTCCTATTTATATACAAAGTTAGGGCATATTCAACGGAATAAATCAAATCCTATCCTAAGAATAAATCAAACTCTATCCTAGAAAATAATTATCCCTAACCATATTTAGGGATAACAAATTATCCCTAGCTATATTTACAATATTCTAACACTCCCTCTCAAGCTGAAAAATATAAATTATATGCACTCAACTTGTTACATATGTAGTCAATTCGGGGACCTTTCAGTGACTTAGTAAATATATCTGCTAGTTGATCATGTGAGTTAACAAAACTAGTAGATATTTTTCTCCAGATATGACTTCTCTCTGACAAAGTGATAGTCGACTTCAATATGCTTTGTCTTCTCATAAAAAACTAGATTTGAGGTGATATGTATGGCGACCTGATTATCACATATAAGTGTCATTTGTGTAACATCTCCAAACTTTAGCTCTTGACGTAATTGTTTGAGCCATATAAGCTCTTGATTGGCTATGGTCATAGCTCGATACTCTGCCTCTGCACTGGATCTCGCCACAATATTCTCCTTTTTGCTTTTCCAAGAAATAAGATTATCTCCGATAAATATACAAAAATCAAAAGTAGATCTCCTATCAATGGGAGATCCTACCCGGTCTGCATCAGAATACCCTATGACTCGAGTATGTCATTTGTCTTTGTATAAAAAACCTTTTCTTGGAGCACCTCTAATATATCGAACAATGCAAATCACAACATTCCAATGTTCTTTGCGTGGAGAGTTGAGAAACTAACTTACTATACTTACTGCAAATGAGATATCTGGACGAGTAACAGTAAGGTAACTTAGTCTCCCTACTAATCGCCTGTATCGTTTAGGATCTGGTAGAGGCTCTCCCTGATTTGGCAGGAGCTTGATATTAGGATCCATAGGATTGTCAACTATCTTTGAGTTTAACATTCCTGTTTCTTCTAGAATATTCATTGCATACTTCCTTTGGGATATAATAATCTCATTTCTGGGCTATGCTATTTCTATCCCCAAGAAATATTTAAGTCTATCGAGATCCTTTGTCTGAAAATGTTTGAAAAGATATTGTTTCACCTGTGAGATCCCGAGATGATCACTACCTGTGATGACAATATCATCAACATAAACCACTAAGTAAATGCAACCAGTAGATGAGTGACGATAAAAGACAGAATGGTCAGTTTCGCTCTGAGTCATGTTGAACTATTGAATTACAATACTGAATCTACCGAACCATGCTCTGGGTGACTGCTTGAGACCATATAAAAATTTTCGCAAGCGACACACAAGACCAAAATACTCCCCCTGAGCAACAAAACACGGAGGTTGCTCCATGTAGACTTCTTCAAGCAGGTCACCATGTAAGAATGCATTCTTGATGTCCAACTGATAAAGAGATCAGTGTTAAATCGCAGCAATGGACATGAATAAGCGTATATAGAACATCTTGGCAACAGGAGAAAAAGTGTCCCCATAATCTAATTCGAAGATCTGAGTATAGCCTTTAGCAACGAGACGTGCCTCAAGCCGATCAACTGTTCCGTCTGGACCAACATTCACCGTATATAGCCATCGATAACCAACAACTGATTTTCCTGGTGGTAGAGGAACGAGGTCTCAGGTCTCACAACTCCGTAAGGCACTCATTTCGTCCAGCATAGTCTGTTTTCATCCTGGATGGGCAAATGCATCTCCTACAGTCTTCGGAAGAGAAATAAACGACAAGGAGGAAAGACAAGAATAATAGGAAGGAGAAAGATGATGATAACTCAAAGAAACATAATGAGGAGAAGGATTACGAGTGGAACGTATACCTTTCCGAAGTGCAATGAGAATATCAGAGTCAGAAGACTGGACCGGAGGAAGGAGCAGAGGACCTGGCTCCAGAGATGATTCCATGGCAGAGTCAGTGTTGGGCGACAGCAAAGCAAGATGAGGACGACGCTGATAAACCTGCAACGGAGGAGGAATTGGGGCTGGGGTGATAGAGAATCCTCCGGAGGATAAAAGACTGGTACAATCATAGAAGGATGAAATTCGGACGACGACTCGGAAGACTCGAAGAAAGGAACCGAATCAAAGAACGTGACATCAACAGAGATGAAATACCGACGGAGAGTAGGAGAATAACACTCAGACTTTCTCGAGACCGCGGGTACCAAGAAAACACATTTATGCGACCGAGGAGAGAGTTTATCAATGTCAGGATCAAGAGCATGAGCAAAACATGTGGAACCAAAGACCCTAAGTGGTAAAGGATGAAGGGACTAATCCAGATAAAGTACATGATGAGGTATTTGACCCTGCAAAGTAGATGAAGGCATGTGATTGATGAGATAACATGCAGTAAGTACGACGTCACCTCAAAAATGAAGTGGAACGTGAGAGTGGAGGAGAAGAGTCCGGGTGGTCTCGAAAAGATGGTGATTCTTGCGTTCTGCAACTCCATTCTGTTATGGGATATGAGGACAAGATGTTCGATGTAACACGTCGTGAGACACCAAGAAGGTCTGAAACGGAGTAGATAGATACTCGCGTGCATTATCATTTTGCAAGAGTCGAAGAGGGATACCAAATTGTGTTTTGACTTCATTAAAAAAAGATTGGAAAATAGAAAACAATTATGAACGATCCTTCATTAGATATAACCAAGTACAACGGGAAAAATCGTCTATAAAAGTAATAAAATATCGTGACCCCAATGTAGAAGAAACATGACTCGGACTCTAAATATCGGAATGAACCAAAGCAAAGGAGGGCGTACTTGACTTACAATGTGAGAAGAAAACGAACTACGAACATGCTTGCCTAACTGACACGACTCACAAGACAAAGACTCTAAGTGAGAAAGACTAGGAAGTAATTATTTTAACTTATCAAGACCAGGATGTCCCAATTGAGCATGAATAACAAGTGGAGATGTCGTCGCCGCACCAATGAGAGAGTTTTGGTGAAGTCGATATAGGTTATGAGACTCACATTCGGAGCCAATCATCCTCCCCGTACTCTGGTCCTGTAACGAAATAAAAGATTTAGTAAACGAGATGACACAATCAAGAGACCGAGTAAGCTGACTTATTGATAACAAATTAAAGGGAGTTTCGGGAACATAAAGAATATTATGAATGAGAAGAGTGGAGAAGGATGAACAACCTCAACACATTGGGACTGAGTTTCAGAACCATTTGTCATGGTGACAAAGGGTAAATAATCGGAAGTAGATAGTGAAGAAAAAAGAGATCTATTACCAGTGATATGGTCGATAGCCCCAGAGTCAAGTACCCAAGGACCCGAAAAGCGAGATATGCCAGCAAAGGAATTACCAGCTTGTGTAACGACAACAGGGGAATTAGAATCCCGTCGATCCTCATACCATTTCAGAAAGTCATCATAGGAAGATAGTGGAGTTGGATCCAGCGTCAACTGTGAAGTGGAAGCTGAAGAAGTGACAGAACTCTAAGCGATCTGAGCAGCACGAGGAGGTCGACCATAGAGACTCCAACATTTATCAATCGTGTGTCTTGGTTGGTGACAATGATTACACCAAGGGCGACCTTTGCCACTCTTCCGAGACGGAGGTCTGTTGTTATTTCGAGAGACGAGAAGGTAGTCGAGAGAGGAAGATAGCCAGCGTCGAGACTTTGGCGAGGACCGCAGTCGCGGATAGAGTCCGTGGTGGCTTACATGGGGCTGCCACGGATCGATCCGCGAATATGAGAGTAATCTGGCCCGAACCATATAAGGCTAGAGCGCGAAAAAATTTCTTCCGATTTTGAGCTCTGCAGCGAAGTGGCGCGGTAGGAAGCGGTCATTGAACTGCATAGAAGGCTAGAGGCGATCGGATAAGTTGACATAGAATCCTTGATATGATGGATATTAAGGATGGTCATGAGGTCTTCACACAGTTGATAGAGTCGTCGAGAAATGTTGGTAAAAAGTTGTTGAGCCTATGTCCAAACATCCTTGCAGGTCTTATGAGTGCGGAAGATATCTACGAGAGATGGATGGATGGTGGCTCGGATAATCTGCTGTTGAGCAACACCTTTTCGTAAAGGGCGATCGGTGACTTGAATATCCTCTTGGTTTTAGGTGAGATGTGTTTAATAACTCTGTCGAGCAAACTGGCTTCGGCTGAAGAGCCCAAGAGGAGTAGTTCTTACCATCCAAGAGCTCAGACGAGAGCGGTGTCGTGACGTGGCTGGTAAAAATTGAAAAATCCGGCTTCGAAGTGCTGGAGGTAGCCATGACGAAGGAAGCAGGTGTTGATCAGATGAGAAGATCAGGGTTAGACGGTCCGACTTAAATCTTGGAGAGAAAAACTATTGTCATTTGATGACAATTTGAGGAGAAGGGGTCCCCTAGAAGGAAGTCACGGAAGCCGCCAGATCGCGCTGAGGGGCCGGAACCGCTAATCGCCAGCGCCTAACTAACTCCAAGATAACACCCCGTAAAAGGAAAGGGGTTAGGGGCAAGGAGAGCGCGACTAAATGCATGGTTGTTAAAGAGCGAAAGGGGATGCAACGTCCCGTCATGAGGGAGCAGAGCGGCGCGAGAAGCTCGACCGAGATTCCGCACGGAGAGGCCGAGCGGAGAGGTCTCTTTCTCCGGACGAGGCTTCGATCTCGGACGCTCGTTCAACACCGTAGCTTTGCAAGAGACGGGGAGGGAAGGCGACGAGGCATTGTGATGATCTAGCATCGAAGAGAGAAAAGGATGAGATGCTCCCGGAGCTGCGGCGACCGCTGTACCGCACGAGACTGTTGACACGCAGACGCGTGCGACGCGATCGAACAACGGCGAGGAGGCGGCCGACGAAGCTAGTTTCGCTTTGATCTGGAGCCCCTCGGCGGCGGTCGCACGCGACGCAGCGATCGGATGGAGAATGGAGATCGAAGGGAGCGTTGGTCGAGCAGTGTTGAGAGGCGACATCGCAGAAGAGACTGCATCCGCGAGGAAGGGCGTTGGATACGAGGTGGGCTCCGGAGAAAGGAGTCGCGAAGGGGATGCGATGGGAAAATCCTAATGTTGCTCTGATACCAAATTATTTCATAAAAAAGAGTCACTTATTACATAAAAGACGCCCTATTTATATACAAAGTTAGGGCCTATTCAACGGAATAAATCAAACCATATCCTAAGAATAAATCAAACTCTATCCTACGAAATAATTATCCCTAACTATATTTAGGGATAACAAATTATCTCTAGTCATATTTACAATATTCTAACAATATTGATTACATTCAAATCTATACACCCTCCCCTTACATGAGTCACCTGCCACATCACACTATGACTTGAGATTGAATGAAAAATGAGTAGAGTGATCGTCAACATTTTATCTCTTTCCAAATTGTTTCTATCCATGTTACAATAAACTTATGTTGATCTAAAAAATAAAAAATAAACAAATGAGATGCCGAAACAATATAATGAAAAATTAATTATTTTGACTTATGGTAACTCGGGCCACTTGAAATTGGCTCAGGTGGTTTAATAGTCCCCTCGGAGTTTTTTTAAAGCACTTCATCAACAAAGGTTCTACATCAAAATGTGTCAATTGCCTGCAATTAACAATTCAAATCCAAATCTAATAAGTGTGATTATACATTTTGCTTTTCAGTAGACTCAAAGACCATTTACTAACCTGCATTTTATTATATCTGGAAAGATCAATACGTTGTCATTTAAGAAATCAATGTTGTTTTCTCCTTGACATATAGTGAGACGAGTTTACAAAACTGGTACAAAAAGAGTGTCATGCTAAGACAGTGATATAAATTTAATTCGTTTAGGATCCACCTTTATGCATATATATCTTTGAAAACAAATATACTCAAAGGGCTGTACAGGAAGAACAAAATTATTATATATTGTGTCTTTATAAGGAATGAATCTATGACATCACTATCTATAAATAAAAGATAATTCAGTAAATAGTGATACAATCAAAGAAACTAACAACCAATTAAAGTGCATGAAACGATCAACATAGTTTGCAAAAACATGATCAGAATCAACTAAGTAAAAAATTTAATATTGGTCATCAGGGTCAATAGGTTTGGAAGAGAAAACCCTAACTCTGTGCTGATAATTTCCAAAGATTCCATATGCCAATTTGGTAAGAATGGAATGCTCTATCCAATTCATGTTGGATTCCTATCAATTTCCAACTAGATGCATCTGCCCATTTCTGCAAATGTTCTATCATAGCTTAGAGGGTGTCTGTTTTCTTGTCATGTCTCAAATTGGCCACCATGATATCAACTTGGGTTGGTTGATTAAGATTGAAACTGACCAATTTACTCGACTATGGAAATGCTACACAACATTGTGAAAAGAATTATGATGTGGCACAACTAGATGGCATATCCAATTCATTCAATTTTTATACATATATTTTGGCATAAAGGATTATGAAAATAAATAAATAAGTAAAGATTTACTTGGGAAGTCTACCATAAGTGCTTGAGCTGGACCTTGCAAATCAAAACATATTAATTTTACTATTATATCAACTGGAACAATTTCATGTTGGAGTTTAAGGTTAGCAAAGAAGTCTACTTAGACTGCATTATTAGAAAAATCTAACAGCCAAAATCCCAAGCTATTGGCATCTCATGTCATTGGCTAAACAAGGACCATGATAAACACTGTGTTAACATCTCAAGTTATTGGTCAATCCAATAAACTAAAATTAAGTTGTAAATAATAAATTCTCAGTTCACCTGCAATGTTCTTTTGTATAACCAAATGCATACCCAATGTCTTAAGAAAGTCTTACCACAATTACCTAAAATATCGACATGCATATGAAAGTTTATTAATCATCGTTATCGACTAGTATTTGTTGAATACATTGCTCACAGCGATTGACATCTATAGGCATCTGACAAAAATGAAGGGCCTTCTCGTTCTGAATTGTGATCAACACCTTTCACTCCATAGGCCAATAATAGGTTGCAACTGCACAAAATTACTTAACAATTACTCTAGTTTATACGAAGGATCTACAACTTTGAAATTCATTTTAAAAATTTAGATAAAAAACGAAATTTATGACAAAAGATAATTACCACGAAGCGTGCAACCGGACCACAAAGCCATACTATGGAAGACAGAGCAGTGGAGGTCTTCTCGTGGCGGCTCCTGCTCGCAAGGCTGACTGATTGCTTGAGGATTTCTCACACTGCCGGCGAGCAGCATCGCAGCCTCGATCGCTGCGAACCGCGCTGCGATGTGGGTTGCTCGCGAGGAGGAAGGTTACTCGCGGCGGCCGCTTGCAAGTGCTGCCCACTGTGGCCTCGCGAGCGGTCGAGGCGGAAAATCGCTAGGGATTGGGAAATGGGAAGAGGGCGCGAGTGGCCGAGGCGGAAAATCGTTAGGCACCGGGAATTAAGTGGGAAGAGGGAATGGAAAAAATTCATGTCAAGAGAAAAATTATAACATGGTTAATATCTTTAAAATAATTAATTTATCTATCTATACAAATAATAATGGCATCCGTTAAAATTATCATTATATCTTTTAATTTTCAAATTAGTCATTATAAAACTATTATAATTATTATTATTTTTTAAAATGTCTAAAAAAATATATCACAATACTCATATATTCTAATAGCGAATTAATGCAATGATGTTGATGGACACTGCCAGGGAATCGAAATGGGTAGAGGCGACGACGATAAACAAAAAACGAACGACGTTAAAAGTGTGATTAGCGCACTTTTAAAAATTCGTTCATCGGTTCATGAAGTCTTATTTTATTATAGTGGGATAATTTTTCCTGGGCGATGCAAGTATAGAGGAGGAAAATGTGATGTTCTTTCAACTAGAAACTTGATTTAACATAGGGTCTTCTGCACCAGCAAAATCAAGTACTTCAAAAGTCAGATCCCATCGAACTCTGATATCGATCGGATCATAATCGAATTCTGATCATAATTTGATCGGAATTCGGTCGCGATCCAATCCACACCAGAGTTCGATCGAATCGCGACCGAATTGCGACTAGAAATGACTGTGATTGTGACTGTCAATGCTCGACATTGGAGTCTGGCCGAATCACGGTCGGAAACGATTCTAATTCGATCGAACTTCGGTGTTGATCGGATTCCAATTGGATCGTCATCGAATTCCGAATCGATAATAATCGGAATCCAACTTCCCGTCGACAAATTTGAATGCCGTCGAATGCGCGATTATGTGTATATATATATATATATATATATATATATATATATATATATATATATATATAATATATATATATATATATATATATACCTCTTCTCGATCGAGCACCGGAGCACGGATGAAGGCATCGGATGGTCGAAATTCGGCCGCCGTTAGGCGGGCATCGGATGGCGACCAGAATCCGACCGATTCTCGGTCGAAAATGGCTAAAAATCTAGCCACCAATGGTCGCGACACTGACGGCCGCGATGCCCTCGGATTCCGACCGTAATCCGATCGGAATCCGACCGCGATCCGACCGGATTGGGGTTCCGGTTGGACCGCGGTCGGAATCCGGGGCCATCGCGGCCACTAGCGGCAGCATTTGCGGCCGTTTCCAGCCACGAATAGGCCAGATTTCGATCGTCGTCTGACCAGAACTGCAGTCCGACTAGACGGCGATCGGATTCAAGCCGAATTGTGGTTGGAATCCGACTACATCATACCGCGCCGCGGCCATGCGGCCATGCGATTGCACGCCGGAATCCAAGAATCGCTGACCGCCGCCGCTGTCGCAACCACCGGCGCGCGATGATGGCACCGGATTCCGATCGGGAATCAAGAGAAATCCGATCGTCGTCCAACAGGATTCTTCCGCGTTGACGGTGGGCGGATTCCGGCCGAAATCCAACCTTTTGCCGTCGATTTTCGACCTGACGGTGGTTGGCCGAGAAGAGATGCGCACGTCGGGTGGGTACTATGCATTTCTCAATCGCGTGTGGTTGGACGACGGAGATCGTGTCATGCACAAGCGCAAACGAAATATGCGCACCATTTTCGCCCGCGATTTGATTGGAATCCGATCATCGTTCGATCGGAATCTAGCGCCCACGCGGTGTGGGTGGGTCGATCGATCGTCCCTGTGATTTTGAACTTCGAGTAAGGAAGAACTATGTACTATATATTATATATATATATATATATATATATATATATATATATATATATATATATATATATATATATATATGCGACTCGATCGCAGTCAGGTCGCCATCGGATTTTGATCGAACGACGATCGGATTCTAGTCGAATCACGATCGCCAATGGGCGCGACATTAGCGGTCGCAATGCGGCCGAATTCTAATCGCGATCAAACCGGACTGTGCATCCGGTCAGATTGCGATCGGAATCAGATCACAATCACGATCGTTTTCGACCGCAATTTGATTGGAATCCGATCATCGTTCGATCGGAATCTAGCAGCATATATATATAATTTTTTTCTCCTGCTCGACAATTTCGTCCATGCATGTTCGTGCCACGTGTGAGCTGCGCGCGTTGCTGTCGTCGATGCCGTGTCATCCGGTCCCCGCTGCCCGCTAGACCGGGCGCGATCGACGCGTGACTCACCGGTGGTCCGACGGGGCTCGACTTCCGACTGATTAGCGCTCGAAATTCGGTGCTAACCTACGGAATGATCGAAACACGGCCGGCAGTGCGCGCGACCATCGCCGGCCAAGGACGTCGATTCCAGAATTGCGGTCGAATCGCGGCTCTTTTTTTAGTTGTACTTAGTTATGTCCCAAAACCTATTTGAGCTCGCTAGGCGTTAATTAGGTGAGCGTGGTCGGATCATTCGACCGATTAACCTTGGTGGCCTTGGTCGGATATCCTGAGGGATTGCCTCCCTGTGCTTCTTAGTGGCCACCTAGGTTTCCTTGCCCGTTTAAACCATCTTGGCATCAAACCTTGATTTACGGCGTAAGTAACATGAGTCAACACTTTGTCCTGCTTTCGATGGCGATGGTGGAGCGCGAATCACCGTCTTCTCGAACCAAATATATATCCTCCACTTGTTACGATCCGTCAACATTCAACACTCACACAGTGAAGGAAGAAGGATTATGCGATGCGATGTGTTCATGTGCTTACGGCCTACCCAAATTAATGGATAACCCTCTCTGACTCCGCTAGTCAAAATACTTCCAGGCATCGAGGGTGTGCATCGAGCATGCAGAGACTACTGTTCTAAACGCGGGGAAATTATATGGTCTATACATTGATGAAACTTTTGCTGTGACAATCACCATCCGCACCATAATCGATGCACCGTAAAGGACTAGCTGCCACCGATTTATTATTCGAAGCCCCTGATTAAGTGCTCTGGAAAAATCCGCTGGGTCGTACTGTTTAGTCACTATAATCGATGATCTAGATGCATTATGTTTCTTTGTCTCCTTTTGCGGGAACATTAAATCGGCACACATGTCGCTTTGTCCGGTTTTACCGTTGAACCCATGGGCCGTGGGCAAATGCCCGGCCCATCAAATCGAAGATGGTGCGTTGGTGTTGTTTGGCACGCCAGGCGTCCACTCCCTGGCCAGCTCGCCGCGCGCTGCACGCATCGTGTGGCGGTGCATGCCACCTCGCCGCGCCCCCACATCCACATGCACCATGTGCCACTATCCCCCTCGTGCTCCACTGCGCTGCGCCATCTTCGCTAATTCTTCACAGCAACGCGGCGAATGCAACGGCTTCCCGCTCTCCTCACATGCATTCCACCCATTACCCACTCTGCCAATCCATACCACATTTTCTCCAGCGCATGCATGCAGACCCCCCTCTCTGCCACTGCCAGTGGCGTCAGGCGTGCCTCGTCCTCTCCTGCTTCTGTCCATCTGCGCTCACTATTGAGACAATCCCATTATCGAAAATTCAACTCAGAAAATAGAAATTTGTAATCTGTATACATGTGTTTCCATTCATAGACCTGGAGCAATAATGGCATGCACTGGTTAACACTGTTCTCGAGAAACTGAACGCACATGAAGATGTTCGTTCTATGGATGTGATTGTCACGCTGACACTGGCAATGCGGCCTGCCCCGGGTCTCCCGAATGGCCCACATGCATACCATTCCAGTTTACACATCCAATATATCAACCAGTCGGACACTACGTGTGGACAACGGTTGCTGTAACGCCCGCTACTGCAAGCCGTTATATATATATATATATATATATATATATATGCTGGAAACAGGGCGTTGCCCTCCCTATTCGGATCGGGGGCTGGCTGCTCCTGCGCCTTCGCGGAAGAAGCGTTACGGGAGGGAGAAATCAAGCACTGGCGCCCACGTGCACGTAACATGCCGCTCCATTGCACACGAAGCGTACAAACTCTGACCCAGTGAAATACCCGCGGGCACGGGCCGCTTTGTTGGGTGCCAACTTATACGGAGGTATGAAGAGCAGTAGCTTTTTGGCGTAACGGAGTCTTTTGGCAATTGAGGCACGTGAATATTTCGGGTCCCCACGTGCCGCGTGGTGGGGCTAACATCGTGTTTCCTGAGATTTAACTTTTTGGAGGAGATTTTTAGCCCTTTCTCGGCCACATAATTACATCTGTACCAAAGCTCTCTCATTAGCTTCCTTTTTGGGGGTGGTATTTTCGTGATTAAATGGAATGCAGAGGGCTATTTGAATAGAGTCGAGCTCCATAAGAGTCGAGCGGGTGGCGCTGCCTCCCATCTTACTCCCCGGCGGCCACTTGTTTCGGTCTCTCATCTCCGCGATGCCGATGGTAACGAGCATCGAGTTGGATCACCAGATCAGTAGCTCAATTATGAGGGTGAGCGGGCGAAGGAGAAGGAAGGGGATCCTCAAGCACTCGGGGCGCCGGCGCCGGCTCGGCGCAGGCGGAAGGAAACAGGGCCGGGCGTCGTCATCGAAAGCGGTGGCGCAGCGGCTGGAGGCGCTGAGGAGTCTCATACCTCAACGAAACAGCAGCGCGAAGGAGGAGGAAGCGGCCGCCGACCGGCTGTTCGAGGAAACGGCTGAGTACATTCTGCTGCTTAGGACCCAAGTGGCGATGCTGAAAAGGTTGGTGGACGTCTACAGTCCTGGACTCACCGTGAAGAACGGCGGCGACTGTGCATGAGAAAATGGTATACATATCAGGAAGTGGTGAGATGATTGAGCTCCAAGGAATTGGTTATTCTTCCTTTTTTGTGGCTTCTTGTTAAATGTTACGATGGATCGCAGGTGTTCTTGGCTAACTTTGCAGATTCTATCGCGATCTCCATATCCACATCTCCAATCAGAAATTAACTTCTTCTCGATATGGACTTGTATTAATTTTAGTGAGATCTGTTCGTTGCAATATATATAATTACCATCTCTGCACATGGCAATCGAGTGGATGAGAGTACAAAAAATTATGAAAAGCGGATACGTGTTATGATTAAGAATGCTCCACATTCTTTTTCGAGGGGGAAAAAAAAATCACATTTTTTTATTTCTACAATTGCGAAATTATCGGAAGAAGAACACTTTTCAGTAGCGTTGCTGCCACCTTTTTAGCAAAACGTGTTTCGCTCACAATTTTCTTTATGCCTCTGGACTACAATCTAAAATCTCGTGTTGGGACTCGACCGAATTGTTTCAACTATAATTTCCCCGGAAACGAGGACAATTAAAGTTAAAAAAGAAAAAAAAAATACAATTTGATTTCTTTCCTACAAAAGAGGAACGAATCATGCGATGGGCCCGCGTTTGTTTGTGCCTTTAATAACCTTGTTTTTCCCCCGTTCTTCAAATTTTTGTTATTATATATATATATATATTAGTTCGTGCATTTTCACAAGCTTAATTAGTTTTCAACATTATCAACTTCTAAAGATAAAATTCTGACAATATAACTTAGATCTTGTTAAATTTAGATTTTTTTTTCATTTAAAATAAAATAAAAACTTAGAATTGACTTTTTTTTAAAGGTATTTTAATTTATTAAAAGTGAATAATGCAATAAATATTTATTTATTTTAATAAAAATACAAATTCAAAAACCCAATCATAAAATAAGTCTTTATTGTTCGGCAAATATAACAGGCTCCTCGAGCCAAATACTGAATTCGTTAACGCCCAAAAAAAAGAAGAAAAAGTAAGAGTTTATGATTTATTTATCTATTAAAAAATACAAAATATATTTAATTATTTCCTGATTAATCTTATATTGTAATTCTTCCTTTCTTAATGATTAAACAACTTCTTACATTTAAATTATTACTAGGTGAATTAACTAGAAGTGATAATGTGCAATATAGAGAGGTCCATCTACATGTTTTTTACTTTTATTTCCGTTGAAACGATAGATAAAATTATAAATTTTTATGTTGTTTTTTATTTTATTTTATTTCATTCGGAAAAACAGATCAATCCCAACGGTGCATTGCAAAATATTACAAAGATTTCCAAACACCTCGGACTTTGTTAGTATATTTCCAAATTGTTGCTTCCAACATTGAGTTATAAATTAGCACTACCAATAGGAAATACATATGTTGTTCAATTTGTTACTCCAACACAGACAATTGGGAAGACATGTTTAAATCTCCCCTCATTGATTTGTCAATCATAACATCTTTATTTTTTAATTTCCTCATCATATTCATCTGTTCACAAAAAAAGAAGAATAATAAAATAAAATTCATGAGGAAAAACAAAGTCTTCATTTCCTAGTGCTCGATTTACATTTTTTTTAAAAAAAAAAAAAAAAGACAAATGAATCTTGAATTATAATTGTTTTTTTATGGATGGTGCTTTGTGATAGCGAATATTACATTTGGCCTCTAATTTCCTTGAAGCAATTTTTTCTTAAACTCATTATGCACGAAATACACAAATATAAAAATAAATATGTAACAAGAGTTTTTTTTTTTTTTTACCAAATATGTAAACAAATGTATATAAGAAAACAAATATATGCACCTATATATATGTGTATATAATAACTTATACATTTTAATTGCTAATGAAGATGATGTTAGATGCTGC
Source organism: Wurfbainia villosa (assembly GCA_025175895.1). Lineage (NCBI taxonomy): Eukaryota > Viridiplantae > Streptophyta > Magnoliopsida > Zingiberales > Zingiberaceae > Wurfbainia > Wurfbainia villosa. The sequence goes on from JAKLTH010000280.1 coordinate 122,282, forward strand.
ATTGCTGGTAAAGCTGAGTCTTGATCAAACAATAATTGCACCATACAACCGGACACCTGGGTTATCAAAAAAAAAAAAAAAGACCATACAAAAGCAATAGTCGTCTATGCTAAGTAAAATAGCAATCCAAGAAAATATGGAGAAAGTATTTTTCACCGTCGTTCAAAAATAGAGAAATTTGAAATACTGTTTACTCTAGCATAACACAGTTGTAGTTACAAGTGATACGTAATCTTTGCTCAATTTGGAAAAGCTTAATGCTCTTGTATTCAAACCAGCGGCTGATAATAAGTTACACCTCTCCTGTCTAAGATGGAACATATGGAACATTCATCCGGTTATCGAAGATGGAAGATACGAGCATTCTAAAAAAGAAACCGACAAAAGTTAGATTCGGCCATATATAATAAAGAAATTTATCGATTCTTAGGCTTGTTGCAACCATAATAAAGAAAATTAGCCATGTACTCTCCCATGGAAAGTAGTCCACAAACAAATATTTCAAAAAAAATTCATTAAACTTTTTTTTTTTTCTATATTGTTCTCTAACTGGTTTCTGCTTCCAGTATAGAAAGCAATCCTTAGTGATCAAAGCAACCAGACAATAGAATCTTGACATGATAACTAAGTTATCCAGCCATTCCATCCTCAAATGAGACCATACTTGTTTTGTCTCTCCAAGGAACTCCAAAAATTCATCCATGCTACATTAATCTTTATTGTATCGTTAATTGCCAACGTTCCACACATAAATTAAGTACAAGGCTAGGGAATAAACAATGAGTCCTAACTTCTTAGTGTCGTGTACATGCATCTTATTCTGCTATTGATGACTGAACTACAAGAAAAATTAAGTTGCTAGTCATTGAGCCTAATAATTCTTGTCTATTCATAACCTATTGATTGCCTTCGCATATTCACAGCATCATCAAGTTAGTCTATGTTCACGTGTAAGAAAAAATTATTCTCACCGTTTATTCTATTAAATTGACACTCCAGAACATACGAGTAACTTAGAATCAGCTCCTCCACTAATGATAGAGTCATCCTTCCACCAATCCGCACATAATACCTTTATCCAACAAAAGAATAAGTCAGAACTCAGGGCCTAATACTCGTGCTGAATTAAGAAAGGAAAAAGATCAAGGATACCTTGTCTTTGTGTGAATCAATGATTGCTACTGGCCACTGGATGAAAATTATAATCAGAAATCAAAAGATGAATGCATTCAAGTTGTAATGTGGAAAAACCAAAATAAGGTAAGAAAAAACTACCGCGGTTCTAAGGTCCCATAGCATCACCTTCCCATCATAAGAAGCTGATAACAAGTGGAACCATGACTTCCGGTGCCACTTGCAAGCCGTGATCCAAGATGAATGGGATGAGAACTGGAAGACAGGAGCCAGAGATCCTGTTCAATCGGAATGCAACTACATTTCAATGCCAGTAGAACAAAGAAAGTTTAACTGGTAATAATATTTTCTCATTTGCTTCACCTGGTTTGCGAGGGTCCCAAACACGGAGGACAGGATCGGAGCCACCTGCTGCGATAAGAGCAGAGCTCTCACCACCAACATGTAGGCAATTCAGAACTTTCCCGCACATCTAAGCATGGACTAAAGTATGTCAAGTAAACTAAGTATGCAAACGGATGGTCAACGCAAAAGTAGCACTTAATGCATGGCAGATGTGAATTAAGCATTACTACAGAATTGATTAGGGATCGCAGAGAACAATATCCAAAATCAGCCCTAACCAACAACCAGGTTGCCAAAACCCAACTGAAGTACCTAGCATGAAGCCTGACTAAAGCATATATGAAAATGTAGGATGTGTTAACACTCATAATTATAGCCAATAAGGATCTTAACTAATCAAAAACAGAAGATGAAATAAAAAATCATATAATTAATGACAGTTAATTATTTTGCTTTAGTTTGTAATATTTCTATCTGAAAATAGATATATGTTTGACAATTTACATCATACCATGTTCCATGTATCTTTGCCAGTTTCCACATCCCATTGTCGAATAGAATGATCCCATGACGCTGAATATATTGTTTCATGCTCTGGCCAAATTACAGAAGACACTGACTGTGAGTGCCCCGCAAGGGTTGTAACAGCCTCACCCTACAGACAACCAGTAAGATTAATAGATACTAAGCAACCACCATTAAGAAACTGAAAAACTAAATTTAAGAGAAAAAAAAAGTATCATGAACAGTATCAACTTGTCCTGAGCGTCTAATTCAAAAATCAAGAGCAAATGCATATTATTCTTAAAAAAGAAGAGGAGTTTTAACGCAATGGTAAAATTGTTGCCGTGTGATCTAAAGGTCACGGATTCGAGTCATAGAAATAACTTTTTGCAAAGCAAGATAAGACTATGTACAATAAACACTTTCTTGAGACCCACATTGGCGGGAGCTTATACACTGGATTTTTTTTTATATATATTATTCGTCAAACAGGAAATTAAATAGATTAGAAGGACCAATCTATCGATTTCAAAAAGGTAACACCAAATGCTAAAATATATTAAATGACAAGACATTATTCTAAATGTTTCAATGTCTGGGGAAATACTTTTGATGATCTGTTTGATAAAATAAACATTAACATAGATATCAGTGCTACTAATGACCCATCATAAATTGGCATGAAAAGAAATCGAGGCCAATTATAACAAGGAGCCAGGAGTCACAAATCAAGAACAAGTACAACAACAATAACAAAGTTTTATCCTACTATGTGGGGTCGGCTATATGGATCCTTCTACGTCATTGGACTCTATCCCCTACTATATCATCATCTATATTTAAATAAATTTTATCTTGTTTTATTGTTGCTAACCAAGTCTTTTTTGGTCTTCCTCTTCCTCGTTTGATGTGTATATTTGTCATCGTTTCACATCGCCTAACTGGAGCATTTATTGGTCGTCTAAGTATATGTTCGTATCACCTTAAACGTGTCTCTCGGAGCTTTCCTTCAATAGATGCAACACCGACTTTTTCTCTAATGCTCTCATTTCTTATTTTGTCCATCCTCGTATGTCCGCACATCCACCTTAACATCCTCATCTCTGCAACTCTCATCTTTTGCTCATGTGCTCGAGTCGTAATCCAACATTCAACGTCATATAACATAGCATGTCTAATCGTCGTTTTGTAGAACTTCCCTTTAAGTTTTAGAGACATTTTACGATTATATAAAACATCCGAGGTTTTCCTCCATTTCAACCATCCTGTTTGTATTCTATATAAGACATCTCTCTCAATCCCTCCATCATTTTGCAAAAATGACCCTAAATATTTAAAGCTCTCATATCCAAATAACTCGTCATCTCTTATCTTAACACTTGTCTCATTACGTCTAATATTGTTAAACTTAAATTCCATATATTCTGTCTTTACTTTACTAAACCTAAAACTTTTCACTTTTAGTGTTTCTGCTAAGATTCTAGTTTAGCATTTACTCCTTCATGTATCTCATCTACCAAAACAATATCATCTGCAAACAACATGCACCACGGTACTGTGCCTTGAATATGTCCAGTGAGTTCGTCCATAATTAGTGTAAAAAGATATGAACTTAAAGTTGATCATTGATGTAACCCTATCTTTATTAGAAATGCTTGATTAATCACTTTGAAGTCTTCACTCGTCACATTTTATACATATCCTTAATTAGTTCAATATATGTTACACTAACACCTCTTTTTTCTAAAATTCTCCATATAATTTCTCTTGGAACTCTATCATAAGTTTTTTCTAAATCAATGAATACAATGTGAAGATCCTGTTTTTACTCTCTATACTTTTCAATTAGTTGTCTGAGATGTATAGCTTCTATTGTCGACCTTCTTGGCATGAATCCAAATTGATTTTCGAGAACCGTGGTCTCCTTTCTTAATCTTTTTTCTATTACTCTTTCTCAAAGTTTCATGACATGACTCATTAGTTCAATACCCTTATAGTTTTCACAAGTTTGTATGTCTCCCTTATTTTTATATAAGGGAATTAGGATATTTACCCTCCATTGATCAGACATCCTTTTTATTTTCAATATCATGTTAAATAATTTTATAAGTCATTCACTACCTTGTTTCCCTAGGCACTTCCATACCTCTATCGGAATATCATCTGGTCCAACGGCTTTTCCATTTTGCATTCTATTTATAGCTTGTTCTACTTTTGAAATTTTAATTCTACGATAAAAATTTAAATTTCTATACTTATCTGACCTACTTAAATTACCTAGATTAAGTTGGTCTCCTAAACCTTCATTAAAAAGTTGATGAAAATATCTCTTCCATCGCTCTTTTATTTATTCATCATTTACTAGTATCCTATTGCATTTATCTTTAATACATTTTATTTGATTAAGATCTTTTATCTTCTTCTCTCTCACTTTAGCTATTCTATAAATGTCTCTTTCCCCTTCTTTTGCATCTAATTTTCGATATAACCGTTCAAAAGTTTCAGTCTTAGCTTCATTCACTGCTTTCTTAGCTTCTTTCTTGGTTATTGTATATTTTTTCAAATTTTCCTCATTTTTACAAATATATAATTTCTTATATGTCGTTCGTTTTTTCTTGACTTTCTCTTGCACTTTCTCATTCCACCACAAGATTCTTTATATGGTGATGCATGTCCCTTTGACTCACCGAGTACACTGTTGACTATTATTTTCAACTTTGATACAATCTCATCTCATGTCGTATTAGGGTCACTGTATATTTCATCTAATATTTGTACTCCTACCTTCTCTTTAAATATATTAAGTTTCTCATCCTTTAACTTCCACCACTTAATTCTAGGAGTCGTATATATTTTCCTTCTATTAGTATTATATTTGAGGCGTATATCTAATACTACTAACCTATGTTGAATAGTTAAACTTTCTTCAGGGATGACCTTACAATATTTACAAATCTTTCTCTCTCTCTTCCTAACTATAAGAAAGTCAATTTGTGATTTATTATTTCCACTTTTGAACGTGACCAAGTGTTCTTCTCTTTTCTTAAAAAATGTATTATCTAGTATAAGATCATATGCTATTGCAAAATCCAATATAGTTTTACCTTTTTCATTTCTTGTTCCAAACCCATAACCCCCATGCACCCTCTCATATTCGTCATTTCTCACTCCGACATACCCATTTAAATCGCCTCCTATTAAAATCATCTTATTTGACGGAATATTTTATAACACTTCATCCAAGTCATCCTAAAACCTTAATTTGATATTTTCATCTAATCCTATATGAGGTGCATATACACTAATTACGTTCATAGTTTCTTTCTCTGCTACTATTTTGAGAGCTATAATTTTATCTCTCTTTCTAATTACTCTTACAACTTCATCCTTTAACGAACTATCTATAATAATATCCACTCTATTTCTTGTTTTACTCTTTCCTGTATATCATAACTTAAAACCCGAGTTCTCTATCATCTTTGCCTTCTCACCTACCTATTTTGTCTCTTGTTCACATACAATATTAATTTTTCTCCTAATCATCGTATCTACTATCTCCATTATTTTACCAGTGAGGGTTCGTATGTTCCATATACCAAATCTTAGACTATTAGTTTTTCTATAATATTTGTTCTTACCCAACCTATGGTGTGAGAACTCTTGCTTATTTAATACTACATCCAAGTTCTCATGGAGATATAGCGGTCTTTGCTGATACGTTGCAGTCGGACCGTGCAACGCGAACTCTTACATATTTTTCACTACACCCGAGTTCTGGAAATGTAGCGATCCTTGCCGAGACATTACAATCGAACCCTGTAACGCGTTCCTTCCGAAGAACAACCTAGCATTGGCACAAGTTTGATTGATCCATTGAGCATTTGCCTTAGTTTAACGATGGTTGACAACTTAACGCTGGCTGGCAACCTAACGCAAATCAAGAACAAGTGCTTAATCTAATTTCCAAGATTTAAAGTATTGCTCTGTACCGAAGTTTCCGTCAACAACAATATCATTTTGAAATCATGTTGTGCCACAATCATCAGATAAGTTAATCTAATAGGCCTGTCTACTTATTTGTTTAGCTCTAAATACAAGTCTATAGCAACTAGAAAACAAATTGAATTAAATTTAAAGCGTGAAATCAAAAGAATACCAACCATCTCGACTTGCAATTACAATTTATACTTTACTCGTACCAAAATGGAAATTGTAGATCCGATAAAAATGTTAGTACTTGTACATTTTTGTAAAATCATCTTTATAATTTTCCAACTCCTAAATTAAATAGTGCTCCCATAATCTCTAGTATTAGAATTAGTTTCTACACATGTCAATAAATATATATTATTAACTACTTGCAGTTGAACTTGTGCTGGCATAATTGGAACTAGAACTAGTATAAGATAATAAATATATCTTGATTAACTACTTGCAATTGGACTTACTAATTGGAACGACAACTAGTATGAGATATGAATCCATCTCGTTTTCTCTAACTTTAGCATCTTTCTTTTTTGTTGTTGGTTGGTACTCTGGTTGATTTCTCCTCTCCTCTCTCTTTTATTGCGTCCCAAGTTGTCTATAAGACTGACTAAAGAAATCAACGATGAGTCATACAAGAGAACTCTATTGTCTTAGCTAGTTCTGAAAGGTGCCGATTGAAACATATCATGTCTTGTTAGTAACACTTAAATTGTGTTGGTATAGGTAGCACTATGACATTTACTCATGCAAATACAGTATAGCACGAGTGCATGTTTTTTAAGCACATAAATACGCCCACATACTGAAGAGCACCATGAAAATCACATCTTTTTTACACCCCTAATTATGTTTTTGGTCAAAATATCTGCATTGAAATCTACATTTTTTATTCTTAACTTCTAATTTCTATTCCAAAAAATATAGGATAGACCAACTGGCACATAACAAGGACTCCGCTTTCAAAGAAACCAATAAACCATGCAAAAGGTCACTGTATATTCCCAGTTACTAGTAGTACCCCATATAATTGTTCCATACTTAGACCTATGATGACAAGGCAAACAAAAGAAGGAAACAGCCAAAGAGTAACCACAACAATTTATACCTCCAACTGTGACTCTACTTGATTTGCAGTATCAGATACTAGTTTTCTTTTCTTTATAGATATACTATCACCATCTGCATTGGAGTTCTTCACTTCCCACAATTTAATAGTGCCATCCCAGGAACCTGAGCAAATCTGAAAGAAAATTAGCAATAAATCAGACCAAAGAAGAAGATAATCCAGGTTACATTATCTATGACAGATCAAAGGAAATTAGGATTTGTACCATGTCTCCTGAAGGGTCTGAAGAGATGCTCTGAACAGAAGCTGTGTGCCCTTGTAGAATTTTTGATTCTCTGACATTCACTGGTTGCTCTGAATAGTCGATGCCATCAAAGTTGGTAGGCAGTAGAACCTATCAGATAGAGAAAGCAAAAAACAATCAGTAAAAATTCTTCATAAATAGCGTTGTAAAACACAATTAGCCTACCTTCCATAACCTCAATGACCTATCTTTAGAACCAGTGGCAACGTGGAAGGTATCTTTACTATCATCTGTTGAAGAATCACATATGTAAAATTATTGATACTAATCATTTAACAAGCAGAAATACTAATTCAGAGTAAGTGAACCTTTTCCGTTGATTATAACAGCAGATGTAATTGCACCAGTGTGCCCTGCTAGCATATGTGTACAATCAGCACCTCCTTTCCACAGCCTAAAATCAAGTAGACAATGTCAAAATAAATCCTAAACAATCAGTCTCACTCCTGTTTATGTGCCTAATCTCCTGATGAAGAAGGCTAAGAACCACAACTGACAGGCAACAATGAGAATCAGAAAATTCACCTTGCAATGCCATCATAACAACCTGTTAATATGTAACTGCAATAGAAGAAATGTTTCATCAGGTTAAAAATTGATATAGCAGTCTTTCTATGATCCAAGAGCATCAACAAGGTAGACTATCAGAAAAGAGAAAACAAAATATAAAGTGACGCCAAAAAAGTAATGAGTTCTCATTCAATAATAAATGTGTTTAAGTAAGGCATGTGTGACTCAGTATTAGCAAAAAAAAGTCCAAAATTTTCAAATAGTTATTAGTGACAGAAAGATACATACTAAACAATATACAGTATGAATGTGTACATTAACAAGCCAGTTCCAGTTAACTAATCACAATAAAAAAAATTAATAAAAATACTTTACAAAATCCACAAACAGTTAACACAGGACAAAATATGCAATAGCACAACCTATGGAATTTATGCACAATTCAAAATTCTACCAGATATCATGATAAAAATTGATTCAGAGAGAAAATTAATAATAAAAGTAAAGTGCTATTGCATAAAAATAAGGGGGGAGGTCAAATAATACAAAATTAGCCAAAATTCTGCATAACATGAGACATAACATTTTTGAGTTATAGATCAGTGTCATTAGGTGATTAAAAAAACTTTTAAAATGCATAAAGAAGTTAGTGTAGAAAAGATAAAAATGGTGGAATGATTGAGCGCACATGCTGAAATAGAGAAACAAAAATGAAAGAAGTAAAGAAAAATGAAAGAAAATAAGCTAAAATAACAGGAAGATGTTCAATGATAATGTGTAAATTCTATTGTAAAGCAAGTCGAATCAATTTAAAGGTAATGGCCGTAGGAGTGCAGAGAAACCAAATTAAATTTACCTGAGCAAAATTGAAATTTATGAAAAAATTAAGAACCTTAACAATGTTTTGATGCAGTAATCTAATAAAGATCAACGGTAAGTAATGAGATAAAATCCATGAGTGTATGTAGTTGGGCGTATAACTTGTTGATGCTGACATCTGAAAGTAGTAACAATGGTCAACCAAGGATAATACATAAAAAATGGCCAATGAAGTAGCTACACTTCCAATGCTGCGCTTTTCTCCACATATACATCTTATTTAAGTAAACCATGTAAAAGTTACACTTTCTACCATAAAAAGTTAAAGAAGCAAAACAAGGAAGCCAAATGCCCTTTGGAAGATGTATATGTATCAAATTACACAGTTTCTGTAAACAGCAATTATCAGTGGGAGACCAGAGACTTCAATAAAATTCAATAACATGGAAGAGGAGAAAAAGTTGAGAAAAACTTTGAAGCAACTGCAAGCAAGCCAATCGAAAGCTAATGACCAAATTAAGGAAAACCATATGATAAAAAAAAAAAAACGCACCTTGGATTACAGCCGTCCACAGAACTAACCCAGTCATCGTGCAGAGAAGGATCTGGTTGCTTCCTTGGAGCTATAGCCTTTATGTACTCAATTTCAAGCACTTTCTCCTGCAATATAGAATAAAAGCAAGATCCAAAAAAAAAAAAAAAGATGTCGGCAGATACTAAATAATAATAATAATAAAAGAAGATAATAACTACACACCGCCGAGATTCCCTTGGCCAGCAGGAAATCCTCAAGTGGCAATCGGACCAATTCCCCGTCGATCAGGAAATCAAAAGGTTGAACCTTGTGCTCATCGTTAGCTGCATGGATGGTTAATTTCAATGTACTCTAGTTAGAAGGTGCCGCAGGCTCAACAAGCCCATTAAGTAGGGAAGTTACCGTTCTTAAGGAGGAGATTTACGATCTCGGAGAGGCCCATCCGCGTCAGGTTGGATGGAACGGCTAGAGATGCCGAGGGCACTCGAAGCGGCGGTCCGAGCTTAGTGGTGAACCGCACTTGAACTCGCCGAGCAGATTCATCGCCGCCGCCGCCGCCACCGAATTCCATCTTCCTCAATCCGATAGGGAGGCGAGGTCGAGGAGAGCAGCAGGGAGTGATAGGATTAGGGTTTTACAGCCGAGGTTTCAAAACAACCCGTGGTTTCCCTTGACTCGGGTTAACTCCGCCGTCCAAACCCAGCATCGCACTCGGTCTGGTTTGATCTGGTTCAGCAGCATAAAAACAAAACATTTTTTTATTAACGTGCAAAAAAATAATAATAATGCCTTTGTTTAATTGATTTATTCAATTCGTAATTATTTGGATTTTTTATAAAAGTGACGTAAGTATCTAAATTAATTCAAAGGTCTAAATTTACTTACGTATTTACGCATCAATTTATGCATTTATTTGATGCATAAGATGATGTACTCATTATAAATTGATCTTAGAAGTCTCAGATATATTTTATCATCGGCTCCCAGCTATATGAAAAAAAATAAATAAAGATCGACTTTTAATCGTATCAACACAGTAGATAATAAGCACTCCATAAATTCAGAAAATCGATCCTTATTTATTGAATATAAATTTATACTGTATTAATCATTCGATTTTGCTCGTGACATCGATTTATCCATTTACTTATCAACTTTCAAAATATTCATCTCATTTGAATTATTAAAATAAATAAATTGATTCTAAATATTTAATAATTAAATAATCATCATTAATCTAACAAATATGTCTTTTCATACGACTTTGGATTAACGATTTTATAATTCATCTCTTTTATAATAATTCGGAGACAAATTGACAGATTATTAGATGGATGAATTTCAACCTTATATTCAACAAGGATGCTTAATAAACGTTCGCATGAAGAATTACAGTAGTTAAGCGCGTGCGAATATTGTATCGTAAGACGTATCGATTCGCCATGAATGTAAAGGGTATCGTCCATGTTAGTTATTAGATGCCGAAGGATTAAAGATCTACGATAATTTACCTCCCTTATTATGATCCGAAGATAAACTGATAGAGATCGTTAGATTAACAAATTTCAATCTTTTACCTCATACAAAGTATGTTTAATAGGCGAGAGCAACTATCGCCTGTTAAGCATCTCCGCATGAGGCACAGTCGCTGTCGGGTTTTAAGCATCCGTTACGTAAGAGGGTAGTAACGATGATAGAGTTGGTTCAGTGAATCTTTTGAGTTTTTATATCCAAGCAATTATGAAATACTTTACTTCCAGCTAAAGAAATCTTACTATAACTAGAGTAAATCTTATATTCCAAATTTTTTTTCTATTGGAAATGGATTTGCTCTTCGTGGGGAAAAAAAAATCTCTAAAATGTGTAGAAAATTAAAAAAGCTGAGATTTATTTATATTGTTAAAAAACCGTTCTTTTTTTTTTAAATATATTTAAAATAATACCTCATCTATAATATTTTTTCAAATACATCTTTGTCCTTAATTTTGAAGTTATTTTGTACAAAATAATATCATCTCCAAGCTATCTAAAAGTGGTATTGTCTTCATCAAAACCTAATCAAAATAATTTAAAATGGAAATTACCCGAGTAGTTTTGATCAAAAGCTAAAACAGTCCTAAAAATGAAAAATAACAAAGATAGAACAAATAGAAATATTTAAAATAAAAATTTATAAATAAAGTACTATCTTAATATATTTTTTTCAAAACGATTTTGATTTGATGATAATGAAAAATGCCTTTTTAGTTTTCTACCAATGTTTAGCATATTAATTTACATAAATCTCAAGGACACTAATTTTGGAACATTGAATATTTTTTATAAAACAATTGTTATAAAATGTAATATTATAAACAAACATATCAAAGGTCTGCGACATTGACCATCCTAATTAACCTATTTTAAAAATTATTATACTAACATAAAAGGTAAGTTGTGTAGTCAGGTAAGATGCCAGTAGATATAATATGACATACATATCAAATGTCTGCAACATCCATCAAATGAAAAATTCCACAACGTGCGACAAAGAAATTGAAGGTGAGAGATGGTTTCAAACACGACCGTGTTAATCTGGAGAGACTAAAAAAATATAATTGTGCGCTTGGAGAAGGCTGAATATCATGTCTAAATAAGTTTGTGATGAAAGTAAAATAGCAGGGCAGATCCATTGGATACATGTTATCTGATTCCTAGGGTTTACATATTTATTTCCTGGAATACTTGGAGCTCACTGACTGAAAGTTCATAGTCTGAGACATTTAACACATCAGCCTCGCTTGTTGGCATAATCTTCAAACGAGTCATCGGTAGCGTTGCCACCATAGACATTATCATCACCATGATCATCGCCGAACTTGTTGCTGTCAAAACCAGCAGATGAGCCTTCGCTGCCAGTGCTAAAACCACTCCCATAGCCAGCTGCATTGTTGCTGCCACCGTAGCCGCCACTGCCACCGCCAAAATTGTAACTGTCGCTGCCACTGCCACCACCGGCTACACCATAGTTTCCACCAGTATTGATTTGGTCATGTCCAAAATTGCTTCCATAGTTACCACCACCGCCGTTGTCACCACCTCCATAGCTACCACCACCATATCCAGCAGCGCCGCCACTGCCTCCATATCCTCCAGCTCCATAACTTCCTCCGCCACTATAACCCCCGCTACCATAGCCACCTCCACTGTAGCTGCCTCCACCATAGCCACCTCCACCACCACCACCACCATAACCACTGCGGAATCCACCAGTTCGTTCATTTGCATAATTTACCCTCACTATTCGGCCATGGAGATCCTGACACAGTAAGATTCATTGTTTATAGTAGACCATAGGGTTGAAACCATGCATGCATGTTAAACAACATACAGAGGTACTATCCTCATTTATTAATGTTAGAGAACCAACCATATTTCCATGCAATCAGATTTCCAAACAAACATTTAAGTCCATCAACAACCAAACTTTATCCCAGGTGGGCTATATGAATCCACCTAGGTATCTGCTACCAAACATCAAGCTCATACCAGCTAAATTTTCCTTTAATCACATTATCGCTAAGCACACAGTAAAGAACTAGACCTACAATAGTACCTGGCAAACTGCCTTTTCAACTTGTCAATTGCAATGCAAGTAAAACCTTTCGATATAGAACACAATCGATAGCCAATATAACATAGCTGTTTTCTTTATTTAAATCAAAAACAGGAAAATGCAAATTTGATTCATCTTAATCAACCATCTTTATAAAACAGCACAGCTCGGACTCTCTTTTCCTAATCTGGCATTGATTTAGTACACACTATATCTGCAAACAGTTGGATGCTTTGTGATACAAAAGAAAAAAAAAAGAGCTTATACTCGTATTGGTAGACAATTTATAGTGAAACTGAATGATTAAACAATGCAGCTCAAGCAGAAGTTAGCCTATCATAGTTAAGAGGAAAATGAACAATGGTGCCAAGTATATTCAACAACAGTGGAGTGTGCATTACCATAGACATGTGATCCTTGTTATAACAGCATGTTTTAGAGAAGGAATCCCACCAGACATCATAAACAGTTGGCCCACTTTGTAATGATGCATATTCAGGTCTAGGTTTAGTACAATTGTATGGACTTATATTCTAATTTGTGTTATGCATCCCATAAAGCGTCTGTCACTTTCAAGCTTTTTAAAATGAATGATGCAACAACATCTACATGTTCTATTTGAACATAAGCAAAAAGAACAGCAAAGCATATGCACCTTCCCATCCATGCCACTGATAGCAGCAGAAGCTTCTTCACTGGATGTAAAAGTTACAAAACCAAACCCTCTAGACCTTCCACTTTCCCTGTCAATGATGATTCTAGCTGCATAGGTAAATACCAGTGAATATAATCATGTCCTGCAAAGTTTCAAAAGAAAACAGAAAGATAATCACGACTTACCTTCAACAACTTCACCATAATTCGCAAATGCTTCTTTTAAACTCATATCATCCGTGCCATATGAAAGACCTATGAAGTAATAAGAGCATCATAAGCTGAGTAACAGAAAAGCAGTAGCAAGGCAATAAGATATCCTGAAATGTATTTTGCCAAACCTCCAATAAAAAGTTTTGAAGATGACATGCATCGTATTGATTGGAATAATGATGGACTGGAAGCCAGAGATTTCTTCAAGAGATTTCCAACTCTATTTGCAAATGCCATGCTGACCTGAGAATTATATGGACAATAAAACAGATAATTCTTTTTTTCAGCTGCAAAGGTAAACACGAATAATCAACAAAATGTACTGTTGGATCATCCTGACGTTCCTAATTCAGCCTCATGTCTGAAGAGCATGCTAAATAACCTTGAAGTCAATAGCCGAGAGACTTAGAAGCTACAAGCTTGCTAAATTTACAGAGCAGCAGATTTTTTTAACATTCAAAATCAGGTTGCTTTTCAATTTAGAAATGGAATGACATGTTGGATAGTTGAAAGGTTATTGAAGTATTTTTGTGAAAATCCTGTATTCGACAATATGAAATGATCAACTAAATAGAGAGGAAATACACTTTAAAATAACAGTTATCTTGCATGTCAGTACATCTTATTGAGAAAAAAACACAGGTATATATCATGGTAATTTAACATTTTTATGAAAGAATTTCAAAGTTTGCAAGAAGAAAAAATTCTGTATTAGCAACTCAAAGGCACTTATTCACTGGACTTGATCTTATTATATTTGACCCATGGTAAAGGGAAAGTCCCAGAAAGAATTTGCTGATCAACACAAGGGGCTCAAAATAAGTAATGAAATGCAAAATCAAGCATAGGATCAAAAAGTGCACTTTCCTGGAGCATAAAGAGAATCCATAATATTCGCCGACGAGAAGGAATTCGGGACTACAAAAACATGGCTTGTTTACTGAAAGTAGTTACCATGACAAAATCAACACACTGACCCGTGCAAGATGAAAGAGAGGATGAGGAGCCCAAGACAGAGAAGAGAGCAAGAGACATATGGTGATTACTGATGGAGGCAGATTGAAAGAGAAGTGTGGAGAAAATAAACGAGACACACACACATGACCACCGTGTTGAAATTTACCAAGTGTCTCGAAGTGCCAAACTCAAAGAGAGATACGAGTTCCGAGCTCAAAGGCCCTAACTAATCTTACGGTAATGAGAAAAACTCAAAGGCCCTGAACTTAATCGTGTTAAAGCAAAAATAGAGGAAGCCATAGCAATCTCCATGATCAAAGAGTGAATCGAATACATTAAACCGGCACAGAAACAAACGACTGTCATAAACAGAAGAAAAGGCCAACATCTACAGCAGAAGCACAGCAGCAGGGGAAGAACGCAAAGGAATCGCAACGACAAACAAGAGTCATCCGAGATCAGATACCTGTATACGAGGACTGCGGGCGCTGCTCGATCGAGCCTGGCCAAAAACCCTACTTTTCGTTTCGGTTCTCGCAGGGAGGGTTTAAGTAGAGGCGGTGCCTGCTTGGATGATTCGATGAAGTTTATGATGATGGAATCCCAACCGTTGTTGCTTCTCGTGCGATCTTTGATGGCCGTCGATGGATGGAAGATGCCTCGGACTGATGCAGGTTTTACTTTGGAATAATAGTTAAATAGAAAAAAAAATTGGATGAAATAGCAAATATCCGTCAAAGGTAAAATGGCAAGGCATGACCTACTATGATTTTTAGAAAATAACAAGGGTATCTTTGTAAGTTCGTATTGTGTTTTTTTGACTTAATATGGAAAAGAAAAGCTTTAGGAACCTCTGTAATTTACAATGACCCCTTGCTAAAATTGCAGAAATGCAAAACTTCCATAAAATTTTAAAATATAAATTTAATTTATTAATAATTTTTAAAGTTTAAATTAATTTGATAATTATTTAGATGGCTAAATAAACTTGGTTAATCTTGATTTCAATATTAACTTATTCGCAAAGTCTAATTTACCAGACGATATCTTCTTACGCTTAAAGGCGCCTTTAAAAACAAAAAAAAATAGGAATATACACAGTATTCAAAATTTCTTTTAATCCAATCTAGATTTAAAATCATATTAAATCCATTTCACACAGTGCATGGATAAATTCACGAGAACTAAAAGCTCATATTAAATTCGACCAAACCTCAAAAGTAGGTTTAAAAGTTTAGCAAATCGTCTACGGCTCCATTCGTTATTCCCAACAAATACATGGCTACTTGTTGGTATTTGCAATTGGTGAACAACAAGATGCAGCTAGGGGAAGTAAACTGGCCAGTTGAAGTAGTATGAATCCCGGACTGCTCTGGACATTTGATTCCACTGCGAAAATTTGAAGAAACTATGTAATTGCATGGACAAGAAATAAAACATTAACTAGTTGGAAATTGGTATTGTTAGGATTAACATGACATGACAGTCGAAACCAAGCATAAAAGAGTACAAATCTCGCCTTGAATTCGTATGGTTCATTCTTCTGCAAGGCTTTCTTCCAATGGTAATGTTCGAACAGCATGGCCTTGTCGTGCCAGCTGCAAAAGCACAAAGCGTAATACGACTAATAAGCATGTAGCTTGATTAGGTGTTGCATATGAAAAATTACCAACTCATTAAGCACGGTTGATAAGGAGGCAGCAAAGTGCAGAATGTAGGGAAATTAGGGATAAAAACTGGAAATTATGTAAGCGTTATGCTCAGTGAATCTTTGATTTTAACAAACAAGAGCACCATAAGTTGCAATGGTTCAAGGAGCACTCGAGAACTTGTATTCACATAGATCCATATCACAGCATACAGTGATCACACAATAAAATCTGCAACTTCACTAGCATCCACTTGAATTTGGTTACATTGAGAAAAAATTGAATAACTCGACTGGATTTTTGAGAGAATACATATAATTCAAGTTGCAGCACAATGAACCTCTATAGTAATCTTCGTTTTAGACTCTTGAATGAGAAGAGAAAAAAAACAAGAATTAGATCGTCGTAGAATGATACGGGTCATTTGTTATATAATTCAGGCGTATCAACTCTAATCCATACTCTTCCCCTCAGTTGCATATTGTCCAGGCAGCATTTTCTTCTATTCTCTTAAAAAATTCCATTTTTATTGTTTGATTATAATGGCACTTTGTTTTTTATTTTTTGTTTTTTTAGTTTTCAAACACATTCCTAGTTCATAAACATCTTGGAGTTATTTTTCCTAAAAAATAATTCAACGACAGGGATTACTGAATGATCGTATTTGTTGAAATTCAAACCATAAAGCATTCATTCACTTTCCATCCGCATCTATTTCTACAAACACGAATTGGATTTAAAGTTGAGAATAAGCTGAGAAACATAATTTGTTCGGAGTATGGGGAATACAATTAAAGTTCGACATTGATAAGATATGGAAAAAATCATGTGCTTATAAGATAAAAAGATATCTCTATTGGTATGAGACCTTTTGGGTAAAGCTCAAAAATAAAATCATGAAGACTTAGGCCCAAAGTGGACAATATCATATCATTGTGGAGATATATGAATCTCATAGACAGTAACATTTGGTATCAGAGTCATGATTCATGTTAAGATATGAATCTCGAATGAAGAAAGTGGAGCTCCCATATCCGGATCAAGAGAACCAGACACCAGACAGGAAGTCCAGTTGGGTCGGGAGGATCGATCAATTGGCAGGAAGTTCAGTCTGGCCAGAAGGGTTGGACAACTGACAGGAAGTCCAGCTAGGTCAGGAGGACCAGATAGTTGGCAAGGAAGTCTTGGTGGATTGAGAATCAAACATCAAGCAGAGGAAATCCGCAGAGGAAATCCTTCGAGGACAGATAAGCTTGAGGGGGGAGCTCAATGTGGTCCTTTGTTTGAGAGGGGGATTGTTGGGAGTATGGAGAATACAATCAAAGTCCCACATTGGTAAGACATGGAAAAGATCATATGCTTATAAGATAAAAAGATATCTCCATTGGTATGAGCCCTTTTGGATAAAACTCAAAAATAAAACCATGAGGATTTAGACTCAAAGTAGGCAATATCATATTATTATAGAGATATATGAATCTTATAGACACTAACATAATTTATGTAGATAAGTGACCGTAACGGATTCAAGTCTCAGTAGGGCTAGCACTATTCATTCGATAGATCCTAACCCATTGAAGTAGTTTATCCCCGACAGATGAACATTTTTCTCCAAAGAGTTTTCGCTTTTTATTTTACATAAAATTTATTTACTCGATTAGTGTTAAGGATTTAGATGTTCTTTAGAGAATTAATAATTTTGCAGGGAGAAATAGATCTATTTTTCATTTGGCAGGAGACAGATTTGGAGGAATTAATTCACTAGAAAAAAAAATTATAGAAGTGAGCCACTAAACCACAACATTTAACCGCTCATTCTTCAACTGAATCAAAGACTAACCAATTTTCATCCTCTAATTGTTTTTTCTTCATTCATTTGATTATCACATTAGTATACATTAACTGATTAATATGCTCGATTAGAGGATTTGACCAGGTTAATTCTTAATTAGATATGTAATCGACCAATTGACCTATTAGCTCGATCAGTGTCCGGAGCTTTTCCGATTGTTTTCTGATGACTACGATAAAACCCTTTCTAAAGGGGAAAACAATCGAATCTCCAGCAAAAAAAAAAAATGTAGAGAAAACAAAGAAAATCTCAATCAAAACAGAACAAAGCTCTAATCATGAAATTGAAGGTGAAAAGAGCAGAATGGGAAGGTGTTTCTCACTTGAACTGGTTGGAGAGCTGCCACATGTAAGGGTTTATCCATGTCATGGCGGAGAAGGCGAAGGATCCGATCCATATGTTTGCGAAACGGTCAGGATCAGCGTGGGGGACGCCAGGGTCGCCGCGGTACGCGTTGCCGAAGTACTTGTCCATCTCTTGACTTCGCCTCCTTCTCTCCGCCGACCAGACTTATCCTTTCGCTCGCTAATCGCTGCCGCTGGGTTCCAGTTGCAGAAGAATGGAGCTTATCAATTGCGGGCCACAAGACAAGGCAGAGGTTTGAGCTGGTGGTTCGGCCCATGGGTTTGGTAGATTGAACTGAAACAACCCTAATTCGGTCGATCTGATTCTTGTTTCAAAAGTTACAATGAGCCCGTCATCTGATCGATCCCATTAACGGCCCAATTAACGAATTTGAGCCCCTTTTACGTCGCACTCGAGAATGGGGAGACCAAGTCCTCGGGCAAACGCACCACGCTGGCCTGGCAGATCGACGATGGCGGAAAAGGGCGCAGGCGCTGCTGCCGGGGGCGAGAGGTGGAAGGCAGCGCTCGTAAACATGTCGGAGATGGGTGCCAATTTCGACTCTCTGCAGAAGCTCCTGGCAAAGAAGGCGGTCTTCGTGGACGAGGAAACCTTCGCCAAGGCCACCCTCACCTCCGAGCAAGCGCGCACCATCAAGGTATATGGCTCCACTTTCCATGCCTCCTCGACTACTCTAAAATTAGCTCCTTTGCACATTTGAACATATTGACTCCTGATCAGGATTTTGCCCTTTTCCATGGCTAAGGAACTTCTAATTGAATTGCTAATAATCTGAGAGTATTTTAAATTTTGCTGTATGGCTTAGAAAATTTAAGCTCGATGAGAGTTTCTGCTATTTTTTCTGTGATTATCTATTTCCACAAGTCGATGAGGTGCAATAAGATTATGAATGAACGGATTGTAGTTTCAAATGAGAGTTGCTTGTGATACAAATGCAAGGATAGGTATCTCAGTTGTTTTATTTGGATATTACTGAATAAATGAATTTAATATCAGCTAAGTTTAAGTAAATTAGTCAGTTAGAGAGACCTGTTTTTAAAAAATTTTACATTGTGAGACTTAAGTTTCTTATTTATGTAGTTTGATTGGATATCAAATTGGAGTGCATATTGAAGCATCTTGAAGATTATATTCTAGTAGCAAAGCAGAGTTTAGATAGTGAAAATGCAACATGTCTTTATTACTCACTGCTGTTGTACTTTAGCTATATCTAGCTGAACCTCATATTTTAGAGAATTTGGACATTTGATACTTTATGACAAGATTATATTCTAGTAGCAAAATCAGAGTTTATTAGTTAAAAAGCAACACGTTTTTATTACTTACTGCTGTTGTACCTTAGCTATATCTAGCTGAACCTCATATATTTTAGAGGATTGGACATTGATACTTTACGATAAGCATATTAAATTATGTTCTATTGTAAACCAAGATGATGGTGTTTACTAGAAGCACTCAATTTCTAGTTGGACTACATAGCTAATATTTTTATGGATTTCAAGTAAGAGGAAGGAGAGTTGTTATGGCACTTCTCGAACAATATGCTTAAGTTCATCATGTTACATGAACATGCCAGTTGTACTAGGGTTAAACTAGCTCATCCTATGACCTGAGAAAGCCAATTCTGATATGATATTTATGAATGGCCCATCAACAGCATGCAACTCTTTGGATGAGACCGTTTGGGACATTACAATCCGTCTCCTTCCCACTTAAATACTCAACTTCTTTGTCAAATTGATCGTATGACACATTGGGTTCATGAAGCACAGATATAGGTGGGTTTGGAGGCTGCTGCCATGGCCAGATTGTCAAGTCAAAGATTGATCAGAATGCATGATAAACAAATTGGTTTTTATAAAGTAGTATCAGATTAATCACGATCCAAGTCTGAGTTTTTGTTTCCTTTGCCTTGAAAGTTTTACTAGTTTGAATTTGTATTTCTTCTGTGCAGTAGGCTCAGAATGGATGTCAAACATTGAGTGTAACTTATACACTATTTGAAGCCTAAGCTTGTGGACCACAGGCTGTTTAAAATTGCCTAGGTTTTAAAATCATAAGTATGTTTGAGGTGGTTGCTTGAATATTTACCTTGTTATGCGTTGGCCAGATATTATGGTGAGGATTTAATTCTAAAGTATTTGCTCATATGGGAGTACATAGATGACTGTTGCATGGAAGTTCTTTCTACATGATTTGAGAACTAGATTAGTTTATTCTCCACTTCAGTTCTGGCATATAAGTTTGATGTATTAATATTAGGTGATGCAAATCTCGATTCAGCTAATAGATCTTTGAACTCTAGTTTGAATTTTGTTGAGTTTTACCTTGGTCAAGATTCCTCGACCCCATTTTCGCTTTTGTCATAGACCCTTGAACTGAGGGTAGAGGCTCTGGAGAGAGAACTTGATGCTGCAATTGCGGCTGCAGCTCGTGCACGTACAGAAAAGAGACATGCTGAAGCAGCCCAGCGCGCTGCTGAGTTGCATGCACAAGAGCTCACAAGAGAACTTGAGAACACTACAAGTATGCATTTATTGTTTTTTTTTTAATTTTTTTCTCTGATAGTTCATTATTGTGTTTAAACTGATGTTGAATGATTTTATCAAAGAGGATTCTTTTACCTTTATATTGCTAGTCCTTTGCCAAAATTTAGATTGAGAGTGATCTGATAATTTTTAATCAACTAGACAAGTTTTGAGCCAGTGAGTGATAAAGCCAATTTTCTATTTTTGTCAGAGGTGTTTAAGTTGCACATGGAAGAACTGCGCTCTCAGAAAGAGGAGATCACAAAGAAAGAAAGTGAGATCAAACTCTTGGAAGCTATTATTCAGACGTTGAGTAGAAATGACACTAGTGCAGATAGCTAAGCTTTGTTTTTTCGTTGTTTAAATGGGAAGACAATTTGATTTTTCTCATCTCGGCGAATGAAATCTAGTTGGCATCCAGTATTATAAAAAGCATATTATTATCAGAATAATCAGCCATTTATATCATCGTATCTAGTTGTCTTCTCACCGGTAAGAGGTTGTTAGATTATAAGTGGGGAAAAATTGTTCTATATGCTAATATCTTCCAATGTCGGTCTGTGCTCTACTTGTATTGAAATATATGAGCAAGGTTTGTAATAGTGTATTTCAACTTCTCATCTTGCTAATCTCGAAAGGTATAGGAATGAACCCACCGCTATAAGCTATGCCATTACTCTTATTCGTCACCTTTTAATTCTAGTAATGGAAGATGTGCTCTCAGTCTCCTAAATATTCTACTGAACTTGTATTTGATAGTATTAGATAAAAGTTACCTGAAGGCAATCCTTCACGTATTATCGCATGAAAGGTGTGTGCATCCCTTGAAGATCTTTTTACATACATATTACATTACTGAATCTAGGAAGAACACAGGAAATAGATTATTCTTATAGTACTTTCAGATCATATTCTGCACATTGCTGGCTATCTTCAGAAAACAGCACCTTTCAAAATCCAAGCAGTAATGTTCCTGAACTCCTACGGAGTAGGAGGGGAAATTTGAAGGATATTTTTGGACAACTAAATTCTAAACACTAATATTATTTAAACAATTATTTTATTTTGAAGCCACAAACCGAGGAAAGAAACGAGACGAGGCCATCCACTGTCTACCCAAAAGACAGGAAGAACAATATGCTCAGTTACCCAGCTGAGCGAATCTCAAAAGTAATCACCTTCTCTTTTGAGCGTCACGCCCAACGGCACCATCGGTCCTTGTGATGCGAGCTCAATGGACATCATTTGTCATTCAACAATTTGTGATCTAGCGCAGTGGACCACTGAATCTTAACAAGCAAAAAAATACAAGTCCTCCACTTCGATCGACCACATCAATTTTTAAAACATAAGGTTGCAGTATTTTGTGATATTCTATCAAGGAAGGTCTAAGGTCAATTGGAGAACAGGTGGGCGAGTGGATCCTCGTTGAGAACGTTTCTATTGAGGAGCCAAAAGTTGCACCTGATTACATCGAACTGTCGAGGACAACACGGTCATGTCACGGATGAGCCGTCGAATGTCTCAAGGCCATTCATCTTGTTGCAATTATTGATGGATTTGATTCAACCAGTAGTTGTGGTATTGCCAACTGCTTTCACTCGTAGCACAGTCTCACCTATCGTGGCTTGTATATCATCCAAGGTCTTTTGGTCGACTGAGTTACCAGTAGCATCTCGGACGTAAAAGGCGCAAGTTGACAGCTTTGCAATTTCTTGCAGCCACTTCTCTGTGGCTAAGGGAATCGCGCGCGAGCACCAAACAATTGGGACTTCACTCTCTCTTTCTCTCTCGTTATATGCTGCAGGGAGGCCGTACATGTTAAAAAGAGTTCTTTGGGTGTGTAGGCGAGTAACTACACGTATATTTCTACGTATAAATATGTATATGATCTAAATCCCTTACCTTGTTCATTAATAAGTATGGTTAAGGATAAGTAATCACTAATTAGATCAAATGCCTACTTAAGGCTATATTTGTATTTGTTACCCGTTGAGACGATGATGGTGAGGTGTCCGAGTAGCGAAGGCGGTAAGGGCCAATAACTACAGTGTGGAGAGATGATGTGAAAGAACAGTTCAGCACAACAGGAACGCGGCTTCGCCGGATGGCCGAGTCGAATGACGAGAGCCGAGCCCAATAGAGATCCTGCACAGCAGCAAACGGTCAAGGGTGTCGAGAGGGATCTCGGCAACATCCATCCGAAGCTCAAGGCAGGAAATTAGTAGAAAAAGGTGGGAAGAAACTTGGAGTAATGAAGCTACTAATGCAAAACAGTTTACCTCCCTTTCTCAAAGAGAATCATATATATAGAGAGGAAGCTCCCCTACCGAGAGATTCCGCCAGCAAGAATGATATGATCCCAGGGAGTCATACATCATGATCATTGCTACATACGCTGAATCCAGCGCGTGGGTCGCTATTAATGCATATCGTGCGGTTGATAGGAGACAAATCTCATTTAATGCAGCAGCTAATCTCCTGAGATTTCAGCAAGAGATTTTGCCCTTGTGTGTGGGCGGCCATTAATATACGCCGCGCGGTTGATGAGAGACAATTCTCAATTAATGCCGCAGATGTTTATTTAAATCTTGTTAGAGGATTGCACTTTTTATCGAGGAGAGGTGATGATGGGAATGGCCACATCAGCTTAAGGATATGAAATAACCGTCTCCTTCTTTAAATGGGCTAGCTTTATAATAAAAGGGGCCCATATGGAAAAGTGGCGTATTAGAGATGACATATCTTCGGCGAGAGATACAACGGGCGAGGAGAGGAATCCGGGCCGAGACGCGGGGCGTCCGGTATGAGAGAAATCCGGGCCGAGACGCGTGACGTCCGCTATGAGAGAAATCCGAGCCGAGACGCGTGGCGTCCGTTATGAGAGAAATCCGGGCCGAGACGCGTGGCGTCCGTTATGAGAGAAATCCGGGCCGAGAGGCGTGCCGTCCGATGTGATAGAGATCTGGGTTGGCACCTGACATGAATCAAATGATGCGGTGGGGTCAATTTGTCTGCCTAGCCATAGTTCTAGTTTTACCCTGGTATCATAAGCATCCCCCCCGAGTCTAGTCGAAGAATAGGCGTAGCTTGACTGACTAGACGGGTCTAGTTCAGACCATGACTTTCCCTCATATTCTTTCTTAATGAGGCATGGTGAAGGCTTCCTCGGAAACGGAGAAAATCTTGCCTTTGGTAATATCCATTAACTCCCATTAAGGCGACGATTCGCTTCACGATTGTCTCATTTTTCTAGGGTTCTCCGGGCCGTGCCACGTGGCTGGAGAGGAAAAACCTCGAAAAAAGGGATCGCTGCAGTGCCGCTATAAGTAGTTCACCGTGTCTCTTTCTTTGTCATTTTCTTGCTTACTGCTTCTTTCCTCACCAGTCCCTCGACCAAATTTCCTCTTCTTCCCCGGCGTCGCTTTACTAGTAAGTTTCCCGTCCCCCCCCCCTTTCCTTGCGTTTTCCATTTATGTTCCATGACCCCAAAGACCGACCTTTGGTATTTGAGGACCCGCAACACCGTAGACTCGGAGATTCGCCCCGAGGCTCGGGCTGTCTTCCATATTTCAAATTCTTACCGGTTTCGAGCCCCCCAAACGGAACAGCGCCCTCACGAGTCTCCCTCCGAATTCACCACCTTTTTCCTTGACCAATTGTCGGCTGGTCTCCGGTTTCCTCTTCATCCCTTCTTCACTGAGATATCTACCTACTTTAGGATACCCCTCAACCAATTGGCCCCTAATGCCTTTAGTATCATTAATGGCTTTATCATTATTTTTTTATTTTATCATCTTCCTCTTTCTGCCGAGGCTTTCCATTCCTGTTTCTTCCCCAAGAAGAAAGAAGCCGGTGTCTTCTTCTTCTCGGCTCGGCAAGAAGTAAAATTCTTGTCGAACCTGATTACCTCCCACAAACATTGGAAATCCAAATTTGTGTATGTTCGCCCAAAGTCCCCTTTTCTTTGGCCTACCGGATGGCAGCTCGAACTGCCACCCTCCCCTTCTATTCGGTCCTTCCGAAAATCCACGACTTATCAAGAGATAGCTTCAGTCCTGCTCGGCCTGAGGTTTGATGTGAACGTCCTACTGGAGGAGGGACTTTTACATCATTTCGACTTAAGTCCGATAGAGGCCGAGCTGAGTGACTCCTTAGGTAAAGAGAACTTTTATTCCTGCCTTCCTCTCCCCGTGTCATTTCTGTGTTTCCTAACGTAGTGTCTTGTCTCGTGACAGCGGAAGTTATGATTCGGGCCTTTATCAGCAAGAAACTGAAGTGGAGAAGGGCCCAGATAGTCCCTCCTGAGGATGCCCCTTTTGACACACCTGAAGAGGGAGGCTCGGACGTCCCCCCCTAGGCCCTCCATGGTGGCCGAGGTGATAAGCTCAGGGGACTCAGAAGAGCAGCAAAGGCAGCGTAAGAGGGATAGCCTAGTACTCTCTTCTGCCGAGGGGAGTTCCTCTCAACGCTCCTCCCCCCATCCTTCCTCCTTCCCAAGTCCTCTGCATTCGGCCGGGTTGAGCGGAGAAGGACCCAACGGTACCGGGCCAGCTATCCTGGAGCCCCCGCAGGAGGAACAACCAAGGGATGCCCCTCTACCAGAAGGACCCTCCTCCTCCCCTCCGCGCAGTTCCAGCCCCATGTCGGAAGTGTTCGGTCGACCGTAACCGGGTCAAGGACAGTCGTCCCGCAGTCTTCTTCAAGAAATCCGGGATGCATTCGGCGACTCGGTCAGAGGAAAATCTATCCCGGCCATCAGCGATGAGATGAATATTTATCTCACCAAGGTAAGCTGTCTCTCTTTTTACTCTGTCCGTGTCTATGGCTAAGTTACACCAACTCGGCTAACTTTTCTATCCTTATTGCAGTTCTGGGGGCATCATCTGGAGTTAATGGCTCGGATACCCCCTATGACCGTCGCCTTTCAGCAAATGCGGGCGCAAATGGTCGGCTTGAAGACTCAGCTTCAGGATAAGGAAGCAGAGCTCGGCCTAGCCCAGTCCGAGGCGGCCATCTTCCAGGCCAGGGCTATCCGATTTGAAGACGATCTTCGGCTAAAGGCCCAAGAGACAAAACTCCAAGGAGCCCAGCTGGAGGCGAAGGCCGCAGAAGCGACGGAATACAAGGGCCGAGCCGATGAAGCGGAGGCTCGGTTATTGCAAGCTGAGCAGGTCAGAGCTGCTCAGGCAGAATACGAGGCTAAACGGCGGGACGAGCTGTCGGATCGGGCCAAGAAAGCCAAAGAGGACCTGCTCTCGTACAGGGCCGGCGAGGAGGGACGGTGGGAGAAACGAAAGAAAGCATTCCTGGCCTCCGAGGAGTTTGCCGACATCATAGGGGGTCGTACTCTGGACCTCATAGAGATAGGGTATGTGGGGGCGGCCCGTCACTTCAAAGAGTCTGGATACCCCCCTGGAGGGGCTCCGACTGAGTTCCTGGACCTACAACGCCTCATCGACGAGACACCAGATTCGACACTAGGGGGGGCTTCCTCAATAGTCTGACTTAGTTTTCATTCTTATCGTCTGTCTGTGTGTTGTTTGTCGGTAAGGGATTTTGTAACACTAGTGACCTTTCCTTATATGCAGAGATCTATTAAAAGAAATGTTTGTCTATTCGAAAGAAGAAAAAGAAAAAGGAAAAAAAAATCTTTCAATATCTAATTATCCTTATAACATTGAGCGCACCTCGAATGTTAAGATCTTAACCGGAAGGAAGATCATTCTCAAAGATCGAAATCCGAGCAGGCTGCCTTAAGTGCTACCCTAGGTGAAAATCAAATTGAAATACTTGGGAGATAAGCGATACCCAAGGGAGAAGTGGTCGGATCGCGAACACGGGATCCGCTGTGATAAGCGATATCCAAGGGAGAATAGCCGAATTGAAAATACTTTGGACCAACTGTGATAAGCGATACCCAAGGGAGAAATGGTCGGATGGCTGCTCTTGGGACCAGCTGTGGTAAGCGATACCCAAGGGAGAAATGGGCGGATGGCTGCTCTTGGGACCAGCTGTGGTAAGCGATACCCAAGGGAGAATAGCCGAATTGAAAATACTTGGGACCAGCTGTGATAAGAGATACCCAAGGGGAGAAATGGCCGGATGGCTGCTCTTGGGACCAGCTGTGGTATGCGATACCCAAGGGGGAAATGGTCGGATGGCTGCTCTTGGGACCAGCTGTGGTAAGCGATACCCAAGGGAGAATAGCCGAATTGAAAATACTTGTCAGCTGTGATAAGCGATACCTAAGGGGAGAAATGGCCGGATGGCTGCTCTTGGGACCAGCTGTGGTAAGCAATACCCAAGGGAGAATACCGAATTGAAAATACTTGGGACCAGCTGTGATAAGCGATACCTAAGGGAGAAATAGTCGGATGACTGCTCTTGGGACCAGCTGTGGTAAGCGATACCCAAGGGAGAAATAGTCGGATGGCTGCTCTTGGGATCAGCTGTGGTAAGTGATACCCAAAGGGAGAAATAGTCGGATGACTGCTCTTGGGACCAGTTGTGGTAAGCGATACCCAAGGGAGAATAGCCGAATTGAAAATACTTGGGATCAGCTGTGATAAGCGATACCCAAGGGGAGAAATGGCTGGATGGCTGCTCTTGGGACCAGCTGTGGTAAGCGATACCCAAGGGAGAATAGCCGAATTGAAAATTCTTGTAGCTTAATGGCTCAGAAGACCATGCAGACTCAGGAAATGGAATTTCCATTATAAGAAAATCTTGCTACATGGGGGTTTATCATGCATAATAAGGTCGCAGATGAAAATCATTCCAAGGTCGGACGAGTTCCTTCCCATCACTATCCTGGAGATAATAGGCACCTGAGTTGAGCTTCTTGATAACTTTATATGGACCTTCCCATCGGGGTGCTAGCTTTCGAACCTCCCCGGCTAGTTGAATCTTTTTCCACACAAAATCACCCGGATGAAAGGAGTGAGGTACCACTTTTTTATTGTAAGTCTGGGCAATTTTCCTCCGAAAAGCCTGCATTCGGCTAGCTGCCTGCTCTCTAGTTTCGGATACCAAGTCCAGCTCAATTAACCTCCTTTCCTGATTGGCTAATTCGTCGTCGGGAATGTAAGCAGATACCCTGGGAGACCTCATGCCGATTTCTACTGGGACGAGAGCTTCGGCCCCATAAACTAAATGAAATGGAGTGAGGCCCGTGCTGTCTTTGGGGGTAATCCTGTAGGCCCACAAGATACTAGGTAGTTCATCTACCCGACTTCCTTCTGTGGAGTTGTGGTTGCCAGAATTCGCTCCTTGGTCTTCCATCTTTGCCTCAGGCGTTATTTGTTTTGTTTCCCACAGACGACGCCAATTAGGTTGCCCGTTGAGACGATGATGGTGAGGTGTCCGAGTAGTGAAGGCGGCAAGGGCCGACAACTACAGTATGGAGAGATAATGTGGAAGAACAGTTCAACACAATAGGAACGCGGCTTCGCCGGATGGCCGAGTCGAATGACGAGAGCCAAGCCGAATAGGGATCCTGCACAGCAGCAAACAGTCAAGGGCGCCGAGAGGGATCTCGGCAACGCCCCTCCGACGCTCAAGACAGAGAATTAGTAGGAAAAGGTGGGAAGAAACTTAGAGTAATGAAGCTACTAATGCAAAACAGCTTACCTCCCTTTCTCAAAGAGGACCATATATAGAGAGAGGAAGCTCCCCTACCGAGAGATTCCGCTAGCAAGAATGATATGATCTCAGGGAGTCGTACATTATGATCATTGCTACATACGCTGAATCCAGCGCGTGGGTCACTATTAATGCATATCGTGCGGTTGATAGGAGACAAATCTCATTTAATGCAGCAGCTAATCTCCTGAGATTTCAGCAAGAGATTTTGCCCTTGTGTGTGGGCGGCCATTAATATTCGCCGCGCGGTTGATGGAAGACAATTCTCAATTAATGCTGCAGATGTTTATTTAAATCTTGTCAGAGGATTGCACTTTTTATCGAGGAGAGGTGATGATGGGAATGACCACATCAGCTTAAGGAAATAACCGTCTCCTTCTTTAAATGGGCTAGCTTTATAATAAAAGGGGCCCATATGGAAAAGCGGCGTATTAGAGATGGCATATCTTCGACGAGAGATACAACGGGCGAGGAGAGAAATCGGGCGAGGCGGCGTCGTATGAGAGAAATCGGTAGGGACGCGTGGCGTCGCTATGAAGAAATCGGTGAGGCAGCGTGGCGTCATGTGATAGAAATCATTTGAGACACGTGGCGTCCGATGTGATAGATATCTGGGTTGGCACCTGACATGAATCAGATGATGCGGTGGGGTCAATTTGTCTGCCTAGTCATAGTTCTAGTTTTACCCTGGTATCAATATTGAATAAGTGTAACCTTTAAAAGTGTGAGATTAAGAAATAAAGTTAGTGTTAGAAAGATATTTAGGAAAATTAATCATCAAATGTAAGATTTGTATTTATAAGAGCACATTATATATTGGTAACTTTAGAGTTAAAATGGGATTGTTGTAAAATAATTTACTGTGCAATTAACCAATTTAGAGAGACTATTCAAGAAGATTTCAAATTTGAGATAATCTTACGATAAACAATTTTTTTAAAACCAAAAAAAAGAGGCTCTTTGATGATTTTAAAAAATAGATGGCTCCTTTTTGTTCATGGCTATGTCTTATAAAGCTAGTTGGACAAAATTAAATTAGTAGGATTCAGTAAAATATAATTCACACTCTTTTAAATGGCCAATGGCTTTCCCACTTAAACCAACTCAAGCATCAGTTAGATACTATAAAATGCTTAAGCTCCTTTTATATATAAAAAACAAATCTTAAAATTGCATCGAAATTTAATATTTAATTCATAATTAATTCGCAGACATCAAAGTTGAGCGTAGAAGAACAGGGGAAATAAATAAATTAATTAAATAAATATTGATCGATGCATGGGCGATTGCATTACATGACGGTGCAGTAGGCTGATGGATCTTCCTCGCTGACGAATTGGCCAGTCTTGTACGGCAACGGATGGTAGTAGGGTTCGGCCGGCGGGTAGCTCGCCGGCGGTGCTGGCACCGTCTGGTTCTCCGTCACCCTGTCGCAGGCGCAGCACCTGCACCCACCGGGGTAGCTCTCCAGGAACGGCTGTTGGCAGCAGATTGCCACCCCCGGCGGCCAGAAGTAGGGCGTCACCACCACCGGCTCGAACTTGATTCCCGGCTTCGGCGGTTTTTCTTTCTCCGCTATCTTTTCCTCCTCTTCCTGCTTCTTCTCCTTCTCCTTTTTCTCTTCTTTCTTTTCTTGTTCGTTCTTTTTCTTCTTGTTCTCCTCCTTTTGCGCTTCTTGCTTCTTCTCCTCCTTTTTATCTTCTTTCTTTTCCTTTTTGTTCTCTTTCTCTTCTTCCTTCTTCTTTTCCTTTTTGTTCTCTTTCTCTTCTTCCTTCTTCTTTTCCTCTGGTTTCTTCTCCTCGATCTTCTTGATCACTTTGCCGGCCCTGCACCGAAGCTTCTTCGAGACCCTATCGGGGTCGAAGACGCCGGCGACCGTCACCGTCCCATTCTTCTCGTCATAGGAGATCGACGTGATGTGCACCTTCTCTAAGTTAATTATTACCGATCGATCATCAAATTTCAGCTTATGATACGCAACTAAACGAAAAATAAAAAGGAATTAAATTACAAAATTTTAAATTGATCGATCTGACTAAAAACCTTGGAGACAGCACAGAGTCTTCCTTATCTTCTTGTAGCAGCAGCAGCATTCGAGGTCAACTTTCAAAATTAACGTCGAGATCTGCAATGATATTATTCATGATTGAGAAGATTAATTAGAAAATTAAGAAGGCATCATCTTTCACATGCCTTTGGAATCCATCTAAACCATAGTAGTAAGGTTCCAGCGGACAAATTTAACAGTAGATTGAAGAATAGAGAAGCTAATTCCTGCAGAGACCAGAATAAGAAACAAAACAACAATATCTCTATCAACATATGAAATCTTTACAGACTCTGATCAAATGAGAAGGATGGAAATCAAAAAGAGGAAGAAAAAAAAAAGCAAAAAATTATTATAAGCTACGTTGATCGAGTCTGCAAATCTACAAGCATGCAGAAGAAGAAATGCTGATCTTGACCTTCCCTGACATTGCGTTACTGGATTGAGATATGCAAGTTGACCTCTGGTGATCTAGATACAATGGAGGAAGGAAAATGAGAGGGAGAAGAAGGTGTCTGCCATATATATTAGTAAAGCCTTCCACCAATCTAGAAGCTACAGGCCTTGAAAGTGTAACTAATGTGAGTTGGCCATCATGTTATCATCAACTAACGAGTTGAACGATGAATGCAACCGTACAGTGTAATTTGAAGACTAATCGAGCTCATTTAGGATGCTACCAGAAGATTAATGCTAAAGTCAAAGCTGGCTCATCATTTGGCTTCGAATGTGTGTTTATGAAGCAAATAGTTGTTAAATATTTTGCTGAAATGATAGAGTTAATTTAAAAGTGACAGCCTTGTAGGCAAGCGAGCAGGAAACTTTATTATATTGCAAGACAGTAATTAGATAATTTGAGAATCATTTGGATTCGGTATGCCTACTTTAACAGGAGGTTAGTTCTCGAGCTACTGAACCTCGTGTTTTAGGTACTCTGAACTAATTATAATATGCAAAAGAATCAAGTAGTAATAAAATGAGAAAACGTGTTTAATTGGTATTTTCATCTTCGTTTTTTAAAAATAAAAGAGTATTTTTTGAAAAATTGGAAAATTCTAGAAAATCATTTTTTATTTTCAATTTGGTTTTCCAAAAAATAAAAAAATATTTTTTGGAAAATTAAAAAACACTAAAAATTTATTTTCTATTTTCTGAAAATAAAAATAAAAAATAAAAAATTCTTCCACGAACTAAATGTTACCTTAGATTTGCATCGTGTATCATAATTACCTACCATTTTTTTTTAATATTGGATTATTGTTCTTTATTTTTAAAATGATACAATAAAGAAGTTATAAAGGGGAAAAAAGTTGTTTCTATTTTTTTTATAATCCAGGTTTGCATACTAATATTGGAGATAGATAAACTTTCGAATAAATACGTGCATAGCTTTCGCTATCTATATACATGGAGGCAATAAAAAATGTAAATTAGGACATCCTTATTTTATTTAGAACCTAAAATTATAATTTTCTAATTCCTCTTATAAAATTTAGGGAAAATAGATTAGGAGTAATTATTTTAGTTTTATAAAAAAAATAATTTCCGTTTAAATTTATTTATTTTTTAAATAATAACATAAAAACTATTTGATGGTAATAAAAATGTATATTTTTAAAAAAATATTAACGGTATAAACAAATAATTACAAAAATAAAAAGAAAGCTCAATTTAAATAAAAATATTCATATTGATAAAAGTGTAAGTATAAATTTAAATTGAAAAAAAATAATTTTATCTATTGAAATAAGTTACAGAAAATTTCAAAAGTTAAAAAATACTCTTTTGATAATAAAAAATAAATAAATAAGAGGCACTCATTAATTTTTGCCAAAAATTAATGTTATTATATCAAATGAAATTCAAAAAAAAAAATTAATTGCCTCAAATAATTAATCTCAAAAACTCTTACGACCATGCAATTATTTACCCCTTAATCAATCCAAAAGCTCAAATAATTTTACATCATTTTGTTTTCTTTCTTTCACGTTATCTTCTCTAATTAGCTTTATTCAAATTTGATATGTTGAGCGCTGTTTCACTGTTTAACTATGTGCAATGCATAATAATCGTGCATTCGACGCCATCGATCTTGTCGACGGAAGGCTGAATTTCAGGCCCGATTCGGTCGGAATCCGACCGCGGTCCGGTCGCAATCCGACCGAAAATCGGTCAAGATCCGATCGGACTCCGGTACCGATCGGATCCCGGCCGGTTGCCCACCAAAATCCACGAGGGCCAGTGATGAATCGACGACGACAACGGTGAAAATCACACGAAAAAACACCGTGCGTTCTTCGTCACTGTGCAATCATGATTTTGATCCGACAACTGAGACGTTGTTGTGCACGAGTCACGCAATATAGGGTACGTAGCGTATCAATCAATAAAATTTTAACTTATTGGTGAAAGACAATTTGTTCACCTTAAACCATTCCGTTAATCGATTATATAATCAATACGTAGAAGATAAATTATAAAGACTATATTATATTGTCCAATCTAAAATTAACGTGACAAGAGGATAAACATCTTGAAAGACGTACAACCCTAGGAATTGATCCTTAGCTTGTCCATTGGTGCAAATATGTTGTCGCGCTAACCACATGACCTTCCGTGGGGATGTAAATTTTGATTTATCGGTGCAAGAGATGATTAGCTCGCCCTCAATACCCTTGTCAATCTGTCCTACAACCGACACGAAGGAGGTAAATCATGGAGAGCATATTGTCGAACTCAGAGTTAACGTGGCAGGATGACAGACACTCTGAAATACTTGCAACCCTCTCTCTCAAGAATTAATCCTTATTTATTGGTGCAACTTTGTTACCGCATGCACTAGCCACAAAGACCCTTCCGTGGAGACGCAAATTTTGACTTATCTGTAAAAGGTTGGAACCGTCAATCTAACGGCTCCCAATGACTTGTTCCACGGCCATTGTGAGGGAGGTAAATCACGAAGGGCCTTATAGACCTTGACGTGGTGGCCAAGACACGTGAGAGTCATCTAAATATAGAAAAAGATTTTAGACCTCCTTTGAAATCGATTCATACTACTTCTACAAATACTGTTGTACCTTAGCCACCACGCTAACTTCGTGGGAATGTAAAATTTGACTTATCTATCTATGAACAGGGCCGACCCTGGGCCAGGGCAAGTGGGGCGTCCGCCCAGGGCTCAAAACCCTATAACATCATTAATATTGTTATATAAGGCTCAAAAAAAATTTTGTATTAAAATTAACCATGGATTAGGGCTCATTTGTTGAGGTTTCGCTCAAGGCCCCAAATCACATGGACCACCTCTGTCTACGAAGTCAACGTTATTTTGATAGAAATTAACTTTGATGAAGGGTCTCATATTAAATTTACAAAGGTTGAAATCTAACGTAATGGTCACTTCGTAAGGAAGGTAAATCGCGATAGTCATTTGACGTGAGGTAATGCTTAGCGCGTGGAGGGACGGCCGCCGTATTCTGAGAGATTGGCGTATTGTCATATAATGTAGCGTCTGCGTCTTGTTATGCATTAAATTATTTAGTAAGAGCAACTTTGACAATAGTCATGATCATTTAGAAGCAGGTCAAATAGATAAAAGCTCAATAAACTGCGAAATCCTTGTTCTACGTATTCTAAACAGAAATTAAACCGAATCAAATAAATTCGATTGATTTAATCGATTATTTAATTTCGAAATTAAAATCGAATCAAATAAATAAAAAATTAATACTTTTTTTAAAAATGAATTTTCAAATAAATTAAATCAAAATTTTCAGTTCGATCCATTCGACCGATTTATTCAATTTAAATTTTCGCTCACTCCCATATGCAAATCGCTCCAGGATCATGACCAGCATTTTAGAAAAAATTATATTGCGACAGCACATTCGCTTTGAAAGAAAAGGAAAAGCATATTCATGCATATTTTATCGATCGGGGCCCTGTGAAAGAAGGCCGAGGAAATAAATCCACGGTGCTCACTTGATTCTTAGCGGATCCATTGCATTCTCGAAGGTCCGTGATCGATTGAGCCGATCAAATTGAACCCGTTCGATCCAGACACGTCTGAAAAAATTTATCAACGAGCAATTAAACCAATTGAGAATCTCAAAAAGCGAAGAAGGTTCTTCTTCTTCTTTTCCAAAAGCGAAGAAGGTTGTTGATGTCATCACGCTTCTGTTCATCTATCTATCTGTTTATCTTCTTCTTCTTCCTTTTTTTTTTAAATCATAAGTTAAAAATGAGAATCCGTGACCGTGGTGATGGATGCGTGCCTCCGATCCTCTAATAATGCAAGCGAGATGCAATGTCATCCGTCGGCCCAACAATCTTGTACACATTCACAAAGGGCCCACTTCTTTCTTTACATTTTCACTCTACGATCTATACTTACGATTAGGGAGTTACATATATAATAATAATAATAATAATGAGAAAAAGAATGATTCTGATTGCAACATCTCTAGTTGTTAGGCTCAATGATTGGATGTACATTTGCATCGAAGACGTTGACCACATTAATCAAGTTGTGGGCGTGGGCTGTGCTTATCCTCCTCCGGTCCTAAAAGAAATGTTTCTTTTCTTTTTACAAGATAAGAATCGATTCTGCTCATTCTAAATCACACGATTCCATCCACCGCCTTCGCAACGCTCTCACCGCAATTTCTGCCCGCCTCATGCCTATATAAACACCCCAATCAGTCTCTGCAAATTTCCAGTGGAGAAAATAAGACAACAGTTGAAAATTCTTTTCCATCGAATTCAAGGCAGTAGAGAAAATATATACTGAGTTTACCCCAAGCGTTTAGTGCCCGAGAGTGTCCGGCCATGGGCGAAGTGAGTCCTGTTCGACTTTTGGTCTTTACTTCCTCGAACTCATACAGAGAACATATCTTCAGATTTTATAATACTCCAGTATTTTTGTTTCAGAATCGAAATGAAAAGTATTGACTTCTTTTTTATTATTTTTTTATTTGATGAGGTCCTGAAACTGTCTTTTAATTGGTTCAGGAGAAAAAGGAAGAAGAGAAGAAAGAAGAGGAACCGCCTGAGCTTGTTCTTAGAGTCGACATGCACTGTGAGGCCTGTGCAAGAAAAGTGGAGAGGTCGCTTAGAAAATTTCAAGGTATTAATTGATCTCCCTGCTACGATTTTTGCTCCGCAATAAACACAGTGAATGAATGCACGTCTTTTTGCTGCGACAGAAGTCGACGATGTGAAGACGGATAGCAAGTCGAGGACTGTGGTGATAAAGGGGAAGGAAGTAGATACCACCAAGATTATCGAAAGAATTCAGAAGAAAACTGGCAAAAAGGTGGAGCTAATCTCTCCCCTTCAGCCACCACCAGAGGAGGAGAAGAAAGAGGAGCCGATAGCTCCACAAGAAGAAAAGCAAGAAGAGGTATTTAATTAATTAACCACCACGACCCCATTCTTGTTTTCTCGATCTGAGATCAACTCGCCTGCAACATCAAAATGCTTTGCCATGGCAGCCACCGAAGCCAATTACGGTCGTTCTGAAAGTTCGAATGCACTGCGAGAATTGTGCTCGAGTGTTGCAGAAACGAGTAAGCAAGATCGAGGGTACGATAATCGATCGAATCCCTATTCAATTATACACAACTAATTAATAACCCCCCCTCTCGATCTTTAATCTCTTTCGGGGTTTTTAGGCGTGGAGTCAGTGGCGACAGATCTAGCCAACAGTCAAGTGACTGTGACTGGTTTTGTAGATCCAGAAAAACTAGTGGAGAATGTCTGCAGGAGGACAAGGAGGCAAGCCTCCATCGTACCAGAGGAAGTGAAAGAAGAGGAGAAAAAGGAGGAAGAACCAGAGAAGAAGGAAGAAAGTGGAGAAGAAGAGAAACCGGCGGAGGGAAATGAAGAAGAAGACGTCAAATACGACATGAACAGGAATGGATACGGGCCTTCTGAACCCTACGTGGAATATGCTTATACACCTCAAACTTTCAGCGATGAGAATCCTAATGCTTGCTCTGTTATGTAAACCTGTAGTCAAAAAGTGTAGGTTTAATTAGGAGTTTATATGTATCAATCTAACATATTGCTCAGGCAATAGTGAGCACATCACGAGTGGTTTGTGCAACCATGAATACATGGGATCCTTTCCGAATAGTCTTATCCAAATTTAAAAAAAAAAAATTAAATCGACCTTTCCAAAATAAATTAAAAAAAAAAAACTTTAAATATGGTGTAAAAGTTGTTGAATATTTCAACAATCCATAGGTTTGTCTAGAAGAGTTGTAAATGTTACAAAGGGGGCTTGCTTTTTGTGCTAATAAAGTGACATGTGGTTTTCTTATCATATACTCGGCGTAGAATTTATTCATGGAGATTATACAATGACATTTTCCCTTGCAATGGTTATTATTCATGCCGATGATCATGGTAAAAAAAAAATGATTTCTTAAATAATAGTATAAATTGAATGTATGGGGTGCTCGAATTATATTACTAGTAATATTGAACATTTGTATGTTCTGTAGAACTGAATTATCGAAAGTTTATAATAATATAAAATTCCATCCATATGCAACCATTTACGTATTTAAATTATGTTAGGAACAATGTGCACAACAATTAACAGCCTACTCAAATGAAAAAATTAGTAGATTCTACCGGGTTTGGACATTTTTCGGGCGTTAAACATCGGGTCAACTCAAGCAAATGTGGTATATATTTTTCAAAAAAAAAAAATACATTTGACTTAATTATCTAATTAAATAAATTTAAAAAACCCAAAGTTCGATTCGCCTTGCATATCCTTTTATTTGTTTATGTTTGGTCGGATTTGGTGAACCAAATTTTCTAATGGCGTTGGCT
This sequence comes from Wurfbainia villosa, assembly GCA_025175895.1. Classification (NCBI taxonomy): domain Eukaryota; kingdom Viridiplantae; phylum Streptophyta; class Magnoliopsida; order Zingiberales; family Zingiberaceae; genus Wurfbainia; species Wurfbainia villosa. The sequence continues at coordinate 159,834 of JAKLTH010000280.1, forward strand.
ATTAGGAATAAAATTTACTTTCATCTTCAATTTGTTTTAGAATTTATTGCACAAATCAATTTGTTCGATTATGATAAGACGAAATGTAATTCAAATTGTAATATAATCAAGATCATAATGAAATACAATGTAATCTTGATTATATTATTATGTTTGGATAAAAATTATATGTAATCTTGGATTACAAAGATAATTAAATTCTTTTGTTTGATAAGCGGTAGAAATGCGGCGGCGGCTGGCTGCGGCGGCAGCAATTCGTCGCGATTCCGCGAGCGCATAAGCGATTCGTACCGCCTCGAGCGCCGCGGCAGGCCGTGCGTCGTCTCCTTCATAAAAGGGAAGGAGTGCGTCGAGCTCGGTTAATTTCTTGAGGCAGGCGCTCGGTGAAGAGGCTGTGAAGCAAGAAGAAGCATCCCGCGATTTGGTTCGTGGAAACAAAGGGGTCTTCCGACTGTGATCGCTCCTTCGACGTAAGTCCAACCTCCAACCTCCAACCGGGTAAAATCAACCAAGCAATGGTATCTGGATCAACATTGGTATCGAGCTAGATAATTACATTCGAATTTGTTTCTACGCGGCCGGAAAACTCTGGGTTGCGCGCCGATCCGATCGCTTAGGCGGCACGAGCGACGCGCCTTCCGACGGCGTCGTCGGAGGCGGCGCAGCGAGGCGCGGAGAGCGATGGCGTTAGTCTTTGTCGTCGGCGGCCGGCGATCTGACGGACGGCCGGAGGCGGCGAGGTGAGACGCCTCGCGACGCCGAGCGCGATGTCGCCCGGGCGCTTCATGATTAGCAGCAAGGCCACCGGAGGCGGCGCTGGCTGCGCTGAGGCGAAGCCCTTTGGTAGCCTTGACCACCGTGCCGGAGGAGTAGCATCGTAGGAGGCGGCAGCGATCGGTACATTCTTGAATCGCGGCGCGGCCGTTCTCGCGGTAGGGCGGCTTGGTGCTCATGTAGTGGTAGGCGTGGCGTAGTCTGGGCCGGAGGCGGCACGCCGTGGAGGCCGGCCGTCGGCCGGAGGCAACGCCATGGCCGCCATTATCGCCGCCTGACAGCGTCTTGAAGAGGATTTAGGGCGAAGGGCGCGCGGAAGGGAAAATCTTGGCATTTATTAAATAAAAAAAAATTAATTGGGCTAATCTGTTTTGTACAGATTATATTAATTGGGCTTTAATTGGGCCGATTTAATTGGGCCAAATTTAATTGGGCTTTATTTGGGCCGAATTAATTGGGTTGCATTAATTGGGCCGAATAATTAATTAATCTGTTTCGTACAGATTATTGAAATTGGGCTTAATTAATATTTAGTTGGGCTTGTATGGTAAATTGGGATGCATTATTTGGACCGAATTAATTGGGTTTAATTTAGCCTGGCTTAATTGAGCCTAATTAAATGGGTCTTGAATCAAATTTTAATTGGACATGGGTTCAATTAATTCGATTCCAACAAAAGACTTAGTGTCCAATTAAATTTACACGAATGGTGTAAGGTTGACTTTGGTTAACTAAACTCATAACTATGGTTAGATGGATTGTTTTGGAACAATTAGAATCTGACTTGAATGACTTAAGGATGAAGTTTTATAGTATCATGGACCAAAATTGATTGATCAATGTGTCAATTGATTATAGCCTAAAATTCAAGGAGTTTAGTTCTTCTTGAAATATGTGTATTTGTTCTGTGCCTTGATTAAATTGGAATAAACCGGTATTTGTACTGGTTTTGTCGGTTATGTACTGACATGATTTATTTCAATTTTACAGATGGTGCGGATGTATACCACTATGACCCGGCGCGATGTGTTGCGCAATCGGTATAGGGAGGCTATCGAAGACTTGGACTATGACCCTTACCATGGAGTCGTTGGACACATAGGGAAGCTGGACAGATTGGTCTGGAAGCTCGAGATGCAGGAGTTTCCAGTATTAGACAACTACAGGATATGGGCGTTGATTCGTTCATTGCCCGATAATCTTGCTGATGCGGCACGACAATTTTGGGGGTTACATGAAGGACGAATTTCATATACCCGGTTGTGCACAGAGCTGATAAACTACGCTGACTGTGAAGAGGATCCTGTCGAAGACCCTGTGGAGGATTTTGGTTCTCGGATAGTGAGGTCTTTGAAGGACTCTGTATCAGGGCAGCATGTGTTGCCTGTGAGTGTCCCAGCAGAGAGCATTGTAGTTGAGTCCAGTCGGAGGGGACATGTCATGATTCTTCTTTGCTAGTGCTTGTCCTAGTGGGAGGCGATGAATTGTTTATCTAGTCTATTAGGAGTTATTTTTAGTTTATGAGTAGGAAGAATGTAATCTGCTACATTCTTAGTAGACTTTTGTTATTTGTTAACATTATGACAAGATGTTTATTTTAATGATATGTTCATTTAATGATTAGTTCGTTTGATCTTTATTAATTCTACATGATGCATGATTACTAAGTATGCCCTTGATTAGTTCAAATGTGTATATAATGATATGTTCATGTGTAATATCATGCTGTAATAATGATTAAAATCATTAAGTGGGATGTATGTAATAAAATATATCAATCTAAGTCTGATTGGCACATACAAATGATGAGTGATAACGCAGTTGTCACTTGATTTTGTAAACGGATCGATTTATCTTGAGTTTATTTTTAAGATTACATACATAAAAGCATACACTGAGTAACTAAATAATGTGTTTATTTATGTTAGGTTATGGCGACTAAAAATATCATAGCTGAACTGAACAAAGGTGAAAAATTGAATAGTGATAACTATAAGATACGGCACCTCAAGATTCAATATATGTTCTTGAGGAACAGAAGTTCTAGAGTTAATCGGGTTTTGTTGGAACTCGTTGAGAGTAATACAAAGACAAGATGCAGGCGTGACCTTGATACCTATAAGGTGTGGAAAAGGAAGGATTCCCGCTAAGGGAATATTGATAAGTTCAAGGTGGATGACCTAGTATTAGAGTATGAGCCATATCCTTCGTCTCATGCTGTCTGGGTAGCCCTTAGAGAGAGATACAGTGGAATAAGTCTGAGCAAGCTTCGGCAGCTGACGATCAGGTTCGACAGCTATAAGAAGCGCCCGAATGCAACGATGGTTCAACATCTCGGAGATGTCGAATATGATCCGGTCATTTAGGCATGAGTTAACCGATGAACAGTTCAGCGGTTATTCGTTCTCTTCCGATTCTTGGGAGACCATGAAGCGGACTTTAACTCACGGTGAGAGTATTAAGACTTTCCGATGTCTCACGACATGTTGAGGAGGTGAGAGAGTAGAATCCATGCGAGGATTTCGCCGCTTTATTCGTCATGAGCTCATTTGGATCATCTGGATCCAAGAAGAAATGGTACAAGAAGGGAAAGGGAAAGAATAAAACCGATTCATGCCGCGCCGAAGAATCAAATCAAGAAGAAGATGTGGAAGAAACCTAAAAGCAAGTTATCTTGCTTTAATCAGCAAGAAGGGCCACTTTGTTTCTGGAGTGTATCGAGCCTAAGAAGGTAACTTCTAGTCCGCCTTCCGAGCATTTTGTTGCTAGTAATCGTTGATGTCCGATTCTTATCCTCAGGATTATAGATTCGGAGCAACCAACCATGTAGCTCGAGAGCGGGTTACATATGTGAGTACCGCCGGTACCGCAGTAACAAATGGATTTACGTGAGAAACAATGCAAGAGTCAAGTCAAGGGAGCTCGACACTTGTAAACTTAACCTTCGTGGTGGAAGTACTTTGCTTTCTTCACGATGTCCTCAGATGCCCGTAGATTCAAGGAATCTTGTATATGTTACTTGTCTTCTTGATTTGGGGTACTCGTAAATTTTTTCACTGAGTAGAACTTAAGATCGACTGTGGTCAATCGGATATGGTTATTTATCTAATGGTTTTATGGTACTAGATGTGGTGCCTGATGTGAATTGTGCGATTCATAGTTGTTTTTCAAACATTGCTCTTACTAGTAATGTGGATATATCTGATGAGGTTTGGCATGCTAGATTGGGACATATAGGACAAGATCGCATGAATCGATTAGCTAGAGAGGGTTTATTGGGCTCGTGCTAAGATTAGCTTGTCTATATGTGAGCATTGTCTTCTTTGGAAAAGCAACTAGGAAACCATTCGAAAGGCTATTAGAGCAGACTTGCCATCAGAATTGATTCATTCGGATATTTGTGGTCAGAGTGTGAAGGCTAGGCATGGAGCTTCCTACTTCATTACATTTATTGATGATTTCACTAGGTATGGTCATGTGTATTTGATTTCTCAAAAATCAAGCGTTGGATTATTTCATTCGTTATATTCAACGGTTGAGAATCAAATAGAACGTAAGGTTAAGGCCTTGCGCACTGACCGTGGGGGTGAATATCTGTCTGATTTGTTCAAGACGACATGTAATGATAAGGGGATTATTAGACAGCTAACGATCCTGTGAACTCCACAAAAACGGGGGTTCCGAAGAAGAAATAGACTCTTCTTGAAATGGTTAGGTCATGATGGCGCAGCTAATTTGCCGCCTCCTATCGGGGAGATGCATTAGTCATGCGATATATACTTAACAAAGTGCCTTCAAAGTCGGGCCTTCCATCAACCCCATATTTAACGCTGATCGCGTAAAACCGTATTGAGCAACTGAGACCCCGGGGTCACCGCCTACGTTTATAATAGTTCTCACAAATATGGAAAACTAGGACCTAGAGGTAAGAAGTGTATCTTTATAAGATATTCTGATACCTCAAAAGGTTATGTTTTTATAGGTGAGATGTCAGATGGGACAATCTCTGAGATTGAGTCTAGAGATGCCACTTTTCTCGAAACTGAGTTCCCAACAAAGGGTGAAGTTGATAAGACAGCCTTTTTTGAGGAGGATGAGTCGTTATCAACAAGTCAGATGTCCAGTGGGATACCTGAACCTAGTCGACCGAGTGGGAGTAATGTGCCTGATCGCGGGGTGACTTCTCAACAGCCCAACTTACGGAAAAGTGTTCGTAAGATCATACCTAAAAGGAGGTTTGATATTGAGAATGAGGCAATGCCGACGAAGATGAACCTCAATCTTGAGGAAGCGTTGGGATGTAGAGTTAGAGATAAGTAGAAAAGTGCAATGGAAGAAGAGATGGAGTCAATGATTCGAATCAAGTTTGGGAGTTAGTCGATCTTCCTCCGGCCAAGGGCTATTGGGAATAAGTGGATTCTCAAAATAAAGAGGAAATCGATGGATCGATTAACCGATACAAGGCTCGCTTTGGTTGCAAAAGGATTTACCCAAAGAAAGGGTATTGACTTAAGAGACATTTTCTCCGTAGTGAAGTTTGTGTCAATCCGAGTTATTTTGGCCTCAGGGTACATTATGACTTGGAATTACATCGATGGATATCAAAACCGCTTTCCTTAATCTGAGCTTGACGAAAATCTATATGGTTCGACGGAAGGTTTCGTTGCTTTAGGCCAAGAGGATAAAGTATGTAGATTGAAGAAGTCTATATATGGGCAAGCAAGCCAAGACAATGGAACATAAGATTTAACAAAGTGGTTTTATCTTATGGTTTCAAATGATTAATGAGGATCATTGGCTTTCCTAAAGAAGGAAAAGGAAAGTATGTCATTTTATCATTATATGTTGATGATATGATAGCGAGGAAATGACATAGGTTTTATTGGAGAAGTCAAAAAGTGGTTGTCTTCTACAATTTGACACAATAGATATGGGAGAAGTATCATCTTAGGGTTAAGATCATCCGGATCGATCAAAGAGACTTTGGGTTTTCACAAGAGTCTTATATAACTAAGATGTTACAACATTTCAACATGTCGAATGAAACAACACATTGCACGAAAGGTACTGCTTTTGAGCAAAAAGTATGAGTCCCAAGACTCAAATAAATAACATGAATAAAAAATCATATGTCGGCCATAGGTAGTTTAATGTATACTATATTGTGTACTCGTCCCGATATCACTATCGATGGGCTTAATCGGTAGGTTCGGTCAAACCAGGATCGAGACAACCGGAAGGCGTGAAAAGGATTTTCAGATATCCAAGGCAATGGCATTATTGTCTCTGTTATCAAGGATCAGATATAAGCCTTAGGGGCTATTCAGATGCAGATTGGGCTGGGGACCTGGATGATAGAAAATCAACATCAGGCTATGCGTTCTTGTTGAATGGTGGCGCCATCTCCTGGAACAGCAAGAAACAGGCCTGTGTGGCCTTATCTATAATGGAAGCTGAATATGTGGCATGTTCAAGAATTGCATAAGAAGCACTGGTTGAGGAGGTTCTAAGCATTTGAAAGATTCGGAGACAAGGGGGAGTCCGTGATGTTATCGCGATACTCAGTGCGATAGCTTTTTCCAATGATCCCAAATATCACAGCAAGGGCAAGCATATAGCTATAAAATACAACTTTATCAGGGATATTGTTGCTAAAAAGAAGGTGATTATTGAGTATATCCCTACACGAGCTATGCTTGCAGATCCTTTTACTAAGCCAATGACTAGAGAGTCATTTAATGAGCATGTAAAGTCTATGGGACTTCGTAGAATGTAACAGTCTTGTAATGACAATTGAATATAATGATTTGATTGTTTGAAATGCCAGCTATAATCTATTCAGTGTATGTTATGTTACATTCTAGTGATAAGATCTCGATAAGCATGTTGGCGTAGTGATCGTCCTCTCACAGACAATCATCTCTATTCATTGTGTATGAACAGAGGTAAGGCCGATGCTTATAGGTCGACCTATGTGGTTGTTAGCTTTGGAAGTCGTGAAAATTTGTTACATTCCTATAAGTTAGGGTCGTCTTGATATTTGTATCAAGATAAGATCATTTTGTGATAAATGATCGAAGTAAATGCACCCACCATTTACTATACCTGTTTTTGAGCCAGATTAGAATTCATGTGTTGAATTCTGGATTCATGTGTTGAATTCTGGATTAGACATTGGGAATGTCTAGATCGAAATCTGTACGATGTTAATTTGAGGAAAACATGCGCTCTTTATTGGTGAAGAGGATAACATCGTAACATGTGATTCATACCACATGTGCTAAGACGACAATAAGGGTAGTAGGAGAATGGATCCTGTTCTCTACTATGTGAGCCCTTTGAGATTATATGTTGATCTCAAAATTTGCCTTTTGTGACTATTTAGGTGTCTACTTGAAGTTTTAATCAATGTTTGCTACTTTAGCATGTCTACCTATGACTATGGATGATTCGGTCTATGGAACATGTCTAGGAAAGCTATTGATTAAAATGAATAGATTCACACTAAAAAGGAAGATTAAATAAGTTTACATCTAATGAGTATTATTCACTAGTCGACTCTTTTACTGTGTATGTAAATGTTTGTGAATATTTGGAATACGTGAGACATGCTCGATACATGGTCAATTTAAGGGATTAGAGATGTTCATATTGATGTAAATAAAATTATTTAATCTGGGTAAATAGTAAAGACATGAATGTTTGAATGTGCGATTTATGTACCACGGAAATATGATTTTGTATCATCGGAAAATGATGTCACACGAAAAATGGTGTGTGCCGTAAGATAAATGGTTTTGTACCACCGAGATGACTACGTGTCATCTGGAGAATGATTATGTATCATATGAAGAGTGGCTAAGTTAGGCGTAACAACTTCTCTTAGCATGTATCACTCTATGAGCAGCTATGTAATGTGTAACAACTTTCTTAGCATTTGAACGCTGATGTCTTCTGGCCGACGAACCATTTTCTAATTTGATGTTTCATTTAGTCTTTGAGACTATTGATGCATTCTATTAGTCTATTTGGGACAATAGATGTTGCTTCGATTTAGTATATGTGACTAATCACCTCTTCTAAAATGCTCTGTGTGATCGTTTAGTCTATGTGACTAAACAACCCTTCTAAAATGGTCTGTGTGATCATTTTTTGTCTGTGTGACATATCTTGGACGAGTGGGAGATGTGAGTTCGTGGCAGTTCCATGAACTGCACATAGGCAGTTCGTGGAACCGCCTCGAGCACGCACGGCTTGAAGCCGTGCGTGCGTCTCCTTCCCTTAAAAGGGAAGGAGTGCGTCCAAGGCTCGGTTCGGCTGCTGAGACGAGAGCGCTCGGTGAAGAGGCTGTGAAGCAAGAAGAAGCATCCCGCGATTTGGTTCGTGGAAACAAAGGGGTCTTCCGACTGTGATCGCTCCTTCGACGTAAGTCCAACCTCCAACCTCCAACCGGGTAAAATCAACCAAGAACAGGTATACAGATCAACAATGACGACGACCGATCGATCGATAGCGACAACGGACGACAACGATCGACTTCGATTGTTGAACATCCAATACTTTTTAAATTACGACTTGTAATGTAATCGAATTACATAGATTTTGTCTTGTAATTCATATTATAAAATTTTAGTGACTTTTATAATTTAGATAATATTATATTATAATTTTAAAACAATAACAAATAAAATAATAAACTTTATAATATAATCTGGATTATATTGCAATACAAATTAAGACCTATCAAACACACCCTTTTGGTGTTTGAACGGGAGCAAATTCTGACCTAGGTGGGGTTACAATTCAATGTAATTAGGCGGGGGGTTAGGTTAAACCAAATTAAACTAAATTGGGTCGGTGTCCAACTTGGAATGAATCTACCTTTTAATATAATTAAAAGTGTTAGTTAAGAATCCATTCCACACTTTTATTTTAGCAGTGAGAAAAATGTCAAATCACTTCTAATTAGAGCTCAATTAATGTGGATGTTAAAAATAGGGATGTTGTCTTGACCAAGGATGGTAGTAGTTCGTTTCCAATCGAATCAAATGGGTTAAAGTTTCTCAGACTTGGTTTCTGCTTTAAAACTAGTTAATGACATATATAAATTATGGTCATTAAAAAATAACATTACGACTCGATTTGGTTTGGATGTTTAATAATATTATTATCTTATTATTAATAAATAAATTACAATTAAACCACGAACATATATATATATGTTTAATCAGGGAAGCAATCTACTTTTGCCAAATTTTCTCATCTAAATCTAACCATGAGTCGTGGGCTCACGACCAGCTTAAATACCGGTTTCGGTTCATCGCCGATCTTTTAAACTGTTGCTCTCTTCTTCTTCTTCTTTCTTCTCCCCTTCCTCTGCTTCGCTACGTAGTAGGGGAGGAGGAGAGGTTTCGTATGGCTATGAAGCTCTCCGTCCTCAATCTCTTCGCGTTCATTGTCCTTCGCAATTTAATAGTTTCCCGTGGGGCGCGGCTCTTCTCACCGAGTTCTTCTATTTCTTGGAACGACTTGACGGCCGGCGATACCGCATGGAACTTGGATTCCACCACAAGGAAGGCCGCCGGAATCATCTTGGTTTCCAAGGACGGCGTCGGCGACACAACGACGGTGCAGGCGGCTGTTGACCAGGTTCCCAGAGGCAATAAAAACAGGGTCAAGATTCTTATAAGTCCCGGATTTTACAGGTGAGCGATTCTTGAAGAGTATGCTCTGTTATTGGAGTGTAATCGCACAAGAACAATATTTGTTTCCTGGGATTTTTACAGGGAGAAGGTTCTTGTTCCATTCGCAAAGCCTTTCATTTCATTCATCGGCAAAGATAACGCGAAGACCGTCATCTCGTACAATTTGAAAGCGGACGATAAGAATCTCAATGGGCTACCAGTTGGAACATACAACTCCGCCACAGTCGCTGTAGAATCTGATTATTTCTGTGCCAATGCAATCACTTTTCAGGTAATCTTTAGCCCGTTTGTTCGTTAAAGATCAATCCATCCTCGGTTCGCTTCATCAATTACTGGCAGAACACAGCTCCTGCTGCGAAACCCGGAGAGGAAGGCAAACAAGCAGTGGCTCTGCGGCTGACCGGACAACGATCCGTGATCTATCGGTGCCGAATAATGGCGGCGCAAGACACTCTTTTCGATCACTGGGGCACGCATTACTTCCTCGAGAGCTTCGTCCAAGGTTCCATCGACTTCATCTTCGGCAGTGGCAGGTCATTGTACGAGAAATGCCACTTGAACTCGATTGCGGAATCCTACGGAGCTGTTGCTGCATCGCAGAGGAACCAAATAACCGATAACTTTGGCTTCTCTTTCGTCAAATCGAAGCTGACCGGCACCGGAAGCGTCTACTTGGGGAGAGCCTGGGGGAAGTACGCGACGGTAGTGTATTCCTACTGCCAATTGGAGAACATCATCGTTCCTGGAGGGTGGAGTGACTTGAATGACGATAACAGAAGAAGGTGATCATTGATGTTGATGATGAGCGCATAACTTGATACTTTTTTTTTCCCCCCAACTTGAGTTTGTTCTGTTTTTGCAGCACTGCTTTCTTTGGGGAATATAATTGCAATGGAGACGGCGCTAACTTGAAAGGGAGGGTTCCATGGGCGAAATCGCTCACCTACGAGCAAGCAAAGCCTTACCTTGGAAAGGTGTTTATCGACGGTGATAAGTGGCTCAACTTGTAGATAGCTCTGTTCTTGTAGCAAAATTTTACCTTGTTTTACGCATAATTAGCTTGGAAAAATGCTACTACTAAACGAAAATGTTCTTGCGAAGAGAGGCTCGGCTAACTCTCTGTATTAGATGGCATCAAAAACTTGAGACTGAAGACGTCAGGATGACAGATTTTCCACATAACGTAATAAAGACTGGGCAAGAAATATGGTGCAATTTTTGCCCCATATGTTTGCAAGCCAAGCGTGCCCTTTCTGGGGCATGGAAGATGTGTGAGTTTGGAGAAGTGGATATTGTGATGACCTCGGCTTTTGCGTATGCTAAGCAATGGGATGGGAGAACAAACAGTGCGGGGGGCAGTAATGATTCGGATTGCCTTTGATGATGCATGGTCAAAGGAGAGGAAACAGACAAATTCTGAGTCGGATCGCTCGGGAAGGAGCCGGCATTTTCTTAGGGGAAAAATGAAGAAGCTACAACAAGAACAGAGCTTGTGAGTCCAAGTTAACAACGTTAAAGAAAGCTAGAGATTCAGTTCGATTATCCTAAATCATTTATTTTATAATCCACTTTAGATGTTTTTTGAGTTGGATTTGATATCATATTACAGTGAATATTTTAAGAATTTATCTCTGATTACGTTGATGCTCAGCATCGGCAGCAGAGCTTCTTCATCGAGTTTCCTTCCGCGAGAGAAAAGGAGAGAGAGAGAGGATCGAGCGGGGAAAATTTTCCTATGGCATCGTCCTGTGTCTTCGTCTGCCTCGGTGTTCATCGAGTTGGGACGACTGATTCCCTCTCCTCTGTCTCTTCCGGAAAAAACAGAGGATGTCTGAGATTCCAGGAAAATGGTATTTACGATTATTAACAAATTAGACAAAAATAGGCCTAATTAAATAGTGTGGATCGAGCAGCACAGGCTACTCCTCCACGCGGCCACCGCACTCAGCGATGCAAACAAAAAATATATTTCTATTAACCGCATAAAAAAAAAAAAGGTCGCAACTCGCAACGCAAATTCCCCCACTCCACTTGCGCCGTTCGGCGTCTTCCTCCCACTCCGCATTTATTAACCAAAGGGGGACGAAGGCCAAAGCGCGTAGTCTCTCCCTAATCCCCCATTTCTCTACCCGCACCATGAACGATTCCGACTCCCTGCTCCCTTCCGCCGTTACCAAACGTCCCCCTTCCACTGCCGCCAGACGCTACAAGCTCTGGGCCCTCTCCGCCGTCCTCCTCCTCGCCGTCTGGTCCATGCTCACCGGTATCGTCACTCTCAAGCGCTCCGCCCTCCGACGTTTCGACGACGACCTCGGCGGCCCGGCCCTCGACGACCTCGACATCCTGGTTCGCCCTCGCTCCCTATGCTCAGTTAGCTCCTCGGCTACTCGCCACCCTTGAATAATCACTCGTGGATCGCTGAATGATTCAGGAGATGGAGGAGAGGCAGAAGGTCGTGCGGCGCATGTGGGACTTGTACCGTAGCACCGCCCGCCTCCCCAAGTTCTGGCAACAGGCCTTCGAGGCGGCCTACCAGGAGCTCGCCGGCGACGACCCCGACTCGAGGGCCGCCGCCGTCGCAGAGATTGCCAGGCTCTCCTTGCGGATGGCCGACCTCCATTCACTCCCACAACCCACCAAGGTTTGAAATTTATTCATCAATTGCCTAAAATTAAGCTTCCTTCCCTCCCCCTTTATCTTCCCCTGCTCTGTGACTTTGACGTCGATATCGTACCGACACAACACAACTCGCACTTCTCTCAGAATCCCGAACCGGAGATCAAAGAAAAGGATGCAGATGGCACGCCGAAATCCAACTCTTCATCGTCGTCAGTTAAAGCTCGATGATGGTGGTCGATCAGACTTCTTCTCCATGACAACTGATAGCATGTAAGCAATACGTCTGCAGGGGGGAAAAACAAAAAAGAGGATCAAACTAATCCTCCCATCATACGTAATTTTGATATTTGAATTCATTTTCAACGCGCAATCTGCTTTTTTTTCATATGCACCGTGCAATTGCTTTCGACGCCTTGAAAGGACGACGAAAAAAAAATGTCGATTTAAGTATCTACATGACACTTGCGAAGCTCGCATCACATGGTGTGTCTGCGGGAGACGACTATTATTATCAAGGCGGAATGCGATGGGTAGAGCAGGATGCCTGAACTAACACATACCGAAGCTCATTTCAATTCGTTCGTCTGAGGGATCAAGCGATGATGGATCCATCTTTGTGGTCCTCTTCTTCCTTTTGCCCAAATCCAACCCATGAGATTCTAACCATCGCACAAGAATAAGAATGGTTGTGCTGTCTTAAAACACTGGAACCCTCAAATTCCAAACGATGGTTCGCATACTTTAGAAAGGAGGGACTTTTCTTCTGTTCGTTAGGCAGAAGCGATGGATGGAAATAGAGTTAATGGACTTTTGCCCACTATGGATGTGTCTCGCTTGGGCTCATCTTCACTTGTCTCTCAATTCATCTCTATATTTTTATTTTTATTTTTAAAAATCCGACAATAATCTTGATTTAATATTAATTTCGTATTATAATCTAGCAAAAACTAAATATACATTTCAGTCAAACATTTAAAAGAAAAAAAAAACAAACAAATTGGGGATTTTTTTAAAATAAGTATGAACAGTAAATATAATAGAAAATAGATAAATCCTAAATTATTTATGAAAATAAGTGAGAGGGGTGAATCGTTGGGATTTAAATCTCGGATTAGAATTTTTTTTTTAATTTTTCAAATTCTGACAATGGAATTTTTTTTTATTTTTTGAACCGTACATCACCGGGATTTAAATCCGACAATGAATAGTTATTTTTTTTTTTAAATTTTGGTTTTTTTTTTATTAACCTGATGTGTCGGACTTACGCCCACTAATCCTCAGGGCGGATCGGCCCCGCCCTAAGGCCTTCAACGAGAGTCTCCATCGGTCGACGAGGGTAAATCAGGGTGACGGGTAGCCCATCGCGTGAGGGCTCGTGGTCGCCTGATTGGTCGACCACGTTGGGACGGGGGACATCGAGCACCTCCACCCGCCCAGCGCGTGCTGCCAGGGCGGAATCGACCCAGGCCGTTTCAGAGAAGCCCTTCGCTTGTAACCACCACGCCCTGGAGGCTTAAAATTTTATTTTTTGCATTGTTGCGAGAATGTTTTTTTTTTATTTCGTGTATTTTTTTTTCCATGTTCCATTTTTCATTTTTATTTTTAAATAATTGGATCACATTTTGTTTTATTTTCCATAGCTCATCGTCGATTGATCGTCGCTCTCCCGCGGTCAATCGCGGACCACCCGTCAGTCGATCATTATTCGTTTGTCGATCGTCACTCGTCGAGCGAATAGTTGTCGCCCGCTTGCCAGTCGGTCGTTGCACACTGACCGATAAGCCGTCGCCCATTTGTCAGTCGATCGATCACCGCCCTCCGGTCGGTGGGCGTCGCCCTCCCGTTGACTGGTTGGTTGGCCGTCGGGCGCTGACCGACCATCGATCGTCGCCCGTTGTCTGTCGCAATCGGTCATCGGTCGCGGTCAGACGTCCGTCGTATGGATGGTCGGGGTTGGCCGTCGATCCCCGCCCACAATCGGCCAATCGTCGTCGATCGACCGTCGCCCATCGCTCGCCACTCGTCGTCGCCATCGTTGTCGACAATCGGTCGCCATCGACCAACCAAGCGATTGTCGCCGATCGATTGATCGACTGACAGATCGCGACCGAGGGTGGGCGGCGATAGATCGACCCCGATCGGACCGACCGCGATTGGACCGACCTCAATGGACCGATCGTGATTGGACCGACCGCGACGGTGTCGGGATTTAAATTCTAACAATATAAGAAATGAAAATAAAAAAAAACAATTCATTGTCGGGATTGGATTTAAATCCCGACAATGTTTTTTTTTAAATTTTTTATTTTATGCATTTCTTTTTCATTTTCTATTTTTTTAATTATTTGAGATTTAATATAATTGAATCACGTTGTGTTTTATTTTTCATTGTTTATAATTCGTCGCGCCTCCTATCGATCGATACTCGTTGGCCGACCATTGCTCGCCGTCGATCGACGAAGCGACTAGTAGCCGCCGTCGCCACAATGACCGACTGCCACCCTCCCATCAGCGAGTCGTCGCCTGCCCATTGATCAGTCGATTGTCTGTCGCCCGTCGACTGTTCGATCGATCGTCGCCCGTCGACCGACCGATCACGATTTTTTTTTTAAAATAAAAATGAATAGTAAATTTAGTATGAGTATAGATAAAAAATAAATTTATTAATTATCAAAATTTAAATTCCGACATTTATTTATTTTTAATATAGTGACCATGAATTTATATTTTTTTAATTATTTTTAATATTTTTTATTACACTGATCGCAACTGTCGTCCATAATCGTCCACCGCCATTATCGTCCTCCGCTGCAGTGGTCGTCGTCACCCACAATCACCCGCCATCGTCATCGTCACCCATCGACACCATTGTCGCCCACCAATTACCGTCGTTGTCGCCGCTGTCGTCACCCACCGACACCTTCGAGAGGATGGCGATTGATCGACTGACAGACGGGTGACGGCTTGCTGGTCGATGTGCGATGACCGATTGACGGGCGGACGACGGCTAGTCACCCAACGAGTGATGATCGATGGGCGAGTGATGACCGATCAACGAGTGGATTGCGACTGACCAATGGAAGGGCGACGAATCCTGACAATGTATGGTTCAAAAATAATAATAAAAAAATAATTTCATTGCAATCTCGGCAATGAAAAATTAAAAAAAAAATTAATCAGGGATTTAAATCCCGACACTTCATCCCTCTCATCTATTTTAGTAAATAGTCTAGAATTTATTTATTTTCGTATTATATTTACTGTTCACGTTTATTTTAAAAAATTCCCCCAATTGATTTGGGTCTATTCGCTTTTTCTGAACCCACGAGGTGCGGCGCAAACAATTAAATTGCGTGACTGCATCATCTTGCGAGTGCAAACAGCAGAGAGGATACGGTACGACTCTACGAGTTGATAACGTGAAGTAAAAAATACACCTTTTTAAACAGTATAATTGTTTGAATAAATTGCTTTCGGAAATGTTTCACTTTTCACTTGTATAATTAAATAGCATCTATTTACAACCAATTTACGTATTTTCATAAACAAAAAACCGTATAGTTCGTGTTTTTAAATTCAAGTCAGTCGCGTGTTATCCCTTTTTTTTTTTTAAAAGTAATCGCTCGTTTCTTTTAATTTTTAAATGGACCGGTAAACCGCCAGCGAAGGAGCCACGATATCTCAACCGCCCTCCGGTCTCCTCCACAACTTAATCGAGGGTAGGCATTGTTTTGTTGCGGACCCAACCAGTTTTATACGTTGCTTCGGCTCACAATCGTTACTCACCATGGTCCCGGATATAGGTTGTTCTGATGAGAAGCCACGTAGGATGGTGAAACTTTTGGTAGTATTGGCAGGTACATTGATTTTTTATTATGTAGGGCATTCCTGTACCACAATGGTAGTTTGCTTCACCGCTTGCTGCTCATGGCGGCAACGTGGCGTGAAAAGTTTATTCCAGGTATCTATGGGAGAATATATTGACATGCCCGACGTTTTTACACAATGTTCTACCCGCCACTTTACTGGACGAGTAACCGTCGACCACGTATTTATATGGGCTTTCTTTTGCCGTTTCGCCTACTCAGATGGCAGGTAAGAATTGTGAAGGAAATCGATCCGTCTTCTCTATATTTGGTTGAGGAGCGCAGAACCGCTAAGGTTAAAAATGGCATAAAGGAAGCAAAAAACGCAACAACTGTGTCTGGAAGTCGGTCCTTTTCTTCTTCCTCTGCAAGAAAACGATGGAAACCTCGGCGACCATGGCGTTCGATGAAGCTGAGTGGGTCCTCGCCGATTCCCCCTTCGGCAAGGACCTCGATGTCGACTGGGTCGTCACCGATGGCGACGAGGGCGCTGTCGCCGGCGTCTTCTTCCAACCCACTGCCGCCGGACACCGCCGACTCTGCCTTTCCTACGCTCCCTTCGGTCGCCTTTCCCCTGCACTGCCCGACCCCTCCTTTTCCTACCTTCCCCCCGCTGCCTTCGCCCGCTCTTCCTCCCGCGGCCTACTCCTCCTCCGCGGCCCTTGGTCTACCTACTACGTCTGTAACCCCGCCACTGCCGAGTGCCGCCGCATCCCTCTCCCCCCACGCCCCCATCAATTTAACGCCGCCCCTGCACTGGCCCTCGTGGTGAGCCCCGACGACCCGGCGCAGTTTTACGTCGTCTGCGGCCTCGCCGCTGTGAAAAACGGGTACCGCTTTGAGACCTTCTCTTCCAGATCCGGGGCCTGGAAGGTTTCTATCGCAGCTTTGCCCGTCGACGCCATCGTCCCCGGCTCTGGCGTCTCCGCCGCTGGCGTGGCCTACTGGCGGACCTTCGCCCCCTCCATTCTCGTCTATGACCCGGCGACCGACAAGGCCAGTGTTATTCCGCCGCCGCCTGGGTGCGAGGCGGCCGATGCACTCTGGCAGCTCGGGGAGGCCGGCGGTGAGGGGGGCCTGTGCTGCACGTGTGTGACGAGGGTGGAGGTGGTAGTATACTGCCTCCGGGCATCCGACGACTGGTACGTCCTCGGCTCCTTTCCGCTGGCGGTGGTCGGCGGTAATGAAGCAGTGGAGTGGGACAACGGCGATCCGATCGCCTGCAGGGAGACGCCTCGGCCGCTGAGATTCGAGAGCACGAATCTTGAGGTAATGCTATGGGTGGATGGCCGTGTTTTGGCCGTCGACTTGGAAACCCGACGGGTGAGGCAGCTCCGGTTCGACGGTCCGACTCCGACTCAGGTGGAGGACTATGTGTCCTACATCGGCACCGTACCTCACGTTGCTCCCGTGGCCTCCCGCTGATCGACGGTTGTGGCGCTTCATCCATCTATATGTTATTTGTGGATTGCAGTTGAATAAATGCAACTTAGATGTGAATTCTGCCGCTCATCAGTATTCTAATCTCAATTATTGTACAAGATTTGATACCAAACGCTGCAAATAATTGACTTTGGTAAGGAAGATGCTCCACAGTTTGTTTTTAGCAAAAATTAAAGGTTAGGATTTTAAAAATCCAAATATTCATATATAGTTGTAAATGTATTTTCACATTCAGATTAATTCAACTCATGTACCATTCGATCAAACAGTTTAACTGTTTTATCTTATAGATCATCTGATCAAACAATTGTCTTATTAGATTAAACAACTGCTGTTCTTTCGAGTTCAGATAAATAAATGGACTCAACCAATAATACTCGGATTAATTTGAGCTCAAAAAATTGTATTAAGTTCATCTGTCAGAAATCTACTGAGTGTTTTTTTTTTGTTTTGTTTTTTTTATACTACAGGTATTCGGACTTTTAAGATCGATCCAAGATGCCTAGATGAACAGTCTTCTTGGTTCTATCGGGGTAAATTAGTACATCAACAATCGGCTGTTACCCCAATGTAAATTTGCTCCGGTTCAGATTTCAATCATGATATTTTGGAAATCCAAGAAAAGTTTTATTTCTGCACTGTGTTCGAGGGCACTGAGCTCTCATTTGTTATTACCTCTGATAGTTGACTGTTAAAAAAAAACAGAGTCAAAACTAGCTGAACCCAAGTAATAAAAAAGTAGGTCAATTCGTTACATTTCTGATTGTTATTTTTATAGCTTCACGTGGATTGACCATGAATGGCCAGATTGTTTACATGATTCATTGACATCAGGTTTACCTATAGCTGAACCCAAGTATTTTGGCCTTGCATTGCTTGATGATAGATGATGATCATGATGGTCGTCAGGTTTATCGAAATGATACCATGTCCATGTCTTTTTGCAGATGATTGTGAGAGAAATGAGATGCAATGACAGGAAAATCTGCGACCCAGCAACTTAGATAGGTTAAAACGTGCTGCTGCGGTTACTGCACTCTCAGTCTCTGCTGCTAAGGCTAATCTTCTAGCCAAACTGGAAGATGATCGATGAAGTGTGGAAACTCATCTCCTTGATCACTGAGAAGCAGGTACTCGAAGGAAATATCCATCTCACCTGAATCTGCCTCATTCTAATTGCTGGATCAACATACCGAAAATATGGAAATCATTTAAAAATGTTAACAATGTTCCATTTGGCATATTGAAGTTGTATATTACTGTCACTTATCAGCGTTGACTCTCTTGCAGCTGCACAATTGCACAAATGCAGACCAAATTGTCACTTTTTCTCTGGTACTAAGAGCGTGGCTATTCTATGCATCAGGACCAGGTGTCGTTTGTGTTGAAAAGAAAGGAACGAATCGGAGAGAGAGGAGTGAAATTTTTTCAAAGATTTTGATTACTTTTTAAATGCTGAAGGGTTCTCTATCCTTTTCGTCCTAAGTGATAGAGAAATTTTTGTCTAGATTTCTTTGAAATTATATATTTTACTGTAGAAATTAACACCCATGCAAATAGATCCTAAATGAATAGAATTATATCATGCTGCTGAAACCAAAACCATCTTGTATACGCTATCTTCGATTTTGAAGTGCATATATAGAGCAGCATATACTCGTGTCATCCTGCTTTAATTTGGCAGTTAAATGGATAAAACCATTGGATTAATTTACACCAGCAGGTGGATTTAGGTCGTGTAAATATTTTAATTATATTATAGTTCACACGATATTATTTTCTTTAGTAAAAAGATAAATATTAAAACAAATAAAAAATATACATATATTTTTTAAAATATGCAGTTCGTGATTTTCTCTAGTAAAAGACGAAAGAATAATTTATTTCATATTAATTACAGTGTTGTATATTTTTATTAGAGTAGCTATCGAGAAATTTAATATTAAAATTGAGAGATCAAGTTGGGATTAAGTTTTTTAATCTATATTTTTACTTTTTTTAATCTATATTAAAAAATTTATTTATTATTATTATTTTAGAAAAAAGTGGGCCCATGTCGAGGAACTTGTGTTTATGATATGGACTGTGTCTGACGTGGCTATGATAAGTTGGTTATGATTATTCGTTTTTAACCCGTGTAGCGCGAGTAGGAGGAGTCTGTTTGTGATGGTTGGGCTACAAGGAGTACATTTTATTTATTAATTTTCTCATAATTCCCATTGTTGTCTGTTTTTGCTAATTTTACGACTCCGCTCATATTCACAGTCGATATGTGGTATGACTTATGTTTTATTAAATCCATGTCTTAATGATCATGATTTATCTAATTTATCAAAGAGTCCATTTTAAATTTATAATTATCTAAATACAATTTCATATTTATCAAAATACGTATTTTATTTCTTTTTTTATCCTTCCCGCTAAACGTGAATATCAAATAGAAAAAATATGGTGAATTATATTCCTGTGAATACAAAGAATCCGAGATTTAAATTCTCAACATCACATCTGATATCAAATTTCTACAGAAAAAGATGGTCTTTGAAATTATATTCCTAAGAACAGTGTTTCAAATTTAAATTTTCGAAACATAGCGATCTGATATTTAAATTCAAGAACATGGCGATCGTGAGATTTAAATTTTCAAAGATCACATATATAACATCAACCGCTTACAGGAAAAATGTAGATCTTGAAAATTATATTTTGAATACAGCAGATCGAGAATTAAATTTTCAACACCATGTATAATATCAACTCGTCGAAAAAAATATGATGTTAGAAATTATATTATCAGGAACACATTGAATCTGAGATTTAAATTCCGAACATTATCTTTTTTTCGACCAACTTAATATTCATATTTGGTGGAAATGGTAAAAAAGGAATGATGTATGCTCTTTGATAAATATAAAATTATGAGACTATATTTGAATAATTTTAAACTTGAGATGTGTAGTTTGATAAATTATTATTCTTATAATGGCTATGAAATAAATTGATAAAGATCAGATTTTAATCGTTTTGCACACTACAAACGCCGTCCATATTTCTTTTATTAATAGGTGTTAGAGAATGCCTGAGCTACGGATCGATAGACACTCACTTCTAAATTAACAAAAAAAAATAAAATAAAACCAATACCTCTCTCAAATCTAAATTATTCAATTTGTTCGATGTTTATAATACGAGTATGGTATGCATTATATTCACAAAGAATCTTTTTCCATCCGTCCGCCTTTCATCATCACATGTTATCATCTTCTTCAATTATACGCACAACAATCACTTCTCGCCAGCTTCAAACTCGCCGTAAAGCACAAATTTGCCAGATCTAAACTCTAGTAAATATATGTATTTTTAATCTAAATAAAAGTTTTGGATGTCATTTTTGATCGTGATAAGAATGTACCAAAGATATTACCAAAAACAAAGAAGAATCCAAGGTAAAACTCTCGTAAATATCTGGAAATGTTACCCGCGAGGATCCTAATTACTTCAGAACAATGATTGCCGGTCAACATCAAAGAAGCGAAGCTGCTGGCGATGAGTGAGCATTTTGCCTTCAGCCGGCAAAGGCCAATTCCCGAAATCACAGCTGCATTATTCGCTTCTTAATTCAAACCTTCTTGTTATGATCTTACCTTCCCCACACTCCATTATTGTGCTGGCTCAGTGAATCGGTAGCCATGGCTGCAGATCTGGGGAGGAGGGGGCGGTGCATGGCTGTTGTGCTTTTCTGGTGTTTGATCGTCGGAACCCGGTCAATCTCAGCAGAGAGGCTTCCGGCACAAAGCAGCGGCAATGGTCGCATGGACGATAGCAAGCCTCTCCTCGGTCGCCTTGTGCATTATTTCTCCAAGAATGGCTCTCACGAGCACGCTTGGCCCGTATGAGCCCCTCTCCCTACTTCTCTTGGCCAAATCGTCTTCTTTCTTCTTTTTTTTTTTTCCTTTTCCTCCGCTAGTGTTGGGATTGGGAGTGAGCGAATTAGGGTTGGCAGGAGCTGGAGCTTGGGTGGAAGGTTGTGCTTGGTTCCGCAATCGCCTTCGCAGGTTCCGCTCTCGGGAGCGTCGGGGGAGTTGGGGGAGGCGGCATCTTCGTTCCCATGCTCACCTTGATCCTTGGTTTCGACCTCAAGACTTCTGCAGCCATCTCCAAGTGTAAGTAAACCAAACAATTGCACGGTTTCCATGCGCAGAGGAAGCGATCGAATTGAATTCCCCAAGCGTTCAAAAAGAATTTTTATTGGGGAATTGCTTCCACAAGGTCTTGGCTCATTGAATTGTTTGGAACTGTTAATGAAAATCTTCCTTCTCTATTGACTTTTAGGCATGATCATGGGGGCCGCTGGAGCGACCGTTTGCTACAACCTGAGGTTTCGACATCGAACATTGGACATGCCGATTGTTGATTACGATCTTGCATTACTATTTCAACCCATGCTTATGTTGGGCATTAGCATTGGCATTGCCTTAAATGTGATATTTGCAGAATGGATGATCACAGTCATCCTCATCATCCTGTTCCTTGGTAAAGCTTATATGAAGTTTAAATTACTAATCTTGGAAACTGATTTTTTTAATTTTGTTATTTCCAAAATTTAACTAGCTTTTAACTCCCCCAAATGAGTTGAGATTGATCAATGGTAATACTCTGGAACTGAACCTCCTATTGCAAATGGTCGAGAATGACAAGTCCAGAACTAGAGTTAGCTCCATGATTTTATAGCTTCGTTTTTATTTTGAAAATATGTTCTTTTGATATCCAGTGATAAACAAATATTTCTTCTTGCTATGTCACGCATATTGATCTTATACTTCATAGAGATGATTGGTAGTTCATAATCCCTCACCTTTCTTTTTCTTCAACTCTAATATTTACTGATCCCACGTATGTTCTTCTTGGAGGTACATCAACCAAGGCATTTCTAAAGGGAATAGAGACCTGGAAAAAGGAATCAGTACTATTGAGGGTAATTCACTTGCACTATCTTTTCTTACTGGCAGGGGCGGAGCTTACATGGGCCTAGTGTGGACAGCTCCCCTGAAATTTTATAGACATTGAGAGAGCTTCTGCAAATTTTTCAGGAAGCAGATAGGCACATAGGATCATCAAACGAACAAAGAGGTGAGTCACACACTCTTTTGAAGCAATATATTTGTTTTCAGGTATAGATGTCTTATTGTAGAAGTGTGTATGCTATCGATATCATGGAGAAGCAATTGCAAGATGATTTGTGCATATAGAATGAAGTACTCAATAGAATTGAAATGATGAAATTAATTTTCTCTATCAGAAGAACCAGAATTGGAATATAAACCTCTCCCTGGGGTACCTCTTGTGAATGAAAAGCCAGAAACTTCATCAAATGGAGGCGTTTCATTTTCATGTGACGTATGTTAACTGGCAGTTCAAGTTCATCAGTAGCATAACAATCAAAGTCAAATCTAACTCAGTTTGACTATCCAGGTTCCAAGGGGACAAGATATGTACTTACATGCAGTTTCATTGCTTTTGATAGTGTGGATTGGATTTCTCATCATCCACATAATTAAGGTAAAGAATTTGGATTAGTTTCACATGAACTTCAACTAGAAAAAGTTAGAAAGACCATTTGGGGGAAAAAAATATATCATTTCTAATTCCTTTTGCTTTTACATTACAAGCATGCCTTCTCATTTTTTCCCTTCCCTCCTTTGATTAATCATGAGGTTTGTGTCTCTATACAGGACAACACCAAAATATGCTCTGCTGAATATTGGATACTCAATATGTTGCAGGTAAGATCCTTATCTACTACTGAAGTTTTAATTTAGTCAGATAAACATGAATTTTGTCTGGATTAGTTGAGAATTGAATCTTTGGTTGGCAAACAGACATTCATGACATTGTTTGAGAAGCTTCATGATAAAATTTGCAAAAGAATTTTGAGGACTGCATATTTAGCCATGTCACAGTGCAGAAATGACAGGTTTTTAGACATTCTTGTTGTTTCTTACCTATGGGAAAAAATTTCTACATCAGGATAGAATAATAGAAGATAAATTCTGGAATATAAACAATTAGGGGAATGGCATACATTACTAGGATGTGGATTTTACACGTGCATAATTCATCGGGGTTTGGAGAAATTTGTATTTTCAACCTATAAACGTAAACACACAAATTTCAGAATTTTGAGAGATTTTGGCTTGAAAGATTAACTCAGAATCAAAGAGCTGATTTTAAACATAAAAATATCCTCTTTTTGTTTTAAATATGATCCTGTAAAGGTTTTGAGCTAACTCTTTTAATGTGAAGGTGCCTATTGCTGCTTCATTGACACTTCATGAAGCCATCTGTCTTTACAGAAGAAAGAGAACTATTGCCTCTGCAGGCAAACAAGATATGAACTGGAGATGCCACCACCTTGTCTTTTATTGTTTCTGTGGAATAATAGCTGGGATTGTTGGAGGTCTTCTTGGACTTGGAGGGGGATTCATACTAGGACCCTTATTTATTGAAATGGGTGTTCCTCCACAGGTTCTTTCTCTTTCCTTTGTAGGTTGAATGAATAGTTTTAATGTTTCATAGCATTGTTCTGAAGTGTCCCTATGACTCAAAGCGGAACATCCATTTTGTAAAAAATCAATTGACCAACCTCAATACGGGGCTAAATTGGGTTTTCTACAAGAATGTCATGCGCTCTGAAATCCGAAATGAATAATTTCTCTAGCATGGTCCTTTGTGTTGGGAAATGCAATAACTAGTTTAGGCTTTTTGCTCCAGAGATATGCATAAGAATATCACCAGCTTTGAAAGGACAATGAATTATGCATTTGAACAATTTCTCTTCTGATATTCCTTGGATTGATTAACATCGTACCTTGATTTTAATTTGGAACTTCTTTGACTAGTCCGATTATAATTAGATAGATCGGTTGCATTTTCTCCAGTAGAAATGTCAATAAGAGATTAATTATGCAGTAAATGCTGGGTAAGATCTGTTTTCATTAAATATAGATAGGTATTCGTTATATCTTTCCCACTGAAACAACGTCGTTATCACTTGTACTTTAGAACCACTCCTTTCATGTACACACCAGTAGAGTCCTTGAATACAATGAAAACTTTGAACATTCTTTCACCTATTCACTGATTTTTTGCTCTCGTGCAGGTTGCGAGTGCAACGTCAAACTTCATTATGATGTTCTCGTCCTCCATGTCTGTCATACAATACTACCTACTTCATCGGTTTCCTGTTCCATATTGTAAGTATAGTAAATAGTAATAGAGACAGAGGGGGAGAGTAGGGGAGCCTTTTTAGTTCATTAAAAACTATAAATGTTCCTGCCCTAGATTTCCCGCTAAACAAATTAATTGTGATGTTGCAGCCGCGTACCTGTTTTGTGTTGCAACCCTTGCTGCCATCGCAGGACAGCACCTTGTAAGGAAGGTCATCATTTTAATAGGAAGAGCATCTCTGATCATTTTCGTTTTGGCCTTGACCATCTTTGTCAGTGCAATCGGCATAGGTAATGATTACCCAAGTTTGTGCTCATCGTCCTTGTAGTTTATTTGAACAACGTAATAATATGCATGTTTGATTGCAGGTTGGCTCGGCATAGAAGATGTTCTGGAGAAGATTGCAAGGAAAGAGTTCATGGGATTTGAAAGCCTCTGTCAATAATTTAGGTGCTTCTTTCATCTTCCCTTGTGTACATGTCAACCTGTAAGTTCTATGCCCCTACGGTTCTTTGTTCAAACTGCATCTTCAATACTTGTGGTTGTGGATTGCTGTCTCGTAACAAGGGTTGTGATTCATTATATTCATAATTCATACAAACTACTTCAAAAGTTTCCACGCGATCTATATCCAAGGGTGAAGGGTGAAATTCGTATGAGGCGCAAGAGTCTAAGTTGGGGTTACAGACGACGACTTACAAAAGGTGCAGTTTTTGTTTTTTTTTTCTGTTTCTCTTCTTTGTGGTAAGATGGAGGTAGGCATGTTTAATGGACGGATTTGATTCAGACTGAATCGTAATCAATCAGTTAAATTCAGAATCGAAATCAATTCAGATGAATGATTCGGAATTGTTTTGGAATCGGTTCTGATTTTGATTTAGATCCGGTTTCAATTTGGATTTAAGTCCGATTGCTAATTTAAAGATGAAAATTTTTATCATGTAAATATATTTAAAAAATTATTTTACAATAGAAAAAAAAATAAGATTACCGGTACAATAGATGAATTTGAAAGTTCAAGTTCAAGGAAGATAATCCGAAACCGTTTCGGAATCGATCCGAAATCGTTTCGAAATCGATTCAGAACCGATTCGGAATTGGTCCGAATTGAATTGGTTTCAAAGTTAAAACTTTGGACGATTTTGAATCGGTTCGGAACGGTTCCAACGTCGATGGTTCAAAAATCGATTAGAACGGAATCGGAATCAAAAGAACCGATAAATATGCCTAGATGGAAGAAACAGTATTCAAGGTTCATCAAGCAACAAAAACAATATTTTACATTAACATTTTACCAAAATTAAATATATTTTTTTTTTACATTTTGCTAAAATTAAACTCAATAATTATCCCAATGCACTCAAACACGAAGACATACTGCCAAACAATGTGGAACACCTTAATGAAACAAAAAGCATTTTGGAGAATTTTGATATAAAACATGTTCTACCAAGTTTCCTGAGAAAACATTTTGGTTCCCTGAAAGGAAAATATTTTAATAAAAGTAATAGGAGTAATCTGATGTGGACACATTTGAAAAAGATAGATCAATCTAGGCATTTTCCAATATAGACGTCGTGCCCATCCATAATCGTATCCTCTTGCTTAGTAGTTCATGATTGCACACCGCTAAAAAAAATCTCTACATAATTTGAGGAATATAATTTTTTTTTGTGCCTTCGGAAATAACGCGATGGTAAGACAAGGTGATCATTTTAGAACTGCAGGATCGATTCGAATGAAGGCGTCTAAAATTCTCCCGATATCGGATGACTCTATCCTGCCACCGTATCGACAAAGTCACATGATTTATCCTCTCTCGTCAGCTTACGACGTGCTCTGGAACGGATGACAGGAGTTGTTAGTTGGATAGATTTTCAATTTTTTTGTTTGAAGGGATATAATTTTTTCATAATTTATTATTTTTTATATTAACTATAAAATTGACAGACATTATTAATCATTTTTTATTACAATGATTACAGCTTCGTAATATAAAAAGAGAATAAACATTGTCATTATTAATCAATTTTTTTTTCTTGAACAAAAATTAAAATATATCGATTTAATACTTGAATTATCATAAAAAAGATAAATCATAAAGAAATTTTTAATCTAAAATCGATTAGTAAATCGCATAAAAAATCAACACCCACATAAACAAGAGATTAACTGTTACCTTTTAGATAAATTTTACATATATTTATCATCCGATTTAATCCTGGTTACTCGGATAATCAATCCTTTCCTTGCCACTCCTTCAAATGCCTCTTCCTGTAGCCACGTAAATGTACAGCTGTGCACGGACTTATCTTCTTCGAAACGGAGAACAGAATCATGAAACCTGGCAATCTACACATCAACAAAGCCTTCAACGTTCTCCCAAGATTTATTGTTATTTCTTTTTAAATATCCACACTGGCCGGCTTGCTTGTGCTACTACTGCCTTATTATCGACATCGTCAGCGCCACGTAGGAAAAGAGGTGGCCCAGAGCCACCGCAGCGCGAGATCCAACGGCGGAGAAACACTGCATCTCGGGCTGCAACGACCCGCCGCCCGCCGTTGCCTGCAGCGTCGCCCCAGGCCCGCACCACCCCACCGGCGAGGTCACTCCTGCTGGCGCAGCAGGTGGCGACTGCTCCGTCTGGTTCGATGTCGCGTTCGACTGCACGTAGTCCATGAAACGAACCACAAATCAACTTTAACGCTTACTCATAAATTACCAAACATGGAGATGGCTTAAAGAACCTGTGGCGGAGTTGCAGTGGCGTCGAAGGTGGAATTGGACATGGCGAGGCCGGCGTCGTAGTTCATGGTCTGGTCGGCACGGTAGAGGCCGAAGGAACGCTCGGAGGTGGGTCCGGGCTTCAGGTCCTCGTCGTACAGCGCGAAGAGGTACGTATCCACGGACCGCCCGGGCATCAGCGGCGTACCCACCAGCGACCGCAAGTGGGTCACCAGGTTCCCGACGAATGCCTTGGCGTTGTCCACCGTCGCCCCCACCTCGTCGGGATCCCCCTTGTACGGCCACCCCGTCTCCGCCACCACTATCTCCACCCCCGGAAACCCCAGAGCATCGATCGCCGACCGCACGGCGTCCACCTGGGCGTCGAACATGTTGGCGTAGGTGAGCTTCGACCCCGCATCGAGCCGGCCGGGGTTGGACTGAAAGAGGCAGAAGGCCAGCGTCTCCGGCCGCGGGTCGCTGCGGTAGGCGAAGTAAGGGTACGGGTTGATCATGAAGGGCGAACCGGAGTCGCGCAGGAAGCCTAGGATACCCTTGAGAGTGTCGACGAGCTCTGGGTGGAAAGCGCCCGACGACGGCGGGTCCGACTGGGACAGCACGGCCATCGTGTGGACGGTCGAAACTTTCACCGCCGAGACAGCGGTGGAGGCGGAGAGCGCGTATAGCAGATTCTGCATGGCCGGGAGAAGATTGGAGGCGAGGGATGAGTCGCCGGAGTCGAGCGCCTCGTTGCCGACGGTGACGATGGCAATAGAGGACGCGTTGACGTAGGGGAACACGTTGGCAGCCGCCCAGCCGGCGGCAGCATTGGGGTCGGAGGCGAGCGAGGCGACCTCGGCATTGGAGACACCGATGACGAGAGAAATACTGGTACCCGCGAAGGCCTGGATGACTGCAGCATCAGCGCCGTAGAGGCGGAGCTTGGAGATGGTGGTGGATTGCAGGAGAGTGGCCGTAACCGACGGCGGGGGGAGGTTGTCGGCCACCTGCCCGTAGTTGACCCCTATGAACGACTGCGATGCTGCAAAATATTTATCAGTAAAAAAAAAAATCCCTTTCTTTTAACCTTTCCCAAAGCAAAAACTAAAATCCCTTCCTTTTAACCTTTCCCAAAGCAAAAACTAAAACCTTTTGCATTCCCATTTACGTCACCAGCCGCAAATCCAGTTCCACAAGGCAGACATCGTTAATTAAACTCTCTGAAACTATCCTTTCTGTTATTTTCGAATCTTTTTCTACGTCTCTGCAAAGCTTTGTCTACAAAATTCTAGCATTCCTTTTCCCTTTTTTGCAAGATCAAAGGAGAGAACGAATTGAATCTCTAGATGCAAAATCAATGGAGTACAAATAATGACAACTCTGAAATCTACGGTATACTCGTTAAACTACAAGAACAACGATCGACAACAATATTAACATAAATCTACAGGAAGAGAGGGTACGGGGACTTACTTGCAGACGGTATGGGGTGGAAGAGGGCAAATATGAGGAGAAGAAGGAGCCGCTTCTCCATCAGCAGCAGCGAGCAGAGAGACGAGACGCACAAGAAGAGGATTACAAAGCAGCGACAGCAGCAGCTCCGATCTATTTGCAGTATTCCTCAATAGTTTGAACTTTCTAAGAAGGAAAGAATAAAGGCAGAGTCAATTGGTAAAGTTAATGCCTGCTGCAACTTCTCAAGGTTTAAACGCACAGCTTTGTGCGACAGCATGCAAAGATCGAGGTGAATCTAGTCTGGAAGAAAATAACGATAAGCCTCGGTGACAGTTAACTGATTTGAATATTGGAAGAACATTTAGATATAAATCTACAGATAACGAATCTGAAGCTGGGCCAGATGCAGCAGAATTGATTTGGGGAAACCTGTGTAGTAGGTTGTAAAATACAACCATCGTCCAAAAACTCAGCCAAAAACATCGACATGGTTTGATTCGAGCTTACGGGCGACGAACTCATCTCCTCCAAGAAGAGGAAAGACAACCCGATTTTATGCTATAGCTGTGTCGACTTGCTATAGCTGTGTCGACTTGTCTAAAATTAATCATTTTCTTTGTCTATTCAAGTGGAAAAATAAATAATAACAAAAGAAATACAATTTATAGCTTCGTATAATGGTTCCTTCCATAAATGAGGGGGAAAAAAGTGTATTTAAGATGAACAGATTGAACCTTATAATTCTTTCGAATGTAAAATCACAGGATTAATGATCATTTTCCTTTTGATTGATTAAACCCTTCGGAAAAAAAAAAGTCGACAATTTGTTAGATTACAAACAGCAGAAACAATATTCTGAGGCAATAATGGATTGGTTAATGCGTGAAGATCAGGCCCCAAAAATTTTGAACCTCCAGTTCGCACGAAGGTGGGCCAATTAGGCTCAATAATTCAAATAAAATTGAAAAGAATAGCACGCCAAACTGAAAGCAGCGTAATTAAATACTGATGCTCTGTTTGCTCAAAGGAGGCGATGGAGGGGCAAATCAGCACTAGAGTAGAAAAGCCGTCTGTCGTTTACCAAACACAAAATCGCCTGAAGGATGAAAAATAAATTTCATATGGGAATACATTTTTGACTAAAATCTAATTCGATCAAAATCTGACAGAACTTTGCCAATTCTCTGGCCTCGAGTGAAATCCACTCTTCTCTTGTGAACCTCCTCCTGTCTCTCATCGAGTTATCTTGTAATCCCTCATTAGTTCATCCGCTGCCTGTCGTGTGAGCACTCACAACGCTCGCTCGTTGCGCTCACTTCTCTACGAACTGGAAAGAAGATATACAAATAAAATGAGACAAGTGGATTTGCATGCCTCTGCAAACTATTCAGGTGTTAAGCACTAGATTATAGACTGGTTTATGGTGCATGAACTTGGATACTAGGATAAGTTTGCAAACAAATATGGATGTAAGAGGCTAATGTGTCTAGCATTAAAAGCCACTAAACAAACGTGAAAACAATCCGGCGTCTTCAAAAATAACTTGCATCTCAGGCAACAATCTCATATCAATATGATGCTTGAGTTCAGATATAGGATAAATCGATGTTCTTCTTTCAGAATTTAATCAAATATAACCACACCAAATCCCAGCTACATCACTTAAGAATTAACATATTTAGTATAAAAAAACATTGAATGGAAGGCAGCATAGATATTCTATTATTTCTGATGAATATTTATTCCATATCTATATACAGATATTAATAGCCAAAGGCCAGAAAGGAGGAATGAAGTTGTCGAACTAGTGTGCCTTTAAGTGATAAATAGGCAAGAAGATAAGGAAAGGAAGTTAACTGCAACTTCTCAGGAAAGAATAAATACCAATCAAAAGTATCCATACAAGGCAAAGATTTTAAATGAACGTACAAATACTCCTGCAAGGCTCTAATTTCAACAGTCATTTTCAATTTGACAATAATGCTCAGATCAGCAAAAAGGAAGCTTGTTGACATTATCTACCTTCTAGAGAGATCAATAACGTTGTGACTCTATATGATGTATAGGCAACCTACTGTAGCAACCAAAGCAACTTCTGTAATGATAAATAATAGAACTTGATCTGAGTAACTTTGGTCCTACAAATATCTGATCCCACAAAGTAGGCATCTCTCTAAATTATAGACCAGGGCAGGACTAGACTAGATGTAACTACACCTGGTCTCTTGTCTTTGCAATCTAATCCATAAGGAAACTGCTTTTTTTTTTTTCCTTTCTGAATTTCACTTCATCTTGTCTATACCAGAGGAGTGCATGCCATCTCTTTTTGTTGGAGAGCGGTCACCGCTCCACAATCATTATTCATTCCTTTGGGATGACGTCTCAGCTCTAAAATGTCAAAACTCAGAGAAGCAGGTTATTCTTGCAAGCACCAATCATCCAACACAAACTAATTTCCAATAATATTCTTCATTTTATCTACCCATGTTGTCAAAGAACTTTTCTTCATTTTTTATGTTTATATTATCAGATGTCTTATTAATCTCTACTAATAAAGGTTATATTCTTAATCACTTTCCATAAGAGCATTGTTATAAATCCTTTTAAAGAACATTAACATCAAGATTAACAAAAAAATAAAATAAATTGGCAATCGTGTTTAAGTCCTTTGTCTATTAGCCATCTTCTCTTCTCCCTTTTGGTCCATCACATCCACTCTTGAGTGTTACACTAGGTCACAAATGCTATTTGCATTTATGAAAGTAAAATAACTAAAAGTATCATCATCCACCTGATGCTAGTGAGAGTACATAAACACTATGTTTGGGAGAGGACGAAGGAGTCCCCACGAAGACGGCGCGATGATAAAACAGAGTGTTACTTATAAAATGGACAGAGTTCAATACAGAATGAGGGATCTAAAATCTTCTCTGATTTCAGATTGACTCCTCTCTGCTTTGTCACCGTGTCAAAGGACTTTATCCTCCGCAATTTATCTCTCTCGCGCCAGTGCCCTGGGATGGATGACAAGAGGCTGCTAGTTAGACAGATTCTTAACTTTTTGTAGGAGAAGACGAAGGAAGTGTAATAATGAGAAGGGAAGGGAAGGAAAAGAGAGGATTAAAATTTACCTCTCAAATTGGAATGTAAAGAAATAGTTCTTTTTCGTGGATAAGAAAAGTTAAAATTTTATCCCAAATAAGATTTAAAATTTCTTCCCTTTATTTACTCTTCTCTCGTTCTCTCCCAAATATAGCATGAGATGAGTAGACAATGTTTATTTTGCTAAAGTTAAATGCTAAGTTGAAGTAGTTAGAAAAATGTCCACATGCAAGTTCTCAACCTTCTCCTATTAGTTTGGTAGAGCTATCAAACGGATCGATCCATGTTGAGGCGAACTAATTCATCGTAAACTCAATATTTAACAGAGAGAGATCGATAAAATTTAAATTCAACTCGTTTAAATTGTTTAATGGAACGGATCAATCCGACTGATCCAATTCAACTTGACAGAACTACAATTTGGTGCTCAATGTGTCAAAGTAAAAGCTCTCTAAACCAAACAAGCAAAAGATACAATTAGGTAGCTTTGCACTTCAACATCATTGCAAGCACGAAGTCAGATTCACCGTCACATCTCTAAACTATGTTAGTAAATAAAGGCGGCGTTTGGGAATGACCATCTACCGACCAAAATGCGACTCCTTGTTGGCGTTTCACGGGAGTAGGTCGCCGGACCGACCTCTCTTTCTTCCGGGACCATCGAACAACGAGAGGAAGCTTCCGACAAAAAGACGTCAAGGTTTAGCCAGCATTCGAGTCGTCGGCGGAAAAACAACTAGGGCAAGCGAGCATGTTTTGATTTGGGGCAGGCTTAGTAGGGATTTGGTCAGAAGCAGACTCGGGATTTAGAATATTGGCATTCCTATGGATGTATGTTTTTTTTAGCAGAATGCAAATTCTCTTGAGATGAAATTAACGATGAGCCATGGATAAAACTGCCCCAAAAGGTATTCACGCCCAACGTCTCTCAGCCTTATCTGCGTTTCTTCTTCATTCTGTGCGCTTCGCTTTATCTGATTCTGTAGACACACCACTAGCACCTAATTAACCCTATTCTTAACCAGTAATCGATATTAAAAGACCAGTTTTTAAAAATTTTGCTCTCAAATTGATCTGGCTCGTCATGAATTTCTTCTGTGAGTTGGTTATGGCTACAAGGACCCGTAGAACCTTTGCAGGTTTGAACATTGAAGGCCCTTCATTTCTCCGAGGAGCAGAAACACTCAAAAAGGAAGAAAACAAAAACTGCAAAAGCTGGCCTCAGGTAGGCATGGGCAATGATACGATGGCCGTGGCTGGAACACTCAGTCATGGATTCAATGGGCATGGCCATGATTCGAGGAGCCCCATCACTCTCTCATGCACGCATGGCCCTGTGAGGTCTTCGCCCTCTGTCCGGGCCGCCATGATTGAAAGTTAAAGCAGACAAATTTGAAAAAGGTTTTGTAAATTGACAAGCCTCGCCCATCCCCTACGAGCGTGTGCGATCACAACAACTCACCGAAAATTATCAGACGAAATTAGATCATCCGAGCATCACATTTGACGATGGGTCTCTTTCATGGATCCGCTCCTTCAAATCAGACAGATGGAATGTCGACGTGCATGCATCAGAGTACAAGAGTACTTGCACACGAGCCGAGAATTTTGTGAGATTTAAAGGTATGATATGGACGTCAACATGTCGTAACTTGTATGGATAAATTGAATTGAATCCTTGCGATTATGTACATTAATTGATTGGCGGGATGGCTCTTGATTCGTCCTTCAACCTGCATATCCCACACCATGGAATAGAGTCCAGAGCAGAGGCAGGCCAACTACTACTACTGCTACCCCAACAACAACATAAAGAAGCGAAAAAGAAAGGGATAGAGAATGCGTGGCGCAGGTGTGGTCACGTAGGTGGGGACGACGCAGGGGCACGAGGCAATCAATGTGCGCAGTGGACGCGTTTCAATTTGCCGCATGTATGGCCTCGCAGCTTGCCAGCTGATCAAAGGGACTCGAACACAATGATTGCTAATCCCTCTGCTCCGAGGCCAAAGAAAGAAAGAGCAGCACAAGCAATACTTGTTTCTTTTGGAATTGTCTGCGATTTCTTGAATAAATCCGGAACAATTTGGACGTGGATTTCCAGATTAATCCATATTCGTGATGCATGAGACTGTTTGGATCGACAAAATATTCATCACGGCTCAGTTGCAGCTAATGCCTGTTGACATTGGATGGATAAAGTGAGAACGTAACTGAGAATATTAATTAGCTGATTCCCTTCTTATCAGCTTCTTTTCTTTGTACGATGCAACACTCCATTTTGTCGGTTCGAAGAAAGATTCGGGATATCCAATTCGATCGATTCTTAAATATTTATAAAAATAAAATTTTCAAGAATATTAAAATTATCTGTGCAAATATTTCTGATTTTATCTTCTTCCTTTAAATATAGGACAATCATGAGCCACTAATGTGACCGATTTCACATTTAAAAAAGATTCATGCGGAAAATGCCCTTAAACCAACTGTCTACGAGATTGTTGCTGGAATTAATTGTCGTTCGGAACTATCGGTAGGATGAAGTTACAACCTTTTTAAATTTATTAGTGAATTCACGTATTTGTGTTATTCATAATGAAATTTGATCGAGTGCGCATGAGGAAGTTGATAGTAACTTTGCTAACAAAATATATTAGACCAGATTAACGTGGGAGTATCCGTGCAATTCCAATTAATAAGGAGCACGTTTACTTCTTTTTCTATAAAGTAAACCCCAGCTAATTCCGATGAGGAGAAGTGTTATTTTTGTTCTAGCTATAAAATGGACCCCTGACTAGCTCCTCCCCACTCTGACTATAATTTCCTTTCAATTTATGCATCGAAGACTTGGCGAGAGATAAGACATGACCATGCTTAACTTATCAGTAGAATTCCTCCTCATCCTCCTAACTCTAGCCGTGATTTTGTATGCCAAACTCATCAAATGGAAGAGAAAGCAGTTAAACCTCCCGCCTGGTCGCCAAGGTTGGCCTTTCGTTGGCGAAACCTTCGGATATCTCAAGCCTCATCCTGCCACTTCAGTCGGCCAGTTCATGGAGCAACATATATCGAGGTATTACTTACTCACCTTAACCGCTGAATCGGAAAGCGAATGCAGCTGATGACGGTGCGTGCACTGCGCTTCCAGGTACGGGAAGATCTACAGGTCGAATCTCTTCGGCGAGCCGACGATCGTGTCGGCGGATGCAGAGCTTAATAGGCTCATACTGCAGAACGAAGGGAAGCTGTTTGAGTGCAGCTACCCGAGCAGCATCGGCGGGATCCTGGGAAAATGGTCGATGCTGGTTCTAGTCGGTGACATGCACCGAGAAATGCGAATGATCTCGCTCAACTTCATGAACAACGTCAGGCTCCGATCCCACCTCTTGCCGGAGGTCGAGCGCCACTCCCTTCTCGTGCTTCGCTCCTGGATTCACGGCTCCCCTTTCTCGGCTCTAGAAGAAGCTAAAAAGGTACTTAGATTATCTCTCTGTTTTTCTTTTTCTTTTTAACATGAATCGACAAGTGTTCATTATTTTGATTCCTTCAGTTCACCTTCAATTTGATGGCAAAGAATATCATGAGCATGCAGCCGCACGAAGAGAAGACCGAGAAGCTGAGATTGGAGTACATAACCTTCATGAAAGGAGTGATATCTGCACCTCTAAATTTACCTGGGACTCCATACTGGAAGGCCTTGAGGGTACCCATAACTATAAATTAATTGATTTTTATGGATAATTAATAAATGGAAAGCTCCTCTGGCCCACCTTATAATTAGACATGATTGAGAAGATCCAACACGAGATATCCTTCATTCCTTGAAGCTAACGAGTTAATGGTCACTTTCATTGGCTTATCCGCCATAATGTGCCGAAATTGTTATCAATTTTACTAATATGTTTTCCTCGATAAAAAATAGCAGTAACTCTGCTTGATTTGCAGTCGCGATCAAACATTCTCAATGTGATTGAACAAAAAATGCAAGAAAGAATGCAAGAGATAAAAGAGCAAGAGAGAGACGAGGAGGTGGACGATCTCCTTAGTTGGGTTCTAAAGCATTCAAATTTGTCCAAAGAGCAGACCCTCGACCTTTTGCTCAGCCTACTATTTGCAGGCCATGAAACGTCATCGGTGGCCTTGGCTTCAGCTATATTCTTCTTGGAGAACTGCCCAGAGGCCGTTCAAGAACTCCAGGTAATGACTCATATTAAACAATATATAATATAAATGACTCTGTCTTATTATTACTCGTATAATAATTTTAT
The DNA here is from genome assembly GCA_025175895.1 of Wurfbainia villosa. Classification (NCBI taxonomy): domain Eukaryota; kingdom Viridiplantae; phylum Streptophyta; class Magnoliopsida; order Zingiberales; family Zingiberaceae; genus Wurfbainia; species Wurfbainia villosa. The sequence goes on from JAKLTH010000280.1 coordinate 196,017, forward strand.
ATGGCTATATATATTACTAGGAGGAGCACAGAGAAATACAACGCAAGAAGCTGCAAAGAGCAGAGTCGAGTTTAACTTGGGAAGACTACAAAGAGATGGAATTCACTCAATGTGTAAGCAGCGCTTTCATCAGTTAGTACTGTATTTTATTAATTAGTATTCTCTTTAAGTTAATCTATTTAACGAATGAAGGTTATAAACGAGACCCTACGACTTAGCAACGTTGTGAGATTCGTGCATAGAAAAGTTATTCGAGATGTGGAATACAAAGGTACGTACACGTACGACACAACGTATATATATTTGTCTCTTGACATAGATTTTTCAGATAATTAAGTGTGTTTTGTGTGTGTATATGCGCGCGTGTTTTTTCATGCTTGTGCTGACGAGATTAATGAATATATCGCTTACAATCGCAAATTAAGGGTACAAGATTCCTTGTGGATGGAAAATTCTACCTGTTTTTGCTTCAGTTCACTTGGATTCTTCTCTGTATGATGATCCTCATCAGTTCAGACCCTGGAGGTGGCAGGTGAGTCCTAATTAATTTAATAATTAACTTTATGGTACTCACAAAAGTTTGCGTCAAAGTGATTAATTAATAATGTCAGTGCAGTTGTCACGTAATGTTTTGGATGCATGTATTAATTCTTGCAGCATTATTCGAGAGAAGCATACTCAATGTGATCATGTCATTTCTAGCTAGCTATAGCAGTGTTAATCTAACAGACTAATGACATTTTAACTACAAAAATTTGCTTTGAAATTTATATAAGAATAAAGAAATTAAAGTACACCATTAAGCTCTCTGCAAATCACTTGATATCTTTCTTTTCAGTTCACTCCCCCGGTGAGGAGAGTGGAGTTCAATGTAAACTGTTTCATCCCGTATGGTGTTAACTGTTCATCTAATATGTCGTGGGTACAGGTTATTAATTGGGCTTTTTGTAGAAAAGAAAAGAAAAGAAAATAATTGGATTTTAAGATTAAAATACATAGATGCGACACACATTGCACACGAGATGATGGAACACCACTACCAGAATTGAATATAGGCTAAACAACAAATTAAGTGCTTTAATCCATGTCCTACGTAGCCATAGGCGCGAAAACATGCATCCACTGCATAAAATTTTTGTCTCTTATGTCTTGCGATTGTCGATCTAACAAACAGAACGACGAACACTTTGCGTGCAGAAAAACAGCGTGACGTCGACGACGACGAACAACTTCATGCCTTATGGCGGCGGCCCGCGTCTGTGTGCAGGCTCGGAGCTCGCGAAGCTCGAGCTGGCGGTCTTCTTGCACCACCTCGTGCTGAGCTACAGATGGGAGTTGACTGAGCCGGATCAGCCACTTGCATTCCCCTTCATCGAGTTCCCAAAAGGACTCCCTATAAAAGTCTACCCCATTTGATCGAATATAAATGATTAGACAAAACTTATTTAATCAATCGTATGTATATTTAATTCCGACGAAGTCTACCTAGCTCCTAATATTCCTAGTGTATATATATTTTCATCATTGTTGGTGAATGCGCCTTTATCTTCTGTTTTGTTTGTGATTATGTTCCAACAAACTTCACAAGTATCAAAAAAATATACTCTTTTTTTTTTTTTTTTTGGTTCGTTTATTTTGCATGTTTGATGTGGATGAGTAAACTTCGAAAGTGTTTCCTGTATATGTAATCCGAAGTTCTATCGATTGAGGTTTTTAGTGGGCTAAATATGACTTCCGAGTTGCTTACGTTGGGCTCAGCCCAATAAAAGGAGTTATTGTTTAGATAACTTCGATCGTTCTGATTTTATTTTAATTTTTCCCAAGTAGTTGGAGAAATTTTTTAAATATATTACTGCTAAGGGAGCAAGACAGTCTCTGAACATATGCAAAAGGATTTTAATAAGTGTAGCTCCTCGATTTCTATAATTCTATTGTAGTTTTTAACTTTATAAGTTGTTTAAATCGGTGTTCAAAATCTATGTCAGTTTTCGATGGAGAGGATTGCGACCTTACTGAAGGATGCTATATTATATAATATGGATTCGATTGGTATTGTAAAAAATATACAATAAAATTATTAATAGGAAAACTGATTCTCTTAATTACCCAATATTATCGAGATCTTAGATTTTTTAAATTAATTGCTCTGAAATGTAACAAACCCTCTTTTAGAAAAAAATGATTTTGGAGCAAATCTCCAAGTGTTCATCTTGAAGGTTAATTATCCTTTTAGGTTTTGTTTTAATAACTGGAAATTAAACAGTTCCACAAACCAAATAAGTCTTGAGAGATTGCTTCCGCAATTTAGTAGTAAATTATTTAAGTAGATGAGAAAAATTATAGCTGGAATGTAATTCCCCCCTAAAATTCTCTGTGATCCTGATAAGAGATAAAAATAATAATATTATAAATATAAAAATAAATAAATTTGACTTTGAAATCTCATTTGTAGGATATAAAAAATAGAGACAGATACGTAATTGCCGTCCCAACGGCTTTTGATTAAATGGCACGGAATTAAGAAATTTAAGTATTAGAATTTATCCGCTCGTGTCCAAAACTTTACAACATTATCAATCTTTTTATATAAGATTTAAAAAATGTTATGTGTTAAAATTAACTATGAATCAGGATTATCATTCAGAACTTTAAAATCATCTGGATCGATTCTGCACGAGAGGGTTATATTCACGTAAATAATTAATAAAATAATAAATGATCATTTAAATCTGAAATAAAATTGTAAATCGTTTTTAATTCAACTCTGATCCATTATATAAATTTATTCATCGATTCATCGAGGCATCGCAAAACAAAAAATTGAGATGCTGCCGTCTCGTTGTGTCTTCCTAGTGGATAGCGACCGGTTTGCTGCAATGGAAAGAATAATAAAAACACCATTTTTCGTTCTTGTGGGTCCAAAGAGGAATCACTGACGGCAAATGCAAGCAACCGCGATCTTCTTACGATTTCGAAGCTTTAGAAACACAAAATAGCTTATTTCACTTGTACCATCCGATAAAATGGTTGTCCGTTGCCTGTATTTCTGCTAGCCATTGGCCGAATGGATAGCTGGTACGTGGCCGTCACACTGCATTTTAACATGCAATTTGCGTAAGCAGTGACGTAATCGCGGGGAGTGGCCCCGCGAATTGGTCGGCACCGCGAAGCGATGCGTACTCCCCACGCGAACAATGTTTCCACCGGCAGAGGCAGTAACTTCAGGCCAAGTGTGAATATCACAACCGTTTGTCAAACGCCGCTTTAATCCAACCGTCTACTTCTTTCCCCAGAGCCAATAAATGACAATGGATCGGCTCCCCATTTTTCTGCGGTTTCTTCGTTCTGATCTCCTTTTTCCTTTGTGGTTCTGGCTTCCGTTGTGGAGGATGGTGATGCAGGCTCGTCGATCATGTATTCGCTTCTTTCATCGGTGAGTGAGATCGTTTATTTCTTTCGGGTTGGTGGTTATTCCTTGTATCCTGGTTGACCGGCTAGATCGTCGGGATTTGGTTGGTTTATCTTGACTCTCTTCTCTTCTGTTGTTCCTTGGTGATTCGATTTTATTCTTCCAGACCCAAAGTAAATAATAGGGTTGTATTGGGCCTCTATTTGTTCCTTCTCAAGTTCATTTGATTTATTATAATTCTAGTTGAGATAGATCTGCGGCTCTGTGGGGTTTCACAAAAAAAAAAAAGGGGGCGGATCTGAATCTTCGAATTGTAATTGCATATTTTCCTCGCAAGGCCACGGCATGGGACGTCGTTCAGGCGTTATCTACCTGCTTGATCGGTCTGACTGCTTCATATGCAGCGAATCCAGGAGAATGGTGATCGACGAGGTTGTGGATCCATGGATTTCACGATGTCTAATTTAAGAGTATTTAGAAGTGGAGATGTTAATATGGGTGATTTCTGATGTAGTGCTATTGGAACTGTGGATCTGCATCGAGGTTAAGGTAAATTAGGGCCTTTGTTTCCTCTACTCTGTTCCCTCGACCTTTGCCATGTCGGGTGCGCTCGCTTGGCAGGTCAAAAAATAATAATAAAGGAATATTTTTTTTGGTGTTTGGGGGATCGCATGGGGTGTTGTTAAGCCCCGGGTTCCCCCTTCTGTGCCTTGTCGTTGTTCTCTGCTCTCCACCATTGTGTACCAGATATTTCTGACAGCTCCATCCGTCACGAAAGTTTACAGCAATTTTTCCCGAGATTCAAAGCAATTCGATCTACCAATTGACGAAAGGTATATATATATTCAAGTCTTTCATGTTCAAAAGAAATAGCATCCAGGCAGCAATGAAACTTACAAGGTATAAGATAATTTCATACACCGATTTACCTTGATACATAATATTTGTTATATTCTAAAAAACAAGCACGCTCAAATAGTAAATTATGTTTTCATATTTTTTTTTTTTTTGCTTTTTTGCGTCCAACGTCGTTGGATAGATTATTTATTACGGGGTTCTCTGATAAGTACTTTATTTTTATTTCAATCGTTTTGTTTCATTAATCGATCACGTCTATATCAACATTTGCTGTTTGTGAGCATGAACATTCCTCCAGAATAATGATTGTTTTTTTAATCGCAATTAGATAATTTAATTATTATCAATAGATTTGTCTTTTAGTTTTGTAATTGTAAATGGGTTCTATGCCACTGAGATGTATCCTCTAGATACGCTTGCTTTCGTGAAAATGTATTTTTAGATTATACGCTGCTCGTAAGACAAGGATTTGAAGACAGAGGACGACTAATTTCGTATCGGCATGGATGCTCATCGACTCCTCCATCGGGAAGACTCATATGCAATGTTAGATGTGGCTGGTTTCTTGTCGATGGGTACATTGAAGATCCATTTTTGGCTATCAAAGGGTGAAAAAGCAACTGCTTGTGCAAAATCGGGGGCCAGAATGACATTCAACACATTCAGCAACAAATGCAACCATTACGTGGAGGCTCAGAGCGATCAAACATATTGATTCATTGAGGTATAGGTTGATTGGTTATGTTAAAATGTGCATTTTACAGCGTAAATATGGTTGTTTATTATTATTTATTTTTTGGCGCTCATTCCTTTGTGTTATCATACTGGTTTGGTTCTTTTGGTGTTTTTTCTAGCTGATAATGAACTTGTTCTACAGCGTGCAGTTGTGATTTTTGGTACACAGATTTGTTATTTGAACGTGATATGTAGACGTCGATATGAACTCAATTATTAGGCTTCTAACTCAACAGAGGGCCATTGCTAGTGAGGAGGGGCGTTGGGCGTTTTTGACTACACTTGCATGACTCATCTGAGTTTATTGCATCCCTAATGTTCATGTAGTTTTTATATTCGGTTATTTTATTGTGGTATTCACCTGAATATATGTAATTAGTAAGAAAAGTCATTTAAATATTGGGCCAAACGATTTTTTAGAAATATATTTGGTTGAACCTTTAATCGATGTTTTTCTATATAAATCCTTTGGTATTGGTTACGTTTTTCCCGTTAAATATTGTTTACTTTTTTAAAATTGGCTTTCTATATATGAATCCTTTGAATCGATGAATTCTATCATCTATGGTCGTTCTGTGGTGTTAAAATTTTTTTTTAAGGAAAAACAGAAAAAAGTATAAAGTGATTTGAGGCTACCATGAGTTGAACAGCGAAAGGAAACATTAGTTATTAAGATTTGCAGGTAAAGCGATTTGTGTGCATGGTATTGAATTTAGCGAACAAAGTATATCTGAGCTATAAATTATTCAAGTCGATTTTGTTTTCGGTTAGATCATAGGACAATGTGAATAATTGTCGCCTTGGATCTTTAAGCTCAAAACGGTAGAGCGCTCCGCTATATATGGCGCGAGAGGATGGTGGTTCGAGTCCATCAAGATCCTGTCCTTTTTGCATGCAGAATTTGTTCTTCTAATGTTCTTGAAATGTTTTTATTTCTTAGCAATTATCAGAGTTGCAATTGTAAATGGTTTTAATTTTGTTTTTCTAATGTGATATTGTGTTCTTCACGGCGAGGAGCGGCTGCAGGATTGCGCCGGCGAGGGGCACCGGTATGTATGGATGGTGATGTCGAATAGATCCTCTACTCCATTTGCTGAAACCGAGTACCGGCGTCAATGGTTTGCTGTCGACGGTAGAGACGTCGTCTCATCTTTATGTCGGGCAGGGCCAGGGGCGTCAACTGTCATGATGAGGGCGGTTCTATCGAGTTGAAGCCGCTCGCTGCAATGTCGTGCAAACGTAAACGTTTTATTCCGACTGACAGCGTCATGTCATCTCTATGTTTATAACGTCGCTTCAATTTAACTTGTCATACTGGTTGTAGATTGTTTGCTCATCCCCAGACGAAGATTCGATGCGTCACTTGTCAGTCAATTATTTTTTATTTGTGAAGCTAATTAGAGATGATTCGTATTTTCAAACTATTTAATTGAATATGTTGATCATATGATTGATACGGCTGTAAATGAGTCCTAGCCAAGATACATAGACTAGTGGATTAAAAGAATGGATTCCATGGAATCCAAGAGGGGCTCAGATATTGAGGGGCCAGGAGCATGAGAAGTCGGTCCAAGTTATTCTAAGGTCTTAGCAAGATCTTGATAATTGAATCTATTCATGGTTAATTTTGACATAAATCTTTTTTTTTATCCTATATAAAGATTCTCATAATATTAAAAAATTTTGGATCATGAAACTCGGTTGATATTAAACAAAAATTTATTGCGGTGCAATGGATCGTCTTTGTGAATTAGTTCTCCGAGAGAACTCAATTAAAAAAAAATATATGTTCTTACTGCATGAATGATATTTTTGGATGAAAATAATACATGTTAAATATACACATCGCTGAAAATGTCAGATAAAGGAGATTCTTATGCCCCTCATTTTCCAGTCGCGGCGCGTGTCCCTGAATGGCTGAGTCGACGGAGAAAACTGGACGGCAAATATATATGAGAAACCACTATCCTCCCTCCCTAACACATAACGAAAACAGCTTCGCCTATCCATTCGCGGAATATTAGCGTTCTCATGCAATGTGCATAACGAGCAATGACGTAACTGGATCCCGCTGAGTCGCCGGCATGGCTACGCCATCGCGAAAAGGATGCTGACCGCCTTTCCACCCGGCTTGAATCCAACCGCATTTGTTTCCCCCAGAGGCCAACAAAAATTAAAAGGATCAGCACGACCTTTTCTATACTTCTCGGTTTGCGGTCTATTCCGTGTGATGGTGCGGTTGATTGGTCGTCGGGCGATTGCTTCCTAGTTTTAGTTCCTGTGGAATTTGTTCGATATTCGGTCACCGGGCGAAGCAACATAGTAGATTCTTCTTTAATTATTTTATGGTTGATTAATTGGATCAGCAAGATTTGTTTCACTATCATTCGAGTGTGAAAACATAATGTAAAATGTACACCGTGATGATAAAAAAGAAATAAATCACGGAGAAGATTATGTCATTTCTGAGTTTGAGTGAGGATTTTAAATTTTACGTCGAGATTTGACTCTTGCTCACTTATAATGGTATATACATTGCTCTAGCTAATGGATCATCCCAAAGAGATTATCGTCGGACGCCAATCAAGTGTTATAACTGTGGTTCATCATGTACTTGTATTGCTGATTGAGAATATAAAAGAGTGAATAGAAAGGGGAAAAAAAAACATTGATATTCAGTGTAATAGTCATCGATTTGATTCCTTTTAAGTTTCTTTTTTAGAGTTTATTCGAATTGTTAGGAAGATCAGGACCAAACAATTTGAATTTTGCCACTAAATATCCAGTCGTATAATATATATATTTGCATGCATTACTGTCCATGTATATCAAATGCATTCGTCTAATTTAATTTAAATATTTGTCAGAATGGTAGAGCCATTTTAATTTGTTGTCCGATCTTTAAGCCCAAAATGTGAGCACTCGGCCTTAACATGGCATGAGAGGGTGAAAGGTTCAATGAAAAGCTAAATGTAGTGTTGTATTTGCCGGCTATGTTTCGACTTAATAATTCATATTGTTAGGAGAATGTAATGTGGATAGGCTTCACCTTTGCCTCTGTGTTGTTTATAGTATGAATGTATCGACCCAATATTCATCATTGATATCTGGGTAAGACTAAAGACGGGGTTTAACAAATAGGAGGAACTCATTGCTAATGCTCACATTTCTCTTATATACCGGACGTCCCACGTTTCGGTCCGGACTTCTCTTATACCAGACGCCCCGCGTCTCGGCTCGGAGTTCTCTTATATACCGGACGCCCCACGTCTCGCTCAGGACTTCTCTTATACCAGACGCCCCACGTCTCGATCAGGACTTCTCTTATACCAGACGCCCCGCGTCTCGGCTCGGAGTTCTCTTATATACCGGACGCCCCACGTCTCGGTCCGGACTTCTCTTATACCAGACGCCCCGCGTCTCGGCTCGGAGTTCTCTTATATACCGGACGCCCCACGTCCCGGTCATGACTTCCCTTATATCAAAAAAGCATCTGAAGTAGAGTCGTCGCCGGCAGAAGGATCCATTTTATTGTAAGCTAAAGAGGTGGTCATTTCATCAAGTTGAAGGAGCACATTCCTATCGAAAGGATGAATCACTGACAATGTTCAGAGGAATGTCTGCGGCATTAATAGAGAGTTGTCTCCCATCAATCGCACAGCGGGTATTAATTATTGCTCACGCTCACGTCTAAGGGCAGATTTCCCTGCCAAAATCTCAAGGGATTAGCCGCAACATTAATTGAGACATGTCTCCTATCAACCGCACGACGTGTATTAATTACAGCCCACGCGCGGAATGCAGTCCAGGTAACAATGATCATAATGTACGGTCCCTTAGGCCCCGTCACTTCTGTGGACAGAACTCCTCGGGTATAGAGCCTCCCTTCTATATATAGGACTTTCCTGGGAAAGGAGAGGTAAGTTTTTCTTTCAAGACATTAAGACTAGTTCCTCTGAGCTCCTTTTTCTCTTCCAACTAAATTGCCTTGAGCGTCGGAGGGGCCGTGCCGAGATATCTCTCGGCGCCCTTAACCGGTTGCTATTGTGCAGGCTCATCATTCGGCTCGGCCCGCATCTCTCGGCTCGGCTGCCTGGTAGCACTAATTTCCCATAAATCACCTCAACGAGCACGGGCTACGCCTCTCCCCGCCAGAGCGTCCACCTCTACTGGTTTTCGCTGCCTGAACACCCTGCCATCAAGGTCGCGACGGGCATCATAATTAGCGCCGTCTGTGGGAAGTAAAAAACAAACAACACCTGAAGCAAAGATGGCAGACCAAGGAGCGAATTCAGGTAATCACAACCTCGCGGGCGAAAGCTTGACGAGGGAAAGCATTATGACCCTCGTCAAGACAACCATGGAAGACGTCCTGTGTGACCTCCTCCCTCGGGGAAATCCCCCACTGACAACCCCTTCTAGCCCATTCCGGGGCCCTACTCCAGCTTCTGTGTCATCCACTCTAGCTACTCCCAGATCGATTCCCACCATTTGGCCACCATCTGAGTCGTCCTCTACCGCCTCGTCTTCACGTTCCTCTGGGGAGGCACCTTCATGTATGCCATCTGAGAAGGATCCCAAAAAGGGCAAGACTCCTGCTGTCAATGCCGAATCCCCCCTCGCTCCCAGCATTATAGCGGACAGAATGCCCAAGTCCTTCAGGCCAGTCTGCATAGGGGAATATAACGGCTCGGCTGATCCAGAGGAATATTGGGGAAGGTTCAGAAAAGCGGCATTAATCCATAATTACTCGGACGGAGCAAAATGTAAGGTCTTCTCTCTTAATCTAATTGGCCCCGCACAAAGGTGGTTTGACCGACTACCAGCCGGGTTCATTCATTCTTTCCAGGAATTGTCCTTACTATTCCTACAGAGGTTTGCTAGTAGTAAACGATATCGGCGGACAGCCCAATACCTCATGACCATGAAACAGGAACGGAGGGAATCCTTAAGGGACTATTTGCACCGTTTCAACCGAATAGCTGTGGATGTTCCGGATGCCTCGCCAAAAACAGTGGTAGACGCTTTCTCTCACGGTCTCGTGCGGGGGGATTTCTCCAAATCCCTAATGAAAAGGCCGCCTCCCCACTTCGAAGCCTTGCTGGCTAGGGCTGAAGCATATATCAATTTGGAGGAAGCCGAGAAGGCAGCTGACGGACAAAATCGATTGGAGCATCCCAAACCCCAGAAAAATGTCCAGAAAGCCTCTCTGTCTCTCCGACCACCTGGGGGTCCTGCTTACCCCCCACGCCTTGTAAAGGATAGGATCATTCACACTGTCCGAGAATTGCCCGCCATACCACAAGAACGAGGTCCTTTCTGCGCTTTCCATCAAGTATACGACCATTCAACCCGGGAGGGCCGCGTCCTAGCCAATGAAATTAGGCAAGTAATAAAGGAACAGCAAGGCGAAGCCTCTCGAGATGGAAGACCAGAACCACGGGAGCTTGCCCGCCGAAATCCGGCTAGAAGGGCTCCCCGACCAATTCCCGAACAGCAAAGGTCGACTCAAGCCCCTCGAAGGTCGCAGGACACTCCAGAAGAAAACCTCCCTTCCCCTCACTCGCCTCAAGCACTCAACACTCCACATCGGGGAACAATCAATATGATAGGAGGAGGAGCTACTGACGGGGATTCAAACCGAGCCAGAAAGGCTCACGGCCGGCGGCTAGAAAACATGCAAGTAAGCGGCAACCCAACCCTTGCAGACAAACCAGCAATCAAGTTCGGCCCCAAAGATCTGCAGGGAGTAGTTACTCCCCACGACGATGCCTTGGTGGTGAAGGCTACGGTGGCCAATTACGATGTAGCTCGGATCTTCATTGACACAGGTAGTTCGGCTAACATATTGTTTAAAGATACTTTTGACCGTATGCAGCTTGAGAGCTCATGGCTCCAGCCTATGAACACCGCTTTGTATGGTTTCTCGGAACACGAGGTCGCTCCGCTCGGCCGAATCAATCTCCCTCTCTCTCTGGGGGAAGAACCCTCCCGTCGGACACGGACGATCACTTTTACCGTGGTGAACGCTGTCTCCGCTTACAACATTATTTTTGGAAGGCCAACCCTACATTCCTTCGAAGCTGTCGTCTCCACTTATCACCAAAAAATTAAATTCCCCGTAGGCAGCCAGATCGGGGAGGTAGCCGGAGACCAGATGGCGGCTCGAAAGTGTTACGTAGAGGAGGTTTGTATAGGACCTCGAAAAAGCCGAAATACAGAAAGCGCCAGCATATATACCCTAAGAGAAGTCCCTGCGGTAGATGCTGAGGAAGAAGAGATACAAGTATGGCCAAATCAGCCCGAGCGGATCCTTCGAATAGCTGCGGATCTTCCGGAAGATTTGAAGCAAAAGATCAAAGATTGTCTGACCAGCAACATAGACGTCTTCTCTTGGCCGAACGAACAACACCGGGGCATCTCTCGAACAGTCATGGAGCATAAGCTAAGTATCTTTCCAGGGTCTCGGCCCATTCGACAAAAAAGAAGGCATTTTGGACCAGAGAAAGACCAAATCATCCGAGCCGAGGTGCAGAAGCTCCTGCAAGCTGGATACATCCGAGAAGTACAGTTCCCGGAGTGGCTGGCAAATGTAGTACTAGTACCGAAGCCGGGAGGAAAGTGGAGGGTCTGTATAGATTTTAGGGATCTTAATAAAGCATGCCCTAAAGATTGCTACCCTCTGCCTCGAATAGACCAGGTAGTAGACTCCACTGCTGGCTGTGAATTAGTTTGTATGCTAGATGCGCACCAGGGATATCATCAGATTCCGCTCGCCATGGAGGATCAAGAAAAGGTTAGTTTCATCACGGCTGACGGGACCTTTTTTTATAAGGTCATGCCGTTTGGTTTAAAGAATGTCGGAGCCACCTATCAAAGGATGATGAATAAAGTATTCCGGCCACAAATAGGCCGAAACCTAGAGGTGTATGTCGATGACGTCCTTATCAAAACCATTAAAGCCGAAGACATAATCTCGGACATGAAGGAAACATTTGACACCTTGCGGCATTACGGGATTCGGCTTAACCCGAGCAAGTGCATATTTGGAGTTCGTGGAGGCAAATTCCTATGGTACATTGTTACCGAGCGAGGCATTGAAGTCAACCCCGAGAAAGTCCAAGTCTTATAGAACATAGCTTCCCCTCGCAGTATCAAAGAAGTGCAAAAACTGTTGGGCCGAGTTACGACACTCTCAAGGTTCATCTCTAAGTCGGTAGAGCGGACCCTCCCCTTCTTCAAAATACTCCGCAAGTTGACTCGGTTTTCATAGGATGACAAATGCGAGCGGGCCCTGACAGAATTAAAGCAATATATAGCCAACTTGCCTACATTGGCCAAGCCGGTCCTCGGAGAAGAGTTGCAATTATACCTGGCCTTCTCAGAAGAAGTTGTGGCGTCCGTATTGCTCGCCAGAAGCGTGTAAACAATCGTCGCTTACTTTGTCACATTTATTAAAGGCGCAAAGGTGTACACAACCCTGGAGAAGCTAGTCTTTGCCCTGCTTATAACGGCTCGGAAGCTCCGACCCTATTTTCTCTCCCATCCAGTCACGGTCCTAACCAATAGTGGCATCAGAAGAGTATTAAACAATCCAGAAGCATCCACCCCGTTTAATCAAATGGATCAGAGTCATGAATATGATATCAAGATCAACCTCGACCCTCAAACCGCAAGTATTGGCGGATTTCTTGGCTGAAACCTCGGGGATAGAGAAGAATGAAGAATGGAAGGTATATGTGGATGGTTCGGCAACCAAACAAGGCAGTGGAGTAGGATTACTTTTAATATCCCCCAAGGGGATGTCATCAAGATAGCGGTACAACTCAACTTCCGGACTTCTAACAATGAAGCCGAATATGAGACCCTATCAAGGGGATGCAAGTCGCGTCATCTTGAGTCAGCGGATTTCCCTGCATTCCGATTCTCAATTAGTCATAGAGCAGCTCAAGGGATCATTCGACGTCAATAACCCAAGACTAAAACGTTACAAACAGGCTTATCAAAGGTTAGCCACGGAATTCCAAAAAGTAGTCCTACACAAGATACCCAAAGCCGACAATCAGAGAGATGATGAATTGGCCTGCATGGCTAGTACCCTTGCCGCATGGAGCTTGGAAGACTCAGTAGCCGAGGTGCAGCTCATCTCCAGTATAAACCAAGAACCACTGGTATCTCACAGCCCGCCAGATTGGAGGAAGCCCTTAACCGATTACATCAAGAACAGGGTACTACCTGAGGACCAGGCAGAAGCCCGAGTCGTCAAAAGGAGGAGCACTCATTTCGTCTTAATAGGGGATACATTGTACAAACGAGCCTTTGCTCGGCCCTTGCTTAAATGTCTCGGCCCAGAAGAAGCGGAGTATGTCATGCGGGAAATACATGAGGGCTGCTGTGGAAATCACGTGGAGGGAATTTCTCTCGCGAGGAAGATCCTACTGGCCGGATATTTTTGGCCCACTTTGCAAAAAGAGGCCTCCCATTGCGTACAGGTATGCCTTAGCTGTCAGAAACATCAAAATTTCTCTCAGAAACCAGTGGAACTGTTGAAAGCCTCTGTTGTCTCTTGTCCGTTCGACCAATGGGTGATGGACATAGTAGGGCCTCTACCTACAGGGCCGAATCAGAAGAAATTCTTATTAGTAGTTGTGAACTATTTTTCAAAATGGGTAGAGACAGAGCCGCTGGCTAAGATAAACGAGGAGGTCATATTAAAATTTCTTTGGAAAAATATAGTATGCCGATTTGGCATTCCCAGGAAGTTAGTCTCTGACAACGGACGACAATTTCAAGGCCGTAAGCTGAAAGATTGGTGCCAACATCTGGAGATCCGGCAGGTCTTCACCTCGGTAGCTTATCCGCAAAGCAATGGACAAGCCGAAGTCACCAACCGAGAGCTGATTTGAGGACTAAAGACTAAGCTCGACCATACAGAAGGAAGCTGGGTGGATGAGTTACCTAGCATCTTGTGGGCCTACAGAACTACCCCCAAGGACAGTACTGGCCTCACTCCGTTCCATCTCGTTTATGGGGCGGAAGCACTCGTTCCGGTAGAAATTGGCGAGAGATCTCCCCGAGTATCTACTTACACACATTCCGATGAAGCCAACCAAGAGAAGAGGTTAATCGAGCTGGACTTGGTGTCTGAGACCAGAGAATAGGCAGCCAGCCGAATGCACGCCTTCCAGAGGAAAATGGCCCAGGCTTACAACAAAAAAATAGTACCTCGCTCTTTTCAGCCAGGAGATTTTGTATGGAAAAAAGTCCAACCAGCCGGAGAGGTTCGTAAATTATCACCCCGATGGGAAGGCCCGTATAAGGTCGTCGAGAAACTCAGCTCAGACGCTTATTACCTCCAAGATGGGAAAGGAAAAAACCTCGGCCGTCCTTGGAATGCTTTCCATTTGCAGCCTTATTATGCTTGATAGACTTTTGTTTAGCAAGGTGCCTTTATAATAAAAGTTCCGCTTGAGCTCTTTTCCAGGAAAACTTAGGTCATTCTCCTTGGGTATCGCTTCTCAGCTGGTCCCAAGTATTCTCGACACGACCATTCTCCTTGGGTATCGCTTTTCAGCTGGTCCCAAGTCTTTTCAATACGGTCATTCTCCTGGGGTATCGCTTCTCAGCTGGTCCTAAGTATTTTCGACACTGCCATTCTCCGTGAGTATCGCTTCTCAGCTGGTCCCAAGTATTTTCAATACGACCATTCTCCTTGGGTATCGCTTCTTAGCTGGTCCCAAGTATTTTCAATACAACCATTCTCCTGGGGTATCGCTTCTCAGCTGGTCCCAAGTATTTTCGACACTGTCATTCTCCGTGGGTATCGCTTCTCAGCTGGCCCCAAGTATTTTCAATACGACCATTCTCCTTGGGTATCGCTTCTCAGCTGGTCCCAAGTCTTTTCAATACGTCCATTCTCCTGGGGTATCGCTTCTCAGCTGGTTCCAAGTATTTTCGACACTGCCATTCTCCGTGGGTGTTGCTTCGCAGTTGAGCCCAAGTATTTTCAATACGGCTATTCTCTGTGGGAGGGCCGCGCAGGTTTCCTGGGAGCTGTCTATCAAGGGTGACCTAGGTTTTGAGTATTCGTCTATGTCCCACGTATCGCTAAAGACGGTCTACTCGGCTCTCGAGCCCTCAGGTTAGTTCCTCACTATGCAAAGTACTCCTGATGCTGTATTATAAGAACAGTTAGAAATTACTAGATTTTAAGTCAAAAAGGTGGACATTTCTGTTTAGAACAGACCGCTAGGGCCACAAAATTCCTTAATTACAAGACTGCAAAAAGAAGTAGAATAAACTACTGAGGAGGACCCCCTAAAGCCGAATCCGGTGTCTCGTCGACAAGACGTTGCAAGTCCAAGAAGTCGGCGGGGACCCCCTCGGGTGGGTACCCGACTTCCTTGAAATGCCGGATAGCCCCCTCATAACCTATCTCTAGGAGATCTAGGGTACGACCTCCCAGGATGTCCGCAAACTCCTCTGAAGTCAGGAAGGTTTTCTTCCGTTTCTCCCACCGGCCTTCCTCGCCCGCCCGTTAAGAAATAAGTTTTTCTTTGGCCTTCTCGGCTCGATCCGATAGCTCGTCCCGCCGTTTGGCCTCCTGTTCGACCTGGGCGGCTCGGGCCCGCTCGACATGCAAAAATCGAGCCTCCGCTTTCTTGGGCTCTGGCCTTGTACTCCGCCACTTCTGCGGTCTTCGCCTCCAGTTGGGCTTCCTGGAGTTTCATCTCCTGTGCTTTCATTCGGAGGTCATCCTCAAACCGGGCAGCCCGGGCTTGGAAAAGAGCCACCTCGGACTGAGCTAAGCCCAGCTCTGTTTCTTTGTCCCGGAGTTGGGTCTGTAGGTCGGTCGTCTGTGCCTGGATTTGATGGAAGGCAGCTGTCAGGGGGGGGGGTATCCGAGCCATCAACTCCAGATGGTATCCCCAGAACTGCGAGAAAGATAAGGATAGTCAAAGTAGCAGAATTCACCAAGGAGGGGAGAATAAGCGAAAAATAAATTACCTTGGTGAGATGAATATTCATCTCGTCACTAATCACTGGGATGAATTTTCCTTTAACATAGTCACCCACAGCATCCCGGATTTCTTGAAGAAAACTCCGAGACAGCTGTCCCTGATTTGATTACGATCGGCCGGATACTTCCGGCAGGGGACTAGGACCCCACCGAGGAGAGGGTTCCCTGGGTACCGAGGTGCCCCTCGGCGGTTCCTCTCGTGAGGACTCTGGAAGGTTTGGCCCCGCACCGCTGGGCCCTTCGCCACTCGGACCAGCCGAATGAAGCGGGCTAGGGAATGAAGAGAGACGGGGGGAAGAGTGCTGGGAGGAGCTTCTCTCGAAGGAAGAGAGCACTTGTCGGCTCCTCTTGCATTGCCTTTGTTGCTCTCCCGATTCTCCTGAGCTTATTACCTCCGCTACCATGGAGGGCCTAGGTGGAGGAGGAACTCTGGAGCCTTCCCTTTCGGGTTCTTCATACGGAGCATCCTCGGGAGGAATGATCTGCGTCCTTCTCCACTTCAACTTTTTGCTGATAGAAGCTTGAATCATGACTTCAGCTGTTAAGAAGGAAAGAGACGAGTTAGGAGAATTAATAATAATAAAGAAGAAAGAAGAGGGAAGCCAGAAAAATTCTTTACCTAAGGAGCCACTCAGCTCGGCTTCTATTGGACTTATATCAAAATGATGTAAAAGTCCTTCCTCCAGCAGGACGTTCACATCGAACCTCAAGCCGAGTAGAACTGAGGCCATCTCTTGGTAAGTCCTGGACTTTCGGAACGACCGAATGGAAGGAGAAGGGGGCAGCTCAAGCTGCCATCCGGTTGGCCATAGGAAGGGAGATTCGGGACGGACGTAAATAAATTTGGACTTCCAATACTTGTGAGAAGTAATCAGGTTCGACAAAAATTTCACTTCTTGTCGAGCCGAGAAGAAGAAGTAGACCTGGCCAAGGTCCGGGTCAAACCCGGACCCGACCCGGAACCGGACCGTGGTCAACGGTCCGGTTAACCGGGTCAACGGGTTTGACCCGGACCCGTGACCGGACCGCCTATTAGGCGGTCCGGTCCCGGTTTTTCAAAAAACCGAACCGGAAAACAGCGACACGGGCGTGTCGCCTGCAGCACGGCGTGTCGCAATGATACTGGCGCGTGTCGGCTGTTTTCCGATACGACACGCTACCGCTGTGTGGGCGTGTTGCTCTCTGTCAGCGCGGGCGTGTTGCTCTCTGTCCATCACGACACGGGCGTGTCGCACAGCGCGTGCGTGTTGAGCACAGGCGTGTCGACCCGGCGGGTCATTTTTTTTTTTTTTAAGAAAAAGAACCGACGGCCACGATTTCGTGGCCGTTGATGATCAACGGCCGACCCGGCGGGTCGGCCGTTGGAAATTTTTTTTTTTTTTAAGTTTTTTTTTTCCTATAAATACACCTCCATTCCCTTTCATTTTTTCACAAATCACAACTTCTCTTCTCTAATTCTCATTCCGCTTTCAAGTCTCAACTCTCAAGTCATATTTTTACAAATGTCTGGAGCCGGATCAAGTCGTAAGGGTGCGGCCGGTGCCAGAAAGGGAAAGAGCATAATGCTACCACCGCCCGAGTTCGAGTTCGAGCAAAGCGGCAATTCACCTCCATTCGATATCGGCGCCGACTACGATCTTGATATTTCCGATGATGAATTTCAAATACGTCATCATCATCAAAGTCAAGAAAGTAGGAGCAATACATCCAGTACGATGGTGGGTTCTACGGCTACAAGACCAACTCGAGTGCCTCGCCCCGCATCCGATATCTTCACCAAACATTTCGAAAAAGTAACGCTCCCTTCCGGTGATATGCAAGCAAAATGCAAATATTGTTCGAAATGTTACAAATTTCAACAAGGAGGAGGTTACGGAACCCTTACTCGACACGTGGAGAGAAATCATCTTGTGGAAATTGGTATTGATCGTTCTCAAACTCAAATTCCGACATTCTCTTCTCAATCGGGTTGGGGTAACGAATCTAAACTCTTTAAATTTGACGAAACTAAATTTAGAGAAGAAACTGCTAAATTTTGTGCAATTGAACAACTTTCTTTTAGTTTTAGTGATAAATTATCTTTTGAAAATTGGCTTTCTACAAGTGCAAATCCTTCTATTAAACGTATCCCAAGAAATACTCTAAAACGTACACTTTTAAAATTAGTCCTAGAACAAAAACAAGAATTGATTAAAGAATTTTCTAGTTTAAACAGTAAAGTTTCTTTGTGTTCCGATATTTGGAGTGATCATTGGCAAAGTTGTTCATATATGGGTATTACTTGTCATTGGATTGATAATAATTGGGACATTCAAAAAAGATTGCTAGCATATAGATGTTTTAACGAAACACACACGGCACAAAATATTTCACAACTTATTTTTATTATTTTAGAAGAATATGGTCTAACTTCTAAAGTTTTTTCAATTTCTTTTGATAATGCTAGTGCAAATACCTCTAGTATTAGTGAACTTATTGATATATGTAAACTATCAATAGGTGGAAGATTTTTTCATATTAGGTGTACATGTCACATTTTAAATTTGTGTGTTCAAGATGGACTTAAAAATTTAGGATCACATATTCAACCAATTAGGAGTGCAATTCATTATTTATGGACACATCCTCAAGTAATGAAAGAATGGAGAAAATTTTGTAAAATAAATGGCATGAAGCCTAAAGCGGTTTGCGTGACGCCCAACTCGTTGGAATTCTACTTATAAATTGTTGTTATCTACTTTTGAATATAAAGATTTATTATGTATGTTTTTTCATCAACATGTTCAATCACGTGATATTTATTTGTTTTCAAATCAATGGAATATATGCACTAGTATTTGTGAAATTCTAAAAGTTTTTAGTGATGCTAGTGAAATTATCGTGTGTTTATTATCCAACTTCACATTTAGTTTTAACACATCATTGTAATATCGCATGTATTTTTAATGAACATATTCAATCAAATGATACTTATTTATCTCAATGTATTTATGTAATGAAAGAAAAATGGGAAAAATATTTCTTAAACATTCCTGAAATATTTTTATGTGCTTTTGTTTTAGATCCTAGACTTAAATTAGATGGTTTGCAAGATATGTTAGCATTATATTATGAATCTTTAAGTCCTATTACCGAAACTGCTCCTAATATTCCTTTGATTTTGTTTAATATTAAAACACATTTACATGATATTTATAATGAATATAACATTAAATATGGTGAACAAATTATTGGACATGAAACACATCAATCCACTACAACTAGTATTATTACTTCTAAACTCACTAAAGCACAATTGTTATTAAGGCAACGGACTAAACGTCCACGAGGATCCTCAAGTTCCAGTCAGGAACTTGAGAATTATTTGACCACTTCTTTTGATTTTAGTGATGCAGATGAAGAAAGCTTCGACATTCTAAAATGGTGGTCGCAAAGAACTCAATTATTTCCAATCTTATCTATAATGACAAAAGAAATTCTAGCTTGTCCAGTTTCAACTACAGATGGGAAGCTTTTAGTATCGAGGAAATACATCGACGAGAGACGTTCTAGTTTAAGGCCGAAAAATTTGGAAGCGCAATGTTTACTCAATGATTGGTCAAAAGCTGCAAGTCGAACCCAACATATTAAAAGTGACGAAGAAGACCAAGACGAAACAGAAGGAACATCCGGAACTACGACGACGGGAGGAAATACCGAATACGACTGAACTGTATTTGATTTTTTTATTGTAATAGATTTTTTTATTTAAGTCTAAGATGTAATATATTTTGTATTGAGATAATGAAATATTTGATAGAGTTTTTATAAGTTTAATTGTGAATTTTTTTTTATTTTAATTATTTACATCATTTTTTATTTTTTTATTTATTTATCGACCGGATCGGACGGACCGGACCGACCCGGATTGACACTTAACCCGACCGGACCGGACCGACCGACCGAAGGCGGTTCCACGATTCGATCAGAATCGCCACGAGCGGCTTAAGCTCAGATTTTTCAACCCGAACTCGGCGGTTTCGACCGCATCGACCAAACCGACCGCGGCTGTGTCTAAGAAGAAGACGCCGACTTCTTTCTTCTTGGTGAAAAAGCAGGAGTGGAAAGCTTCGATGGAAAGAGGGAGGTGATAAAATAAGAAGATAATAATAAAGCCGTTGATAATGCTAAAGGCGTTAGGATCTAGTTGGTTAATGGGTATCCCAAAGTATATGGATAATTCGGTGAAAAAAGGATGAAGAGGAAACCGAAGGCCGGCTGGCAGTTGATCAAGGAAAAAGGTGGTAAATTCGAGAGGAGGTTCGTGGGGGCGCTGGTCCGGTTGAGGGGCTCGAAGCCGGTAGGAATTAAGGATATGAAAAGCCACCCGTGCCTCGGAGCGAATCTCCAAGTCGACGGTGCTGCGAGTTCTCAAAAACGAGAGGTCGGTTTTTGGAGCCATGAAACAAAAGCCGAAAACACAAGGGGAGGAACGAGGAACTTACTAGTAGAGCGGCGCCGGGGAAGGAGAAAAGGATGGTCGAAGAACGAGGGAGGAAGAGGACAAGTGAGAAAAGGAAGTAGGGACGGGGATTTACTTATAGCGGCGACCCTACGACCTCTTTTTCCGAGGCTTCTTCCGGAAAGCCACGTGGTACAACCAGAAAAACCCTAGAAAAAATAAAATGATCATCATCGGATCACCGCATTAATGGACATTGATGAATACGTCCAAAAGCGAGATCCTCTCCTTTTCCCGAGGAGCCTTTACCATGCCTCATTAAAAGGGCGATAGGAGGGAAAATCATGGTTTGGTGCGACCCAGTCTAGTCAGTCAGGCTGCGCTTGTCCTTCGACTAGACTCAAGGGGGGGAGACTCATGATACCTGGGTAAGACTAAAGACAGGGTTTAACAAACAGGAGGAACCCACTGCTAATGCCCACATTTCTCTTATATACCGGACGCTCCACTTCTCGGTCCGGACTTCTCTTATACCAGACGCCCCGCGTCTCGGCTCGGAGTTCTCTTATATACCGGACGGCCCACGTCTCGGTCAGGACTTCTCTTATACCAGACGCCCACGTCTCGGTCAGGACTTCTCTTATACCAGACGCCCCGCGTCTCGACTCGGAGTTCTCTTATATACCGGACGCCCCACGTCTCGATCCGGACTTCTCTTATACCAGACGCCCGCGTCTGGCCGAGTTCTCTTATATAATGGGACGCCCACGTCTCCAGACTTCCCTTATATCGGCGCCCGCAAGTAGAGTCGTCGCCGTCAGAAGGATCCATTTTATTGTAAGCTAAAGAGGTGGTCATTTCATCAAGTTGAAGGAGCACATTCCTATCGAAAGGATGAATCACTGACAAGGTTCAGAGGAATGTCTGTGCCATTAATAGAGAGTTGTCTCCCATCAATCGCATAGCGGGTATCGCCACGCCACGCCTAAGGGCGATTTCCTACCAAAATCTCAAGGGATTAGCCGAACATTAATCGAGACATGTCTCCTATCAACCGCACGACGCCATTAATTAATATGCCACGCGGAATGCACCGTAACAATGATCATAATGTACGGTCCCTTAGGCCCCGTCACTAATGTGGACAGAACTCCTCGGGTATAGAGCCTCCCTTCTATATATAGGACTTTCCTGGGAAAGGGGAGGTAAGTTTTTCTTTCAAGACATTAAGACTAGTTCCTTTGAGCTCCTTTTTCTCTTCCAACTAAATTGCCTTGAGCGTCGGAGGGGCCGTGCCGAGATATCTCTCGGCGCCCTTAACCGGTTGCTATTGTGCAGGCTCATCGTTCGGCTCGGCCCACATCTCTCGGCTCGGCTGCCTGGTAGCACTAATTTCTCGTAAATCACCTCAACGAGCACGGGCTACGCCTCTCCCCGCCAGAGCGTCCACCTCTATTGGTTTTCACTGCCTGGACACCCTGCCATCAAGGTTGCGACGGGCATCAATCATGATGTTTTATGCTATTTTCTATAAGCTCGAGTAGATAAAAGCCGATTTTCATAGGCGATAACGAATATATGATATTCCTTCCTCAATTATTTTGGCATGTTTCAGCATTATATAGCATACGCTTGTTGTCCGATAAACAACGGAGAATAACTCTAAAATACTACTGATTATAAGTATGTCGATATATCCGCATCCATTTTAAAGACGTAAAAGCATCCAGACCTTCTTGAAAAGATGTGCATTATTCAAGATGTGGAGCCAAGCTGCAATACCAAAAGGCGCTTTTGGTGGGGTGCACTCTCCACTCACCGTGAATTTGGCATGTGATGGATTTTGATGCTGAATAATTTCCTTCCTTTTCAGGTCGACGCTTATTATCTTTCATCAGGAATTAATGTCGATCGGTGGGCCGTCAAGTCCAAGTGAAGATTTTGGCCCATCAAAAAAAGGCCCAATGGGGATGAAAAATATCAAATGCCTTCCCTTCATTAATGCGCACGGGAACAAAAAGAGAATATTATCCTCGATCCACTGCATGGGCATTATCGTAAATTGATTCATCAGATATTTTCGCCGGAGTCCACGGGACACGCAACATCAGTCCATCACCTCACTTATCGGGCCCACTGTTGGATTGGCGAGCGCCACGTTGGACGAGATAAGAATTGGGGTGACAGCTTTTCTGAAGCAGGCGGGCGTCCGCTCCTCCGCGGTAACAAAACTGCGGTGAGCTTCCGCCCCGAGAAGGGAAAAGGAAAATCTCGCCCCCGGTAAGGACACCGCATCGGCCCGTCGCCCGGTCTTTAAATGTGCGCAGTGAGGCGTTGTTGGTTTTCTCGTGCGTTCAAAGGGGTGGGTTGGCTTCTCCTCCCCCTCTTCGGTCTAGGGTTCTGGTCCGGTTCGGTTCCTTCTCCATGGCGGCTTCTGATGTCGAGTTCCGATGCTTCGTCGGCGGTCTCGCTTGGGCCACCGATGACGCCTCCCTCGAGCGGGCTTTCAGTCCCTTTGGCGAGATCCTGGAGTCGAAGGTGCTGATCTATTCTAAATCCTAGATCTAGTCTCCTATTCTTTTGGTTTGTTTCTCTTTTTCTAGATCTGGGATCTGATCGTGCCCCTTCGTATTTTTTGGGTGCAGATCATCAATGACCGCGAGACTGGGAGGTCGAGGGGCTTCGGGTTCGTCACCTTCCGCGACGAGCAGGCGATGCGGGACGCTATCGAGGGAATGAATGGACAGCCGCTCGACGGAAGGAATATCACTGTGAATGAAGCCCAAAACCGTCGGAGTGGCGGCGGCAACGGCGGAGGCGGAGGCGGTGGAGGTTTTCGAAGTGGAGGCGGTGGCGGCGGGTACGGCGGCGGCAGCGGTGGCGGCTACGGAGGCGGCGGCTACGGTGGCGGCCGTCGTGAAGGAGGAGGGTACAGCCGCGGTGGAGGCGGCGGCGGCGGCGGCAGTGGTTATGGCCGTGAACGCGGCTATGGTGGGGGCGGTAGCGGCTATGCCGATGGTGGTTCCCGCTACCCGAGGGGCGGTGCGTCCGAGGGGAACTGGAGGAGTTGAATGTGATCTTTCGATGCCGCTGTCGCTTTGATGGATGGGCTTCGTAGTTATCTAGTCTTTGATCTAGTCGTAGCTTGAGGGAACTCTTCAATTTGTTGTCCGCTTGTGTTTGGTTCACTTTGTTTTGCATTGCATCCTATATGGATAAAGGTTGTGGTCGACGGCGTTTCGTGTTTGCTGATCTGCGTTCTTTCTTATAGTCTACTTGATTAAATTTGGGGAAAAAATGATGAAAAAAATATATGTATTTTGCTCCCACAATCTCATGGTTCTGATCGATGCATTTTTTCTTTTGCCCATGGTTGATTGTCTACTCATCAATCATATCATAATTCATACTCTCTGGGTCGTGATAATGATGTAATAGGCTTTTCGATTCCTTTGAAAATCATGTTCTACAAAGGCGGCGTACGTATAAAGGATGACCGGAAGGCAATTGCGGTCCAACGAGTCGGCGAGCAATTGCAGGGTCGTCGCCATTCTCCAGTCATTTTATTTAATCCCAATACGAAAAACTCTAGGCTGATTTGCACAAAGTAGCTGACGACGACACTGATGGATGGCTTTCATCGGCTAGAGTGAAACGGCAGATTTAATTTTCAGAAAGATCATGTTTTTCCTTAGCAAATACGAAAGGAAATTTTTTTTTATACTATGTTACTCTGCGCCATAATGGCTGCCTCTTCCTCCTCGAGAATGAAGCAAATAGACACGAATATTAAAATCTTCAGCATTTGAATTTGTCAAGGAGGGCAATATTTCAATTTCCCATATAACTTAGACAGAAAAGGCTTCTTTTCTACTTTTACATCATCTTCAACAGTCAACTTGGGCGCTCGGCTAGAGATGAATCGAGTGACTAAAGCTTTTGTACAAGCAAGTTGGATTGGAATATTTAACGATCGAATTGAATCGAATTTTAATGATATAAGAGCACATGCAGATATA
Source organism: Wurfbainia villosa (assembly GCA_025175895.1). Classification (NCBI taxonomy): domain Eukaryota; kingdom Viridiplantae; phylum Streptophyta; class Magnoliopsida; order Zingiberales; family Zingiberaceae; genus Wurfbainia; species Wurfbainia villosa. The sequence continues at coordinate 220,499 of JAKLTH010000280.1, forward strand.
TAAACGTACTAGTAAACACATTCAAATCGAGTAACCACTGATACCTGAGTTTAGATTGCTGACTCTTGAATAGTTGACATAATTCTTTGCACTATTCTTTTTAACTACTTGAAATTGCTCCACATGAAAATTGCATAGTTTTGTGTTCGGTATCATCCTGTGCGTCATCGAAGGAAAATGGAAAGAATGTGTTTTGGTACCATCATTGTCCCTTCTTTCACTTTTAAAAAGAGAAAACAAATGGATCAAATTGCAAAATTAAATCGCTATATATATATATATATATCTATATATATATAAGTCCTAGCACACTAGCTACGACGAAGATTTGAATGGCAGATGAGTATCGTCAATAATTCAGGTGCTTTCCGCTTTCGGGCTATACTGATTGGCTGGTTTTCATGTTCTCGGAAAGTTGCAATGAGCCAGCGGATGGCTCTTTCAGTCCCTCTTTAGCAATGGCTTCGAATTCACTTCTATCAATGGATGTGCCATCGGCCTCATTTTGCTTGCTGGTTTCAGTTATCAGTATACCATGGGAATGGTTTGTGGAATCAAAGTTGATATCGAGAAAAATTAATCTATGATTAGACTGCACTAGACGTCTCGCGTCTCGGTTCATTCATCTCACAGATATATCATCTCGGACATATGACTTTTCAATATAAATTATTTTATTTTGTCAAAACACATTATGGGTATTTCATATTCAAAGGTCCATCAGGCAATCCTCATCAATATCTCTCTCCGACTAAGAAGCAGATGTTCATATCGATTTTTAGAGGAATGTCTGATGTATTAATGAGGAGTTGTCTTCTATTAATTACGTGATGTATATTAATTGTGGCCCACGCATTTACAGCATTTATGAGGATAATGACCCTATTACTCTTTGAGCAGGCGTACGCATCTCTTGAAGCTATACTACCCTTATCGACAATACTATGTGACAGAGGGATTTCTCTTCTATATATAGACTCTCCAGAGGAAAAGAAAAGAGGTTCACACATTCTCTCCTCTACTTGTCTATTCTTTGTTCCCCTTTTCCTATTGATCCCTGTCTTAAACGTCGGAGAGGCCTTGTCGAGATCCGTCTCGATGCTCTTAACCGTTCGTTGTTTCGCAGGACCATCGATTCGACTCGATCCATCTCATTCGGCTCGACTCACTGCTAAGGCGACTCTATGTTGTTCCCGTTCTTCATCCACGTCAACCCTTCTCGTCCGAATTATCGACCTTTGTCATCTTTGTCATCGGAATATTTCATCATCCCGTCTCGACAGACAACAATCGCCATGATTTGATTCAATATATAGATTCAAAACTCCATTCTTCATTTATCTCGGTACAGTACAGATGGAGATCCTGATGACTGTTTTTCACAACTATCTTGTACGACTGCCTCTTCTATCAGAAACACTTGAGTCTTGCCTAGTCGGTTTCTTTGGTGATATATCATCTGTATCATTAACCTCTTTGTGAGGTATTTGTTGCATCATTGACCTCTTCAGAAATAATAGGCTATAAGTTATCATGGCTATTGTCAACTGGATGGATCAAGTTAAACGGGCTCCTATGTATCCTGCTGCATCATCATGTGATTCAATTGCAGAATCAGTTGCAAGCAGGGAAAGATTGAAAGTTATCCCAACCACCTTCTTCATCCTCACTTTCTTCCTCACCTTTAGCATCACCATCATAATTAAGTACGTTCATTTGCCTTTTTTTTTTTTCCCAGCTTGTGCTTGTCTAAGATCAAAAGTCTGCGCCTTAGTCCCAATGTCAGTACTGCTGTCTGGCTGTGCATGCAATTTGACATGCATTGTCGCCCGACCTTGTTGATTAATGGAAGCCCCAATCATCTATCTCCTGAAGATCCAAATAACACCATTTCAGTAGTCATCACGTTCAAAAATGATTTCCGGGGATAATGTGATGGTTAAAATACGACGGTGTTTGGAGATAAAATATTGATCAATTTCGAAAAAAAATTAATTTTTTTTTCTAGATTCAGATGACCTCTATATGTTTTGATTACCACGTCAAAAATTTAAAAGTTCTTCATGATTTATCTTTTTTATAATGATTATAGAACATATCGATATGAGTCATTAGATTGATAATTTTAATCTTTTACGGATAAAATTATAGAACAGATCGATATGAATAATTAGATTGACAATTTTAATCTCGTCCGAAAATACAATCCTTCCAACGGGAAAGAGGATACACAGTGATACGATTATTTGGAAACAACAAAGATTATACTTTAACTCAATAATTGCAGCTGAAGTTGGCGTCTTAGCAGAACAGCCAGTTCTAACATCGCCTCTTTGATACGGGGCTGCAGCTATGGGAATCTGAATAAGACGGGAAACCGTCCTTGTTGTAGTAGTATTAACCTCGTTCGTTCTAAATCATGGATCTCTTTACTCTCTCTTCATCGATCAGTACGGTGGATGAAAAACATCCGGCGTGACTTTTCCAAAATCAACCCTTGCTCTCTAACCTCATTAGGTCTCTCAAAACCAGGTGTGAGAGAACAACAGTTCTAACCGTGCAGAAGATGGTACGATGCCAGTGACCGAGCAGTACTCACATGGGCGTTAGCTTCCACGATGCAAAATTATTATATTTTTTTTAACTTTACGATATTAAATCGAATAAAATCAAAATCTAAATGATCAATTAACTCTCAGAATCATTTGCCCAATTACCTCTGTGTTTCTTTCGTCTGATTGATGTAGAAAACAAGGTACAAGGCTTCAAGAAGCAGCTGCGCCAAACGATGTTGATATTCACATCCTTGTGCAATTCCTTAGAAAAGGGTTGAATAAATGAATGATTGCTCCCGCGATGAAAACCTCAGACCGTTCTCTTTGCGCAATACTTTTCAGCACGTACATGAAGTCCAAAAAGCCTGAACCTGTTAATTAACTCCACTAAGTTGTCCCCTGCAACTGTCATGTCTTATAAGATCATATGGCTAACTGTATATTGTTAGTAAAGATTATACGGCTGGTACAGTTGGTGCAATTGTTCAAGATCCTCCTAAACAGCATGTCGCCATTTGCACTATTTATTATCCAAAGTCAAAAATCAAAATCCTATCAAATTTCCATCTCGATTATAAATTTGAAGTATAATTTATGCCCATTTAAAAATTGATCTTTAAAATATTCATCCCTAATAAAATTCGAATTTTAATTTTTTATATATTTAGTTTTCATACTCGCATTCGCTGCCTCCGTGATGCGCAAGGCATCTGGTGATGGAAATCTATGGAGTTTGGTGGAGGACAAAATAACTTTAATTATCACTACTGCAGCCCCACAGTCTAGGGATCCATGCTTGGCGATGAGAATCTATTGAAGCTTGGTACTACCGCAAAGTCAGCCCCACAGTTTAGGGACCATAACATTGATTTACTCTATTATCTAGCCTGCAGAGTAGGAGGATTCTAATTACTGGAGCTAGGCCTCCAGTAATATTGAAAGTCATCATAAAAGGCCAATTTTAACAATTTTAGGTCGTCAGAAGCAGAGCGTCAGTAAACCATTGATCGAAGAGTGGCATGACTATCACTGTCAATTTCCACCTTATCTGCTAAGAAGAAATGAGACCACTTGGTACAAACAAAAAAAGAATGGAGAACCATCAAAATGTGTTGTGCATACTCTAGTGTAATAGCTTTCATTAAAATTACTATATAATTGTTTAATTTTCATTTTGTGGATTGGAAATACCGAAAAGAACTAGCATTCATTTTTCTTTCCACTGTGCCAAAATATGGAATCATATATAGACCCACTAGTGTAACATTTACATATTCTTATCAACGCATTTATTTAAACAAATATGTCGACCTCAGATTCATGCAAATTGATTCTGCGAAGCAAAAAATGATATTCTCAGACCATAAAAACTTATCTTTACTCCTTGAATTAGATTAGTTGGATTTTGGCTCGAGCAGGTAATACCCATGTTAGTTTCTTCTACGCGAACTTGACTTGCTGAAGCAGGAATGAGAATGACTTTTGTTCCAGGAAAGTAAAGATTATATTGATGAATCCCAAAAAGGCATATACATTTCCCATAAACAATCAATACATTACCACTATCAGACCTCTCGCATTCCTGTTCGCTAGATAATCTAACAGGCATGGGGAAATGAAAAATTAATAGCTGTTACTGATTACAAAATGCAATATAAAATCAAACAAAACAAAATGGTGCATAAATAATTATTCCTCTGAAATGAGCTAAATGATTGCCCGTGAGCAAACATTGGTTCCACCTCGTACATTCTAACTTCTCTGCTGGCTATTAGCTACAAAATTGTTAAGTTAAAAGCTGATAATTAATAGCATTGAGTCATCTCTAATGCTATGCCACACCGGTCTTTCAGATTTGATGCGAGTTTTGACACTCGAAATCAGGCATTTTCCTCCTTTGCAAGCCCCTTGACCGGCCCAACGATTAGTTAACTCACTTTCTGAAAACTTATGTTACTGCTGCAATTTAGGTACCTTGACAAGATGTACACTCTTTACAAGACCCTTACCGATCTCCCCAACTTTTTTTAGGGCGTCTGTTAGCTCAATGCTGCTCTCATCTGCTCCATCTCGGCCACGTTTCTACACAGAAAACATATATAAAAATAGTCTGTACGCTTTGAATGAGAAATGTATAAATAAATGATGTTTACCCTTGAATCCTTTTTATCACAGGTCAACCCAAGTACGTCACCCCCGAGAGAATCGTACCATATCTTGAAAGTGGTTGGGAATTCTCTCTGAAGCCAATAAACATCAGATGGAAAATAAAGAACATTCCAATTATAAGCTCGTCTTCAGTTTATGACATCATAGGTTTAAGAACTTGCCTTCAGATCCTCCAGAAAACATCTGGTTGGGTCAAAACCAACCATCAGTTTATTTCTTGCTTCTTCCAAGCTTTGTACTCCATTGAGAGTCGTGTAAGGATGGAAAAGATTGCTTGGTTTCCCACAAATGACGAGCTTCCCTGAAAGTACATCACAAACACAATCAGCTTTATGCTAGTGAAATGTGCACATCCCTGACCTGCAAACCACTAACCGAAGTCAACCACAGCTGGGAAGAGAAGGTGATGGGGAGTAGAAAGCTTATCATGATGGAGAACAATAACAGCATCATAGTTGTTCAAAGGAGTTTGAAAGAGACACTGCAAGCCAGATGCAAGGAAGAAAAAAATAACTAGGATATAATTCAGAGAGAATAGCCAAGGAACACTAAGGGAAAACAATTTTTTTACCTCCCATGTGTAAGGACCATCAGCACCACGGAGAATGAGATTAGTTAAAAGGTCAGCACTGCTATGAGCATATGAGCATATGCGCTTAAGCTCCTTTTACAGAAAAGACAAGGTAATAAAATGGCCAGTCAAATCAAAGTTTCAAAATGAAGCAATATCATAGACGAGTTACTGGTCGTCATCCTTAAAACATGAAAGGTGAAAAGTAACTATTCAGGGGTATGCAAGTGGCTAGTGCCAGCCATACTTGGATATCAAACTAACATTTAAAAAGTAGTTCAAATATGAATTTGCATAGACCAAGACCAGTTATGATTCGTCACGTCTTGGTGCAATTATAAGAAAAAAATAAGCTTTCTTTTTTTATGGATCCTAATTTTTACACGAGGAAGGTCTCTACTAACAGAATGGCTGGATAATAAAATAAATGCTGACAATTATTGGCATTGAGCGTTAGGTAAGGTCATATTGACTGACTAACGCATTGTTCTTGCAATTACTGGTTCATATTGAGTGACTAATGTAGAAAGGTATGCTGAAGACATATTGATAGATAAGCAAGCACACTTATAGAAGCACATCAGTCCAAGTTAGGCCTTGTTTCTTTCAAAGATATCGGCTAGGGGAAAAATGAGGGTGGAAGAAAAAATTCACATGAAAAAAAATTGTAAAATATTCTCCATCCAATCATTTCCTTTTGACGGAAAAAAGGAGAGAGGATTTTTTGCAACACTTTATTTGCCATAGATTAATAAAACATAAATCAAAAATAGAATTGAAAATTAAAGATTTTTTTTTTTTTAAAAAGCTCGAATATGAGCTCCATTCTATGCGAAAGTTAATTTTCTGCTCGTGCAAGCAATATAAGGGACATCTGGAGAAATTTTTTTTTTGATATTTTTCTTTCCTCCAGCTGTTTTGTTTCTAGTTCCTTTCCTTCGTGGGAAACGCAGTGAGAAAACAAAGTGCAGCTAAAAAAATGAACTGATTCTGATAAAGACCAAGTTGCTAGAATATCCACTACAATTACAATACTAGTCACAACAAGTTAAATCCCTTTATGCATTTAAGAAAAGAAGTGAAAAAGAAGATAGAAGTATTCGGCGAGTGTGAGTGCATGGTATCATCTTAAGTTATAAATACCTCATCGATAGGCTCAATGAAGTGGTAAAGCAAAGGGCGAAATGGACAAATAATATAAAGCAAATAAAAAACAATTATCACGTCTGACTGACAAAATTATAATGCATATTGAAGAGCATATCAGCTAAAAACAGAAAATAAATTAGCATTTTGAAATAAATATGCAGATAAATAAACAATCAAATAAATCACTTACTGATCGGTTTGGTGACAATCTTGTCCAAGCTTTAGATGCTTTATCATATGGAGCAGCTAAGAACATAGCTGGCGCAATATTTTTATTTTCTTCATAAGATTTTCCTCTTGATATGAAGTTTTCCTGACAAATGCACAATTATTCTATCATGTGTGCATATCTAAATTTCTTAAAGACTACACCTCAACTAGTAATGAAATAAGATAAACATTGTTTGACTAATTACATTGATCTCATTTTCGTCCTTCAATGTAAAGTCCCCATTTATGTCAATTATCAAAGGAGAGAAGGCCCAATCATAACATGAGAGAAACCGCAAAAACCTGTGATTGAGTTTGAATTGGCATAGTAGAATAAATTAGAGACCTTACAAAGAGAAAGATGATTAGAGACCTGAAACTTCTCAAATATAATCACCATGAATAAGAGCATTGAACAAACTTAAAATGAGTCAAGCTAAAATAAGACAGAAGAATATGGATCAGTTTCATTATGTACAAAAAAGGGATGTAAATATAAATGTCATGAAGGAACGGGATAAAATTGTCTGATTTACAATAAATCAGTTCTATAAAATAAACCAAGTCAGATCTAAACTACAAATTTTAATTTATTTCTAATCGTCATCGTCAAGTCCATGCTTTGAATTGGCATAGTAGAATAAATTAGAGACCTTACAAAGAGCAAGATGATTAGAGACCAGAAACTTCTCAAATATAATCACCATGAATAAGAGCATTAAATAAACTTAAAATGAGTCAAGCTAAAATAAGACAGAAGAATATGGATCAGTTTCATTATGTACAAAAAAGGACGTAAATATAAATGTCATGAAGGAACGGGATAAATTGTCTGATTTACAATAAATCAGTTCTATAAAATAAACCAAGTCAGATCTAAACTACAAATTTTAATTTATTTCTAATCGTCATCGTCAAGTCCACACTTGTCCCAAGTATTTGAGGTCAGCTGACTCTGCTACAATTTTTATTTGATTTCTGCTAGTGTAAATACTATTATATTTCATTTGTATTTGTATTGTTTCCAAGACAGTCTATTTGGCCTAGCTTTAATGAAATCAGGTTAATTTACAGCCCAAATGTTCAAACGTTCAAAGCGACAATACAAACTTTTATGTTGATACCACTCCTCCCTCATGTGATCGCTTACTAAAGCATGACACCATGAAATCATCAACCGAGGCATGGGGATCTATCTTGTGCTATGTCAATGAGCCTATGGGCTTTTGACAAAGATAATCTTTTACTTGTATAGAGGTCTCTAATGAATCAATGCACATGCCCCTATAGACGTTACCCCCATGATCCTCAAATTGAGTAGCCACTTTGATGATCATTGGTCACTTGCTCATTATTGATAATTTACAGACTGGAATATGAAAGACGAGCACCAAGACCCATATTTCTTTTTAGGCATGAAATAGAAGCAGCACAAAAGCCACATAGAGCAGTAACTTAGTAGTATGAATAAATCACATCTATCAAACAACTTGACTATCAACAAAAGAATAATGAGCAACGATTAACTAAATACTATTTTCCATGTTCAGAAACAAAAAATCAAAGCATGAGATAATTTACCTAATTCAGAAATTGGCAGTTTCTTTTCAATAACCAAAAATTAACAAAAAATTGTATACATACGATTTGATAGGAAAAGTGATAGAGAATACCTTAGAAAACCAGTAACCCTCGAACATGGAGCATGAAAAGGAAAAGGCTTCAAGAAAAGGTAAGCAACTATCAATTCAACTGCTTCCTCTTCCAAAAATAAAGAAAAAAGGTGCGCAGCAACCCAACGTTTTGCAAGCCTATGAAGCAAGATAAGACACATAAGCAAGGTTCACAATATCGACCCATTCCGTGCGAAACAGACGAATTTTTTCGTTCCAACGTGGAACCGACACCGGCACACACGAGACGGCGACGACAATGACGCGATCAGCAGCAGTAGCGATCGGCGACGACACGATCAGCAACAGTTCGAATGCAATCGTACAGCGCGATCACGAATGGGAATGTGATCGCGCTGCGCGATCGCGAATGGGAAATTTCTAAAATTAAAAAATCTATAAATTATAATTAAAAAATGTATTAATTAAAAATTTATATATATAATATAAATTAATTAAACTGTAAAATTTAATTAAATAAATTATTAATTAATTTATATAATTATATAAATTTATATTTTTATTTAAAAATAAAAAAAAATAAAAAATAAAAGATATTTTAATTAAAATTCTAAATTCGAATTTATAATTTATTTAAAATTAAATCTTAAATTCTTTTTTTTAAATTAACTAAAATTTTAAAAAAATCAAATAATTAAATATTAATGTCTAAAAAAAATACCGAAATAATATCGGCACGGACGATACGGTACCAAAATAATATCATTTCGGTCACTGAACGAAATCTCGATACGGATCGAGATTTAGAACTTTGCACATAAGACAATAATTAAAATTTGAGAGAAACTGAACCACTGTGGAGTAGCAGAAGTTCAAACAACTGAATAAAATTTTACCTAACAACTGGACCATATGTAGGGTAGCAGCCATGTAAACCATTAATCATACTGGAGTGCTGGCTCCGCATAAAAAGTTTTTTATCTACTGAAAAAGTCTCATTTTTATCCACAACACCTAGAAGAACATAGGCATATAAGCATCGCAATCAAAATAATAGTATATAAGTGATCAATAGCAGATTCAGGATCCAAACCTTGTGTTCGTAACATGTTAGATCCTTTCTCATGCATAATTCTGAGACAAAATGAATAACCAGACATAAGTATGTTCAACTCGTCTTCAGAAGCGACACAAAGTGCACCCCAGCGCTCCTCAAGACTGCATAAAATTAATCATCAGACATCCAAGACAAAATTGATCGACTAGCATAAGATAAGCTCAGGTTCAAACAGTAGTACTTCAATAAACTTTCTACCTTTCTCCAATTTTTAGCAAAAATGCAGATTTAGTCTTCTCAATGGCTACAGAATCCAAGGGCCAATTGCCTGAACCCTCCAACTGTATGTGGTAGCAAATGAAACTAAGATGAGAAAGAATCAAAAGTAACTAAAAACCACCCTAAGGGCTTGTTTGGGAGGAGGTGAAGGAGGTGTAAGTAATGGAAGGGTAAGGGTAAATAAGGAAGAAAAAAAGACTATCTTTGTTTGGGAAGAAGTGAGGGAAAGGGAAAGGGAAGGGAAAGGGAGGGGAATGAGGGTGAATTTATACCCCTCCCCCTCACAAAAACTGGACATTTCTTACACCCCAATTTGGGGTGTAAATCTCCTTTACCCTCCCCTTCATTCCCCTTCCATTACTTACACCTCCTTCACTTCCTTCCAAACAAGCCCTAAGGAAATAACCAAGAGAGGACCTGTTATCAATGATAAATGAAAAAAAGGGCATTTCTACAACCAAATTCTCATATAATAAATGGAAAAAAAAAAAGATTAGTAGTGCCGTGTCCAGAATGTTAAAGGAACAGCTGGATGACCTTTTATCGATTTAACAATCAGGTTTGCTTGAAAATATTTCAAAAACAGCAGACTTCCCATATAAAGAAAAACGCACGTGTAGCATATAGCAATACCTGAATCATGACTTCTAATGTTGGAATACAGGTTGTAGCTGACTTCGGCAGTTTTTTGCCTGATTTTGTTTCATAAGCTAGAGGATGAGGTTGGGGAGGAAAAACAGATGTATGCCTGAATGCTACATGAAAACTTGATTCAGTCATGTTGTTATGCAGATCAAAAGAAGACAAAATGTTTACTTTTAAACTGCAAGTCATGCAAAATGTAATGGCAGACAGACAAATTTATTGCACAGGAATCAACACAGCCTACTAATACTAACAAATTTATATAATAATTCACCGGAATGTAGATTTCTTACTGACGCAATGATAATATTTAGCCCCCCAAAAAAGTACACATGGCAAATAAAAACCAAGAGAGTAATAATGGGAAATATCAAAGTCAGGATTACAAGACAAGCTGGATGCATATTATAATTTAATGGAAAAAATAACAAACCCAATAACTCAGACAAAACCAATCAAGCAAAGCCATTTCACAGGCCAAGTTACATAGCATATAATAGCTGAAGGACAAAAACAATAATAAACACAGATTTTTTAATCATTCCTGAAGCTGACAACGACAGTACAAACTGATATAACAGAAGCAGTCAATGACACAGATGAATTGAATAGTTTTTCATCACCCAGAATAACCACAAATAATTGACAATTGTACAAACAGTCAATAGTGCAAAAAGAAAAACTGGATATGCTCATACACCCACAAACATTACGGGCAAAACTCAAACCCATGAGGAGCATAAAAGGGTGCGCAACCAAAACATATTTAAGGCAAAAAATGCTCACCCTTTACCATAACTAAAAATTTCATCTATTAAGGTAAATTTTCTGCAACAGAGAAACAAACTAAACCTTCCAATGGTTGCTTTTGGCAATTAATTCGCATAGATCCTATTAAACAAACAATAGTTGTTAGGAAGTATCAAAGGATTTGTTGCAAATGTGTGTTACCAGAAGGGTGTAAACACATATATATATGCATGCCAAGTTAGCATACATCTGTTAGGAAGATTGTCATCATTAACAAAAATAAAAAAATTGTCATATCGTGACATCAGAGTTAAGACAGCATGGAAGGGAACAGAAACCCATAGAGTAAATTAAACAGACTAATATCTACTGATGCAATGCCAAAATCAAACAATTTGACACAAAGAACAAACACTCAAAGAGAAAATATTATTAAACTGGAGATTATAAAAAAAACAAGAGGTTAGGTTCTAGATTGATCTATTCTCCATTAAAAAAAAAAGATTAAAAAATCATCTATACTACTACTACTACAACAACAATCAAATTTTTATCCCCATCATCATCTATACCTAAATAAATTTTATCTTATTTTATTATTGACAACCAAATCTTTTATGACCTTCCTCTTCTTCGTTTGATGTGTGTATTTGTCATAGTTTCACATCGTTTAACTGAAGCATTTATTGATCGTCTAAGTACATGTTCGTATCATCTTAAACGTGTTTCTCAGGGTTTCCTTTAATAGATGCAACTCCGACTTTCTCTTTAGTATTCTCATTTCTTATTCTGTCCATCCTCGTATGTCCACACATCCACCTTAATATCCTCATCTCTGCAACTCCTATTTTCTGCTCATTTGCCTGAGTCGTAGCTCAATATTCAGTTGCATATAACATAACAAGTCTAACCGTCGTTTTGTAGAACTTTCCTTTAAATTTAGAGATACTATACGATCACATAAAACACCCGATGTTTTCCTCTATTTCAACCATCCTGTTTGTATTATATGTAAGATATCTCTCTCAATCCCTCCATCTTCTTGTAAAAATGATCTTAAATACTTAAAGCTTTCAATTCCAAATAACTCGTCATCTCCTATTTTAACATTTATCTCATTACGTTTAATATTGCTAAACTTAAATTTCATATATTATATCTTTACCCTACTAAGTCTAAAATCTTTCACTTCTAGAGCATCCGACCAAAATTCTAATTTAGCATTTACTCCATATATCTCATCTATCAAAACAATATCATCTGCAAATAACACGCACTACGGTACTATATCTTAAATGTATCCAATGAATTCATCCATGATTAGTGAAAAAAATAGAGATACATATACTTAATTAGTTCAATATATGTTATGCTAACACCTCTCTTTTCTAAATTTCTCTTGAGACTCTATAACAAGCTTTTTCTAAATCAATGAATACCATATGTAGATCTTGATTTTGCTCTCAATATTTTTCAATTAGTTGCCTGAGAAGATGTATAGCTTCTATTGTCGACCTTCCAGGCATGAACCCAAATTGATTTTCGAAAACCGTGGTCTTCTTCCTTAATTTTTTTTTCTATTACTCTCAAAGTTTCATTGTATGACTCATTAATTTAATATCCCTACAATTTGCACAAGTTTGTACGTCCTCTTATTCTTATATAAGAGAATTAGAGTACTTACATTTCATTGATCATATATTTTTTTTATTTTCAATATCATATTAAATAATTTTATAAGTCATTTAATACATTATTTCCCTAGACACTTTCATACATCTACAAGAATATCATTTAGTCCAACGATTTTTCTATTTTACATCCCATTTAAAGCTTATTCTACTCCTGAAATTTAAATTTCTATACTCCTTTAACCTACTTAAATTACCTAAGTTAAGTTGGTCATCTAATTCTTCATTAAAAAGTTGATGAAAATACATCTTCCATCATTTTTTTATTTCTCTATCATTTACTAGTAGCATTCATCTTTAATACATCTTATTTGGTTAAGATCTTTTGTTTTTCTTTCTCTAATTTTAGCTATTTTATAAATATCTTTTTCCTCTTTTTTGTATCTAATTTTTTATATAACCGTTCAAAAGTTTCATTCTTACCCTCATTCAGTGCTTTCTTAGTCTCTTTTTTTATTATTCTATATTTTTTTAAGTTTTTCTCGTTCTTACAAATATATAATTTCTTATAGGTAGTTCATTTTTCCTTTATTTTCTCTTGTACTTTCTCATTCCACCACCAAGATTCCTTACTTAGTGGTGCATAGCCCTTTGACTCGCCAAGTACACTTTTTGTTACTATTTTTAACTTTGATATCATCTTATCTCATGTCATATTAGGGTTACCATATATTTCTTTGAATACTTGTACTCCTACCTTCTCCTTAAATATGTTCTGTTTCTCATTCTTTAACTTCCACCACTTAATTCTAAGAGTCATGTATATTTTTCTTCTATTGATACTATGCTTAAAACATATATCCAACATTGTTAATCTATGTTGGATAGTTAAGCTTTCTTCAGGGATGACCTTGCAATATTTATAAATCTTTCTATTCCTCTTCCTAACCATAAGAAAGTCAATTTGTAATTTATTATTCTCAATTTTGAATGTGACCAAGTGTTTTTTTTTTTTCTTAAAAAACGTACAAGCTAATATAAGGTCATATGCTATTGCAAAATCCAATGTAGTTTTACCCTCTTCATTTTTTGTTCCAAACCCATAGCCCCTATGCACCCTCTCATATTCCTTATTTTTTACTCTATCATGTCCATTTAGATCGCCTCTTATTAAAATCATTTCATTTGACAGAATATTTTATCGTCCCAAAATCTTGATTTAGTACCTTCATCTAAATCTGCTTGAGGTGTATATATGTTAATTACATTCATAGTTTCATTCTCCATTACTATCTTAAGAGTTATAATTATATCCTCCTTTCTGACTACTCCTACAACTTCATCCTTTAACGAACTATATACAACAATACCCACTTTATTTTTTGTTTTACTCTTTCCTGTGTATCACAACTTACAACCCGAGTTCTCTATCATCTTTGCCTTCTCACCTACCCATTCTGTCTCTTGTACATACAAAATACTAATTCTTCTTCAAATCATCGTATCTACTATCTTCATTATTTTACTAGTAAGAATTCCTATGTTTCATGTTCCATGTTCCAAATCTTAAACTATTAGTTTTCTATAATGTGTTCTTACCATTGTTGTCAAAAGCGATCGCTTCGCTCGCTTAAGCGCGAAGCGACGCGAAGCGCACAGACAACGCTTTAGAAACCTCGAAAGCGCACGTAGTTTGCGAAGCGTGTGTTTCTGCGATTTTTTTTTCCTTTTTTGTCACGTTCTGCAACTCTATATATAAATCTCACTGTCTCTTGAGTTTCCCTGATCTCCGTCTCTCGTCGCTGCCTCGACCGTCGCCTCTCGTCTACCTCTCGTCGCCACCATCTCTATTGGTAAGAATTTAACTTTGTGTTTTTTTTTCACGCTTCTCTGGCCTCGTGCAACCACCCACGGGTCTCGAGTGGCCTCTGTGGGGGTCGCAACGCCGTCACACGACCTCCGTGGGGGCCGCAACATCGCCGCTACGGCCTGCGGAGGTCGCGGCGTCGTAGCCTCCAGGGGGCGCGAGGTTATCGCTACGCCTTCGCGGAGCGCGAGGCCGCCGTCGGCATCGCCGTGACCGCCTCGCGGGCGCAAGGTCGTCCGCTACGCCTCGTGGCGCAAGGCCATCGCGCTTCGTCGGGCGCGACCTCTACGGGCGCGAGTCCTTCGCGGCGCGCGTCTGGCGGTCGGAGGCGCCGGGCCTCTCGCAGGGGGTGCGAGGCCGTCGCGAGGTCGCGACCTCCGCGGGGCGCGAGTCCGTCACGCGACGTCGTGCGGCAGCAGAACGTCGGTGAAAACCCCGTATAAAATTAATCAAACTTTAATAAAATCATCTTATAAATTTAAAAATATTTTATAAATTATTTTAATTTTTAATTATATTTAATCAAATTAATTAAATTAATTTTTTTACCATTTAGTATTTTTTTACTGTTTAATTTTTTTTTTTACTATTTAGTATTTTTTTATTGATTCATTTGTATTGATTTCTTTCAGTTATTTTAACTATGTCAAATACAACAATTCCATCAACTCGAAAGGATATTGCTTGGAATTATGCAACATGTTCAGATCCTAAAAATCCAAATATTGTTGGTTATATTTTTTGCAGTAAAATAACAAATGGGGGGATTTATCGACACAAGTTACATTTAATTGGAGGCAATAGAAATGTGAAAGCTTGTCCCAAATGTCCCGAGCATGTTAAAGAAGAAATTAGAGAGTTCATGCAAAAAAAGAGTAATTTGAAAAATCAAATGGATGATATTCCTCATTCTGATGATATTGTTGATTTGAAAGATTTAGAAGAATGTGAAGATGATATTCAAACTAAAGTGAAAGGGAAACGACCAATGTCCAAGCATTAATCCTACGGTCCAAGGTAAAAAGTGTAAACAAATTGGACCTATTAATCTTTATTTTATGAAAGATGTTGATGAAATTGTCAAACAACGACGTGCAAAAAAGAAAGGACAATATGATGAAAATAAAAAAAAATTAAGAGATATTGCGGTTGAGAAATTTGCTACATGGATGTATGATGTTGGAATTCCTTTCAATGTCGTTAAATATGATTCTTTTGAGCCTTGTATTGAAGCTATTGGGCAATTTGGATCGGGGATGAAACCTCCATCATATCATGAAGTGAGGGTTAAGTATTTGAAGGAGTTGGCAAATACAAACTTACTTCTCAAATCCCACGAAGAAGATCATGCTAAGTTTGGGTGCACAATCATGGCAGAGGGGTGGACAGATAAAAAGGGTAGGACTCTTATAAATTTTTTGGTAAATAGTCCTAAAGGAAGTGTATTTGTTGAATAAGTTGATGCTTCAGGCTATTCTCACACAGCTGACATGATGTTTGAGTTACTTTCTAAATTTGTGTATCGCATTGGAGAAAAGAATGTGGTTCAAGTTGTAACAGATAATACAAGCTACAATGTCAGTGCAGGTAATATTTTAAATTTATGTTACTTTCAATTAAGACTTGGATCAGATTTTTAATTTTTTGACTAAATTTTCTTTGTTTTTTCAGGTCGTCTTTTGGAAAATTGATTTCCACACTTGTACTTGACTCCCTGTGCAGCTCATTGTTTAGATTTGTTGCTCGAGGATATATTCAAAATTCCTCATCTCAGAAAATTGCATCAACGAGCATTAACGGTGAATGATTATATTTACAATAGACCGCAAGTATTGAGCATGATGAGGGAGTTTAATGGACAGAGAGACATGGTAAGAACAACAAAAACACGTTTTGCAATTGTTTTTTTGACTTTAAAGCGGTTTCACGTACAACAAGCAAATCTGAGAAAGATGTTTACATCTGAAAAGTGGGCAAATAGTTGATTTTCTAAAGAGGCAGCCGGAAAATGTGTAGCATAAGTGATATTGATGCCTTCTTTTTGGAAAAATATAGTTTTTGCATTAAAAATTAGCGGCCCATTGGTGAAAGTATTGCAGCTAGTTGACGGTGAAAAAAGATCTCCTATGGGTTATATTTATGAGTCAATGGACAGAGCCAAAGAAGCTATTGCTGCGTCATTTAACAATAATGAAGAGAAATATCGTAGTGTTTTTGAATTGATTGACAAAAGATGGAACATTCAACTCTATCGACCTTTACACGCAGCCGGATATTTCTTGAATCCAGAGTTTTTTTACTCAAACCCTGACATAGAAAATGATGTAGAAGCGATGGAGGGTTTGTACAAGTGCATATCTAGATCGGTGAGAGGTGAGGATTTACAAGATAAGATCATGAATCAATTGGAAAAATACAAAAAAGCAGGACTTTTTGGTTTCCTAATGGCTATCAGACAAAGAGCTTTAAAATCACCAGGTAAATTCATAAATAATATATTGTGCAATGTCAATATTGGATGGTAATAAAGTTAATCTTATATGTTTTTGTATTTCAAGCTGATTGGTGGTGTTCTTATGGTGCATCAACCCCCGAATTAAAAACATTTGCAATGAAGATTTTGATCCTCACATGCTCTTCTTCAGGCTGTGTACGTAATTGGAGTATTTTTGAACATGTAAGTTGGAATTTTTTCATACATATTAAAATTTATATTATGGACTTAACTTCTTTTAAATTTTTGACAGATACATTCTAAGAAAAGAAATAGATTGTCTCAACAACAATTGAATGATTTGGTATATATCAAGTACGATAGAGCTTTAAGGCGAAGATATGACATGCGAGATAAGATCGATCCTATTACTTTGTCAGAGATAGATGATAGTAATGAATGGTTGATGGGAAAATTGGATGACAGTGATAAAGATGATGATAATGATTTTGTCTATGAAGGTGAAGATTTGCGTTGGAGTGATGTAGCACAAGCGTCTGGGGTTGGTGAAAGTGCATATGACTTTCGATCTCAAAATACGTCTACTTCAAAAGGAGCATCATCATTTGCTTCAGCAAAAAGAAAGCAATCTTCAACTCAAACTAGTCTTACAGATGAAGAAGAGATCAACCTTGATGATGAAACTGATGAAGAAGATACCGATGGATACAAATCAAACGACGGAGCTGATGACGTAGATTTGGACAATGAAGATGAAGATGATGATTATTTTGATATTTGATAATTTGATACTTGATATTTTGATATTTGGATACTTAGTTTCTTGATATTTTGATATTTGGATACTTAGTTTGTTCATTTTCTTTATATCTTTGTTGGGTGTTGATATCTACTTTGATATTTTGATAAAATATTTTGTTTATTGTATTTTTTTCCATAAAGCGTGCGCTTCGCTTTGCGCTTTAAGCCCCAAGACCCTTGAGTGCTTTTTTGCGCCTAGCGCTTTTGACAACTATGGTTCATACCCAACCTATGATGTGAGAACTCTTACTTATTTAACACTACATCCAAGTTCTCATGGAGATGTAGCGATCCTTGTCAATACGTTACAGTCAGACCCTGCAACGCAAACTCTTGTGTATTTGTCACTACACCCGAGTTCTGAAAATGTAGAGGTCATTACTAAGACATTACAGTCAGACCCTGCAACGTGTTCCTTCTAGGGAGCAATCTAGTATTAGCACAATAGTTAAATAGATCCATTCATTGAACATTTATCTTAGTTTAACATTGACCGACAACCTAACGCAATCCTCCTCTTTTATTCGGATTTGGAACCGATCATGACAGGATTAACTCATCATGATAAAAAATCATCTATATCTCCTAATTATTTGGTAAATAGATAGCCAAATTTGTAAATATGGTGCTGAACAAAAATTAAACCACAATAAAATTAAATTTTACAACCTATATCATCAATGTTTCATTAAGTTCATAGAAATAAAACCTGGATCAAGTGGCTGCACACTGGATATTTTCAGAGGAATGTCCTCTAAAAGCCGCAACCGCTTTGACAAAAGCTCAAATGCCTCTAGCAGCGCACTAGAAAATGCTACAGGATCTAGAGAATCAGAAAGAAAAGATAGATAATTGAGCACAAAATGCACAAAAAAAAGGAAACAGGACAACAGCACAAGGTAAAAATAGGGACAACAAAGCAACAACAGCCTTACCTTTACCATTAACTTGCAGGCAGAAATCCAGCTGATTAACTACATGAACTATGTCTTCCTCAGAAAGAACTAAATGGATAGAGATTAAGTAATCACAGATTCTTTTAATTATCAAATGTCTCTCCCATGTCTCGCACTCCCATACTGTAACAAGGCATAATGATTTTAGTCAAATAGAATATACATCCTGACTAAACACAAGTACATAAGCTAGAAGATTAAAGGTCACCTGTGCTTTCTGCAATGGCCCCATCTTTAAATCTCCTAAGTTCTGCTTTTTCCCCCCAGAGTTTTCTAAACTTCATAACCTGGAGGATAAGAAAACCCATTTATCCTTAATTGTACATGTAAAGATAAGATAAACATAATTGCTGCTGATTTAAGTTAAGAAAAAGAAGATAAAAGAAATTGCCTCCTCTTTATTTTCTGGGTTTGGACCAATATCAACCACTCTGAAGCTGTTCTCTTGGGAGCTGATTAATATTCCGACAATGACAGGCTCATTACCAAAATTTGACAATCCCTGCGAATGATAACTATTAATTTCAGTAAAAAAAAGTAATGATAAAAGAGAAATAAAATTAATACACCAATCTGCATAGTGCATACATCTTCTATGTTCCAATCTAAAGGTGTACTTCTCCATACTACACGAACTAATTTTGCTCTATCACTTAGCCCTCTTTGCAGTAGAGACTGGATGTTCTTTTCGTAAATTCTCCAACATTCATTGTCCATACAAAAATCTTCCGAACAAATTTTGGGATTACTTTTCAAATTTATCCTGTAATGAGAGGAAAGAAATAAAATCTGACTTTTGGAAATAAGTGAACTTGCTGAAGGAATTAAAAATAAAAATCATTTTATTATTAAATGTCAAAAAATACAAAATGCAAACTAAGAGACTACAAGGACCAACAAGAATTCAGAAATAAAAATAACCAAGCATTGCATGAACTATCAATGTCGACCCCCAGAAGTGACCATTATGATTCAGTTTAATAACGATCCCATTAGAAAAAGCTTCAAAGTCTCCATGGAGGCACAAAGATGCAGAATATGTTACAAAGTGTAGAAGCTAAGCTAAACTAAGAATACAATCTTGAAGGATTTCCATAAATAATCAGTATTTGTAGTACAGTATCTTAGAAGGACAAAGGAAGGGAAAGGGAAAGAGTTATAAGATTAAAAACTTCCATATGCACACCAAATTTTCCAATAAGCTTCTCATGCTTCTCAGTTTTCACAGCATTAATTAGTAGTCCATGTAGGAACAAAAGAAACAAGAGAATAGAGTTTCAAAAACTAGCAAACTCATCCATCAAGTTTATTGGTGACGATTACTGAAAACACTGAAAAACATGATGTCATGAAAGGAAACATCTTTTGAAGAAATTAACAGGAATTTGGGTAAGATAATTTCTAATAAAACAAATAAAAGAAAACTAGATATTGTCTATACAAGTATATATAGGGCATGTTCCAGGTTTATATAAACTTTTGTGGTTTATAACATTATATGATTCCATCAAGTTCAAACAATAAGTCTCAGATCTCAAGTTTTATTGGGAGACTGATTACCTAAAGCAAGAATCAAACTTAGCAGCAAAGTCAATCTTTGTCATGAAAATCTCCTCAAATCCACCACCTCTGCATTTGTCAATACACCTAAGAGTCCAAGATACTTCATCCTGCAGCTGAAGAGGAATACAAACCATGTATACTCTCAGAGCAATAATAACATCAAATAATTGACAATGGAAAGCATGTATGCCCAAGCATTATCAGGATGAACACCAAGTGGGATGAACACCAAGTGGAAGATGTGTATGCCAAAGTGAACTAGAACAGCAGAGATGGATATTGATGCTGACACAACTATGATAGGGATGGTTACCTCCACAAAAGCTGTCTTTGTCATGCGAAACAACAAGTTGAAGGAGCATGATGCATCAAGGAACACTGTATCAAAGGATTTTAGGAGTTGATTCATATCCTGAAAGAGATTCACACACCAAGGAACAATGAACTTGTAAGCAGACATTCAATACTACATTCTTTGAGCACAAAAGGGAAAACATCATGCCTAATAAAGTGTTAATTACCTAGAAAAGTCAGTTAATCCATAGTAATAACATGTAACAGGTAAAGACATAAAACAGAAGCCACTGCACAAGATGCATACCTCCTTCGCTATATTACAATGGTCTTGAGGGCGAAGAAAAAGTGGCCTATCTTTCAAGTTTAAAGTTGCTGTAAAGAAGAAACAATTTCAAGTTCAGTTTTTTGTGAAGAGAAGTCATTATCTGGAATTAAGAGGTAATCTGATCAATTCACCAAATTATTTGTTCGGACCAATAGCAATTATTCACCAAATCAGGGAATATAAGTTAGCAATGAATTCTAGATTTGTATGGGCGGATGTTATGAATATCATATGTCCAGACCATTCAAACTGGAACATGCTTCATCACCAGTACATTAAAATAATAAATCTTTCACAAGAGGTAGCACTTCTTAAATACCATCTACATAGACCACAAGGAGAAGGTTTGACCTTTTTCAGTAGTGACTTCCTGCACTGAACTGTTATTTGTGACAATTTCTTATTTCGAGTTTGCAGATTTTAGAAAATAAAATAAAGGCATTGAAAAATTAAAAAGGAAAAAAGTCAATATTTATCATATTATTCAGCTCTAGTAAATTCAAATATGTTAAATCAATCAATTCTAAATAATTTACTACTTTCTTCAACTTTCAAATTCAATTTTTAAGAAATGAAAATTGAAAATAGGAGGTTTTCCCAGTCAAACACTATAATTTTCCCACAGTGACACCAGGGTCAAATACTAGTTTCATGTAGACATTGGCCTGAGCCTGTAACAGACCCGATACAATAGAACAGCTTTTCAGTATGTACAAAAATATTGTGCAAGATGATTGGAGGATGATTTTACTCCTTCGGTGGCTCAAGGAAATGGAGCCAGAAAATAAAGTGGAAATTAAAAAACTGCATATCTACTGAGATATTTTGAGACAAAAATACAACTATCTCAAATGCAAATATCAAATTAAAAAAAACAAAGGAAATGCATACGGTGTAATATTATACTTTTGCTACTAAATGTATGTCCATGGATTATAAAGTTGATGAAAAGGAGCCTCAGTGGTATGGATTATAAAGTTCCATTGTTCTGTGTGTCATTACATAAATTGAAATCTTTTATCACCAATAGATAAGCTGATTGAACCCAGCAAGCCAAAATTAGAGCTGCAGTCAAATCTCAATCAAATTCTCAGGCAGGATACTAACTAAAGTCAATAAACTGGACTGACCAGCAAATCAGGATCTGCAACTACTCATCAGTAATGTCACAGGTGTTGGGTGCTCACTGAGGCATTCAGGCAAGACAGAGCCAAGACATCATGCATCTCAAGAACATGTTACATGAAATACAGTCATGAATCTAGATGTGTGGCTTGCTGAACTAACTCGTATGTGGAAAAAGGTAAGCTTTTTTTGCATTCATTTTACCTTTTTTCTTCCTGTTATAGTCCATGAACAAACTCTCCTATGTTCATCGACAGAGATGGAACAAACAAATAAAAAGAAAGAAAAATAGACATAATAAACCATAGAGATGAGATAATATAATATATTGCACTCATATAAAGCTATTTCCACAATTTCATATTTGCTTCATTTTAGATATTTTATAAATGTGTCCAACTTCAGTTTGGTGAATACCCAACACTAGGACAATAAGAGTCCACGACACCTTAAGAGGCTTCTAGAGCCTTTTACAGTACTACAACTAATTGTGACAATGCAATGTCCAACTCAATGTGTAACCTGAATTTT
This sequence comes from Wurfbainia villosa, assembly GCA_025175895.1. Classification (NCBI taxonomy): domain Eukaryota; kingdom Viridiplantae; phylum Streptophyta; class Magnoliopsida; order Zingiberales; family Zingiberaceae; genus Wurfbainia; species Wurfbainia villosa. The sequence continues at coordinate 243,069 of JAKLTH010000280.1, forward strand.
AAGGTATCAACCTGAATTTAGAACCAGAGTTTTAGTTATGGATTTGAACTATTATTAAATCCAACACAGTTCTAATTGCATATCAAAAAAAGTGGAACCGCCGCATTAGCAGCCCCCCTACGGCTGCCCCACGCCTAAAGGAGGGAAGTAAATTGGGAAGCGCTCGCACAGACAATCTCAACTTCCTTGGTTTGTCACCTCATTTGGAGGAAAATCCTACAAATTCACCGTAGCTGGGGATTGAACCGTGGATATCTGAGAGCCGAGTTGGACACCCTGTCGTTGCACCGTAGCCCTGGAGGCTTCTAATTACCTATCAAGTTCTACCTAGTAGTTGCATATCTCTAAATTTGAACAATGTCAACATGAATCTCATATCACCCTCTGAACATATAGAAACAAATAAAACAACAATAGAGCCCTTAGAACAAAGGTATATTGGTAGAGTTTTCTTTTTTAAATGGCAGTATAGACAGTTATAAAAACTGAGATCTCCATATAAAGAGTGGTTCTTTATTGAGATGGCATATGAATATTTAATTGTAATAACTTAAATCCATGTGCATAGTGTTGAAACAAAGAATAAGCAGTATAAAAATCTTGTACCAATAAATTTCAGTGTAACCCGGAAAATTTGCATCACATTCATTGACTTGTGTATCAGGCTTTCTCCAGATCCAGCAACAAGGTGCGACAAAATCATAGAAATTAAATAACCATTTAAGCTGTCATGTGAATAAAGGGAACTCCTATTCCGAACCCAAACCTGCAGAGATTAATTAATCAGTCCGACTTGACTAAAAATGTTCTACATATTATTAATAATGCTTATGCATGAGCTAATATTTAAACAAGAATGAAACTTGCATGTTACCAAATTGCTAGAATTGGCATGCTCATAGTAGCTTTTGGTAATGAACATCAAAATTGTTACTTTTCAGAAAAGAAGGCGTACTTTAAGCAAAATTAGTGCTTCCTTCAAAACTTTCCATTCATGAAAATCTTTTTGTACATATTCAGAGTTCTCCTCCAAGAACATATCTTCCAAGATGCTGCTGTTATATATTGGAGTTGCTTGGGCAAGACCATCTTCTGCAATGACGAATAGAAAATTTTATGTGCACTGTGCAGACCAAGAAATTCATCTGGGCAGGCCACTGACAAATATTACCTTGTGAAAATGAGCGAACGTTATTTCGTGACAAACTCAACCTGGACACACTAAATAAAGAAGTTGCAGTTGGAATGATCCGAATAAAAAAATCAGAAAGATCTGGAGAGTTCATTACTGCAGCACCGAGAAAGGTAGTTTAGTTTTGTCCACAGACAAATCAAACAAATGACATTAACAATGTGGCCCTTTAAATAGAGAAAAAGCGGAATGATCTTCTATGCTGAGGCCTCGAATAAATCACATTGTTTAACACGATTGTAGCGCTTATAAAGTTTTAGGGAAATAACACAAAATTGTATAGAGATTATAGTACGCTTTAAAAATAACCTGGAAAAATTATCAATACAGGTTTGCGGCCTTCATCCTGAAAGCTTGACCATACAATCTTCTTAACAGCAGAGCATGATTCCAAGCTCTTCGCTATAACTCGGAGGTAAAGGAACCTCTTTGCGTGGTACCTATGGTTCAAATAATCTTTCTCGTGAAAGCAACCCTAAACACAAAATTGAATGTTATTGCAAAAACCCCATCAGCCTACGAAAAAAAATAGAAAACGTAAAAAAAAACCTCACCTTAGGCATTCGAACTAAAAGATCAACATTGATGTAAGGTTTTGCCATCGAACTTATCGAGTGGCTTCCGCCAACTTGGACGGACTCAGGCACACGGAACGTGAAAGAAACCTTCTCACTTGGCACGCCAAGGTCTGCGATGAATCTGGAAGCCTCGTCAGCCCTCACTAGCTGCTCAGGAATCGACTTTATGGCATCTACGACAGAAGTGACCGCTTGGTCTACAATTTCAACGGTGGAATCATCCAGTTGCACCTCTTTCAGTAGCTCTCCGAGCTTGAAATCCATAGAGTCTGATTCCATGGCCTGGAGGGATGGTAAGACGACGACCGGTGATGACAAGAGAAGGAGATAAGGTGGCGACTATAGTCTGCGAGAAGCCAAAGTGATATTAGGGTAAGAGGGAAAACAGGAGCGGCGGCGGCAAGAGGGAAAACGTGAAAGAGAGGCGGCGGCAAGAGGGAAACCGGGAGCTTTCGCCTCGATTAATTCATGGTACATTAGTTCTGGTTTTATATATATATATATTTTTTTATTATTATTATTATTTTCAAAAAATATATATATGGCAGGAAAAAACAGTAAATAAATAAAATATTTATGAATTAAAAATACGATATAAACGAATACAAAAATTTATAATTTAAGCACTCGGAGATTAAAACAAAAATATTTTTATCGAGTCATATTAAGATTTTAAGATTTAAATGAAAGAATCGATTTTCGAAAAGAACGATCGACTATCAATGATTCTCAGATGATTTGCATTTAACCATCTGAGATATAATTTACCCTTCTCTATACGTAGGGGCAATGGTGAGCGACCGCTAATGCGACAGTTCCATATTTTTTTTAATTCGATTGAAAATATACTTTAATCAAAAAAATATTTTGATCATTAATTACAAAATATCATTTCTATCGTTTTAATTGAGTAGCGTAGAGTAGAGTGCAATTGATTACGAGTGTTTGTAAATTAGTCATTGTAGAATAAAATTATTATTTTATCAAGTATATTTGAAGTTGATTGAATGTTTAAGTAGTTAATTAGATAAACTATTAGTCAATTGATAAATTAAATTTTGAAAAAAAAATAAATTCATGATTTAAGTCGTCTAGTTCGAAATTAATCATTCATAAATAAGATAATTATTTTTGTAATTCAATGGAGTGGGGGTTTCTTTTTTTAAATAAAAATATTAGGGTAAAACAAAAGTAATTGTCCAAGTTTATTTATGTACGGGCTTAAAAGTATAAACGAAGGCAAAGTGTCATTCTTGAGCCACAATTCATTGAGAAAAGGCATTTGCACAAGGTTTGAGCTCTTCAATTATATTATTTTTCTTTACATTTTACTTTTACTATACGAGGAGAGAAAAAAGCTCTTTCCTATAAAAATATATTTGACTTTCTGAAGTAAGAGCAGAGTTTGAACTGCATTATACTTGATATTGCTTTGTATATTTTTGTTATTTATTAATAGACTTTTAACGGCGCGACCGTTTTTAGTACAACACATCTATTTTTGTTTTTTTATAACTCAGATGTAGCTCGATTTAATTATCACATATCGAATAAATTAAGAGATCGAAACAACAAAATTAATGAATGCCCCATGTAATTCGGTTCCAATCCATAAATCAAAAACTCATTCAATCTGTCTAGGAATAATTTGACATGAGATTCTCAAAAAATAATACTAATAAAAAAAAAATCAAATTGTGACAATAGAACTGCAGACAGTTTTTTAATTGCACATACGTTTCCATGTATGGCAACGAGGGATAATTAATTACCCCGTGGGAAGTGTCTAGTGGTCACATATAGACGTTACATTATAAGATCGTTAATCAATCCTCGTAAATGCGAGAGTATCGTCCCTCCATACGATAGTTACTAGTCTTAAGGGTCAAAAATCTATCGTGATTTATCTTCCTTACGATGGTCCGGAAACGAACCCGTTAGATTGACGGATTCTAATTTTTTGCATTATTAGAGGGATAATTAATCTCTTAATATAATCAAGATTATATTATAGGATATATTAATTTATTTGATAATATTTTAAAAACGTTATATAATATAATTACATAAAAAAAAAAAAAGGTAAGATTCGTAATTTAGATTATAAAAAAAAATTATATAATTCGATTACATTACAAACTCAATATTTATCGTAATAAATATATATTTTTATATTTTTTATTGTTTCTCAATGCTCGTCGACGGTGACCACTGGCAATGGTCGTCGATCGTCGACCGTCGATCGATCGTCAATCATTGATCATTCGATCAGTCAATTATTTATCATGACAAATATATAATTCTTTTATTTTTTTTATTGCTTTTCGATGCCCATCGAAAGTGACCATTAGCGACGGTCATCAACTGTTGGTCAATCGACAACTGTCGATCGATCGTCGATCGTTGATTATTTAGTCAGATCATTCAATCGGACAATTATGTATATCTAACGTCATATTGATACGACGATAATAACAATATGAAAATTGTGCATCTGGATAGCGGATAGATTAACTTAACCGCAACAAAATAACTTTTATTATGTCCATAAAAAAACAATACAACTGAGAAATCGAATCAAGTTTAAAAAATCATTTTAACAATCTAGATTCGACCTTCGATTATCTTATCAGATAATTTTAAATAATATAAAGTTTGGCTCGTCTGGGTTAGAGAGTTAAACGATGTTTGTAGAGTAAACTTACATGTAAGGAAGGATTTACTAATTTAGCAGAATTATAATATTACAAGAATATTTGGACGGGGGACGTCTGTGAGTATTAGGCCGGTTGGACAGCTGATTATTATGATTATGATTATGATTATGATTATTTATTTAAAAATTATCCACTAGTTTAAAATAAAGTGTGAGATATGGAAAAACACAAACCAGGCGTGTAAGCTGAAAAAGTTCCTAAGAACTCACCGCGCGTTTTTCAGCGAAAGGAAGAGACGTATGACGAATGATGAAGCGGGTACAATCAACGACGTGGCAATAGTGATGGTGTATTTTTTCACTGTATTTTTTGTGGGTGTCAATTTGGGCATTGTTTCGCGGGTAGCAAAAACATAGCTTGCGACCCAGCAGGAAAGATCCCCCTCTCTCTATCTATAACGCCGCCTCGGGATTACTTGGGTTGGCCCTCTGCCCGTTTCCGATACGAACCCAGAGCGAGGCAGGGAGGAGCCTTTGCGACATGGACGACGACGACGAATTTGGCGAGCTCTACACAGACGCCTTCCAATCGGTCGCTGAGTCCGTCCCTACGCCACCTCTCTCCGCCTCGTCGCCTAGCGGTCGTTCCGATCCCCGCCTCCATGCCGAGGAAGCCGATTCCGACGGCGGCGGCGGGGATGGGCCATTGTTCGGCTCATCTCGCGCTGATCCTTCTGCAGAATCCCCTTCGTCCTCGAAACACGCTATAGCGCCTGCCATGGCAGCCGCGGAAGACGAGGAGGAGGATTGGATGCTGGGCCGCGCAACCCCGGCTGTGGATCCGCCAGAGAATTGGGACGATGAGGACGACGATCGAATCCTACCGTCTCGATCGGCAGAGGTCGGAGCCGTCAGTGTGTCCATGGAAGGCGAGCCTAGGGTTTTGGAGGAAGACGAAGAAGAAGCTAGGGTTTCGGGAATTCAAGAAGGGAATGATGGAATTAGTGTTGATGGGAAGTTTAACGCTGTGGAAGAGGATGGGTTTTCATTATTAGGAGGAGGAATAGAGCAGAATTCGGAAAATTTTGATAAAGATCCCCACATCCCTGGACTCTCAGCTGGTCCAGCTTCTTCTGGACCTTTTGTTGGCATCAACAGAGAGGAGCGGAAGCCATCACAAAGCGACGATTGGGACAGTGACAGCGAAGATGATCTCCAGATCGTGCTAAACGATAGCAATCATGGACCTCTTGGGGCAGAGAGGCATAATATGGTTGGGATCGATAATGATGATGATGACGATGGAGAAGAGGATCTGGTAATTGTCACTGATGAGGACCAGCATCATCACCTCCCAATTATGGAGGAGCAAGATTGGAGCGAAGAGGCTATGCAGCCGGCGGGTGATGGGGAGAGAAAGGAAATGTCAGACGTAGCTAAAGTAACAGGTACTGCTGGAGCTGCTCCAGGAGCAAGGATAGGGTACAGCAATCATGGTTTTCATTCACAGCATCATTCGATGTTCAAGGTTGTTTCTACCACATTAGTCCTTGTAATTGAGGTGGAAGCTAAGTTTACGAATGTTGAATGCTAGGTTTTGGCAGTGGAATGCATGCTAGCATTCCTTACTTCTTATACGTTGCATAAGCTTGATAATGCATAACTAAAATATTTTGGTGACTTAGACTGAGTTTGTGTCTCATATTCTATGCTATTTAACATGCACAGAATGTTGAAAATAACAGTAATGTATCAGAAAGAAAGGTAACAAGTATGCAGAAGTTCCGAAATTCTCAGTTATTTTGGTTGCAATTGTGAGTTATTTTGGTTGCAATTGTGTATGTTGTTAATTATCCATATGGCTATCCAGTATTAGTTTAGCAGGACAGACTAGCGTTTTGGCAATTAGTAGCAAAAAATTCTTGTTTCCTGAATCTTAATAAATAAGATTTTTGGCACAAATCTGACAAATTTATATCTTGAATTCAGAATTCTTGATATTCACTTGTGTTTTTCTATTCCTACTGTTATGTGGTATCCATTCACTGGAAAAGAACTAGAAATGGGACAGAAAAATAAGGCAATCAAAAGCATATTACTAAAATAGTATCAACCAATTTGTAACCTTCATTTTGTTTGGAAATAAAAGGCAAATTAGACCAGAAGAAGAACGACGAGATCTTTGTAAGTAAAAAAGAAAAATATATATACATGGCGCCATGGTATTTGATTTAGATCCTGCAACTAATAACTACACGTTTTTGCAAAATTTAATGCTTCCGAACCAAAACTTATTCCATTTTCGTAGTGAATTTATTATTTATGAACTTGATAATCTTGCATACAATATGTTTACATCTTGAACTTATTGAACATATGCTGTAGATATCCTAGTTTAACATCTATCTAATTTAAAATTCTTTCTTGCTCAGTATGTAAGACCCGGTGCAACACCTTTACCTGGGGATCCTACAAGTGGCGTCCCAAGTGTTCAAGGTTCTGCTCGTACTCCCTTTGGCTCAGGTCCTATTCCTGGTCAAGGAAGAGGTGATTGGAGGGCTGTTCCTGGTAGGGGCTTTCCTGGTGCTCCTAAAAGCTACAACACTAGCTTTGGTTTTCCTGCTTGGGCTAATAGTTCGGTCCGTGCCAATGGCATTGGACTGGATTTCACCCTGCCTTCACATAAGTAAGATTTTGCCCCGCTTGGGTTAATGATTGCCACGTTCAGATATTCTCTCATTTTCATTGAATTCCTTTTTCATCTAGCATACCTGCCTATTTTGTTTGTTGGTACTAAAGTTGCATTCAAATATTTTTAAGATTTAGTAGAGATGCTTTTGTGTAATTATGCAATGGTGTTTGGTCAATAGTTTTTTTTTAGTTTTTATCTACTGGGAAAAAGTAGATTATAAAAAGAAAAAGAAAAATGAAAACGAGAAATTTGCCACTGCCACTTCAAATGATTTTCCACACAAGGTCATCAAATTCTCCTTTATTGGGAAACATTTTCAACTTTTTTTTTTCTATTAATGTGAACACATTTTATTATAAAATTCATCAAGCACACATATGCAAACAATTTTTCTTTTGTTTGTGGAAAATCTCCCCACTAAACACTAAAGGTTACACCTACTAACATATGCCTCTATATCAAAGCTATTTCTTATTTCATTTGTGAATCCAATAAACATTTCAATTGTCATGGACAACCAATTGTTATGATTATGATGTGACTAAAAAAAATATGAAATTTGTCTTATATGATGCTCAACACATGAGATTGATCTTGATGTCATATCATTTGTGGAATGAAAGATGATATGAAGTTAGCAGTAAAAGGTGATGGTGAAATTGCTAAAAAATATTCACTGATTTCTGAACATCTGTTGTCATTTCAAGGTCACCTTATCATCTCATCATTTCTGTCACAGTATTCCTAATTGTTTATGGTTGGTTATATGGATTTATTCCTCTGTTGAATATTTAAAGTTATATTACTAGTATTATTCAAATTTTAAATCACTTTTAATTTCATTAATTTAGGCTCCTTTCGTTTTTAACTCAAATTGTTTCCAAGTGTTTAATTATATAGTTTATTTGCAATCTTTGAACATATCCATATAATGCAAGTTCATTCTCTTTATTTTTTATCACCTATGAGAGCCTTTTTTTGGTTTCAAATAGTAGTTTTAGTTTTCTTATATTTTCTAGTAAGTCCACAATCTTTCTTAGCAATCTCATGTTAATTTTTTCAACTTGTTGTTTTCTTAGATACCCAATACTTAATTCAGAAAGTATGATGGATCGTTAAACAATTTATTTATTTAGTTTAATTTTTTTTAATAGTCACACATGACAATCACATAAGATACTAAAAATTTCTCTCCATTTTAATGGTCCCTTCTTTATCATATTTAGTGATATCTTCATAGAACACATTTACAAAACGAGTTTCAGATCTATCCATCCTAATTACCTTCTCATTTCTTTTCTCCTCACTAGAATTACTTCTCATATTTTCAGTTTTCATTTTAATTTCCTTGAAACATTGAGTTTCTAAAATTTCTTTCACAATTTAATAGTCTTTATATACTCATATTAACTAGCATGATGTCATTTACCAATACACACCAATGGGATCTCGCTAGGATATGATTGATTAGTTCATTTAGGATTCCTATAAAAAGATATGGACAGAGCTGATGTAATCCTATAGTGAAAGGGAAATTTTTTTTCTCACTTTTGTAACTTTGTTTAATGCATCATCATACATATGCTTTATCATTGATGTAACCTCTAGCTATTATTTTACCTTAACCCACCAAATTAATTTTCTAAATTTTTCCAAATACTTATTCTTTTCTCTATAATTCTCGATCCCTTTCCTGCTAAATAAATAACATCTATACTTGCTTTTCAATGTGAAGCCAAATTGAGTTTTTGGAAATATTCATCCCATCCTTTATTCTTCTCTCAATGACTCTTGCCTTTACTTCATTCTTTGTTTTGTTAACTTAATTCTAACTTTGTATGTCATATTTATTCTTATAATTTGATACCTGATTTTTTTTTCTATTTCTCACTCATCTTCTTAATTTTGAAACAAAAAACATGGAACTGTATCTTAATCTCCTAGACTTTTCAAAATTCAGTAGAAATATCAACTGGACATACACTTATCATCTTACTGAACTTGCTTCTATGTCACATCTAGTTATATTCTCCTATAGGGTTTCTAAACTTTTCAAAATTTCAGCAGAAATATCAACTGGGATTTACTTCTATTATCTTACTGAACTTGCTTCTATGTTACATCTAGTGTATATTCTCCCATAGGATTGCTAACTTGCTATTCCAATCCTGATTAACATGTGACACCTTGTTGCTAAAGTGAATTTTTATACAATGACAATCTTACTTTTCCTGTCGATTGTGCAAGTCATGGAGCATGCCACCGCCTCCTTTGTTCTTTAAATATCTCCAATTACTCTATTTTCCAGGACAGTTTTTGATGTTGACATTGAGAGTTTTGAGGAAAAACCATGGAGATACCCTGGGGTTGATATTTCTGACTTCTTCAATTTTGGATTGGATGAAGACAAGTGGAAGGATTATTGCAAGCGGCTGGCAAGTTTGAATCTTGTTATTCCTTATAGTTATTGATGTGCCACTTTATTCTTAATGTTCTTTTATTTCTCAGGATCAACTTCGTTTGGAATCAACCATGCAAAGTAAGATTCGTGTGTATGAGAGTGGCCGATCAGAGCAGGTATATACAGATACTAGATTATGCATATATTTGCTTAAGTCACACCTAAACTTAATGGTTGATAGTTTGTCAATTTTCTCTCAGGAATATGATCCAGATCTACCTCCTGAGTTGGCTGCGGCAGCAGGTCATGATATTTCTGCTGATAATGGGCATGGAAAATCAGACAGAGAATCAAATTTTACTAGTCAAGGAAGAGGACAGTTTGTTATGCGGGCACCATTAGTATGCCCCATTATTACTCTGCTATCACTCAACCTTTATGTTTAAGACTTGTTTGGATTAAGAAATTTGGAGAGGAATGGAGTGGAAAGTTTCTTTTTATTTTTATTCTAGAACCTTATCCCACTCTTTCCTTTCTTTTCATGTTTGTTCAATTTTTTCTATTCCACAAGTCAGAGGAAATCTGTCCTTATCTCCCTTCTGTCCTATGCCCTTCCCCCGGTTTTGTTCATACTCTTGAGTTTCCGCTTCCAAATAAGTTAGGGAGTGAATATGATTATATTCTTTAAATATTCCATTAATACTCTTATTTGTTATTAGTATTTGCCTCATTGCATTATTACTTTTTGATTTCTCAGCCAACTGGGAGAGCAATACAAGTTGAGGGTGGTGGGAATGGTGAACGCCTTCCTTCTATAGATACCAGGCCACCGAGACCTCGCGATTCAGATGCGATTATAGAGGTAGTTTCATGGCTTATATTTTGCAGTTTAATTCTAAATTCATTTATTTTTCTACACCTCATCATTGGCAATTACCAACAAAGGTAATTTATGATTTCTACATCCAGATATCTGGTTATGATAATAACCCAAACCAGTTTGTGACATACTATTTTATAGTTGTAGACTCGTAGATATTAACATACTAAAAATGCTTGGTATATAGATTGCGCTGCAGGACGTGTTTGATGATCCAAGAATGTACAACTATGACCCAGAGCAACAGGAGAAGGGTGTTGCAAGAGATGATAGAAGTTTTAATGAGGCTGAGAAGGATGACGGAAACATTGAATCAGAATATACGAACCACTTTTCTCGTGCTTCTGGTTACTGCAACAAGGAAATGACCAGCAGAGCCCTTCTTGCCCAGGAAAAAGCCGAATCAACTGGCAAACATCATAATTCTAAAACAAGAGTTCCTCCCTCTCATAATCGAGCATTAGAGACACATTCTGAAGAAAGGTATGTTATCATTATTCTAGTAGATCTGCTATTTATACCCACTGCAGTCTATTCAGTGAAGCCAACTTTTGCCACACATTTATCCATAATTATAATTAGGAAACACAAATAGAAAGATAAGAGGCTCATGGCTAACATCTGCTTTGAAATTCTAAATTTTGATTTTTTTTAAATTTAAGTAATAGTTGTGTTATTAACTTATTATTCTTGCTTGTAACTGTAAACACTAGTTTGATTTTTTGTGTGTTTTAAAGGTATGTTACACTATTCTGTTTTACATTTTCATCCATTAAATTCACAAATTTGATGTGCATCTGGCATTGGTCTTCGTGTAGCATCTAATGGTTGATGTGTTCGGACCGTTGGATGCGCTAGAGTGGGGTGAATAGCGATCTTTCGATTTCGTCGTGTTTGTGTCTTTACAAAATGATTAGCACAACGGAAATACAAAATGAAACAGTACAAAAACAAACACAAGCAGCACAAGACGAGATTTTTTCGTGGTTTGGAACCTACGGTTCTTACTCCACGGTGGCGCTCTAGTGATCTACTTTCACTATGAACTTCTTCTCGGTGACACATTGGAGGTGGAGAAACCTCCTACAATGTCTTATAACAATAAGAAAACAAAATACAACCAAATATAATACAAGGCGAAAAACAAAATGCAAAGAAAACTTTACAACACTGGGCTTTTGATCGCTTATAGATTTGGTTGCTGTGGAATGCTTTGAAGATCTGGAATTGCACCTGCACTTCCTCTTCAAATCCCCCAAAGAACCGCTGCTCAAAATCCTCCCAAAGTCCTGCTTTTATAACCTGTATTGGGCTGAATTTTCGCCTAGCAATCGACTACCAAAAGCCCCCAGTCGATTGCACGTCTATCCATTATCTCACAACAGACTAATTCACGTTGGCATTCCGGCGACAGTCGACTGCCGAGCCACTAGTTGACTACCAAACCTTCTGTGACCTGCTACAGTGCCATCAGTCGACTGCCCATACACAACAGTTGACTGCTTCATCGGAGCACTATTTCTCAATCGTCAGAGCATCCTTCAAGTTTCTTAAGCACCAGTGGCTAATCGACTGTCGAGCACCTAGCTTGTTTGTCGACTCACCAAGTGCCGAGCACTTAGGCTAAATCCTGAGCCACACAGTGGCCAGTCGACTGCTCTCCAACATCAGTTGACTGTCGAGCACCTAGTCTGAAATTCGAGCCCTACAGTGGGAGTCGACTTTACTGGACCAGTCGACTGGTCTAAATTATCAGTCGGTTGTCACATCTCAAATACGAGGTTTAATCCAAGTATGATCCTCTCATACTTGACACTCACCCATAACCTATATCTAAGCCTTCTAGCTGCTTCCATCAGACTCACGCCTTTAGGGTCCATCCGAGTTTTCCACGACTCATTTACCCTTTGTGCTAGCCTTCAAATGCTTCCATCGGCTATGTCATGCTAACGGGCCTCCTTCGCCAAGTCTCCAAACTTGGACTTTCGCCGCCAAGACTATACACTTGGATTTACGTGACCACGACTACACCTTTGAATTTTTCCTTTGCCAAATATTCATATTTGGACTTTCACCGCCAAGACTACACCCTTGGACTTACATGGTCAAGACTACACCCTTAAACTTTTCCATTGCCAAGTATCCATAATTGGACCTTCCCTTGCCAAGATTTCACCTTTGGACTTTTCCTTGTGAAGTATCCATACTTGGCCTTCTCCATTGTCAAGAATCTATTCTTGGACTTCTCCTTGCCAAGTCTCCAAACTTGAACTTCCACTCGAGTCTCACTAGAGTTTAGTCAACCTTGACCATCTCCTCCATATGACCTTGGATATCCTAATCATACACTAGTAATATGGTCAAATATATAGTCAAACCGTATTGGCAATCCCATTGTCAAATATCAAAATGCTACTCGAGTCTGATCAATCGTGACCTAGGCCGATTGCATCAACAATGGAATACTCATACCTTGGTAAGTAGCAAATTGTTTTATTTGATGAGTATGTGGAAAAATAGCCAGCATTATTGAGCCACCAAGAAGATGAGTATTTTTAAACATAGAATCCCATTGTTAAATGACAAGGAAATTGGATGCGTGTGCGTGTGTGTGTGCGCGCGCTATATATATATGAAAGTGATTCTTTTTGGTGAGAGTGTCAGGGGAAGGGGAAACAGTTGATACATGATCTCATTTTTGGTTCGATGCTCATAATTCACTCACTACAATTGAGACTGGGAGACATATTTTGTCAAAGAACTGGTTGCTCACGCAATCCTAGGAGTTGCAAATGATCAAATGTCACTTGCTTTAGAAGAATTGAGTTTTTGTTAGAATTATGTGAGGTTTGTATACTGGTGGATCTTCTCTTCAATTCTTAACTGAAGATGCTACTCCCATATGAATCATTGAAACAGTGATGAGCAGAGTTAATGAAATAGGGTGCGTGCAACATTGGGGAAGTAAGGTGTTTTATCTACTTCAAACATATAAAATGGATTCTATGGGTGCATACGGGAATTTAAATTAGTTAGTTTAGAGATAGCAAGTCAATAGAATTACAGGTTCCATCTCTGTAGATCATATTTTACGTACCTTTGTTCTGTCAGTTTAAGGTTCAGGATTGAGTCTGCCTTGTCCTGAGCTATAATTGTTTCATATCCATGCTTGTATCAATATTACATGTCTTTCTTCATTTGACAGGAGTATTGCAAATAGCATACTGACATATGAATATGAGAGATTGATTTGGTTCATTTGTAAACACAATAATATTTAGCAAAAAGGTCCATGTTCATTGTTCACTGAGCGAACACTGAATCAATAGGAAGAACACAATTTGCTCTACACTTAATCCTTCATGGCTAAAGCAAATATCATGGGAGCAAGTTATTGATCTTTTTTTTTTCCAAAGTTTGTGCCAAAGATTATCTCATCCCATTCAGTATTATGAAATCATTAGGGCTTGGAGGCATAAAACTAGATAATTTGTATTTTGGAATAGGTTTTACTCTTTTTTTTTCTATACCTGTAGGCACAACTAACAATGGTTTGCTTGCTTTAGGTTGCATCCAGAATCCTCATCTAGAAGACACCTCGATGATCATGAACAGTCAACCGATAGCATGCCTAGTCGAAATGCCAACTCAGACAGACATAATGATCAGCAAAAGGAAACTTTGGCTGATTGCACTGAGGCTAAGCAGTGTTCTGAAAAATCTCCTGTAGTTGCCATAGATACTGCTAGAGAGCTCAGTGTTGAAGAAAAATCTAGCAAGCATGATGAAAGCGGCATTGAAGAAAAATCTAGCAAGCATGATGAAAGCGGCATTGAAGAAAAATCTAGCAAGCATGATGAAAAGCTTATTGTGGCTGATAGCATGGAAGTGGAGGACATGACATCAGATTTACTTGTTTCTAGTGAGACTGGCGCTGATGACAATTTGGTTCTCCCAAGCGATAGGCAAAAGCCTAGCTCACAAGTTGAACATCTCATGGTGAATGATACAGGTTTTGAGAATGGATTGCAGGCTAGTGACAATAGTAGAGAGAAGTCTGAGAATAGTAAGGATTATCAAAGACAGACAAATGGTGAAGTCTTACATGAAGGACATTCAAGTCAGACAGATTACTCAAAAAGGCTTCGGAAGGAAGATGAATCCAATTTCAGGCGAAAAGATGAATCTCAAGTAGACGATCGACAAAATAGAGAGAAAAATTATACTATTTCCAGAGGAAAGGAAAATACATCTAATTCTCATCAAATTCATCTTCACGGTAGAAGTTATGAGAGGAGAAAGGAATCAGAATCCTCTTCCAGTTCTTGGCAAAGAAGAGAGGATAATATGCCTGGTAGGCAAATCAAAGATGAATTAGTGAGGGCAAACAATGATGAGATGTTGCCAAGGCACAAGAATAAGCTAAAGGTAACAGACAGAAACCGGAGAGATGAAGATCATTCTAGAAAGCATGTTGATGGTGAATGGAGAAGCCATAATAGAGATGAAAGCTCAAGGCATAGGGAGAGGGATGATCTGTTGACTAGTCGTCGTGAGAACAAGGATGATCCTATCATGAAGAGAAAAAGAGATGAAGAATATTCGAGAGGAAAAGCTGACAAACTAGATGCTTTGCAAGGCCATAGAACTAAGGAAGATTCTGGAAGAAGGAAAAGAGAAAGGAATGATCTACATGACAATAGGAGAGAGCTGGAAATTAGAATGAGGGATAAGACTGAGGATCATTCATCGTCAAAGCATAAAGATGATAACTGGCGCCAAAATAGGGAGAGAGAGGATAGGCAGCGACTTAAATCTCATGAAATTGCACTAACACAGAGGGAAACTGAAGAAGGGCGGGGAACTGGAAGAAGTGGGCGTGTTGCTGAAAATAAACCATTGAGTGGTAATGGTAGGAATAGGGATGACTCAAGATCTATTAGTTATGATAAGGATTATCAAGAGAAGGAAAGAAGGCGACACAATGAATTGTCCAGGAGAGATCGTAAGGAAGATAGCATGTCTCAGAACAAAGGGCGTGATGATGCATATATGAATGAAAAACATTCAACTGCTGATGAGCGAAGCTCCAGACATGAAAGGCTGAACCTGTATGGCGACCGCCACCTTACTTCTGATGGCCAACAAACGTACAGGGAAAGACACAGAGAAAATATATGCAAAACCAGAGATGTTGAGGGTAAGCAGCAGAATAATCAGGTGCTTGGGAAGAGAAAACACGATGACCGCCCCCAAAATGAAAAGGTCTACTTTTGGTGTATTATACTTTTGGCTGATGATATATAGATTGCATATAAATCAGAAAGCTTTCATATGAGTCATTAGGAAGCTGTGCAATTTCTCCTGACTTTTATTACCATAGAAGCAAGTTAAGCCAGTAAAACTACAAAAAACTTGGAAGTAACATATCTTCTTTTCTTGCTAACAAAAGAGTAAACCTGAGAACCAAAACTAGAGTTTACTATAAGCAGCCTGTGTAGGTTGAATTTTGTCTCAGGTATTAAGCTTGTAGAATGCAGCATGAAAAACTTTGAGTCGAAGAACTTGTTTTTTTGGTGGTATAACTTGATTTACTGACCTAAAGAGAATGAAGATTATTTAGCAAGGATGACCAAGAACACTATCAACCTGCTCTGTGCTTCCTTGACTCGTGTACTTGCATTTGAATTCTTTCTTGATAGTTTTAATAAGACGCTAACCAATGATGCAATTAATCTCAAAAATATTAGTAAAGCATGCCTGATAAAGAAACTGTGTGTTATTCATATTTGTTTGCAATCTAGAGCAGCGGTTCATGTTCAGCTGTGCACTTTTGCTGAAAATGACGCTTGTTTATGATATGATCCCAGCCATCATTAGTAATTATCTAACATGCAAGTGAAAATTTTACTGCAAAATCTAAATAGAATTGCTGCAATGTTGGGAAAAGTATTGTCCTAATCCATGATATCTCGTTCAAATTGGTCGGAACCTCTCTTGAGCAAAACTTGGCGCTTCTTGGCTAGCCTTTTTTCTTTTTCCCCCTTTTGACATACTAAATACTTGCTTTGTCAGGTCTATAATAAAGATTCAAATAAGCACGAGAGCAACATCTCTTCCGCAATTGTCTCCAAAGCAGATCCTCACCAATATCATGAACCATATGAAGACTTCCAACATACTAATTCTTCAAGGAAACAAGGGGACGACGAGCCTGCCTCAGATGATGAGAATCAAGGTTCTAGAAGAGGGCGATCAAAATTGGAACGGTGGACCAGTCACAAAGAAAGGGACTACGATGCCATTAATAACACAGAAGCATTGTCTACTTCGAAGGACATTGAAGGCAATATGGATAATAAAGTGCAAGCAGATGTGCTGACCAAAAATGAAGTTAACAACGTTACTAGCGAATCAGATTTCAAGGATGACTCCGGACAAGTTGTGGATAGGACAAATGATGACCAGGATCGCCATCTTGATACTGTGGCTAAGCTCAAGAAGCGAAGTGAGCGCTTCAAGCTTCCTATGCCAAGGGACAAGGAGAATGGTTCAAACAGAAAATTGGATACTGAAGTGCAGTTGTCCAATAACGAGGCTGGTGTTGATTCAGAGATAAAGCCAGAGCGACCAGCCAGAAAAAGGCGGTGGACAGGTAGTTGAGTCGGCATCTCTCCAATGGTTCCTCATATGGAATCAAAGTCATTTCATTGAGAGAAGGGCGATGCTAGTCCTGTGCCCACTGCAGACTATTATTCATTTCCAACCCATCGCATCTGCTACACTTGCGACCTATGTTGATGTGAAGATAAACGAAAATATCGAGAGGAAGAAAAAGAAGTGCTACTAGTTGTGTTTTAATTGCATATCCGGATATGTAACTTTAAACACGTAAGATGCTGGATGGAAGTCTTGTGTACTTTTGTCTTTTCCCCTTTTTTTTTTTCCCCCTGCAGCAGCTGCTATGGCTTGTGAGGTTCCTGTTGGTCTGAAGGAAATCTGCATGTCTTGCTTTCAGCATCGTGAGACAAGTTATGCCGACGGGCAAGGAGTTATTTCACGTTTAAAAAGACACTCCTAGCTTGAAGTTGGAGGTTCAAAGTTGAGGGCCTTGCAGTTTCAGATGGGCATCTTCCAATAATTTGGTTTTTACTATTTTATGGTGTTTTCTTAGATATTTATGTTATTTCACCATCACTCTGATAACCCAGAGTCAATATGAGACTAATCTAACCTGACGTGATGTTTCGGGAGATGAGATATGGGAATGTATCATCTCCCGGACAGTTTCTTGGGGCTTGGCTCTTCGTCGCCTCTCCACTTCGTCTTTTAAAAGAAGTGATATTTCCTTGGTGAGGGCCACAAAGCGGTGTGTGGAATACAACAGCAGTGTGGCCCGGGCTCTGGATAACAATTAATGATGCTGCAGACTTGTATTTCATTGTAGGGGAGAAAAAAGTAGTCATAATAGTTCTGTTGTAGCCTTATAATGCTTCCTGTACCCGAAGCAAAAAAAAAATCGAAGAAGAAAAACTCGGAAATAGAACAGTTTTGTATTGCTCTATGTTTTATTTATTTATTTATTTTGCTGAAGTTATATTATATATCCATATATTAAAAAAAATTCAAGTGTCATTTTCTAGTCTGTTTGAATGACGTGTTTGATGAAAGACTAGGTGCATTATCTTTCTACCTCGCCTTTGAGCTCTTCAATACTAGGGGCTTACTCCTAACCACGCTCCATGGATGCTCTGACATTGACAAGGCTATCAGCCAATTCACATTTGCCTCTAGTCTACTCGCTGTGTGGTTACCGTGCCAATCTTAAATGCGGCAACACTGATCTACTACTATGCCTTCTGCCCTAAAAACCAACTCTGGATGTCTCGTCTTCTAACATGACCTGGTCAGAACGGAGGACCTTGCTCTGCTCGAGTACTCACTAGCTAGCGCTCGTTCCTCCTCTTCGACTTTGACTAGCCTGACCAAGGCGACAACTTCACGACATGTTTGTTGAGCGCATGCTGTATAGCAATAGCACCTCCACTTTCAGCTTTCCAAAGGAAAGCTTGCCCTCCTCTCCCAACAATCAACGTCCTTATGCCGTGCATCACCTATCCACCAGATTTGACGATAATATTCGAATCGAATTTGCTTAAAGTATCTTTCGAATGATAGTCATTTACTAGTTTGATTGGAAGAATTAATTGCACTATGTAGTCTTTTTCTCGACTCGGACGCCTACACACTTGTAGTGAGTCGTGTCCAACCTCTCGATCATATCGACGGTGCTCTTTAGTCCAAACCCGGATCCATTGCCCGAGTTTTGACGTGACCAAGAGTGTCCTTCGAACCAGGGAGCTTCCATATCAACTTATTTTAAAGAACTTTGATTAAATAGTCTCAAAGATCAGAATCTTGCATACATTTGATAAGCAACTAACAAGTGTTAATAAAGAGATTATTACGAGGCGATCCATGTGAACAATGTCGACCATTAGCTGGCAAATGCATCTCGAGGTATTCCGTGATCACACTTGTCTTAGAGTAATCTCTAACAACGTGTTAGCGGGTCTTAATCCCATTATACAATTAAGTGCTTAATTAATATATGCCTTTTGTATATTTGAAAGCGATATGTTTATCTTTGAATTCGCAACGTAGGTTTCAATTATTATTATTAATTTTTTTTGTCATTTGCAGTACAAGTAATTAAGAGACAGCGACTGATTAGCAAGTTTATCCGAACAAAAAATTGAATAATTTTTCTCAAAATGTAAGCAATAGCAAATTGCTGCTAGAGTTTAACTTCGAAATTAAAACAACAACAATCTAGAAGCAGCATTTAGCGGCTAACTAATCTATCTTATCATGCCTTGTTAATTATTATGCTCTTCTAGAAGCTATTTTTATGTGTTGTTCAATGCAAATATATAATTAAGTAAAATGTTGTCAGTTAGACTACTTTGTTTAGTTTATTATGCGCCCAACTATCAGCTAAATCTCAGCAATGGAAGCTACTTTTCATTAGTTGTTATTTGATTTGGAATGTTTTTCCTCTTTTTTTTTTCAAAAATTAAATTCTATTTCATTAGTGCTTAAATAGTTGAATTTTATCTGATAACTTATAAATGAGTAAAAGATCACAGAATTGATTGAACTTTCTTATCATTAACAACTAGCTTGAAAATCGTATGTATACACTTCTAGACACTATAAACTGCCCCAAAAGTAATTATGTAAGCACTATTATACCTTTAATAAATAATTTTAATCGGTAAACCTGTGGTTTCTGATTAAATACCCAGTCAATGACAGCTAAAATCTAACTTGTTATACTAATTATTTAAGTTTTGGAAGACTAAACGATATGATTGCTCTGCCAATTCTGAGCAAGAAAAGAAGGGGAAAAAAAAACTAACAAGTTGTAAATGTGAAGCATCGTCATCGTACCTGGCCATTATTGTTTAATGAGCAACTTCCCGATTTTTTTTAGGCCTAAAGTCAGAGTCAATATTTTCATATCTCAATTTGGATTATCGAGAACATGCATGTTGGCATCAACGATTCATTAAAATATTAAAGGATCTTTAAGCGATCTTGATTTGGTGACATTAGGCCTTTTCCTAAGTAACAGGATCAATTTGTCCTCCTCTGTTCATCGTTTCTTGCCATTTTTTAAGCATGTGAATTTTTCCATGTGCTAGATCGCACCGGAGAATGTCGGCATGTGTTTATTCGAAGTCAAAACAACTAACGTCTGCATTTCGTTCTGGATTAAGGATCTCTTTTCGTTAATTCGAGGATGATTAGTTGTTTTAAGAGCTGAGTTACCTAAAGGCTATCGTTTAATTATCTTCAGAGAAGAAAGAAATATAAAAGGAGAGAAGAGAAGAATGATAGCGAATTTTATGAAAATGCCTTTTTTTTCCCTCTCTCTTTAATCGGACTCGATTGTTTTCCATGAAAGTAAGCATAGCCAAAGTCTTCAGTCGGTAGAAAGGATAACGGGCAGAGATGGTTTTTCAAAGTCAAACTCTGTTTCATAAAGCATGTCGCGTTCTTTGCATTCAATTTGCAAATTTATTATGACCTGCGCGGTTTTCGCTCAACTCATTTTCTATTGGAGAGCCATTTTTAAATCCTTGAATTTGTGTGCATAAGAAATAGTGCCTTCTTCAATTTGTCGCGGCGTAAAATGTCAATGTATACAAGTCCACGAAGCACTACTTGGTTTCAAGTTTTTCACACCGATCATGAGAAATAAGGACTCTCTCTGATAAGACACAAAAGGAATAGACTACATTTCCATGATTTTCAAGGATCCTAGAACGAAACTATTTCTCCTAAAATTTTCATTGTGAAGTAATTGACCAGTGATTACGTTCTCTCTTTCCCCTCGGGCCTTGGACCTCACACCACAATCTACTACCTCAACACCTGTAACATTGACAGTTTGACACAGCTACGCCACTTTGACTTAAATCTCCATCATGTTCTATTGCGTTGGAAAGTCACCCCAGATCCTCGACCTTGGTCCAATTGGTGGGAGTTCAATCCACAGACGATGGAAAATAATAAATTATTGTCATAAGGCAGAAGATAAATCGCTTCGCCTAAATTTTCTTATCTTATCGATAGTTCAAGAGGCGGTTTGGTGGCCACTGGGAGCAGCTCATTAAATCATTCCTCCATGAAGCCCATACCGATCTCTCCATTTAAGTCACTAATGAGCAGTCGCTCAATTATTGCACCCATAGTTTTGTCTAATCCATAATTTACTAGTGTTTAGTACGGTTTGATGGTGGGTGCAAATGTGCAATGTTTGGTTTTGATCAGTAACGACGTCGATGACTTCATCGACCTCTAAAATCCTAAAAGTCAATGAATTTTCTCTGACCAATGAAGCTGGGGCACGAGCGTTAGACGACAAGGCAATTTCTCCTAATGGATGGTATGGGTGAGGACACTGGAGACCCACTAAAGGGACGACAAAAACTAACATATAGGCACATGCATGCTCGATGCTTAGCACGTTGGTAGGAAAATTAAAGTGATCGAATTTAGATTTAGACGAAACCAATGTTATAGTAGAACCTTGAAAAGGTAGTATTTTTGTGAGGATTTTATTTTTTCAATGAAGAATTAATTGAAATTATCCTTTGCAAGATTAGATAATCCATTAAAGAAACTAGCCACTTGTGAAGATAAAAATACTGGGTAACTGTTTATTTGTACTCGTCTCGGCCAAATGGCCACCTGTTTGCTCTAGCTGGAGTCGAAGCATAGAATCAAGATTGATTTCACAAGAGTTTACTGCCTCCTTTTGTGATCTTGATCTTCGCAATTAATAATTGTAATCTTAGTTAGTTAGTTTTTTTTTTTGTTTTGTTTCCACCCTGTTTCCAGGGTATCAGTTGGTGGGCATCTATGTTTTAGGTGTGAGAGTACAATTTAGTAAAGTGCACAAATTGAGTACAACATAAACATATAACAGGATTTGATAATTACAATTAAGGTCTCATTAACAGTGTCTGAAAATGATTGAACCAATCATTTCTGGGCTATAATTTCATCAGAGCCATTTCTGAGCTCCACGTGATAAAATACTAGTTGCTCAGTTGGCCATACTGAAAATTATAGAATTGCTTTTTTATATGTTGGGATGACTTCACAGATCCATCATTGGATCAGCAAATCCATCTGATGATCTACACCGGAAAACGAACTGTTAGCATTACTGCGCTCCCATTTAAGTCTTTGCCGAGATCAAGAAAAAAATTATAAAGTAGGTGGAAAAGGAAATATGAACATGAGAATTGGCAAGCCTGTTGGTAAGTATTGAAGTAAATCCCACACGAAGTAGAAGTTGTTCCAGATAGTATAAAATAGAAGGGCCGGTGCTCTAGTTTCAGAGGAAAAAGGAAGAGCCTTGACCTTCTGCTGCAGGTTGGTGTTCTCGTTTCTACCTTGATGAGTCTTTGGCTTCCTTTGTTCTTTCACAAATTTTCAATCTCTAATCAGACGGTGTTATTTGCTTAGATCTATGCTTTTTTATTCTCTCTGATTAAAATGTTTCAGTTCTGGGAAACTTTTGTTTGTAATCTGAGAAGTTGGCAATGATTCTCGAATCAGGTTTCTCACCTATCCTTCATCAAGAGGACAGCCCGATCAGCATGGACGCACAAACTGCAGTATGGTATTCTGACTCGGTGAGTAGATAAAATTCCAGGAGTTTGAAGAAATATTAGAGGTTTAAGAAATTCTAAGATATTTCCCTACTATTGATAGGGAATGGAAGGGGGCTTCTTTGATAATTGGAGAGTAATAGATCAGCTCACAGCTGAAGAAATTGCAGCGGCTCTAGGGCAGGACTTCCAACAGGCCATCTCTTCAGAGAGCTACAACTCATTCACCGCTGACCAAGCTCCAATCAGCACCGAGAGTCCCAAGAAAGCTCTCAAGACCACTAGCTGGAGTTCTTGCACCACAGAGCAGAACTCATCCCCCAGCATCCTCACCTTCGGCAACCCAGAATCGCCCTGCGAACAGAAGAACCTTTATGGGAGCCTTGTGGGAGTGGTGCAGCCAAAGAAGGAGGCGGATGCTATGGTTGGATCCAAGAGGAGCTACGATGCCATGGTTGGGCAAGCAAGCAAGGGTTCCCATGTCAGGAGTAGGTCGACCTATGACAATAAGGAACACATTATTGCTGAAAGGAAGAGAAGGGAGAAGCTCAGCCAGAGGTTTATAGCTTTGTCTGCCATTGTGCCAGGCCTAAAAAAGGTAGCTTGTGGATTCAGACTTCTTCAATTTCTTTGGCGAGAGATGAACCGTTGCAAATTTTTTGTTCTTCTTATTTTCTCTAATTTTTTTACTTGATCTTCTAGATAGACAAGGCTTCAGTTCTTGGCGATGCAATCAAGTATCTGAAACAACTGGAAGAAAAGGTGAAGGTCCTGGAAGAGCAAGCGGCAAGGAGAACAGTTGAGTCTGCAGTCCTCGTGAAAAAATCTCAGCTCTGTGCCAATGATGACAGCTCCTCCTGCGATGAGAACTTTGTTAGACAACACGAACTCGGCGAGTCTCTCCCGGAGATCGAAGCCAAGATGTCTGAAAAGTCCATCCTCATCAAAATTCACTGCGAGAATGGCAAAGGAGTTCTGGTGAAGGCACTCTCTGAGGTCGAGAAACTCCACCTCTCTGTCGTCAACACCAGTGTGATTCCTTTTGTTGGTTCTTCCCTTGATATCACTATAATGGCTCAGGTAAGATCATTATGACTCTTCTAAAAATTCATCCCTCCTAATCAGTAAATTACCGATAACATTATTTAATTTACAGATTGAAGAAGGATTTGATATGACAGTGAAGGATCTTGTGAAGAAGCTGGGTGCTGCTTTCAGGAAGAATACATGAAAAAAAAATGCCATCGCTCTTTTATATTCTGAATTAGGTTCGTTAACCTTTTTAAAGCTCTTTCTTCAAACAAGGGTATTTACATCCCCTCGTTTACCTCAAAGATCACCACTTTTGTTGCCTAAGCTTTTCTGGTTTCATGTTTTTCCCCCTTCCTTTTTTTTTTTACCGTCTTGTCCAATTTTTGCATGATCAATTTTGTTGACCATGTTTACGAGGGACAAGGCATACCAATTGCTTGTATAATTCTTCCTCAAGCCATGTTTTCTATCATCTTTTTGAGGGCTTCCTCGGGGAGTTTTATTTTTGAAAAAAAAAAAAACCCTCTTCTTTCTCCCCTTTCAAGTAGCCCATTGCTCGATGTGGTTGACTTTACCAAGAACTACTTGTTTCATCTTCTATCTTCTTTGTTTCCAAAAAGCTTCGATGTGGAAAAAAGTCGGTGATCTTTGTCCTTTGGGTTGTTCCGTGTTTAGGAAGAAAGGGTGGTTCTTTTTCTAGGATCTTGAATCCTATTTGCATCTTTTCTGTTTGTAAGCAGCAGCAATGTATTTGTGCAATAAAGTGAGTTCTTGTTTATGAGAAAGACAACAACTAAATGTTGGTTTACCATGTGCGATGTCATTGGAAGATCTTATCAAGAATCTATCATAATAATGTGGTTGAGTGTCAGGAATATTATATAGCTACAGTCTCAACCAGATGATGAAGTGGATTGTGATTGTGATTGTTCTTTAACAGATTTCTGAAGCACTTCGACGGATTTAATTTACATCCGGCATTCATTTGTAAACTCTATTTGCACATGGCATGGATTGGCCTAAAACCAAGAAATATTTCAGTCTTCTCCTTAAAAATTAAGTCGGTAAAAAAAAAATTAGAATTTTTATCTTAAAATTTGTCGGATCTGTGAAAATTATGGCCATACTACTCGTCTCGATCCCGGCGTCGCCTCGGGCTCTGATCTCATTTCAACTTTATCTCTTTGATCTTTTGAAGAGGATTAAAACAATATCAATTCTATTTTTCTTTTCTAAGTGGAAGAGCATTTCCTTTTCTTATTTGTTTTTTTTCTTGCAGTAACATCTGATCCGAAGCATTGACCATCACGCTTTACATCATTGCGTATTTGTTAAATTGTCATGCTTCAAAAGAAAAATTAGGAACTTCAGAAAATACTTATTCTTCCTCCCTTACTGAAGTCATTAATAATTATTAAGGGACATTCAGAAATTGATAAATTTATATATATACATATATTATTGGATGATAAATAATAGAGATATTCATGACTAAATTCTATTTAGCACTATGGTAAAGCCTTCCGATCTTTTTGGTCGCAAATCATTTTTTTATTATAAACATATGTAAAAAAATTTATAGATCTATATTTCACGAATCATTTTTATTAGTTTTGATATTTTAAAATAAATTGTTCAAAACTCGAATACATAAATTTTCATATAAATTTTATAGATCTAATTGATTTTGTTCGCCCTCTCTCTCTCGTGTGCTTCTTCTTCCCGATGATAAATATACAACAGACATTCTACATGGCAGCCAATAATCTCGTTTCCATCCACAACTATTTGATTTAATCACTCTGAGATTGCTCAATTGTTAGAGGGGGATCAAAAGGCTGATTAGGAATTGGCAGGGAAATAAAGTCCTATCCTACACCAGACATTCTTGAATATAAAACACCTGGTGCTAGCACAGTCCTCACCCCACCAGACATTCTTTCATCACAGGGGTAATTTGGATCATGTGCAACTTCCCAAACTGTACAAGGGATCTTGTGCGACTTCCCAAAATTCCATGCCAACAGCCAAACTCCAAGCTTCTAGTCTAATCAGCGAACGAAAGACATCGTCACTGATGTCATCCAGACAGAAAGAAAGAAGAACGAGACCCAGCTATCTCGTACCGAAACCTGCTGGCAGAGAGCACGATTTAGGCCGAAACGGGCAGGCTCAGTCCAATAATAGATCCAAATGGCGCAGATCCATAAGCCCAGTGGAAAGAATTAAAGCGAAGCAGACGAGGGCCGAGGGGCCTCATTGCCTCAATCATTCGACGCGGTGCCCCCCGGTACTGAGTGCGCGATATGGAGAGATCACGAGCGCTACTGCGGCGGATAAGAGAGCGATGGCGGGCCACGCGGCTTGCGTCCTTCCCTGGCGTTCCCGATTCCACAGCCTTTGTCGCTTTTCGAGATTTGAGAGAGAAACAGAGCCAACGTGGTGAATTTAAGGTATTTGATTGGGAGGAAGGGCGACACACAGACGAGACACAGAGAGAGAGAGAGAGAGAGAGAGAGACCGCGTTCCATGGGAGAGGAATCGGTTCTGCGTCAGTGTGCACTGCCCCACGCTCACGGTGGGCCAAACGCACCATCATCCGCTGCGATCCATCACTGCCCGGGGTCCCTTCTTCTCATCCCGTTGCTTGACGGTGACCACCTCTTTTTGTGCAAATCGACCGGGATGAGCGCTCGGCGTCGCCATCTCGATGCTGTCGATAGAGATGTCAACAGTGTAGTAGTTGTACCATGACAATCTTTGTTTCATTTTCCTTATTCATGCTGCCGATTGGAGTAGAATTTATTAACTATCATTACCAAATTATTTAGTCCGTCCTTGATATTAATTAAATCAAAGTAAAAGAAAAAAAAAAATTGCTGCCGCGTATTTTTTTTTATCAAGGGGAAGTATTTTTAAATAAAAACATAGCGTAGGACGTCGGAAAGAACAGTGGGAAAATTTACCGTTGGCATACGAGTCCATGCCGGATGAGCTCACTTGTTTTGTCATTTTTTGTGTGAGTGGGGAGCTCGATCTCGACTGGACGGCTGACGCTTCATAAAGAACACCTCCGTGATGCGGACGAGAACAGCGGAATCTGTGTCTCATTACATGGACCAAAAAACAAACATGGATTGTATAATACATAAATTTCCAAAAAAAAAAAATAAAATAAATAAATATATATATATGGCGTAGATTTCGGTAATTACCAGGAGGAGATGAGAAAGAGAAGAGAAAAGGCTAATGAAGACAAAAGAATAGGGAGGGAGATGGGGAATGTCTTTAACCAACAACAACAAACCAACTCTTCCATCTGACCATCTCTCTCACCTTTTAATTGCCTCCTTTCTCACTTCATCGTTTATAGACACTCAACTCACACCAAAAGAAAGCAAACCATTCCGTTCCCATTTCCATCCTTCTCTCTCTCTCTCTCACACACACACACAATGTGACAGGTTGAGAGGGGAGAGCATAAAGGAGGGAGAGAGAGGACTGATACTTTCTCTGCCCGCCATGGAGAACGCCCAGACGAAACCCTTTTTCCGCATCGGCTCCTCCACTGACGAGACTTCCTCCGGGCCCGGATGCACCGGAACCGGATCTGCGAGAGCATTTTCGCCGACGTAGACGTTTCTCTCTTCCCTCCACCTCCCTCCAAGGCAGACAGTATGGAGCCAGGCAACCAGAAGCAGAGCGGGCGAGTACGAAGAGGGAGGGGGCCGAGCCGTCTCTTCTTCGTATGTACGTATAGGGTACGGGATGATCTACCAATGTCGTCGGATAGATCGATCGGTCAGTCGGTCATCGTGCTTTGATTGATTTTTTTTCTTCTTTTTAATCTTCCTCTCTCTCTTTCTCTCTCTCTTTTTCCTTACGCAAAAAGAAAAAAAAAAAAGGAGTGAAATGAAATGAAGTAGATTCATCTAGGTTTAGCGCTTCGGATGTGTAATTTCCCCGATTGGTTCATGTCTCCGTTCTGTTTTAACTCTCACCTTTTATAGTATTCGATACGAAGACTTTGACATGCTCAAGTGTGGATTTCCTTAAGGTTCCTTTTTTATTTTTTTGGTTATTCTCACTATTCCTACAATGCGTGATTCCACGGTTGCAATTTGTGATTATGATCTGTGGTTGGTATCAGCTCTGCTGTGAAGATGCTCGAGTTGAACGATTAATCTGATTGTTTGTTATTGATTTTCGTTCCTCTTTGGTAACGGATTCTGCTTTTACTCTTCCATTTACTTTCCCCTTTTATGTGACTTGAGAATTGGCTCTCCATACTGGGCCATTAATTTGGTTCTAGTTTTTCTTCCCACGATGACGCAGCTTCATGTGTAATCATGACTATTTGTGCGTTCAGCACTATAGGCTGTTCACAATATCTTTGTTTTGCTCATCATGGTTCCCCAATTATGCATATTGAAGTCGAGATATTGAATCGATCACAGTTATTTTGCTACACTCGAATGTCATGCAATTTTGAAATTACTATCTTATGTGTTGAAGTCAGAAGGGTCTAAGGAATCCATCGAGTAAAAAAAAAAAATCAAGATTCCTATTTGATCTCTTTACATAGAGGAGATCACTATGGAAGGTTATCCTAGCTAATTTAAGAGCATCAAGACTAACAAATATTAATAGAACAATAGATTTTGTTAATTAATTTGGCATGGTTATTTGACTTAACTAGGAACTTAGCTCTTACTTTTAACCATTTTTGAGTCTGAAATTGCTAGATGAAAATATTGGCGATGAAATGATATGTTCTCTCAACGATATTATATATTGCTCCTCGATCTAGTAGATTATCTGGAATTAATAATTTTGTTTTGTTTGTGAAGTTGGATTGCAGCTTATATATGACTTCATTTGACAGGTTATGGTAGTGCTTAATTCATAATATGTTCCGGCCGTTTTAGTGTTCATTAGTACCATAATCTCGAGGAATTGTTCTCTCCTTTATTATTGTCCTGAAAATTTCTAGCCTTCGCCTCTAATTATTTCCTTTTTCATGGCTGTCTTTATGACCGTGCTGCTTGCTTAATAAGATTAAATCCACCCTATCTGCTGAGAATTAAGGAATAAATTCAGAGGAATAAAATATGCCCCACAATATTTTGGAATTAGCATTCATGCTGCATCATTGATAATTTTCCAGGAATGTGTCGTGAAAATGATTAGTCTGGTTTAGCTCGCAACCTTATTGGCGTATTGTAATTCATTTCGCAGCAATGGCATGTGAACAACTTGACATTGGTGGTAAGACTCTTCCCTAAAGGACAAATACATTCCACTATCAATCTCAGGACATGTCCAAGACAGGCGTTCGGGGTCCATTAGTAAGGAAGTGCATCTGATTTTAGTTTTGTACTAGCAAATGGTCAAGATGAAGAAAGTGACGAGAACTTATACTATTCGAGTCCGGCCGGAGAGTCATCGAGAACACTATAATTAACTGAGTACTGTTGGATTTTTTATATAAATTTTTAAATGAATGGTTTCGATTTAATAGTCATCATTCTTTTAATTCTCTATATATATGATATTTATTTCATCATTTTCACGTCATCTTTTTTACTCTTCACTTTAAATTCCGAAATCCAGATTGCCGAGGAAGTTCATCTTTGTCTCCAAAGGAAAATGAAATTGTAATTCTGAATATGGATCTCGATAATATTCAATTTACTAAAAGTGAATCGGAGCAATTTTTTATGGCTAAAATAAAAGAAAATACTGAAATTTTTAAGATTTGGATATTATACTTTTAAAGTCATCTATCTTTATTAAATGCTTTGATATCAGAAAAACATTCTTTCATCTTGAAAAATATTTGCAAAATTTAAGTATGGTAAAGCCTCCTATAAATTTCGATCGAATATAAAATTTATTAAAGATATTGATTAAAGTTTATTTAAATATTATGATATTAAATTAAGAAAAATATTAGTTAGATTTGTTTACTAAGAATTTTATTTTTAGTTTTGGATTTAAATGTATGTTTGGATATATTTTTTTTGTCAAGAATCATTTAATTCTTCTATCAAATGTGTTTTTGAAACTACACCGCAATTAAAAAATAATAAAATTGAGAAAAGAGATATAATTATTGAATTTAATATAATAAATAAATAAAATATTTTATATTCTAATATTTTTTATTATATTTCTCATTTATTTGATAAAATTTTGTAATATACTTTTAGTTTTAAATAAATATATTATAAATGAATTTTCATCGTGTTAACAAAGAATTTAAAATGGAAAAAATACTTTTATTATATTTTTCGATATTTATTTAATTGTATTTTGCTTTAGACTTTAGATTAAAATTAAATAGTTTATATGAAATATTAGTTATGAATTATGATGCTTTAGTTTTATTAAAGGATTATTTTTTGTTCCGATCCAAATACAAATTAGAAACTAATGCATTTAAAATATAAAATATTAGTAATAATTTAAAATTTACGAAAGTATAATTTTATTAAAAAAAAGTTGAATCATCTACTAAAATACTCACGTTTGAGATTCAAATAAAAATTTAAGAATTATTTTATCATTTCTTTTTTATTTTAGTGAAATAAATATCGAAATGAATTTCGATATTCTACGGTGATGATCGAAGAAGACTCAAAAATTTTCTATCTTATCTAGTGTCAATCATCGTTGTAAAATAGATATTTAATTTCGGAAATAATATATTGGATGAACGACGATTTAATTTATCTCTTATTCTTTGAAAATATAAATATTGTTTGATGATTAAATTGGAGATAAAAAAACGAAATACAATAAATTTAACTTTTAGAGATGAGATAGAACACTTTAATACCAAAGTAACTAATTATATTATCTTGGAACCATGACATTTAGAGTTGTCATTTTTTAAACCGTCAAATTGACAATTTTAAATTATCGAAATGATGGTTTTAAATCGTCAAATCGTCAGTTCTAAATGGCGAGTGGGGCTATTTGTATTAGAGTTATGATAGACATTTACCCACTATTGCATTGGCTTTCATAACAAAAGTTTAACTTAATCTCAAAGTATCATCCACTTGGTGTTAAACTATATATGCTTTCTATGTCCCCACGGGGATGGCGCGGTGATAAGGTAGTGTGGTTGTTTTGGATACGGAATGAGGTCGATTCCGGAGGGGGTCTAAAATCCTCCCTGGGCTCAGATGGCTCCTCCATTTGTCTTGCGTGTCGCGCGACGACATACCCCGCGATTCCTCCTCCTCGTCGCAGGATGGCGATGTAGCAATGAGATTCGACTTTTGAATATATGCTTTCTGTTCTTATGGAACCAGAGAATTCCTTAGATCAATTTTAGAGGGTGCCAGTGCTATTTTGTATTTTATTTTTATTTTTAATTAGAATATTAATAATAATGTTATACTAATTCCGATTAAGTTGGAATAAATTTGTTTAAAATATTATAGTTAAAATTATTTTATATTGAATAAATTTTAAATTTTAGTTAAATTTGCTACAGCATAATTGCAAAAAGAAAAAAAAAAGAAAGTATTTTGGATATAAAAATAGAAGGAGCGACGTTTTAAGTTTTTTAATTCTTGAGCTTTTTTTTTTTTTTTTTGAAATTTCTGCAAATTTAATTTACTAGGTGTCAATGGAAGAGAAAATTATTGGAATAAAATAATACGGCGGCCAGCCAGCTCTAGATATTTTTGGTCAAAACAAATTGCCAACGCCATTAATATTGAAAAACGTAGAAAATATAGAGCTAAAGGGGACGCATGTTTTGTCCGATTCCAACTCGCCGAGAAGCCAGACAATGTAACATTGTCAAACACATCCAAATGATCGAAAGCTTTGCACCTCCAAGATAATAACCTGGTTCAATGTGCCTGGCTATCGGCGTGCCAGTTCCATACAATGGTTACTGATATTTTTAGTTGATACTCCACTAGCCATCACCTACTCGTGTGGCAGATTAACAATCATCTCTACATAATTAAAACATAATATGTAGGCTCAACGAACAAAAGTCTTTGCACCTTATGATAACCATTAACATAACCATCAATTAAAAAATAAATCGTCAACCTAAAGATCTCCACCGATCTATCTCACAATCATTGTAAAAAAGATAAATCACAGAGAATTCTATGAATCATGATGTGATAATCAAGACACGTAAAGATCATCTAAATTCATAAAAAAAAAATTTAAATCTCCTTCAAAATTAACTCATATAATATCTACAAATACCGACATACTTTAACTACCACGTCATCCTCCCGTGGAGACAACTATTAACGTAACCATGAATTGGAGCAACCATTAATCTCCAAGATGACTTAGGTTTATGGAGCCAAAGTTGTTCATTCAAATAAAAAAAAAAGGATTTTCTGTCGAAAACAAATTTTTTATTCAGTCAAAACGCCAGCTTATGGTTACCAGTGATTGGTCGGGGAATCCATTTTCCAATTTTCTAAAACACGTAAAAATCGAACAAAAACAAAATTTAGAAAAAAAAAAACTGTCATATCTCTTCCAAATGATGTTTTATCTTTTAAAAAAAGCCACCTAAAAAAACAAAAAATAAATGCTGGAGAATTGTTACTGATAGACATTCAAGAACCAATCCTTACAGATCCAAAAGGTGATTAAAGTCGAAAAGACTGTCCAGACTATAGTTCAAGTCATTCTCATCGAATATTTATATTACCTGATTTGTAATATCCCAAGAGCATTCCATGACATTGACCTTTATGCTGCAGTTCTGAAGATGAGAGCGACCCCCTTTGATTGGCTACAATTTTGCAAGAGATTAAAACATAGACATTTATTAGGGGTTTTCAATAGCAGAATTGAGCAACAATGATCTGAAACATACTACATATGAATACAGATTCAAGATTTGTCTTGTCAGCCAAAGTTCAAGATTTACAAGGGGGCAATCTTAGATGATTCCCTGTTGAAAGGGACCTATTAACAAGACAGGTATAATAGAACTCGGTCTGAAATGTTAAGAGGAAGTCAGTACAAATTTGGAGCCACCTGAGAGAGGCTTTCTTCCTCTAGCAGTGCATATGGATCTACGTGCGGTGGTGACGATGCAGTCGCTCTGTTGGCATCATGCACGAAGCTTGGCCCTAAATACTGTGCTCAAACCCAATACGTAAATCAGGCATCATAACAAAAAAGTTTCAACAAATGATCTTGTTTATCAGCTTGTCATGGTTGCAGGTGAACAATAAGTATGAAAAAAAAAAATCAAGCATCTTAATTAACTGGATTATAACCTATATGTATCGATCATGAATAGATTTTTCCACGTCCCCATGGGGATGACATGGTGGCTAAGACACAGCGGTGCTTGCAGAAGTGGCATGGATCGATTTCGGAGGAGATCTAAAGCTCTTTCATGGATTCAGATAATCTCTACATGTCTTGGCCACCACGTCAAGATCCATAGGACTCTCCGTGATTTATCTCCCTCACAATGACCGTAAGATAGGCTGATGAGAGTCACTAGATTGACGGTTCCAACCTTTGCAGATGAACAGATTTTCCCTCGTTGCTGCTCCACAAGGTTTTAGATAAGTAGCAGCCAGTTCATCTTTACTTGAGAAAGTAGCTTCTCATAGGTAAGGCCCCGATTACATTATCTCCTAGTTATTAACAGAATTCTTCGAAGAGTTTGTAGAAGGCCAATTGACACCCTTTTCCTTTAGTAGAAGGAATTGACACCGTCATTAACCTTTTTTTCACAAGATGAATTAAAAAAACATTGGATTCTATACTATTTGGAAGTGAACCAGAATGGTATTCATCAGATTAGCCGTATGCATTAAAAAGCAGCCCATATGAAGTTAATTTTCACCCAGTTAACCATGGTCATAGCCACACTCTGTTTAATATTCATCAGTTTATTTACATGTATTAAAAAGAAGTTCATAAGAAGTTAAAATTTCACCATATATAATATTAGAGTAGAAATGTTATAAGGAGTAACGAGAAGTGAGAAAGCATGGTCGAACAGTCACATTACTAAGGCTTAATAAGACATGCCTACATAGTGCTCACCTATTTGTCCTTGGGCGTCTTAGTATCTGGGGTTGGGTTTGTACTCTTTCTTGTAACATTAAAATTTTCTAACATGGTACCAAAACTAGTCCCTCACGTCTAGTAATTTTGAGATTGAGATGCCATGTTAGAAGTAGGACCTTATTTAGCAATTGAAAATTTTCAATTAGCAGTTTCTAGAAAATAAAAAGTATTTTATCCCGAAATTCACATCTATCAACCATAAAAATATTGAACAATATTAACTTTGTGTATTTATTCCATTTAACTGTCAAAATTTAAAATTTTACTTACCAAGAATTAAGAAATGTTTTAAAAAAAAATCTGAATCAAGCAAGGCCTATAAATGTCAAAGAGAGTAAAGAGTGAGAAATTCCACTTGGTTCCTCATTGCTAAGTGAGACTTATAAAAGCGTGTTAAAATACCCAAAGATCTCCATCCTAGGTACCTTATTATTGTGTTGGATTAGGTTCTCTGCTGAACTAACATATTAGTGCATGGTCAGGTTTCTCCTATGGTTTAGGTTATCTGTAGATTAGGCAAATTATAATAGCCAAGCCAAACACCTACAATCTTTAGACTTTATATTAAGTAATACTATGAAATCAACTGATTCACATTCCATCTTGCAAATTTCTACGTCACAGAAATAAAGTATGAAAATCAGGAATAGGAATATGAACACTTACAATGTACAGAGCAAGAAAAAGCGCAAATGTGACAAGGATCAAAGGCCAAAAGCCTAGAAAGAATGTTCCACCAATAGTTAGAAGCAATTTGGCCCTTGGAATTAATCCCTGTACAAAATATATATTGTTATCCTGATGGCAATGTAAACACGTGGATGATCATTACTAGGTCATAACTGGTTAGAAAAGGTCAGTAACTGAACACGAAACGAGCGATGTGAGTTTGGAAGCATAAGAAAGAAAATGACAGATAACTCAGCATTAAGTAAACCATGTAGTAAGTCTAACAGAGTGCACTGAATTAAGTTTTATATTCCAAAACTATTAATGTTTACAAATTGCTATAAGGTGACAGATCAATAGCAGAGATAATTTGGTAATTTCTTTCCTTCTAGCTTTTTTCCCTCTTTCCCTTCTCAACAGAAATTAATGAGCCTTATGGCACTTCCTCCCTCTCCCTTCTTTCCTTCCCTTCCTCATCACTCCCTCTCCTTCTCCTTCTCCTTCTCCCTTCTTCCTTCTCTCATTTGAAGTAATCACAACCTCAAGTGCAATATGGTTTCTTATAATTTTATGTTGCTGATGTAATATACAAGAAAAATACAAAAGCTTAATCTTGGGTAGCAATGAAACTGAGTGGGGTGAAAGAATTAAGGTTGAATTTAGTGCACCTCAAAATGGAAGTTACTAACAGAAATGGCACCAAAATCAATCAGACATGAGCTAAATAGCATCTCCCAGCGATGAACAAGCCCTTTGCCTTTGATTCATGTGAATTAGCCGATGCAATCGATAACCACTGCACAATTAGATGCTGAATGCAACAATCGTGGGCTAACAATCTTATTAAATAGTTGGTTCTGCGAAATGATAATTCCAATTCAACTCTGAATCCAATCTACTGACTTGAGCTCTAAGGAAAACATTGGACCTACATGTGGTTGAATATTATTCTGGATCAACAACTGATATAACAAGAAAATTGCAAATCGATCATCGAATTCTCAGATAAGAACTGATCAAAAGATTGAAATCAGTAAAATCTAAACGATAAATGAACATGGCAAAATCGAACAACACAAATCTCTATCTCCAGCAGTAAAAATATCCCCTGCGAAAACGTGTCATAAGAGCGTTGAGGCAAAGGGAATAAACCTCGAGCCCCTCGCTGTTTAGAGACATGGACCGTTCCCTTTGATCCAAAAGCTTTCTTTCGAACTCCGCCGACGCCACGCCATTCCTCTTCGTCGATCCACCGTTTCCCTCACCACCGCTGCTCTCTTCCTTCGACTCCCGCGACTCGATCGACGCACCCCCATCACCCTCCTCCAACAGCGTGGTCGGATTCAAGCCCCTTCGCTTGAGTTCCTTCATGAACAACGACTCCGGCCGCTCATCCCCTGAATCCACCTCCCCGACAAAGAGGACAGATTGAGAAGCGACGACAAAAAAAACCTTTTAGCCAACTAAAAAGAACGAGAGCTCTAGCAAATCACTTGCCTTTGGACTCGCCTCCCTCCTCCTGAAGGCGGCAACGGATGAAGACGGCGGGGGAGCGGTGGTGCGGCGGGAAGGACCGCCGTAGACGTAGCGCCTGCGAGAAGCCTGGTCTGCCGAGCTGGAAAGCAGCCATGACTGGCTCAAAGGGTTCGGGGAAGTGGAACAGAAGCGAGCGGAGCAAAGAAACGCAGGGCAAAGGATGGAATCGACGTCCGTATCGCTTTAGCCGAACACACGCCACGAAGCGAGAAGCCGAGAACTCGGGAGAAAAGGAGCGAATTGGTTAACGGATAAGACGCCCCAGGGGTCCTGCTCCGCTGCTTGTTTGCTCAAGGTGGGGTTTGGTATCTCAAGCGTCGTGGATTTGCTCGCTCGTGTGGTCCCAACGTGGGGCCTTGCACGGCACAAACGGCAGAGGCTCGGCCTCTCCGTCCATTTGTGTCCGTCCATATGGTTTATCGGGGCATCGCCCACTTTATCTTAAGTATTCGCTTTTAATGTTCTTCATTATCAGAATATATGTATCTTAATCTATTAATAAAAATAATAATAATAAATTTGAATCTATATAAAAATTTTAAATTTCAAATCAAAATTTAATCTCTCCGTTTATAATAACATTTATATTATTCGACATATGTCTATTTTTTATAAAATATTAAAATTATAAATCTAAGAATTTTCATCAATTTATTTTATAATTATAGTAAAATAGATAAATTATAAAGAATTTTATAAATCTTGATATAATAATTCACCCATATAAAATTATTTAAATTTAAAAAAAAAATTAGGTCTCTTTAAAATTGACTCACATAATATTTATAAATATTATTATATTTTAATTATTACGTCATTCCGTGGACAGATGGACGAGGGCTGAAAAATCAAAAA
The DNA here is from genome assembly GCA_025175895.1 of Wurfbainia villosa. Classification (NCBI taxonomy): domain Eukaryota; kingdom Viridiplantae; phylum Streptophyta; class Magnoliopsida; order Zingiberales; family Zingiberaceae; genus Wurfbainia; species Wurfbainia villosa. Next base: position 279,837 of record JAKLTH010000280.1, read on the forward strand.
ACCGCCACATTCGTCGTCCGTTTCCGGGGGATTCGGTGGTGTAGGGGCCACCTTGACGTGGACGTCACCTTTGCTTGACACGATGTGGATGCTTACTCTGCTCTGTGGGTCAATGGAGAGCAACGCAAGTAGATGTGGATAAACACACAATAGTTATTGAATAATTTATGACAAAGTATTGACTTTTCTTTTTGATTTATTTATCAGATACATTTAAAAATGCAATTTATACATATTTAAATCTCTAATAAAATTCAAATCTCAATTCCATTTTTTTTTTAACATTAGGAGAGTAAAAAAAATTAATAGAGACAGATAATTATTTAGATGTAAAATTATAGATAATATATATATTAGTGGCTAGGTATTTAGTTTGTTAATTCAATATAAATATTCATTTATAAATTATTTATGAAATATATTCATCCATAAAATTATTTTTAAAAAATATAAATAAAGAAAAATTAATAAATATATTTATAATATTGAATTTAGTAATAATTCAATAAATTTAAAAAATATAAAAATGATGAACACTTAGCTAGATAAATGAATCCAGCTCGAGTGAAATTTATTAAAAGTTAAACTAGAAAATAAATAAATCATATTTGAACATCTATTCAGTAAGTTTATTAATTTTAGATTTAGCTTGACTTACTTGATAATCTTATTAATAAGTTTAATCCTTATAAATTTTAATACGATCTTTCTTACTGTGAAGTAGAAGAAAGATATATAGTTTGTGTGATTTTAATAGAACTTCTGTGTTTCTTTTAACTATTCCGTCCGATTGTGGTTAATGAACTTGATTTTTAAGAAAACTTTCTAAATCACTGGAAAGACGCTCTTTACTTATTTGTGCATGATTTTAATATGAGCATGATATCGGAAAAAATTAATTTATGATTAGACATATAACTGTCAGTATCGTATTTCGGCTCGACTATATATTATTTCAGATGCCCCGCATTTCGACTCGATTATATATTATTCCAAACACTTTGTGTCTCGGATTGACTATATATTATTCCAGACGTCTCACATCTCAGCTCGACTGTATATGATTCCAGACGTCCCACGTCTTGGTTCGGTCATCATCTCATACCGCGGCAAAGACATATTATCTCGAATGTATAACTTCTCAACACATGAATTATCTTATTTTATCAAAGGACATAATAGATATTTCCTATTCAAGGGTTCATCAGATAGTCCTTGTCAGTATTTCTCTCCGACCAGAAAACAAATGCTTATATTGTCTTCTATCAACCACGCGACGAGCATTAATGATGACTCACACGCCGACAACATTTATGAGGATAATGATCTCTATTACTTCTCAAAAGCAAACGTAATACCAGAAAGTTATACTGTCCATATCGACCGTACTGCTTGACATGAGGATTTCTCTTCTATGTATAACCCTCCCAGAGGAGGAGAAAGGAGATTCACACATTCTCAACTTCACTTATCTATTCCTTTCTATTAATTTCTACCTTGAACGTCGGAGAGGTCTTATCAAGATCTCTCTCGACGCTCTTAACCGTTTACTGTCTTGCAGGACACTTCATTCGATTCGCCTCGCTTCATTCGGCTCGACCCGCAGTCGAGACGATGTCTCGGCCGCCATCCCTCTCCCTTCGTATCATTTCTTTTTCGTCTGAATTGTCCTTGCCACTTTCGCTATTGGAATACCTTATCTTCCCCGTCTCGATATTAAGAATAGAGTAGAACATTAAGCAAAAAAAACTGTTTATATATATAATATTTTGATAGCGAAAGAAGCTCGGTGCTGAGGTTCAAAAGGAAAAAACTCATGAGACATAAAAATGTCAACAATAAATAAAATTATAATATTAGACAGTCCCTCTTGTTACTTCTTTTAAGGTGAATTATTCTACTTATAATAGATTACATGAGAAAATTTGATTTATTTTTATTTACTTAAAAATAGAATTAAAAATAAATTCACTCGAGACGGATGGAATAGGGAGATGTATTTGTTCAAATTCACGAGGATTTCAACCCAGCTGATTTGTTATCGTTTAACAGTCATCTTTGATTAGAATTTAATATGATCTTTGTTTAAAGAGAATATAAAGCTTTTGGTTCGACTTGTACACATGAAAGATGACGAAATACTTACGGCTCCATGGCAGAAGCAGCCTGTGCCCGTCTGTATCACTGCGATAGATACAGTTTTTATTGGCATCGAAGCAATTATTGTACTTAAATAGATTGAAAAACGCAAAATGATAGGCAACTAAAAAACGTTTTCAATCAATTTGTCTCTCTTAAAAAGATGGAATTAGGAAGGTGATAGAATTTTCTCGCCGGGTCATATTCTTTTTCTTTCGGAAATTAAATCATTAAAGCAAAAGCAATCCGTTGGTTGACGTTTCCGCTTCCCAACGGGAAAGCGAAACGGGCGGGGCCCAGAAGGAGCTTCGTCACCGTCACGGAGTGCAAGATCTATTCCATTTCCTTAATTCCTTTCGGGCGTTCACCGGAGTAAATGCCGCGCACGCGTGTCGGTACCGACTATTTAATTGAATGCGATCCTTTCCTCTGCCGGGGACGACCACCGTCGCATTGGCGGCCTCCAACGAGGAGATGGCAGATGAATCGAGGCCTCGGGCGTCCCTGGGCCTCGCGTGCTTCTCCTTCGCCGCCTACGCCAAATATCTGGTCGCTCACCTTTGCGCCTCCGGCGTACCGGTCGCCCCTGGACTGTCCGAAGCAGAGCTCGCCTCCGTAGAGTCCGCTTACGCGTTCACATTCTCGCCCGATCTCCGCAGTGTCCTCCGCGAGGGCCTACCCGTTGGCCCCGGCTTCCCCAACTGGCGCTCCGCCTCACCGCAGCAGCTCCGCCTCCTCCTCGGCCTCCCAGCCGACGCCCTCCTCCGAGAGATCGTAGCGGGTAGCATCTGGCCCTGGGCTTGGGGACTGCGGCCTCGAGACAGAGAAGTCGCTGACGCGGTGGCGAAGGAGGCACTTCTCGAGGCCCCGCGGCTCGTGCCGGTGTACCGGAATTTCTACCTTCCGGCGGCGCCCTACCTCGCCAAACCCCGTGTTTTACGTACGATCCGGCGATGTCCGGCTCGCAGGACTCGACCTTCCCGACTTCTTTCGACGAGGTCAACCGCGCGGGTGGGCGGCGGGAGCGCCGGTGCCGGCGTGGGCGGCAACTTCTGCAAGGAAGGTGGAGTTGTGGACGAAACTGGCGGAGGAAGGAGCGTCGGCGGAGCTGAAGCGAGTAAATTCCCGGAGGGAGGCCCTGGTGGATCGGTGGCTGGAGGAGGCGAGGCGGCGTCTAAAAGAAGGCGGGTGGAGCGAGACGGAGGTTAGAGAGATGGCGGGGGATGACGACGGAGACTATCTGTGGGCTTCCTGCCCTGCGATAACGTCGGCATTTCGAGAGAAGGGAGAGGTGTCGCGGCAGTTGGGTCTGCTCTCCCTTGCGATGCTCCGCGGCGGGTGGAGCGCTGACGACGTGGTGGAATCGATGGGGCGGCGGACGAGGACAAAACAATGACCGAGGCTGACGATGAAGTTCCGTGAATAGATTTTATACTTTCACAAATTTCATTGGATTTGGGATTCTTCTGCTTTTGTGTTGCTAACTGTTTAAATTAAATTAAAAAACAATCGCAGGCAGAATTAACTATTAGATAATCATTTTTAATAAAATATATCGTCGAAACAAATTTTAAAAGGTTAGGATTATAACAATTTAAGGCGTACCACTTGACGCGAGCTCAAGTTACATATTGGGCTATTGGCCATGCCACAAGTGACCCGATCAGTCGACATCTCTTAACTGTTTCAAGTATCAAACTTCATATAGATTCGTAGTTGACGAAATCTTATGCATTAGTAAAAAATTGCTTATGGTTGACCAATAAAGAGTTCGATTAAGATACGAAAACTTAAACAAGGATTTAAAGTATCGTCGACCAATCAAAGGGATGGACTTGTAGCGAGGACTTAGAAAATGTGGGAGTGGACTTGGTCCATTTAATGTACAAGCACTGTACAATTGGGTCCACTGTGGAGCTTGGTTAGCCACGTTCCTGTTGCAGTATCTAGAACTTAAACCAACCCTGCTACTCTCTGACACATGCACAGTTGGTGTAGGTAAAAGTAGCCTTGCAATATTAAAAAAAAAAAAAAATGTGTTTTTATGAAGGAAAGGGGGCACTGTATGGATGCATCTTTCAACCTTTTGACCACGGCAGCTTGCTTCATTTACATCGTCTCCGTGAGGCTGTGACTGCCTCTGCCCTTCCCTTTCTCTTCCTTGCCTCTCCCTCGTCTTCCTCCTCCTCCTCCTGGATCGGCAGGTTCTCAGGGAAGGAAACAGGAAGAAGCCGCGCTTCTTGGGTATGCTCTTTTTTGTTTCTTTTCCTTTTGACGTCCCGTGTAAAAAACTTCGTTCGTCTCGTGGATTTGTTTCTTTTGATGAGCGCTGGGGTTTATCTAGGGAAGGTGCTTCCGTTTTGATCGTATACGATGATCGTTGGTAATCGAGTTTTTTTAGTTTCTTTTTTATGCTTCATTTTGATTCTGATCACCGGCTTTTAGGGAGAGTTTACTTTCTAGGAGTAAAATAAATAAAGAACATGCCCCACTGTGCATTGAACTCGACCGAAGTTGATTGCTGCTAGGATTTTTTTTTTTTTTGCCTCTTTTTGTTGACATACGCTGTTTCTTGGTGTCTGTATTGTGGAAGAGTGCGGGAGTAAATTGCAGGGCGAAAGGGGAAGTGGGGAGGACGGACGAGGATCAACATGCTGAGGCAGGTGTCGAGTAGAAATCACAGGGCCAAAGGAGGGTTTAGAGCAAAGAATGCTCTCCAGATATCTACCTTGGTTGCTGTTTGTATCTGGCTGCTCTACCAGATGAAGTACTCTCATGACCACAGGGAGGCCTATGAAGAGAAGTTCAATATTGAGGAGAGGCAGGCCGAGCCCACAAGTTTTGGAAGGAAGGATCTTTCTCTTCTCACTGGGAAAGAAGATGTCAAGCCTGGAGAAATTAAGGAGAAGGCGAACCAAACTGAACATTCTGAGCAAAAGCTACAGATTGCTCAGAAATTGGACGCAGATAGGAAGAAACGGAGCTTGCCTAAGGAACACGAAGAACATTCACATGAGGCTCGAGAGAAAAGCTTTAAGGGAGACGATGCTTCCAGCGAGGTAGTCCCCAACAGCGAAGAAGTGGAACACGACGAACGGACTCGCGAAGCTCGAGAACGGAGTTTCAAAGCTGATGATGCTTCCAGTGCTGTGGGCCATGTTCCGCTCAACGATTCTGAACCTGAGATCGGAGGGTTTGTTTCGATGGAAGAGAGCAATTCGAGTTTGGTTCAAGAATTCAATCAAACTCTCCCTGACAGAGGGGCTACTGCAAACGAAACATCACTGGAGAAGAGGCACGCTTCCTCTGATAGAATAGATAAATCTGATGATGACCCAAGTGAATTAGAAACAGTGGATCACATTAAAAATGAAACAGGAGTGCTGAAATTTCACGCCAATGAATCAGAAAGTCAAGTTGAGTTAGGTTTGAGATCCAGAGATCTGTCGAATAATCAAAGAAATTTTCAGAAGAATTCAACTGTAATATCTAAAAATTCCACACGAGCTCAGAGCAGCCAGACAACAGTGGTGAATCCAACAATTGTTGCCAGAGATGTACAAAATCAAACTTCTCTGCATCCACTCGAAGCCTCAATCGATTCAGCTGCTAAGTCGGGACTTCCAGCTTCAGAGAAGAATTCAGATGATCAAAATCCCAAGACATCCTCACAGGAAAGTAAAAGAGAAAGACATCACCTCCCAAACCCAAAGTCTTGGGACATTGAGAGCAAAAAACAGAGATACAAAGAAGGAGCTTCATAGTGATAGTATGGATGTAAGTTTCCATTCCGAGTCATGGCATTGTGGACTTTTGATTTGCTCGGCAATGCATCAGCCATTCTAATATAATGATCGAGTTCCAAGGTGGTGCCTGTTCTGCTCTTGCCTCTTAATTTTCTGCTTGTATTATAAAAAAAAAAAACCTTTTTGCCTTCCACTTCCAGACTGATTTCATTTTGACTTGCTACGATCCTATTTATGGAGAATTTGATTGGCCTTGCAAATAATTTGTTTAGCAATCAAAGAGACCAATGAATTAGAATGCATCCGTTCAAATCCATCTGCACATTTAAGGCATCCAAAGAAAACCTCAGAACGTTGGACTCTCTGAGCCACAAGTAGTATTTTAATACAAATATCAGAATTGTCAACTGTTAGGTGGTCTGCAATAAGGCAGCAGAAGCCTTGAAGACGGCTCTGGAGTCTGGAGCATGCGCTATCAATTATCATTGGGCTCGGGCATAATTAAAAGAAGCAGCTGTTTAATATTTATTGCAGCAGTGGGTCTTTAATAACGCCTGCAGCGCTTAATTTCGTGCATTTCCAATGCAGGTGGAATCACTGAGGCTGGCTGTCTACCCTGGGACCTGGGGTCGGAGTTTTATATTATTAATAATTTTAATATTTAATAATAAAAATAAAAACAATTACATTTAACGTGTTTTACAAAAGATAATTATATGAATTTATATATTTAACTTTCAAATGAGAGTATCCTAATTTTGTTTACAAGCAATAGGAATTTTCAAGTATCCAAATTGCAAAAAATTTAGTTCTACTGGTTTGAGTTTCTGCTTCAACGGAAATATACGAATTGGCCTCTCATTTTCATTTCCATTTTTACTGGTTGTACGAATTGGCAAATCCCAATTCTTGAAAAATTGCTGCTAAGTCAGATTACACAAGTGAATATAAATTACACAGACATTGATAGTCAGATTGATACCGGTTTTTTGCTACATAAAAATGAGGGAAAAGGATATTTCAATGCTCAAAAGCCTCTTATTCACATTGATTTGCAAAGATGAAAGTGTGCTCTTAACCTCACTATTTCCATAAAAAAATTGTTGTGAAAGGCCAATTGGCTGACAAAAGAACAAATAATGATAAGCTTGGGTAAATAAAATTGAGATTGCCCAATGCCGTATTGTATAATTTCTGATGCAAACTTCAAATATCAGCTATAAGAGAAAATTGTCGATCATGTGGAATATAACATCTGAACCAGCTGAATTTATCAAATAAGTCTTCACCTGTAGCAAAATAGAGAAGAAGTTCAATTTTCCAAACTAAATCGTGTGCTAATTGCGTGCATTTGGATCGAGCAAATTGTAAAACTTATGTATCTGAGTAACATTGAAATTATAATAGATGATTTCCGGTCTAAAATCAAAGAAAGGAAACACGATTTCTAGCAACTATCTTCTTTACATGCGTGAAATATATGAATGTCTTATCTCTAGATATGTTCTACTGGTGGCAGACCAATACCTGAATGGTGCTGTGAGCAAAAAATCTTTGTTTACTTCCACGGAAGCTAACATCTACTCTTTCCCAAGGAACTCTATTCAAACCGTCGATCATTGCATCTGAAAAATTCAAAGGATATAAAAAACTTGAAGACAGTATTTGGATGACGGAAAACAGCAACTAATATCATTCACAATTTATAGGCATGATTTTTTGTGAGTAGCCCCGAAAGGCCCTTATTGATGTTCTATAACAATCAGGTAACTGCAGACAGACAAAATGTACTGCATTATTAAGGAAAGGTCAGCTGACAATTTTAGGACTTAATGCTTGTGTATATTAAGGGGCCTAGATCAAATACAAATCCTATTTTGTTTGCGGAGTCAATTAATATAATAATAGCCACTATTAACTAAAATATAATATCCTTGTCAAGACTACATTTCTAGCCACTTTCAGAGCAAATGATGGTTTTTAGTGTTGAAGGACAACCCCTTTGAAAATATTCAGTGGCATGTAGGAACGACCAATTCTTTCGCCAAGTCAATTCACCTAAGATTGTAAACATGGTGTTCATTCTTACAGAGGGCAAATATATTTTTGTAGGGAACGTAATTCCCGTGCTTTAATATTCGTATGATTTATTTTAAACCTGTGAACCAGGATTACTTGATGGAACTTTCAATTTTTTGCCACAACATTGTTAGAACCTAGGACAAACTTTATACTAATATTGTTATGGTGGAAAATAGATTTTGTGATACTTTTCACATTGCCTGAGCATACTTTTTTATTGTTATATAATGGATTAAAAAAGATGCACCCTTGCAAGGAACTTATAATTACCGCAAATTAAAAAACTTAGAATATGCATGCAACACAATGTTAATTGTTAATTGGTAAAGATTTAACTTAAATCTCATCTGCTGATGAGCTCTATATAAGATTACCTAAGCAATCCACAGGTCATTTAGACCATTTCTAACTATCTTAAGATAAAAGTTCTTTGATCTTGTTAGTCTTATATTCGACTATAATTCATTCAATTTCTCTACATTAGGATACTAGGAACACTGATACTAATTGGGTAAAGAATTGCATTCAAAGGATACTTTTGATGAGAAAATATAATAAATAAAGTTTAAAAAAATAAAAATAAACAAAAAGTAATGGATAGTGATGAACCTTCCATATCACTGTTAGTTTTCAATTCTTTGGTGGTTGCTGGAAAATTCATCTGAGGCACATCAACAATTGCCGGTTTCTCGACATAAACAATGTGTGGATATTGGTTATTTATCGTGAAATCTTGGCGCTGCAGCAAGGACACACAATCAGATCTGACCAAAGCACAGCTACATAATATCTAACAATGTAAATTTTACCTTAGGAAGCTCATGTTCCCGCCGTATCGATGATGTCTTCCTTCCAACAATGACTAAAGTTGAGTTAAGCATTTCTAGAAGATACACATGATAGAGTATGAAATGATACTAATGATCAAACAAGGTAACACTTTCAACTAAATAAATTATACTACTAAAAGGAAGGGTTGGATACAGTCAAAGCTAACATTCGAGTATGCAACACGTCGCTTAAAAGATTGCAAAGCAGACCTGTAATGCATACAAACTAATCATTGAGATTATAATTCTTAACAGGAGGTGAAAGTCTTAATATTTTGGTCTATAATGAAACAAAGCTCACATGAATCGAAGATCTCCACAGTCATTGACCATCTGAACCAGAAGAGGAAGTTTCCCATTATCGTGGTCTTTAAGAAATAGATGCTTTCCTGATCTTCTGAAAATCCACCAAGTTCGGTATGCCATCTTTTCTAACTTATAGGAACCATGAAGGAGCGGAATCTGAAATTTTTCAAGTAATTATTACCTGAAAAATGCTTCAAAGAAGACAACAATTTATCAAACCTCAAATATTCTCCAACAATAAAAAGGGAACCGACCATTTGTTTGTGATCATCAGGATGATATGTATAGCTAGCTGGGAGTAGACAACTTAGTGACTTGGTTAGAAGCCTTTTATCGAGGAACTATTGGTTCTGAGTTGTAGTCTATGATTTATCTCTTTCTTGGAACTTTGTGTAGGCTTACAGAAACGCAAGCTGAGTTAAGGAGGGACCAAATTCAATAAACTGAAGCAATTTAGTCATCAAGGGAGTTGATTAAACGTGAGGTTTAGTAAACAAAATATTCCAGTTCGAGCAACAGTATCCTTCAGCACTGACTAGAAGGAATTTCTAGTTGACTTAAAGTGTTGTTTGTCTGATGATCACTTGTGCCCAAGTAGTTTACTAGTGACTATTTTAGTTGACTGAAGGTGGACAAAAATAGACTTGTAGAGGTGTTTTTGTATAAGATTCTCCGAATACATTATTAAAACTACTACAAATAAGTGCTTACGTAGCTCAATCCAAGGGCTTGGATACATAGGATTTCATTAAGCTTTCACCATAAAAATCAAATGTTGGAAATGTACCAACCATCTCACTTAAATCAAAACTAGAGATCAATAATATCAGTCAACCAACTCAAATCATTTGTGTGTTTTGCCCATATAAACAAGTAAACAGCTTATGGTAATTGAAATCCAAATTGACTTCTATCGTATACTAGATTATTTAAATGCAAACAAAGAGTTAATATTAAATATCAAGCTATGGTACGGTGCAACTTGGATGCCCTAAAGCGACTCTTACTAATTCAAAAAAAGTGGAGTATCCGCTCAATTTCTCAACATAAATTTTAACCTAGGAAATCACCTGTTTGTGAAATCTTGACCCAAGATGAGGTGTTGCAAAAGTGATAAAATTCATTGGCTCAAGTCCAGCGATCTTGCCTTTAATTTTTTCATCCACAGACTCTACTCCCACAGGATGATATTCGCAAGCACCATGTTCCTCTAGACTGCATTTTGGTACTGCTTTCTCGTATAAGATACCAATTGCATATCTTGCTATCAAGCCCCCTAGTGAGTGCCCCACGAATGATATCTTTTGAAGAAAAGGCTTGCTAGCAACTACTGAGATAACCTGATATAAATTCCTGTTAGCTGATGACAGAGAAAATTCATGGTAAAAAACAACCAATTGACAGAGAATCCAGCAGGTTTTGAAATAAATGTGTAATTCAACATTTAGAAAACTAGGTGGTTGATATTTAGGATAAATTTCTGTATCTCTCAGAGCAGCATAGACTAACAGCGATATCTACTATCCAAGGAAAAATATAGCAACCTCTTTTGCTAATCGTTTGCCCATTACATCGACACCATGGAAAGTCAAAGTTCCGTAGTTAGATTCACTGCCTGCAAAAGCAGAAAGTAATGATGAGATCAAATATAATAAAAAAGCACTTGAATTCTTTTAAACGATATCTCTATCAAGAGAAAAGAAAACATAGGTGAGTAGTTTTGACCAAATTTGTGCCTGTTCATGTGGAAAAAGGTTAACTACTGATCCATAAGCATGAAGAGTTATATGCTTTTAATCATATTGTGTCTGTTAACAAACAAAAACTTGTTTGCAGTGGAATTATCTATGTAATCATGAGATGAATAGGCACAGAAGATTTTCATACAAAATTTACTTCTATGGAGATTGGTGATTTTCTCTCGTTTATGAGAATTCCACTTTTTTTTTGTCTTGCTAGATATGGATAACTATTTGACAGGTATTTGATTATCTTCAAAATCTTGCTTAGGAGAAGTTGTTTAAAACTTTATCATAAACACAATGAATACGCAGAGTTGGAATGTTATAACATCTTCATGAAGTTATGCACACCCATTCTCTCTAGTATAGAATCCAAGCATACTACTATTTTCTTTACATCATTAAGCGATTCCCACAATTCTGTCAGTTGTTCAACTGAAAGCTATATACTATCAGATCAAATAATGAAAGATGGTAAACACCAACATCATAGTTGTGCATCGAAACTAGCGTTCATCAATCACCTAGACTAAAATACTTGCATTTATCTGATAGTTTAAAATTCAGCTCTTGTTACAACTTTAGGATATAGGAAGAAACGCTACTCACAGTGAACCATAATATCCACCGGATGCTTTTTCACGAATTGTTTGGCAGCGTATTTCCAATTGGAAGCACTGCAAGGAAAAGACACGCATGTCAAATGAAAGTCATGCAAACTGCTTTCAATTTTCAATCAATGAGCATGGATTCAGATATCACATGTCAAGCAAGCCCATCGTTCTAAATGCGCATGACCGTCGAACTCTAGGTCGCACGGATCGCTGAAAAGCGTCTTTCATCAAACAGCTGAACGTTTCAACGTGAACTGTAATGGACTACCTGCCAAGGCGACGTCCATTCACGGCGCACTCTGGGAATAGACAAATGGAAAAATTGATCGTCATCTGCACTGAGGACGAACTACTTTATGGATCCCATATCGGTGTCCGACAAAAAGGGTCTTTGCTGGTACCAATTCGAGCATAGTGATTGGTAGGTGATGCTGCCTGGTGTTGTAACTCTCTCCCAGATTATTCACGGACCGTGAGACAAGAACACGAGACGATTTATGCCATCGTCCCTCAACTCGACAAGCCCACACAATGGCGTGATATGGCGTGCACTAAGATGCCTCCTTTCTATGCCTCAGCGCCGTGAAAGCAGCGCAAAAGGCCTCGATCCAAAAAGCACACGAAAACAAATTCCAAAGGAGAAAATAACAATAAAGCAGAGCAAAAAGGCAAATTCGTTCGGCAAAAGGAAAAACACAGGATAAGAAATGATGGAGATCGATGCTAACCGAAGAAAAATACCTTCCGACGATGCCATTGACCATCACCACCAGATGCGTCGGCAATGGTCTATCTACTGCTACTCCGCCATCCTGCGCTGGAGGCGCGGCTGCTCGATCCCGGGACGACTTAAGGAATTTAGGCCGCCGGAGGTAGGACGAATACCGCTTCCGCTGCCTCTTTCCCCTGCCCGCCTCTCCGAGCTCCGCATCCGATCCGCCTTGCGCCATCTTCCCCAATTTCTCAATCCTGCTCTCACGCCTCGGATCAATTCGCCGATATCGGATGCCGGGTGTCTTCGACGATTCGATCGCGATCTTCCTCACCGTTTCATTGTTCCATTTCTTCAACTGCGATACCAATTCTCAACTCTTTCGAGTTTAGCGGGGGATGACGACTCGCAAGGGCGATTGCTATCCTGTTTCCCAACTGTTCTCGGGGGAGAAATGAGCAGCATATCCCCTGTTTAAATCCAAGCACGAGTTCCCACTTCTTGACGAAACACAAAGTGGTCAAACACGTGGAGGGACAAATCGCACTCCGCGCAGCGAAAAATTTCGATCCGCGTCTCGCATCCAGAAGCGGATCCGGGTTCTGCCTTGACCATCGAATCGATCGCCTGCGGCGGCTGCATGGCCGCTGGACGATCACCAACTAAACCTCTGCCCGCTCTCAATTTCGCCATTGCTTACTCGCCAGCATCGGTCACTCACCGCTAAAGATTGCGTTAATTAATTATTCGGTAATTTAATAGAGTCAAATTTAAAATGGCTCGAATACATTTCATAATTTTATATTTATTAAAAAAAAAAATATTTTATTTCTTTTTTATCTCTTCCGTTAAATATAAATACTAAACTTATCGAAAAAAATAAAGATTAAATTTAAATTTTGATTCACTATATTTCCGGTAATATAATTTTCATATTATTTTATAAATCGATATCGATAACTACACAAAATTTAAATCTCAAAGACCATCAGATTCTTTAATATAATTTTTAATATCATTATGTTCTTAAAAATATAATTTTCAGTATCATCTTTTTTAAACGAGTTTAATATTATACGTGGTATTAAAAATTCAAATTTCAGAACCACTGTATTTATGAAAATATAATTTTTAAATACCATATTTTTTTCGATTAATTTGATATTCATTTTTGATAGAAAGGATAAAAAAAGAATGAAATATATTTTTAAATAAATATAAAATTATAAAATTGTATTTGAATCATTCTATGCGTCAAATTACCGTTAATTATTAGCTTGTCGATTAAAATCTTAAATCGCCGACACCAATGTGTCGGATCTAGATTGCGTTCTGATAATATCTTTTCCAAAAAAAAAATTTTTTAAAAAAAAAGTGATAACGCGATTTGTTACTTTTGTAAGCAACTGAATAAACGCCGTTAAACAAAATGACATCGACGGCTGGGAAAGGTTTATTTGAAAAATTCGGGTGGATTCACATGGGTCAACGATCATCATTCGAGCTCCGCGGACCGCTACCCTTCTAGTGACGGGAAGCGAAGACAGGCGGACTCCAGAGAAACTTGAGGGTAAACTTCAGCGTGAAGCTTTTAATATTATGGACGGCGTTCCAAGTTCGTGGCTATCTCGACGTTGACTTTTGGAGATCTAGCGTGTTCGACGAGATTCTGAATTCGAGAAAACGGAAGACAAATATTAGGAACTTCCACAGCCGAATTCTAGAAACGTGAAAATTTTGACCCACCGTCGACGGAGATTAGGAAAAGCAAAATCTTAATTATAAAATTTAAACTATCTATCATATATCAAAAAAACAATATAAATATTAATTAGTAGATTAATATTTTAATTAAATTATAAAGACGATAATATTATTGATATTTTTTAAAAAAAAAATGATGAATGATTTAATTTTACTCATTTATCAGTTAAAAAATTTGCAATCGAATCGTATTTTATCAATAAACATAAAACCCGACCGATTAGCACAATTTTGAGAATTAATGGATGTGTTTGCTCTGGTCATCTTGATTATGACTATGATGAAATACTCCTTACCAAACATTAGGTGCAACATTTCTAAAAACCAATAAGAGAGAAAAAAAAAATCCAATATGAATTTTTGGATGGTTTCATATAATTCAGATCGATCAAATATTTTATCGATCAATTATAGAATAACAATCACGTCCTGTGCGCTGTTGAATTGATAATTCTCTAATAAATAGCTATCAATTATACCCAAAACAAAAAATAAAATTGTTTTTTATTTCTCTTAAACGTACGTAATCAATAATTTCATAAATTCCAATTATTTATTTAAAAAAATGATTATCCATTTTTAAATGAAATAAATTATCATCGTCCCATATATCTTTGGCCCAGAAAACATATACATTTAATTGCACACATGTAAATATATAAATACAAAGATAATTCTGGATATGGAATAATGGAAACTATTAAAACTTTAATTTCAAATGTACGTAGCTCCAGGATCGAAGCCATAGGCAACCTCCTAATCCAATAAAGATAATAAAATTTACGAGATTAATTAAGCATTCTTTTACAACGACATACACAGACCTAGCGATCTTAGTAGCAACACGACAAACAGTAGCATGCAATCGATACAGATAAGGGCTTATAAACTAGTTATTAACTTGGCCAAATAATTACTCGGTTAGGACAAGGTCTCTGATGCAGTAACACAAGCGATCTCAACTCAAGGTCCAAGACGATAGAGGCCATCGCCCATGAAGTACTGGCCATCCATGTAGAGAGCAGTATTCGGAGCGTGGTAGCCATCCATCACCACGAATTGCATGTCCTCCGAGGGCTTCCAATGCCTCTTTCTTTGGTTTATGAACCAGTTGTTGATCTGCTTCAGGTCGAGCCCTGTAGACTCCGCGAGCGCCACTTTCTGCGTCTCCTGTTCGTTCATTGGAGATTCGTAACTGAGAACATCTTCACTTGCACGCATGCGTTCGTTAAAACGGTTTTTACGAGCGGGAAAGCTATAGCGACGATTTACCGAGGGATATGGCCATTTGTAATGAAGTTCCCACCAGTTGAGCAATTGCTGCCGCGCGTCCTTTGGGAGCTTGCCTTTCTTCTTCTTCTTGGAAAGTTCCTGCCTCAGGCTGCTCAGGTAGCCACTGTACTTCTTAAGGAGTTGGTGCTTCAGCTCGCGGTCTTCGGCGGATGCGTCCAGCTCCGGGAGTTCAGTTTCGCCGCCGCTACCATCTTGGTCGTCTTCGGAGGAGCAAACCCCAAACTTATCGTCTGTGTCATTGGCATCTCAACCGGTGAACACGAAGAACAATTATAAGAAATAACAAACGTCTGTGAGGATGAACAGGTTATTAACCACGATCGAGCTATAAATTTACGCAGATTAATCGCGATCACTAAAAAGACTTGCAATGGAATTTTTTCGGTGAAAAATCTGTTGATTAATAACGATCAAATGAGCACTGGAATGCTTTCGTAAAAATAGAAACAAACAAGTTATCAAGCATGCTCAGTTGAAAAATATGCGACGATGATATATATCACCATCGTCCTCTCCAAATTATTTACTAACCTTTAGAATGGAAGGTATGGAAGGACCTGTATAACAAGATTGCATGAAGTAATGATAAAGGAAATCTATACAAGTGGAATGCATAAAATGAAATAAAAGAGGTGGTCATACTTAAAACTTTCTCTAGTTCCAGCATTTGGTAATTAACCAGTCTTGATGCCAAACAAAAGATAATTAATTAGGTGGAGTATCAATCATGTTCAGAAGACAATACTTGGATTTAAAAATTTCCTGGTGCGAAGGAGACGACAATCATCATGTGTTGTATAATACACATGTCCATTAATATAAATATACTAATGCAACGAGGAATGTGTTGCATAGAGTTTTAGATTTTGGGTAGGCTTTTTCCAACTTGCAAAGAACAAAAAAAGTTGGCAATTAAAATTCATCATAATTCAAAAGCCTAACTATGATATTATAATTAAAAGATATGGCACAATTGCCCCACAAGAAACTTATTGATAAATAAAATACCGCAAATTAAAATATTTATACCATTCAGGGTGTGCAATTTTTTACGATAAACACATGAAGAGAAGTGAGGAGAAAAATTAAAAATTAAAGGCTAAAGCTAGAATTGAATAATCAGATAGAGGGTTTAGGAAGTAGTTTTCCTTTAAATTGAAAAAAAAAAACAATAAAGAAAATGAGTGACATAAGCTCTTGCTATACTCAAGCTGGTTAAAAATGTCTAGTAGATTTTAACTATTGCAAAGAGGATATCATATGCAAAAAAAATTGTCTTTGTAAAACATCCATTTCAGAGTAATATGATCTAGCAATAAAGACCCTAACTCAGGTCAGTTCTTAAAGACCTCAAGCTAGAGGACCGACCTCTTTAGTCTCTACAAGTCGACGACCTCTCAAACCAGGTCAACATATCTCTAGAGTTTTATGAGTAAACGCTATTGGCCAGGCTAAGGATGAACTTAGTTCTCATTAAACCTCTCTATTCCATGCTCGATTCCCTAATTTATCCATTCCTCGCCTGTAAACCACAACCACGATGTGTCTCTAAATCTTCCCTTGGCAAAGCCACAACCACCCATGCGGTCCTTGGCCATAGTTAAAGATGGCCTACAATCCCTACAATGATCCCTTCACAAACATTATTCCTGGCTAGCCACAACCAAATAATTGACATTAATGAAGATCACCATAATTAATGATCATAAGTCAAAATTAATGGCTGGAACAACTGAATAGTCCCTAATTTTTCAGAAATCATGGGCACGATAAAGAGATCATGAGCACAATCTCGGAGGTATCTCTCAATTTCATATCTATAAATACATGGGGGGAAATAACAAATGGATACAAATTGGATAAAAAAATTCATATATTATAGAATACATGAACACCAAAGAGAAAAATATGATTCACAATTTTTTGGAGTCCGCTAGATGACAAGTAAAAAAATGACATCATTGCTCAAATCAAACATATTTTATTAATAAATCATGTAAAATGTAAATTCTATCATTTATCGCAAAAAAAACGAACGAGAAAAATGATTATGGATGAATTATAAAATTCCATATCAACTTCAATATATCTAGTTTAAGTTATGATAATATGCATGATACTTGAATCGCTTAGTTAATATAAGAAGCAAAGCCAAGTAGAATAGCAGTTTAAGCAGAATAAAAAACTTAACCGTCAAAAACTAACATACAAACATCAATAGAGTCAGGAAACTGGTTGCAAAAGAAAGGACACGCTACAGATTTACTAGCAAGTTATTGATTTTCATAAAGGCTAAACAAGCTACTTTAGGTTCGCAAAAGATGAACGATCAAATATAATACATCTTTGTTTGTACAAATCATTTCATCATATACGTCAAGTAAATAGCTTGCATCGTTTTTGGGCAAATATCAGTTGTGATGGTGTTTAGTTGGCTCAAGTCCACCATAAATTTAAGGATGAATAACTCATAAAATCACGGTTTACTTTTGTGATCCAATTATTGTAGTATTTAGTAGAATTAGCGGATCAGATCCACAGTCGATTACACATGACGTGGAGTACTTAAAATCATAATTTCAGTTTGGCGAGTGCTTACAAGAAAAGAACCCTTGCTTATTGATATTTACCATCAAGTTAGTAAATCTGATTTGCATCTTACAAAAACAATTTTGCTAACACAACGTGAAGTATGTACTGTGTGTTGAATGTAGACGATCGACTTTTTAAATAACGTGCTGTCTCTCAAACGTAGGACGGATTCCTGAGGAGAAAAGCCGTAGAATGACAGGCAATAATACAAGTAAAAAAGGTGAGGAAAATTGAAAGCTTGACAAAATGAGCATCCTATGCCCCCTTATACCATGCGGATCCATCACGCAGAAGCAACTCAAAATGAAAAAGGATATCAAAATGATAAGGAGGAGAGAGAGAGCGAAAGAGAGAGAGCAAAGGGCGAGAAATATATAAATATTAAAATATAATTTTAGCCAAGAACATGGGGAATGATTAATCGATTATTCTCGAGGTTGAGGGAGTCAAGGCGCATGTTCTCCTTGGAACCCTAAGAACACCACTCTCTCCCTCGTCAGAACTCAAAAAGCTAGCTTTATGTCAGTCTTCTTCCAACTTGTTTAATAAAGAGGGAGTCCCGCACACAAACAGGAGAAGCGTTGGAGTGGAAGAGGATCGGTTTTAAGCAAGAACTAAAAGAGAACTCTGAGATGGCCAGAGTACCAAGCGAAGCCTCGTGAAACTAAACCCTAAATATATATATAATAGATATATAAACCAACAGCCACAGGCTACTTTCCCATCATAAGCCTGAAAAGCTAGCAAACTAAACTATATTAACTATAGAAACTTAGCTACATAAATAAATAGTGACGACAAAATAGAGTAAAAAGCATTGATTAACCATAGGGGTAGTGGTAGTGGTCGTAGAGGAGATCGATCGGTAGAGTGTGGAAGTGTTTGATTAACTAATAATTAATTATTAAGGGGGAGTCGAGCCGTTCACAGAAGATCTTTCGCCTCAGCTTTGCGTGAAAGAAGGGATTCTCCTCGTAAAGATGCACGTACTTCGCCTTCTGACATACGGCAGTCATAGTGCATCTTCATCCCCTCCCTTCCTCCCTTCACCCAATTCATCGAAGGGGGGACAAAGGGCTGTGCTAGCTTTAGCTTTCTCACTCGGAACTCATGCTGTTCAATACGCCAATACTTACCAACTGGTGTATCCGACGACGACGATAATAATAATAATAATAATAATAAGCTACCTGCTGTCAATATGCGAAGGGAGGCATCGGTGAGGGAGAGGGAGTTGAGTTGAGACTCGACCCTGCGGAAGAATTCCATGGCTTCCTGTAATGGTCTCGTCAGCTCTTCCCTGTATTTGACCAGCATCTCGTGGTATGCTTCCTGGTTGTCCCCATCAAAAAAATATAATTAACATATATATAGGTGGAGATGAACGAAAACAAGTAGATTCCCTAAAATGGAGGGTTTGTTGGGATGTTGGATAATTAGGGCACCATGAACTGGTCCAGCTCGGGGTCTGTGTGTGTGTCACGGCAGATCAAGCTCGCCCGCTGCCTCATCTCCAGCTCTTGCGCCACAGCCGAGAGCCGATCCACCACTTCCGGCGGAGCTCCGACCTGACAATTAAATTTAAGAATTAGTCTGACATGTATATATGTATGTAGCCGGAAGGTTAGGTTAGGTTAGATCAGTGAGTGAGGGAGCGGTGCCTTTTGACAGTCGATGTAGGCGGTGAGAAGGTTGGAGTACTGGGGGTGAGAGACAATCTTGGCCTTGATGGCGTCGATGTCGGAGGTAGGAGCGAAATGGGAGGAGGAGGCGCCTCCGACGCCTCCCTCGTGCTTGCCCTGGAATAGAAGTGCAGCGGCCGAGTTTTGTTGGCCGGCGAGGAGGGTCGGGGTGGGGATGGCGCACCCCCCGACCTTGTCAAACACGGAAGCACGAGCGTTGCCTCCGGAAGCCGGCGGAGGAGGAGCCGCAGCGACCATTGCAGCATGATCAGTTGCAGGTTTTGAGGCCGCGGAGCACATGAAGCCTCCCCAGAGACTGCCGCCCAGCTGAGATAACTCCTCCATTAGTCTAGTCCCTCCCCGAAAAGGAGGAACGACAGTGGTATAATTAATTAAATTATGATATATAGATACTGAAATGGAGTAGGGCAAAGCGGAAGGTGAGAGCAGAGGAGAAAGATGGAGAGCAGGAAACCCTAGAGGGGGAGAAGCTTGCTTTTAATCGATGAAAGGTAAGACGAGCCCCCTTGAGGGCGTATAAGGACCAAGAGAGATGGGGACACCACGAGAGAGAGAGGCATGCAATCCAAGTGCAACTGTGAAAGTGTGGTGCACTGGTGGGCCCACGTCAAATCATGTAGAATCGTAGATGGTATTTAGATTTGCAGTGCACCATTAATTAAGAATCCAACGCCGAGAATAATTAATGGGACAGCGTATGACATGTATCATACGTAGTCCCAATTGTCCTAAGCCAGAAACCTGTACTGTACTGTACCGTAGATGGACGACATGGATCATGATCGCGCACCATGCGGGGCACTTAATTCTCAAACGCTGGAGAATGGAGAAGGCCTTCTTCTGAGTTCTGACCTCTGCGCCACCCTCGATCGGTTGTTGATCTTAAACCAATTCAATCAATCTACTGTTACAGTGCCCTTCGTCTTAAAGCTAGCACTGCCCTCGCTCCCTTACAATCGAAAGGTTCGTTCACTTCTCTTGTTCTTTCGGGGGGCTAACGTGTCAGACCAGACGACTCTCTCGTGCTTTGGAAATTGGACAGTGGTAACTTGAGCTAGCGTAAGTGGCTTAACTACTTCGCAAATTGCACCATGCTTTTATTCTTTTTAAATATACTTGTTAATTTCTTTTCTTAAGCGTCTTTATTATACTTTAAGAATGTTTTATTTATGCTAAACTTCATCATCATCAGCAGCAGCAGCTTTTAGTTCGAGGTTCAGGAAGTCAAACTCGCTGAAAATGACGAGTATATAGACTTCGTCATAATATATTCTTCGAATAGTCGCATTGTTTCCCTAAAGGAAAGCAGGGTATTAGGTGATGATTTTACGTGTCGAACCCATTAGTTTACGTGTTTATAAACTACGTACAGGATAGCAGCAGCATGCTTTATGCCTTTATCCCATGTCAATACAACCGCAAGTTAGTCATATAGAATAATAATTGTAAGAATTTACCCATTTTTCAATTTGATTTGTGAAAAAATTTTGTATCGAAATAAATATTTTGGGGATTTGTAAAATAATTAACTGGTATTGATTAAGAAATAATAATAATAATATCGTCAAAATTATTTTTTATAATATATAAAGTAGAAGAATTAGACATATTTTTTAAATGGGATATTGGAACTCAAATAGTTATTAACTTAGTATTTGGATTGTGACGAATTTCTTATTCTTGCGAAAGTATTAATTATTTTCCTCGTAAATTGAACGTCGTCTTCCTTCTTCTTCTTCTACGTATGATAAAATATTTTCACCGGATATACATCTCTTTTTCTTTTTCCTTTTTTTCTTAGTGAGAAATCTGCAATAGTTGAGGAGGGTGAAAGTTTTATTTTAATATGATTGTTGATCTATTAGTGTTAATATATATTAATTTTAGAATTGACCATAAGTCCATAACATATAACTTCAGTGAGACTATTTTATTTTCTAGGCACATAGTAAGAGTTAATGTTAAATTTTTGTCGATGAACTATCATATAAATTTGAACCTCCTTGCTTTAACTGAAATCCTCTATATTGAATAAATTTTACCATTAAATTAGGTAATTATTACCTTATTATATATGGATCGGTTGATAAGTTTGATTATTTAGGACATAAGCAGAATATAACAATTTACTCTTGCAATTGAAATAGTTTCTATATATTCAAATTAAGCCATTAGTCAAACATGCACTTTCTAGTATCCTTTGTGGCCAAAGATTGTTTCAAAATAGAAAGAATTTTTGTTTTAATTCTAATGAAATAACTCCATCGTCCTCCCATCGCGTCTTATTTATTTTTGATAAGTGGGATGGAACAATTCAAAGTTAATAATAATTTAAGTAAATTTTATCATATTAAATTTGATTTTTTCAAACTTAATAAGATATATTATATGTATAGAGTTGTAGAAGATCTTTCACTTTCTCCCTTTTTTTTTTTTTTTTTTTTAACCTTCTTTCCAAAGAATCATGTGTATGATATTTCGATCCTAACTATTTTGATGGCGGGCTGCCGTCCAAAGTTCAACATAAAAAACATATGTTATGAACATTTCTATTTGCATGAAATAGCACTAATTAATTTGTCTCGGCATGCCGCAAGTTGTATTGTACAAATGTAAGTTGAGCTCTAGTAGGCCAACTTGTTTGAATGCTTAAATCTAGGCCCTCATCACTCATGCAATGGTATATCGAATATAATTTTTTAGACTATGAAGTTGTTTCATTTGCCTAGCATATTGTTTCAAAGTTACAGTTAAATTTTTCTAAGTATATATAATTAACAACTGATTTTGATAATTATAATGTCACATGCAATATATATGTATACATATATGGAAGTTATATTTCTAAACTTAGGAAAGAATGAAATACTTTGCATGATATTAATTAATATTTTGTTGACAGCTGAGTAACTATGTACTAATCAATTTTCAGAGAAAAGAAAATGTAATGACGCGCGTACTAACAAGTAATCAAATAAGTATTTTGTTGAGTAATTGTAAAGTAATTGAATAATTCAAGCCACGTGACATGAAAACCATCACACTAAATAATTATCGCAGATGATTTTGGTAGAGGGAGTACAACTGGAGGTGTAATTATGGTTGTCAGTAGGAGAAGTCCGACTTGAAGTAAGGCTAAATCCTATACTGAGGAAATACTCATGGAAAACAGGAAGCTAGGTAGCCACGAGATGGGAATAAAGTTGAAAACATGATGATGGGAAAGATGCAAAGTGTGGATGATATATCTGATATGACATTTTGTCTATATCACAAGGAAGCTAGCTGCTCACCTTCCTCCAATCCACAATCCTCCTGCCGCTGCATTATTTTCTGTCTCTCTCTTCTCTCCTCTCTCTCTCTCTCTGTGTGAGGGATGAGCTAAGTGTCTTCGTGTACTTAATGCCACTTTAGTGAATTAATATGTTTTTTTCCTTTTGTTTATCATACAGTACTTAATATATTGTTTAATATGTCAAAGTAATTTACGAGCCCAGTTGTTAACGTCAAGCCCTCAAACTTGCTCGGCCTGGTGGTGAAGTACAGGCTGCAGCTTCCCGTTCGTCGTCGCCGCCGTTGCATGAATGAGATCAGTAACGTACGTAAAGCTAAAGTTTAAAGATAGCTTAATACAGTTTACTTTTTCTATTTTCTTAGAATTTAATTGTTTTGGGAAGAGCAAGAGAAGAGATCTTGGTTTACGTGATCGAGTTACTAGGAATATAGTTATCTTTCAAATCAATTCATATTTAATTTAATTTCTAGGCAGTACTCGGCGTAGTATAAAATTAAAGTTTATCGAATTCAAAAAGAAGTATTGGAGAGGCACCAACAACATGTTTCATTCAGAGAAGACTTGTTCTCTATATATTTTGGCGGTCGTACAGTAGCAGTTGTCAAGTGAAAATCTTATTCTTAATCATCAAGCAATGTATGTGAATGTCCAAATTAGAGGTGAGCAATTCAATTCATCTTGGCATCATGCTCATGAGTAGCGTACACTCAATTGATTTTAATATACATGTATACACAAACTCATATAATAGTTTTAATCGAGAATTTTATTTGTTAAAAAAATAAATAAAAAGTAAAGTGATATAATTCCTGTTATAAAATGTTTAAAAACTACTAATTAATTAGTTTTGTTCTTTTTAAGAATATAAAATAGAACATTTCAAAACTTTATAAAAAAAACAAGAATTGTCTTTTAAAAAATAATATAGATCAAAACTATATAAATTCTGCATGTGTTTAAGAGTAAATATTTTTAAATTATAAATTAATTTTTTATCATCTAGTGTAGTATAAACAAAAGTTATTAAATTATTTTAGTTGTTTTGACTAACATTGTTACTTTTGCCATTTATTTTTTTAATATGAAATTTTAACTTAAAAATTTACCATATAATGATGTCAACTTAATTAAATAGGGTTATAAATATGTTTAGTCATTCAATTATTTTAAAACATGAGCGAACTCTTTTGATTTTATAAAGAATTTATCATCTTGTATATAGTTGTGTTCAGATTAAAATTTCGAGAAGCTATTACAATTAAATTTTGCATTTCACTTATGTTGAAAAAAAATATTTACTTTTTAACTTAAAGTATTATCACTCTAGGTCTTTATTTTGTTTTTTTTAAATTATGTTTTTTTTTATAGTTATATCTAAGTAATACTTGTTATATATAAGTTTATGATGAAATTTAACATTAATTTGCTCCATATTAGATTTAAAATGTTTTTGAAATGGAAAACAAATGATATATTTAATTAAAATGTTATATGAGTATATTTATAGGTACCCATTAGGCTGGTTGAATAGTCGTCGGTTTTTTTAGGTGGACCGTAAGAGCGAAACGAGTTTGGGAGGATAAATCGATAGAAAAAAAGTTTAATGAGCTTTTAGTAAATGAAATGATCTTTGATTTAAAAAAAAACACGCTATTTATTTATTTATTTTCCCAGCGTTTAATTCGAAATGAGTAAAATTCATTTCAACGGACTTGGTATTCTTTGTATATAATCCCAAGCAAAATCTCAAAATAGAACCACTTTGATTGGACATGCCATTATTGTCATACTTTCGGTTGGCCATAATAATCAATATGTCGGCTTAAGTATGGACTTAATTAACTTGTGATAATCCAAGTAGACATTTTTAAAATTTTAATGAACTTATTTTTCTTCAAAATCCAGCATTGTCATTTTCCACGACGCCGTGTCTTAAAAGATGATGGCGAAGTATAACTGGCAAAGGCAAATTAGCCATCCAGCCGAGGATAACTACAGAGTTCATCCTGAGAAATTAACTTATTTCATTGAGAATACTGCACTAATTACTTTAATGATATGCTGCTCGTCCTCAATCGAAATCCAAAACTGAAGTGATTTTAGCTTTCACGTCCATTCATCATACAACGTGGAGTTTGTCGTCTTTCAATGTTCGGCTCCCATTTTTCCAAAATGCGCGGCCAACCAAGTGGAAGATCATCTACGTGTGGTGGAAACCTTGGGATTACTAATATTAGGGTGCTTTTAAGGTTCGATGATGCTAAACGGATCAGACATTACAAGATTGATGTAATGTTAATGGCTCAGTGTAATTATAAGTTTTTTGGAATGCCGTGGATGCTAAGGTTATTGGATATCTTTAGGGGCTCGACTATATGGGATATGATTGAGATCGTGTCGCTCGAATTCAACATCACTTGATATTAAGTCCTTCAATCTAACAGCTACACATTGCAGCAGAATAATTATGTGGTGGGGCATTATATTCCTCGAGGAATAATGGAAGCTGTCAGTTCAATCTATAAAAAATTAAGGAATCTTCAATACCATTATCTATAACACAAAACTTAATGATCAGTTTATACATATATACCTTTCGATGAAGAAATATGTTTAATGGAGATTTCAAGGGTACCCATTGTCAGAGCTCATCATAATACAGTATGATTTTAGCGAATTTGGCATTAAATTTTCATTGTAGAAAAACTACGCACGTACGTCGACAGATTCGCGTTCCGAACTGTCATTAATCCAGGTCCTTCAATTTTATTCGGTCGAATTTATTTCGATCCATGAATGCAGCATATAGATTCTGGCCTGTTCACAAACCTGTGGTGGGGAAGATTTCTAAGGAAGGAATAGATTACGCAGCGAAGAGTGATACATGACAGATACAGCTACTCGAAGGAATTATGGCATGGGCATAAATTAAAGCCACTTTAGAAGCGAAAGTGAAAACTGGGCATCAGCGATCCATGAACTATGCATCTTGCAACCGCATGTCACATTGTCGCTCAGGGAGAGTTTTTTTTTCTTCTTCCCATCCCCCTTTTTCCGCGAGCATCGCAGTGAGAGAGAGAGAGATTATTATCGCGCACAAAGCGAATGATGCGTGTGCAAAGCACGGACTGCAACGAGTAGCGAGGAAGGAGGAAACCAAAAGGGCGTAATGCAGTAATGGATTTGCCGGGCGTGAGCGTAGGTGAGCGAGTCGTCCCCCGGGAGACTCGCGTTCGCTGGGGGGATCCACCTGCTGCGCTGGCTCAGCGGGCCGAGGGAAGGTGACATGACCTGACATTGGCTGCAGGCATCCATCGCGTCCAACCTCTCCTCGCCATTTCCCCATGCCTCCACCTACCTCCAAGAAACACTGCATTATTCCCTTGGATTCTGCATTTATGTTTTTCCAATTCCACATCCACAACAAGCTTGAAAGAAACATCTTACTGCCACCGCCAGCCATCCTCGTCGACGAGGAGGCACCCTCCATCCACTCGGCAATCAAAATAATTCACATAATTACCGCTGCAGCAGCTCAATGGTTGCGGTGCCGTCCTTTTAGTTAAAGAAACCATTAAAAGAATGGATAAAGCTGCTGCCGTTTCCGTCTTCAGGTGTACACTGAAACAATTAATCGTCCATGGAGATCGAGCAACGAGCATAGACCTAATCGAGTAAAGCAGCGGGGAATGTGGATCCCACTCATCATCGTCGATAGTTTCCAACTCCCAAGGCCAGGGCGCAATCGAATAGGTAATATAGATTCGTTAACGTGTGTTTGCACTCGAAACATTGCAGCTAGTACACTGACGAGTCGGTCAACTCTGCAGTGGGTTTTGGAGGGAGTGGAATGAGCTGGGGATTCCCCTGACGCCTGTGCGAGCAGCCAAGAGCAGCTGCAGCAGCTTGTTGATATATATAATAGGAAACGAATTAAGCTCGTGACGGCGAGTGCAAAGCTTGACTGGCCATGCATGGTGGTGGGAGCCTCTCTACGTGGGTGGGTGTTGGCTTTCCTGGCCTCGCCTAGTAAGCTGGGCAGGGGGTTTGGTGGCAGTCACCTCACTCACGCATCCTCTCTCGGCTTTTGCTCGCAAACATAAAAAACATAAGAAAAGATATATTTCCAGCTTTTGAGCTTTATATAGCTGGAGGAAGGTGTCGATTAATTAATGCTTTCGCCTTTTTTTTTGTTTTTTTTTTCTACTTTTTCTGCTGGCTCGATTGCAGGTGCAAATGGCAGTATTAATTAATGCACTGTTTACGGCTTTACGCTTGTGTCTTATCCCTGCACCTGAACCTACATCTACTTCCTTTGAGGCTGTTAGAACTTAAGCAGCTAGCAGACTAAAACTTACAGTAATTTCTGGTGTTAATTGCTATACTTTGATACGGACAGTGCGCGCATTTTACCTGAAATACTTTAACATATGCTTTTAACAAGTGATTGTTTGAACTTTTATCTGATTTCATTAACAGACTTCTATTGGCTCCTCCTCCTCGAATTTTAGTTTCTGCCACGACGCGAATGGAGTCAACCAAAAGTTTGTTCTATCGGGAAAACAAAAAATCGATGAGAAAATCAGAATTATGTCGTCCTTGTAGATTCTGAGTACTCAGATCAAATCTGATTTTCCAGATAAAGTAAAATATTGTTGAAAAATTACTTGCAAGATTAATATATATTCATTCAGTCATTCATATATATAACTTAGTAATTATCGAGATATTAAATGAATTGGAACAAGGACAAACCTAATATAGTCCTCTCCATATATGATCATGTTGGAAGATATATGAACTGGTGAAACCTGAGAGCAGATCAACTAATTAGAAGCTTCGAGAATAAGGTTCATCCTCCTACAATCCCTTTACGTAAAACCTAAGTCGATCAGGTGCGTTAATTGCGTAAAATAGTGCCTTAGTTTATTTTCCCACTGATCTGCACAGTTGTTAAGGTGTTTTTAGCGACGCCGTGGAGATTTGTTAGTCTCGTGTTATTTTTGCCTCCACAATTGCAGGCATGGTGAGTGAATTCTGCTCGATCAGTGTCCAATTCCTATCCTATTTTTGTTCCCGTTTAGACCTGAAAGAAATTTGATATTTTTAATGGTACGTTTAGTTCAGTTCACTAAGTATAATAAATATATAATGGAATAATTATTCATAAAACTAGGATATATGTAAAAAAATAATAATTATATCTGATTTACAAGAATAGTATATTCTTATATTTTATTAATAATAATGCTTTAAGGAATGTTGTCTGCCCATTTAATTAACTAGTCAATTCATCCTATCCAGCATAATTATCTCGTCGTCTTGCATGTGTGCCTCTGACAAATTTCTGATCACTAGCTAGCATGCATATGCATGAAGTTTTTTTTTTATATACTTGATTGTCAATGATCCTAATCCACCTAAGAAAAATCAATTTGAACGCCCTGCATCTAGCTCAAGTTAATTAATTAAGCGACTTAATTGGATTACCAGACTTAAGCAAAGAGTGTCATTACCCCATTTGTTTGAATGGACACCTTGTTCAGAAGCTTCACCCATACAACCTAATTGGCGCACTCCACTTGTTTAATCCGTCCAACCTGCGCGGAGCATAATCATGACCTAATTTCTACTTATAAACCTTAATTTCTATTTAGACAAAGCTTTGTACAGGTATTAATTAATACTAATTACTAAGATCTCAAACTTTATTTTGACTTGGGGTTGAGTTCCGACTAGGGCCAATTGGGATTAACTCGGTGCTGAAAAAAAAAATGTGAACAATTCGAGCAACTTAGCACTTTATATTAGTTTTATTTTTATGCTAAAGGCCAGGATGAGCTCGAATTGATTGGCCCCAGTATTGGACGACCGAATTAGGCCTGCGCTTTATGTTCTGTGCTGGCTTTCTCTGTTTGCAGTACTCTTTTTTTTTTTTCTCAAAAGAAATTAAAGAAAGAAAATAAATAAATATATAGCGAGATCAGAAGTGATTTATTGCTCCACACAACACTTGCACCTTAAGTAGCTAGGTGTCCTCCTTTCCCAATTTATGCGAATATTTTTTAAAACAATTTTCAACTAATTATCATAGTTACTTCACATCGATCGCAGTTGGATGATAATTACAAACTACATTGACTGTAATGGAGTACTAATTCGCGTCGACATAGAAAGTGGCAGACAGCATATTTTATCGCAGAAGACTCCCATAATATTCCCTCCACTGAAGCAATTCAGTTATTAGCTTATTATCACGCAACGAGGGGAGCACTCGTGCTGATATCAAACTGTGTCATCTTGACGTGCCCTCAATTCCTTCTTATCCACTCATGGAGGGGAGGGAGAGAGAGAGAGAAGGATAAATAAAAAGAAGAAATTTTTTAATTTTATTTGGCAAGGAGCGAAAGGCAAAAATAATTTTATTTTTCTTTCTCCTCTCTTTCTTTTTCGTACATTAATGAATGTTTTTTTTTTATATCTCATTCAAAGAGAGCGTAAGTATCCATGGACGGCCAGCATTCATGCATGCCTGTAACTTATAACTCACTCGACTGGGCAAACTATTGGATATTGGATTTTAAAGATCAATATGATTTATGATTTTACAAAAGAAAATAGAGGAATTATCAATCGATAAAAGTTTAAATTTATTTCAAAATCGAAATCTACGTTTCGAGTAGATGAATCTAGATTATTAATTTATTCAAAATCAATTACGGATGAATGAAAAATTAATTGTTAAAATCAACCCAAAATATTATTAAAGGAAGTAAGGGGAGAAATAATTCCATATTAAAATTTTCAGAGAAGATTTATTTCTTATTCTGTTAATTGAGTTAACACAAATAGTACAAATATTTTCATCCAATAGACGAATAAATGCTCACACATGCGAGCTCGCCACTTGCCACGGATGCATGCATGCAATGAGTGCTTTATTGGCGCACTGCACTTCGCATGTATGCATCGTCATGAGGAGCTTAAATTTATGCTCCAGACGACGTGGCCATGTGGGACTCGGATGACATATTATACATATATGATACTCGATTGGACATAGAGATGATCACCTTGCGACTTGCGAGTAAAGTAATAGTTTACACCATAAGCTACAGTCACGGTTGGCAACTAGGCATGCGCTCACCCGAGCCACCTCAGATTAAATTTTACAACAAATATGGAACGGTCAGCAAAGTCAAATATGGACTTTGATGATGCATGTCTTGCTGCAGCCAGCGAAAAGAGTGGGCGTGGGCCCGTGCGACTTCATGGTTGTCCTAAATGACTTCTTTTTGGTCATCGCCCCAGTGATCCCTCCGGCCGCAGGAAGGGCAGAAGGTGAAGTTGACTGCAGCAGGGAAACTCGTGTGGGGTGGTGCAGCTTTGAGAGCCTTTATCTGCTGCAGCTCCTTGTGCAGTTTCCGGTTCTCGTCGCTCAGCTTCTGGCAGCACTTGTTTAGAAACTCGCAGTCCACCTCCATCTGCTTCAGCTTAGTCCTGCATGTTCCACATCAGAGGTTAATTGATAGCCGCCATGCTGCTTTTCCTTTCCGTTAAACACTGCGTGGTGGAATTATGGCAGATTTGACGAACCTTGCCCGTCTATTCTGAAACCATACTTCGATTTGCCGTGGCCGGAGATTGAGTTGCTCAGCCAGGGAATGTTTTTGCCTCTGATCACACAGTACAGCACAAACACTAAATCAAACAGGCGGAAGACATGCAAGTTGACCGCGAACTGAGCAAGTTATATCTATTACCGTATTTATGGTGCTGTGCTCCTTGAATCTGTTCTCCAACAGAGCAGACTGCTCCTTTGTGAGCCTAAGCTTCTTCCTTGCGCCAACGTCATCG
Organism: Wurfbainia villosa; assembly: GCA_025175895.1. Classification (NCBI taxonomy): domain Eukaryota; kingdom Viridiplantae; phylum Streptophyta; class Magnoliopsida; order Zingiberales; family Zingiberaceae; genus Wurfbainia; species Wurfbainia villosa. Next base: position 310,512 of record JAKLTH010000280.1, read on the forward strand.
TCCTCATCGCTGACACCGCTGCGGAAAGATGACAACCTCTCTGTCTCCACCTCCTCGCATCTTGCATCATGATTAACAATTTCCTTCTTAACAGAGTCACCGTCACCAGTAGCTTCGAAGCCGTCGCATAGGCTAAATGCGAAGCAGGGCGAGCTCCGCTCAGCGCTCCTCCGGCTCCGGCCAATGCTCAGATCGAGAGAAAGGCTCATGTCACAGGCGCCCTCCTGGCTAATGGCCATGCTCAATTGGATACTTCCTTATCTCTCTGGTTTTTTTGCTTATATATATAGCGAGGGAAAAAGAAGGATGAAGAAGTTGGGAAGTTGATTCTTTCTGGCGAAATGTAGGATATTGCATCTTATTTGGACGTCAGCAATCTAGAGTACGAGGGGAAAAGGATCCCATCGAGGACCACTTATCTTCTCCTGCAATAGATGACTAAGATTCGCATAAATATGGCGTAAGAGTGTCCATGAGATTTCGCAACACATCAAATCAGGCGTGTCATCGTTGCCTCCTCTTGCACAATCCACTCAACCTTTGGTCTCGCCTATATTTCTCGTGATGGCTAACTGCCTCGCCCTCTTATTTTTTGTCAGCCTTCCTTTTTTTATTCAACTTTCTGACGCTTTACACGCAAGATCCAAATAAGAGGCTGAGGAGCTAATGCTGTTTCTTCTTCTTTTTTTTTTTTTTTTTTTTGATCCTAGGAAAGTTCATCCTCTCATGAAAGAACTATTTTAGGAATTCTATTTTTGTAGAGCGCTGTGCAATACTGGGACTATCAACCATGCAATTGCACAAGGTTCGACAGAGCGCTGTTTTTGTTCTGTAAAGAATTAAAGTCTAGCACTCAGCGTGGACTCCCTGAGTGTTATTCCTTGGAACCCGGCCATCAGCCCCAGATTCTCAAATCAGCTGAAATTATTGGATGCCTCGATCAGAATAAGTACATGACCCAACATTCTTTGCATGTAGCTCTTTGCATCTTTCTTTGCGTTGTATATATTTCAACACGATTAAAAAATTAGGCAATTCGTATGTGAAACATCCAGCATGTAATTTCGACAGGGGAGGTAATGAGAGAAAGCATATGAATGAAAAGGAAGCAGGGCGGTGCCGATAAGATATAGATGCACGTATCTAATCATGCAACCAAAAGCAGGAGAAAAACCAGACTGTTAACTGTAGGATTAGAATTATGCAGTGCAAAATTTCGCCAAATATTCGAGAATAAATTCTCATTCTCATGATAAGAATTTAATTGAGTAGGCCATTTGCACACTTTGAGCTGACCAATGTGATGACTGAATATATCATAAAGTTGCTTAATTATATACGATCGACAACCTTTTCTTTTCTTACTTTGGCGATACAGTCTCCGAGAAAGAAATATTTTTCGCTGCATGATATCCACATGATGGAAAAAGGAAATCCCTTCATCCTACTTCTCGTTTATGCTTTTATGATGGACAATAGAGACGTTGATCGGACGTGGAATCTACTCACCTATCTCGCCATCAGAACCCTCTCAGAGAATACAGTCCCTGAGGCGGCTGAGCGAGTTTCTCACACCTCATTTAGAGAATAACACAAAAAAATATTGTGTTTTGTGGTATAAGTTTTTTTTTTTTAAAAGAAAAATTAAGAATGAGCGGAAGATCTACTTGTTCTGTCGGGGGTGATGCTTCGGATAGGTCGGATTGCTTTAATAACTCGATGAAGAATTGAACGGAAGGAAATACTGACACGTGAAGATCGGAGCAGTTAATTTGGTGAAATTAGTGAATCAGTAAACACGGAAGATCTAATTAAGGTTGATTTTGGTACTGGATTAGAATATATTTTTAAAAAATGAATAATTCATTTTTATTTTATTATAATGATCAGTGAAATATTTTAATCGTCCCCTTTTTGTTTTAAGTTTTTAGACAATTTGATTTTTAGGATTTATCCGCTAAATTTTCAGTACTCAAACTATTTGATCTATTCGATAGCAAAAAATATTTCTAGCTCGGGGGTACGTACTCCTGCGTCATGTAGTTGGCGGATCCTATGCAGATCGGCGCCCGGATCCGAAGCTTTCTCTGAAGCAGTCGCTTTTCTTGCTCCTTCGGCAGCAATCCCTCTGCATCCATCTTTGATTTCGAGAGCAATTCCTCGGTTTCTGTCAATTGTAGATCGATCGGAGAATGCTCTTGAATTGGGTCCCTCGCTTAATTTGAAGCTTGTTCATGCATTCAGTTTCATGGCAGCGATCAACTCCGGCAAAGGGGAGGGAGAGAGAAGACCTTGGGAGGACCAAGAGTACATTTCCAGAGCATGGGGATTTATTCTCTTCGGATTGATTGATGCTGTGCCCACCACCGTCGCGGCAATCAGCAATCCTCTCTCGCTCCTAGTTTTTCAGTAATCATTTCTCCGAATGCTTCGGAGTTCTGCACATCCAACGCACTGAATGATTCACCTTCTTTAGAAAATTGTCCTAACGCGATTGCACCGCTTCAGTGGGATGGTTGTTGCAGGTTAGTCAGTTGTGCAGGACAGTCGATTGGTTCTATTCTCAGGTGAACCTAGTTCTTGGGTTGATTTAGTTTTTTTAATTCCGTCGTTGTTCGTCTTGAATTAAACTTCATTTATGAATTTTCCTCACTCATTTGTCACCCGTTCAAGATGCTTCACATCCTTTACGCTCGTATTGGAATTCTCCTTGTATCACTTTTAGAATGATTCCGAGTTTTAGAATATAAGAAAACTTTCTCAGAACCAACTGCCAGCAACTTATTAACCTATATATATAGAGTTCTTTTACTAGCTTTGTTTTCCTATGATCTCAGAAGTATTCACCTTCCTTCGATACACTTCAGAATTACTTATCATGGATATGATTTTTAGTATATGCATTTTTTTTTTTGACACTGAGTGCCTCGATCTAATTGCAATGTATGGCTTCGATACTTTAATAGAAAACTTAGGCGTTTCGTTCTTAATTTCATGAACTAAAAAACACTTATTGCGGTTCTTTTACTTCCAACAGTTAAAAAAGCAGTCGATTACGTCATTGAGGAATGCATCTAATTAACAGTGCAAATCGAGGAGGTTATAGCGATGAATCTCGGAAAAGATATGACCAGAGAATGCACCAGTGGAAGGAGGAACGTGCAAGAGTGGCAAGTTATCGTTTCCATATGTCATTCAATCTTAGGATCTACCTATATATATATAGTTCACTTCTTGAGAAATATTATCTAAGTTTGTGACGATAATACCACCTCATTTGAGTCACCTCCCACTTCACGCGTGCCAACGCGTCAGTGGTCGTTGGGTTCATCTTTCCGGCGTTGTTCGCGCTAATTAAGGTATGAATATGATTGTAGCTCTGAACTTTGCATTATGTAGATATATACAGCCACAGGAGTGTTCTTTTGGATGATGGCATTTAATTTCGATGGTGGTAGGTGTCACAGGGTCAATTCTATCTTAGAATTTCTCTGTGCAGCAATTAAGTTCCATGTTTGATTCAGCCTTCAAATGCACCATAAATCCTGCAAGAAAATGCACAAATAAAAGTACAACCCAAGCCATAAATAAGAACGTCCAATGTACAAGAAAAAACACCCAATCTTTGTTGTATTAACAATAAAAATTACAAAGTGGACTCTTGATAGATTGCTCACACATTCCTCTCTATCAGCTATTGCCTAATATTGTCTATTTATAATGCATAGACAGAAGTTGACTTAGTGGTTACAAATAATTACAAGGCAATTTGGTCAACTATCATGTCACATATCTAATTGATAGTCCATATCACCCTCTACTCTAGCACTATGCCAATGATCTGTCAACACCCTTGTGCTCTACTCAGTCCGCTGCATGGATTGTTGCTTTGGCACCGCGTCAAATGCTAGCCTGCACGCCCTGTGCATGATCCAAGTCCTGCACCACGGACTTAGGCAAAAATACTTTCTCGCTGCACCATTCCTCGTGTTGCATTGCATGCGCCCGCTACATGTCATAGCTCACCTTTCTTGTGAGCCTTGCTTGGCTAAATGCTAAGACTCCGCACGCTCCATTTTTGAATCTCTTCATCACAATTCAAGTCGACCTCCTGCTCGACTTGGCTTGAACAACACCTCGCGCATTTGTCACAAATGATTGCTACTTGCCTGCCCAATAAATTAGATCAAAGAGCAGCACTCAATCCTTGATCTAATCTTGTCATTAAGTTAAGGGGCTAACAGTAGGGACGTATGTACATAGTGTCAGGACGAGGGCTGGCTCGAGTTATGATTCTCTTGGCATTAATTTCGATCAGTGTACTCTGGCTCAATTGTGAATGAGTGGGGGGTGCTAACACCCTGTAGAGTTTATGTATACAACACAAGGGACATTAAGTCGATTGATCTGTGGCAGCGGATTACATTTGTTTGGTAGGCATTGCCAAACTTAACGTGCGACATACAAGGCAAAAATATATATATAAATGTGCTATAACTGAGAGCGATCATGGGAAAAAGGTAAGAAGAAACTATAACAGAGAGATTCAGAATAATGCTTCATAATACACGGGAGTAATGTGTTGGGTTATACTATAAGCTCATCCTTCAAACTCCGCTCTCAAATCGACAGATCGAGTTTCTGAAATTGACAATTCATGATATTTGCATTGAGAATTATACACACACAGGCATCAGATGAGATCGCATAGTCCAACTGATGCAAAGAATAATACGCAAATGTAAACTACAATTGTCCTAGAATAATATTTTTTGGGCCGGGTTTGTCTCTCTTCTTTTTTGCTTCATTCAAGTCCTCCCCTGTTTTCTTTTTTTTTTCTTTTATAAATTATATAAAAAAATAGATTCCATTACTAACAATTTTTTTTTTTTTTTTGAAAGAATATCATGCCTCTCCAAATTAGTATCTGAAATGGTATGGCGCGCACGATCAAGTTGCATATTCCTCCATGCAACGTCCTGTCCATACACGCCTGGGTCCCTGCGCATGCACGCCTATTCGCCTTTCCCGAAGAAAATATAAAAGAGTGTTATCTATCATGCGATAGCATTCACAGATACGCTACGCACTTAACAAAAAGATACTAAACTCAATTACTCAAACTTGATGTGATGTGCGGGATCTGGGTTAATGTCTCCCTGTCTGAATGTAGGTAACTGGAACAAGACGCTAAATGAGATCATGTTCTTGTTCTCAGTAATTGCAACGTGTATATATATATATGTATTCCTTTATTTTAATTCAGAGTTACACTATTCTGCTTCCCCTCTTTCCTCCTTGTGCAGCAAAGCTTTAACCATTGACACTCACAAGGACCCTGTCAGAGAGGCTCGAATAAGGGGTACTGCAACTGTAACTGGTTCAGCTGCCAGAAATTTGCGTTAAATTCATGCAGGCGCTCTCTGCGATGTGCCAGGGTTATTTGAGAAACAGTGGCAGTATAAAAAGATCTGAACGTTCTCATGCACATGCCTTGTGTTTTTAGTCGCAGAAAATTAAGTCATGATCTTGGATCCACTAATTAGAGACTGTACTGAACTTCTTAGTTAACTTAACTTTAAAGCTGGCAACTGATGCCAGATCCATGACTATTCCTTTGCTGCACAGTTAGACAGCAATGAAGTAATGGAAAGACACCAGCTCCAAATACTTTTGGTCATGCCATAAAAGCAATGACACGGAAGATGCTGTACATATTTCACTTTTTATCTTCCATCAAAAAATAACATACTCAAATTACTACACTCAAGGCAACTAAAGCCATCATAATTGTTGGAAGAAATGCCTCGAACTGACCAATGACAATTTTTCCCATCATTGTGTTTATACAACTGATTCATTCGATTAGATCACAAAATGTTGACTTAAAATTAAAAAGAGAAAATGAGGACCAAATATGTACTTGATCAAGAAAACACAAGGAAATGGAGAACATAGGAGGTGGCCAATTGATGTCAATAATCGGGCATGAGGTTTGCAATCTTTGCCTCCTCTCCGGGGGTCAATGCGGCCCGGTCGGTGAACCGGAGCCAGATACAAACGGCGGTGAAGCTAAGCACCAAGCTGAGAAGTCCACTGCCGAGCCCGATCCCGACAATGGCGAGCACCGAGAGCCCACCGCCCCTCTTCGGCGAGAGGGGGTACCCGTACAAGTCCTTATTGCCGACGAAGGAGGAGGTGTTGAACCTGGGGATCGCGGCGGCTGCTGCGCCGCCCACGGCGCTGCGGTTGGCGAGCAGGGTCGGGATGGGGCCCTCGAGGCGGTTGTAGGAGACGTCGAAGGTGGAGAGGCGGACGAGGAGGCCGAGCTGGTCGGGAATGATGCCGGAGAGGAGGTTGGAGTGGAGGTCGAGGACGTTGAGGTAGGCGCAGAGGGCGAGGTCTGCAGGGATGGGGCCGGAGAGGCGGTTGGAGGAGAGGTTGAGGACGGCGAGGTTGAGGAGGGAGGAGAGCTCCGGGGGGATGGAGCCGGAAAGGGCGTTGGAGGAGAGGTCGAGGGATTGGAGGTTGGTGCAGTTGGCGATGGACGGGGAGACTGCTCCGCCGAGGGAGAGGGCCGCGAGGGAGAGCTTGTAGACACGGCCGTTGTTGCAGGTGACGCCCTCGAGGTAGGAAGTGAAGCCGTTGCAGGGGGAGGCGAAGGCGGCCTCCGTCCAGTTGTGGAGGCTAACGGTGGGATCCGTCAGCGAGCTACGGAGATTGGAGAGGCAGGCCTCGTCATCTGGATCGGAGAGCGCCGGAGGAGGAAGGAGCAGGAGGAGGGAGAGAATCAGTGACGAGAGAAGCGGAAGAAGATCAGCCGCCGGTGGTAGTAGCGTCGCCGCCATTAATTAGAGAGGCGGCAGAGGAACGAGGAAAGGGATCGGAGCGACCGCGCAGATAGATATGCGATCCTGCTCACTCCTCTCTCTCTCTCACTCTGCTCTGTCGGATGACGTTGAGAGAAGCAACTGGACGGATGTTTATTGAAGGTTTAAATTAAATTAACTATTTCCATGTGATTACTTTTAATTAAATTAACTATTTCCATGTCAAGAACCTATTAAGTGTAAAAATATATTTGATATAATTATAATAATTTATCCTTTAATAAGATAAATGATAGCCATTTATATTTCAGAAATATTCAGACAATTATACCTCCGGAAACAATTATATATATCAGTTATAATATTCAGCCTAGCTAGCTGTTATTTTATTTAAAATAAAAGATCTATTTTCAAACAAATAAATTAGTTTGTGAAAAATATTTATGAAATCTTCATTTAAAATTAATAAAATGATGTTACGTCTTGTATTATCCGCTAGGTAAACATTTGGGGAAAAAAATCTGTTATATGAAATGGTGGAATACTGAAGTAATTTTAACTAAAATTGCCTTGTAACAAATGCAGATAAATAATAAAAATATTTTTTTAATCTGAAAGGTGGAAAGTGAACTTTAGGAGATTTTTCGTCATGAGTTATTATGGAAAATAAATCATTTTATAAATAATTTTTCAATTTTTAAGAAAGGAAATAATATGGCACAATTATATGAATAGATTGACTAATAAATTCTAAAAATATGATAACATAGAATTAAGACTTTGGAATACTGTTTCAGATTATAAATTCATGAAATAATAAAGAAAAGTTATAGTATATAAATTATTGAACTATATATCATATATATATATATATATATATACACACACACACATATACACACCAATAGTTAGTTTGTGAATTTCATGTCTTCATCGATCCCGCTATATATTGCAAGTAATTATAACACAAAATATGATTCATAATGAGGTGGGACCGATATCTTTCATGAATATCATTTGATGGAACAGTGCGAAGTTAAATTGTAAAAAAAAAAAACATTTTTGTGATTAATTATACAATAAAAAATTCATGGAATGAAATTCGAAATACACTATTTTTTATATGATTTAAAGAGATTACGCATAAAGAAGAACATATTAATTGTCCTGCTTTCATAAACACATATTTTTGTTAAAACATAATTAATTTAATTTGAGTGTAGATTTTTAATCACTGGGAATATTTTTAACATAATTTTTTAGAATTAGGAGTAGCTTTTACTGAAACTAAGTCAAAGTGCATGGCATAAACTCTATTTCGAGATGTGGTGGCTTTTATCAATGACTGGACCTCCATTTATTGCTCATCGCTCGTCAAGAGAAGCACAACCCACGCCAATTCCACTGCCACCGGCTAACCACAGGAGCAATTGCATGGAACAATTTATAACTTAATCTGAAGATCAAATGGTGCAATCCAGATATATATGATGATCAGAGATATATCAAGCAAAATATATATATAATCACGTGGGGAAATTAAATGAGGATCCAATAAATGGTGCAATGTTAAAACGACTTTGTTCAAAACCATTTCGGAAAAGCTTTCGTCGTGCTCGACTAGACTGTTATTCTTCTTGATGATGAATATTGGGATTGACTTTGAAAATAACTCTTAATCGATATTTTTAAATCTATTAATTTTATGTTTATTTTTTTTAGTTTTAATTTATGCAATAGGACAAGCAACGGAGTAAATGCGTCTATTAATAAATATGAGACCGAATAAATCTATTACGTTCACGATGCCGTCGGGATTCAGAATGTTATCCCTTCAAAAATTTGACTGTGCGTCGTTGGTTGCTAGCCAAACGGTAATTAAGCGTCCAATTTAATGATAAATCAGCATCCAAATCCGATATATTTAAGTCGAATACCCATAAAAACGCGTCGATTGTCATCCCCTACACAAATCTTGAGGCATCGTCGTCGTGGGGATGGGAGATGAGTACTGTATGCTCCCATTTTCCCAATACGAACAAGGAAACAATGAAACCCTACTGTAGTTACTCGCAGACAAGTACAGGCAGAAAAGGATCGACCACACAAATCGCCAAAAGCTGCGCGTCGACCAAAATAAGACGCGAAAGAGTTTTATTACGCTGCTTCCTTGCTGGGAACAAGATCAATTAGCAGCTTGGATCCTAGCTCGTGTTGATCGCTTGAATTTCCGCTTTCCTCAGAAAGAAAGTCTATCGATTTCTGATGCCAGTAAGTGGTAACCTCCACGTGAAATCCAGTTCTCAGGCTACTGCCACGCTGCTCAAAAAAATTCCGAGTGCAGTAATTATATTTTGTTGTTTCGCGATGAAAACAAAAATTGTACGATGGCAATGGCTAGGTTTCTGCTGAGTTTCACAGAGATGAGCTGGAGCTGCCGTGGCTAGTCATTGTGATAGATAGCACAATGAACCATTCTGTCTCCGCGCGTGAAGTTGCATTAGGCAGAGGAATAGATTCCAGCGGCATGTTCTGTGCAAATTCACGGACTAGATCATACGACGTATCATCTCATCTGTATGCCCCATGTTTACGTTTCGCTGATATTCATGGCATGGTTAAGTCTGCTACATGATCTATGCTTTTAGACTGATTGCTGTGAGAAAAATTGAGCTCGTTCCTCTCGAAAAGCTTAAAAAGCACCTGGAAGCACGTTACATTAGAATCCAATGCGGCATAAATAGGTCCTACCAGAGGTTGATACTGCTGAACATAATTTGAGAATCTACAGCCTTTAGAAAAAAAATGAAGAATGTTGGATGGGCAAAGCTTGGAGGAAAGGGAGAATGTAGTGATCGCAATCAATAGGTTTTGGCAGAGGCCACTGTTGGATGCGGTGGTCAAAAGTTTAAGCTGCCTTCCTTTGAACCAGGGAGCTGCTTTTCATAATGTACTTGACAAAGACCAAATATGCAGAAACTGAACATCACTACCTCACACACTGATATTATATGTTTGTTCTCGAAGAATTGACTCTGGTTTATGCAAAATTCTTCATCTAAATGGCCCCAAAAGCGAAAATGAAAAAGAAACCACTGGCATGTGAGGCAAGATCGATCAACGCAAATTTTGCTCACGGACATCTGAAAAAAAAAACAACAAATAAAGAAAAAGCATCCTCTCACTTTAGCCAATGGGGCTTTGCTTTCTTTTCTCAGCTGTTCCTCCATAGTGGACTCTGCATGCATGCTTTGTGGTCATGGCTGGTTTAGACATCATTCCATGCAGCAAAAACGGGCATTTGAGCAATGGAAATGCTGGGCCTCGACGGAATCAACGAAGGAAGTGGAGTGGAACTGAACATGATGGAAAGACCAATCCGATCAGGACTCCCTTCTCTGGAACTGGCTAAGCTTGTCACTAAGGAAGACTGGTTCGACAGATGGGCAGTGCTCAGTTTCTCAGAATCACCAACTCCTTGAACAAAACTCCCAGTTTCTAAACCTATAAGTCCACCGAATGTCGATGGGTATGGCATCGGGCTCCTATAGTCACCACTCATCATCAAGGGTCCGTGATCACGACACTCTGTGGATGGAGGTGTTTCAGTGGATTGATAGAGGGCCATCTTCCATTCAGAACCTGCAGTATTGTTTTCAGCTGGTTCTCCGCACATATTTTTCTCCAAGGGAATATTTTTTTCTGCTCCAGTTGCCTTTTTTGTCCTAGCAAGCTCTCCTGGAAGTAATGTACTGCTTGCTATGATCTTCTCTACATCGTATCTCGTTATGTCAAAGTTTGTGACAGCATTCACCCCGCGAAATTTTATTGCAGCGATATCATATGCTTCAGCTGCTTCCTCCTGAGTACCTGTAAGTTCATACATTCTATGAGAATTATGCATGCTTTATGGCATTGCGGCCAGTATTCACTATGGATTTTAGCCAAAAAACCAAGACTCGCTATGAACGACTAACTTAAGAATAATTGCACCTTGAAAATGGAAGGTTTGAGCAGTACAAGACTAACTAAGAATTTGATACGGCAAAATTTGTTGATATCTTGCATAAAAGTTAATAAACGAAGACTATGATATATATCAAGTTATTCAGGAAATTTACTGAAGGTTCCTAGATAAAGGTCTTTGTTTCCAGCAACTCGACCAATTCGAGCTTGCCATCTTCCATGTTGGTGATGCCTGTAGAAAAATCCAAAAATTACCTGACGATCCAAAGATTCTTGAACTAATTCGAGAATCTAGCTTTTATGAAAGATTACCTTGTTACTCCGCGGTAAATCGAAGCTCCACGGGAAAAACCACTGCTTTTCCTGCAATCGTACATTGGTACAGAAAGAAAAAAATGAATATTATAAATACTAAACAACTGTTGAACAGAAATCTAGTTGAATTTTACCTTCTTAAGTGGGCAACATGCTCTTGCCTGCTCATGTTCTTCATTTCAACCAGTTCTTCTTGATAACTTTCCAACTGCACATCAAACCACAAGTATGGAACTGTTTTAGCAATCCGAGCATAGAAAAGATCTTTAGGTTGACGGTTCATACATACAGGGAAATTAATATGCGTTGATGGCCCCCAATACTTCAATGCCGCCAAGTCATAAGCTCTTGCAGCTTTCTCTTCCGTGTCATACCCCCCTGAAGGAAGAGAAACTCGATGCTAGGTGATAATTATTATGGAAGAAAAAATTGGACCAGAAGCAATATTTTGTTTGAGTTCAAGAAACCTACCAAGATATACTGCACGAGGGCACAATCGATCGATACCCCACGCGTAAAAATCACAAACCAAGAACCATGGAGTCGTTAGTGAAGACTACCTAAAAAACTTGGCAGTAATATTGAATATATATGGTAGTTGCACTTATAATATATAACCTTGTCTGCCTTTTCTTGTCTGGCCTTCTTTCTTGCAGCTATTGTCCCAAAGATGTGCTTCGTATCTCCCAGTCCATCTATGCCTGATGCACGGATAGTCACATAAACACGACATTTATATCATACTTTGTCTCTTTAATTAACAGAAATCATGAAAGCGCATAAGGAAAAGAAAAAAAAAAGAAGAGGAGGATTTCCAACATATAGACATGCATGCACAAAAGATTATAAGATATGCACCATTGAGTACTGACCTAGTAACACCTCTATACTGAGAGGTTCTCTGCCCAAATGTATCAATGGACTTCCGGTGGATTGTCTGCTTCTGGCATCCTTTACCAGGCCTTAACTTCTTTTTTGCATCAAGGACAATGCTGTCAGTTGTTGAAGCAACTGGCAGTGGAGCCATGATGCAACTCGACTGAGATCCAGGGCTCATGGACAAGCTCAGGGATTGCAACTCCCCGAACCCAACCACATCTATAGACCTACGGCCAATTCCCCCTTCCTCGGCCAGTCCATTGTTGCAAGCACTATAGCTTCTAGGCGCCCAACTTTTGAAGCTCGGAAGGTCACCATCTTCCACCATGGCTCCCACCTCCAGCGGTCCCTGATACATCTCATGTTCTGGTATCCCAGAGCACATCCCTTCAGGTTGCAAGAACAGTTGGTGTTGCACTACTGGAATCTGCTGGCCGTGGAGGGTGCTTTCAGCGTGTGAATTTTGGTAGTAATAGAAACTGTCCAAGCTCAAAGCCATTGCTTCCCTCTCAAAGTTGCCGTAATGGTGATGGCCCCCCGTGTTTGGTCCGCCTCCCAAGAAGTCTTCAAGTTTCCGGGTTGGAGACGGGAGGATTCCTTCGTGACATGAAGTTAATGGAAAATAATATGTCAAGTACTTTTGCCGACGATGTTGTATCTGAGTTTAGCGGGAAGGAGAGCCAACGAAGGAAACAGAAAGAAGGATTCGAACCAGACCTGAGTGTTGTGAAATGGGGATGGCTTCCATGACGCCAAGAGAGCCATCAGATTTCAGTGGCATGGAAGGCAACTGGGAGTAAAACCCTGCGTCCTCTACTTTTCCTCCATAGCAGAGTCCAGCGGTGGGAGATTGAAAGAAACTGCATGGGACTGCAGAAGAAGAGACACAAGCTGTGGCGGTCGGTTGAGATTGGTGGTGATGATGGCTTTCATGATTCTGATGGTGATGTGGCGACTCCGAAGAAACCTCCATGTTCATATGAGAAGATAGAGAGAAACCAAGCCAGTTGTTATTGTTCATGGATTTCATCTTCAACTATCGCTGCTGCTGACGACCGCTCACCTTAGGAAGAAGAGGAGGCTAATTTACCACTCTTCCATACATCACTAAAATAGACAAATAGCAAGCCCAACCATCGTCTTCGTCAAGGTATGTTCTTGCAGGAGAAAGCTAGACACTGAAGGAGAAGACTACCACAAGCACAAGGCCCTTTGATGTAAAGTAAAGAGGAAGGAGCTCCTCTAGGCAAGAAATCTGGATCAATACAACACCTTGTAGCGCTCCATAGGGATCTGTGTTGCCATACTCGTAGCTTTCTCCCCACACCTCTGCTTTTCTTAACATCCTCAAACCATGCTAAAAACCTTCGTTAAGAAAGACGGACAGTATGCTGCGAGCATTACGCCCACACGCAACAACATAGGCTTCGCAGCAACCATTAATAAGGATATGGAAGACGCTGCCTTTCGAAATGGCTAAATACGCGTTAGCTATGAACGAGGAGGAGGGCGCTCTGCTAGCTAAAGCAAGGTCGTCGCAGCTTACACAGTCTGGTGTATATGAGAAGGATTGACAGCGGCGCGAGGACAACTGTCCAACCAGTCACTTTAGCCTTGTACGAGCATCTGCCATAATCTGCAGTGCAATTCAGATATCTTGATTAATAAATCTACTGTGCTTCTGTTCATATTTTATTATTTATCCACAATAAATATATAGATCACTGGGCAGATTGTCTCTCCGTAAGACCTTGTGATCAGTAACAGTAAAGTTACATCAACGAGTAATAATTAATTTTGAGAGGTTATAAATTTTTTGAGATGTTTGTTTTGCTATCGTGTTAATTATTGATTATGAAATCGTCTAAATAGATAGTATTTTTTTTTACCATAGAAACAGACTATTACAAAAAAAAATAATACTTACATCACATGTGACTTTAATAAGTATTTTTAAGCGCTAAGTGTTCAGTCAAAATCTGGTCCCAGACAAAGTGGGATGTGTGGTAGTTGATGACAACCTTGATATATTCCGGGAATGATGAGGGAAAAAAAAGCACAAAGGGCAAAAAGAACCATACAAGAGCATAAATGTACTTGATCTCCATAATATAATATAGTATCTTAATAAACATGTCTACAAATAAACTTCTGACTGACACCACAAATATGCTTACAATTATGATCACAACAAGACTACGAGTAAACTAATTAATCTAATAGTACTGGTACGACGACATAATTAATCATGCTTATGATTGTGATTTTCTTTTCCATTAAAATTTCAAAGTGTTGGATCCTTGTCGTGCTGCTGCTAATATTAATCGTGCAATCAAAATCTTTGTCCAGCAAAAAAAGATGCCTGTTTCAAGGGCCCTTCGAGATTACTAAATAGCAGCGTGGCTCCGCTTAAGAATATTATTAGTCGCCATTAATTTTGAACCTTCCAAGCAAGTAGTCATGCATGCATGGTCCATGAAGCTTCTATATAGAATTTTATAACATAAAGCAATCAGTAGCGTTCTTATCTCCTCAGAATATCCTAATTGATTTCTTGTTTCCTGGACTATATATATTTGTTAGACGGCGATGTTATCATGCATGCTGAGGAGATTACATATTGCTTCTATCAAGGCTTTTCTCTGCTGTGCATGCAGAGGTGTGCATGGCTTTCATGGAGACAGATTTTCCAGCAACAATGATTTGGTAACTAAAGAGCATGCATGTGGAACGGAATGAAGATAGAGATTGGGAAGGAATGAGGAGGAGTGGAGGAGAAAGTGTGAGTTCTAACGTATAGAAATCAACATCCCTGATCCTTGTTCCTGTCTCTTTTCTTGTCATCGTAATCATGAGTGCATCCACCAACTATATCAAACCCACAGCTCGCACTTTTGCTAATTGATATGATGCCTCCTAACTGGGGGCAACGTCCGCATCATTTCATGCGCCTCTTCCTCTCCCTTTCATCAATTTCACTTTGGTTACTCGGTCCAAATCTGCGTTCCGCCAAATGATGGAAGTCAAAGTATATAAACATGCCCTGGAAAAACATGGCAACAGCTTTGGGAAAGAAAGAGCAGAGAAAAAGAAACAGGCGTCTATTAAAGCCCCTAGTTGAAATCAAAGAACATGTGCTATACAACTAATTATCAGCCAGTAAGATGCATGTATTTCAAGGGGCCTACCCATGTTTTTTGAATCTTGAGAGAAACAAAACTTTCTTTGAAACTTAAATTTCAGAACGAGACAAGGATATAAAAGCCAACATCATGAGCGATTTGGGAGTAATATCAGCCTCCGAGAACAAATTACCTACTCTATTAGTATTAGGTCACTTAATTAATTAGTTGTTGAAAAATTGGACGCACTAGATAGGAGGGGAAACCTAGATGTTCTGTCCAACGAATCAAAAGTTAATTCAAAGAAAGTGATTTAAGAAGCATGCAAACCAATAAATAGGTAGAGAAGGCCGATATAAATTGTGCATGAATAATTTCGATCTGCATCCACAGTTCCACACACAGAGGTATGATTACTTTTCTTTAAGAAAATAAAAACGTACGGTCACTATGCAACTATGCACAGCGAATGAGGACAAATAATGCAAATTTCTTTTCAGAGATAGCAGTCATGAAGGTTTCAACGGCTGAAGACCTCGAGGCTCGAGTAAAATAGCTAGTTTCAAGCATCTCCTGAATACCAAACCTTCCGTTCGACCTACCAAATGTAATTCAGTTCGATAATTCCATCTGTACGTAAGCTACTTGGCCGAAGTTGTTAGTTCTGGTTTCCCTCAAACTTAACAAGCCAAAACAATCTTTAGCTTTCATGACACACATTTGCCACTCAAAAAGGCTCGACCCTTTCTTCCTTGAATGGAAGATTTGGACCAGCATGCTGGTTAATATCCAAGCACTGCAGGGAACCGAGAATATTTGGTACATTGCCTCAGGTGAAGGAATAAATTCATGAATTGAAAGTGAAACACTGGAAAGAACAGTAATGCTAAGCAATGCCAGTTAATGCTGAAAAAAGACAAAGGTCAGTGTTGAAGTATAATACCATAAAAGAAGAAGCAGTGTGAATTCCATCAATCGGCGAAAAAGGAGAATTTGTCCCCCTTGCTGTAATATATGGTGCAATTTAGTACCAAGATAGTTTTGGTCTCTGGAGTCTGGAGGCACAGAACACCAGGATTACGTACAGCATAAGTAGAATGTATTCATAGAGTTCACTTCGCCTTCTGATACCATTGTATTTTAGTTTTAGCTGAAGAAAAATTAAGAGAGGACTGCAAAAAACCAGGGTCAAGCAATACTTTTTAAAAACAATACTATTTAGTGTGGCGCTTACGTTTACACGAGAAACAGTAATCTAAACAAAATCCAAGCAACCCCTAAAGGAATTGCCAATTGCCTGTTTTGTGTGAGGGTGAGAGAGACAAGTGAGGGATACCAGCTCCCGTATTGCACTTTAAGTAGCTCCAGTTCGCAATTGAAGTTCTCATTACAACCTCGCGCTCGACTGACCTTTCTGGTTTCTGCACCAGAGTATCTTCCTGAGCAGATGCATTGCATCTATCTATCTCTCTGTTATAAATGTGAAATTATGTTTGAGATGTCAGTGTCCAAGGGCAACTGTCAACTGTTCAGGTCATCCTCCACGCTTGTGTCTCATCCGACCCATTAGTCCATAAAAGCAAAGATACGATGGTCATTTCATCATCCTTGATTGGCGCTCCTCCCTTGCCGAGGGATCTTCTATAGTTATATGGCAAAGAGGAGACACAGTGATGGAGGGTCCCTTCCTGCTGCATTTCCCCATCAAAAGTGCCGATTTGCTCGATTGGATGCTAAAAAAGATGACCGGAGATAATAAAGCCATCCATTAATAGATGTAGACAAATCACGAAACTGTACTTCTGCGCGTCGAGGGGTATCTCTACAGTGGCAGGGCTACAACCTCTAGCGTCTTCACATTATTGGGATTAGGGGTCCTAGTTAAAGTCCAAATGGATTTGTGCATGTTTCCACATTTCCATCTGTTTCTTTGCGATTAAAGAAGCCTGAGTTGAGCACAGTGCCTGCTATTCTGCCAAAGCCATAAAGAAATTTATACTTTGCCATCTTTCCCATTTCTAAATTTCTCGAATACAAATATAAAATACTAGCGATGCAAACGATCGAGGACAGGTTGAGGATAGAGATTCCAAGTTAATATTGATATTTTTTTTTTTTTGTAAAAGTGTACCTTGATTATATTTCTTTCTTTCCTACTTTTTGTAATTCTTTTGAATATTGATACTTTTTTGTAAACATAAATCTTAATTATTTTTCCCCCTTCCGTGTTAGGACGGTAAACGAGCTCAGTTAAATTAAATTTTACAGTGTTCAAATTTATTTGATAAAATAACTAAGTCAAGTCAAGCTGAGTCTAAAATTAATCAAACTTTTGAAAAATCTATTCAAGTTTGGTTTGGTCTCTTTTTTTAGAGATTGAGCTTAGCTTAAACTTGAATTAAGCTTTGCTTGAATTTGAATTGAGTTTGATTTGTTCATTAGGTATCAAACTTCTAATCAAGCTTGATTCAAACTTATTTAAGTTTCACTTATTTAAACGTTATCAAGTTTTTAAGTTAAGTTTGTTTGTTCATTTTAAATTTTTAATATTTTAATCCTCTTTATAAATGAATATAAATAATTTTTAAATGAGTTTGTTTACGAACACTATTAACAAACCGAATACATATGTGTTAAAACTTGTTTATTTAATTTATCAGATTGTTCCAGTTTGTTTATTAATTGATATTGATGCATATTGAACGAACATAAACGAACTCTTATCGAGCGAATATCAAACTTGTTCATGAACACTTAGTTCGTCTACAACCCTACCCGTGCTTGTCATCTCCTCGCCTTGAAATCTTAATTTTCTCCGATGCACATCATCGCCGCTGGTGTATTCTCGTGTCATCGTCGTCGTAGCCTTACAATGCCATCTCCATCGTTATATCCTCATGCCATCACGCCTTGCAACTTCGCCACCGTCGTGGCCTCGTACAAATCAACACTTTACTATATTGTCGTTGCACTATGTCATCATCGTCGTAATCTCGCGGTATCGCTGTCGTGGCCTCACGCCGTCATCGCCGTTGCCACCTCACGATACCATCACTCCGCAATGTTGTCATTCTTATAGAATTCCACCAAGCCACTGTCTGCCACAACGCTCTTATTATCGTTGTCATCTTCATGGGTAGCACCATGTTGTTGTGGTCTTCATGACATGCTAGAAGCATCCATTGCCCATGTTGGAAATCAACCAACACGTATCTTTGTTGGAAGCAATATATAACCATTATTCGTACTATCGTTGCTTACTGCTAGTGACGTTGCACCTCTCTGTCTAACTTTAAATAGGAATTGATTGATCTTCACAGTGAAATTTGTTTGGCCATTTCTATGCATTTCGTTGTATATTGATCTTTATATTGTGTATGAGGCGTTTCTAATGAGCATTCATTTAGGATGACAACTACAGTAAGCTTTGTATTAGCCCCGAATGTTTGAGTTTACAGGGTTGAGACTTATAATCCCCAAGGAGATGATGTAATCAAACTTTATAAACATGTCAAATCTATTATCGAACAATATGACATGTTAATTTCAAAACAATGGAGTGGAAGAATCAAAATTATATCTCTTGCCATCGAATCTTGTCAAAGATTATCGACTGTGAAGATTTTGGTACTTCTGGCCCTTTACTCCACGGTGAGAGTTGATGGTACGGTGTATTTTTCTTTGCGGTGGAGGAGCAGGTACCAGAGACTAAAATTTATATATAAAGCTCTCTCCAAAATTTCTACCATCATTAAAATTTTGGAAGGATCATGGGGCGGTAGTTACAGGTGATTTCTGGAATCGTCTTTTATGATCCAAATACATAAACCACTTGGTTGCTCCGTGGCCAATGAAGTCAAAATAACCAACATTCTTTCACTTGACCTATGTATATCTACTATATAATAATATTAACATATGAATCATGGCGACTGTTCCTCTAAATATGAATATGATCTTCCATTAATTACAATATGTTACACTTCTCAATGTCAACCCCAGACAAGTTAAAATAAACCCTATGTTTATTTGCAGTCCAAACATAATAATATTTCTCAAAACAATAAATATATATACAACTCGAGAGAGAAATATCCAAATTAAATAAGAATTTCATTAAAGAAACATTACATCATGGAACCAAGTCTCATTCGCGCTACATGATCATTAAAACCCTTTAATGACATGCCCTTAGTTAGAGGATTCACGATCATCAATTCAGTGCTAATGTGTTCAATAATCACTTTCTTTTCTTTAACACACTCTCTTATGGTAAAGTACTTAATGTTGATATGTTTATTACGACTACCACTCCTATATTTCTTAGCCATAAATACAACAGCTAAATTATCACAATATAATATTAGAGGCTTTGAAATAGAGTCCACAACTCTAAGCCCAGATATGAAACTTTTCAACCATACACCATGAAAGGTTGCTTTAAAACAAGAGACGAACTCAACCTCCATAGTGGAAGTAGCAGTCAAGGTCTGCTTGACACTTTTCCATGAAACAACCCCATTGGCTAACATAAATACGTAACCAGATATTGATTTACGTGAATCAATACAGTCAACAAAGTCTACGTCACTATACGCAATGACTTCTAACTTCTCAGTTCGTCTATACATGAGCATGTAATCCTTGATTCCTTGAAGATATCTCATAACCTTTTTTACAGCCTGCCAGTGGTCAACACCTAGATTACTCTGATATCTCCCAAGCATTCCAATAATAAATGCAATTTCAAGCCTAGTATAGACCTGAGCATACATAAGACGTCCAATAACTGAAGCATATGGAATGATTTTCATTTGTTCTTGTTCGAGCTCATTTTTAGGACACCGATTCAAATTGAATCTATCACCTTTCACAATGAGTGTTGCACTTGGGTGAACAATCCTTCATTTGAAACCTCTTTAGAACTTTGTTGATATAGGTATCTTGAGACAAACCCAAAATACCTCTAGATCTATCTCTATGGATCTTTATGCCAATGACATAAGATGCATTACTCATATCCTTCATATCAAAGCTCTTTGAGAGAAATTGTTTCACCTCATATAACAAACCCTTATCATTAGTCGCCAGTAAAATATCATCCACATATAGCACAAGAAAGTAAATCTTGCTCCCACTGACCTTCTAGTATATACAAACATCTATGATATTTTATTCAAAACCAAATGAAGTAATAACATCATGAAATTTCAAATACCAATGATGAGAGGCTTGTTTTAACCCATATATAAATTTATTTAACTTGCAGACTAAATTCTCACCACTATTAGAGAAAAATTCTTTTGGTTGTTTCATATAAACCTCTTCCTCTAGATCACGATTGAGGAATGTCGTTTTCATATCCATCTGATATAGCTCCAAATCAAAATGAGCTACCAATGTCATAATTACATGGAATGAGTCTTTCTTAAATACAGGAGAAAAGATATCTGTGTAGTCAATCCATTCTCTCTGAGTAAATCCTTTGACAACAAGTCTAGTCTTATGTCTCTCAATGTTGTCTTTTGAGTCTTTCTTAGTTTTAAAGACCCATTTAAAACCAATGATTTTTACACAATTAGAAAACTTGACAAGATCTCAGACTTTGTCAGATGCCATAGAATCCATTTCTTCTTTCATGGCTTCGTACCATAAGTCAGAAATATTAGAACTCATGGCTTGTGAAAACGTTTCGGGATCATTTCGACTCTAACATTGTAGTCACATTTTTGTAGATACACAACATAATAATCATAAATTGTTGACCTCTTAGTCCTAGTAGATCTCCTCAATATTGCCTCAACAGTCTCCTGTGTAGCAGGATCATGTTGCTCAATAGGTTGTTCAATAATTTCGGGTATTTATTGAAACTCAAGGTCTACTGGATTTGGATCAACAGTTTATGGAACCTCTCGAACTTGTTGCTCAATATGTGTATGAACACAAGGTGCATTATGCACTATGACAATTGGTCCGCTGATTGAAGTGGAGCATTGAGCACCTTGATGACCATTCCCAAGATCAGGGTCTTGAAAACGATGACTCCCACTGATTAAATCATTTTTAAAAAATTTGACATTTCTTGATTCCACAAACCTAGTGCTATGAGAAGGACAATAAAATCTGTATCCCTTGGATCTTTCGGCATAAGCAATAAAATATGCACTTAAGGTCCTCGGGTCCAACTTCCTTTCATGTGGATAATAAATCCTCACTTCGGTCGGGCAACCCCAAATGCGTACATGTCGCAAACTCGATTTCCAACCTTTAAACAATTCAAAAGGTGTCTTTTGAACAACTTTGGTTGAAACTTGATTTAATATGTACGCTGTCGTCTTTAAGGATACAGTCCATAAGGACCTAGGAAATTTGGAGCTAGCAAGCATGCTCCTAACCATATCCATTAAAGTTTGGTTTCTTCTTTCAACTACACCATTTTGATATGAAGAACCAGGAAAGGTGTATTGGACAACAATCCCATAATCTGGAAGAAACTTTGCAAATGGGTCGGTAGCTTGTCCACTCTCAGTGTATCTACCATAGTACTCTCCTCCTCTATCAGATCTTACGATCTTAATTTGTTTATCACACTGTTTCTCTGCTTCAGTCTTAAATTTTTTGAAAGCATCAAGTGCTTCACTTTTGATGTCCAATAAGTAGAGATACATGTTACGAAAATAGTCATCAATAAAAGAGATGAAGTACTTATCATGGTATGATTCTATATCAGGATTACAAATGTCTATATGAATTATTTCTAACAATTGAGAACTCCTCTTGACACCTTTCTTTGAATTGTTAGTCTGCTTACCTTTAATGTAGTGTCTACAAGTACTAAAGTCGGTCAAATCAAGAGCACTATGTACTCCATCATGTACCAATCTCTTAATTCTATTAATGGAGATATGATCAAATCTCTTATGTCACAAATTAGAGGAACTCTCATTATTGATACATCTTTTAACACCAATATGTATAGAAGAATAGTGATTATCATTTTCTAAATTAAGACGGAAAAAACCATCAGACAATGTACCACATCCAATAATTTCATATCTATTAGAAATACTGAAAGATGAATTTGAAAAATTAAAGGAATATCCAACGGATAAAAGTCTTGAAACCGAAATTAAATTCCTAGCAAAACCAGGAATATAAAATATCTTTTCCAAACCCAAAATAAAATCACTATCTAAAACAAGCTTGTAAATGCCAATGACTTCCACATGTAAGGACATTTTCTTTCCAGAATAAATGTAACACTCACTTTCCACTAGTTTCCGTAAGTCTTGCAAGCCTTGCAAAGAGTTGGTAACATGAATTGAAGAATCAGAGTCAATCCACTATGTGTCATGAGTAACATCAATCATGCTAGATTCATCACAGACAAAAGAGAGTTGAGTACCTTTTTTGCCAAGTCACTGTTTGAACTTGGTGCAAACTTGTTTTAAATGCCCTTTCTTCTTGCAAAAGAAGCGTTTGAAACTTTTCTGAATATCCTCTTTGGCAAGAATCTTGCCCTTGTCCTTGACTTGAAATATCTTTTTCTTTCCAAATGTAGTCAAATTTACCTTCTTACCCTCTTCCACATCAAGTCACCCTCCTCTTGAACACACATGGTCATAATCAGTAATTGACCATTTCTCTTTATATGTGTTATAAGAGATCTTAAATGGGACATATTGTGGTGGCAGAGTTTTAAGAATGTAATGCACTAGGAAAAAGTCAGACATCTAACATCAAGTCTCTTCGATTGAGCCGCAATGTCCCTCATCCTCATAATGTTGTCACGTACACCGCGTATCTCACTGAGCTTCATGGATGAGAATTGATGAATTAGGGTGCTAGCTAAAGTCTTGTCCGAAGACATAAATTGATCATCAATTGTCTTCAACAAGTCACAAACATTGTGATAATGCTCAAGGGAACCTCTAATGTCATCTGAGATCTTGGTCTTTATAAATATTATTAAGAGACAATTAGATCGCTCCCATTTTTCATAAAGAGTAATATTTTCAAGAGGCGGTTCATCCTTACTTATGACGTAATCAATATTCGTGCATCCTAAATGAAGGAGAGTTCTCTTTTTCCAAATTTTATAATTGTCCTCTCGTTGCTCAGGACCATCATATATCATATCAGAGAAATTAACAGACTGACAAACTATATACAAAAATAAATAAGCATACTCATGTTACAAAATTTGAAGTTAATTAAATAAAATGACATATTTATCAATGTAAAATATGTCTAAAATATGAATCTACTGACATAAAACTATATGATAAAATTATCAAATTATGTCCTTAATTTCTAATCCCCGTGGGAAAATTAGAAAACATAAAGTTGATATTTTATCCGAATTAATCATATAAAATATAATAAATCTTTATGTGGAATAAAATATATTACATCTTATATAATTAATATTTCAATGTGATCCTACAATTAAATATAATTTTTTTAAGGATGTTATGGCTATTCCATGAAACTAAAATTATTAGGATAAAAAATTGAAATATTCAAGTTCAAAAATTGCATGCAATTAAATTACATATAATAATTTGAATCTTAACAATCTTATGTGAATCAATCACATACAACCCAACCCAAAATGAAAAGGAAAGGATTTTTTTTTAATCAAACTTTTTCTCCGTCGCAACAGTTTTCTTTCTCACGTGACTTCGTCTTCATCTCCAAATCTGCCACCATACCACTTGCCAACCGTCCAAGCAACCATCATCGAAGCCAATTGATGGCATCGCTAGAGCTTGTCGTCTGCACACCAAGTGCGCTGCTGTGCATATGTGCTTGGTTTGCCCATGGCGTCATCTTGCGATGTCGGATCCAGACAACATCGGATCCACCACCGATGACGTTCCCACGGCTGACTTAGCCCCTCCACGAGCATCACCAACACTCCGTGCCAACGGTGTTCCATCAATCGCAGAGATTTGGGGATTTGAGATGCGGAATTGTGATCGGAGAAGAAACACAAATTTCAGAGAATCGGTAGATAAGTTTGCTAAAAATGATTTCAATTCCTATGTCTTCTTCATTTTGTAAACAAAAAATTGGCAAGAAAGAAATCAAAAAGCAAAAGGATTCGACCAAAAAAATCGAGACAGAGGTGTTAGTGGCTTTGATACCAAAATGTAATCAAAGTTTGCAAACATGTCAAATCTATTATTGAACAATATGATATGTTAATTTCAAAGCAATACAGTGGAAGAATCGAAATTTTATCTCTTGCCATCGAATCTTGTCAAAGATTATTGACTGTGAAGATTTTGGTATTTCTGGCTCTTTGCTCCACGATGATAGTTGATGGTGTATTTTTCTTTCTCAAAAATAAGCGGTGGAGGAGCAGGTACTAGAGACCAAAATTTATATATAAAGTTCTTTCCAAAATCTTTATCATAATTAAAATTTTGGAAGGGTCATAGGAATAATTACAGGTGATTTTTGGATTCATCTTTCACATTCTAAACACATAGACCACTTGGTTGTTCCATGACCAATGGAGTTAAAATAACCAACAAGTTGCTTATCCTAAATTACAAACAATGAAATATCTTTGCTTGAGGTTGATTTTTTTTACATTTTTATTGATAGATCGTGGATCATTCATTTTAATTTTATGTGAAATATCTCGTTCGATGGAGTGAAATATATTTAGAGTGAATTGTAAATCGTTCGTTCTATTTTAATATAAGTATTTCATTCAATCATTCATCTTATTTTTCATGTGAAATATTTCCAATGAATTACAAATTATTCATCTTACACATTATTTATTTTGTATTTATAGAGCGTAGACAATTCATCCTATGTATATAAAGTTATTTTTACTAGTACTAGATATTTAAGCTTTTGACCTGACTAATTTTGAAGATAATTAATCTAATCTCATATATTTCTACCGAAGTGATAAATAATTATATATTATGTGAGATATACTTCTTGATTGCTAGGATAAATCATAAAAGTACATACTCTCAGCTCAATAACTAAATCCGACGATACAGTGGCATTATCCTTGTAAGATAAGTCCGACTTCGAAAATGTACTACACTTAGAAGGTAAACTTCTAATCCGCATTCACCCAACTCAAAATTATTTGTCTAAATTTTTTTAAAATTTAGAGTCAAATTTATACCAATAAAAAAGCGAACTATACTACTCTATACGATATCATTTTACCATCACACCATACTCACGAGGACAAATGCATCTTTATTCAATGGATCGAACGTCATTCATACTTTATATATATTAAAAAAAAAAACGTTACATTAATAATCTTCTAATTTTATATATATATATATATATATATATATATATATATATATATATATATATTTACGATGTATCTCTAATAGATTACATATTGTTCACAACATTATATTATTATATTTTATTAGAATATATTTAATTTGTATGGATCGCAGGTGGCCGGTACGGTGCAATTGCTATTTGTACTATGTACTGATAGATTTATTGATAAATTTATTTGTAATATGTATTTATACATTCATTGATACATAAAATAAAAAAATATTGATAAGAGAATAAATGAGAAAGCATCAGAAAGGACGAGAGAAATTATTTTTAAAAAATTGTGTTAAAAAACTAATGAAATTAAGTGCGGAAAATCATGCATTTTTTTAATTCCATTTTATATTTTTATGTTTGTTTTTAAATCGATATACTCTGACAGGGCAGTAGTGTAGTACATAAGGTAGCGTAGTGAAATGAAACGAACACGTACAACGGGAACGGCTGACCTCGCAGGTCAGTCGATTCCATGCATCCAATTTGGATTGACAGAACGACTGCTATGATCAATGCGGAGGGAATCTCCTGCGGCGACCGGCGACCTGGTCAAGGCTACGCAGTCCACTCAGCTTTTATTCTCTCGTTTATTTCTGCATCTGTGTCATTTCAAGAGAGATACGATAGAGACAGAGCAGTAGCTAGCGCCTGAGACCTCTTGCTTCATTTCATCTGTAAAGAATTTATACATAACATGCTGAAATCGCCGGGACAATTACCGACTGAGAAAGCGGTACCACTGCTGAAGTGAATCAGTCGCAGATTTACCATGGATCTACTTCGAACTGCTCTTCTCTGTGCTCGGATTTGTTCATTTAACTAAGCATGGTCGGGACTGATCGGGACTAGCTAGCTAGCTGGAGCCTGAAGATCAGGTACGTAACTGTAATTGACATTATCGAGATTTTCTCGTTTCCTTTACTACCTACTAAGCCTGCAAAGCTTGGCCGCAACCTTTACGGAATATAATGTCCTCCTCCTCCTCCTCCTCCGTGGATCAAACAGAGACAATTGGAACATGCCGTTTGACATCGGACATGGGCCACCCACGCATTGAAGCCATTAAAGGCCGAGTTGGACTTTGTACAGCGTTTGTTCTTAAAAATTTAAATTTATACCTATCTGTATTTTAAAAAATTATAATATTAACATTTTAAAATTCCTAACGATTTTTTTTTCCTGCCAAATGTCCTTGGTAGTTTTAGATTTATTATTATACCTCTTTACTTTTATTTTTATTTTCCATTGAAACACAACTACAACTGCAAAAGAGCTAGATTAGGAGAACCGTGGGGAGCCATCAAACTGATTAAACCAGTTAGATATAGACCAATAAGATCTGTCCCTCCACAAGGCTTACTTACATTCCTCTGAGGTCAAAGATCCATCATGCGATTTACCTCCTTACGATCGTCTCGAATGACTCAGAGGATCAAGCAGGCCGACGGCTTTCAACCTTTGAGACAAATAAGATCTAAGAAATGATTATGCATGCTCTTTGGTGCAACGACAAGACATCTAGTTCGATTTTAAATATTCACGATTCAATTCTCAATCATAGTGTGTTATATTTGGTTGACACAAAAGATCTTTTATGATTTATTTCATTTATGGTGACTTAGAGTTGCATGAGGGCATGGAGTGAATTTTCAATGGATATAAAATATTTTGTTAGATTTCTCATATCTCTGTGTAAAAGGTATCTGAATAAAATCTTCTGTAATTTATCACTTTTCATTAAATCGAATAATTGACAATAAAAAATATATATTCGGTGTGAACATTATTATCACGTGTAAAAAAAGCTATTACAGTTCCATTGTCATTTCCAATTGTTACGCAGAGTGGTTGGTGTGGGGTGGGATATATATTGTTGGGCTTCAATATGTCCAGCCCAATCCTATCGCCTGTTTGCAAGCACACTTCCATCTCTCTTGACAATGTAAAACTTATTTGAGATAGTTTTCCCCTTTTTAATTCTTTGCTTCCCACTTCTGCTTACTGGTTGATATATTCATTCATGAATTAAGTGTCCCTAAATTCTACATTAGCTTTCTATTCCCGAGAATTAATAACAGGGTCGAAGAAAAAGGCAGTATGATAGCCATAAATCATTGTATATTGCGATTTGTTTTGTCACTTTCCCTTGTGATTACGATATGAAATGATGAGCAGACCACTAATTTCCCATATCCATCAAGAACAGCGAATTAATTAACAAAAACAAAAGAAAAAAAGAAAAAAGAGGAAATAGTTCGAGAAATATATTCTTCAAGGTCTCGGGTAACTCGGTTGGCTCCCCGATGATTCGAAGCAGAGACGGCTGTTTTCCTCGAACAACCCGAGACTGGAATGATGCAATCTCCACGCAGTCCACTGTAGTAACTAAACGAGATTCTTTCGATTCACGGCTGCGACAATCTTGGTCCCAGCTCTTTAAAGCCATAAAGTTCAATCTCTGCAGCCATCCGGCCAATCGCATTTGCAACTTGCCCTGCGGCCTCATCCTTTTACGGTCACCGGATTGGCTGCAGCAGCCGTCGATTTGACAGTCAGTTGAATTGCTGTCAGAGAGCTCGTATCTCGACAGTGGCCGACGTCGCTGTCTTCCTCGCCGCCGTGGGGCCATCGACGGACCACCGCTGTGGATCCTCCTCCACCCACCCCATCCGGTGAGGATCCACTAACTGATCGTATACGCACGTAGCCATCCCCATCACCTGAGAATTCATTTGGTCCCTGCCTTTCTTTCATCTACCGCATTAAACCAATGCCCATTCTCGGCCCCCCAGCTGATGGTTAAAAGAAGAAAACTACATGACGGAGACAGAGTGAATGCTGTGTTCATGGCTGGTCTCGTCCTTCCCTTCCCCTGCTCACAGGTAGCAGTAGCTGTCGTTCGTGCCATGCAAATTACGGCCGGTGAGTTTGAGATTCCCACTGCCAGTCTCGTCGGATTCAGGCGAGGACAGGTTCAAAAGGGACGGCACGGGAAGAAGATAACACTCCGGAATCGGACAAGGCCATGAGCATCTCGCCTCCGCGGAGTTAAAAGGGGCCTCAATTAGCCACTGGAAGATGACAAGTCGGCGGGCCCGCTGTCCTAATGGCGCCGGAGCAGAACAGCTGCCAAAAAACGAGTCAAGCGGTGGCGGCCACCGCCGGTGCGCCAAGTGAGGTGGTGCCCGGGAAGGTGGACCACCGCCGGACCACCGGGGGCACGTGGACGCGGGGCCAGGGCTGTCGCCTCAGGGCAGCGAGTGGTCCACGTAGGCCGCGCATCGATATCGGAAGTGCCATCAGCTTTAATAATTGCACCTCCGTCTCTCATTTTATTTACGTTATAAAAAATAATAGACAATTTAGCAAGTGGCATTCAAAATGTGATATTTTTTAAAAGATATATTATAATTTAAGAATTATCTAATATCGTACTTATTTCCTATATCATCCTTTCACTCAAGTTCAAAATTTTATATTATTCATTGTCAAAAATTAGTATATTTTTAAAAATCAACATTATAATATAGTACTAATTTTAAAAAATTAACGCTAAAGTGGTATTTATTTTCAAAAAAATAGTATCATAATTAACACTACTATAATTTTAAATTTTTGAGACTCCGAAGTAGAATTGCATATATTTTTTACGATTCTCTTCTTCCATTTCATATTACGATTTCAGTATTTTAATTTTGTAGGTCCATCGATTAATGATTTTCGATCAAAACCTGGTAATCTTAGTCAGTTATAATTAAATCCAAATTCGAGCCCGATAAATTTTTATCGCGATTATGAATTTAATCGTGATCTAAAGTTTCAACTTCAAAATATTTATAACTTTGAAATTCAATCTCTATGACAATTGATATGTATTTTATAACTTAACGTAAGAAGTTCAAAATTAAGATTGCATACCATATCTATATTATCTATATTTTTTGCTTCCATTTTAATTTTAAATTTTTTAGGTTCATAAATAAATTTTGATTAAAATATATTGATAACTTTAGTCCGTTCTTTTAATTCAATTTAAATATAATATATTTCTACGGTCCACCTTAGTTCGACTTTAATCAAAAGTTTAACTTTTATCGTATTTTACCTTTATACAACCATGACGAAATACATTAAAGTTTCTGAATTTTTTACAATAAATTATGCACAACTAATTAAGATGCTCTTAAAACTAAACTTTTAGCTTCCGTGGATCTAAGAGGCATTGTAGAAAATATATTAGATTTTGATTAGATCAAGTGAGAACTAACTAATTAAGATCATCAATAAAATTGGATCAAAACTCATCGATAATTTAGAATATTTAAAATTATGAAATCTATACATAGAGCGAAAAAAAAGAAAACATAGAAAATATAAATATAATATGCAACTTTAGTTCTTAGTTTCCTATGTGAAATTATCAATATGTATCAATTGATATAGATATTGAATTTTAAAAAATATTTTTTATATATTAAGAAGATTTTGAAGTCGAGACTTTAGAACTCAGAGTCATAGTAAAAATTTATTCGATTTTAATTGAGTTCAATCAGAACGGATTAAAATTATAAATGAATTTTGATTGAAATTTAGTAATCAACTTATAAAATTTAAAATCCTTATATTAGGATATAAGATGGAATATAAGAATATTGAGAATGTAAAAAAAAAAATGCAATCATACTTCTGAATTTAAAACTATAATAGTGTTGACCATACATTTTTGACCTTTAATAACAGAGAGATAATGGAGAAAATAAATACGTCCTTGATAATTCTTAAATCATAATACATTTTTTAAAAAAATATTAAATTTTAAATACGTCCTTTAATAAATTATCGAATAAATAAATAAATTGCGCACCAACGAGTCCCATCGCCACTTTTTCTAACCTTCACTGAATTATTGTTCCTACGCGATAGCCTTTATATATTCCTTGACATGCACGTTGAAAACCAGTGCTTTCTTCACGGACCCTACGGCTCTGTCTTTGAGGATTTTTTATTTATTTATTTATTTATTTTGACATTGCTAGATCGATTGCACTGGGGGTAGATTGGGGCCTAGATGAGCAGTCGAATGTTGCTTAGCCGAGTTATTTGAGGTACTCTGAGAAGACAGTGACTGACTACGGAGGACGTTGGGTGGAAACAGTAAAAGCTACCAATATATATATATATATATTTATGTAAATAAATTAATTAAAGGGCATGAAAAGATGTGAATATTCTGCCCGGCACGTTTGTGATGTGGATGGGCGATGACCATCAGTAAACTTATTTTTACCTGATGGCCCGTAAAGGCATTATTAATTAAATTAATGGCGATTTTTCAGAATGATGATGATCTTGGCTCTCCCTTCGCGAGGGTTTAGCATACTTTAAATTTTATTCAATTTGAGGGCCTTAGATTCTCTTAGTTAATGAAGATATCGCCGTACTAAAGCTATAATTGCCATGTGATCCAAATTCTATCGACTTAAATTAGCCTCGAGGGTCGGCATCATGTCTATTTCAGTTGGATTGTTTCTAGGATTTGTTGTCCACAACGACAATTTGCATTAAAATTTGGCCCCATCCACATTAATTAGATATGTTCAACTTATAATTGAAGATGTACAAACACTGGCATTATTATAGAACTTGCAACCATACTGATTAATTAAATGGACGAATCACTTATGGAAGATTAAAAAAAAAACATTTTAAAATACATAGTAAATTAAAATCATAAGTTCTTAGTGTGACATCGATCATATAATTGTTATTTCATATAGATTATATATATATATATATATATATATATATATATATATATATATATATATATATATATATATATATATATATATATATATATAATCATATTAATAATGATGATAATAATAATATCAGTGTCTTTTTTGAATCATCTTAGAAAATTAGGATTTTTTTTTTTTTTGCAAAGCTAATTTTGGATGTACGAGATAGGATTAGAACCTAATTATAAGATCAATCAAAGCACGACAGAATAGATTAGCAACCGCGTTATTGGCATATATATATATTTTAAGTCAAATTACTGCAATTAATATTACTCTCTTCTTTGTATGTTTAATTAATTCTAATATACCTAATTCTCTAAATCATTTATTTTCAAAACTCGATTGAGTTTAGATCCACCTGATAATTAATCCTACATAGACTGCTCGTTTCAAATTTTATTACTATTCCAACTAAATTAAATATATAGTTCCTCTCAATCAACACGTCAATTTGGATTATGTTTGATTATCAACTTGGTCCATCCAACTTCTTCCATACCTTGCTCAATAATATTAATGAATCTCTTTAGTGGGCATTCAATTAATTAATTTGCTCGATTTAATCGGATTCATCATTTCACCCAATATGACTAATAAATCAAAATTAGACCATTAATCGAATCGATATACACATGCAAATCAGCTGTGTTTTATATCCAATTAATCTCACCTTTAAATTCTCTAAGATAATTCAGTCATTCCATATGATAGTAAATAATAATAATAATTGTAACTTTGCACAATCAAATCCCTGATTAATGCAGTAGACTTCGTAGATCAAAAAGTGCAAATAGCACGAGTTAAGTCGGACAATTAACGTCCTTACTAATAAAAATAATGTACTCAATATTTCTGAAAGAAAAAAAAAAAGAATAATTTTCTTATTGATGCATTGAAACGTTCTTCCTTGCAAAAGTTGCGACGTGAGCGCCATTGATTGATTAATACATCACAACTCGAGACGTAATTCTCCCACTAAAAAATTATGAGGGTCCCGCTAAAGATTTTTATATGATGAGTGTGATACATTAAGAAATTACATATATATATTTCTCATTATTAATCGCACAAGTTAACATTAAATAAAATATAAGGAGGAAGTTCAATTTCAACTTTCTCGTTCAATGGCAGAGGAGACTGATTCACGGTGCCAAAGGGTTTGGTGAGGAGATTAACCATCATCCTTGGAAACCAAGTAAAATAATATTCATAAGGATTTTTTTTTCTTATAAAAAAATAAATGACATATTAATAAGGTTAGACAGGCCATCAAGTTACCATCACTTAGCTTGTTGAGTTCATAAAGGAATTTGGTGCGTGTGAAAGCTTATTATATTTATTCTCATAAATTTATAAATTTTTAGAAAATGGTACTAGTTATGACATAATTTATTTAGAAAATTCAATGATGTCGAAAGAAAAAAAAAAGATAGTGAGAATAGGATCAAATCTCATGACTTATTATTTCCATATGTTAAATGAAAACATTATAAAGTATACTTTGAAATATATTAGAAAAGAGCACATGCACCCACATAGGTCAATAACATTTTGTTTGGATCGCTGTGGATGGAAAACTTATTTAGGAAAGAATCGAACAAAAATAAAATTTGATTGAAAAAAATGGCAAACTTAACACTTAATTTTAATCAGATGTTTTTTTTTTCAGGGACAAAAAAAGTTCACATTACTGTTTACGTGATCTACTCTAAAGAGGTCCTGCAAGTAAATGCGACACGAAAAGGGTTATTAATTATCAATTTAATTGATAATTTGTATATTTTTATATACATCCAAAAGCCTAATTTAAGGTTTTTATTTGTGGAGATGGATATCTTTACATGCATACCTCGTGTACTTGGACGATGACACTCTATCTACTTATTAACGTAGTTAGATTCGTATTATATTTTAATTGGCTTATTAAGTGGCATTAGACCATTCTTCAGCAAAGGAGAATGTTCTTAAGTACGCCTCGCTTCATTTGTACGTAGCCATCGGCGACTCGAGATGAACAGCGGCAATCACGCGGCAGAGGTGCTTGTAAAAGTGCCCGAGTACACTGCTGCTGCTGCTGCTGCTACTGTCATATTCCAATCACTTATTGCTGCCAATCACGCACTGCCAAACCCCTGCTGCCGCTGCCGGCTGCCGGCTGCCGGCTGCAGAGAGAGGAGGAAACTGCCCCAGGGGCCAGTCAAATAATTTATTATGAAAGAGCTAGCTGCTGCGGTTCAATCACCTGCAGCCCTGCAAAATTCTTTCAGACATTGTTAATCTGCTCCTGTGCATGCACACGCGTGCTCGAACCCGTTCATCTCAAATTCCCAATTAACTCAGCCTCTCTCTTCAAATCTCCGATTAATTATTGCAAAGGCGTCGGTTAATTTATATGTTCACAGGGCGTTTAATTCACTTCGTTGTTAAAATAACAGATATTTCGATACTGCAGCTAGCTAGCTAGCAAGAACGAGAGCATGCGAGTCATTCATTAATGGTAATGGGAGATCGATATTCGAAGATAAGTAATCTGATCACGACGTATCACCCGACGAAGGCAATAAAAAGTATCCGTCGACTTATTTCTAAATTTTATTCGTCTTGTGGGCCAACGTGTTAATATTTTTATTGCCAAATTGTCTCGCCGCCTAATTAATTTAGCTCACAAGAAGACAAAGGAGAAATTTAGTTTTAATTCAATAATCGAATTAAACGAAGAACAAAAATTGACATATCTAGAGTTTTAGACGAGGTGAATATACTATATATCTATATATAAAAAATATGTCCGGAAGACAGTGGGCCCGCAGGAACTATTGATGAATGAGGGAGGCGGTCCCACGAGTTGGGAGGCCAAATAAATAAACAAACACTTCATCCTCATTCACCGGTCCGCTCGGCTTGACCAGCGTGGCTCAGAAAAGATATTCTCTCTGCCGATTTCATCGGAGTTGGTGACGAGTTCGATCTCACGTTGAATCCAAGGTTCTAATCCCGATGCCGATGGTTCCGGTTTTGTTCGTTTCCATTTCGTAGGGAATCTTGAAAAAAAGGGATTTATGTTGTTTATAATTAAATAAATCTCATTAGATTAGATATCTATTTTTTTTTCAGCAGCAAGAATATATATATATATAAAATTGTGAAGTCCGATGGATTGCGTTAATTAGAAGACGAATGAAAAGGACATTCCAATTTTGATAAATTTCGAGTTGCTCTAGTTCTTTAATTTATTGCCATCGGGCGCAGCAAAAGAAAAGAATCGATAAACAGACAGAGTGCCAGAGAGCCACACGCGTGCAAACGGGAATCTTACGGCGGAGCTCGCACGGTCATTAACAAATGAAATTGGAACGGTGTGTTATTGTTGGGGTCCAGGAGTGCCGAACTTGTGGGTCCACTGTGGGCCAGGTAGAGCCATTATAGGCCCAATAAAATATTTATTTATTGATTGTATATAATGTTTTTACATTCTAGGAAAATAAAATTAATCGATTATCCCGGCCCCCTTTATTTCTGTGTCGTGCCGTGCTCGATATGAAAAATATAACGCAATAATTTTCTAAATATATATTTTGCTCATTGATGCTCCACCACGTAAAAGGTCGTCACTTTGGCAGCCAGCCAGCCAGCCAGCCAGCCATCTTCGATGGGCTCGATCAACGATCAATAAACGAAACGAGAAGCATGAAAGGAGCAAAAGACGATCTTCGCGCTGAAATCGCAAAAACGTGAATTTGCAAAGAGGCAAAACTTAGCTAGGCACGGGTCGACCTTCCGCTGAGTCATTAATTAATTACTAATGTTAGAGTCTTAGAGACCATAAGACGCAAGGAAATGAAACTGCCTGCCACCTCTCCTTCTGCTATCGAAATTAATTAGGCTATTGCCACACCACATCTTTTTTCTTGTTTTTACATTTTTTTTTTTTTTTTTTTTTTGGTTTTTCCTCTCGAACTGTTCCTTTCATTTCGCTGATCACGGATCGCATTGAATTCAAAAAAAAAAAATATCGATTATTAGCAGTGTAAAGATTCCATCGTTGACAAAATAATAATAATTAAGCAGCGGGCTAAGAAAATATATAGGTCGTTGTACGTAGTTGCTGATTTATACAGTAAAGCTAGCTGCAAGGAGTTGGTAACAGAAAGAACTGATCCAAGGAGCGACAGGTGGTGTGGAAGTCATGCATGCCGCACGTGATTTGGGAGATGGATGGTAAAATATATATTGTGTGATTGCATGACGACGATGCTGATGGCAGGGGGTGGTTGTTGGCGTTAATTTTATTTAATTAATCTATTGCGAGGGAGGTTGTAAATTAATACTAGACTTTGGTGAGGTAATGAGGTTCCTGTGACATCGATCTAAAAGGTGTAATGGATCAGCAGAGAAAGAGAGAGAGAGAGAGCGATATGGCATCGACAAATCCGATCCACTCTATATCCATCGTTTGATCCGAAAAGCTGACGGGTCCAGTCGTAGGCTAGCAAAATCCGCAACTAAAATGTCGAAGCAAACGTTCGCGTGCGTGATTCATACTGTCGCCCGCGGGCGGTGGATCGAAATGGGAAAATCTAGGCGTCGAAAGCTTACCGGAATTGCTCGAAGCAGGTGGCGAATTCGGCAAATTATTGATCGGTTCTGATCCAAGTCGATGTCGGATCATGGCCCGTTAAGCGTGACCGACAAACGATAAACACCCACGCCCACCAAATTGCGACGGGGACCACGAAGTAAAACCGTCGGATCAAAATCGAACGGCGATGGTTCGCATTATGGCTCAATTTGGAGGCCCTTTAATGGTGGTGGTTTGAGCCTCATCATAGCCTTATCTTCTGCTTTGAGCTGGGCCTCAAGTGCAGGTGGCGGAATGACGAGAGTGCCCTTGGCCTCTACCTTCCATTCTCCCGTTTGTGACTCTAGGCATTTACCGATCGCAACCCAAGTCAACCTACCCGACAAAAGTGGCCGGGATTAAATTTTGCTTAGCGAGAAAGAATTAGGTGTGCAAAATTTGGTAATTGTACCGCAAAAATGGTGGAAAAATGGGAATAGCGACCCTTTGGAGCATTAGAAGAAGGGTAGGGCTCAAATGGTCATTTGATACCAGTGGAGTGGGAGTCAATTTGCTGAAAAGGAACACAGAGAAATGTTGAGCAGCTAAATTGTACTGAGAGGAGAGGAGAGAGAGAGAGAGGAATAGCGACCTGTTCTTTTTTTTTCTGTCTGCTATCGGCCCTTGTTCTTTTTAATTTCTATCTTTTCTAAATTTTATATTAATTCTTGCTCGCTCCTCCCTTTCAGAGGGCGATTGTAGGCGGAGGTGAGCAGCAGGAGAAGCAAAAAGGAGACAGGAGCAGACAGAGATGGAAGCGCCATGCCTGATGAGGAAGACAACGATGTGATGATCATGATCTAAATTAGTCGAGAAATCTTTCCCTCTCTTCTTCACGGAAATAGAATTCAGCCACAGTAAGCACCAAGCAGCTAGCTAGCTGCATGCTCTTAGCCCTTGGCCGCGCGCCGGAATTAATTAAGGATGGATGCTTTGGATTTTCTTATTAAATAGTTCCTTAATTATGCGGATTAATTTGTTCTTGTTGGATTTCTTGTTTTAATCGATTTTTTTTTCCCTTTGGTTTTTTAATTGGTTGGTGCGATGGGTGCAGCTTGCTTTGGAGTAGACCAGCGAGAGGGGAATTGGACGGATTGCGCTCCATGATGGTGATGAAAGAGAGCGCAGTAATATGGGATCAGTAACCACGCCGTTCACTTTCGCCCGTCGCATCCTCGCTAGCCCGCTTACATCGCCGGCGCCGCCCATGTCCCAGGGCTTCCATCAAGGCCACTTCAACTTTCCGGGAGCTGCTACCGCCAACCGCGACCACCAACAGCAGCACATCAGGCGGAATAACAAGCTCCGAGTGCAGCAGGGCTTCGATGCTGCAGGACACCCTGCGCTCGTCCCGATCGATGACCATGCCGACGATGAGACCGGCATCTATGAGTCCGCAGCTGTCGGAGATGCCGCCGGTAACATGCTCTCCGAGATGTTCAATTTCCCGCCGCCAGGAATGGCGGCGCCGATGGACCACATGCACCCCAACCAGATCCCGGCTGGTGGATACCATGTGCCTTCAAGATCCATGGCCGTCGGCGCAGGGTTCCCCTCCGTGGCCGCAGGCGACTGGTACGGCGCAAATCGGCAGCCACACGACCAGCAGCATTCGGTAGCGGCGGGTTTGAGCGCCGATTCCGCGGCGGCGATGCAGCTGTTCCTAATTAACCCGCCGGGGATGCAACCCCCGCAGCAACAGCATCGATCGCCGTCTCCATCATCGGCCGCTCCTCTGCACACTCACCAACCCTTTCATCAGTCCTTCGCCGAGAATCCCTTCGGTGCCACCGGCCGAGTAATCGAAGGGCAAGGCCTCTCTCTATCCCTCTCTTCGTCTCTACAACAGCTGGAGATGACCAAGGCCGACGATCTACGCGTGAGACAAGGGGCCGTCTTGTACTTCAACAACCAGCACCAAAGCCAGCAGCCGCATCAGCCTCCTCCTTTACACCTTCAAGGCCAGCAGTTACACGTTGGGTTTGGCGGCGCCGGAGGCGGAATGAGCGTGGCCAGCGTGTTAAGAAACTCCAAGTACGCTAAAGCCGCACAAGAGCTATTGGAGGAGTTCTGCAGCGTGGGGAGGGGGCAATTGAAACCGAATAAACTCGGCAAGCGCGGTGGCACCATATCCAATTCTAACCGTAACCCTAGCGGCGGCGGGGGCGGCGGCGCTTCGACTTCGGCGGCGGCACCAACATCCTCGTCCAAGGACGTCCCTGCCAGCTTGTCCCCTTCCGACAGATTCGAGCACCAAAGGAAGAAGGCCAAGCTCATGTCCATGCTCGACGAGGCATGTATTTATTATTATTAATTTAATTTTATCTCAGCTTCTTCGACTTCTTTATTCTGCACATACTAATGCCGGAAAGTTGGCCGGAGGGACCAGCTGCCACACACATAAGCATACCTTTTGAGTCCATAGTTGCCTTGTGAAGTGGTTGAGGCGTTCCTTCTTGGCTTATTTTTAACGATATTTTGACACAAAGTGATCGGCGTACTTAAACATATCTCTACTCACAAGGTGGGGTGGATTTCCATTAGGGGCATTTTCAATAAGAAACCATAACTACCTTTCTGTTTTCCCAAGCAATAGCCCGTGTCTTTTCTTCTAACCTTGTGGTCCTCCTATTGGCACTGACAAATATCTGTTTCCGAATTCTGACGTAGTGGGTGCATTTCAGATCATTTTTCTCCATCAACTGTCATCTGCTCTAATGAGTGTTTAGTTCGTCAGCTGATCAGTTCTGTTTGTAAGTTCACCAAATCTCAAGCCAGTACTGCACTTAACGACTTGTGCAGCATGCATTCACGCAGAAGCAGCAGCGTAGAACAAGCATGGTGGTTACCCATTATCATAATGCTGATACGGTAACATTAATTTGTCTTTCTCACATGCTCTTAGCGATCACATCATGCTTGTACGCAGCAGATGGGGACTCATTATTATGCTACTTGGTTTGTGCTGCTTGCCCAGCTCACATCCTCTCCACTTTTGGCAAGGGACAAGGGGCAGTTGATATTCCCTATCTTTTGCATCCGTAGTCCCCAATCATACAGTAGTAAAACAATAATATAACTGCCGTAACGAGTAATATTGAATGAACGAGGATATGATTACTTCCTCCAATCAATTAATCGGCCGAGTTTTCTGACTTATAACGCCATGGCAGGTGGAGAGGCGATACAACCACTACTGCGAGCAGATGCAGATGGTGGTGAACTCGTTCGACTCAGTGATGGGGTTTGGGGCGGCGACGCCGTACACGGCGTTGGCTCAGAAGGCCATGTCGCGGCACTTCCGGTGTCTCAAGGATGCGATCGCGGCGCAGCTGAAGCAGACGTGCGAGTTGCTGGGGGAGAAGGACGGCGCGGGTGGCTCGGGCATCACCAAGGGCGAGACGCCGCGGCTGCGGCTGCTGGACCAGAGCCTCCGGCAGCAGAAGGCGTTCAACCAGATGGGGATGATGGAGCAGGAGGCCTGGAGGCCACAGCGCGGACTGCCGGAGCGCTCCGTCAGCATCCTCAGAGGCTGGCTCTTCGAGCACTTCCTCCACCCGTACGTTTTCTTTCTCCTTTATCATTGATCAACAAGTGGCTATGGGTATTAATTTCCTAATCTAATTAGCATCCTTGATCTGAATTGTCGAAGCTCCCTGTTCACTGATGAAAATAATTCTTTAACTTCAGTACAGTTCGATGAAATCCTAGTGAGAATTTATTATCTGGTGCAAGTCCAAGAACGAAATTCATCAGATACTACAAATTTGGTGTAGTTAAGAATCATGCATCAGATTTTATATAATGCACGTACGTAATAACTTGATGAAACCCCGTAATGTTATTCTTCTAGATTCAGTTCAGTATGTTAATGAATGATTACAAGAGTTATGCGACATTAATTCTGCTGATTTTTCTCTCTTTGCTACATTCTTCTTCTTGTTTTTTCTTTTAGTTAGTCTTAATTCTTTGCTTGAATATTTCTTCTTTTGGAGCTTCTATATAAGGTTTCTGATTCTGCGCTCAGTTATGCTTCTACATATATATGTGACCTAGATTCTTGTTGGATAACATGTTATTGTGTTTGAACAAAATACTGCAGGGTACTGTTGACAAAAAATTTCTCCAACTCAGAATACACTCCTTTTGACATTTTGGATCATCTGTTTATAGTTATCAAATATCTTGCATTCCCCTTTCCAAAGTGAAAATCATAAAAATGTTATCAACAGTTATTTGGTCAAATGGTAATGAATTAGACTCAAAGTAGTTTCAATAAAGCTGAAGAATTTAATTATTATATAATAATATTATTAGAAGGAATTGTTTTTGTCTCAAAGTAGTTTTACATATAGTATGATATGAGCTTCACGTATTAATAACAGAATTAGATCTAAATTTAAGTTTGTAAAATAAATGAGTTGAAATGACTTTAACTTTATCATTTAAATTACCTCATTATCAATATCACACTTAGCAAATTTTGTGTTAATTATGAAATACGTCTCTCATATGTGTTACTCCCTTTTAAATTAATTTCTATTGTTAATGGCTACGGCTTGCTGCTTATCCTTACTTTTTATGTATCGATTGTATCTCTCTTTGGAATATATACTCTTAATTGAAATATATGATTACAACATACTTATCACCATCTAATTGAAATAAAACTACGTACTATATGAAAAATATCTTTCACATGCAGCCACGACCACTGGATCATAATCAATGAATAAAATCCATTCATCCTAGCTTTAATGGCTGTGAAAAGGCCTTCACAAAAACACTATAAGGATCTCCTTTATCATACATACATATTCTCTTTTTCTATTTTAAAAGCTGCACATAGGTTAATTAAACATTCCATCTTTTTCTACTCTCAAAAAATACAGTTTTACTTCATATTTTGTGCAACTATCAAATATTGGTTCCGTGTGTGGTCGAATTTCTTGCATATCTTTATTATATTCTCTTTTACATCAACACTTTTTAGGACTGCTGGGATATGTCCCTTGCTTATATTGCATGAGATTTTTTAGTTACCAGAGCTCATACTTTGATCTTCTTTCTCTAAAATAATCGGTTGCGTATTTGTCTTCTCCTTGTGGCATTCCTGCTTTTGTATGAAACTTGCTTGGACCTCCATGGAATTTTACTAGGTATGGAACTTAACTTAGAAGGCAATGCATTTTTAGTTGATTGTTCTTGATGCCTAATTAGTATCCTTTGATCATGAGATATTAGAGAGCTCACGAGTGCTTCTTGAGGTAAAGTAGAAACGCCATTGAATTCCTCAATAGACAATGAAATCGGTGAGATTAAACTGGGTCTCGGCGAACAGTGAACAAGGTCATTATCGGATCATGAAGACAATGCCCCTACTATAGACTAACAGCTCATTAATTAACCAATTAAGAGTTTTTACCTATGTCTTATGTGTTTTTTATGATATATGACGATGCTTATGCAGGTTGTTCAATTAAGAATGTAGATAGAAGGATAAAGGGCATTATAGTGAGCAACGATATTATATATGGTATACTGAATCATCATCGTGTACTGTGAGTGTGCCTATTAGACTATTTTCTTTCTCCATCTTGAACTCTTAATTGTGATCCCTCTATCATTGTTGATTTTAATTATATGATGCACCAAATTAGTATTCGACCATATATATTCATGATCCATAACAGTATAGCGGAAGCGTAAATAAGAAATATTACTAATGACATCCTTTCATTAAATACGACAGTGAAAGAGTGTCCTTCCTTTACATATTATGAGGTACAAGGTCAGGATGCAGACTCAGCGTCCTATAAACCGAATTTATTGATATCCATGATTTAGATCTTATTGTCCACGGGCACAGTCCTTGCACCACAATTAAGCTGCATGCAAAAGCTTCTCCTGATGCTCCGCCATTCTATTGTCGCAATTAAACCTTGTTGGATTCCTGGAATTCATGCATGAATTAACTCTATTCTGCAAGATTAATTAAGTCAATACTTAGAGGATGTGCCGTGATGGGCTTAATTATCGGCAGTTATTTGATAGTTCCAGTGTCTTGGCTTTAATTTGTTCGCAGTTATCCGAGCGATGCCGATAAGCATTTGTTGTCGAGGCAGACAGGTTTGTCCAGGAACCAGGTTGGTCCTTTTCTCCCCTTCTTGTTGATGTAATTTATCATCGTATTGCTACTGATTAACTAATGTGTTTCATACTGTAATTGAACTTTAGGTGGCCAACTGGTTCATCAACGCAAGGGTGAGGCTATGGAAGCCAATGGTGGAGGAGATGTACCTACAAGAATCCAAAGAAGAGGACGACAAGGAGGAGGAGGAGGAGCATCCGCAGGAGCACAAGACGGAAGCAAAACAACCGCACTCATCAGCTCACCCAACGCAACTGAGACCCGAACCCGGTGTTCACGCGCCACCGGCAGAAACCGAACCCTCCCCGACCATGGCCCGGCTCCACCACCGCCTCCCGCCCTCCTCCGGAACCAGCCACCGCCCTCCGAGCCTCGCCGGAGACGACGCCCTCCTTGCCGCTGGTGCCGACGCATTCGCCGCCCAAGGCCATAACCTCGGCGACATGTACCGGCTTGCCGGAGGAGCCACTGCGGCCGCGAGGTTCGGAGCCGGAGACGTGTCGCTGACACTTGGGCTACGGCACGCCGGCGGCCCCAGCGGCGGAAGCTCGTCGGAGAAGAGCAGGTTCTCTATTAGGGACTTTAGCCACTGTTAATTTCAAGTAAAATGAAGCAGGATGCTAGTTAAAATTAATCAACCATTGATCTGCATATGTATCGATCCTTCTTTGCTGGCTGCAACAAGTTAATTAAGATAGATATAGCAAGAACATAGAAATTAGTGTATGATATAGAATCTTGTGCAGGTTTTCTTCATTGTTTTTGCTGTCAACTTAACTTGTGTACTGAGAATAGTTAACACATAGTGGTATTGGGAAGATATAATAATTATACTCCTACAGCCAATTGAATTGTGAATTTTTATGTCCTTCGATTTGGAAGGGAAGACTGAAGTCTTATTTAATTTCTTTGAAACTTAAGTACTTCCATCGGTTAGTGAATGGGTATATTTTTGCCATTCAAATCCCAAAAGACTTTAAACCAATGGACTTCCATCGTGCCATAAGGTTTCATAGCTTTCTCACCTTATTTTGCTCATCATTGGCACTACTCTCATTAATTTTGTCTTGCTTATTAGTTTTTTTTTTTCTTCCCTTCATCATCATTGAATTCTCACCCTTTGGATATAGTTTCAACCTTATCTACTTGTCCTTCATTTGCCAATATCAAAAGTTCTTAACTATAATTTATTTAGGGACGAGAAGCTATTCATGGATATTTTTATATTTAATTGTCATCTAAAAAGAAAATTAAACGACTATCTAATTTACTGTATTGAGATTTTTAAGCTAAACAAAATATGTTACTAGTTGAAATTTTTTTCATAGTCTTATTTTTATTTTTAGTTTTAGTTTCCTTCTCCTGTTAAACATGGTAACATGCAAAGCCAATTTCTCCTTTCCCTCCGTAGCTTGTGAAAAAGTTTTTTTTTACAACATATTTAATTTTGTTTTAAATAGAAAACTTCAACATCGAGATCGCAGGTCATTATATATTTATATAGAATTATATTAACCTTGGAGAAAAGTTTGAAAGGGCCAAAATATTTGAAAAATCGTATAAATTATTCAAAGTTTGTAACGGTTTTTGACATCGAGTCACTAGCTTAATCATGACTTTCTCTCCTAACATCTTTTGTTTTCTTTCATAAGAAAAAACC
Organism: Wurfbainia villosa; assembly: GCA_025175895.1. Taxonomy (NCBI): domain Eukaryota; kingdom Viridiplantae; phylum Streptophyta; class Magnoliopsida; order Zingiberales; family Zingiberaceae; genus Wurfbainia; species Wurfbainia villosa. The sequence goes on from JAKLTH010000280.1 coordinate 354,192, forward strand.
GTTTATATTGGCCTCTACTGGTGGTGTGGTATAATGATAAAACACTTAAAGAAATAATTAGGAGAATTAGAATTCGATCTCAATAAGGATAAATATTTTAGAAGTCGATTATTTGAGTAGATTAATTATATATACTCCGAATTTATTTATCCAATAAACAAAACAAAGAAACATCATCTACCTAGCTATAATAAGTTTGTGTATAAATTAATTACATCCACTTGCTTTTTGCTTATATATCTATTCGACTATCTATGCATCCATTTAATTCCTTTCTTCCTCGACAATAAATAGTCCATAAAATTCACAGCTCTTCAATCATTTACTTTGTCCACACATTATGCTAATTAATTGTGGCAGAATACAATCCGTTCAATCAAAGTATGGTAAGTATTTTGTCTCATTTCATGTCTTTTGAAGTAGTAGATAAGAGTACCGGATCGGATCCATCGATCCTTCACCAACTTTTCTCCACTCGAGTCGATATTATCACGAGGAAGGTTATTTTGCTTGATCATTAGTCGACAAGTGTTGAAGCAGGATAAGTCCTCAAGCATGGTCTTTAGCACATGTTAGAGCTGCTTAATTACTCTTTTCCAAGTTGAATATGTTGGTCTGCTGTGTTTCGACAATAGTAATTGACTTTGTGAAACCAGCTGGGCCTTAAAATTCAACCAATTGCCACCCTTTTTTTTCTTTTAAAAGTTGTGAAAAATAAGAGTTTGGGACTTAATTGCTCTACCAATCAGTTTATTTATTTATTTTTCTCCCTTAATTAAGCTTCAGGATCAATTGAATGTCCATTTAATTAAGGTTGAGTTTGGGGAGGGCTCTTTCAATTCACTCAGAAAAGGACTCCATTAATGTTGCAAGTCCAGCGGTATTCATATCCACGCATTGAATGACGCACCTTTTTCAGCTATACGTTGCCTCATGGTTCGATTAAGCTGTACGTTTATGCATGAGAAGGACATTAAGTATTAAAATGTTTATGCATGAGAAGGACATTAAGTATTAAAATTGATGCGAAGCCATAAAATCGATTAATCGACCTCAACAAGGACGAGAATATTCACAGAATGCTCCATGTATTTACATTTACATTTATGTTAAATAATGGCTGAAGATGCAATGTCGATGCTCGATTATATTCATCGGAACTCAGTGTGCTATCAGTGAGTCATTGAGATTTAAGACCGAGTCAACTAGTCGCTGAGTTAACTCAGTGCTTCTACTCCGGAATGCCGCTTAACGCGGACTTAAAATCACGCCCCCTCCCACCTCCTCTCCGTCCGCCGGACCTCCTCGTCGTCATCCTCCTCCGCCTCTGCAGTTCCGGCGCCTCCGCTGCCACAGCCAGCCGCGAGCCGGCCTCGGGGAACACGAGGGCTCGGCAGCGGCAGCCCCCCGCGCCGCCGGAGCTCATGAGGGCGGCGCTGGCCTTGACGGCCAGCGCCCCCATCTCGTCGGCGTGGAGGCGCCGGCGCAGCATGGAGACGGGGAGGAGGAAGTAGAGCTGCCCGAGCTGCAGCTCGTCCTCGGCGTCGACGGCCGACACGTAGTCGTCGAACTCCATGTCGTCGGCGCTGCACACGAAGCAGGACGGCTGCTTTTGCAGCACGTGCCCCGCCTTCACCGGCAGCAGGAACTCCTGAAGCCTCCCGTCCTGCAGGACCAGCTTCGCCGTCGCCGAGGCGCCGCCCCCGCCGGCAGCGGCGACGACCGCCGTGGCCTGGCACGAGCTGCAGATGCCCATGGCAGAGCAGAAACCTGAGTGAGAACGCTAGTTTGGGGTTTGGAAAACAAAAAAAAAAAAAAGCTCAGGGAGTAGGAGACGAGGGTTTGCGAGGCGTGATATATAGAAACCGGGACGAGGGCGAACAATTCTTCTTGTTTCTTATTTTGTTGTTAAGCGAGGGAGACGCCAACCGAGAGAGTGTTGAAGGACAGGCTGTGTGTGTGGGACAGTACGCGAAGGGAGGAAGGGAAATTAATTTATTCATTTACAACTTAATTAATAAATGTCGAATATCTGAAATGAATTAGAAATCACAATCCAAGAACATTTATTCGAATTTTTTCTCTCTCTATTTTCGCGGTGTTCTTAATTATATAGTATAGGTGATAATTGTCGTGTCTCATTACTTAAACCAGCTGGGCATTAAGAAGCAGTGGAAGCTAGTCTAATGCGTACGCTGTTGTCGAATAGTAGATAATTTGGGCTTTAAAAATAAAAACATTTGGATTTTATATTTCTAATAGTTAGTAGTAGTAGCATTGCATCGACGCACGCTAATTCTTAGATTGGATATATATATATATATATATATATATATATAACAACTCGTTTATTATTTTTTTATTTTTATTTAGCAGTGGAATCACTAACAACGCGTTTATTAATTCGTTCAGTTTTATTTTTATAGATTATTAATCAAAGATTTCGATCTCATGCATCTTTTGCTTTCGCATTGCTTTCAGTTTTTAATATTTTGTCTTAGATTTATAGGTGAAGAAAATTCGATCGAAATAATGCTCAAGCAGCAGTTCTTAATCAGGCTCTAAATGACAAAGCTCAAGTATGGCCTTTCTAAATGGTATTCTCTTTTGTTTTTTGTGTTTTTTTAGTGATTCGTTGGAGCTAGGAAGGTGAATTATATCAATTCTTGTCTAGATAAGCAAATCGCATCAGATCGATGCAATTTTGGGTGCACATGTTATCAGTTATCATTTCAATTTTGAAATTATTTAAATACAGTCCCATTTTATATTTATCAAAATAAATATTTCATTCTCTTTTTAACTTTCATGTCAAATAAACATACAATTAATACTAAAATTTTACATTCATCCGAGAAATAATCGAAAATTCCGAGTCATCCAAACGTCACTTGATATTTATTATACGTTGTGCTGAAAATTTAAATCTCAACACCACTATGTTCTTGGTAATATAATTCTCAACACCATATTTTTTCGGTCAGTTTGATATTGTACGTAGTGCTCAGAATTTAAATTTTAACACCACTATGTTCCTGGTAATATAATTTCCAAAGACTATCTTTTTTACTTGATATCAGTATGCGTTAGTCTTTGAGAATTTAAATCCACACCACTATATTCTTGGTAATTTAATTCTCGATGATCGTCTTTTTCGACCAATTTGATATTGTACGTGATGCTGAAAATTTAAATCCCAGCACTACTATGTTCTTAGTAATATAATTCTCAGCATCACCTTTTGTCTCGGTTAGTTTGAAATTAATTGTACATGGTGATAATAATTTAAATCATAGGATCTCTGTGTTCTTGGGAATATAATTTCCAGCATTACATTTTTCTCAGCCAATTTGATATTATATGGTATTTGAATTTTAAATCTCGGGAGCTGTATTCCAGGAATATAATTCAAGATCTACCTTTTTCTCGACTAGTTTGAAATTGAACGTGTTGTTGAAAATTTAAATTACAAGATCACTGTGTTTTTGGGATTTAAACCCCAGGATCATTGTATTCGTAGGAATATAATTCATATTACCACTTTTTTTCTCACCCAGCTTGAATTTATATGTGACACACGACCAAAACTGGAAGGTAGAAAGATCGAAGCTAAGTTTCCTCGACAAATCAACAATTCATTGTATAAGATCTTTCAGTCCATGTCAAGATTTTAGAATTTGAACTCATATGAGTTCATCAATAGATTTCAGTTAAAATCTATTGATGACCCTATTTATCTCTTTTTCGATCCAATCTAAGTGCATTGGATTTGAGAAGTGACATGTGTATCTGTGCTCAAAATTTCTAATATTTAAAATTTTATTAGGTATTCATAGTCATATTTCAGAAATCAGGTTCCGTGCCATATTTTATTCGGAATTTAAATCACAGGACTATTGTGTTGCTGGGAATTATGTTCCTAGCATCACTTGTTGGATGGTTCGGAATTTTTAACTGTGACTCAGATGCATGCAATATCTGAGCATTAAATTCATGTTTGACGGAAGAAGTAAAAAGGGAATGAGGTGCGCCCTTTAGTAAATATAAAATAATGAAACTGTGTTTGGACAATTCCAAATTTGAGGTGCGCTCTTTGATAAATCGTCGTAGAAAGAGTGTTAGGTCGTATCCAAATCGAATTAACGTGGTGTCAAGGCAACAATTCCGTCTATATATAAATATGTTGTTAGCATTTTGATCGGAAGTTATGTAGATCATTCTAGGTTAAGCATATTGTCATTTGATCTAACTTTGATAATCCAAACATATGACAATTATCATTCGTGTTCAATACTTTTAATTAACATCTTGAATTCGATAGATGATACTAAATTATTCTTAATCACTAGACGATCTTCTATTTGATCTGGCCTAATCTTCCCATCTGATTTGATCTCGTTCGTCCTAAGGTAGCACATGGTGATGACCTAAACATGTGATTGCATATGACAATATAAACATAAATTTCAAGGCTTATATTGTGCAATAAAAGGGGAAACCCTCTTCAGAACCTCTTTTTCGTCGGCTCCACGATAAAGAGAGTAAATTACGATAGATCTTTTATCTTACCAACATTTAGAAGCAAAGATTGATCCGTCTTCTATCGTACAACGTTTGCACTGTGCTATTCATCCAATTTTATCTGTGAGACGAGACTTGCAGATACAACCTAAAGCCGAGAGACGACTACGATATGACGTTTTTTAGCACAATAATCCCATATTGGGATCATAGGAACCCCACGTTGCTCAACTTTAATATCACATTTTAAAAAAAAATTAAAAAAACCTGATGCATGGAACTCTCTTGTTGTCTCCTCCAGCTCAACCGCAATGTTATTTTAATGAGAAGGGCCTGCAACAGATCAAATTTACGTCGAGCACTCGATCTTGTTCCAACAGCCAGCCGCTGGATTTGCAGTGCTGGACCATAATATATATTCATGCATCTGTGGCGGACGAATCCAACGTCCGACAAAACCCCTCTCTCCTTATCTGGAATGTGGGGTTCTTATCAACAGCGACATGCCCTGCGACATTGAATTGGATCCTCTGTTCCCCCATACCGGCTCCATCGTCACAGTGCACCGAATCATTGCAATATAAGAAGAAGCATTCCTTGAATCTTCCTCCCAACACACCTCGAACGCCCGAGTATGGGATTCACGTGTGCCCTGTAGACTAATAGAGCATGCACCGCCATGCGGATTAGATTCGGGAATCGGGATTGGCCACTGACAGACTTTTGTTTGGTGAACCTTACGTGTCTCATGAAAAAGACACTGCCTGGCCATTGACTTACTTTTAGCTTGCTCTATTCTCCTTAATTAATCCTCGCAATCGTTCAGCTCTATTCTCCCCTGTTCCCCCGTAACTTTTAGCTTGTTCAGGTCGGAGAGGAAATCTCTGATGATCCTTGGTTGGTGCAGTAGATCACACTGTTCGACTGCTACGAGTTTTTTTTGCCAATTAGGAAAAGCTTGAGGTTTGCAAAAATCCAAAATGTCGGTCAGGATCACCCTTTACGGAGCAGTCACGGCGGCCATGAGTCGTGATCCTTCTGCTCTGCTATCTTCGCTTCCTAAGAAAGCAGAGGAAAGCCAATTGGGGCCGTGGTTGGCCCTCACGTTCTTAGCTCATCCCGCCGCCTCCGGCTCCGTGCGGAGCCCGCGTCTGGTTAGTGGTTAAGACTAACTCAATGGGGAGAACGCGTTCGTCTTCCTCCACAAGCTTAATTAGTGAAGGGCCAGCGGCCAGCGAACACCGTCCCGCGTCGTCGGGAGGCGCTCGGCGTCGTAGTCTCGGTGCAGCAGAGGCAGCACGACTCGTGCTCTCCACATTCAACATCGTGCCGGCGCCCGAAATGGAAGCGAGGGAGGAGCACGAAGATACGTGGATTTCACGGCGGGGAGTGTTTACCGAGGGCGTCTGCCGTTTGGATGTGCCCCCACCATTCCTGGTCCGCGATGACTCCAACCCACCATGATTTTGCAACTTCAAAATTATGTAGACGATAAATAAATAAATTGTTCCAACGATTATAAAACTGCGTCCCAATGTCTAAATGTTAAGTTTCTCAAATCGCAAAAGAGTAGAGCTCGAAGCTATGGCCTCAGATATAATTCATCGATCACAACATAACACATCAAAAACTACATGCACAACTTCATGTCCTTCAAATAGAGTTTGACTATATATATATATATATCAAAATCTTTAGGAGCTTAATTAGGCTTGAAGAACTTGAGCTTGAGACCACTATTTACCATGCTCCAAACACCGCCTACAGAGAAGCCTAAGCTGAAAGCTATGCCTAAGAGGCCGAGGCTCCAATTAAGGTACCAGCTGAAGCTAAATCTTTGAGGCTTCTTTATGCGGATCCACATGAAACAGGGATAAGCAAAGGTGACAGGGAGAGTGAGACCGCCCAAGAGGCCCGCAAGACTAGAGAGGAAAGGAAGTGCTACTCCGATGAAGAACGAGATGAAGCCATAAAATACTCGGAAGCCAGACCGAACCCAAATTGAGCAGGGTCGATTAGTTCGGCTTGTATAACCTGCTTCAAAACTGTCAAAAACAGGCATAGAATATATCTGGAAACTACTGAGGCAGTTAAACACAACCAAGAGGAAGGTTGTCGCTAGAAGCCCTCGTGGGATATCATGACTGTGAAATATATATAGGGCATTTAGTATTCCTCCAGGTGGCATCTGGGAAACATAGCTAACATGTAAGATGCAGATCGTAATTTTAAAATTTTTAACAAGATGTCAGTGTCACGTAATTTGCATTATGAATTAACATACTTACTAGGTTACCATAAGCCCAGAAGCCTCCGATGGCAATGGGGAATAAGCACATTGCTATGAGAAAATAGGCAACCTTAGCTCCCCTCCACATTGGAACATGTGCAGGATGTTTGAAAGTTGAAGGCATTGTTGCCTGGAAACCAAGATACAGCAATTTTATAAAATAAACAAACAGGTAAAAAATCTGAACTTTTACAATCCGGCCAATCTTCTATGTAAATGCTAGAAGCTATTTCATAGGAGCAACAATAGCTCCATCTGGTAAAATGATTACTTAGATCAGGAATTAAATACCTGGATTTCTAAAGCAAGATTGTGTCCCCTGAATGCAAATGCTATTATGCCAAGGGCATTCAAGATTGAAAAAGCAGCTGAACCGATGGAAGCTGATGGCAGTGGTTGATAGGAGATGGAAGGGGGCCTTTCTTGGCTAACAGACAGTACCCAAGCCATGGTAGTGTATGTAAGTGCTGTTACGGCTCCAACAAGAGAGAGCCCAGCAATGGAGTTGAGGTTTGGGAGCTGAGATAGGACGATGCAGAGAATTGTAAATACAAGATACCATTCAACAGTTGAAAGTGGGTTCGATGAGCAAAGAGTCCCGCAGACTATCTGGAAAAAGAGTTTCATAGTTTCGCCTCCAATTAAAATTAAAGCTGTTGCAGTTCCTGCTGATAAGTAAACTGTTGGAAACAATGCAAGCCAAACGCCCAATTTTTCTCCTGTAGAAATCACAATTTACTGATTAACAGTGCACGAAGGGATACCAATTTTGATACGTAAAACATGCATTACTAACATCAACACATTTAACAGACATCTAAAATGCTCGCTATCTTCATTTGTTTGTGGTACGTCACTGAAAAATGATAACATGACAACAGAGAATGGCAAATGGCATTAGTCCACTAATTCTAGAAGGGATTTGCTTTTGACCAAAATAGTTAATCATTCAAATAGTACAAAACGGGGAAAAACTATTAACCATTTGTATTTGTTAATATCTCTATATGCAAAATAAGTTAATCAGTTCAATTGGACTTGGCCCAATAAGAAAAAGGTAAAATTTCGCTTTTAATGATTCTTCTGTGGGCATTAACCTTCAGTCTAGAGGTGCTATCGTACTCAAAGGAGTTAAGATATTAATAATATGACTCTTTGCAAAGCTAATAGATATTAAAACAAGAAAATTAAGTTAAGATGAACATATTCTTAGACAACCAGCAAATAGAATCAATTAGAGTTGAAAATGAAGGATAGAGAGAAATGACACTAGTTAACTTATTTAAAAGTTATAAAGTTACAAGATTGTCTATCGGTTGCCGATCAAAATAAACAAAATGAAAGAGAATAGCCTCACCAAAAGCAGCTTGCGCAAGCTCCACGTATCTGTTGTATCTTCTTCCAGGCACAGCTTCATGTAGCTTAACAAGAATCCAAAGAGTGTAAAGTTGCCAAAAGTAAGCAATAGTCAGAGCTATCATCCCCCAACTCCTGCAGTGCAAAAAATGGAAGTGAATCATGTGATATCTACTTAACTATTCATGCTTGAAGTAAATACAACATATCAAAGGTTACAGGCTAAAAAAGGTTTGGCCTTTAACACCCAACTGTTTATGACTTGATTGATTGACCACCTATTCCAGAAGTGCTATCAAAGCAAATTTCAATTTGATACCACAGAGAGATCATGGATCTGAAACTTCTTATATTTTCCTTCTAATACCCAGATAAAATTTTCACAATTTTCTTGACAACAGATTATTTATGCTCTTGTGGTTCACATTCAAAACTTTATTGACTTCGCATTAGATCAGTTTTTACTTGTGGAATCATAAATATCCAAATCAGCCCACATTCAATTTGATACCATGCTAGGGTTTGAAAGAATAACCACGTATCCTATAAGATAGGAAAGAGATTAAATTGTCCCTACGAGAGGACCAAGTGACTAGCATTTGTGGTAGAATTGTTCCAAGAAGCAAGGGGTTAATCTCTGGAGATTGCAAAGATTTTCAGAGTACCTATCCTCCTGCCATGCTAATTCTTGATTGAAAAAAAATGTCCCTCGTGATTTGTCTCCCTTCATTTAACTGTGAGACCGACAATGAGAGGCGTCTGAGACGCATCACTTTTTGCCTTAAGGAAAGAGATTAAATTCTATATTTATGATTTCATAAGTAAAGGCTATGAACTAACAAAATCCATTTTATTAGTATTTGTAATAACATGACTAGTTGTTACACTATCACAAAAGGAAAAATAATAATAATTGGTGAACTCTGGACACCTAGATTAAATAATAATAATAATAATAATAATAAAAAAAGAACAAAAATAAATTAAAAGTTGTTGAAGATTGTCAATGGATAAAATTTAAACTTCATATAACGCGCAACTGCATCCTAGCTATACATATGACGTAACTGATTCTCACCAGTATATGCTCTCAATTTCTTTCTTTCTCAAAAAAGTCAATACATTTGATGTCTAATATGCGTCCCGTAGTCACTTGGAACACAACTCTATCTTGTATAGTTCATTCCAAAAGCACTGGATCTAAAAAACTAGGTTGTGGAAGACACTATGCGAGGTGATATTGGGGTGTTGTACAAGCCAAATTCAAAGTAGCAGGTGCAACACTGAAACGGCCAGAGAATAGCCAAAAGAAATTTATATCCTCCACGTGAAATTCAATCTGGAGACCACACGCAAAACTGCGGTCCCATCACATCAATACCCCGAAGTCACAGAGAAGTAGTTGCATTTACCATTCATTATTTACCAATTTACATGCCCATGAACATGGTGGCGAATCATAAGATTAGCAAAAGAAGACGCCAATGTCTGTTATATATACGTTGCTTTTCTAATCATCAAGTATTTCTGCAAGACTGCAATCAAAAAGCAATAGGGCATGCTATGAAGGAGCAATTAATAAGAGATGAGAGAAGAAGGACCATCCGAGTAAGGCAAAGGCGACGGGAAGTAGGAGGGCCTGGAACCCGATGCCGGCGTTGAGGTTGTGGAAGGCAGCGTAGTGGGCATTCCCGTTGCGGGACTCCGTGATGGGGAGCCACGCGTCCTGGTGGTTGAGCTTCGTCAGGTGGCCCACCTCCTCCAGGTAGCCGCGCAGGTTCACCAGCACCCGCTTCATCGGCGTCCCCACCGCCGACGATATCGACGGGCTCAGGAACCGTGGAGATATCATCGCTGGCGTCGGCGTCCACGACTTAGCCGGGTTGGACCCGGCCGCCACGCTACCTCCCGCACCAGGCCGCCGCGGTGACCGCTGGCCAGAGGGAGTCACCGTCTCCGGCGTCGACACCCCACGCGGAGTCGCCGGGATCGAGACCAGCTCCGACTCCGTCCCCATTCCCCTTTCCTCCATCTCCTCTCCCCTCGCCTACCGCTGCGAAGAGTCTGGAGTCTGGAGTTGGCGAGCGACAAGAGTGCGGTTTCTATTTTTTTTTCGGCACTCGAATGACCAAACCGCCCATTCACTAACTGCTCGCTGCTACTTAATAAATCGTGTATTAGTAAAACCACGTGACCGCATCGGATTCCTCTCGAAGCAAATCTGACTCGTTTATCGGATTCGGAGCTAAGAATATGCAATGAATTTGAACGGAGGATTCATTGGAGGGTAGGATTGTAATTTAACACGTAATTATTTGTAGCTACTGACCATGGGACCCAGAACACGACGCGACGCCCCTTTCAAAGATACCATCGGCCTCCGCACCTGACGAGGCCCCATCACGCGCGTGCCAAATGACAACAAAGCGCCCAAACGGTGGCTTCTCATCGTCCTCGTGGCTCGCCGCTAAAGGGTGCGGAAGTCCTTTCGGGATGTCGGAAGAGGTCGCTTTTCCAAAAGCGTGCACGAACGTGGAGGGGACAAGCGCGTAAAAAGGAGAAAGAAAGCCGAAGCGATGCGTTCAAAGCAACGCCTGCTATTGCTAACCTCATCTCTCTCTTAGTTATTCGTCGTTGAAGACCGAAGAATTTGAGCGGCTCTCTCTCACTCCGCCGCGGTTCCCAATTGTTGAGGCATTTTAACTTTGATCGATTTCAAGGGCCAACATGGTTGTCGGACGACTGGTGAACGGACCAGTAATGAAGCGGGGTGGGAGCCACTTTGGCTTATGAGTTTACGACTGCCTTTAAAAGCCATACATTTATTGGAGTGGAATAGTTTTATTAACTCCGCATTATAATACGCCAAGCAATTCAGAAACATCGTTACTACACATACCCGGAGGGAAGTTAATCCAGTGGCTGGTATCATCGTGGCCTTCCGGCACGTTCAACGACAGTAATAATATCAATAACTAAATTTTATCTCATTAAATGAGATTCACTAGTTATATTTTATTCCCTAATATATCATCATTTATATTTAAATAAATTTTATTTTATTATTTTTAATTAAGTTTTTTTTCTCTCCTCATTTGATATGTATATTTATTATAATTTCATATCACCTAATTAAAACATTTGTTTATCATCTAAATATATATCTGCGCCACTTTAAATGTGTTTTTCGGAGTTTTCCCTCAATAAATGTAATTTCGATTTTCTCTTTAATACTCTTATTTTTTTTTACTTTGTTCATCTTCATATATTCACACATCCATATTAACATCCTCACCTCTGTAATACTCATCTTTTATTAATGTTTTCGAGTCGTAGCTCAACATTTAGCGTCATATGACATAACAAATTTAATCATCATTTTGTATAATTTTCTTTAAGTTTTAAAGATATTTTACCATCACATAAAAACTCAATGCTCTCTTGTATTTCAACCACCTTGCTTGTATTTTTATATAAAACATATCTCTCAATCCCTCAATCGTCTTGCAAAAATGAACATAAATATTTAAAGTTTTCAGTTTCAAATAACTCGTCATCTCATATCTTAATACTTATATCATTACGTCTAATATTGCTAAACTTAAATTTTATATATTCTTTCTTTACTTTACTAAGTCTAAAACTTTTCACTTTTAATATTTCTCGTTAAGATTCTAATTTAGCATTTACTTATTCACGTATCACATCTACCAAAATAATTTTTTTTGTAAATAACATGCACCACAATACTGTATCTTGAATGTGTCTAATGAATTTGTCTATGATTAGTGTAAAAAGATAAGAACTTAGAGTTGATCCTTGATGTAATCCTATTTTTATTAGAAATGCTTCAGTTAATCCGTTTGAAATTTTGATTTTGACAATTACTTTCTCATACATATTCTTAAGTTGTTCAATATGTGTTACACTAATATATTTTTTTAATTCTCTATATAATTTCTCTTAGGACTCTATCATAAGTTTTTTTTAAGTCAATGAATATTATATATAGATCTTCTTTTGCTCCCGATACTTTCAATTAGTTGTCTAAAAAAAGTATAACTTCTATTGTCGATCCTCTAGGAATGAATCCAAATTGATTTTCGAAAAACGTGATCTCCTTTCTTAATCTTTTTTTCCTTATTATTTTTTTCCAAAGTTTCATGATATGACTTATTAGTTTAATACCCCTATAGTTTATATAAGTTTATACATCCTCTATTCTTATATAAAAGAATTAGAATACTTACTCTCTATTGATTAGATATTTTTTTTATTTTCAATATCATATTAAATAATTTTGTAAGTCATTCAATACCTTATTTTCCTAGACACTTTTATATCTCTATCGGAATATCATTTGGTCTAACGACTTTTCTATTTTATATTTTATTTAACTTTTTTATTGTATAATTTAAATTTCTATACTCATTTAACCTACTTAAATTATTTAAGTTGGTTACCTAAACTTTCATTAAAAATTTGATGAATATGCTTCTTCAATCGCTCTTTTATTTCTCCATCATTTACTAATACTCTATTGCATTCATTTCTAATATATTTTATTCAGGTAAAATCTTTTATCTTCCTCTCACACACTTTAGTTATTATATAAATATTTCTTTCTCCTTCTTCTGTATCCAATTTTCTATATAATCATTCAAAAATTTCATTCTTAGATTCCTTCATTTATTTATTAGTCTTTTCCTTGACTATGTTATATTTTTTTAAGTTGTCATCGTTCTTACAAATATATAATTCTTTATAGATGGTTTATTTCCCCTTCACTTTCTCTTGATTTTTTTTTCATTCCGCCGTTAAGATTTCTTACTTAGTGATGCATGCTCTTTTAACTTACCAAGTACATTCTTTGTTACTATTTTTAACTTTAATACAATCTTATTCCATATCATATTAGGTCACTGTATACTTCACCTCATACTTGTCGTACTCATACATTCTCCTTAAATATATTTTGTTTTCCATCCTTTAACTTCCCCTTATTAATTCTAGGAGTCATATACACACACACACTATGCTTGAGAAGTATATCTAGCTAATATTATTAATCTATGTTAGGTAATTAAGCTTTCTTCAGGGATGACCTTGTAATCTTTATAAATATTTCTACCCCTCTTCCTAGCTATAAGAAAGGTAATTTACGATTTATTATTCTCACTTTTGAACGTGACCCTTCTCTTTTCTTAAAAAATATATTAGCTAATATAAGATCATATGCTATCACAAAATTCGATACAGTTTCATCTTCTTTATTTTTTCCAAACTCATAAACCCCATATATCCTCTTATATTTCTTATTTTTTCACTCTTACATGTCCATTTAGATAGTCTTCTATTAAAATTATTTTATTTGACAGAATATTTTATAATACTTCATATTGGTCGTCCTAAAATCTTAATTTAGTATCTCCATCTAATCCTACTTGAGGTGCATATGTACTAAATACGTTAATAGTTTCTTTTCTCACTATTATCTCGAAAGCTATAATTCTATCTCCTTTCTAACTATTTCTATAATTTTATCATTTAACAAACTGTTATATCATGGGGAAAAAACTGAAAGGGTCATCCGTAAATTCCTAAACTTGTTGGACCATTTTACAAAAGTACAAAAAATAAAATAAAAAAACCCCATGAACAACCCTTTTCTGTCGCTAGCTTTTTCATCGCAGAATTCTTCTTCGTTTTTTCCTTTTTCAATTTTTCCTATTCCGTTTAACTCTAAATATCTCTAATCAATCTCTATATAAATCTCATCACCGTAGTCGTTGCTAGCCTCATCCCTATCGTCGCCATTGCCGACACTATCATCTTTGCTGCCCACTGTCGACATTGCTCACCACGGCTGCTAACGTTATCATCGGCGCACCATCGTTACTCCTTGGAAAAAAAATTTGATTGAGGTGGAATTCTTCTTGCTTGTTTTCCTTTTTAACGACCTTATGCATGATTAATTTTATCGTGATGAAAACAAAAATAATTTATAATTTTCTAATCTTGAAAAAAAAAGTAGATTAAAATTTTTGTTTAATTGTATAAATGTGTAAATATATTACTTAGTATATGATAGAAGAAAAATAATTATCAAATACATTCAATATATATAATTAGGCTTTGATTAGGATAATATTAGGAATAAATTGTTTACGATATATATTGTTTTTTAGATGAAAATTTATTTATATACTCTTTTATATTTCTGTGGTTTGATCACGTTCTTTTATATTGGCTAGACTTTGTATATTCTTTGTTATTATTGTATCTTAGAAAAAAGTATACATGATACAGTGGTCAAATTTTGAAATTTAAAAGTGAAGTATGAAAACTTAGAATAATTCTCTTAAGAAAAACTAACAATTTTATGAGAAATTTGAAGAGAATCCATAGCGAAAATGATTTTATGAAGATGAAATTATTAAAATTTAGAAAAGGAATGCTCTATAAATATAGAGATTTTGCTTCATGTATTAAAAATAAATAATTTATCTCACTGAGTAGATTGTGGGTCATTAACCCTATTTTTGTGTGAGACACCTCATGGGATGGATTACAGATCGTTCATCCTATTTTTATATGAGACATTTCAGATGGATTTGCAAGTCATTCACCTCATCTCTATGTATGTATATGTGCATATATAATATGTACTTCATATTAGATGGATTGCAGATCGTTCATCCTATGCATATACGATGTATCTTTACTGGGTGAGTTGTGGGCCGCTCACTCTTATCTTATATTTATATAAGATATGTTTTATATCAAGTGGATTGTAGGTCGTTCGCTTGACATGTATGATATATTCTAGAAGGGTGAATTGTAGGTCGTTCACCTATTAAATCTTATGTTTGAGTCATATATTTATGTAAGAGCAATATGTGTTTAATGTTGAAATGAGAAATTGAGAAAATCAATGAAATTCATTAAAGAGTGAATAAGAGTTAAATTAACGAGAACGGAGTAATAATCAATGTTGCATAAAATCTAAAAATATAAAGGTTTTTTTTGTTATTGATCTCTTGAATTATATATATTCATGTACCTTTTCCTTATTCCAATTTGCACATTGTGCTCGCTTTCTGTTCCTTTGACCTCCAGATTCGCAGAGACGTGAGGTGATTGTCAAGGTTCAATTAATATTAAAATTAATAGCTCAGAGATTGCTCATCGATAGTTTGGAAATATCTTCTTACAGAGTCGATTCAGTTTATTTTCTTTTTAGTATTATCTATTATTTATGCATTTTGATATTTTATTTTATTTTTGTTTTGCATGAGTATGTCAATGTGTTAGTTATGTCATGATATAGTCAAGTCAGTATTTTGAGACAAATATGTAGTTACATTATTCTACATCATTTAATAAAGTGTTGCATATTTATGTTCATACAACCTTGTATATCCTTCTTGGATATTCTTTGTAATTTTTGGTGTAATGATGAATATTGTTCGTACAATGAGGCTATCCCTCATATAGGGATGGAAGCTTCCGGGTCGTGACACAAACTATCTATAATAATAGTCACTCGATTTCTTATTTTACTCTTTCTCATGTATCATAATTTAAAATTTGAGTTCTCTATCATTTTTGTTTTTCCGACTACTTACTTTGTCTCTTGTACACACAAAGTATTAATTATTCTCTTAATCATTGTATATACTACCTTTATTATTTTACCAATGAGTGTTCCTATATTTCATGTTTCAAATCTCCGACTATTAGTTTTTTTATAATATTTGTTCTATCCAACTTATGATGTGAGAACTCTTGTCTATTTAATAATACTATTCCCAAGTTTTTATGGAGATGTAACAATCTTTATTGATACGTTATAATCGAATCTTGCAATGTAAACTCTTATATATATATAAACTCGAGTTCTAGAGGGGTAACAATCCTTATTGAGACATTTCAGTTGGACTCTGCAACATGTTCCTTCCTAGTATTAGTAGGATAGTTTAATAATTTCATTCATTAAATATTTGCCTTAATTTAATGTTGGTTGACAATCTAATGTAACCCTCTTCTTTTATTCGAACTTGGGACAGACCATGATAGGATTAATTCATCATGGATGACAATCTAACACCATACAATGTTGTTTCTTTAATTCAAAAAGTCATTAAGTTTGTTAATTAAATGTTTGCTTTCTCATGGAGGTATATATTGTAAAATATCGTAAATAGATGGCTAAATAATGATATTATTATTGGGATAAATTAAATTAATGATCCATGGTTAGGAATTAATTTAAACCTAACCTAGGTTTAAAATCTATTGGGTTTAATTGGATGAATCTAGGCTTAATTAAACTCGACCCGATAAAAAAAAAAACCGACCTGTTACCATCAAGGTCGAGCCGTTCTCGCCATCTGGCAACTCTCCGCGTGAGTGTTTCCCCAATTTGCGCTATTTCCGTTCACTTCACCCATCATCGATTCCTTTTCTCATCACGACCTATCCATTTCTCTGCTTCTCTCCGTCGATCGCATCCTTCCGATTTCTCCATCGCCGCCGCTCCTCCTTCCAATTTCTCCACCGTCGCTCCTACACACGACGCGACTGCTCTTTTCTCCTCCCATCATTGCGTGCTACCAGAGCAACTCAGAGATTGTCGATCCATCTTCACCGCCGTGATCCCTCTTCACCCGATCGATGTTGTCTTCATCATGCTCATGCTTGCCGACGCCGCTGCTCTGCGACCTACATCGATTGCAAGTGGTGGCGATCTTCGTGCGACGCTGCTATCCCAGCCACTGCCTGATGCATCGGCTTGTCTCCGGTGCTTCCTTTCTCTTTCATCTTTCTTCGTGCTAACAGAGGCGACCCCTGGTTCAGATCGCCGTCGCCTCACTAGCCAGCGATGCTCTCGGCTTCTTCTTCCATTGTGGCGACACCGATTTGGATCATCGCATCTTGCAAGCTAACCCGAGTTCAAGAGGGAGGGTTAGCGATCTCTCATTTTATGACATTGTCCGATATGGGGAATAGTTCTCTTTTCTGGGGTGATCAATGATTCCAAGGGGTTTCGGCTGTGTTGTCGTGGCAACGAGGAGGATTGTCACCACCACATATCACAATGAATTGAAGGTTCATATATGCAAAATGGGTTGTTGCGGGGGCGATCGAAATGAGATTTTTGCTCCGAATTCGACTCATGGGTCTTGCTGCAACTATAGGCGATTGAGAATTGATAAACAGTTGAATTTGAATATCGACAGGGGATATGTGTTTAGGATAATCTGGGGTTGATTGAAGCCGTTGATATTGAATTAACACAAGATAAGATGGATTTGGATAGATCTGGATTAGATAATAGTTGTGTAAATTGGATTAATTAGTTATTAAGTTGTAGCTATGGTTGAATTCATTTTTGTTGTTATAGATTGCTACTTCAACGGTGAATCAAGAAGCTGGATGATTTTAGAAGAGGGTTATTCTTCCAGATAAGCTATGGGAATTGATGCGGTGTAAGGTAAGTTCAGATTTGGATGTTACGGATGCATACAAATATATGAGTTGCTTAATCTTATAGAATTATATTATTTGGTTAATTAATCAGGGATTAAGATTGTATTAGATTCTAGATGACAGCATACATATTAGGTGGGTAATTTTCTACCCTGGTCAAGTAGTTGTTAATGCATACAGATTTAGATATATGATCATATTACCTTGACACCACTCTTATTTATTCTTGTGCTTGATACTTTGTCTTTGGCTATATATGCTCTGTTGCTGTTATCACATTTTTCCTCATCATGATTAAGAGTTACAGATGTGATGTAAGTAAATCTATAAATGCTTAGTTATGTGTAAATAGTAGAGTACGAATGATGACCTGATTTGTAAATTGATTAAAAGGGCATTCGTGGGTAAGTAAGGTCCTGAACGTAGGATTGATTCCAATACCCTTATATTGCATGTTTATTACTGATCATGTGTTGTGTAAATGGTCAGGTGATTTGTGATTAGTGTGTTGCTATGGACTGATGGTCCTAGCTTATTATGATCAGTTGAGTACGACTCTATGCAGGATAGAGAGTGTGTCGCTCAGATTGGTATGACTCTCTACGGGATAGAGAGTGTTATGATCAGTTGAGTACGACTCTCTACAGGATAGAGAGTGCATCGATCAGATTGATATTACTCTTTATCGGATAGAGAGTGTTATGATTAGTTGAGTACGACTCTCTGTAGGATAGAGAGTGCATTGATCAGATTGGTATGACTCTCTGTAGAATGGAGAGTCTATGGTGGATGTCTATATGTGTGACTGTGCATTCATGTCATTTGCATGCATACTGATGACATGGTCTCTCTTGTGGTTGAGGGTCGTCGTCAACATCCTCGCTTCCGTTACTCATGGAGGAGTAATCGGTGTAGCGTAACATTTGTTGTGTCACACTCTACCACTATAGACGGTGGTAGTTGAAGTTGCGTGCAGTTGTTCTGGGTGCGTGACACTCGACCACTCATGGATAGTGACTATCAGAGTGGCCAATAGCAGGGACCCCCGTCGTGTAGCTTGCTCTTTACGTTTATATGCTACTCGATCATATTGTCCACTCTACCACCGAGTAGTTGGTGTTGAGTTGAGACAGTTGTCATGTCGAACCACCGATGCCACACTAGGGTCGTGATAGCTTTAGGATGAGCCGACATGACCATGCATGTTGCATTGATGTGTCTTATGGCGTATATATATATATATATATATATATATATATATATATATATATATATATATATATATATATATATATATATATATATATATATATATATATAGTGATGTTGCATTTGATTGTATTATTTTTGTCAGATTTGGTTGTACATCATCATCTTCATACATGCTACTCGCATCTGTTATATGGTTGTGTCGGATATCTGTATACTTGTTGGTCGGACCATTAGATACCTTTGACCTGTATCATGATTACAGTGTGAGTTAGTATTACTCTTCATATTATATATTCTCAGGTTGGATCAGAGTAGCGTAGCGGACTTTCAGGTATGTCTGTATTTTACGTTGTTCATTTGGTTAGACGGTATATGCATATATATATTTATTATGTTGGTGTTTACCTGATGTACATGAATATTGTTGAATTAAATGTGATATTTGTTATATCCATATTCTTTTCTATTACCGCTGAGTTATACTCACCACCACGGACCCTGAGTTTTTCTGTCGCCCAGATAACAGGTAGAAGTCTTCGTGACGACTTGGAGCATCGCTGGCTGGCATCGTTTCATCTCAACTCCGAGAGTTCGAGCTTTTGGGTTTATCGTTGGTGTTTCGATATGGATTTGATTTTATGTGATGATTTGTAGTGTTGGACACTGCTGTTGTTGTACCTTTCTTTTCTGATTTTGTTACGACATTTTCTTAATGTGGTGTTAGTCATACCGGTATGCATGGTGTATGGTTTGTATTGTAGTTGTGTTAGTTTCGCTATGCTTTGTTATGTTGTTATGTTTATAGTTGTATATGTTATTGTTTATTGTGGGTCCAAGGGCCTTGTATAAACAGGATATGTTGTCACGTACAGAGAAGATGTCATCCGTTTAATTTTCGGTTCGACATACTCGCGGAGCGTGACATATATATTAGGAAAAGCTAGACATGATTCCTACGGGCTAATTCGGATGGTAAAGATACATAGAATTTATCTAAAGAAATAAGGGTCAATTATTCGCTTATGTGGGATGCTGACTCTCCTTATCATTTATCAACGAACTTTGGGTCAAAGGCTCCTCCTTATTTATATCTCTTACGATGATTCGGAAGCGAATTAGTAGGGCCGCTAGATTGATGGATTCTAACCTTTTGGCCAAAAAAAAAAAAAAAAAAAAAAACTAACTAGACATTGATGAACTCAATCGATTTAACACATCCTACTTATCATGCATCATCGACTTAACAAAATATCATTATGGGCCTAATCAATTAAGCGTGGGGTTTAGGGTTTTAAAAATGTCATTAATTGGGAAATCCATTTAAAAAATTTATTTTATTTATTTATTTATTATTATTAAAGAATAGTTATTGATATTATTGGATTCATTGCAATTAATTAAATTAATTTTTTAATTGACATCGTACATCTAAATTTTTAATTTGATAAATTCTGAATGTAATCAATTTGGTTCGATGCAATTTTTTTTTTTTGTATTAACTATCCGAATAAATCGAAAAAAAATATAAAAATCCTTATAAATTATATGACAGCTAAGATTCGAAGCATAAATGTACGACGAACTGTATGGGCGGTCGGCCGCTGAGCGATGAAAACTGTTTTCGATGATGTCAAAACCGGAACGAGGAAGAAAATCAGGTGAAAAATCACAAAGAAAAAAAAGAAAAGGAAAAACACAGTAGCACTAGGCGAGCTCACAGCTGCCGTGGCGGTGAATTGCGGCCTTTGCAGCTGCGAATTGCAGCTTCAGAGTCACAGGCACAGCTAGGGTGCGAGCTTGCAGCAGTCTGTGTGGCGGCTAATTGCGGTCAGACCGTGAGCCCGCGGCCGCAGTGATTTTGTGATGGGAGCTGATTGCTGCACTGCAGTTCGAGGAGCTGCGAGAGGGTTTCTGTTGATTGTTCCAGTTCGTTGGAACGTTGGTGTCAGAAGGGAAACTACTCAATGGATGATTTTTCAGTAGAGTAAAAGAGGGATTCAATCGGATAGATACTGGTGCAATTAATTCCTTTTTGGTCGGGTTACTGCTCCGGAATCAACAGCCCGGCATTAAAGTCACCAGCTCATTATTGAAGGAGTTGTTTCAAAACTTCCCCTCCTCGTTCTCCACCGAGCAAACTGTAAACAGAGAGAACGCCGCCGCGGTCAGAGAAGCTCCGTTAATGATGACTCCGGCTTTGTTTCTGGCCGGAATAGTCCTGACCGCAGCGCTCTACTGCGGGCTGGACCCGTTTGGCAAAAGCCCCATGGCGAAATTCCCCGGCTTCGAGACGTACCCCTGGGAACTGCCGCCGTGGTCCGAGGTCCCTCGTGTGCAGGACGCGGGCGACCGGCTTCGGGGAGCGGAGGTCAGGTTCTTCAAACAGCTGAAGGGACCGGAGAGCATCGCTTTCGACCCGCAGGGCCGCGGGCCTTACACCGGCGTCGACGACGGCCGGGTGGTATTCTGGAACGGGGAGTCCTGGTCTGATTTCGCCTACACTTCGCTCAATAGGTAAGAAGGTTCCATGATTTTGCTCAATTTCACTCAATTGGCTCCATTAATCGACTAAGCTAAATGCAAACTGTGGCCTTGCCAGTTTTTTTTGGTTTGGATTCATGAAAAGAACTCGTACCTTGCAGGATTTTTTCCATGTTTAGATGTGCAAAATGCAGTTCAAGACTGTTACATTGTTTTTCGTTGCAGGACAGAAATATGCAACCCGGACCCAACCCCTTTTAGTCACATAAAGAAGGAACATATCTGTGGACGGCCGTTGGGTCTTAGATTTGATAAGAAAACAGGAGATTTGTATATTGCAGATGCCTATTTCGGCTTGCTCAAAGTAGGCCCACAAGGGGGCATTGCTGCAACACTAACAACCGAAGCTGAAGGGGTTCCCTTGGGGTTCACAAATGACTTGGCTGTAGACGAGGAAGGTACTGTTTACTTCACAGACAGTAGCACTAACTACCAGAGAAGGTATTCCTTTCCTTTTCCCGAAAATTCTAAGAATTTGTTTGTATTTATAGACGTTACTGGCTGTTAATTATATATCCTGGAGTAATTGGAAATATTGCATGATGATGCCCCTTTTAAGCTCCATTTTCAGTAGGCTATCATTTAAATACTCTTTATGGCTAATGGCTTGCATCCTTATCCATCAAATTGTTATAGTATTTTTTGCAGATAATTTGTTTTGAAAAGATGAAAAGAATAAAATATTATCATTTTTTTTTGGCATAATTAGTTGATATAAATGAGTAAATAATATAAAACTATGATAAATATGCATGTTAAATGAGAAGAAAGAAGATTAAAGAGGACTTGATTAGTAATGATAAAATAAGATAAAATTTATTTAAATATAAATGATAATATGATAAAGTCTAATGAAATAGAAGGATCCATATAGACCCACTTAGTGATGGTAAAACTTAGTTGTTATTGTCGTTGACATAAAAAAAAAAAGTTATTTGTTCTCTACAACCTCATACCTTATAGGTGCACTGAGCTGTTGACCTTATAGCTAGAGAAAAAAATTTCGTGCTAAGGATAATTGTAATCATAAGCAACAAACAGAGATCTATAGGACCTGGTCTTTCCATTGGTTCTTGATCTTCAGGCTGCATAAGTCTTACGCTGCTTAGTTTTGCAGTTTTAAATGCTCGCTTCATTTTCTTTTGTTGTTGTTGTCATTAGTTTTTGCATTTAGATTTGACCGTTCTTTTTCATCTTGAATTTCTCAACCAGTCATATAATAGCTAAGAACTCTCAAATAATTTCGAGAGGATTATTGGTTACATTTCATATATATATAAAGTATATAAAGAAAGAAAGAGTAAGCTGAGGAAACTATGGGGCTATTGCTCTTCCACTTTGTTACTGACAGATGTTTCCTGTTTTCAAATACCTTCGATCTTCTTGAATTGACATCCCCGAACCTATTTAGAGGGTAACAACACTGGAAGATAAGAGAAACTTGTTTGGCGATTATGTTTCTTCTGCCCTCTGTAATTTGTTTATTAGGCATCTAAAAAAATATATTGTTTATACTATAGACAGATACATATTATCTTTAAAATGCTAATACTTGTGAATTGGAAAAACTTTGTAAACTACATTCACTACTGTGCTAAAACAGCTTTACAGCTTGTGATCATTACTTTGATGTTTTATGTACTTTGGTACTATGAGCTCTGAGGCCCAACATGATTTTTTGCGTCGTTACCAATTCTCCATCAACTCTAGGAATGTAAAGAAACTTTTTTGGACCTGCATTGGGTATGGCAGATAAAAAAAATTCACCCATCAGTATCAGAATCTGTTTCTTAAACACCTTAAACAGATGTAGGCATTGTGGGTTGGTCATTGCTAAAAAAAAAAAAACATTCTTCTAGTCTTTGGTTCTGCTTTCCTGTTTCCGAAATTTGCACATTCTTCCGAAATTTCCAATGTACAATTTGGTTCTGCTTTCCTGTTTCCACTTAAGCGTGAAAATGTAGTAGGTCTTTACAGTCCTATTACTAATTTACTAGTTGAACCTCAAAAAGAAAAATTACTTTGACTCATCACTTGTAGTATAGTGGATAATTATCGGTTATGGGTTGAAGGTTCCGGTTTATGAAGTTGGCAAAGATCTTGGATACTGTTGTCAAGGTCCACGGCAAAGATCTTGTAATGATATTCAGATCTTCTATTTGACTGTTGGCATATATTTTCATGAGGATCTGATAAATTCTGCTGGACACCCATATTTAATTTGCCTATGGTTTATGAGCTGTGAACTGGTAGGAAAAGTCAAGTCACATGTTTGTTTCCAGGGAGTTCTTACAATTAATATTTACTGGAGAATCTTCTGGGAGGCTTTTAAAATACAACCCAACTACAAAAGTGACCACTGTCCTTCTTCGGGACCTTCAATTTCCCAATGGTGTGACTCTAAGCAAGGATGAATCATTCCTGCTGTTCTCTGATGCACGTCTCAGGTTGGTCTCTGACTATCTCATTCTACTTATTCAACTTCATAATTAAAAAACAAGAAAATAAATATATGGATATGCAAATGTAGGTTGACCAGGTACTGGCTAAAGGGAGAAAAGGCAGGGACATCAGATGTTTTTGTTATCCTTCCTGGATATGCAGATAATGTGAGAACTAATGAAAAGGGTGAATTCTGGGTAGCAATTCATTGCCATCATAATAAGTACTTACATTTCATGAGCAAGTACCCATACCTGCGGAAACTTCTACTCAGGCTTCCTATTTCGATAAAATATCCCTACCTTTTACTGATTGGAGGCAGACTCTCACGGGGTGGCCGTTAAGTACAGTCCAAATGGGGAGTTAATTGAGACCTTGGAGGACAGGGAAGGAAAATCAGTTAAAGCAGTCAGCGAGGTGGAAGAGAAGGATGGCAAGCTTTGGTTGGGATCCGTCCTGATGCCTTACATTGCTGTGTTCTGATCATATTCCAGGCATAGCATGATGCACTGGCTCAAAGCTACACAATAAATGTCAATGGTGTTGACGCTAAGACACTTGTGGTTTGTCAGCTGTTCAAGTTATTTTAATTGTACAAGTGATCAGTCAGACACAGAAAGTTCTAGTTGCTTGGTGTTACTTGGCACACATAATAAACTTTAATTTATTCCATGATTAATAAGAAGAAAAAAAACACATGTACTGGCCCCTGACTTGGAGGCATGCTTGTAATTTGTTTCCATGGTGCTAGATTCGTTGAGTCGATCTATTTTCTCGGAATAACTGGAAGGGTCGATTCCAATATCCAGGTTAATGCCATTTTGCTTTCTTTCTTTCTTCCTTCCTGTTCATTTATAATCAGCAGGTTGCCCAGAACCCTGAGTTCATTGGAACCCTGCACAAACAATCAGCAGATTGCGAAAGATATTTTGGTTTTTAACTGTAGTTTTAATCCATTGTTCTTTATTGTCCTTAATTTTTTTTTCCATTGATAAATAAAGAAAATATTATATTACTCACATTTTTAATGAGAGATTTATATATTATTGGAATATGCATATACTCATGATACATCTTTGTAAATCCAGAACCGTCAATGTGAGATCGAATTCATTCGATCAATAATTTTATTTACAGTAAATCTTCTTATACTGGAAAATGATTATGGCCGATTAAATATTGGATATAGATCATTCAATGTGAAATTAGGAGGCAGTTGGGCGGCCAACTGCCAACATGGAAAGCAATTAAAAGAAAAGGACCAAAAATTAAAGCATGAAACGACAAACCTATTTGGTCTAAATTTTTTTGGAGAAAAGTCTGGTCCAGTCCATCCATGTAATAGTGCCACGACAGTGGCCTGATTACTTGCTCTGTAAATTTCTAATATTGAAAAAATTAGGAGTTTTCCTCCCTTTTTTTTTTGTTTTGTATTTGTTCGAAATTTGTTATTAAAATGTTTATCGATTCTTCGGTTCCGATTCAGATTCGATTCTGATCGATTTTAAATTTATCGATGTTAGAATCAGTCTGAACCGATTCAAAATCGATTCCGAACCGATTTCGATTCCAAAGTTTAAATTTGGAACCAATTCAATCCGGACTGATTCCGAAATCGGTTCCGAAATTATTCTAGACCGATTTTGAAATTGGTTAGGATCATCTTCCTCGAACTTGAGTTTCTAAATTCATCTAACGTATTGATGATTCTATTTTTTTCTATCACAAAATAATCTCGTAGATATATTAAAATGTTAAGAATTTCCACCTTTAGATTAACAATCGAAATCAAATCTAAATCGGAACCAGAACCGATTTCGAAATGATTTCGAATCAATTCCGAAACGATTTTGAAATCGATTGGAATCGAATCGAAATTGAAATAGTTCCGATTCGATTTCAGAATCAGTTCATTTGAATGAGTTCCGATTCTGAATTTAATGGATTGATTTCGATTCGATTAGGATCAAATTAATCAGTTAAACATGTTTACTAAAAAAATATTTGGAAAAAAAATGACACCTACACATCTCGTTGAAATTACATTAACACCCTTGAACTGCAGCTCAGCAAACCGGATGGTAGAAGTCGTGTCTTGTCTGTGGAAAACCAGCGACCCAGCAAATTTCGTCCTCTTCTTCATCCTTCGACTCTTGGTGCCGTGAATCGTTCTCCTTTCTGCGATCTAGCACCTGCTTCGACATGGTCGTCGATGTAGGTGGTCGAGCCACTTGTTGGTCATTTCATCGTCGTTTCTACCGACCGTAGTTTGATGACCCAATCCTGGTTCGCTGCGTCGGACTTTTCAATTTCATCGAGCTCTTGATTGCTTATCTCTCAAGGGATAGGGGCATCAGAATCTACGTAATTCATTGGTACGTGCGAATTTGGTACCTTCACTTTTCAATCGTGGAGAAGTGGGGCGGCACGCCACCACCTTCCAGGATTTATTCTTTTCCATGGATTAGGGTCCAGGTCTGTAGTCTTGCAAATTGTGATTAGCGGAAATTGATTTGCAGGTGGGAACTGGGAAGGGGCTTATCCTGCAAATACTGAACGAGTTCTTATTCTTATTGCTGCATGCTCTATTTCGGATGACAAAGGAGTAATATTTGATCGTATATTTGTTCATCTCACAGTTTTGGTTGGAACTTTTCTGTTTGCTTGACTTTTGATATTTGCCTGTTGTACGGATTTGTTTTCAATTTTTCGTTGAATACTAGTTTAGTGAAAAACACTGCTCATTGATTAATAAACCCGGTGTGCTTGTTACGATTATTCTTGGTGTTTTCAGTATGCTTACAAAATGAATCTTTTTGGTAGTACACGTTCAATTTGATGCTATAATCGAAGTAAGGATCTCATCTTTTCTTTTTGAATGAGCACAGATTGATCGCCTGCAAAGAGAGCTTATGCTGGTAATGCTGTAAAACAATTTCAAGATTTGTTATTTGGGTATGGTGGTTGACTGGTATCATTATTATATAATACATATCAAACAAGTCCAAAAAATTATAATTAGGTCTCCCAAGTGCTCGATGTTTCCTTTGATTGAGTCTCGTTTTTAATTAGAGTTAGGTGTGAGATTGTGCATAAGCTTCCTCTTGGGGAATATGCATACCTTATGTTTGCATATGTAAATTTGTGGAGATCTATTTGTCATTTGAAGTATCTTCAGCCCCATTTATTCTCTTGTTTGCAGAAGGAGCCTATTATACTCCAAACTTTTGCATTACAAAACCTTAAGCTTCTTTGCCGCACTAGTTTGCCGCTGGAAAAAAATTTAACATCTCCCCATAACTTTTTGTTTTAGTAAACGCCTGCTTTAAGACAGCTGTACAGTATCAATGCTATTGGGCTGTTCTTCAGCTGGAGTAAACTCAGATAAACTCAGAAAGGTTACTTTTCTGGATAAGTGTTCTACCTTGGCACCAAAACGTTTTCCTCTAACGCTATTCATCTTTAAATTATGGGAATTTCAGCTCACCTTGGCAGATTGTTGATGTTTGTTATGCTTCTAGAAATTGAGCTTACATAAATGTTGCGGATCTTTTGGTGATTTCATTTCTTATAATCACGTGACAGTTTTCTTGGTTGATTTTACCATTCTCTCCTATATCATTTATCCACTACCATTTCGGGTCAGCTAGTTTAGCCACACATCCACAATTAAGCAATGAACTATTCTTTTGTCTGCCAACTTCTCAGGTGAGAAAAGTCATGTATTTCATCAAGTGATGGATTAATCTAGTATGAGTGGCATGGTTAGTCTTGTAACTTTGAGCAGACCAAGGCACACAATATGTGTGACTTATAGCAGATTGTTATTTCTAGGAAACAAGTGACTTAACTTTTGTTTGTTTCTCAGAAATCATTGCTACTATGCTTCTCTTTATGCTTTATCTTAATTTCTTCTGTCCAGGGAGCATACTTTTTCTTCTCAATACTTTCAAGGTGGGAGTCTTATCCTTCCCTGAAAAAAGAAGATATTTAATGTCTGTTATACCATAGAGATGGAGAAGAAAAGGAAGATTCTGGAACTAAGAGAGAGGCTGGACAAAACTCTTGCATTGCCTGATCTTGCAAGTGAAGAGTCTCTCAAGTTACTGGTCGAGAATCAACTTTGTTGCCGATCTTTCTCTCATGTCAAAGGTTGATTAAGTATCTGATGCATCTGCAGATGGTCTCTTTTCATTTATTTGATTAATTCATTGTCTCTTTTTGTGTGATAGAATATTGGTTAGGTTGCTCATCGATGTTCTTTGATTATTACAAGTTGGACAAAACTTTTCCTAGTTGGTGTATGGAGCTTTCATAATATTCTGAACACATTCATGAATTGCTATTACTTAATTTTTGAGTGTGCAGATGCTATGTGGTACTCGATTTAGCAGAAGTTGAATATAATATATATCTGCATATTATATAAAAGTGCACCTGTGAATTTGAAGTTAATGACCATGCAAATTCAGTTCCTTCTTTACATTGCAAGGTTATTAGTTAAAGATATCACCGATAGGAATGTTATTTATCATCGGAAATTTGATGTTAGATAATAGAAAGTCTAAGGGAGTGTTTGGTTCATAATTTTTTTTTTCATTTTTCGTTTTCATTTTCTCTTTTTCAGAAAACAAAAAATGATTTTTTTTGTGTTTTTCAGTTTTCTAGAAAATGCTCCTTTATTTTTTGGAAAATGAAAATGATTTTTTTGTATTTTTCAGTTTTCCAGAAAATGCTCCTCTATTTTCTGGAAAACGAAAATACAAAATGCCAACCAAACGTCATTTTTTGTATTTTTCTCGTTTTCTCAGAAAATGAAAACGAAAAATAGAAAATTTTCTACGAATCAAATGCTCCTTAATTTTTCCTCCCAAAAAGAATAAAACTATAATGTCCTTTATGGATGCTCTACTTGTCTTGGCTTATACCTTCTTGGAATTGCATTTATATGCACTATATTTATCTGGTTTTGTATCTGTCTTTTGCATCAGATTTTGAAGAAATTGTAGGAAAGAGGACGAAGGAAGTCTCTAATTTTGTTGAAATGCTTCGGAGTGCTTCTGAAAACGAACAGAATAAATCACATGAGCTACATGCTGATTGGAAGGTGAACTAATACTCTGAATTTGCTTGAGATGCTTGAACTGGTTTATATGCACTCCTGATAGATACATCATTTCCAGTGTTCGCTGTCAGTCTTTTTATTGCCCTGCAAATTATGTCTTTCTCTCTGCAAATCTTTTGGTTATTCATTTGGTTTCCCAGCTTTGTTGGTGCTTTCTACATTCAATAGCTCCCCCAGACATGGTTATGATAGTTCTATGCATTTAATCTTCACCTCATCATCTTTTTATTATTATTTCAAAAGAATAATTCCTTCTTATCACAAACTATTTTCTTCCTCTAATTCAGTGAATCTATCTCATCATTTCTAGTAATATTACAGCTGTTTTCTTTGCTTGCAAGTTTCATTATCTTTGTTGGATGATAAACTGGAACCTATTTAACTTGGTTCTTGATTTAAGAAAATAAGAAATTGCTAACCAATATATTTATTCATCTGCACCATCCAACTGGATGTGGCATGATTGCAATTAGTTTCATTTTATTTTGAAGGTGAAGCTTCTTTACTTGATGGAATTGCCTTTTATGAACTCTTTATGATGGACCTAGGAACCTAATTTTAAATACCACCTGGTATAACAATATATGACAAGGTGCAAGGCATAAAGTTGTAGCATTGACTATAGATATAGGTAAAGGAGACTACCTAGGGTAATAATTTTCCCTATTGCTCCTAAGAAAGTTGCTACCGTGTGATCTAGAGGTTACGGGTTGAATCATAAAATAGTTTCTTGCAAAGCAAGGTAAGATTGTGTACAATAGACGTTTTTCTGAGATTCCACATTGGTGGAAGCTTTGTGTACTGGCTGCCTTTTACTCCTAAGAAAATACCAACTGTAACTTGTCTCCAACTATACTTGTGAACTTTTCATCCTGTATTATTATGGTGACTCTTCTGCAACCTGGATGACTATGTTTGCTATTCTCCTGCACAACTGCTGCACCCTCATCGAAATTGAGTGACAATACTGTGTGTACTTCTTTGTGTGAGAACATTGTTCTGCGTGAGATTTATTTCAGCGCCTACCTCCATACAAGATGATGCATTTTTCTTATCAACCAATGAACCTCGTTATTCAGAACATGTGCAACCCAAATTCACCACAGTGCCACCCACAACATGTATACACCTGCCAGTAAGTGATGCTCCTTGCAGGAAATCCTTTGCTCGATCAATTCTGACAAGCAACCCACCTTGCTGTTGCTCCCTTTAGCAAGAGACGCCTCCTTGTTGCTGCCTCCCTGCTTAGTAGGGATCCTCATTACGTTCTCTACCTTATATTTTACTTGTTACTGCCTCAATGTGGCTTACATTTGTTTGTGTGTAGTGACTGACCAAGGACAACAAACATCTACTTTCTTTTGACATTGAGCATCATCTTTTCACTCGGTGATCGTGATTTTGCTTCAAAAATGTGGGACTCATCCTCTTTATTGCCTTCCATCATTTGTCATCTTTCAAGGAAGTTAAATAGGAAGAAATATGTTTTGTGGGTTGCAGTAGTTTGAGTTTGGTTTACGAGGCAAGTTTAACGTAAGCACTTCACCACTTAGGATGCATGAGGTTGCTAGAACCTCATGGAAGCAGATTGATGCCCAAATTACTTGTTCTTGTTTGTCAATCAATTTATTTCTTCTTCTACAGTATCCATTATTGCTTCTAAATACCATATACTATAGGGTAAAGTGTGAAGTTGCAATGATGCTATATACTATAGGGTAAGAAAACTTAAAAATTTTCTCCATTACTCATTGCATTCTTTTCCTTTCTAGTTCTTATTGCTCAAGTAATGTCATGGGAGAACATGGTAAATTTAATGACTCATTTACATGCGAGCTCATTTACAACAAACAAATGATGACCAAGTTGGGACATACTCACAGAGCTTATGAAGCTATACCGTTACAACTAAGTTGTCATATGCATACCTTCTAGTCTAGTGTGTTCCATGACATGATAAAACACAGATTGATTGTCTTTTCTTGAGAGAATATGGGATCAAATATTTTCCACTTTATTTGTTAGCTTCACAGTGATTTGCTTTCTAGTTTTTATTATTCAATTCTGATAGCATAGTAACTAATGACTCTTAAAGTGAAGAGAGACATTGCTTCATTAACATCAATGTATTTTTTTTTTCTGGCTAAGTGAGTTTGATAGGATGAATATTACTGAATCTAATCCATGCATAACAATGGGCTGCATCTAATTAGATCTGAGTGCACAGAAGCATTAAGAAATTGCATTCCAATGAATGGTTTCTATGTTGTCATAATGCAAGTATTTTAATTCCAGTTGATACATAAGACGGTGTATGATGTGTCTAAAGTTTAGCTTATGTAAATTTTAGAAGCAGCAACTTGGTTAGTACATTTATTGCCACACAACCTCCTTATATTTACAAGGACCACTGTTTTTCTTTCTATCTCTTTACTTGATAGATGAGTTTTATTTATTTCTTCTTTACTAAGTTTAATCCTAGTGATGATTATTCTGAATATATATTTTTGTTTGATAGTAGAAAATAACTTAAATTTGCAATTCCTATTAGCGAGCCTTCAGCACAATCAGAAGTAGTTTTATTTCACACTTTTCATAATAAACATACTCCAGTGCTAATTTTGCAGATAAAACAAGACACTGATCAGCTCCGTGTGATGTATCGTGAAGGGCCCCATGGTACTCCATTTCATACTTTACTTGCCGAGGGATATGCCGATGGACCTATTGATGTCTGTGAGTCCAATATTTATGCACCATGGAGACACTTGCCCCCAGCGTATTTGCACTGATAAATATATTTATCACAAGAGTATTTATGGTTTTATTTCTTTCAGCTTTATGTGTTTCATGGGAAACAACCCTGTATAGAAAATGGTAAGTCTGTGCACTACATTTTTCAGTTATTTATTGTCTACTTGTGAATATAATCTATTGTCTTTTCGTTATTTAAACTTTAGCATGTGAGTCTTTTTGTTCCCTCTGTCATGTGCAAGGTGACGAATCTGAAACCCAACTAATATTTTGTGTTGGGAAGCCTGGAGGCTATAGCTGTTATAAGTGAAACTTGCGTAGGACTTTTCACAATCTTGTGGTGTTAACTGTTGGCTTGCATTACTTTGATCTTTGTGATGGAAAGTCATGGTGCTACTCAATTCATTATGTTGACTTGTGTCTTCACATGCTAGCATCACTGTTGAACAGGTTGTTCATTGAACTGGGATTCAGGATTGGACACGAGGGAGCCCTAATTTTTTGCCATTGTATTAATCATTATATGAGTTTGTTAATTTTTTTTTAATTATCACTGATCTTTAATATTTTACCCGTTGAAAAAAATAGTATAATCTCTTCCCCTCAAATCGTAATCTTGCATCTGCCACTGTTGCACCCACCACTGTTGGAATTCTTATCCAACTTACCACTTAAATCCATTTATTTCCAGGTGGCCTCAATACAAACTACCTACTTTTAAGATTATCATGTCTGAATGCTTGCAGAAAGTTCGGGTTGGTGAAGAGATCTCTTTAGTAAGGTTAGTTGTTTTCGACTAGTGATTCTCAATATCTGCCTTCACTTTTAGTATATTCTTGTATTAATTTTGTCTTTTCGCTGTTTGGAAGAAAGGGTGAAGGTTCCTTGGCCAGTTTCAGATAGAGAGGCTCTTCTGCATTACTTTGAGATTGAGTACTTAAAAGAAGATCTCATCCTTGTACTTATTAATACGGTAATAGGAAGCCATTTCTTTTTATGCATGTATATCTTGGGAAGTTGTTAAAATTTGAATTGTTCATCATCTTTTTTTAATTAAATGGGAATATAGAGTGCCTAGCCATCCATTAATAAAATAGACTACACAAGAATTATGGGAAATGCGTGGGAATGTACATTGGGGAGGTTGGTAGGATAATTGGAAACAAGTTTAGGTGGTTGCTTGGTTTTTTAGTGGAAACATTGCTACAATCCAACAATGCCTTTCATCTTGTGGAATATAGTAATGTAATAATGGAAATTCTTAGTGGGATATGGTTTAGTTGTTGTTGTTGTTGTTGTAATGGAAATTCTCATTATTTTTCACCAAACTCTTATACAGACACATAAAAGAAATACTAATTAACTTCACTGGAAACCTACTTTTATGGAGGAAAACACAATCATATAGTTAATTTTTCTGATTTTTATATTTAGTTAACGATTTTTTTAATCTTTTTGGAAACCAGCTTTTGCTAACAGCTTAAGTTTTATCTCATCATTTCTCATGGATATTGGATAGAGAATGTACATAACAAATAATTGATGGTGAATTTTCTTGTAGATTTCAGACACTCAGCATATAGAAGTAAGCAATGAAGATTTAAGTATGATCAAAGCTCCTGAGGCTATCAGAATAGATATGGTTGGTGGTTTTGTGGTGCAGAAAATTAATGACAGCAGAAGTTATTTTAGGTATGTAGCAGAACTGTCTTTTATAGCACACTATTCTGTGCTAGATGGTTGTCAGGAATGTTGCCATCCGTTTGTTAAATATTTGTTTTGTAGTCCCTGTTTTGAGATTCCCTGCTAGATAATATGGAGTAACTAGTGTAATTTTTCTACTCTCACTTCCTCGAATACTTTTAGCATTTTAATTTTGAGCTAAAATCTAATTTTTGAAAGATTCTTTTGGACATTGTTCACAACTTGATGAATCCTTGACGAACAATTTTCCACTTTGAATCAGAACGTAACTAATAAGTATAACTAAGATAAGGTTTTCATATTGTAGGATAATATCTGGTAACAGGCTAAATATGATCAGTTCATGTGATATAAGATAGCACTATCTGAACTATAAACAAAAATGTTTTTAGAAAAAAAATCAAGAGGAAGTTAATGTATAAAAAATACTATCTTTGACATCTTCTCCTCTTGCTAACATAAAGCCATTGGAATCCATTTGGATAGCACAGAGTTGACCAGGAACGATCTGAATCCATTTTCAAATGATTGAACTGGATGTAGATAAATAGAATAAGCTATACTGAATTACGTGGCAATACCCAGTTCTTATTGATAAAAAAAGTTGACTTCAACGTGAATTGAAGATACAGTAATTTAATCTCAAGTTTATTTTTTCAGGTCAGTAGCAAATGTGGATCTCAAGCTGGATTTTGTACCGCCGTCACTTATAAATTTCATTTCAAGGCAACTAATAGGTAGCGGGCATAAGCTATTCCAAAAGGTAAGACTTCTCCCTCCACCATGCGGTTCTGTTCTCAAAGTAATTTACTGTAAAAGGCAACTAATAGGTAGTGGCCATAAGCTATACCAATAGGTAAGACTTCACCATGCGGTTCTTTTCTCAAAGTAATTTACTGCAAACGGTTGTATGAAGTTAGCGATGCTTTTAGGATGAGAGTAATAGTATATTTGGTTTAATATAATTAAGAGATGGAGTTTAGCCCCTATTATGGTGTTTAAATTTCCATTCATCTTTAAGAAAAATAAAAGCGTGATTAACTTTTTGACTATAATGGTATTACATTTCACTTTGCTTCACACTAACAACAACATATGCCTTTGCAGGCAGTCAGTACAGTGGCAACAAGTGATGAGGATTACAAGAAAGCTCTAGGAGGACCTATGTACGCTCGGCTTCGTGAAAATAAAACCAAGACATATTTAGTGGGTTTAGATGTGGAACAGATGGGTCAAAATGCAACTGAAATACAAGCTGTTAGGGATGAAACATCTGTCACTGAAATTGTCGAAGAAGATACAGAACAAACCACACACTCAGATCAAGTGAATGATAGCAATGTTCCAAAATTGATTCCTGGCCAAGGAGATCTTGTCCAAGAGAATTCTTATATAAGCCCGGAGGTAGAAGCTGCTCTTGGCATCTTAGACAATGCCATAGCAATACTTCGTAAATGTGGTCCACCCAACTCCCAAATCAATGGCCCACGGGCTAGTGAAGTATTTTCTTCCATGTAAGTATGGTTATCACATAATTTTTTGTATTAATTTCCTAGCTGTCTATCACGGGGTCTATTTTTTTTTTTTTTTTTTCAAATTTAATTTGATACATCGCTTTGTGATTGCATGTTTCATCTACTCACTTTTCAGGTCCAATAGAGAGAGTTCTTCAAAGGAAAATAAGCTTGATGTTTTGAGCTCTGAGACAGTGGATTCAAGTTCTTCCGATGGCAAGCCAATGGAAGGTACTCTGGTAATGACAAAACCCCCATTCATGGAGAGCATGAACAAAGTCTGCGATGAAGGGAGCCTCAAAGCTAACGGTTTTCCTCCTACTGACAACTCGAAGCGTGGCAAGGGAAGGAAGAAATGGCTTTGCTGTCTGTCTTACTAGAGGATAATTAACTACCTCGACAGCAGCTCTTTGTAGAGCTGTCGACCAGTACGCGCATGCAAAGAATACAAACAATACATTGGAGGTTAAGTAACACACGAAGTAGATGATTTCTTTGCCATTTTCTGGAGAAAAGACATTTTAAAGTGCGAAATGTGAAAAACAGCCAGCTGATCAGGAGGCGCATGAGAATGATTCACCTGCGGATATATTCGCCTCGCGTGAAAATTATGAATTATGTATTTGATATGCTTTGAGTTCAGTTTTTCCGCAAATTAAATAGCTTGTCTAGAAAAATAATAGGTAGATAAATGCTATTGTGAACTTTTATTTCGCAATTAAAATTTCGAAAGAGGCACAGAATGTGAATTATTTCATTAAACAATTTGATGGGACACGATGACTCCCTTTATTTAGTTGAATTTTATCTTTTATTTATCATTTTATAATTTGAGATAGGGTCTCAATAAATATAATTTTTTTAATAAGATAATAATATTTTTGCGGGTTTCCAAGCAGACCGTTATAATTTATAATGAAAAGAGAAATTCCATTTTACTTTTTTTTTTCAAAATTCATCAAACTGATAAAATTATCAAAATGCTCAAAATTTTGAATACTCATATATTATTTTCGTTACTGAAAGTGGAACGATGATGCAATAAGCTCTTAACCGGGGATGATGATCAGGATCGTGTAAAGTAAATCAATGTAAATAGTATTAATTATAAGTGAGTTCGTATCAATGTAAAATTATATAAATTAAATTTACTAATAAATTTAAAAAATTGGCAATCCTACAATTAGCCTTTGCTATTGTATTGACTCATTAACAATGCTAAAGACAAGACCAGTTAAATTTTAAATATTTTGATAATTTTAAAATTATTAAGGGCACAGTAAAAAAAAAGAGAGGTTAATTTATCAAATATATGCTACTTGCAATTAAATAAGTAAAACATATAATCCTCTTTTCAATATGCTTTACTTAAGGAAACAAATTATTTTATAAAATAATTTAGATCACATTTTTATTAAAATATTTTTTTAGAGTGAAAGCATCCAATTCTATACCCGGTACTTAAGAATATAATTTATGATGATCAATATTCTTATGACACAATTTGTATTTTGAAGTTTCAAATAAAATGAGGTGCAAATTGATCTATATATATAGATCAAATTATTCATCAAAATAATTCCTTTTAGATAAAAGTTTTAATATATAAAAGCTCATAATATTCTAAACTAATAGTTTTGAAAGTGCTGATTATTAAATTTGGTGATAAAAAAAATGAATTTTGAACGTTATTAACATTAGATACCAGAATTTATTTTATTAAAAAATAAATCGAAAAAATGATTTATGATTAGCTTGCGTTTATTTTTATTGATTATGACAGTGTAAATTGATTTGTTAATCAGTTTGCACTATATAGAAGATTAAGGATTTTGATTATTATCAACTTTCAAACTTCTTAAGCAATATTTAACTTATGGTTGTGCCTATTTTTATCTAGATTGTGATTTTCAAGTTTGTCTATCAAGATGATTTAAGTGTATTAGTTTCATAGTTACTGATAACAATAGAAGAGATTTTGTTCAAGAGAATAATTAATAAAATTGTCGGTGATGCTAACAAATGGATTCTTGGACTAGAGGAAAAAACTGTGAACCCACCAAATTAAACTTGCAAATGGTGTATTAATTTTTCTGATTTTTATGCCAAAATTTAGTTTACTTATTTGTTTCTTTTTATCATAGACACGAATGGTTCACACACAACATTAATTATGGGATAATGGGAGAGAGTTTGAGAGGTCTTTAGTTAGTAGAAAAATATTAATCATGATGCTTTTTTGCCTTATCCTGGTCTAATAGATGTTGCGATTGAGACGCCGAGCCGAGAGACGAGAGACAAGAGACGAGTTGGCAAGTGGGTGATGATTCTATGCTACCGAGATACAATACTGTTGAGATATAATCAACCGAGATACAATACAACCGAGATACAATGTTGCCAAGATGTAATGCAACCGAGATACAATACTATCGAGATGAAATACAGTCGAGATACAATGCTTGCCGAAATATATTTCCACAGACGACGCTCATTATATTTCGACTGAGACCGAGATGCTGAGGTATCCAGTAGCGACAACGACAAAGGAAGGATGACTCAGTTCGAAGGGTTGACGCGACAATGGTACCGAATGAGAGAGTGAGTTATCTCAAGAGTGGGTCGAATGAAGCTCCAAGGTCAAGACGAGTTCTGCACAGAAAGAAACGGTTAAGGGCGCCGAAAGAGATCTCGGTCAGGCCCCTCCGACGCTAAGATAAGAATTAGTAGGCAGAGGAGAAAATATGAAAGCACTAGCGTAAGGTGAAAAATATAGAACTTGCTCTCCTTCCCTTCAAGTGCTCCTTATATAAGTGAAGTCATGCTTGTGGAGCGGTATAGAGAGGTGTGGGTGATATAATCTTATGACGTGACGGCGTTGACTGTTAGAGATGATTGAGATTATTACCCTCATAAATGTTGCCGGAGTATGGGTCGTAATTAATACTCTCGCGTGGTTGATATGAGGCACGCCTTCATTTAATAGACCTGATATATTTCTCTGAAGTAGGAATGGTCATATGTCATCCTGTCGGATGAGATTATGGATAGAGAATGTCCTGCTGGCTATTTTGTCTTGAACGAGTGCCACATCTTTTGATTAAAGCGGAGATATAATATATGTTAGAAAAGTCACCTGGCAAGAGGAGAATATGTAACTGAACGCCAGACCTTCGAATTGTCATATAGCCGAGATAGAATAGGTTAGTCGGGATACCAAACCTTTGTGCTTAAGACGTCCTTCCTCATTTAACAAGGTCGAGATATAATGTCAGCATCATTTGGGAAGGACTGAGATATAATGTTAGCATTATTTAGCCTAATGTCTTCGTCACACGACACCTTGTCGAGATGTGAGGCTCTTATCATTCGGCATTTTGCCGAGATGTAATGTCATACAAAAGTCTTTTTAATCATAGGTTAGTTTTGTCCGGTATCAATATATCATCAAACTCTATTATTGTTATATGAAACTGTTAATTGTCTTGCAATTCTTTAAAAATGACGAGTTTAAAATTTTATACAGTTCCATATTCAACTTAATTTTTTTTTAATAAATTAATTATTCTTTTATATGTGCGTATCAGAAAAAAAATATCTTGAAGACAATATATATCTTAAGATGCTTACTTACAAATCAACTTAGCAGAAGAAACAGATAAATAGAAAAAATAGTAAAGTTTTTTTGTAAAAAAAATATTTTTTAAGCTCTAGTTTAAACTTTATTTTATGTATTTTTTAAAAAAAAAATTGATAGAAGCAATGTAAAAAAATATCAGAAGTTATATATATATATATATATATATATATATATATATATATATATATATATATATATATATATATATATATAAATTGAATGCTAAAAGAGTTATACGTTACTGGGAATTGGATGAACTTTAATTATTACAAAAAGATGCAAAAAGAAAAATACGTAGAAAACCCCATTCGTGGTACATTCCAAGCTATTGCAAGAGCAATAACATACCAGTCCTGAATTCGCTCACTCCAAAACCCTTAAATAGAGCTGAGTAAAACCCATGGCCATATCAATTCACAAGCAAGAACAAACCTTGTCGATTTAGCTACGACACCCAAATCGATCACACTGCTGTAATTAATTAAGAACTTAATCGTATTTATATATATGGTTTAATTATATATTAGCTGCCTTCAGCATTGCAGGCAGCCTGCAGAGAATATCCACCAGCCGAGTTAATATAATTGAGCATTCAAACATTGGAGCTATGCTCGATCATACCCGCCGCCGATAAGCCGGCCGTCCGCTGTCTCTTCGTTCCGCCAGATGAGTGGTCGTGCTTCGCCGCCTGCTCCAGCACTGCCTTCAGCGCATCTTGGACTGCGGCGATTAGCTGCTGCTGCTGCTGCTGCTGCTCTCCGTCGGGATATATAGCATCGATATCGTCCGAGCCGTTGTCTCGCTCGTCGGCGTGAGAGATGAGGAGGGCGTTCTTGACGCGGCCGCCGACGGTGGCGATCTCGGCCTTGAGGACCCGGAGCCGCAGCGCCTTGAGCGCGCCGATGAGGTCCGGGAGCAGGTCGGGGCGGTCGTCGCAGCAAAGCGAAGCTCTTGCGACAAAATTCCTCTCCTCGTCGCAGGCGGATTCCACGGCG
Source organism: Wurfbainia villosa (assembly GCA_025175895.1). Classification (NCBI taxonomy): domain Eukaryota; kingdom Viridiplantae; phylum Streptophyta; class Magnoliopsida; order Zingiberales; family Zingiberaceae; genus Wurfbainia; species Wurfbainia villosa. The sequence goes on from JAKLTH010000280.1 coordinate 393,778, forward strand.
ATCTCGTCGGCCTCCGTCGGCAGCGGGCTCTCCTCCGCGATCTCCGACGTCTGCCGCTTCAGCTCCTTCACGTGCTGGATGACCTCGGCCAGCAACGATGCCTTGTCCGTCTAATTAATCAACGAAATAATTAAAAAGGATGAACTGATTCATTTGAGCAATAGCATTAGGAAGCACAAAATCCCCAAAGCCGGCCTCTAAAATTTACCAGTAGGTGTCTATGCTTTCTAAATGTCTTCATTAATAAATATCTCAAATACTATTAATTTTCTCTAAATGTCTTTGTTCTCTGCCCTAACCGATGCTGGAAATCCGGTGGATGTTCCAAATTCCTTCCTAATCGACGTCAAATATCCTCCTTTCCCAAGTTCCCAATTTTTACAGATGCCACTGACATTCTAGGACGAAGAGGGATCATAAAAAGAACATGACGAGACCATCGTCTATCATTAGCCAACTACTTGTTGCCCCGCCGACGCACCGCCATGCATGTGGAGCACTGCAACGTCGCCAGGGCATAACGTGCGCTCGGCCATCTCGAGTCAAGGCAGATCGAGGGCATGATCAAAGGACGTTGCGATGTCGGGGAAGGATTGGTGGTGGATGTAGCCGTGCAGAAGGAAGCTAAGGGCGGCTAGGCGAGGTTGATCCCACGATGACGATGGCTCCAACGCCACGAAGAGCAGCGCCGGACGGAAGCTCCAGCAAAGAAGAACTACAGAAGGTCATCGCTGCTGGGGAATTAGAGGATTTTATGTTTGTTCACAGAGAATTAAAGAGATGGAGAAGAAAAAAATTACTAAAGAAGAAGAAGTGTGGATCAGGATATATAGAAAAGAAGGAGATCGAGCTCACTTCGAAGGATATTTGAATATTTCTTTTGGGTTTGAAAGAAGTTTATGAATAATTAATGAAGTGGATCGATAGATAGGTACTTTGTGAATTTTTCCCCGATTGAAATTGTAACGAAGTCTAGGGCATGCGCGTGCATGTTTGATGTTTCCACTTGTGATTCGGCAGACTAAATGGCAAACTTAGGCAAGGAGATAAAGCTGCATGCATGCTGCGTTAGTGCTGCTTTTCTATTGGCCTCTTTCTGACGAGAGTGCGCATGTTTGTCTTTCTCAGAATTACGCATACGCATACATTCTCTGACAAAATAATGCATTGTTAGTTCCTCTTTTTGCTCTTACTCGCACTGCCTATACATTAATCTGAAATTAATTTAATTATGCAACATAAATTTCAATTCACTTGCAAATTAAATATCAGTGGTTGGTTAATTTATATATATACACATATTTATATATATTGATTATACCTTGGTAGTGTTGGGGAGCATGCTGCGGAGCTTGGCGAGATGGCCGTTGATGCGCTCGCGGCGGCGGCGCTCGGCCTCGTTGTGATTCTTCGAGGCGGCGAGAGCCTTGGCGTCGGCGTCCATGCTTTCCTGCGCCATTAACTTGCCTAGTTCGGAGTGAATGGTGCCGAAGAGAGACGAGGAAGCGGAGCCCTGATCCTTCCCTCGTAGGAGACCATTCGAACGCACAAGGGCACTACCGCCGGCTGATTCCATCGGCCCAGCAGGTGAAGGATTCGAGTACATAGCACCAGCTCCGTAGAGGGGAGGGGCAAAAGGAGGGAGAGAAGTAGGACACATGGCGAGTTCTTGATCTTGGTGGAGGGAAGCTTCAGGGTTTGTGGAATGGAAGGAAGGCAGAAGAGACCATGGTAGATTGCTAGGGCTAATGACAGCAGTTGCATGATCTTCACCAGGGAGGAAGCAGACCCCGTCTCCTCCTCCATAGCCATGAACCATGTGATATGGAACTTCCAGTACTTGATTCTCCATGGATGATCAACTGGTCTCTTCTCCACAAAGTCAAGTCAGCTGTTCTCCGGCCAGTCAAACTCACACGCACCCTGCAAACTCTTTAAATGCAATCCTCTTTCTCCAAACTTTAGCACTTGGCCTTCGCTTTCCCCGAGGACAGTACGGCACCATTTTATAATAATAAGCTGCTTCTTCTGTATTGAGAGATGAAGCGGTATATAAATTGCACGCCTCTTACAAGTTACTGACGCTTATTGAGAGGCTGCGGGACCGGACGATGCAGAAAAAGAGGAGCAGCGGCGACGGAATTAGAACCGAATGAGCCTGATGAAATAAAAAAAGATGGTGGCTACGACTCCGAGCTAGCGAAAAGAAACATATTTTAATATATATTGGAAGTAGCCAGGATGAATGTGTGCAGTGCAGCTGGGGAATGCTAAATAATTATGGTTCCAGACTTTTCTGGCTGCGCCGTGCCCCCTCGTCGCGTCTCCTCTGCGCCTGCTCTCTTTGCTTTTCCCGTTCCACGCCAACCTTCTCTGGAACCAGGCAATCATTGTGCTGATGCCCATCGCTGAATTGAATCCACGAAGAAGATCTATGAATTGGCAGTGGCGCCACTGCTTGCGTGAGAGAGAGCGTAATGCAGAAGCAGAGCATGGAAAGAGGAAACTGTAAGGGCGGAGGATGAAGAGCAGACGAGGTGGGCCGAGCACAGGCACATGCCTTCCTCGAGCTGTTTAATTTAAAGGATGTGGAATGATGCGTCCACCGCGGCACCGGCACGGGCACGGGCACGGGCAAGATCACACCGCCGCCCACCGGAACATTAATTAGTGGTAGGGACAAGGCGCCAATGATAATGTCAGAGCCACGCGCGAGTGACCTGGCTCGCGAGACCAGTGACCACCGATTGGGCTCCGGAATGCATCGGCTCGGGCTCACTCTACTAGTTTTTAATGAATTCAATTTCACTAATCACAAAGTGTGGTTTTCTTACCCTGCCAATTTCATTCTACTTTAATCTACAGTTATTCTGTAAATGAATCAAAAACGAGTTTGGTGTTAATATACATCAATTAATAAGACGATAAATTAAATAAACAAGCTTGAACACGTATGTGTTCGGCTTGTTAATGTTCGTGAACAGTGTTCGTGAACATTGTTCGTGAACAATGTTCCTGAACATTAACAAGTCGATTTATGATTATACTCTTTTAAAAATTATTTTTGAATTTATTTATACTCATTTATAAATCAGGATTAAATTAATAAAATTTTAAATAAACAAACAAATTTGATTTAAGAGCTTGATAACATTTAAATAAATCAAATTTAAACAGAAGCGATACCCATTAAAAAGCTCAAAAAATACCAAGCCAAGCTTGAATAGATTTTTCAATAGCTTGGTTAATTTTAGGCTTGGCTCGGCTCGACTTGATTATCTTATCAAACAAGTTTGAATACTAAAGTAGTTCTGACCTAATATTAATACCTAGTGATGCCGTGAGACCGTGATGGCAGAGGTATCCAGCGGTAAACCGATAATTAGAGCGCTTTAGAGAGAGGTCGCAAACCCGTGTCGTTGTGATTATGGAAGATCAATACCGCCAGGTAGCAGAGCAGAATGATGTGGGCCGAGCCGAATGGAGAGCCTGCGCAGTAGCAATCGGTTAAGGGTACCGAGAGAGATCTCGGCACGGCCCCTCCGACGCTCAAGACAGAACTTAGCTGGTAGAGGAAAGAGGAATTCAAAGCAACTAGTATCAATGTTTGGAAAAACTTACCCCCCTCTTTCCCAAGAGGGTCTTATATATAGAAGGGAGGCTCTGTTCTCGAGGAGCTCATCACGAAGTATGGGGCCTAATGGACCATCTGAAGATAATCATCGTTACTTGATGGCCTCCGTGCGTGTAAATTACTACACGTCGTGCGGTTGATAGGAGACAAGTCTCAATTAATGTTGCGGCTAATCCCTTGAGATCTTGGCAGGGAAATCTGTCCTTAGACGAGAGCAGTAATTAATACAGGACGCGCGGTTGATGGGAGATCATTCTCTATTAATGCCGCAGACATTCCTCTGAACCTTGTCAGTGATTTATCCTTTCAAAGGTGAATATGCTCCTTCAACTTGCTGACATGACATTCCTCCTTAGCTTACAATAAAATGGATCCTTCTTCCTACGACTCTTCTACTTCAGATGCGGGGAGCCTGATATAAAGGAAATCCGAGCCGAGACGCGGGGCGTCTGATATGAGAGGAATCCGATCCGAGACGCATGGCGTCCGGTATATAAGAGAAGTCCGGGCCGAGACGCAGGGCGTCCGGTATATATAAGAGAAGTCCGGGCCGAGACGCAGGGCGTCCGGTATATATAAGAGAAGTCCGACATTCACATTGAATTCATCCTGTTTGTTTAAATCTCGTCTTTTAATTTTATCTGGGTATCACTAGGTATCACCTAGGAATCGTGCTATCGTAATGATCAATTGTTACATTAATTCTAGAATAAGAACGAACGATGTAATTAAGGAACCCACGGCTTTTCCACTAGAAATGTGGTAATCCATAATTGTTTTTTCAAGTTTTGGAAATTGCTTGCTCCAAATACATTTCTGACTCTTCGACTTCAGCAATTTGTTCACTTTTGGAGACGTACGTAGAATTGTTTTTTTTCGTGGGAATGATAAATATGTATAGATGAATGTAAATAATTTAGATATCTACAAAATGGTAGATATTAATATGAATCTTGAGGAACATCCTCTCAACATACGACTCATAATTTTCAGAGCGACATCTATTACGCATTTGCCACACTAGAAACACCATACACGAGATAGCTAGGTCTCTTGTCTTCCGGAGACATCCTTTGCCGCACAACTCCCTATCAAAAGCCTAAAAGAGTCGCCCAACGGAGAAAATTTGTAGCCTAAAGTGAAGCCACCCTCGCACCATGTCCCATAGCCTCCTTGTGACGCCACACCGAAAAAATAAATGGTCATTAGATTCCTGCGCCTCTCTGCACAAGCGCAGCAAGTCTTCTGAGGTTCATACGGAATGGTGTCCGTCGTCCGCAGTTTGCCCCGTGCCATGAGCCACAATGTGAACCGATGCTTGGGCAGGATAGCCAACCGCCACACCGCGCCAGCCCATTGTGCCACAAACCCCTACGACATGAAGAAGTTGTATGCCGCAGGGGGTGTTGTGTGCACCCCAGTCCGCTCTGCATACCACTAGCTCCTCAAGCAGAGAGGTTGCTGCTTCTTCCCAACCCACTGCATGAGTTGCTCCGCTAGTTGGCCAATCCGCTTCATCAAAGATGAGTCCGAGGGCTTTGCATTCCAATGCCACAAGTCCTGCCGCTGAAGATATCGATGATGTACCCATCGGATCCAAAGTGAGTCCGCCTTGGTGTGTATGTTCCATAGAGTGTGACGTAACAAGGTCGAATTCCACGCTCGCAAATCCCGAAGTCCATATCTGCCCTCCTCCTTGGATAAGCATATGGAGTGCCAAAAAGCCACTGGATGCTTGGTGGTCCATACAAAAGTCGGACAAATGTCATATAGTTTGTCCACCACTCCACATGGGATCGGAAGGATGGAAAACCAATAATACTCAACTCCTTGGAGTAATGATCGCATAAGCTCCAATCGGCCTACATAAGACAATGTGTGCTTCGGCCATGTAACAATTCGTCGACTAACCGCCTCAAGTAGTGGAGCATAGTTAGCAATCCGCAGTTTCTAAGCGGCCAAAGGAATGCCGAGGTATCGAAAGGGAAAAGAACCTTGTTAAAACCCAGTAATCTGAAGAAGGTCCGCCCGCACTCGAGCATCCACTCCAGCGATGTACATACTGGACTTTAGGGGATTGGCCCTCAGGCCAGCCATGTCCCCAAAGTCAGCTAGGCATCCTGTGATCACCTGGAGTGAGGAGACATCTGCTCTAGCAAACATCAGGAGGTTGTTACATAGTCAAGATGAGTCATCTACACCTTCACATACATTGAATGGTAATGGAAAGATGGCTGCTGAGAGGCCACCCTCATATGGCGCGAGAAGACCTCCAGGCATAGTCCAAATAGCAGCGGCGAGAGAGGGTCTCCTTGGCGCAATCCTCGTCGACCACCAAAGAATTTGTGCATACTCCCATTAATGCACACCGAGTAAGTAACTGTGGAGATGCACTCAAAAATCTAAGAGAAGAACTGTTGGGGAAACCCATAATCAATAAGAACCGCCATAAGAAAACCCCAATCAACAGTGTCAAATGCCTTCCGAAGATCCACCTTTATCATGCAACGGGGGGAGATATGCTTCCTTATATATTTCCGAAGAAGCTCCTGAGTCAAGTTAATATTCTCCCCAATGCTCCGCCCCTGAACAAAGGTGGCTTGCACTGGGTCCAAAAGCTTGTACATGACCTCCGATAGCCTCCCAGCTAATATCTTCGCAAGAACTTGTAGTAGGGATGACCACGGTTCCAAAACCGGCGGTTTCGATTTTGGAACCGTCGGTTTCAGTTTATTATCCAATAGAACCGGAACCGAACCGCTCATCAACGGTTTCGGAACCGCCGATTCCAATTCCTTACGATTCGATTTTGATTTCGGAATCGCCGATTTCGGTTCATCATACCCCGGAACCGGAACCAAACCGTTAACCAACGATTTCGATTCCTTATGATTCGATTTCAATTTGAACCATTTATAATCAAAATTTAAATTATTTAATTTTAAGTCTCTCATTTCTTTAATAGGAGATTTAAGTATATTATTTTTCAATTCATTATTTCGATCGATTTATTTTAATTTAAATTATATTTAAATTTAAATTTTATATGTGGAGATTTAACTTATGTCGATTTATTTATTTTATATAACTCTTTAAATCAAATATTTATCATCGAAACATATTTAATTAATAAATCCACATCAATAAATTAAAAAGAATATTACCTCTCTCATTCATTGATTTAACACTTAAAAAAAACGCTTGAACTTAATTTATATAAATTAAGTTGTCTACGTATTCTTTTAGGATCTAAAGGAATCAAAGTCCTCGTAGTTCACATACCATTTAAATGATTTTGATTTTTATGAATATTTTTTATTATAATTGTGATGCAACAATAAAAAATTTAAATTTTTAATATTTTAATTTTTTTTGCATGTTGATTGTTATGACACTACAAAAAATATAGTCATTAGCGACGAATTTAAAAAAAAATTAATTTAGCGACAAAAATATTTTCAAAAATATTAATTTTAGCACAAAATTAGACGAATTTAAATTTTACAGCTAATTTTATTCTGAAAATTCTGAAAAATTCAAAAATTAAATCAAAATTTTTCGCGACGAAATTAAGTTTTTCGTTACTAATTTTAGCGAAAAAAAAAAAAAAATCGTCGCAAAACTTTACGACGAAAAAATAAATTCATCGTAGAAAATTGCGACTAAAAATAACGATTTCATTGCTAAATTTAAGTTTGATACAAATTAAATCATAAAAATCGTATTTGAAAATCGTCGCAAATTTTGTCGCAAAAAACATATTTTGCGATGAATTCTTTTCGTCATAAAACTTTCTGACAATTAAATTTTAAATCATAAATTTCATCAAAAATTCGTTGAATTTGTGAGGAGTTAGTTAGTTGCTAAATTGTCAATTTGCGAAAATAAAATTCGTCGCAGAATTCTCAGAATTTAGCAACGAATTTGTATATTTGTCGCTAAATAAAAATTTTTTTAACAGGTTCCATCCGTTTCGATATTCTATCGTATATACAAATTTCACACACACAAAACAAAACACAATAAGTTCTAATATCCAAATAAATACATTCAATACAAACAAAACACACACACATTCAATACAACAAAATAATATTCAATAATATCCAAAAATATTTCATATCCAAATAAATACAAACTAACACAATAAGTTAAGAACAATACAACATTCCAAATAAAAAGTTATATCATACAACATTTCAAACATCAACATAATTCTGATATCCAAATAACAATGTCCACGCAAAAGATCTTAACACATGTGAAAGAAAAAAGAAAAGAACATCTGCTAAGCAATGACCGACATTCTTCTACCTGCATTAGAAAAGAAACAAACAAAAAGTATCATGCATTAAAAAAAAACTATATACTAACACGAAAATAAATATGCAAAGACTTACAATGATGTGCATTTTCAACCGCCATAAGAATTGACTTCATCGATCATTCCTGTTTAAAGCAAAATAAAAAGTACTAATCAAAAATTAAAAAAATGAAGGATTAACAAACTCAATAAACTAAAAAATTTTAAAAGTACTAATTACAAACATACATATAAACCATCATCGCATTACTAGGAGGAATATGACTTGACCGGAATTAAATTCTTTAAATCGTGATAAGAAAGGCTTGTTGTCGTCGCATTTCTATCATTTCTTGATCCCTTTGTGAGTTTTGTTGTTGTATTTCTAGGCGGAAACAAAAAAATGAAGGATTTTTTGGGCCAGACACAACCAATGTTAAAAACATATATGATGTTTTCATGCACATCCCAGGCGGAAGATTATACGGAGTTAATATAACTGGCCAACAAGAATAGTGTCTTCCTGATTTACCAAATGGAGCAAAACCGTCAGCACAGAGACCTAACCTAATATTTCGAGTCTCCTTCGCAAAATCAGGATATGTTCTATCAAAATTTGTCCACACCTCTGCATCTGATGGATGACACATTAGTCCCTCTTCTGTTCGATGATTTGCATGTCAAGTCATGTGTTCAGCAGTTGTCTTTGATGCATAAAGCCTTTGTAACCTAGGAGTTAAAGGCAAATAAAACAACTGACTATATGATTTTCGTCGTTGCTGCCTCCTACTAGTGCTCTTGTACCTATCTTGATTACAGAATTTACAAACATCTACATCTGCATCATCTCCCCAATATAACATACAACCATCTCTGCACACATCAATTCTTTCCACTGGAAGACCTAATTCTTTCATCAGTTTTTTCATACTGTACAAATCATTGGGCAGTATATGATCACGCGGCAATGCCTCTTCAAAAGCTTGAACAAAATTATTAAAACAATCTTCAGACACATTATGCTCTGCCTTGACATTCAACAGTCTTGCGGTGAACGATAGTTTAGTGTGAGTCTCACAACCAGCCCATAAAGGTTCATCTGCAGCACTCAACACCTCCTGAAATTTGAGATATGCTTCATTATTCATATTTTCACCGATATCTGTTACTTGTACCTCTTCCAAGGGTGATGCATTAGTAAACATTTGCTCAACTGTTGGAGGACAACTTGAAGTTGCACCTTGTGATTGGGGAATCAAATTCGGGCCCGCTACATCATATATCATCCTTTGATATGGATTTAATTGATTATAATCACTTTGATCCCTAGAGACTTGTGTGTTGTGTCTATGATAATCCTCATCAGATATAAATGGTTCACCATGACATGTCCAGTTATAGTAATTTACAGTAAAACCAAATCTACAAAGATGCTCTGAAACTTTGCTAGACGATAAAAATCTACCATTGTGACACTTTCTGCACACACCTTATCGATTACCATCCATAAACTCAACATTACTAGTCATAAATTTAAAAACTCTTTCAACCCACTCATAAATTCATCAGTTAAACCCCGACGTTCAGGTAAATTCCTATTATACATCCAACTCCTTTCACGCTGCATTATGTCTGTTTTCAATCAATTATATTAATATAAACTCCTAGAAAATACAATAATACGAAACTTAACATTAATTGAATCCTAACAAACATAATTTCAATGGAAACATAATAATACGAAACTTAACATTAATTTAAATGGCAATGCAAATAGATTTTAACACTTTCCAATAGACAAAACATATAACATAAAAGAACGAATTAAAAATTAGAGAAATTTTTTATAAACCTCTTGATCGCGCGAGGGCAGTGGCCGGTGGCTGTCGGCGGCTCGCGGAACTCTCGAGGATCAAGCGCGGAACTCACAGACAAAGCGGCCTCGTGGCATTGGCGGGCGGCGTGGTCGCGTGGCGGATCTTGGCGAGGGATGGCGTGCAGTGGCTGCCGGCTCCCCTACGGCGGCTCACGGAATCCCGACGGACGCGAACTTCGCCACGGCGCGGTGGTCGTTGGCGTGGTCGCGGCGTCGCGGCGAGTGGTCGGTGGCGCTGGCCGCCGAACTCTCGAACTTGGCCGGTGGTGCCGGCGTGGTCGCGGCAGAACGGCGGTGGCGAGCATGGCCAGCTGCGGGTAGCGAGGTGGCGACGGCGTGGAGGAGCGGCGGCGAGCGGCCGGACGTTGGGCTGCTCGTGGGCAGGCGGCACGATGGCGGGCGGCCATCGCGGCGGCGCCGGGCTCGCGGCCGGCCGCCAGCTCGGCTGGCGGGCGGGTCGGACGGCTCGCTCCTTGGCCGACCTGGCGGCGGACGGCGGCACGGCGGCTCGCGCTATTCCCGGGCTCATGGCCAGCGGCGGCTCGGTCTCGACGGGCGGCCGCCGGTCGCGAAGGCTGGCCGGCGGTGGCGGGACGGCGTGCGGCGTGGTCGGACGGCGGCGGCGAGGCGGGAGAGCGGCGGCAGGCGTGTCAGCGCGGCGAAGGAAGAAAGGGTTTAGGCATCGGGAATTGGCAATCATTTGAAAATTTAAAAAATTAAATTTTTTATAAAAATTAAAAAATTTTAAAATTTGCAAAATTGCAAAATTTTTTAAAAAAAATTAAAACATTTGAAAACGTTAACTGATTTTTTTAATTTTTTTTTTATAAATTTAAAAAATTACAACGAATCTGTGGATTCATTACAAAATAATTGCAACGAATACCGGATTCGTTGAAAAATTGCAACGAATCCATGGATTCGTTGAAAAATTGCAACGAATCCAGGATTCATTGCAAATAATTTTTTAAAAAAAAATTAAAAACTTTAAAATCGTTAAATGAATTTTTTATTTTTTTTTATAAAATTAAGAGTTTTCAACGAATCTATGGATTCGTTGCAAAATTAGCAACGAATCCATAGATTCGTTGCAAATAATTTTTTATTTTAAATTAAATAAAATACTTGAAACTCATTAACTAACTTACAGATCTCCGAATGAGATAAAATCAGTGCTAATATGTTCGTCTAGTTCTCCTCATTATATAAACATTGTCAAAAATATTTTAATCTGCGAATTTTCAAATATCAATCTGCCTGAGAAATCTAATTCACGTTCAAAAAATCACATATCGCAATATTTTCGGTAAAATTGATTTTTAAAAATATATATATAATCAGGGGAACTAGACGAACACATAGAACTTGTTTCATCTAATTCCGAACTCTCTAAGTCACTTAATCGGCTTCGACAAATTTTTAATTTTTTTTCTAAAAATAAGAGTTTGCAACGAATCCTCGGATTCGTTGCAAAATCAGCAACGAATCCACGGATTCGTTGCAAAATATTTAAAAACAAATCGTTCACAAGAACTTGTTTTTTATTTTTTTTTTAATAAAATAAAAATCTGCGACGAAAATTATTTTCGTCGCCATTTTGCGACGAAAAAAAAATTCGTCGCAATTTTTTGTGACGAAAAATAAATTTGTCATTAATTTACATTTACGAAAATAAATTGTCATAAATTTTGCTAATTTTGAATTCAATTGCGTAAATTTTGACGATTTTATTTTTCGTTACAAATTAGCACAAAATTTGTATGTTGGAAATTTTTTAAATTTTTCAACAAATTTTTGTCTGTCGGAAAATTCGTTACAAATTTGCGACGAAACATAAAATTCATCGCTATTTTTGTTGCATATTTGCAACGAAAATAATTCGTTGCCAAAGTTCGTCGCCAAAAAGCAATTTTTTTGTAGTGTGATGATACCAAATATGAATTTTAAATAATTTTAATTTTGATTTTTATGCATATTTATTATTATAATTGTGACACACTAATAAAAATTTAAATTTTGAATGAGTTTAGTTTTTGTTCAAAAGTAAATATCAAATTATTTTTAAAAATTCAATTCCGATTTTAACAAAAAAAATACTCAGTTTCGATTCCGATACGGTTTCGATTCCAAAAATTTAAGAATCGGAATCAAATCATATGTCTCCAGTTCCGGTTCCGGTTTTGGAACCAGAATCGAAAAAACAGTTTCGATTCGATTTTTGAGCCATCGGTTCCGGTTCGATTCATGGTTCAAATCGAACCGTGGTCACCCTTACCTTGTAGAAGACCGAGCAACACAAGATCGACCTATAATTAGTGACCTCCAATCCGGGGCATGATCCGCCTTCGGAACCAACACTATCAAGGTGTGGTTTCATTCCTTGAGTAACTTGCCGAATTGAAAGAATTCCTACACGACAGTCACAAAATCAACACTTATTGTCTCCCACGCAGACCGATAAAAGGTAGCATTATATCCATCTGGACCTGGAGCCTTGTTCGCCCCTATGTTGAACAGTGCATCGTGAACGTCGTCAGCGATGACCGAATAGACCAAGGTTGTCGCCTTCTCTTCATCCAGACGTGACCCAGGCAAGGCTGCAGCGTCCAGTGCCTAGCACCGCTCTGCTCTGCCCAACAACTCCTGGTAGTGACCGACGAACTCCTTTGCAACCTCATCTAGGCACGTGGTCTGCTCCCCCGAGCCTTTGATAATGATAATGATGGCGTTGCACTTGTTGTTGCGTTTCACTAAGTCATGAAAGAACTTGGTGGATCGATCACTGCCTTTGATATAGGTCGCTTTGGCCCGCTGCTGGTAGAACATCTTCTCCGCATCCGCTAAGAGTGTGGTCTTCTGTCGAAAGTCAGCGTATGCATCCCCCTGGTGCCCAACCACCCCTCCGCTGGGCCTCCTCCAATTCCAGCTTTGCACGCTTCGCCTTCTCGGAGATATGTTGAAAATGTAGTCGATCTAGCTCCCGGAGATACCCCTTGAGCCAAGTCAACTTTGCCTTCAAGATGTATTCGGCATATCCCGCCATCGACTCCCGCCAAATCTCCTCCACATCGCATGATAGTCGTTGTGGAGCGCCCACATATTATAGAACTTGAATGGGCGTTTGCCTCCATGATCCCTCGACGTGGTGGTGACTATGGCGCAAGAATGATCAGAAAGGCAATCCGGCGGCGTAAACTCCGCAAAGCTCTCATAATCCTGTAGAAGCCAATGTGAGTTGACCAACACCCTATCCAGCTTATTCAAGACGGTATTATTGGTCCATGTGTGTCGACACCCAATGGAATGAAGATCGGGCAATCCACATGAGTGCACAAGGTGGCCCAAGTCCCGCATTTCGTAGTTCGTCACTGGTTGATCGCCCACCCGATCCTCAGTCGATAGTACGGAATTGAATTCCCCCATGATGATCCACGGCTCCGCAACATGCTCACCCAATCATTGTAGTGCAATCCACAAAGGTCTGCGAGTAACAATGGAATGCAACCCATAGGCGAACGTGACAAAGAACCTCCGACCTGTGATATTGCACCTTGTACGACAATGTATGTATTGCTCCTCCATCTCCAATATCTCCAAGGAGACTCGCTGTGAATCCCATAGTATCAATATACGATCACGATTAGAAAAATCAAAATTATGTGTCATTTGCATACCAGCGAAGTGTCGCTGCCCAATGATATTTAGTCATTCCACCGTAAGTTTGGTTTCAAGGAGAGTCATCACTTGTATTCGCCTACTCCTGGGGAGATGTTCAACCCCCCCCCCCCCCGGAATTGAAGTCCCCCATGATGATCCATGCCTCCGCAACATGCTCACCCAATCGTTGTAGTGCACTCCACAAAGGCATGCGGGTAACAATGGAATGCAACCCATAGGCGAACGTGACAAAGAAGCTCCGACCCGTGATATTGCACCTTGCACGACAATGTATGTATTGCTCGTCCATCTCCAATATCTCCAAGGAAACCTGCTGTGAATCCCATAGTATCAATATATGACCATGATTAGAAAAAATCAAAATTATGTGTCATTTTCATACCGACGAAGTGTCGCTGCCCAATGATGTTTAGCCGTTCCGCCGTAAGTTTGATTTCAAGGAGAGTCATCACTTGTATTCATCTACTCCTGAGGAGATGTTGAAACCCACCCGCCACCCCATGCTTTAGGAGTTTGTTGAAGCCCCTGATATTCCAAGCTGCAAGTTTCATGGGCATCGCATCCGGGCTACTCTAACCCATCGATTCCCCACCCGAAGCTGCACCATTGGTATCCAGGTCGTGCCTCCCAGCTACTCTGAGGTTTCTGCCTGTATCTCTCGACTGCTACTAGCCTCTGCACCTTGCTCGACAGTGTCCACTGAGCCAAGGATCTGACTAGCCACTCTGCTCTCCTGGGTTGAGCCATTTGCACACCCCTGCTCCGGCGAACTGTTGCAACTGCCCACTGGTTGTTTACTTGATGTACCAATCGGTTGGTGGCAGCCTCGAGCAATGCCCATTTTCGATGCAAGTCCACTCCCCTCAGGGCGTGTCCCCTCCTTGTGGCCCGTTACTTCCTTCTCCGTCACAACCCCCAATTCCGAGGCCTCAATACTCCGAGTGGCAGCCTTTGACGTGAGCACATGCGATAGCGGGCCTGAAGCGAGAATGCCCCACCCGCGCCGAACCAGGGCCTAGCGCATTGGCGGCCGCCTAACCCTGCTCGCCTGGGTCAGGGGGAAGTTGATTGACCGATGCAATTGCCTCCACCGTCGGTGTCTGCTGCCCGTCTAGAGTTGGTGTTTGCTGGTTGTCCGGTGTTGTAATATGCTTGCACAACCCAGTCTTGTGCCCTAGCATACCTCATATATCACAAAAATCAGGGATCATTTCATAGGTGATTCTCAACTCCACTTTAGCCCCCGTTGACAGTTCTACCGGAATACGTCGCACCATCGGCCCTTGGACATCCACCTCAACAAGTATCTGGGTAAAAGATATTCACTCCCGTGTCCTAATTAGCTTGTCCGTGTACAATGACCTCTCAATCTCCAAGCCTATCCAACTAAGCACTCGATGAGTCTAGCAATTTAGGGGAAGGCCATGAATCTGCACTCAAGTCGGCACATGCCTACCATCCTCCGCGAATAAGAAACGTCGAAGCATGATCTTTAAGAATAGCGGCGTGCCAAAGATGAAGTACATCCTGCCCACCAGCACCTTCTCGCGGTCCTTCTCGTTGTCGAATTTGAAGACCACCCATCCACTCGCATGCAAGTGGAAGTTGCATGGAACTCCCCATTGCTTTATCGCCAACTCAACCCCTTGACGACCTTGATGCTTCCCCATGAAGCACCTGACCAAGCACGACCTCAACACCGTCTCGACCGCATCAATATCTCCATATCCGATCTAAATTGTAGCTCCGTTGCGTTCAAACTGGTCGAGCTTCATAGCTGTTGCTGCATTCCGATTGTCCTCGAAGAGGTTCGCCTATGTGCCGCTCGAGCCGCGCACAGGCCCTCGTGCTCGTTGGGAGGAGTCGGTCGGTTGGCCACCCTGCGCCGCACTACTCCCCTGCCCACGTGCCACATCAGCCGCTACCTCAACATCCACTTCAGCTCCCACCTCCACGTCAATCCCCACCTCAGCAGTCATTACTGTGCTAGCTTGAAGATCCCCATCAGCTGCCACGTCAATCCCAATTGGCTCGCCATCTTTAGTGACTTGCTCAGATTGACCACCCTCCCCATTGTTAATCCTATGTTTCCTTCCCTTGGCCATTTAATGAAAAGCACCAAGTGTAGTAACGTGATCTCCACAAAAGGAAGTGTAACCATCAATTGAGGAAAGTATTAAAACCACATTAATTCTGTAGCACACCTTCCTTTTCCGCTGTAATTCGGAGAAAAAACTCCCGCCCAAATACCTTGAACCGCGGTGGTGATTCTTGGCCGGAGAAGATAACTAAACCTTCGTCGGAATCCAAAAGATACACCGAAAAATACCCCAGAAGTCTGAGATTGTCACCTGCCCTCTTGTCCTATAGTAGAAATGTCTCCCACCTCTAGCCAACATAAGAGCAGCCACCCAAGCACACCGCCGATGATTGCAGCCTCTGCCACAAGCCTTTGTCTCGCACGCCCTGCACATCCCTCAACACACCAAAGGTCAAAGTCGCCTCTTCCTCTGCTACCGTAAGCTTCTCAAGCACCACCACCACAACACGCACAACCCTCCTCGTGGCATGCTCCTATTGGCCTCGTCGGAGTCAACTCTCCGCCTTTGCTCACGCCGGACAATCCTCCGCCGTTTCTCACACCGGATAACTCTCCAACCACCTCAAGATGAACCTCAAAAGAACTCGCCTACCCTCCTGACTAATCTCCAGCCGCTCACTCTCTAGAGATTCTAGAGAGAAGAGAATCTCTCTCTACGTTGGAAGGGAGAAGGGTTTTCCGTAGAATTGCTTATTGATTACTTGGTGTGAGTTTCTTAATATAAAACCTGAACGATAATTTTCAGGTAAACAAATGATCAAAGACATATCTTAGATCGTTGTGCTCATAGGCCAAGCATATATATATATCCGTCAGAGAGGAATATTTAAGCAAGGTGAACTTCCCGAATCCATGAATGTTCTCAAAATACTTGTTAATTAATACCCTGAGGAATGATTTGGAGGAGATATCCATGGGAACCAACAATGTAAGCTATCCTATCATACACACAAAAGAATGAAATATTAATTTGTTGATCAACACGTGCATATAATTATATAATACTTCGCCTTTTGTTTTCGACAGAGGAGCAAAGCATTATATTGGAAACCTGAAGTTTACTAGGTCCTAATAAAAACAAAGAAGATTTTCCAACTTTCAAGAATTTATACCAACTTCATCAAAGAATCGGAAGATCTTCGAGACTTCAGTTCAGCCTCTTGAAACCATAACTCCCTTCTGCTGCTATGGCTTAGACCTAGGAAATGCTCAGATGAAGGCGACTGATCGACAACCTTTGATCGACCTAAGAAGAAGCGATGTTATTTTACTATATTAAAGTCACACTACAAAGAAATGACATGAATATGGAACATAAAGTTATACTCGATCGTTATTTTACTATATTAAAGTTTGTGGTTTTGCCCCCTTTCTAGAGCAGGGAAGTCGAGCTTTCTCCCTTGAAACTAGTGATTAACTTGAATTCCTGCACTTTTCCCTTCTTCAAGTTATCCTTAGCATAAAATTTGGGATCGATTCGAAGAGGTCTAAAATTCACGCTTCAGAGGACTCATCGCTTGTCATCGTGTCCGGGACATAGTTTCCCCCGTGATTTACCCTCCCTCTCGTCAATAGCCCTGGGACGGATGACAGAGACTGCTAGTTGGACAGATTCCCAACTTTTAGCAAGTTATCAAATTAATCAAAACTTCTATAGCAAATTAAAGAAAAAACAATGATGGGGAATTGAATGTGCATATATGAAATATGATCCAACTAATCACTACGATTAAACTTCCAGCGGCATGGAAGAATTGTCTGAAAGCTCATTTTTGTGAAAAACATCTTTATCTTACGAAATAGAATTTTACTTATATATTAGGCGATAATATCTTACATATATGAAGCTTTATTTGAATTAGAATGATCATTAACACGTTCATCGCATAAAATAGAAGAGATAAAGCAGCTCCATCGACAATTAAGACAAAAGTAAACAAATGAACATTTTTCAAAAAAAAAAAAAAAGTATAAAAAATGAAAGCTGTGATCTTTTCAGATGGGCTTTTAAAGTGATAAACCTGGTGTGTATCCAATAAATTGTATCATATTGTTATATTTATCACTAAATACACAGTACTACTACAAAATTCAAACGTTAATCATCAACGTATTTAAGAAATAGGGGAGAAAAAACTAAAAGTGATCATTATATCGGCATATTTATGTGTAAAAGCATCAATTTTACATAAGTTTTTTTTTTAAAAAAAAATTGCCCTTCTCTATGTAAGTGCTATCATATTCGTATGTTTATGAGTGCAAAAGCATCAATTTTGCATAAGGTTTTTATTTTTTAAATTTTGCCCTTCTCTAACTAGGTGCTATCATATTCATATAATCAATTTTACATGAGTTATTTCTTCCATTTTGTCTTCCTCTAACCAAGTGCTAGGTTAACAAAAATATTTAAAAAGAGAAATATCTATTAGAATAAATCATTAGAAGAACAAGTAAAAATTTATTAATCAAAATTCTATTAATTAGAAATTATTATTTTAATACTTACTGTAGTCTTAAAATATTTTTTCTCTTCTATAGTCTCCAATTATTACTCTTACTCGTTTAAGATTATTATTTACTTTCTCATATATAGTTTCCATCCACTTTGCGAAGGATGTCAAGTTTGAGATATCCAGATCGTTTTGATGACCCGTGAAATTATCCTTTTAATTTAAGATTAATGGAAGGCCGATTTTAATAGGATAAAAAACATACATATATGTTATACCATGCACGTTCTAATTCCTTTATGTTAAAATCTAATTAGAACAGAGACCTTGGTCGTTTACGAAAGCAAAAACTATGATTTCAATTTCTAATTAATGTCTATTTCAAAAATCATAACGTCCAGTGGGTGTGGAGCAAAGAAAGTTTATTAAAACTCAATTTGTTAAGGCTTTGACTCCATTGAAACATTGCATCAGCCATTGATTTTTTTTTTTTTTAAATTCAATCATACAATTCTCGACCTACAAAACTCATCTGATATATATATATATATAATTCTGTTCTCCCGCGCGCCGATTCCTCCGCGACGCGCCGACACGTTGCCGTCGTCGTCGCCGCGCCGTCCGGCCGTCGGACCTGGCACGATCGACGCCTAGGTCGCCGGTAGTTCGGTCGGGCTTGGGAGGCGCCGGATTCGGCCGCCTACGATCCGGACGAATCGTTAGCTTACGGCCATCGCTGCCGGCCGCGATCGGCCCGGATTCCCGAATCGCGGCGGCCGGACCAGTAGGAAGGACCGCCGTCGGGCGATCGCCCACCGGATTCCGACCGAATCGCGGCCGGAATCCGACGACCGCGCCATCGCCGCTGCGCGATCGGCCGGATTCCGGCCGACCGCGGGCCGACCGGCGAGGAAGGACCGCCGCTGGCGGTCCTTCCTCGCTTAGATTCCACCGCGATTCGGCCGGAATCCGCCGATCGCCGGCGAAGCGGTCGCCAAACCGCCACCGCAATTCGTCGAATCTAACGCGACCGAGCCCCGGACCGCCCGCGACCTAGGCGTCGATCGCGCCAGGTCCGGCGCCCGGAGGCGGCCGGACGGCGCGGCGACGACGACTACACCGACGCGGACGGGTCGCAGAGAGGAATCGACGCGCAGGAGATCACAGCTATATATATATATATATATATATATATATATATATATATATATATATATATATATATATATATATATATATATATATATATATATATATATATATATATATATATATACTATCTCTCTCCTCTCCGGCCGAACGTCTCAGCTCGATCGGCGCGCCATCGCTGTTTGTCCGAAGTCGTGCGGCCACTGCACCGGGACCGGGCGCGATCGACGCGACTCGCCGTGATCCGACGGAAGTTCTGGCCGGACCACTAAAGATCGCGCCATCGCGGCCGCGATCGGCCGGATCCGCCCGACGGACCAGATCGGCTCGGCTGTCGGCGCCCGACCACCATTCGGCCACCGGCCGCTTATTCGACCGGCCGGCGAATCGCCGGCCGAATCGACGGATCGGCCGGATTCTACCGACCGGCGGCGAATCCGCCCGATTCGTCGATTGGCCGAATACGGGCGGCCGATTGCCGACGGACGGCCGTCGGATTCGGCCGCAATTTGGTCGGATCCGACCGATTCGGCCCGCGGCGCGATCGCCGCATGGCCGGATGCATCCGGCCGCTTCGCCGTGATTCGGCCGATTCACGCTAACGTCGAACTCTCCCGTCGATCACGGCGAGTGGGCGCCGATCGCGCCGGCCCGACGGGCGGTGGACGGCGGCGAACGCACACGACTCGAACGCGAACGATCGCAGACGGATATGAACGCTACGTACGACGGACGCAGGATCACACAGGATCGATATATATATATATATATATATATATATATATATATATATATATCACATCGTGATGTCACTCATTATCAAGCAACTAAAGTCGTGCATTATTTCCATAAACTATAGACGCTTGCAATCAATAAAATACCGTCAAATTAAGCATGAGTCTGACAAAACCAAAACCGAGAGCCGAAGCGCGGTAAAAGATCTCCCCAGCAACTTCTTTGTTACAATACCTTGTTAACTGCCGCTGGATCAAAATCTGAGGGCGAGAGGCAGGTCGGATATCCGCTCGAACACGGATTCCTTGCACCGGATCCGTCTCCGTCAGCTCATGCATCATCCCGTGCAATTAAAAACTTCGCGTGCAAATCTTGGCCCTTGTAGTATGGACGGCTGGAATAGAAGAATGTGGCGACTCGCGATTGGGGAGGTGTCGCCATCAGACGACTCTACCGCATCCGTATCGCGCCACGTCGAGCGCGACCACCATTTGGGCAGATGCGTCTCCCCATTCTCTCGCCCTATTATATGTACGCGCACCGCTGCGTTACGACACCTGGCCATTCTCTGCGCCGCGGATCACGAACAACGGAACGGCGAGCGACGGGCGGAGTTATACCTCTTTTCTTTCGCTGCTATATACAAAAACAAAACAGGTCTCTCTCTTCTCCTCGCTTTCTGATCTCCCTTTCTGACGCAGTTCTTGGGAGTTTAATAAACTTTTGAATTTGTATTGCTATATTTGGCAAGTGCGATTTGATAAAGTTCTTTTAAGATGCTAAATCTGGTAAAATTAAGGGGAGCGAGTGTTGTCGCTGCTGGCTTGTTTGTGTCCGTGGGATGATTTTGGGGTTATTTGGTTGATTTGTCGAGGTTTTTGTCCATGAAATCTGATATTTTGTGATGTTGTTGTTAGTGTGATTAGAATTGTAGGAGATTGTAGGAGCTGAGGAGGGATGGATTTTAAGGGCATAGGAGGAATCGGTGGGGAGGCGCTGCCGTCGTCGTCGACGACGCCTCTGACGCGGCAGGGCTCGATCTACTCGTTGACGTTCGACGAGTTTCAGAGCACCCTCGGGGGAATCGGGAAGGACTTCTGTTCGATGAACATGGACGAGCTGCTTAAGAACATTTGGACGGCGGAGGAGAGCTACGCCGTGGCTTCGGCGCTCGGCGATTCAAGTGGCGGAGCTGGGGCCGGACTCCAGCGGCAGGGATCGCTGACCTTGCCTCGAACGCTTAGTCAGAAGACTGTAGACGAGGTCTGGCGGGATCTCGTCGGACCTTCCTCGTCGTCCGGCCAGGGGGCAGGTCTAGTTGCGGCGGACTTCCCGCGGCAACCCACCCTTGGGGAGATGACGCTTGAGGAGTTCTTGGTGCGTGCTGGGGTGGTTCGGGAGGAATTGGCTTCGTCGCAGGCGCCGCAGAGGCCAGCAGACAACAATACCAACTTATTTTTTGGTGATTTGTCGGGTGCCAAAGTGTCCTCTTCTCTTGCTCTGGAATTCAATCAAGGTCCAAGCCGAAGCGATGGGAAGATAACGGCTTCTATTCCTCAAGGTTCAGCTGCCAATTTGGGGATGAAAATCACTGCTGCTAGACCTTACGCGCCTACAATGCCATTGGGAAATGGCGTGGAATTGGGGAATCCGCAGGGAATGGCAAGTGGAGGACTTGTCGGTTTTGGCCAGGCTGGGTTGAACGACGGAATGATGACGGGAATCGTTGGTCTTGGCACCGCAGGAGTCATGAAGGCATCGGGATCACCAGTGCATCCTCTTTCGTCTGACGGACTTGGCAAAGGCAATGGGGATCTTTCATCTGTATCACCTCTTCCATATGTGTTCGGTGATGGAGTTAGGGGGAGGAAGTCTAGTGGAACCATCGAGAAGGTTATGGAAAGGAGGCAGAGGAGGATGATCAAGAACAGGGAATCAGCTGCGAGATCACGAGCCCGAAAGCAGGTGATCTTACTCTTCTGTTTTGCAGGACCATTGATTTGTAAAATCCAATGGAATTCGTATTCAGCTAGAAGGGTGTTGCCCTCTCAACTAATATTTATTAATTAGTTTGAGAGATAATGATAATATAAGAATACTAATGAACCATGACCGCGAAATGCTAGTTAAGGTGTTGAACCACATTTTCAAGTATTAGAATTTGGAACTGAGTTTCATCATGAACACCAACATTCAGCAAAACATTCAATGATTTGCATTGTAGTTATGACTTAAAAAAAACATTTAAGAGATATTATCCCGCTTGGTTGATTATTTCATTTGGTAGACTTTAATTTCATTAGTTATATAATATCATCTGGTTATATAATCTAGTCAAACCATCAACTCCATTACTTCTAGTCGGCCAGCTTTTTCCGACTGCATAAAATGTAAATTAAAGAGTAACAAAAAATATTTTGACCCTGAAACAAAATGGAAAATTTATGAGTAACTGAATTATTGGAAAACAAAGTCTTTAAGATATTGATAATTTCATCTTCAAGCTATGAACAAGTACACAAGTACAATAGATCCTATACTATAGTTTTCTCTTGTTACCGAATCACAATGTGTAGGAACATCAATATTTTTTTAAAAAAATGGGTGACATATATCACATCACTTACTTTGCAAAATAATATAGAGTAACAGGGATACACTTAATGTTAAAAAAAGAAGTCCGGTGCACGAAGCTTCCGTTAATACGGGTCCGGAGAAGAGTCTATTGTATACAATCTTTCCTTATATTGCAAGAGACTTTTTGTGATTTGAAACCGTGATCTCTAAGTCACATGATAATAACTTTGCCGTTGCACCAAGACTTTTCTTCAATTAATGACTTAATGTTAAGTAGATAAAATTATTAACTAGCACTTAGCTAAAGGCTTTGTGTTATCATCATAATTTAGAAGTGTAAGAACAATTTGATAATCAACATAACAGAATAAATAATATTATATTTGACTACTGGGTATGTTAATAACCAATTGAGCAAGCTGATTTGAGGAGGTATGCAAAGCATATTCTGAATGTACTAAAGAATCATATTCAACATTCTTGCAATTTAAAATGAGCTAACTTTGAAGAACTTGTGCTTCATAGTTTTTAATACCTATTACTAAAATTGAATGGTCGCATACAATGTCTAAGCTGTTATTACTTTTAAGCATAATCAAAGAGGTTGTCCCATGTAGCCTCCCTCCATAAACAATAGTTCTCTTCTGTTGCACTTCTGTTATATTTCCATCTTAAATGTATAAAAAGAAATACATATATGTCCTCTTGCCTGTTTATTTTATGTACATGTTGAATAGTTTTATGTTGGATTTTCTTTTGTATGTTGTAATTTTTTATTGTCGATTTTATATGTTTATAGGCTTATACTATGGAATTGGAAGCTGAAGTAGCGAAACTCAAAGAACAAAACCAAGAATTGCTTAAAAAACAGGTGCACTTGATTGAATGGCTTAAATTATCATAAATGTGCTTGGAATTCTCCTGTGTGTTGCAAGAATTATCTCTTCTATTCCCCCTGTTTTCTATGTTCTATCCTTGTTTCCTTTGCTTGTGTCTTTATAAACCCATTTGCAACTCCAAGGCAACTATCTCAGTTACTGAGGTTACAATTGGGTGATAAAATTAAATATCTATCTATTTGATATCTTGTCCATGAAGAATCCAGATATGAAATTTTGGTAAGGTGATGTCATTATTGCTTTTTCATTCTATTAAATGATAGAGGATTTCGTGGTGATAGTTGTGGAAATTGTCATATCGATCCCGCTGCTTCCAATTGTAACATCAACAATTTTTTACCTATTAGATGTGCTATTCAGCATATAATTTAGCCTTGGTGTTGCATCACATCCTGTGAAGTTCTACTAGGGCCAACATGTAGGCACAATCTGTGTCATTTATTAGCCATATTTTTTTCATTTGCATGCTTATGAATTAGTATGAAAATTCGAAATTTAACTTTTGTGGCATTCATGTTTTTTTCAGACTGAGATGATGGAGGTGCAGAAAAATCAGGTAACTCGTTCTCCTCCGATTTTTTTTGTGGTCTCTCTTTAAAGCTTGTCATTTCTATTCCATTGTTTAAAATTTTTAGCTGTGTTGAAGTTTCGGTCCACAATCGGAATGATATAGTTTCGGCATCGTATAATGTCGTGCCAATACAATTTCAGTCCTTTCTAATTATAAAATATATTAAATAAAAAAATTAACATAAATATTAAAAAGGAAAAAAGGAAAAAAAAAATTATAATAGTAGGATTAATTTAATTAATTTCGATTGTATATGATTAAAAAAATAAAATTTAATAATAGAAATATTATTATTCATGATAAATAAATAAATTTAAAATAAATTTATGGAATATTTTTAGATCAATGGGATATTTTTAATAAATTTTAATCGTTTTTATTTATTTTATTTGAACGGAGATTATTGAAATTATTAACCTACGTTTAAAATCCGAAAGTTCGAAAGTTCAGCCACCTACGCGAGCATTTATGCGACCTTACGACGGTCCTCGGCTGCCTCCACGACACTGCGGAGGTCGCAACGGCGCCACGGAGGCTATCGCGACACCGCGGGGTCGCAGCGGCCTTCGTGACCCATGGTGTCGGTATTGTATTGTTGTCGAACGATGGGCGAAATGACAAATTTCATCCGTATCATCCTGCATGGCTCAAGATTTAAAATTATAGTCTATTCTTTTGTAGAACTTTATGTTGTGACTTCCCTCTGACATGCTTAATTTATGGGTTTTTGATTTTTCCATTTTGGCACATTCTACTAGTGAATTATTCATTTTTGTTAGAGTTCTCGTTTGATTTTTTTTTAGTCTTTTCTGTTGGAATTACTTTTTTTTTTTTTTTTTTGCTTTGCTATTCTGTTGATTATGAGCTGCCATTTGTGTTTCCCTACACTGTAATCATGTGAGCCTTGCCCTTAAAATTAAAAGAAGAGTAGGAAAAAGATCATCTAACACTACTATAGTTGTATAGGTGACGTTAAGACTATATATTGATTGGGGGGTAACCCTTCTATTTTATCCATCTATTCTTGCAACAAAAAAATTTAGTAATAACCTCACAGCTGCAGTCAAATGTTTGCTAAATTTCTTGGTGAAGATTTTTGGGAAGAAGATTTTTGCTTAAGTACATACTGAAGTTTCACTATTTTGGGATATGGAAATTGAATCCACAGAAGCATGATGAGTCTTCTCACTAGAGTTGTTAACTATCTATGATAAACAGTGGTCCATTTTTTTTCCCTTATCACCTCATTCTCTAATTTTGCTATCTAGAATGCTGCAATTATTTCATGGATATGGTCTGCATAGGATGTCCTCAATCTGCGGCATTATAGGTGAAACTTTGATTTTCTTCTGAAGTGGACATCCTTTGTAAGTTTAAATCTCACAATTTTCCACTGTTCTGAAAAAAATGTGAACCTCGTCACTGGTCCATTACTCATTGTTTCATGCCACTAGTTCAGAGTCCTTGTTCTCAGTTGATTTTATATTTCTCCAACTTGCACTTAGAAAAGTGTTAGTTTATCTAAGATCCGAAAATATTAATACCTTTTGGAAGACTTTTTAAAATACTTCTTTCTTCTACTACGACATGCAAGTTGGTACATTTCTTTCCTGATCAGATGAACTGGACAATTTTGGAAATTTTGATCCGGTAATCCATTATCCATGATAACATGTTCAAAGCATAGTTCTTATGTTATCTGCATTAGAATACTTGCAAAAAACAGTCATAGAAACCTTCAATTTCATAGCTTTCAAGTCATCCTGGATATCCTTTTTTATCTCCTATCTTTTAGGACTCACAATCGCCCAATGCACTTGTCAATCTTGGCTGTCAGATCTGAGAACTCACACACGAGTAGTGCATGGTCCATATGCAATTTTGAAAATCTCATTCCATCTTCCATTCCATCAACAAAGCATAAATCTAGGTTATGCCACCTGTTTTTGCTACATGTATGGAACTTGGAGTTTGCTTATGTTATATTTTGAATTCTTTGTTGGAGTTATGCTGATCGGCTCTCTGTTCCCACTTTAAATTATCTGTGAAGGCAAATATACTTAATAAAGCTTATTTGCTTGTAGCAGATCCTGCAGATGATCAATCAGCAAAATGGATCAAAAAGGCTTTGCTTAAGGAGGACACAAACAGGTCCATGGTAGAGAAAGGCATCAGAAATGCTCGTGTTTACCATCATGTTTTCACCAGCCGGGTAATTTTGTATATTTGTAGGAGTTGGATCACTTGATGTAGGCTACAAATAATTATCTTGTAGAAGTAGCTCCTCACCTGTTTGTCTGTTCTCCTGGTGATCTTGTATTTTCCATTTTAAGGGGCTTTTTTCCTACTTACGTAGGATTAGTTATCTCCATGCTCATTATGCCCTTCCCCACATGCAAAGATCACGTTTTAAGGATCGCATGCTAGAAACTGGCGGCTAAAGATGAGCATGTTGGTTTTTCAGCTCTTATATGCTCCTTGGATCTAAGTGTTGAAGTTACTTGTTTATGTGGCTGAAGCATCTAGGAAAGATGCATATGAATGGATTATAGGATTATTAACGTTCATCTTCTAGACTGCCGCCAGATCGAGTTTGAAGTTTGTCCACTCTCAGGAACTCAAAACTTATCTCCTTGTGGTGGTTTTTGGATATGTGACCATGTGGCTCTGTGTTGTTAGCATTTGACAAACAGCCACACTGTGCAAGTCATTGTTCTCATAGCCTTTTATGCTTCATCTAATTTGTATTTGCGTTGGCTTGTTACGCACTTTGTATTTGTACCCCAATGTTATGAATAAACTTATACGGATCCTTGTGATTTCATGTCATCTTCCTGTTTCTCATTTATGAATAAACTTATCCGTTCATATATAATTACTTGAGATTACGGATGGATGTGTCTAAGATTTTACATAGGGACTCTATATAATTTTTTTTATTGACACTAAGGTGTCGAGTTTTCGACTCGATTAATTTCTAGAATGGTCAATTCGGCTCCATAATTTTATAGGAATGTCTCTTTGACAGTTGAGTCGAAAGAGGTCAGAATCTTTGCGGATCTTTATTAATTATCTGGATATATTAAGAAAGTATTTGCAGTTTGATGTTTCAGTTTGAATTTCACCATTGTGTCATCTTTGAAAGATTGTCTCGAAATTTTATTTCATCCGTTAGATAAATTTTTGTACAAAGTCATCTTATAGTAGTGATAAAATAATTATAAACTAATTAGAGTATAAAAAAAAATTATTAGAGTATTTAAATTAAATATTTTTTTATTATTTTCTTTAATTTTTAGATTTTGTTTAGAGTATTTAAATCAAATATTTTTTTATTATTTTCTCTAACTTTTAGATTTTGTGATAAAAGAAAATTATGATTATGAATTTGTTAATATTAGAATATTAGTAAAAAAAAAGTTTAAATAATTTTTCTTTCATAAAATTTATCTTCCTTTAACATTTCTTAATCCGCGGATCAATCCAAATCCGTCGTCGGTTAACTCATCTAGATTCATAATTCCGCACGAGTTGATTCGATTAGGTCCGTCAAAATGATGAGTTGATAAAATTTCAATCAAATCTGTTTAAATTATTTGACGGGGCAGATCAATCTTAGTGGATCTAATCCAACTTGATAGCTTTATTGACAAGTCTTGGTTTCAAGATTTTAGGTATTAGAAATCAATACACGAAGTAGGTATCCTCGTGAAAGGTACGACGGAGCTTACGAATAAGACAAGAGTTGATTCCGGAGAAAATCTAAAATTATTTTTTGGATTCAGATTATATTTATATGTCTTGATCACCATATTAAAGTTCATGAATTTTTTTATAATTTATCTTTCTTACAATGATTATAAAATAGATCGATATCTTGATCCGATTGATAAATTCCAACTAGAGTGAGGTATCCTCGTGGATAACTATGCTTCTCCCCCGAAACAAGCTTATGGAGTTAAGCCATCGCCCTCGATTTCCCCTCGATTTGTGGGAATCGAAATCGGAGGCCGCTGCTAGTGCTATCCCCTCGTTCCTCGTTTGGAAGTCCAACTTGATTTCCAAAAAATTTCATCTCGATTTGTCTTGTTCTCAATTCGCCGCCTTTTCTGCGATTTCCTCCAATTAAACAATCCTTCACGCACACTCAAGCTGCAAAGCATCACACGCTAGAGAGATCTAATAAAACAGCGGGAGGCCATGGAGAGCTCGCTCAAATCCGGCGACCTTCTTGACCAGATGAAGCTCCGCCTCTCCACCGATGCCGGCAAGGAACTCACCAAGAAGATCGGTCTCGTCTATCAGCTCCACATCGCACCGAAGGTCCCACCTTTATCGTGCACATGCTCGCCCCCCTCCTCTATATAAATCGTAACCCTAGGTTTTGTTCTCCTTTGTTATTTTGGCTCTGCAGAAGATTGGGGTAGATGAGGAGATCTTCGTCGTCGATCTCAAGGAAGGAAAAGTTACCAAAGGTGTCGCCTTTACCCTTTTCTTTCTGTTCGCGCATTGATCGCTTTGATTCGTCGCCCGATGCAAGGGAATTTGTAACTTGATTTTGGAAATTATCTGTTTTAGGCCCCTATGAAGGGAAACCAGATGCTACCTTTTCGTTCACGGATAAGGATTTCCTCTCTATTGCAACAGGGAAGATGAACCCTCAAATGGCATTTATAAGGTGGAATGAGGATGCCTAATATATATTAGAACTTTTCTCCATTAATAAAACGATTTTGAAATTGTGTCTGATCATTCATTTTGTATTTGTATTATTTTGATGTTCAGGGGAGCTATGAAGATCAAGGGCAGTATAAGTGCAGCCCAGAAGTTCACGCCGGAAATCTTCCCAAAGCCTTCGAAACTTTGAAATTTGAACTAATTGTCTTCGGAATTCATATTTCTTTCTACTAGCAAAGATTCTTTCCTTTGGTAATTGGTTCTAGTTCCTCAATGTGGATACGGTTACAGTTGCTTGTGTTAGTTGTTGATTCTAATTCTTCTTGCCAATGGTGCGTAGATGTGATTTTCAATGGTAGGTGATGGATTGAAAGTGATATGCACATTCTTGCCTAGATTAAGGTCAGCGAAAGTCTTTAAATTAAATCTTGTTATCGCTATAAATTGTTTGAGGTTTAAACACATGCACATGTTAGAGATTGCCCTTTAAGGATGTTTAGTTTCTACATTTCTACATGTTTATCTTCAACGGAAATTCGAGGTGATAGATTCATTCATCATTTGATAGGCTACTGCATATGGCTAAGGACCCCATATTGATCCCATTCATCATTCAGGAAGCCCTTCATTAATTTCCTGTTTGTTTATTTGATTTTAAGGCTTCTTCAGTAATATTCATCAATTGAATTCAAATCATGGTTTCTCCTCTTGGTTTCTTTTCTCCTCTATGAACCAACATTATAAACTAGACTACACTTTTAGCCCTTTCCAAAAAAAAATAATAAATCTTAGATTCATTTAAACGTTTCAGCTAGATATGCTGTCCAGAAACTGAACCAGTATTGAATTCGTACAGATAGAATTTGTTGAGTTATTTGCCTGACCTTATCATTCTCATTCTGCTTTATCAACTCATCCAATTTGGCTGGTTCATCCAAATGCCTGATTCACTCACTTCACTTGCCCTTCGACCTGAACAACTCGATTGTTTCCTTCCACCCAATTGACTAGTTGGAAGCATCCAAACTCACTAACATGATCCGTTCAACTTTCAAGTAGACTTGTGGATCTCAATATCTAAAATGTTCAACTCATCTTACTAATTCGATCTACTTTCCCTGTTCTAGCTGTCTTGTACCCTCAGCTTGATTGTCTCATCGACTACTTAGTTTGCCTGGATACTCCAACCAGGTTGGTTCACTCAGTCCCCCCAACCAGCCCCACCTGAGATTGTCCCATGGGATCAATCCATCAGTATTGTCATGTTTATTTAATTTGCCCAACTTGTTTGACACAGAATTTATCTCGTTTTGCATGATTGGGTTGGACCTCATCAAGTAATCTGGATGCATAACACCATCTCGCCAGCCGAAAAGTATCACAATGTTTTGTCGGTTAGAATAATATCAATTATTTGCGTGCCCCGAGTTGGATTTTAAGGTTTCAAACGTTCTTAATTGTAGGGTTCTTTTTTTATATAATTTACATAAAGTCAAAATGATCCCAAAGCCTCGTGTAAGTTTTCATTGGTATTCAAGTCATTTGGGCATTATTTTTCAACTTTATCACAAGTTTGAGTGTTGGCTGGAGAATCATACGATTCGAGTATCTATGAATATGATCAGTCATTTGAAAGTTTAATCATACGATTCGAGTATTTAGTTCCTCACATCTTTTAATTGGATTTCAAAGAGTTCGTTGGGATCCTTAAAATTGATGCAAAATGATGTGCTTAAATTTCAATTCTAGCAATTAAGTTTACGAGCAATTTAATGGTGAAGAAGGCATCCTTCATAGAAATTTATCACTTTTGCATCTTTTCGTCGCTGTTGCCGCCGGCCCGCCGCCGCTGCGTGATCGGTCGACGATAACTCCTACGGCAATGCAAGCACCGGGCAACACTGTGCCCTGCCGCCTCTCATCTCGGTTCCTGCACCTTCTCTATCGTCGTTTACTGCCTCCTCCCTCCCGAAACCCTCGCGCTATCTAGTCGTCATCCGTGGCCCCCAATAATGGGTGCCTTCGCCCTCGCGGTGGCTGCAGCAAGGACGGTCTTTCACCCACTTGAGATATTTACTGCCGTCGTGTACACCATCCCCTGAAAGCTTGATGGGGTCCTAGATCAGCGACGGCATTCCACAGCTTCAAGGGCCGAATCAGTCGAGAAGAAAAGGGTGGCTGATCGTGCCGTTCCGGCTTGCCGGCGGATGGGTCAGGCAGGCAACCAACTAGTTGAACACACGGATCTAAAGGTGCCTCCTTTACCAATTTTATCTTTTGTTTATAGATGTGACAAAGTCTATCATTCTTTCGTCCAACAATTTGATTTACCCTGATTTTCCAATACCTGTTTTAGAAGAAATGTTTTAGAAATAAGTGTTGTGACGATGTTCTGAACATCGTCCTTGTAGACCCGGCTAAGGTGCGGGTCAAATCCGGACCCGACCTGGAACCGGACCGTGGTCAACGGTCCGGTTAACCGGGTCAACGAGTTTGATCCGGACCCGTGACCGGACCGCCTATTAGGCGGTCTGGTCCCGGTTTTTTAAAAAACCGAACCGGAAAAAAAACGAACCGGCGGTTTAAAAAAAAAAAAAAAAAAATTAACGGCCATGATTTCGTGGTCGTTGATCATCAACGACCATGAGGGTGCAGGCGAATAAACTATTGATGGCCAAGAGAGTAGAGAGAGGATTTGGAAGGGATTGGGCAGGGGGGCCGACTCGTGACCTTATATGCCATTTGTATAGTATGGCAACCACTTAGCTTATTTGTGATCTTAAAGTTCCTTATTGGAAATTGTGGCGCATAAAGAAAACTCATGCAAGGTTTTTGTTTTCAAATTTATATTTCTTCTTTTTGTCGATATGTATTCTCTAAAGTTCTAATCCTGCATGCTACCTGTAGTTACACAGTTGTCGGGGCTGCAACTATATTCGTAGAAGAATTTTCCGTAAAGATATTTAGTTTTCTGGTAGTGAATAACTGCATGAGGATCTCCTTCATGTGGTTGCCTTTTTCTTCTCATTTTCTTCTCTGAATTACCTGTTTGATCTCGAAGTTATGCATTTTTTTTGCTTGTTTTGTACATATGAAATTGCTGATGTTATGATTAATGAACTAGAAATGCTCCCACTAATTTTTTTTTTTTGGGAGTTCGTTTAAAATGGCTCATGGTTTTTCTTCTCTTAAGGACTCTATACTCAGCTATTCTGAGTTAGTTTCAGCTATCATATCTCAAACCCTATCAATTAGTAAATGCTCATATAATCAGGTTTGTCCCTTAATCTCCTTTTCTTCTTTAATTCTGTGTTTAGTTGATGTTCATAATGTAGATATTTGCTACTTTATCTTTGGCTATAATAATTTTTCAGAAACTGTAAGGTTCCTAATCCAGTATATAGCAAAGCACTATATTCTCTATCATGTAGTAGAAAGTTTAATCCTGTTTGAAGTTCATAATCCAATGAGGTTAAATCAGATTGATGGATGAACGTATGCCAAAATGTTGGAAATGTGATAAAAACTCTTGATTTCCTACGAAGCGATGACATCAGATTATGTGCGATTAGATTACTACTCGTTCATGGTTCCCTGGTTAAATTATGCCTTGTCAGGCTTTATCTTATTATGACATTGTGGATTAACTTTAGTAGGTATCATCCAATATCTCTTCTGAACATTATAAATGATCATGTTTACATCCAAATGAAACAAGGTGCAACCCAATTAATTGCATTTCAATTTATTTGTTACAGGGTTCAATTACATACTTGCTCTTATATTTTCTTACAAAGAAATTAACAAGTAGATACTCAAATTTTCCTCAGATGGAGGAACCAAAGTTCATCGAAGAAAGGACAGATCCTGCTAATTCATCTTTCTCAATGGAAGGTTGTAGTCCAGAAGCCATTTCACTCCTTGTCATGGGCCAGCATGATAATGGTAATCAACATGTAATATTAGGAAAGAATGAGAGAACTTCAAATAACCAATGATCTACACCTAAAAGGAATAATAAAATTTGATAAGAAAGTGGACGTTTCATCAGAAGCTCATAATGTTGCAGCAATTCTTCCTCTTGATGAACTAAAAGGAGTTGAGGCACCAAAACCTAGGGATGGAGTACTAAAGAATTTAAAGGAAGATGATGAGAAAAGAACCTTCATTGACACTGCAACGCCTTTTGAATCTGTTAAACAGGCTGTATCCAAATTTGGAGGGATTGTTGATTGGAAATCTCAAAAGGAACTGATTATAGAGGTCAGTTTGTTTATCATTTTAGCTATCCTAATCCTACTGTGTTTTTATATCTTGACTCCAAGTAAACTTTTCCATTTGTTATTATAAAGATAATACTGGAATATTTGTGATTTGCCCACAAGTAACAGGTCATACTGACAAGAGTAGGTTATTGGCTAAAGTTAGATTAATAAAATCGCTTGCTGTATAATATTTTCAATGATTAATGTTTAAAAAAATTAGTTAATTTGGTTACCGACCAAATTAATCAATTTTAATGGCAAAAGTTGGTCAGTTCGGTTAATTCGGTTTTGAGTAGATCAGTTTGGTCGATTCGATTTTAACTGAATGCTAAGCCCTACCTGTGGTGTATTTTGACTTTTGTAGCTAGAAATAATAATAATATATGTTTTAGATCTCTAGTCAAATATGGATCAGAAAGCTTGATCATCTATTTCCTCTTACTATTTTCTTCTGTCTCTCAAACTGAAGTCATTGACCATCACTAGTAATGCTAGACGTTTTATTCTACACTAATACGGAAGTTGGTTCTGCACTAGTTTACTATTGTACAAATTACAAAAATTCTGTAGCTTTGAGATGCAATATTTGGTCTTCTCTCATCACATTTTCCCTCTATTATTTTGTTGGCAGATTCTAGTTATACATAGGTGACAAATATATATATCTATTGCTTGTGTGCAGAAGCGCAAGCATGCCCAACTTGAACTTAAGAAAGTACATGAAAAAATCCCAGTATACAAAGCACAATGTGAAGTTGCAGAAGCAGTTAAAGAACAGGTGCTAAAGGAGCTAGACTCTGCAAAAAGATTCGTGGAAGAGCTTAAACTAGGTTTGGAGAAAGCAGAAACTCAGGAGGCAGAAGCCAAACAAGACTTTGAACTTGCTGATCTACGGCTGAAAGAAATGGAGCGCGGAATTGCTAACAGTGCAAGTGTGGTCGCCAAGACACAACTAGAGGTCAACAAGCAAAGATGTGCCAGTGCAGTTGCAGAGTTGAAATCGGTTAAAGAAGAGCTAGAATCCACAAAAAGAGAATATGATTCATTAGTTCAGGAAAAAGATATCATAGCAAGGAAAGCTGATGATTCTGTTTCTGCTTCGAGGGAAATCGAGAAGACTGTTGAGGATCTGACCCTCGAACTTATCATGATTAAGGAATACCTTGAGTCTGCTCATGTTGTGCATCTGGAAGCGGAAGAACAGAGAATTGCTGCTGCCTTGGCCTTAGATCAAGATCGATTAAACTGGGAAAAGCAGCTGAAGCAAGCTGTAGGAGAATTACAACACCTTAACGAGCAACTCCTGTTGACACGTGATCTCGAATCAAAATTGGACAGAGCTTCCACATTATTTGGCAGTCTAAAAGATGAATTATCCTCGTACCAAGAAGCACAAAAAACCCTGGGAACCAAAACCACTCAAGAACAGATGCCAGCTTATTGGGAAGGAGATGTACAGGAGACAGAAACAAACACTCAAGAAACATTAGCCTCAACTATTAAAGAGCTCGTGGAAGTAAGGTCTCATATCGAAAATGCTAAGAATGAAGTCAATTGTTTGAGACTCGCAGTTTCTTCACTCAAGAATGAGCTGGAAATGGAGAAAACAACCTTGACCGCCATGAAACATAGGGAAAATCTTTCATCCATTTCAGTCTCATCTCTTGAAGCTGAACTTAACAGGGTACATACTGAACTAGAGCTAATTATGACCAAAGATGGGAATTCCAGAGAAAAGATAGTGGAACTACCCAGGGCACTGCAACAAGCAGCCGAGGAAGCAGATCAAGCTAAATTGGTGGCGAATTTGATGCGTGAGGAACTGAAGAAGGCTAAGTATGAATCGGAGCAAACCAATGCTGCAGCTAACACGATGGAGAAAAAACTAAATGCAATTATGAAGGAAATTGAAGCATCCAAAGCTTCCGAGAAGTTGGCTAAATTAGCACTCGAAGCATTGGAAGAAAGTGAACGGGCAAACTTGGACTCTGAGAACTCGGCAAATGGAGTAACCCTACCAATTGAAGAGTACTATGAACTTAGCAAGAAAAGCTATGAAGCCGAGGAGATTGCTTATAACAGAGTAATTTCTGCTTTTGAACAAATTAAAGCTGCCAAGGAATCTGAGTTAAAGAGCTTAGTAAAACTGGAGGAAACAAATAAGGTGATTAAGAAGAAGAAAATATTGCAAATAGCTGCAATGGGAAAAGCCGAGAAGGCCAGTGAAGAAAAACTAGATGCGGAACAGGAGTTGCAAACAATGAGAGCTGCGCATGGACGACAAAGAAAAGTTAGCAGTGATGCTAGGGGCCTATCTGATCTAGAAGGCGCAATCAGTGAATTAGATGCTGCTTATGAAAGTTCATCAGGAAGTCCAAGACCCTATATACCGCAATCAAATACAACAATTGCCCTGCCAAACTCAAAAAGGAGGAGATCCTTTTTACCACGATTGGTCACGTTTTTAACCAGAAAGGAGGTTTAGAGGCGCCAAAGTCATAAAATTGCATCTTCTAAAGTACTAAATACTCGGAATTCTATATTTATCTCATCATGACAAGTTAATTATGCCATCAGCAGAGAGCTAATCTAGCTTGTGTGAAATAGATGGCTATTTTCTTATCATATTTGGCTTGGAAATAGTTTTCCTGTGCAGCTTTGTATAAATCGCTAACATATCACGCATGACCTAACGTAGAGTTTGATTCACCGGGCAGACCGAGTCAGGTGCAGGTGCCGGATTCTCAAAGGAGAGTCTCGATCTTTTCCATTTATTTCAGATCAATTTTTTTTTACCTATTTATTCAAATAAGAATTCGTTTTTATGTTGTCTTAGTTGTCTTGGGATCGAATTGGGTTTTCTTAATCTCTTTGTCAAGATCCATTCGATGGCAACTACGTGGTTTCTTCTGACCAGACATGAATTTGTGTATCATTTTCTACTCAAATCTTATGGCAGGAGAAAAAGAACTCCAATACAAAATTAAACAGGAGCCGGTATTGAAAACTACAAGAATATACAGGATCGTTCACTAAATCGATAAAACCATGCACTAGTAATTGGTCTTGAGGATGCTCCTTGTCTAATAAAACAATTTTATGCCATGAGGAAAGTCTTCACACTGCCTCAAATATGGAACTACTGATCCGAGGTTCATTTTCCTTCTCGATTTGCACTCAAAAGATTGAGGGAAGTGGAAGCAGGGTTCCATCGTCAAGGATTGCAGGCAAAGATTGTCCTTATCACGCCTCACAAGCATCCACGGCCTTTTACCGCCGAGACCTTGAGCCACATACCCAAAGGTAGAAAATGGACTGGTGACCAACGAATCGCTGAAGCTCAAAAGATAAATGTCTGCAAGAGCCTTCATGTTGTGATCGAGCTTTTCGGTGTGCTGTCGCCCTTCGTGGCTGGGTTGATAAACGCCAATCACCTCGCCGGTCACCGTTGCATGCTCATAGTACATGTCTCTTAGCCTCTCGAAGTATCCATTGCTCAAACTCGTCACAAGAACAGCTTTTGGCTTCGTCCCAGTGATGTTTGGAAGTGCACTGTCTCTCGTATCCAGGCCGGGTAATAGCTTTTTTGTCAGTGCACAGTCAATTATGTAACTCGAGTGGCTGTTGAAGTCGACATCTCCAAAAATTCTTATTTGCACCCCTAACCTTTCCTTTGCATTAGCTAGATATGCTTCATAGTACCTTGTTATGTGACCCCAAACTGAGTTGGATGGGTGGAACAGGTATCTTCCCAAGAGATGGAAGACGGCCGTCCTCTCATGGAAGAGTAAGCTTAATTCCTCCTCGTACTTACGTACGAGAAACAACGCGGGCACAAAATATTGATTCGACCTCAGCAAAATCCATGGGAAATTTTGTAGTAGCAGCTGAGCTTCCTCACAGTAGAACATCTTATCGTAGTCGTCGTTATCGTGTACGAGGTGAAGATAGAGATACGGTGGCAGAGAAAATGAACCATTAGGAATGCTCATGTGATCGCCGAGTAACTTTTTCTTCAGCATGCTTCCGAATCGATTTGGATCTTTGTCAAAGCTCCAGATCCATCGGATGTTCTTGATAGGGAAATTGGAAGGCAGAGCCCAAGTTGTGTCAGGAAATGGCTCACAGAAGAGACCATTCATGTCTTCTGAAAGGAACAACAAAAGGACCTTGTTATTGAGGAGAGCGTAGAGGAAAGCTGAGGCGATGCTAATGACCCTGTTGCCTAAGCCACCAGATGGCATCCATACCACATAGTTGCACTCCATCGGCCTCATGCTGCGGTTCGACATCAACTGCTCTATGCTCTTGTTGTAGAGCTCAGTGTTTGGGCCACATTTTTTGTGGAGAGCTTCGTAACTTCGTAGCTTCTGTAAGAGATACGGAGAAGGCCTGTGGTTCGATGGCTTCCACAGTTGCGCAGACTCGAAGCGGCTCCGGCAAGAGGCTTCGTCGAATTCCCTGGAGAGCAGACCACCGAGTGACTTGTCCAGTGCTAGTGGAGGTTCCTCAGTGGAAGAATCGGCAGTACAACTCGCATTGGAGACTGAACATTTAGCACAGTTCGCAAAAGAAGTTTAGTTAGGCGAGAGAGGACGAACTGTATCATCACAAGCAAATTGCTGGACTAAAGAAAATCGAAAATGAAAAAAAGAGAACATAACAAAAAAATTCAATGCGATTCTATTACTCCACAAAAAAAAAAAAATCACTGTGCAAAACTCACTTTCATCAATATTTTAAAATTTCATTGATCATATTTATACCGCCCTAATCATATATGATAGATATTCTAGGATTATCAAAAAAAAAAATTCACATATGTTTCAGGAGGAGCCATTTCTTTTTCATTTCAGTAGAAAAAGAAAACAGACGCATCGCATCTGTTTCTTTCTAAGACATCGACAGCAAATGTTTCAGAGATTAGAGGGATTTAAAAATAACTATTGTCCGAACGTTTACCTATTAAGTTTAAATGATTAAGAATAGAGTTGTAAAAGAGCCGGCCGAGCGAAGTCAAAATTTATAGACTTTGAAAAGATAATCAAGTCGAGTAAATAAATTTAAAATTAACTAAGTTATTCAAAAAACATATTCAAATTTGACTTGATTTTTTTTTTTTTAAGAGATGAACTCGATTTAAATTTAAATTGAGTTTGACTTATTTATTGGATATCAAACTTGTTTAAGTTCGATTTATTTAAACGCTATCAAGCTCTAAGTTAAATTTTTAATATTTTAATCTTTATTTATAAATGAGTATAAATAAATTCATAAATAATTTTTAAATAAATTTGTTCATTAACACGAGAACATATATGTGTTCAAATTTGTTTATTTAATTTATCAAGTTGTTCGAGTTTATTTATTATTTGACTTTGATACATAATGAACGAACATAAACGAGTTCTTATTGAATTGAACACTAAACTTGTTGAATATTTGATTCGTTTACAACTCTAATTAAGAATTCCAAATAATTGATACAGTAAGAATTTTAAAATTGAATTATTTCGAACATTGTTAAGATTATTTTAAATGATAATTTATATAATAATAATAATAATAAGTATACAGCTAATAGCCGTGGAACCCCAAGGCCCAACCCCGTGGATCTCCGACACCCGGCGCAAATCACGAATTGTGCGATGACCGAAGCGGATTCAGTGGGCTGGAGACGAACCGCCACCGTACGTGTCCCCAGCCGATCCGGGATCGCGGAGTGGAAGCCGATGCGTGTCCGTACAACAATCGCGATCTCATCGTGCGTGTCTCACAGACTCACACGAAACAGGATCCGCGAGATCCGCCGGTAGCGTCGGTTTGCGAAGAACATCCACACCCCGCCGGAAGTGGAAGGAGAACGATGAAGCGAAGCCAACACTAGATTTCCAGGAATCGTCGTGAAGCAATGATCCGGCTTCAATTCTACGCCTTTGTCCCAGAGATCAAAACCTAGTGCTATTTATGCTATCAGCACATCTTACGCCTCGGAGCCGTAAACCATCGACTCGAGGAATAAGAACAATAATGAAGAAGACGCTGAAGCTTTTCTAGACAAAATAGTCTAAAGTGCATCCAGGATATGAATCCGTCGTAGTGCGGTTCAGAAATCTCATCTAAATCACAGGGAAAAAGGATTCGAAAGAGGAACAAAGGATTTACCTCCTTGCGAGACCTCTGCTGGTCTCGAGAACACCTGATCGAGAGATAGTCTTCTATGGGCTCCCAGGAGCACAGTGAGAAGCAGGACGAAGGTGAACAAAGCGAGCACCACTAGTGTCTTCGTCTTTCCAAACCAAGCGTGCTTCAATTCTCCATCGTTTCCTTTCTCATTGAGTTCAGGTGGCTCAGCCAGCGCCGGCGGAGGCATTCCCATCTGCTTCGTCATCTCCATTACAGAGTCTTCTACTTCAGCAAGACTTAGCTCTATCTCCACAATTTTATCTCCCGCTTGGAGTGGGAAATCGAGGTCGAAATCATTCACACAAAGTTCTTGTGCTCGATGAGATGCAAAATCGTGTTCATCAGCGCCTTCTCTATCTTGATTTGGAAACAGGAGAAGAGATGCATTTGGTGCCGTCGGTGGTGGTCAATTCAATTGCAATGTTCATAATCATCTGCATCTGGATCTCCTCGACTTCGCTCACTCGCTTGAATGCACGCCGTGTTAAGGCAGCACAGTCTGGACTTCGGTGGCTATCGTACCGCTTATGGTGGGGCCGACTCGCAATGTAAGACGCGAGTCAATAGCACAATAAAATAAGATCCAATTTAAACAACGCAATAATATATAATTTAATCGGAAACAAGATGGAAAGAGAGCAAACTAAATTGACAACATATTAAATAATGATATAAAATTTATTTATTTATGTAGATGAGCTTTTCAGAATTTTTACCTGAGTTTTAGGAGGGGTTTAGTTTGAGCATTGAAATAAGAATACGAATGGATTTTATAATAGGATGAATGAGAATGAATTTAATTATTTTAATAATATTATTTGATTTATAAATTAGAAATGAAGGCGAAGGCGAAGACAATGTTGATATCGTCGTCAACAGATGACGATCAATAGTCGATGACGGATGGTCGACAATCGACTACGATGGGCGATCGAAGACCGAGAGCGACAGGTGGTCGGCGATGATTGACGACCGACGATCGAAGATCGATGATCAATGTCGACGATCGACGATCAACGTCGGCGATCGACGACCGATGATCGACAATCGACGATCGGCAACCATCTACGACCGATGGCTCACGGCCCGATCGGCGATCGGCGATCGATAATCGTCGACGATCTGCGGCGATGGGTGGCCAACGATCGACGACGATAGACAATCGGCTATGGTTGACGGTCGACGGTCGACGGTCGACGATCGACAACGATCGATGATCGATGGTGGACGGTTGACGACCGATGATCGACGCTGGCAACCGACGATCATCAATGATCGACGGGTCGCGGCTCGGTCGGCAACCGTTGACGACCGACGATCGATGACTATCGGACAGGTGACGACCAACGAGCGACGACCGACGATAATAAACAAACGACGAATTAAAAAAAATAAAACTCAAATTCACCATTTAGAATGGATTTTATTGATTCCTAAATAATTAAAAATTATTTCAAAAATTCAATTCAAAACCTATTAACCAAACGAATTTATCCATGCGTTTTCTATAAAAGATATTCTAAATACAAAATTAAAAATTACATTATTTGTATATGAATTTGGAAAACATTTTCATTCAAAATTTCCATTCGCCATCGACGCTCGCGTTTCCATTTCCAAATCGAAGAGTCACCGGATTTTGAGGGTAGATTTAGCATTTCGTCATTCTCGGAAGGTTTTATAGCAAAATTTTACAAGGGTTTTGTGCTAAAAGAATCGATGCGGATGCCTGTGGATTTATTGGAGACGGGCACGGCTACGACGGCTCCTCCTCCTTCAGAACCGGACGGCGGACTGCGGACAGCGGAACGCATCTTCAATCTCCCTCTCGGAGGACAATTAGCACATCATCACACCCTCTGCTGTGGGCATATCCCTCCTCCCACCGTTCATCTCGCCCAGTCCGCCTCTCCTCTCGATCTCTCGGCTCTCATTCATTCTCTCAGGAAGCATTCACGACAGTAACAGCATCTCTCCACTGTACTCACGATCCAGCGTCTCGCCTCTCACTGCCGGCCAGAAGCACCGGCAACAAGCGACAGAAAGGGAAATTAGGTACGGAAGACTTTTCCCACTAAAGAATGTGGATTTACACTTTCAATTAGTCTTGCATGAGCATGTAGACTCCATCAAGCGTTTGAATCAAAATTAAATTTTCAATAGTTTTAGTTTAGAGATTATTGCTGTGATTGATTCTTCTAAAATATACAACCTCATTTCCCCCGTTTCTAGCAGTTCGCAGTGGCCAGAATGAATCTATTGAGAACCATAGTTAAATTTGAGGGGGGGGAATTAGCATATTTGCTTAAATATTATACTTGGCAAATTTGTATTAGATCCAATCTCCAACTCTGCCGATAGGTTTCCCCTGCTCAAACTACTGACTCAATATGTTCATGTTATTGTTATTGTTACTATTATTATTCATTGCTTTTCAGATGATTATTGCAATATATTGGATCTAAATTTTTTGCATTATTTTTTTTTATTAATTGTGTCAACTCTTTGGGGGCAAAAGGTGATGCGTTCACCTCAGACGCCCTTCGTTACCGATCCCACAATTAGATGAAGTGAGATAAATCACAATGGTCTTTTTTTCCCAATCATGGACTATAGCACGGTGGAAGGGTAGGCACTCCGAAAAGCTTTGCAGCCCTTGGATATTGACCCTTGCTCCTTGGGACAATTCTACCGTCCGTGCTAGCCATTTGGTCCTCTCGTGAGGACAATTAATTGTGTCAACTCTTGAGCTATATTTGTTATGTTGTTGAAATAAATATATCAAGTTGAATTTTTTTTATATAATTATGTAGTGCTGCATCTAGGTGAAAATCCTAGTTCCAACACTGCGGCAATGAACTGTTTGCTCCCCCCAATGACTGCTACCTACTGTCTAGCAAACACTGGCCACTGGCGCTCTCTTTTAGCTCAACAAAACCGCTGGCAGCTCCCTCCGCTAGTTTGTACTGTCATAAGCCATTCACAGCCCACATCCAATGTTGTGGTGAATCCTGGCCGGTCTTTCCCTATTCTGGTATGTGCACAACTCATTTTCTATGATTTATGGTTTTAGAGATTTAAAACTGATCTCTCAGAACAACTCAAATGTTTGATACTGAAATTTTTAGTATATTAATATGTGGTTCATAAAAAATGTTTTTTTAGAGTAAAGGGTGGCCACGACACTCCCCTATACTGATAACTTTATCGTATTACAAATGTTATAGGCTTGAATTTTGACAGGATAGTTTTGCTTAATGAGCTGTTTAATTGAGAAGCTTAGACAGGGAGCATAAAGGCATCTATTCTCGTGCGTCATTTGCACAGGTAAATGGATGCACTGGAAAAATGGGGAAAGCAGTTGCAGAATCTGCACTTTCTGCTGGGCTTCAACTACTTCCTGTGTCATTTAGCAGCATAGAGAAACCTGGTAGAATTATAAAAGTTGGCTCTACTGAGATTCAGATACATGGTCCATCTGAAAGAGAAAGTCTTCTGTCTTCTATCATTCAGGAGAATCCTGACATTATTGTGGTGGATTATACAGTGCCTGATGCTGTAAATGGTATTGTTTTCCATTTAATTTTTGTTGTTAAATGACTTCTTTCACTGCTGAAATCTTCAAGCCATATTTATGCAGGGAGTTGTAAAGACATATGTCTCAACAATATTCAAGGTTAACGTAGATTAGGAGCAATACTATGATCTTTGCGTTTTGATTAACATGCATAAATCATGCTTCAATGAAAGCAACAAAACTTTACTTTGAATCAACATCGTCTTTGGTAACAAGTTTTCATTAACTTACAGGGGTAGGACATTTTTGTGGTATTTGTTCTGTGGTTTACAGTTTGCATGATTGTTTCATTTTTTACTTGCTTATGTATCAATTTTTATTTGCATTAGTGAATTAATTTTATCTCATTATACATACCTGTTTTTGGTTGATGCAGCAAATGCTGATCTTTACTGCAAACTTGGTGTGCCATTTGTAATGGGGACAACTGGCGGAGACAGACATATGTTGTACCAAACAGTTCAAGATGCAAATGTATATGCAGTTATCTCTCCACAAATGGGGAAACAGGTGTTTCACGAAATCCACCTGAAAAATGTCATTACTATTTTATTTTACTATAGTCATGAGGGCAGCTTGCTTAACTACATCTACTTCTCTTTTCCATCAGGTTGTAGCATTTCTTGCAGCAATGGAAATCATGGCAGATCAGTTTCCTGGAGCATTTTCAGGTTATTCTCTAGAGGTATATGAATATCATTTTTTATAAGTTCTGAAGAGCGCTGAATGAGAACATTTATATTGTGTTACAAGGGAAAATCGTTAGTTAGTAAATAAGTTTTGCCGAGTTGAGAATTTCTACTTTATCATTGTAGCTAGACATCAAAAAGTTAATTATAAGCATGTTATTTCAGGGTAGGAATTCTGACCATATATCATTTTAGCATTTCAGATCAATGCCTATAAACTAGTTTGAAGTCTTGGGAGATTGTTGTAAACGTGTTTTTATTTAATTCAATCCAACTAGCTGATCATACTTTGACCATTTGGATGGATATGAGCATCGTATGTTAAGAGACGTGGAAGCTTGATGTGTTGATATTTAGTTTCACTGTTAGTTCAAGGTCGACTATAGCTTTTTTCATTTGGTTGAAATCAACTTGTCTCGTGAAATGGAATCATTGTTCTATTTGTCATGTGCATCTGACCGATGGGAACTATAAACTTCTGAATTTAGGGACCACAAATCAATTTATTTTAAAACGATTGTGGATTGTAAATGCAGAAATTTTGGTCAACTGTCAATGTTTTAATAGCTTCCTTCGTAATAGTAAAATTGATCTTTTTATGACTCTCTTCTTTTAGCTTTTTGGAAATGAGATTAATTAAATATGGTTCATAATTATGAGACTGTGTGTTATGCATATTTACAGGTGATGGAGTCTCATCAAGCTAGCAAATTGGATACTTCAGGCACAGCTAAAGCTGTCATATCATGTTTTCAGAAGCTTGGCGTCAATTTCAATTTGAATCAGGTACTGTTATGGTTAAAAAAATGTATTTGAATCATG
Source organism: Wurfbainia villosa (assembly GCA_025175895.1). Classification (NCBI taxonomy): domain Eukaryota; kingdom Viridiplantae; phylum Streptophyta; class Magnoliopsida; order Zingiberales; family Zingiberaceae; genus Wurfbainia; species Wurfbainia villosa. The sequence continues at coordinate 437,967 of JAKLTH010000280.1, forward strand.
TGATTCGAGTTTTGGCTAAGCATCAGTTACATTCATTTTCTTTTTTACCTTTCATTTACATTGGAGGGAGAAATTGGTGGTTACATTGAAAAAGCATATTTTTGCCACTGAATTCAGTTTATTTTCAAATAATTGATATTCGTTAAACATTTTTAGTCACTTTGATTAGAGAACCTTAGATTTACCTATATTTGTCAAAATCACAAATGCCCTGATACTACATGACGTTGATGGGCCATTGTTGCACTATGCTAGATCTCATTTTCCAAAAACTGAACCCTCTACAATGTGATATTACTACCTCCAGTACAATGTGATATTCATATGCTGGAGTTTTCATCCCCATAATAGAGTAGCACAAACACAAAAAAAGAGAACAAAGAGCAATATAATGTTGTTCATCACTTTAACTTAAGCATATTACACAGTCTATACAAGAGGAGACAATAGGACATAAGAATTACAATAAATTGCTCAAACTCTCGAATACCATTGTTAATAAAAACTGGTCAAAATCATTTTTTCAACCTCCATCCTGCCATCGCATAGGAAATCCGCCATAAAATCGTAATGATATTTATGATATCAGGCAGTAGCCAATATTGACACCAAAAAAGTACAACAAAATATTCTTAAGTTTTTTTTTGTCATGACCAAAAAGAGATGTCCCTTACTAAATTGGATGGTAAACTTGTACAGCTCTCTTTTGTTTGGCATACTATGTTACTAATGAACTCAACGTGAAACAGATTAAACAGATCAGAGACCCCAAGAAGCAAGTTGAGATGGTGGGTGTCCCTGAAGAGTACCTTGCAGGTCATGCATTCCATTTGTATCATCTCACATCACCTGACCAAACGTAATGCATCTCTCAATTTCCCACTGAGCTGCTCTCTTGTGTACTTCTCCAGTACAATTTTGCATAATGTGCAGTTGATTTTCCGAGCAGTGTTTCTTTTGAGTTCCAGCATAATGTCTGTGGTCGCTCGATCTACGCTGAGGGCTCCGTTGACGCTGCTATTTTTCTGCACGAGAAGGTACCATCCTTTTTTTTTTTTTCCATCGATTTTTGCAAATCGAAATGATTTTCATACTTAAAGGCGTGTCGGTTCAATGTAGGTCAAGTCGAAGTCTGAAAAAAGAATATATGACATGATCGACGTCTTGAGAGAGGGAAACATGCGATGATCATTTTCGATTTATTCGTCTTACCTGGGAAATTGTAGAGATGATCGTAACAAAGTGATTGGACTGTCCAGAATTGCCTAGATCAACTGGACCAATTGACTCGCTCGGCTCAATTGTTCCAACTGTCGCGTTTTTCTCATTCGAAATCTTTCTAATCTAATTGGTCTGTTGACTTGACTTGGTCATCCATCTAGAAAAGACGAGATGGATAGACTTTTGGATTGATAGACCTGCTCAAGTCAATTCTTTAAAAGAAAATTGATAATGAAAAAAAAGAGAGGGAATATATATATATATATATTCGTGTGTATTTTCATTATTTATCGTTCGATCGTTTATGCATTATAATTTAATTCTCGAACTTTAGAAGATCGGACGGTATATAATGAAGGTGAGTACATGTGTTCACTTATGAGGTGTGTAAGATATATATCTTTTGTGTGCATTTGTGAATTCAAATATGTTTTGGATGGGTGTCATTGTTCAGATGATGATTTTTAGAAATCTTCTCTTATTTTTTTTTTAAATCTATTAACGGAACTTTTATAGCATAGGATTAATTCTCAACGAAAACTTTTCAAATTTTCAACTGGAAATATTTGAACTAAACATTGTGATCTTTGTCCTCTTAGAACTCGTTGCCAACGAAAACTAGTATTACAAGAAGTGAAATTTTTGCCCTCTTAGAATAGTCTGATAGTTAGAGCAGCGTAGATATTGTTATAGATAGATAAGGGTCGAATGTCGACGTGTTAGTCTAGAATTTTCATTCGGATTCAAAAGTCCTTTACTATTTTTAATCATCGGATTAAGACACATAATTTTTTTATAATTTACTTTCCTTCATTATCATCAAGGATCGATGACGAAAAACATTAGCAGCGAATGTAATCAATCACATTTTGCTATAGACAAAAGTGAATGTGTTCTTCTTTTTTTTTTATCTAATCTAAATATATTTGAAGGTTTTTCTTATTTTAGGTGTGTACATTGCACATGTACTGTGCTCTTCCAGTCGATGAAGTAATGTAATACAAGGAAAAATTGAAGAAACTTGTACAACGCCAAAGAATGAGAATAGTGCGGCTTCTCGGTACTTGTCAAACTTGCGACGGCGGGAAAGTAGTGGAGGAAGACCCGGCGTCAGTAGCGGCAGCCGACCTACCTCCCCTGGAGTTCTCTCCCTCCTCGTCTCCCCTCTTCCTCCCAGCCCAAGCCGGTAGCCTGGCCGAGAGAGACCGCAAGAAGACCGATGGCCGCTGGTTTTTATCGGCGATGACGGCCCTTTCGACGTCAACACCCTCTTCCACCGCCGTTGGACGAACGGTCGCCGAGTTCCCGGTCGAGTTCGACCGTTGGAACCACGTCGTCGGACGCCTCCCGGACCTGGACCTCGCCTCCCGCCTCTGTCTTCCAAGTCGCGCGAGCTCCACCGCCTCCTCTGCTTCGTCCACCACGATCGCCGTGTGAGCCTGCGGCTCGTCGGCAGTCGTCGTCTCAGCTGCCAGCTCAGCAAGGTTCGCGCGGCAGACGGGACAGCTGACGTGGGAGGCGAGCCAGGCGGTGATACAATCGGCGTGAAACACGTGTCCGCACCCCGGGAGGAGGCGCACCAGCTCCTCGTCGTCCTCGAACTCGCTGAGGCACACCGCGCACTCCAGCGGGACTCCCTTCAGCCCCTTCGCCTCCGTGAACCTCATCCTCGGCAATTTATCCAGTGCCTCCGGACTCAGCCCCTGCCCCCGAAGGCGCGAAAGGGACCCGCCGCCATCCCTTCTCACGGAGCCGCGGAAGAAGGCGCCGGCGAAGTCGTCTTCGCCGCTGCACCGGCGGAGGCAGATGGCGAAGAAGGCGAGGAAGAAGAAGGTGCAAGCGATGACGACGATGACGATGGCCAACGTCGGGCTGAACCGCCCGTAGTAGTTGTAGTTGCCGTTGCCGTTGCCGTTGCCGTTGCCGTTTCCAGGGGACACTTGAGCCATGGTGCATCGGAGATGAAGGAGGAGCAAGAGAAGAAAGGCTTCCATTTTGGTGGCCATGGATAGAGAAGCTAAATCACTGAAGCTTGTGATCGTTATTAACTTATAACACCGCCATCAAATGCCGCGGCCCGGTGATGAAGCCACGAAGGAAAAAAATACAAGTCGTAGTAATTTATCCTGGTGTACATATTTAATCCACTCGCTCGTTTACCTTCTCATTGATTCAACATGCAAAATCTCGATTTGATGTGATTGGTTACGGTGTTTGAATTTGAGTCGCCGAATAGTCTCGTGTCTAGATAGCGGGGGGGGGACCCGTAGGTTGGTGCATGGTTATGGTTTCGTTATGAATGGGACGTCGTGGAATTTATACGGCTCCAACAACGCCGGGTTGGACCGGGATGTTCTCGTGTACGGTCGGAACATAATAATATTTTGTGGTGTTTAATAATATATTTGCTCACGTAACGTAATGTTTTTCAATTTGAGTTTGAGTTAGATTTTAAATTTTATTAATTCCTTGATTGGAATCAAAAGAAACATCCATTATTAAATATTCAACATTATGGGGCGGGGACTGTTTTCCTTATATTTTAGTAGTAATGTGACAATTCGTGTTTGGTTTCACAAATAATAATAATAATAATAATTGTTGGGTTTGAACAAAACAGGACAAAGCGCAGCCAGTGCTTCGAAGTACCGCCGTTTCCCAATCAAATCTTTCGCGAGTGAATCGGCCAGCTCAATATCATGATTATTGTTTTTTAGAAAAAAAAAATTATGTCAAATTTGTTTTAATGAAACAAAAGTCAATTATGTATCTCATATTAGTGAATCTTATGAGATTTGGTCTTTTATGATAAAAATAAATAAATAAATAGTTTTGTGCAACTTAAAGGAGAAATCTTTCGCCTAGAGATCTATTCTCGTCGGCTCCGCAATTAAGAGAGAGAATGAATTATGATAGATTTTTGATTTTATCGATGTATAGCACCGTAAAGAGTCAGAATTTCATAGGCGAAGATTGATCTGTCAGTGGACACAATAAATAAATAGTAAAAGGAAAGAAAAGAGGGGGTTGATTTTGTGAAATCGAGTCAGACGACTTGCACTCTCACATGTCAACCCCGTGATCAGTTCATGTACATACTCTTCTCTTTGAATTTTTTAACGGACAGGCGTTCTTTTCCAATCGAAAACAAAGTCAGCGAAATCAAATTTCCAAACCATAAAATTGACCAAGAACAGTCTGTCAATTTAATACCGGAGTACATTACTTCACGTCAATTGCCAATTGGAACAGCAACTCCCTTGATTGGAGTTCATCACAAGCACAAGCCCACGGTTGGAAATGGTCAACCGAAAAGCCCATCGAATCCGTCCTGTGCTGTGTGAATTTGCGTTTCGCCGGCGATCTTTCCTCGAAGCAATCAGAGGAGTCGCTATCCAATTATAAATCAAGGCTGAGGTCCATCGCCAAACCTTCCCTTCGCGAATCCTTCCTGATCCCCGAATTCGCCTCTCAGGAACTTCAGATCAGTTTCGGTCGCTGACCGATCGAGCAATGGACTCGTCCGCCTCCAAAAGCGAAGAATATATATTCAATCTTCATCTCAGATCTTCCATTTCTGTGAATTAACTATGGTTCCCTGTATGATGCTTTAAGAGACGCAATCTCTTTCGCTGACGCGACTGCCAATTCTGGTTCTGATATTGCCTCATCTGGCGTCTCGATGTGGTAGAGATACTTGTTCCGGCCTGTGGCAAACTAAATTTCTCATTCTCGAAGGACTTCTGTGGTTGGTTATTTCCCTGTACAGGAGAATTTTAGAACAGAAGGATCTGATACAATCTACTTCGTCAGAATTAATCGTTCTTCCGCAGACAGCACTGCAGAAGCCGTGGAGAAATTAGCTCCCTGATGGCGTAAGGCTCGAGAAGTTGCCGAGAAGGATGCAGCGAAAGGAACCTCTTCTTTTCCATAGTCTTGTGTGGTATTTGTTTGACATGGATTTGCTGGCATTTAGCTGAAGTCAATTTTAGTCGGCATCGTAAATAGGATATTAAAAGAGATGAGGTGAAATCTCGTTAGTCAGTCGGTTCGCTTAATTCTGACAAGCTTCGTTCTATGATCAATTTTATTGTATCATGTCGGTTTTTTTTTCGCGATGTTTTTAGTCCGAGAAAGTAAAATGGATGATGAATAAATTTGAATCAGAACGATGCTAATTGATTAGAACTGAATATGTATGTGCAGTCAATAGTAATTGAAAGAAACTACTTTGCCAGCGACGAAAGATCGATGCTAATTGGATTGTGCACTTTTCTCTTTCGCCGATAGCAGGTCCGTCGTATAAAGGCGATGAAAGTGGATGCGGTGATTGAGCCGGTCATTGAGAAAGCTGAAGAACTAAACAAAGAAATCCAAGGAAAATCCAGTCAAGAAAGCCGCTTGTTCAATGAATGTACAGTCATCACAAGCTGCTTGATCATGGGTATGGATACTGTGTGATACTACTATAATATGAGTTAAGGGCTTAAAAAAAAAAGGAGCTATGTTTGATAGAATGAGATAGGAGGAAAGAATTATAATATATGGTATATGTTATAATGCAGTAAGATTCAATTCAGAAAATAAATCGAGTTGATGAGATAATAACTTGGGAAAGAAAAAGAAAGTTCGAAAGAAACTAGATAAGTGACTTAGAAAATTAAGGTGGAATATAAGTACATACGTTTGGTGGCCAAAACAAAGTCAAATACTAACTCGGAGATCCGAGTTGAGTTATATGTACCTCAGCTTAAACAACTATAGAGTGGTATAAGGAGGTAAGTCGGGAAAATAAGTCAAGAACAACTCGGGAAATAGAGTCGAGTTGAGGTAGGGATAAGAAGAAATAAATAGAAAAAATAATGGTCTCATGAAAAGGTAAGAGTAGAGAAAATGGAAATATGCTATTTATCATGCTTTCTCAAGAAAGTTTATTACTCGGTGTAACAAATCAAGACACCTAAAGAAACCCACAAAAAATTTTTGATAGCTTTTACTCATTAATATTATAACAGAATTATTCTTCAAGTTGAAAGGGTCATTCACGTGGACTGTGATCTGGAGTGATTTATTACGCAATAGTTGGTTATAGAAATAATAAGTATAAAAGAAAGAAAGAAGAAAACATGCACTCTTTAGGACTGGACCTTAGGGGGACACTTTAACTTCTGGAACTCTCTCTCTCACTCTCACTCGCTCTATGGAAAAGGAGTTTTTGGAACGAAGATTGATCATCGGGAGGAAGAGAATAGATCCTAGGAGGAAGAAGGAAGCAAAAAGTCATACGAGTCTTATTTTCTTCACTTTGTACATATTTTTATTTGTAAAAAGTTTTCTCCGTCTCTGAAAGTACTTTTAAAAAGAGGAGATTATAGTAAAGATGTATAGCACCGGAGTTCACTCTAGAGTTCATTCGTGGAGTAGAAATTGAAATTTTGAACCACGTTAAATCTTTTGTCATTATTTTTCTTACTATTTCATCATTTTTATTATTGTGATTGGAGATGCCCTCAAGCATTTATGATATTTTCATCTTAAAAAAGATAGAAAAATCTGTATTGAATCACCGTGATTAGTTTTCCAACATATTCAGATCCAAACGTCCATGTGTGTGAATCCCATTGGGAACACAATCTCGTCATTGCCACAACTATAGAATTCACAACGAAGAGAAATTGAATTTTCGAATCATGTTAAATCTCTTATCATTATTTTTTTTATTATTTCATCATTGGAGATGACTTCGAGTCTTCGTGATATTTTCATCTTAACAGAAAGAGAAAATCCATATTGCATTAGCTTCTCCACAGATCCAGATCCAAACGTCCATGTGTGTGGATCCCATTGGGAACACAATCCCGTCATCGCCGCAACGATGGGATTCGCGAGGAAGGCGGAGTCAGGCGGCACGCGAAGGCATGAAACGCGCAACGAGAAACAGGGCGGATACGAGGGGGAGCTGCCACTTTTGAGGCGTGAACCGCTTCTGCTCTCGTGTCACTCCGCCGGCCAAGTACAGAAGTACTGCAGTAATTTTTAAACATTTCCAAATGTGTTCAGCCCCCGTCGAACAATTCTTTAATAACCGAAACGTGCCGCCGGAAAAACTTGCGTAATTATCAAGCTGCTGTTCCCATTGCAGCGGGACCCGGAAAGGAAAGTGATTGACCAGTTTTGCTGCAAACTAATTGTTTTTTTACTTTAATTTTAAACGTGTAGTACGTGCATGACCGCATAAATTCCGCGAGGCTATTCACTATCAAATATTGAACAGCAAAATTCTCCGTCGCTGACTTGGCATTCGTCGCCGTGTGACGTGGGCGCCTCGCTAGAGTCCAAGTCCAACCGACTGGGATTTGGACTACTCCACGTGGTTCACATCCACGAAGTATCCGCGAAACAAGTTTGAGCGATCCCGAGGCAGTTTCGCGCCTTCTTCTTTCTCTTTCATGTTATAACTTCCCTTCTGCTGAAGCAGCATCTGATATTGGAAGAGGGGACTGATTTGTTGATTGATGGGGCGGCCGTCGACGAGTGCGGAGCAGCGAGGACGATGCCAGCGCCACCCGAGGCACCGGCAGGCCACCGGCATCTGCCCCTACTGCCTCCGGGAATGCCTCTCCCACCTTTCCCACCGCCACTATCCCTCTGCCACCGCCTACCTCTCCTCCTCCGCCTCCTCCTCGCCTTGCTCCTCCGACGAGGACTCGGATGTATCTTCCTCTGAGGATTCCTCCCCCCTTCACCGCCATGTCTTGAAGAGTACTGCCACGGGTTCCCTTCTCGCCAGCAAGAGATTAGCGCGGCGTCGGGTGGCCTGACCGAGAACCGGGCCATGGTTTTCCACTCCGCCGGCGGAGGGAAGGAAAAGGAGGAAATCAAGAAAACGAGGAAGAAAGAGAAGGGCTGGTGGAAGGTGATGAGTGGTTCGAAGTGGTAGTGGAAGTACAGGGAGGAGGGGTATGCGGCGGAGCTAATTTGATGCGCCCTCAGGGCTCAGACCTTCAAAGAGAAGCCTTCAGCCAAGTGGGTCATGTTTGCTTAATTAACTAACCAATGGAACTGCTCGACACTCGTTCTTTGTTTCTTTGATTGATTCTTTCAGTGTTCGTTTGTTTTGAATTTATTTTTCTATTCGATGGCTGCGCATTTCAGCCGGAAAGGGTGTATCTGTTTCTGTTTCTTTGTTTCACTTGTACAGAGGATGAGGAATGAAACATTGAAAGACCATTTGTCTTGATTTGTTTTGGATTTGTCTTGTGCCTTGCGTCCATCCTATGAACATTGTTGATGTCGTCCCATTATCATTCGTCTATTCTAGAAATTGAGATCGATATTCTGCATTTCTTTTTTAAAATAAATAGCCAATCAAGTTCTACTTATAAAGCAATACTAATTGGAGCCTTCAATCCCTCAATTATAAAGTGGTAGCTACTCCGATCCCACACACCGACATGAGGTTCCTTAGTAATTGCAGTGATACTCGCATTTCCAGAGCTTATGCAGTGTGTTTAAAACCAAGCTCGGTGGTTCAAATGGTTCAGCAGGGAATTGAAGGGCAAGGATAGTTAGTTGGATCAAAAGACAAATTCAGATTGAACTAAAATTTTAGTTGGTTCTTGTTGAAAACTTAAAAAATTTCCAGGTTTGTAAAAAGATTGGAGTGACCAAATCATTAGTATTGGGATGTGCAGAGAACATAGCGAGGACATATAGCTGAGTTCGGTTACAAACAGAAACGAATCGAGAACATCAAATAGGAGTCAGCACGAATCCAACCGAACGTCTAAACAAGTGCTATTATCTGCGAGAAATGTTCAAATTGTCACGTTAACATTTTTTTTTAAAAAAAAAATGCATGAGCTTAGAATGTACTCGTCAAAGAGAGCATCTGCATGTGTGGAAGGAGTTTTGTTACCTCAGAAACATTAAAATGAAGCAATACTGAGGCGTCCCTCTGGCTTAGATCAATACTGAGTCGGAGGCGATCCTCCATGATCACGAGGCAATCCTTCTGGCTCAGCGCAAGAGTGAGCGCGCGAGCTGCTCTCTCCAGCTAGGAGCAGCAATTAATGGTGAGGATATCAACATAATTTCCTCTGTGGCGCATCTCTACGAAGCACTCCATTTAATTAAATCCAACCTTGCTTGGTCTTTCTCAACTCGAATTTTGGGATTTAATGATCCCATTTTTTCAGTTAATTTTCCACCTTTTATTGGTAGAATTAACACGCATGAACTCAGAGCATCCTCTCTCCTGGATCAGAAGGAATAAACTTTTGTAGCCAAAGAGCAAGAATCCTGGAGACGACTAACTTTCAAGAGCAATCATGGGAAAATAAGAGCATTTTATTCGTGAAAAAAAAAATATTTTTTATTTTCTATTTTTTTTTCAGAATACGAAAAATAACTATAATTTTTCAGAAAATACTTTTTTATTTTTTGGAAAATAAAAATAAAAAACAATTTTTATGTGTTTTCCAATTTTTTAAAAAATTCTCATTTATTTTTTGAAAAATAGAGATAAAAAACATCTACCAAATATATTTTCTTATTTTTTTAAAAAAATAAAAACGAAAAAAAAAAAAAATTCGCCTGCCAAACGCTCTTTGAACCGAAGATCATAAAAGAAAACCACTTTAATCGAGTCACAAATGGCAACTGAAACTTTGCGTTGAAGCCGTCAAGCTGTTAGACTGGTTTTGGAAGTTTTTGCGGCAGAATCCGTTGCTCGCCCAATTTGGATAAGTTTCTGTTTATCAGCATTGGATTGAGGCTATTTTTGAGGTAACGCAGAGCAGGTCAAATCCATTGCTCACCCAATTTTGGATCCATTTGAAATCTTCAAACTTGCATTTTTGTAGTCTGATCCTCTTCGGCAACACCCAACTTTGCACTCTCACCTAATAATATTAATTAAGTAATAAATTTTGATTTGAAAAAGTGCGACCTCATAAATCACCAACTCGGCTATTCGTTTCTTTGACTTTTATTCCGAGTATGCTTTGTTAGTCCACCTCATTTATGGATCCAACAGGATTTACCTAATCCCCACCGCGGCGACCCCCAAAGCTCGCCCATTTGTTAGTCCTCTGCTATCTGCCTCTCCATTTTTCTTCACTTGCGCAACGTTATGAGGTATTTTAGGAGGGTGGGCCTGCTTAGGTGTCTGAAGTTCTGCAATTTGTTTTTATAGTCCTGAAAAAGATTCTTCGAGCCAACGAGCGGGGGCCACCCACATCATATCCCATCTGGTGAACAAGACGCGTCAAACCACAACACAACACCCTTTTTAATGACGTAATTTTGATAAATGACACGAGGGTCAAAAACTGTTTTAATAAATTTCAAAAGGAAAAACACCCTTTTTAATTACATAAATAAAAGAAAATGTCCATTTCATTTTTATTATTATTATTATTTCTAAAAAAACACAGTAATTTTTATAAAAAAAGGAAAAACTACGCGTTCAAAGAATCCCACCACGGAAGTCTCGTACGAGACTATGACTGCTGTGCAGCAATAATTCAAATAGTTGGAGGATGGTGTGTGCAGGACGACATGGATCGGCGGCACTTTCACTTTTGTTGTAAGAAACTAAAGCCACAGGTCTGATCTACACTATACCTATCTTTAGACTTCAGAGGATCATGCCTTTGGGCCACACAAATCTCACCGTCTGCCAACTTGTCTTTCTTACTACTGCAGTTTTTGCAACCTTTTGCCACAGGATTCCCTTGCCATTTAGATGTTCTCGATGCCGACTAATGATGCAACTTTGTGAATACTTTCAGAAGGATGGACATGAGAGAAGAACCCAAGTCGTTCCCATGTACAGGTGTTTCAGGCTATACAGTAAATCGGAATCATGCCTCTCAGTACGGCAAACTCTTTATCAGATTGCAGAGTTAAAATAAGATATCTACATTCACATATTAAACAATAAAAGTTACTTCGGTATGCATCCCATTCAGCACCCAAAACAAAGCTACTAAAAAACAAACTACAATCCGATGTACAGCACCCAAAACAAAGCTACTAAAAAAAAAAAAAATTACAATCCAATGTACGAAGCTCCCGTTACGCGGGATATCGGAACAGGAATCCATTGTACGCAGTCTTACTTTATTTTTTTTTTTTTTCAAAAGACTATTTCCAGAATTTGAACTTATGACCTCTTGATCACAACACAACAACCTTACCCAAAACAAAGCTACAATGGATTTAAAACTTTTTCGTTACATTATCTGACAGACTTTGATGACTACGAAAAACCCCAAGCATTGCAGCAATGATACTGATCGATTCTTTGCAGCATGGACGATGATGATACTCATGGAGATGGAGGCCAATCAAACTCGGTGGCCACGTCGCTAAAGCCGCCTCCATAGAATCTCACTTGAAACCCGTCCAATTCGATTCCATTCTCGTCCTCCCAAATGACGTCGTCGTCGAAAGCCTCCTCGTAGCCATCTTCATCGCCATCCATAAACTCCCATGAGTATACAGAAGAATCTGAGTAGGTGTCTGCACAGTCATTCCAAAAATTTTGCTCGTAATGGTCGACAATGTCAGGTCCCAGCACCTTGAGACCGGAATGCCTCTCCTTTAGGTACTTCTCGTCTAATTGCACATCCCAACAACCTCTTAGGTCCAAGTATTCAAGATCCCTGCAGTTTGAGAGGATTTCGAGTACGGCTTGTGTCGTCGAGAGTTGGTACGACATTTCCAAGTGGCGCAACTTGGTCATTGTTTTGGCAATGGCATATGCCTCATCTTCTTGGCATTTGTAATTTCTGACAACCTCTAACGGATGCATCCTCCGGCGAAAGACAACCAAGGATCTACAATGTCTACCAAATGCTTCAATCGCACAGCCACCTATCTTTGAGCAGTAGCTGACATCCAAGTAAGTCAAATTGCACAATCTTGGTGCCACAAGTTCGACAATGGCATCGTTCATTTCACTTCTTGGAAGCTCCCACCTCCGAAGGGAATCAGCACTAGACATATCCAAAAACAGATAGAAGAACAGCAATAATGAGGATCAGTCATCAAAACAAAAGTGCACTCAAATCTTTTGGAGGATTTAGTTCTCACCAAACTCAAATTGAGCGACTAATGTGTTATCCTCCAAACAAACAAAGAACAATTGTGCCACAGAGATATCTTCTAGAATTGTAAGTTACAGTGTGGTAATTGGCGAGAAGAATTTATCAACAAACTTAAAAAAAAAACAAAAAGTATGGGGGAACCATATAAAGTGGATTATCATTTGCAAGTCTAGTTGTTGCTCCTACAGGAAGTTACCATGATGTAGTTGGCAAAGACAAATCTAAAATCCACCTTCATTAAAAAAAATTGAATTTTCAAAAAGAAGGCGACCAGAAAACACAAGGGCAAAATCACTATTGTCACTGGCAACTGTTACTAACAGTTCCTCTCCCTGTTCTTCTGCATGATGATCCAGAGAAGACTCCAGAGAAAGCACATCTTCATGCGAACTTTTGTCATGTTGTACCACGAACTTGAGATCGACAGCAATGTCATCGTATTCATGTGCATTTATTTATCAACAGGTTATATAATTGACAGTGACAGCGATAGGCATACTAATTAATTAAGTCATCATTTCAACAAGCTATCTCCATGCATTAGGCAGATGCATTAAACCTATAATAAAGCTTTTGATAATCACAATGCGAGCCAAGCGAATGTTAATGGATAAAAATGTTTGAAATCTATAAAATTCAAGGGTATTAACCAAGTTGGATGAGATGAGATCTACATACTGGTCTGCAATGAAGGTGAACATGGATTCGGTATGGAGGCCGGAAACACACAGCCTGCGGAAGGATCCACAGCTGCGATCTATGAGCATGTGAAGCATTTTATCGAGTTGCTCTGGGTTGCAGTGCTGGCTCCACTCGTCGATGTCGATTTCCTGCCAGCAGTAGGGGCCCAACACTGCCCGCGACCAAGATTTGCAGACCCTAGGAATGACGGTGAGGATCTCTTGAAGAGGGAGGTTGCGGAAGATGAGGCCCAGGGCATCGGGGATGAGCTCCTCCCACGCCCTCGCATCGCTCCCTTCAGCCATGCCGTCGGCGCGGAGAGGTATCGACCACCTACATTCCTGTTCGAGCAACCATATCAACCGGCGAAATGAAAATAAAAAATAAAAAAAAATCAAGATTCAAGCGACAAAAATCAGACATTGGTATAAAGAGTCCATGAGTTTGTAAATGGGAAACAAAATCAAGGAAAATTATAAACAAATTAGACAAATGAAGAAATCAACTAACAGATCGACAGAGACATTGAAAAGGAACCCCAACACCTCCGTAATGAAATCTTGGGCAACCAGGGAAGGGAAATGCCCTACTGATGGCGGGAAAAGGACCAAACTAAGGGGAAAGCAAAGAGTTTATGTTGAATTGAGCACCTCAAAGTTAAATGAAGTGCCAATGTTAACAATAAAGTAGGAGAATGGTTTGCAGTAGAGATCTTCGATGCAAACTGAAGAGATTCTGCTCTAGAATGCGCGAAGAACTGATCTTTCATAACGTATTTTAGAAGGAAAGCTCCTACATTAAAGAAACATGTTAATGGAACACTCAACCCCAATTTTGGGAAATACCTGCAACAGCCAGACAAGTAAGCAGCAAGACGATATATTGATCGACGATGAACAACAAATGTACACAAAAAGCGAAAATGGTAAAGAAATCGATCCTTGCTCGATGAGAGTTCAATCTTCAGTTTCCCAAACCAGAACCGCAAGAGATCGCCAGCCAAAAAGAGAGAAGGCCAAAAGATTGCGTCTTTAATCATTTTCATTTGTCTAATTGAGGAAGAAATGGGAAAATCAAGGCCAAGTACGATTGCTGCTTCCAAATCAAGCGAAGAAGCTGCCGGCGTACCAATCATGAAAAAAAGATACCATCTTGAGTATTGCAACCATTCAAGAGAAAAGAACCCCCCGCAGAACCATATTTATCATGGCAAAAAGAAAGAAACACTGAAAATCGCGTTACAGAGGACGAGCAGGTACCAAACATTAAGCACACAAGAAGGAATTTTTCGACGAAATCAGATGCTGCGAACAAAAATGAGGGTAGAGATGAGAGGAAAACACCCGCGGAGAGAGAAGGTGAGACGAACAAGGGAAGAAGCTCACACTGAACCCAAGAAGGCAGAGGAAGCGCAGAAAACTGGCAAAGCCAAAAGTCGGCAAAGTGACTTCAATATTACAGGGGAGAAAAAACGAAAGATGACAAAATAGCTAATAAATAGCTCTTTTATAGTTTCAATTTACTCACTGTGCCAAAAATTTTCATCTCCGTAGCCGCCCCGCATCTCAAGGTAAATCATGAGACTATATATATATATATATATATTTACTAGTTGGTAAAAATTTCTGAATCTTAATAAAAATTTTAAATTCTATATAAAAATTGATTTTTATTTATCTATATGCGCTGTTTTAATTAACGGACTCAATTTTTTTCATTTCCATGTATGACCGTACAGAGGTGATTGGTAGAATCTTGACAATTAATAATAGCCGTTGGAACTTAATTAGATTTTTTTTTTTGCTCTTTCTTAAAATTAAATAACCATACAGTCGCTAGTCCTTGAGATTTTGCACAAAAATGGAGAAAAAAACTAGCAATTTTTATTATTTATCAGTGTTTTTTTTTTCTCCTTCAAACTAAATAATCAATTCATATATTAGGGGCTTTTACTTGCGGAGAAGAAAATATATATATATAATGATTGATCCAGACGTCGAAGCTTTATTTGTGCGGAAGAGAATTAATGGCGTAGAAAGCACGAAACTCATGATAGAGGCAACTTTGGAAATTATCGGTGCATATTTTTTTTCTCCTTCTTTAAAATTGAATAATCAAATCAATTTGTAAAAAAGTTGACCACTCATCCCTGTAAGTATAAGAAATAATACTTGTGAGATCACTCTGATAGTTATGATTCGATCTCTATTGATTACAGATTGCAGAGTGGATTTCATCGTTTTCTATTCGTTCGTGGATTATAGAGGTGGATCCTCATTTTTTAACTGGATCGATGTGAAATACGAACTCAATTGACGTACATACTTCTCACAAAGAACTGACGACGCCACATTCTAATTTACTTTGTGGTCGATGGACTCTTCAGACCGAACTACTGTCAATTCTGAACCCACTTGTTAATAAAAAAATAATAATAATAAATAACGGATAATGGATGATAAATATTGATCCGACATAAATATTAAACAGCTATGGAAATCGAACCGGGCTCCTATAATTAATCAAATCAATTCCGATGCCAGAGCAGAAGGAAATCTGATTCCAAAAAAGGTATAGGATTTAAGACAGAATCGAATTTATCGCTATATTCTTGCCTTCTTAATATTGAATAATTGATAGAGATCATCAAAGAGAATGGATTTCGCAAAAAATAATCTATCCATCTCCCTTCCTTTTCATTACTTAAAAGAAGAAACTAAACGGATAATTCAAAGCCGTTTTTGTGAAATGATTTATGGCTCGAAAAGCAATAGCCCAAAACAAAATCAAATTGATGATTCTGTCTTCTTCTTCCTCTCATAATTGAGGACCTCATAAGCGTACTATACAACTCCTTATCAGTCGATTTTACAATCATCATAACAAAAATAAATTACGGAGACATTTGCTTGACCGATCGCTAACGAAGACGAAAGGGCAAGCATTTTCAAAGGGGATCAATCTTTATTCATTGTGACAAATTTATCGCATCCGTGGGGATGACACCCCTTCAACTATAATCATATAAAAGAGGGATATCCTCCGTTACGAACAATTTCAAGTCCTATCTGGGATATCAATTTGGCTCTAATATCGCCATGGGATAGGATGGGTGTATAAACCCAGTTATTGTCCTGATAATCCTTCCAAGTCCTGATGCCCCCTAAGGAGGTAAGAGTAGCGATCGTATATTGAGTTTAACAAAATCGTCTAGGGTTTTGTGGATCGACTAGTGACTTCTTCCACCAATGGTCTGGCATGGACGACAGAAATATAACAGTCACTAATATACTCGTAGTCAGTCTGCCATAATGAATTCTTCGAGGTATTCTTTCATTAGTCATTCCCTTTGGATCGAGGAATTAAAACTCAGAGTTGCATCCCAGTCAGCAACACACCATGCATAATATTCCAAAAGAAAACAAAGAGCTGTGAGGATCGAGCATTTTTCAAATTCTTAATTTTCGAGTACGTACGGGAGATCCCCAATCTATAATGGAAAGAGAGCTTCCTTTGATTTTATCTTTTATATTTGCTTTTCGAATTCTCCCCCATATCAAATGATGGCTAACCTTCTCCAGTTAATTTATTGCGTGAATAAAGTCATAACTTAAGAACTATGTCAGCATGGCTGAGAGAATCATCTGTGTGAATGTGATGCATCTTGGCAAGGAAAGCATGCGCTTCGCCCAACTGGAAATTTCCTCTTTGTCTTCTCCATCGAGTGCTATTTAGTTTTCCTTCTAGAAATTAGTTTGAAGTCCAAATATTTATCTACCAGGACTGTTGTTCTGGTTGAAATCGATCGATCGTTTATATATATATAAGCTTAAGTTAAAAGGATCATGTAATATATATGAATATCATACTTATTTTATGTAGGACCACTAAAGAAGCCTGCTACCTTAAACGTGCACTCTCATGCCTAAACCCTAAAACTACAGTTTGATACTTTCTTTTCTACCCAAGCAGATGAGGAAACTTAATCCTTTTTATAGATTATACGTTGGTCATCTACTCATCTTCACTAGAATATGCACAGTGCCAAAAGTTAGGACTGGGCTTTAATACGTTGGTCATCTTCACTGGAATACGTTGGTCATCTCAATGCAAATACACTGGGCTTTAAAGACAAGGGACAGCGTTCACTATTCATCTCCATATTCTAAACTGAGACAACTTAATCACGAATTCATCGAGCCGTGCCACTTCTCCAGCAAGATCACTATAAATATATTAATTTTCCGTGCGGCTACTTGTCCAACATTGATTACTTGAATTATTGATAAGTCGATCGCAAAGAATCACCTCCATTTTTATAATGTCCTAGAAGTAAGTACTGTGCAATACAATCAAATAGCACGGGCCATCTATTGACCTACCAGTTCTCTGCTGTTCAAATAAATTTAAACAGTTGAGTTACTTAAACTTCACACCTATTATTGTCCCGCTCTCTTTTAATTTGCCGGGGCACTGAACATATGGCATCGTCCCCGTGCTTATAATGAATTTCGCCATTCCCCTTGTCGTCCACCAACTCAACAACGTGCGTACTCATGCCGACAGATTGTCAATTTTCTTCAGTACTTTGATGATTCCTGTCGTGTAATTGAACAGTCCTATTGCATGATGCAATAGTAGAGTAATCTCTCGTATATTTTTAATTTAATCTGAAATATATTTATGAGTTTTTTTTTTTTGAATTAGATGGCAAACTAGATCTATAGTAAATATTAGACGGTTGATTCAGTGAAAATTTTTTTTGATGAGATTGAATTGATCCCTTTCGTAATTAATCGAATCAATATTTAGATATCTAATGCCAACTTATATATAAATAAGAGATCAATAGCTACAAACAAATACTCTCGGAAGCAAACAAAATGTGTAAAAAATATAAAACTAATATACCATCGATGATGACTGGCCAAGTGAAAGAAAACTCAGAATGACATCCATGAATGGCCTGCGTCTTCATCAAGAACCGTACGTACCAGCTTTAATATTGATCTTGACAAATAAAATGGCATTGAAACTCAAAAAACTATTTCGGCAACAATGGCCAGTTGAGTGCATCAATCATAATGCAATGTATTGAATGACGGAACATGAGTCTGAACTGATCTGCATGCACTGACATTTACGACGATCGACGAGGAGATGAGTCTGATATATGCTCGTATAATTCCTTTATAACTAGTTATAAAAAGTATATATATATATATATATGCTTGTATAATTCCTTTATATTTTCTCAACTTCCTAAGATTGGCAGATGCAGCAGCACCTTCATGCCCTCATACCCCATTAATTAGGGTTGTGCCTCTGCACGTCATCAAGAAGCTACTTAATTAACGAGGTCCACACTGTTGAATTTGCAAGGCAAGCTAGAGTAATTCTAGGTTGTATATATTTGAGCATCTTGAAAAAAATAAAATAAAACAGTTGAGTATTTACAGTCCATCTTCATTAAGATTTTCAGCACCAGCTGGCTTTAATTAGTAAAACTGTAAAAGACATGCAAAGGTAAACGCAGGTCCATGAGTCAGCGAATCGATTGGGCGATCAAACACGAGCTCACGATGACACCTTCAGTGTGCCGAGAGATTTGCCTATTATATTAATTATTAGTTTTATGTCCTTGTATTATATTTCTCTATAAATTTATAAAAACTATAGAAAAATAATTTGATAAATGAAACTTGGACAAATTTAATAACAAGCCAATTCATGAAATACCCAGGAATAATCTTAACGAGTTTAAAGCTATCAAGTATCGATTATGGGTATACACGTACACCGATTGAGGGGGATATCCAGCAGGAGTAAACGATCTGCTAGCATTAATTATGAGATTTATCACAGACGTTTTTGATTAATAATAAAAAAAATCATTTACAAGACCATAAATTTATACACGGGCAACACAGACTTAAACCAGAGTGGAGCAAGTGGAGGTGGACGGGTCAAACAGAGCAGGTAGCAGGTATTTCCTACCGTCGATTCCATTCGCGTTGTAGCTGGCCCCGGTGGAGGGGTCCACACTCAAGTCGCCGGGATAACCAGGATAGGACCCTTTCGCGTACACCCCAGGGCACGCCGTGGCCGCCTCCAGCGGCGCCGACTTCGGCCCCTGGTAGAAGCCGTCTCCGAACGGATTCGTGACCGCGCCGGCCACCATGCTCGCTAGGTTGATCACCATGCCGTCGGCCCCGACGTCGCCGTTGGGGGCCACCAGGGGCGGCGTCTGCGGGCCGTAAAGGGGCTGGTGGAAGGGCCAGGCGCACTGGCCGGGGCACTGCTTCGCCGCGTTCCCCACCCAGATGTAGGCCGTGCCGGACTTCCGGTTTGACCAGTGCGATCCGCACCGGCTCATGCAAAAGGCCTCGACGGCCACGTCGTCTGCCGTGAAAACCACCGCGATGCCGCCCTTCTTCTGGCCGACCTTGGCCGCCAGCTCCGACACCTGCGACAACTTCAGCGACTTGCCCAGCGAGCATTCCTCGTCCGACACTTGGCTGGCCACCACGATGCTGGTCTTCTTCACGTTCCCGGCTTTCGACAGGTAGAGTTGGTCGATGGCGCCCCACCATTGGTGCACGGAAGGGGCTAATGGCTTCGTCTGGGAGGTGGGCGTCAGGGAGAGAAGGAAGTCGGAGATGATGGCCTTCTGCGAAGGGGTAAAAACCCCGTACCACACGACGGAAATAGGGAGGTCACCATGGAGCACAGCTCCATTGTGGTACGTGAGGAGCTCAGCTGGCTGCTGAACTAAGCTCGTTAGCCTTCTCGCTCCCAGGCTCACTTGAGCCAAGCTCACAAGGACGAGTAGCGCAACGGTTATTTTAGAAACTTGGAAAGAAGCCATTCGAGGTTTAAAGAGTCGAAAAGTTGAGTTTTGGTGCCGAGTGAAAGCGCGAAGGGGAGGAGTATTTATAGGTTAACAAGCATGAAGCTTCATCTCAGTTTCGTGGTACAGAATTATTGGAATGGACACCAGGGGACACGTCGAGTGTATCATCGCGTCGCCTGTTCCAGCCTACACTCTGCTGGCAACACTCGCGTGTTTAAAATATTGAGGTGGTCAAAAAAGACTATACAGACATCAATAGGGGAGGCCGATCACGCAGATTCCGCCGCCGATTTATGGCGGGCGGCTGAGATTTGCATGTGACTTTGTGAGGGATGAACGTTTCCTACCCAGCTCTCCTTCACAAGCTGTGCATATTTGAGTTTGCATTCCTGCTCCTCGCTGAGACGACAACTGTATGTTCATCAATAATTTGAAGCTTAGTGGTCCAATATTTTGTTGATATCTTGCATATTGATGCATGGATCAAGTGACACGCACGCCAAATTTTCCAAGGCGCGTAGTCAGCGATCCATTATTCTCATAAATATCTATTATAATTAATTAACATCGTTAACAGAGCAGAAATATAATAACATGAAGCATTAAAATCACGGTTAATGCATGGACAGCTAGAACGCACAATGTGTGGATTCCATGGACTATGCTGCAGGTCCACTCTTCCCCATCCCAATGCTCTCAACGTGGGTTGCAATGGCATGGCAGCAGCTTCACTACGCTCCAGTTCAAAATGAATTATATTCACGTTAACACCACGCCTTAAAACTTGTTTAATTAATGGGATCGAGAATTTGGTGCAGAGAAGTGCAGATCACTGAGGGGAGCATGCGATGAAACAGAATTTAGCACTCGATATGGTCTCCTTGGAAGGAGCCCACGAAATCTTTTCTTAGATTACACCCCTGCATGATCGATATCTTTAAACAACAACAACAAAAAATTAAGAGCGAAGAAAGATAAGGTCGAGGAAGGCACGTGTGCAGTGCAGCCGTCCAGAGATTCCCTTCACGAGTTTGCCTTAAGGCTCCCTCACGTCTGCTAATCCATTTCGATCTCTCAATTAAAAGAATGAGACAAATATGCACCCACACTGCTGTTTACGTCAAAATAGTTGATGGGCAAGGAGACAAATCGTAAACCACGGTCGCTTTTGCCGACGTCTTGGGCGGCGCGTCTCAAAGTGCATGGCACCGCCCAGCCCAGCGGCCGGCTCCTTCCTTCCTCTTTATTCCATGAATCATACAATTCATAGAGTGGAGTTTTGTGGTCGGTTCGCCTCACCTTCCTTCGCTTAAATGTCTAGTTTAATGCCTCCGACAAGCCTGTCCACGTAAAAGTCCAACCTCATCCATTGCGAGTTCATCATTTCCATCACCACCCTGTTCAACCTTAATAATTAGAAATTTATTGTGATGATCCATATTTATTTCAAGGGGAAATTTGATATTTTCATTTTTTTATATATATAATAGCTAGGTAGAGTTTTTCCCTGATTTACTTCTTGCGTAAATACCCGTGGAGATTGGGTGAAGTTAATAACGTGCCGATTATATACTCGTAATTTTTTATTAATTTTTCAACTAATATTAAATGCTTTTATTTTCTTCCATCAATCTATCTCATAGAGCCAAGCCAAGTGATAATTTACCCTAGCATCAGCTTGGGAAAAAAATTTCTTTACATTGAATCACAGTGTAAATTTTTTTATATATTTTTAGTTAAGATTCAGTCCGGAATAAAAAAAATTGATAGATGATTGGCCTGAAAGTTAATTCTGTTTTTATTCATAATCATTGATGCAATTGACAAAAATAGAGAGAATGATCTGACATCAAAAAGAAATTTTAAATTCTCTTTAAAAATTAATCCTTACTCTTTCGGTAAATATTATTTTTCCCAACTAATTCACGATCTTGGTGGAGACTTCTTCTTGCATGCATTTATTTTAAAGTTGCCGAGTGATATTGATTGATGTGATAAAATATCAACTGACTCAATTCAACACGGTGATGTTTTACCTGATATACTTTTGTTTTCCTAAAATTTTTTTTTAAAAAAAAAACCCTAAATCTCTAAACTTCATTGCTGTAAAATGGAAAATATTTACCACCGAAATTCCTATCTATCTCCACCTGCTAGATGTTCCCACGGATATGACATAATAGTTAAGACATAACGAAATTTAAGGATAAGACAAAAGTCGATTTCGAAAAAGATCTAAGATTTTTTTTTAAATTCAGATGACTTTCATGTGTCTTGATCACTAAGTCAAAATCCATAAAACCTTTCATAATTTATCTTCCTCATAATGATTATAAGACAATCGATAAAAACCATTAAATTAATAAATTTCAATCTTTTATGGATCTCTACCTCCTAGATCTAGCTCAACGTGGATCTAAGAGGTGGAGATGCATGTGTTGCTTCTAAGATCTCCACCTCCTAGATATCCATGTTGAACTGGCATATGACATCTTAACGGTGTATGAATGGGCGACAAATAAATGATTAACCTAAACTGAATCACCAAAAAGAGATAAAATGTTGATCACCGTGCGTTGCAGAACAATTAATTAGATGAGTGGCATTTCCCCAAGTTAGCTGCTTGAACTACAAATGAACGAATGATAGGTTGGAGCTAAGTTTGTCGTTGAAATGTCCAGCATTATGTTTAAATTTGATAAGTTTGTAAAAAAAATTAAACAAACTTCGATGTTATAGGCAGTGAAGGCTGCTCAAATCAGTATTTTAATATTCAAATATTTTTTAGATATCAATTTTATATTCACCAGATAAATTAAATTTTAGCAATCTACCGTAATTAAAACGTCTAATCTATATTTTTATTTAACTAGTTGATCATTAAGTAAGCGGTAATAAATGGTTTATAATTTTGTATCATGGCTCATGTTAAATATTTAATAATATGATTCTTTTAGATGTGAAAAATCATAATCGAGTATGGAAGGGATGAGATCCGTGAGATTCAGAAGAAGTTCAGGGGCTCGAGAAGCCTAGGCTAGGCAGAACTTAGGTGCTCGAGAGCTCAGATAATCGAGAACTCAAATAAATTGGAGTTTGGGTACTCGGGAGTTTGAGCGCTTGAATGTTTGAGGAGTCGAGGGCTCAAGGTGTGGGAGTTAGGCAATAACGATATGGGCAAACATGGTCAGGTATTGACATGGTATGAGTGGAAGTAGTGACAAACCTTATTGAGGTGTGACCATGGTACGGATACAAGTGTCTATGTACTGTGAATAGTGCAAGACGACGTGGCAACATGCCGTGAGGAGGTATGGGCAAGGCGCCTCCGAAGCGACGCTCATTAATTGCGGTAAGAAGTCAAATATATAAAAGGGGAGAAGAAGGTAAAAAAAAAACGATAATGCAAATATATATAACAAAATTCATTTGGATTTCATTTTTTTTTTCATTTTCCTCGTGTCTGACTTAGGCATCAGAGGGGCATTATCAGAGCACCAACACCCTTTGACCTATGTTATATAGGATCTCGATGCGACCAGACGAACAGACTCTCCTCAGAGGATTCGACATGAAAGGGTTGATCTCCAGTCATATCATTTGACGTCGTTTGTGGGAACTTCCGAGCGAAAACATTGAGGATGTAGTCACGGAAAGTTCCTTTTTCTACCTTTGCTTCTGAAGAGGCCCTATAACCTTGACCCATGACTAGTTGGCTATGATTGTATAGAAGGTTGTAGCAGAGACTTTGGCCCAAAGCAACAGGAAAGTCACTTAGAGCTGTCAAACGGGCCAACCCATGATGGCGCGGGTCAACCCGTCGTTAACTCAACATTTAGCGGTGAGGGACGGGCCGACCTGCCATCTCGGCGGATTGAGAAATCTCCAACCCAACCTAACCCAAGGCGGGTTGCGGGTTAGGTGGGCCAACCCACGGGCCACAAAAATAAAAAAACTATATCTAAAATTACTAAGGTGTTGAGAGTTTGAGGCGATGATCGGTAAGGTAGATAGAGTACCATGATTTAAAAAATAAGCATTTGAAGTAACTAAAATCTTATAATCGAGATTGACCGACAAAGTTGAGTACCGATATTTTTTATTCTTTCAATGTTCGAAAATATTCAAAACTTGATAATATGTAAATTTAAATTTTTACTCCTCCAAATAGAGATCCAATTGAGATTTTTTTAGCTCTTGTAATTATTTAACATTGATATGCCATTATTTCCTACATCGATTGGAATAGTAGTGATTAGAGCTGTCAAACGGACCGATCCATGGCGGGGCGGGTTAAATCCGTCGCAAATCTAATATTTAGCGGAGAGGGGTGGGCTTTCCCGCCATTTTGGCGGGTTGAGAAATCTCGAATCCAATCCAAGGCGGGTTGCGGATTAGGCGAGCCAACTTGCGGGCCAAAAAAATATATAAAAAATCCAAAATTATTGAGATGGTGAAGGCTTGAGGTGATAACCGACAAGATGATAGAATACCATGGTAAAAAAAAATATACATTTGAAGCAACTAAAATCTTGTAATTGAGACTCAATTATCAATTAACAATATTAGGTACCAATATTTTTTATTCTTTCAACACTCCAAAATATCCAAATCTTGATAGTATACAAATTCAAGTTCTAGCTCTTTCAAGATTTAATTGAGATTTTTCGGCATTTGTAATTAGTTAACTCTGATATATCATAATTTCCTATATTAATTAAAATTGAAATAGTAGTGACAAAATAATTATAAACTAGTTAGAGTATATCAAAAAAAATATTAGAGTACCTAAATCAAATATTTTTTTTTATTATTTTCTTTAATTTCTCCTACACTTTGTGCTGAGTTATATGTGTGATAAAAGAAGATTGTGATTATGAACTTGTTAGTATTAGAATATAGATAAAAAAAAGCTTAAATAAATTTTTTTCACAAATTTTATCTTATTTTGATATTTCTCAACCCGCGGGCCAACCCAAGCCCGCCGCAGGCCAACCCGTCTAACCCGCAACCCGGGCGTGTTGATTCGTTTAGGCCCGCCAAAATGACGGATTGATAAAATTTTAACCCAACCCGCTTAAATTACTTGACGGGGCGGGCCAACCCGACGAGCCTAACTCAACTTGACGACTCATTTGTCCATCACCTCCACTGCATGAGTGAATTAAGACCTTTGTCACAAGTCAAGGAGTATGATTTTTCTCCTCCCCTGAGCAAGGAAAGGAGAGAGAACCCAAAAGAGTACCGATCGGCAAAAGGCCCAAGCATGGCTCGAACAGTTCTCTACTTCATTTATTAGAAGCAAGAAGAGAGCTAACTGGTGATGTACACGGTGTAAAAGAAGTTGATTATTTTTTATCGAAGCGATTGTGCTGGAAAAAATTTCCTCTAGTTTTTGTTCCCCTCACCTCGAGAAATATAATGATTTTGTGGACCCGAAGGAATATCTGTGCAAGTTTGAGAATGCATCTATTTTGCATTAATATTCTGACGCCATTAAGTGTCAGGTATTTGGCATTATGCTAATGGGATTGACACAAAAATAGTTTTAAGTGTTGCGGGGTGGATCTATGACCTCCTTCGAAAACCTGAGCGAAATGTTCTTATAACATTTTGCTAATAGTAAAAAATATAAGCAAATCACTTTTGGCCCGCTCAATTTGAAGCAAGAGTCGATCAAACCCTTGAGGGGTATATCCAGTAGTTCACTTGAACAACTCTAAAAATTCTCATCGCAACTCCTGAAGTGCTCATAGCACCAACTCTTCATCCCAAAGGTTGAAGGAGGAGGCTTTCTTTCGTTCCCTAGTGAAAAGACCCTCGGGGAGTTATGAAGAGTTGTTGAGACGAGCGAAGAAGTATATTGATGTAGAAGAAGCTCAGAGGACCTGTTAAACTATGAAAGGGTCTGCTTCGAGATGAAGCTCAACAAGGAAGAGGATGCACCCTGACCAATGCTTGCTTGACTAGATAAATTCAAGTCATTCCAAGGGGGAAGCCTCGGGAGTTGGGATGACCCATGGGTGTTATGGCGGTCAAATACTTCCGTTGTTTGAGTATCCCCTAAGAGAGGATTGTGAGGATTTACAAGCAACACTAAGTCCTCCAACGATAGGAGGGCTATGTAGGGGTTCCCCATAACCCCCGTCTCCCTACTTTTTTGTGTATATCACATGAAATACGACCATTAGATTGATGACTACCAGGGCTTAAAGTGGGAGATTGAGCGAGTTCGAAGGGAGCACCCTCACATGCTGTGATACTTGGAGTCTGATTCAAAGAGTGTCAATTTTGGAGGAACCTTTCCCCAAGAGCCTCTACTCAACCAAGACCCTATGCACCCCAAGGGAAGGGGATGGTCATCAGAACTATAGGAGAAGGTATCAAGGAGAAAGGGGCGACCAGAATCGCACCCTAGCTTCTGAGAATCTTCTTTCTCAGGGGATCATCAATGTCATTGTTAGAAGGGTGATTGATGGTGACTTCAACTGATTTCGAAAATCACATGCTCGCCTGATGAAGAGCCTGACCATCAAAGAAAGTCGAGTTGTTCGGGATGTCCCACATAATGACACCCTCATGATCCATACTACAATTGCAAATTATGAAGTAGCTTGGTCCCCATGGACTCGGTAAGTTCAATAAATGTGGTGTTCTAAGACCCTTTCAACCAAATGCAGCTCGAGGAAGCACAAGTACAGGCTATAGTGACAATGTTATTTGGCTTTGCAAGAGTTGTAGTGCACCCTCTCGGACAAATCATCTTGCTTTTAATGTTGGGGGATGAACCGAAATGAAGGACTAGTATGACCTCCTTCTTAGTGATAGTTGCCCCCTCGGCTTATAATGTCATATTAGGGTAGCCATTTCTCTTTGCCTTTATGGTTGTTGCATCTCTTCACCATCATAAAATAATGTTTCCAATGGGGTGAGGAGTGGGAGAAGGGCAAGGAGACCAAAAGGATACATGAAGATGTTATGTAGAGGTAGTCCGGAAAGACTAGAAGTGGGCCCGCACATAGGGGTAAGATTGTTGATGCTATGATTGTTTTTGATGCTCATGTCTTAGAGGAGGCCCCACTGAGAGAAACACCATAGAAGAAGGAGATCTTGTGGAGATATCCGAGGGAAAGATCACACAGGTAGTGCATGAGCTTGAGCCCACAATCAAAGAGGATTTTACCACATCTCTGGAGAATTACATATGTCTTTGCAAAAGATTCATGATTTGGCGGGAATCGACATGGGTCTTGCATAGCACCATTTTAACATTGTTGAAGGAATTCGTCCAACTAAGGCAACCA
The DNA here is from genome assembly GCA_025175895.1 of Wurfbainia villosa. NCBI lineage: Eukaryota > Viridiplantae > Streptophyta > Magnoliopsida > Zingiberales > Zingiberaceae > Wurfbainia > Wurfbainia villosa. The sequence continues at coordinate 465,140 of JAKLTH010000280.1, forward strand.
TAAGCCCTTGGTCTGACCCGAGTAGTACACTCAATTGACACACCCATAAGCCCTCGATCCAACCTGAATGATCTACCCAGTTAAGGCAACCATAAGCCATTAGTTTGACTTGAGTACTCCACCCAATCAAGACACACACAAGCCCTCGGTCCGGCTTGAGTACCCTCATTTCGCCTAGCAAAACATTTATAAGTCCTTGGTTCGACCTGAATGATCTACTCAGTTGAGACAATTCATAAATTCTCAATCCAGTTTGAGTGTTTTCCACTCCACTTAATTGAGACAGTCCATAAGTCTTTAATCCGACTTGAGTATTTTCATTCCGTCCAACTAAGACAGTTCGTAAGTCTTTGATCCGACCCAAGTGTTTTCCACTTCATCCAACAAAGACAATTTATAAGTTTTCGGTTCGGTCTAAGTATTTCCACTCCACTTAGCCGAAACAATTTGTAAGTCCTCGGTCATGCTTGAGTATCTAACTTAAGAAGAAGAAGTATTAATAATAGATACACAAGTACTTACATCAAATTTATTGGAATTGTCTGACTAGTGTGGGAGGTGACTAATGTACACTCGGGAGCCTCTAATGACACAGATAGGAGCTCGACACTCGAAAGCTTTAAAGATGGGAGTTTAGGTACTCGAGAGCTCGGGTATTCAAGAGCTTGGATGCTCGGGTACTTGAGAGCTCAGGCACTCGGGTGCTTGAAGAGTCAAGGGCTCAAGGTGTCAAGAGTCGAAAAATAACGATAAGAGCTGACGTGGTCAAGTATCAACATGGTATGAGCAAACTTAATGACAGACCTTATTGAGGCGTGACCATAGTACGGATGAAAGTGCCCATGAATTGGGGGCTACGAGCCGACGTAGGAACATGCCATGTGGAGGTACAGGTAAGATGTCTTCGAAGAAATACTCATTAATTATAATAAGAAGTCGAATCTATTAAAAAGGAAAAAAAATATGTAATGAAAAATAGATAATGCATAATTTATAAAATAAATTACTTTATTATATTGTATTGTATTCTATTTTATTTTTTTTTCTTTCTATTTGATTTAAGAATAGAGAGACGTGGTTAAAATATCTACGTCCTCTCCTCTGATCTGTATTATATTTAATATGATATCAAGGCGATTAGGCGGACAAACTTTCTCCAAAGTACTCGATGAGAGAGGGTCGAACTCTCCACATCAATTATAAATGGACCTTTCACTATTAGTATCGTGGATGGTAATAACACATATGACCTAACCATAAAAATGGCACTCTCTTGGATAAAATAAACCATCCGGGCTGTTCATCACTGTACCCTATAAATTCGTTGTAAATGAGCTGTATGAATATGTGAGAATACATTTCATGTATTAATTAAACAGAATTGGAAACAGCTAGAGGATTGAGTGGACTAGACTATGTTTCCGTGACGGTTCACAGTGACACCTGTGAACAGATAAGGATGCATCTATTGACCAATAGGATCACTGCTGTGCCCACTTAAATTCGCTGTAAAAGCTGTCGATGGAGTAAAGTGATTCCACAGCAAAGCTGTCGCCAACCGAAAAGCTTTCTACCCTCCCTGTGATGCTGCACCTGCACCATGTCTCAAGGGTGCCTGTCGCCAACAGAAAAGCCTTCTAATCTCCCTGTGATGCTGCACCTGCACCATGTCTCAAGGGTGCCGATGGCCTTTGTTCCAATCCACGACTTCGAGAGTTTCTCAAACCACAATCCCTTGCCAGTTTGATCCACGAGCGTCGCGCGTTGACTTAGGAATAAATAAATCATTTGTCTTTTTTTTTTTTTTGTGCAGCTGTCTCCCTGATGTTTCTAGCAAGATCTCATCTACTGCATTAGTCAACTGGGTCCAGATCCTTGTGCAACTAGTAAATCAATTTGTTTCTTCAAAAAAAAAAAAAAGGTTAAAAATAATAACGTGAAAGGGCTGAAATCGATTTATTGCTAACGATCGAATAATATCCCATGAACAGTTTCAATGTGCTCTCATCTATCTATAATTTCAATAATATTTACATATATCAGAAAAAATAAACTGATATTTTGACAACCAAGTTGGAACGAGATGCATGCATGCATACATACAATTAATTAATCTTTAAAAAAAAAAATCTGCATTTGCATAGGAATCGCCGCCTGTGCATGGTTTCTCAGCCAGCTAATTAGCCATCCGCTCTTCACCGCTGGGTATTTTAATTTAGTTCAATTTAATATCTTTATTTAATTTATAATATTTATAATAAAATTAAATTATTTTGAAGACTTGTAAATTTAAAAAACTCATTCTGTGAATATCTAATGCATCCATCAATGATAAAATAGAATAACATTAAAAAAAAAATTAATAAAATATTCTATATTCATTAAAAATTAATATTAAAATTTAATAGGATAAATATTTATACAATACGAACTACATCAATCCGTGAAGTCTAATGCATCCATCAATGACCCATATACTAGCTCAATAGTGATTATTAATTAGTCAATATCTATGGCTTCCTCTCCCCGACCCACCTGTCCATTTAAATTAATTCCCCCATATTAAGTAGCCACTACGCTGCATCATGTCCCAGGAAGCCAGCTCGAAGGTTCCTTCTGCTCTGTTCTCGCAACAGAGCCTATTTATACTCCCCTGCCTCCGTTGCAATCTTCCATCCATCTCCAATTGAAGCTTCAATTCATCATTCCGTTCTAGTTTTGTACTTTTAATTGATGGCTTCTTTTTCCTCAATCCTTGCACTGCTTGTTCTTGCTAGCTTAGCTCGAGCGAGCATGGGAGGAAGAAGGCTAACGAGCTTAGTTCAGCAGCCAGCGGAGCTCCTGACGTACCACAATGGGGCAGTGCTCCATGGGGACATCCCTATTTCCCTCATGTGGTACGGGGCTTTTAGCCCTTCGCAGAAGGCCATCATCTCAGACTTCCTCCTCTCCCTCACTCCCGCCTCCCGGACACAGCCATTAGCCCCTTCCGTGTCCCGGTGGTGGGGCACCATCGACCGATTCTACCTGTCCAAAGCCGGGAACAAGAAGAAGACCAGCATCGTGGTCGCCGGCCAAGTGTCGGACGAGGAATGTTCGCTGGGCAAGTCGCTGAAGATGTCGCAGGTGTCGGAGCTGGCGGCTAAGGCCGGTCCGAAGAAAGGCGGCATCGCGGTGGTTTTCACGGCCGAGGACGTGGCCGTCGAGGGCTTTTGCATGAGCCGGTGTGGCTCGCACTGGTCGAACAGGAAGTCTGGCACGGCCTATATCTGGGTGGGGAACGCGGCGAAGCAGTGCCCGGGCCAGTGCGCCTGGCCCTTCCACCAGCCCCTCTACGGCCCGCAGACGCCGCCCCTTGTGGCGCCCAACGGCGACGTTGGGGCCGACGGCATGGTGATCAACCTGGCGAGCATGGTGGCCGGCGCCGTCACGAACCCGTTCGGAGACGGCTTCTATCAGGGACCAAAATCGGCGCCCCTGGAGGCGGCCACGGCGTGCCCCGGTGTGTACGCGACGGGATCCTACCCGGGCTACGCCGGCGACCTAAAGACAGACCCCTCCACCGGGGGCAGCTACAACGCGAACGGGGTCGGCGGTAGAAAACACCTGCTGCCTGCTCTGTTTGACCCGACCACTTCCACTTGCTCCACCCTCGTCTAGATTCCGTTTCCTAATTTCTATTCGCCATCCCTGTACATCCTGCTACCTGCCTCAAAGATTTTCTTAATTCTTTTTTTTTTCTATAAGCTATTAATAAAATAATCTCTATCTTTCGAACTTAAACCCACGATCAAATAAACAATTACTCTGGTCGAATTCACAAGTGCTACAGGCTACAGCTACATCATGGAACACATTTGACATTGTACCGATTCAAACATACATGACATTTGCTGAAATATGCAATGTCTAAGAAATCAATTGCATTCTTCAAGACATCCATGACGTGATTGGCGGCTACAGTGTGCTCCCGGCGTACTGTACGGATATATTTACCGACCACCAAGTTCAACCGTAAGAAATGGACGCAGAGAAAAGCTCGTGGCTGGTTAAAAACCATAGCAATCAGTTATGGGATATGGTGAGGAAGTTCAACCAATGGCTGGGTTTGAGTGTGTTCATCTCTGAAAAAGATTATATTAAAATGTGGTTTTAATCCTGGAGGACGAGGTCAGGCGGCCGCATTTACTCGGTCAAACTCCAATTCCGAAGTCGACGCAAGGGTTAGGGTCCTCCCACAATCCCTGAACTGATCTGGTGAGACATCTGTCACCTGCACGGACCTCTATTGATGTGGAAACATCCCATTTGTTGCCATTCCTACGCCTTGCTCTTTGGACTGCTCTCTCTCTCTCTCTCTCTCCTTTCCTTTCTCCTTCGCATTTACAAAAAGAACTAAGAAGACCATGAAGTAGCTGCCCCCCTCCCTCTTCACTCCATGACAAGTTCACTTCCCAGACAAGGCTTCCTAATTCTCACACTGCTAACTCTTCTTCCTGTGCTTCTCTGGCCGGCCTCCTCTCTCGATGACTCGCTGCTGATTTCTTCTTCCCAGGTACACGTCTGGCTCCGTCACTTGTAGCCCCCCGTGTCTTTTTCTGTGCTGGTTACCGTTGGATTCATATCATTGGCAACAGGTAGTTCTGGTGGATCAAGACAAGGCCCGACTGGGGTCGACGCCGCCCAACTGCCGCAACCGGTGCAATCGGTGCACCCCATGCACAGCGGTGCAGGACCCGGCGCCGCCGTCCGGGTCGCGGCTGAGGGATGGCTGTTCGTTGCCCATCGACCAGTACTCCAATTACAAGCCGTTGGGGTGGAAGTGCAGGTGCGGCGATCGCTTGTACAACCCTTGATTAATTTGATGCATGGTGGTTAGTTGGAAAGAATCCTACCCTGTCCTACTATTTTTCTTAATTTAAGTTGCAGAAACCGTAAGAAAACAAGTGGTCTGTCTTTAACACATTTCCAAGCATTTGCAGCCACCTCCGTGTTATGGAATGACTATTTTCTTGACCATCTGAAAATAAAGAATTTACCAAAGTTCACTCACAGGGAGTTCCTGATATGTATCAGAAATTTACAGAAAGCCAACATTTATATACAGCAATATATGGTCAAGAGCATATAAGGGTAGTATACAACTTTCACAAAGAGCAGCTGGGTCTTAGGAAACTCGGACCTTATTGCGATAGTTCATGCAAATTTTTAACAAAATCAAGCACTATATAACCCTTTTTTTCCATGTTCGAGTGAAGCCTAACATTTGAACCGAACAACAATGCATGAAATGTCATCTTTACTTGCTCTGTGGGAGGCTTCCAAAGTCAGCCGCCTAGCTGCTGCTAGTGGATTCTTGATTTTTCTGGCAAGATCAACAGCTTCTGCATTGCTCATAACCTGGTTAAAATCTACAAGAGTAAAGTTGCATCATATGTAGTAAACGAATATAGAAACAGAATACTCGAAGAATATTAAATAACCTTCCAAAGGCCATCACTAGCAAGGATGAGCAACTCTGTATCAGAATTTATATCCTGAACTTGTCTGTCAGGATCTGATCTTAAAAGTGTTTTGAGGTTCTTGTCCCCAAAAGCCCGTGAAACGGCTAATTGCCCATTAACTCTGGCACAGTCTCCTGAAAATCCATGGCAGGAATCTAGTTAATCGTCTAATAATGATAATAATAATAAAGTTCGTATTAGTCATCAAGAAAGGTTATTAACAATGACGAACGTCCTGCTGAATTATTGTAAAATGAGGAATCTAGTTATTCTCTCTTTTGTAAGCAAGATAACATGCTGATGAAATTTGCCAACCACAATTTCGGCCGATTTATTGTAAAATGTAAATATACCAACTTTTCAAATACTAGCAATGACATGCCGCCAACAGGAAGATAAAAATCTACAGAGCCATTTTTAATTTGACTAAGTTATTTTCAATGTTGAGAAAAATATAGAAATATTGCTTAAAGAATGTGCACAAAAGAGACCTCATGAATCAAAAGGGTAAGAGGTTCCTCATGCTTTAAGCAACAAATATTTAGAGCATAAATCTTAGACACTTTTTCCTCTTGAACAAATTCTGTTGCAACACTACATCTTGGACGGTTCCACATGATTTAACTGACAAATATTTAGAGCATGATGATTCTAACATTGCTCTTTAAGATTTAAGTTTTAACGAATTACTTTAGTTTCAAATTTGGGATGGTAGGCTAACAAAGGAGGTATGTAAGCTTATATGACTGTTTACTGTTAGTTTTTGAGCCGAAAAGTTTGGGTGGTGGTCCGGTCTTACAAAGTTAATAGTTCCGATCAAATGTTGCAGCTAATGAAGGGATTTATGAAAATAGATAATTGAACTATTATTAGGTCAGTGTTTGGACTTTATGTTATAGGGATCTCGTATGTGGGAAAAATGGTCAATTAAAGTCACCAACTTTAGTCACACATGGGCCTATGAAAGCTTCATAAACCTTAATGATTGAACTACTATTGCTATAAAAAAGCTAGTCCAGTGCACGAAACTCCTACCAATGCAGAGTCCCGAAGAAGGGTTAGACTTCGAAGAAGGATTGGATCATATTAGGTCTATTATACGCCGTCTTATCCTGTATTGTAAGAGATTTTTTTCGTAACTCAAATTCGTAATCTTTAGGTCACACAATAATAATATTGGTTGGATCTACATGCTACCATAGAAGAAGAGTAGTCCAATGCACGAAGCTCCTGTCAATACGGGATCATGAGGTCTATTATACACAATCTTTCCTTTCTTTGCTAGAGATTGTTTTCGAAATTCAAACTGACCTCTAGGTCACATGATAACAACTTCACCATTACGCCAAGGCTCCCTTTCGATCTAAATACTATCATAATCTTAAATATTTTAGATCATTGGTTGGATCTAAAAAAGTTGCAAAATCAATCCTACTCAGCAATGTTGGTTGAGCCAATGATAATTCAAATGGTTTATCTACTCGAGACGAATGTTGTGGACAATCCTATGTCTCTTAATATCTACAGTTTGTGTTGTATGAATGTATTACACAAGAGGTCATTATACATGTACATACAATTTTTTTAAAAAACTGAGAAATAACAAATACAACAGTTAAGAATAATCAAAAGTTAAAAAAAAAATCCAGTAGAAAGAATGTTGGAGAGTCTTGAAGACCTTCACTGAATGCTTCACTAAGTTCGTGAAAACCTTCAACAAGTCACGGACAGCGGTAAACATCTTAAGCAAGGAAAATGAATTTGAACAAACGTTAGACTATGCAGCCTTCACTTCAGTTTGAATAAAAAGAGAGGAAATATATGCAAATCAATTTGTTATTTTTAAAATATTGCTACCTGGTATGAGGTATAACTAAACAAGTCCTTCAACAGATGTCTAACCTGGCATGTTAGTAACAAAACCACCCCTTGTTTCAATACTCTCACGTTCAGAATTTGGTTCATGATCTGTTGACATTTGGATAATCTCTCCGCGCTTTGCAAGAACAGCTCGTGAATCACCCACATTGGCTACCCATAATTTGGTGCCATTTACAAGGATTGCAGTGACTGCAGTGGATCCACCTCTCCCCAAATCACGACTATGAGAAAGTATCTCAATGTCAGTTTTTTCATAGGCCCTTCTGATGGCTGTCTCAGGATCGGTCCAAAATTCTTCCTGCAAAGGAACAAACATACACAACATCACTTCACCATCTGCATCCAAGAATTCTTAACAATTCAACACAAGAAAAATGGAAATTACCTCCTCCAAAATATTAGCAAATAAATGTTTCTGTAAGTAGGCTGGAACACTATCTCCTAAATGCCCGTCAAAGACAGCAAATAGACCCAGCTCCTGATCTCTCACACATATGAATTTGGCCACATGATAATCCTCTATAGGATGATCCGCTGATCCTTTTAGTAGACTAAAACCATAGCTAATCCTGGTTTGACCTTTTGAGTTCTTACCTTTACCAACAGTTAATGACGGACCTGCAAGCTGGATGCCCATTTGTGTCAGCCAAATAGATATATACGTGATAAGCCATCTTTTGCTTACAATATAATATAGAAATAGCTACACCGATCAGACTTCTAAATATTATAGTGTCTCTACTCAAATTGAGAATGAAGAAAAGCAACAACAGAGTAAAACATCAGCACTCTCTCTGTTCAAGGCATCAAAGAAGTACGGTCAAGCAAATGAGTAATTGTATCAGATGCCTAATTATGGTGAACTTCTCTTCTCTTGCAGTGGAACAATCATCAGATCAAGAAATAAGGAACTAAAATACGAACAAGAGGGCTAAGAATAATATCGTAATTCGCCACAAATAGAGAACTTACAAAGCAGCAAATCTTATCCATGAAATTCCTCACAGCTCAATCCCGGCCCTTCAGATCTGGCACAACTCCCACTCCCAAAATCTCAAACTTCGCCCAAAATATTGACAACTTGCATCACAAAACCCCAAATCCAATCGTTTACAAGTGCAACGCATAAAAAGATGTCAACGCCCCGACCGGTCTCCTCGCCGAATCCCAAATCTGCTCCCTTCAACACCAAGATGCGATTTTTAACGAAGCACGAGATTTAAAATCCGAATTTTAGTAGAGAAATCCACGACTTCGATCCGGATAACTGGAGAAGCAGAGAATCCAGCGATTACAATTAAATCCTCTCCGAGGGAAGTAGAGAAAAAAAATTTCTCACCGATCGAACGAATCCCCACCCCCCTTTCCAGAGACATCAAGAAATCCACAGAGGGGACGGCATGAGAAATCGAACCGCGGAGATGGAAGCTGCGAGTTCGGAGGGAGATGTGATCGGTGGGTCGCTATGAGGAGCAGTAGGTCGGCAGCAGCCAGCCAACGTAAGAAAGGGAGAGCCATAAATCATAGACAGGGCGAATGATTTAACACGAAAGCTTGCGCCCGTTGGCTTCTACGGCACTCGTTGACCTCGCCCTCGCCCTCGCGTTCCTCACACGACGGAAGAACTAAGAAGCCAGTAAATTAGTTCAAAGACTTGGCCTTATTTGGGAGGAGGGTGAGGGAAGGTCATTAATGGAAAGGAAAGGGAAGGTAGATTTTTATTTTTTATTTTTATATCAATTTGGGGTTAGACCATCTCTAATCCGTCATCAAAACATTAAATTTGGTGTATAAATCACACCAAATCATTTCGATCCATACACCATTTTTTAATTAAAAATAGTGCTAAAACATCTCCAATTTATACACCAAAATATTAAATTTGAGGTAAAAATCACACTAAATCCCTCCAATTCATACATCATTTTCTTACCCAACAAATGGTGCATGAATAGTGGCATATCATTTTTGGTGTGGCACTATTCATAGCACCATATTTATTGTTGGGATTTATTTTATTTTATAAATGTTATATTATTAAATATCATAAATAAAAATTAATTTATAATTATTTTTTATCCTAATTATTTATAGTAATATTAATTATTTATTATAAATTTAAATTAAGTGTATTTAATAATATATTTTAATTTTATTATATATATTTATAAATTAAGTGTATGTAATTATTATTTTAATTATAATTACATTTATAAATTATACTATTAATTTCATAAATAAATAATAAAATTTTAACATGCATAAATATAAATTATATCATCTATTACACTGACATACAAAATAAAAATAATAATAATACTAAATCAAAATATTACTAATAAAAATTTAAAAACATGAGTAACACTAAATCTGACAAACAACTACAAATACAAACTATATTAATAAAACACACATAAACTTAAAATTACTTCAATAATATTATAATACTAATATTCGGGAAAATCACTCATCATTCCGCTAAAATAATTATAAAATTAGTCGAAAATATCCGCAGGATTCTGAGATTCTTGATCTTCACTTCTTTTTTTAATTTACATCAGTCATCAGATATCAAGTACGATTTCTCTTCCCTACTAATTCTAATGGTCGACCGCCCCGACTCCACGGAAGTTTTCCAACAGTCGACATGGATAAATCAAGATGACACATGACCCGAGCACGTTTGAACTCATGTAGCATCAAGAAAATCGACCACGCTGAGACGGAGGGGTTGATTTCTACCATCAACCGCACAACACACGTTGCCAGGGCGGAATCGACTCCGGGAAGTGTAGAGGAGAGCCTCGTGATTAACCAACACGTCATTGCCCTAGGGCATTGATCTTCACCTTGATATTAATTGAGTTATGATCCTTTTCCTTGTATCGGAGATGATTTAGATCATTCTCTTTGATGTGCAACTAGATGAGATTCTTGGACTTGCATTCTCTTTTGTATAATTTTAATTTGTTTATTGCGAATATATTCACGCATCATCGGATCAGAGATCGAGTTCAAATTTTTTAACAAAATTTTTGTTTCTTCCTTGTAAATCATAACATCTGTCATTTTTATAGCTGCAGTAGTACTTGCATTCATTGTCTCAACAAGTTGAGAATTAATTTTAATCACCTTTGCAATTTGTTCATCATTTTTGCTTTCTTCACCCTATGAGGTCGTTTATTAGAAGTACCAATGCTATCTGAATCAGTGATATTTAGATCAAAAGCAGACACACAAGGAGATGAAGGTATATAAAATTCTTACTCGGAGAATTATTGTTTAGATGAAACATCATTAGCATTTTGTTGTCGTGATTTCATGCATGTAGTATTTATGTTGTTAGTGCCAAATTTTTCAATATCTTTGAGAATATTTCAAAAATTGTCCAATTTGAATCCCTTTGTATATTTCGGATCTTCTGCTAACAACACTTTGGCACGAGTTAACTGCAACAAAATAATTGAACATTAGTTATGAAGACAATGTTATTAATGAACTCAGACTTTGATTATAAAATTTAGATAGTCTAAAATAAATACAAGCATAGTAACTTACAATATCTTATTCAGATGCTCCACTAGGATTCGTATGTTCGATTTGTCGTATGCAACTTTTCATTTTGGATACTGCACTAAGCATAAAAAGCATTCTTTTTTGCAAAAATCTTGGTGGTCGGCTATAATGTGGAAAATTCGGATCTGTATGATATTCTTTCTCAATTCTTGCCCAAAATTGATCATTCGATTGGTTGATTCCTATGATTGAATTTTGTGAAATATGAAGATAAACATGACATAAGTGTTTATCTTCTTCAAATGAGTATGAAGTTTGTCGAGGAGTTGAACTCATTTTAGTAGAAGAGAATACTCTAAAAAAAAGAGCGAATTAAAATGTACTATACCAAGATCTGGTAAGCCATTATATAGGAAAAAATGGGAATATAAAATTATATAAAATTTGACCCGACGGTAGATAAAAGAATAAGAATCGTTGAACGATTTAGATTTATGCAGTGTAATGTCACGTCAACTACATGACATTGTCCATATGTTATAACTGTCAGCAAGTCACGCCACCTGCACAACTTGTTCCGATGTCATCATTATTGTTTCACATCATTTGTGTGATTTTATCTAAATGTGTTTATTATTATGTTATATCATCTGCACATTAAAAAAATATGTGTTCAGTGTCAGGTCACTTCACTTGTCCAACTTATCCTGATGTTGTCATTGTTGTGTCACGTCATCTGTGCAATTTTGTCCAAATGTGTTCATTGTTAGATCATGTCATCTGCAAATAAAAAAAAGTGTTCAATGTCATGTCACGTCACCTGCCTAACTCATTCTAATATTGTCATTGTTGTGTTATATCATCTATACAATTTTGTCCAAATGTGTTTATTATTATATCACGTCATAAACATAAAAAAAATATGTTCAGTATCAAATCATGTCACCTGTCTAACTTGTCTCGATGTCGTCATTGTTGTTTACATCATCTATGTGATTTTGTCTAAATATATCCATTGTTATATCATGTCATCTGCACACAAAAAATTATGTGTTCAGTGTCAGGTCACGTCATTTGTCAACTTGCTCTGATGTTGTCATTGTTGTGTCAAGTCATCTGTACAATTTTGTCCAAATATGTTCATTATTATGTCATGTTATCTGCACACATAAAAATATGTATTCAATGTTAGGTCACGTCACATGTACAACTTGTCCTGATATTGTCATTGTTGTGTCACATCATCTGTGCAATTTTGTCCAAATATGTTCATTGTTAGATCATGTCGTATGTACAAAATAAAAAAATATAGATATAAGACACATTATAAATACATACCCTATAATCAACATGTACTTCATTCATTCAATTATCTTAGAAAATGAATAACAATAATGAAGGATCATCAAATTTATCATCTTCAAGCTCTGATGATGATAACTATGTGAAAATATTTGGTGCAAGGCAATAACTAATCTCTCAGGTGATTTCTACCAACAATCAAATTATCTTCAATTATCTCAATGAAGAAAATAACTAAAGCATGCATTGAGGGTCAATTTCTAGTCATAACGTGATCAATCGTAATCGTGAAGTTGTTGATCGTAATCTATTCAATGATTATTTCGTCGAAAATCCATTGTATAATAATGCAATGTTTCGACGAAAATTCCGAATAGGATGGAATTTATTTATGCGCATCTGTGATGCTATTAGTAATCATGACAACTATTTTATACAGATAAGAGATGGACTTGGAAGACTTGGTTTGTCTAGCTTATAAAAAATAACAGTTGCATTTTGGATATTGACGTACTGTGTACCGACAGATGCTACTGATGAGCACATTAAAATAGGAGAATCAACGACCATTGAAAGTGTGAAACGATTTTGTCGTGCTGTTGTTGAAATTTTTGGAAAGCAATACTTACGATCTCCAAACACTCAAGATGTTGCTAGGCTACTCCAGATTGGTGAGCAACGAGGTTCTTCAGGTATGTTAGGTAGCCTAGATTGCATGCATTGGAGATGGAAAAATTATCCAACAACATAGGCAGGACAATATTATGGTCATAGTGAAAAGAAAATAATTATTTTGGAAGCTATAGCTGATTATGATTTATGGATCTGACATGCGGATTTTGGGTTGGCCGAATCAAACAATGATATTAATGTACTTGAATCTTCTCATCTTTTTGTTAATCTTGCAGAAGGTATTACTGTTCCTGCTCATTATGTCATTCGAGGAAAAGAATACAATATAGATTATTATTTAGTTGATGGTATATACCCAAAATGGCCAACACTCGTTCAAACAATTCATGATCCAAAAAATAATAAATTATTTGCAATGAAGTAAGAAACGTGTAGAAAAGGTGTTGAGCGAACATTTGGCGTGCTCCAATCACGCTTCGCAATTATTACAAGACCTTCACGTTTTTTGTGAAGAAATATTTTACATGATATAATGACATTATGTACTATTATGCATAATATGATAATTGAAGTTGAACATGATTTAAATGCAGCAATTATGGAAGACATCGAGGTGTCAATTCCATATGTTGAGCTAGCAAGAGATGATAGTACTCGATTTGAAGAGTTTTTAATCCGATATAAACAAATCAAAGACAAAGAAGCTCATATTGTCCTTCGAAATACACGAATTGAATATTTATGGGAACAATATAATAATTCTAAAAGTTAAAATCCCATAATATTATATTTTCAATTAAGTATTATTTTTGTTTTCAATAAAAATTAGTAAAATATTTTATTCTAATTGCATGTGATTTTATTATATTTTTAAAATATATTTATGTTTGAACAATTACCTAATAAAAATTAAAAATGAAATATCATAATTTGTTATATAGATTAGTTGGAGACGGAATTTAAAAAAAAATAATATATCTCAAATATTAATTTTAAATATAATAATTATCATAGAAAAATATTAATAAATTAAAATATATATTGATAATTAAATTATGAATAAGCAAAAATAGAATATTCTAATGAATATTCATTTTTAGCGTGATATATATGGTGTAAGTGTATTGGAGTGAAAATAATATTTGGTGTTGAAATTGCACTATTTTGATATGAAAACTATAGCAAATATGATGTTTATGATTAGAGATGGTCTAAGAATTCACCAATAAAAGAGTTTTTATTCTCCTCTCTCTTTTCTTTTTCTTTCCTCACTTGATTAAAAATTTTTTAATTATTCTTATTTATCCTTTCTTCACCTCCTTTCAAATAGACCCTTAGACTACGGTTGGTACGTCGTAATTCACCTTATAATATAATACAGATTACATTATAATATTGATTACTTTATTTGTTATCATTTTAAAGTTATAATGTAATATAATTTGGATTACAAAAGTCACTAAAGTTTTGTAATCTAGATTACAAGACAAAACATATGTAATCTGATTACATTATAAGCCGTAATCTGAAAAGTAATTGCCCACCGTCGCCCGTAGTGGCCATCGTTCGGCGACACAGCTCGTTGTCGTCGCCATCGCCCGTCGATGGTCGATCGTCGTCGATCGGCCACCAGCATCGCCGTCGGTCGATCGGCCGTATCGTCGATCGTCCGCCACTCACTCGGTAAATCGCGGCGACCGATCGTCATCGCCCCAATCACTCGTCGTTACCCCGATCGATCGATCATAAATCGCTATCGTCGCTGTCGACGGTCGACCATTGTCGTCCTTGTAATGGATACCAAATAAAAGAATATAATATCTTTTGTAATCCAAGATTACATGCAACTTTGTGACCAAACATAGGAATGTAATCAAAATTACATTGTATTTCATTACAAACTTGATTACATTACCACCTTGATTACACTACGTCCTACTAAATGTAACTTTATATATAGTAAGATATGTTGAGCGATGATCCGTGCGTGGCTCATTCTCTATTGTCCGATCGAACGAATATGTACAGTAATAAAAAATATACAGTAACTTTGCAGTCTTCTTCTTCCTCAAGTGTATGTTATAGCCAATGCATCAACTCGTCGAGTCATCGTCGTTGTCGACGATCAGTCGACCGACCAATCGAACCATTTTCGGATTTCAATCGGAATCCGCCCCAATTGCGACCACAATCGAGGTCGTTTCCAGTCGAAATTCGACCGAATTACGACGCCAGCGTTGTGACCGTTGGCAAGCGCAATCGAGGTTGTTTCTAATCGGAATCCAACCGCGATCAAATCGGACTCCAATCCCGGCTTGATCAAGAATGGATTCCGACTAGAACGACCTCGATTGCGGCCACCAACGATCACAGCCCTGGCGACCATAATTCGGTCTGATTCCGATCGAAATCCATCCGGACACGATGTCGATCAACCCGATCGGATGGCGGATCATCCGTCGCTCGCGATCACTCCATGTGGGAAATATACAGTTACGAAAATATTATGCATTTCTCATCTTCACACACAAAATGCACAGCGAGCGTTGGGCAGAATAATAAATTTGTATATATATATATATATATTACATTTATGTAATTTTGCAACAAATTGTTTATACCTTAATTTAAAATGTATTTGACCTTGCTATCTGGTTTACAATATGATTTATGTACAAAATTAAATTTTTGAGTTTCTTCAATTATAAATTAGGCATCTTGCGAAGCTCATTGACAAATAAGCTTGTGGCATTAAGGGTATGACAATGCAAATCTTGCATGGAATAAATTGACACAAATAAAATTTGACATGAACTTGAACACAATCAATTCATGAGTTATTTCAGATTTAACGTGAGCATCTTGTGCAGCCTCTCATATTTTAAGAATTAATTAATGATTTACAGTTTACATATGTGACATAACTCATTTTCTCAAATTTAATATTTTTTTCCCTTTGAATCCCTTTCAAACATGATTATGTTTCGATATCTCACCTAACTAGATTTGACTTTCAAACAGCTTGAATGTTAAATTAGTTTTAGATTTTAGATGGAATTGCAAACAAGAGAGATGTGATTTAGCAAAAACTAAATCTTGGGGAGTGATTTGATAAATACAAATGGGCTTTAATAAAATGAAATGAGGAATTTACTCAATGGTCCAATAGCCGGCCCTATACTTTCATTTTCCCCAATTACTCACTCATCAATATTTAGTCTGCGTTTGTTTTCTGGAAAACTAATATTTCTACGAATATATTCTTATTTTCTTTTCGTATTTGAAAAGACCTTAATAAAAATATAATTTCATCACTCTAGAACATAATTTACCTATAATCTAAAATCCAATTAAATTCCAGCATTTAATTTTTTTTTCCAAGTCAATTTGATTGATTCCTTAGCTTTACCTAGCCGAGCATGTCGCTTAAAATTTCTTACTGCTCTTGTTTAAATTTATCAAACTCTAGCACTGATGAACACTATCAGTGATTATTTGTTGAAAGAGAAAAAGATAAGATATCCCAATAATGCGGAGTCTTGTCCACATGTACAAAGTTGAATGATGATCAGTATAGTGCAAAGGATAAACATAAGTCAATCTCATGTGTCAACGACCATAGATCAATCATGATTATCTTCTTTCATATACCGGTGAGATCGATCTCGAGAGATATTTGAAGTGAACTATATCATCTTTTGCAAAGGAATAATGCGGAGTCTCCTTCAATTATAATATTTTAATTAATTCTTAGACAGTTTCCTCTATGTTTTGTCCTTCAATTAATATTTTAATTAATTCTTCGACAGTTTCCTCTATGTTTTGACCTTTGGGCATTGATCTAAAGCATTCATACTTATTTTCTTCTTGATCATGCGTGGCCAAGATAGATTAATCTCTCTGTTTAGGTAATAGCCACTGTTTAGGGTTCGTCACGTTGCTCGCAGTGAAATCAGAAAGATGTGATGAAGTAATGGCATTAGATCTGTAGGCCCTGCAGACCTGTACGGCCTTTTTTCATTTACATGCAGTTTAATTTGACCAAGACTATTCTCTGATCTTATCTTAATTATTCTAAAGTTGATCGTCATGCATTGGATGAAGGAGAACTATATATATATATATATATATATATATATATATATGCACATATTCACGTCCTGTTACTCTTCATCATCCCGCCTTAATTAATATGAATGCATGCTTATAATTAATCAGCCGCCATTTCTGAATCTGATATAGATTTAACCCACCCTGAGTTAAAACTGGAACCCAGTGACTCTGCAGTTTGAATTCCACCAAAGAGCATTCCTGCAATCCGGCACTTAATTATGCACTGCTAGAAGCCAGAAACATTGAAAAATCAGGACATATAAAAAAACAGAAAATAAATGAAAATTTTGACTTGTACATTACACGAGGCAAAGAGCCAATTTAGAGGTCCAGACTCCAGATCGAAGAATATAATTCTCTTGAAGTTATATGAAATATACAAGTATGCTCACCGTACGTGTTTACAGATGGGGAGCAGAGCTAGCTAGATTCCCTACTCGACAAGCAAATCTTTTGTTTAGTTGTGATAATTAACATCGTTAGCTTTTGTCTTCATAATGGAATGTACGTACATCTGAAAGTAAGCAGGCTTTCTTCAATCTCCTGCTTAACTTGTTGCCGACACCAAGTGATGAAATTAATGAAGCTGGGAAAAAAAATAATTAAAGCATGCAAAGAGACAGAATAATATGGAATTAAAGAGAACTTTTCATTGCAAGAATTCATTAATCACAGTGATGTCACCTCCAATATTTGTTTGTAGGTTTAGTTGGTCTTTGAAATTTGTCGATGCAACCAACCTTTCTCTCGTACTTTAGAAAACCTAGCTATATATATATATATATATATATATATATACAGTTTCGAGACAGTATCTTTAATTAGATATGTTTAGCTAGCTTGCATGATTAAAGAATTACTAAATTATAACTCAAGGATTATGATATAGAATTAAATCGATGGCTGTAGTATTGACTTGGGCTATGTTTTTGTACTAACTTGTGAAGGTGGAAAAACTGTCAGCGCCTAAGATTAATGACGCTAAAAGCTTTGTTTTGAGAAGAGGTAGAGGAGATTCTTGGAGTTGGCCGTATCAACTCCATTGCTCAATGCGCATTTAATTAATATGTAAAAGTACTGTGCGAACTCTCTGTGTGTCTCTTAGCTTCAATATATCACAGGATCAAAGTATAATCATACACTAGCTAGGTAGATAGAAAATGAGTATAGGGCATGCCCTAAAACTATATTACACGTGCTACCTAAATTTAATTAGACCCGGATTCGTCTTAATATATATATATAGCACGTGTGACCTGTCCTTTTGACTTCCATTTGCAAGCTTAAATATAATAGTTGGTAAGGGTAGATCAGATTGTTGAGTTCCTGCAAATGAACTGCTACTGTATGCGATCGATGAAACAGTACAGTACATCATCAATTGACTATATAGTAAATGAAATCTCCCCAGCAGCATCATATCGCTTTTATTGGAGTCAGATTTACTAAGAAGTCCCATGTCATATGCATGCAATAACGAATGAGAGTGACTAGTAATAGTTAAAGCTAAAATCGAGGTGGGTGCAAGGTGACCATAGTTCCTTTGGCTTCATGCTCCATTGCGTGCATGCATGGGGAAAATTTGTGACGTCCAGAAGCTTTAGTTGGTGCCCCGTAGAAATGTACGTGCAAATTCTTAGATTTTAGGTTCTTGAATTAGGATAAATGAGAGAGGAACATGCAATATAATGCAATGAGGGTCTAATTTTCGCACATTGATATATTAATTAACCTTATATGTATAGATCTAAATCACAAGAAGGTATGATAACGATAAAAAATCCAAGTGAACAAAATAATTAATACACATTAATGCTTCGAGCTAAGTGGAAAAGAATACTTGTGATCTAATTAATTAACCATTATATATATATATATTTTCTAAAGCTATATATTTTAGGGGAGCCTGATGCATGTTCAAAAGTCATACTATTATTTTAATAGAGAAGATCGAGCGACCAAACGAGCTAGTGTTTATAAATAAGCAGCTGATCATCTTCTGGTAAGAAAGTGGAGTAACCAAGGATCAGTCATAGTCCTGGGCTAGCTACTCCCCCTAGCTACCTCCATCTCCCAGATCGATTCAATTCCTTCAATGGGGAGATCGCCCTGCTGTGATGAAACTGGCCTCAAGAAAGGACCCTGGACTCCCGAGGAGGACCAGAAGCTAATCCAGTGCATCCAGAAGCATGGCCATGGCAGCTGGAGAGCCCTCCCTAAACTTGCTGGTGACCTTCATTTCTTAATTAATTATATATATGTTTGTCAGCCTTCTTATCGAGATACTATACAGGATTGAATAGATGTGGAAAGAGCTGCAGGCTGAGATGGACCAACTACTTGAGGCCGGACATCAAGAGAGGCAAATTCTCCCCGGAGGAAGAGCAAACCATCCTCAACCTGCACTCCATCTTAGGCAACAAGTATTAACCTTACTGAACTATATATACCGATTCCTCTCTTGGCTAACCCCATGTATGCAGTCCATATTTTGTCCGCTCACTATCTGAATTTGATCCGTTCAGGTGGTCCGCCATTGCCACGCACCTTCCTGGACGCACCGACAATGAGATCAAGAACTTTTGGAACACCCACCTGAAGAAGAAGCTCATCCAAAGGGGGTTCGATCCCATGACTCACCAGCCAAGGACTGACTTTTTCTCAGCTCTCCCTCAGCTGATTGCCCTTGCCAATCTCCATGAATTGCTCAATGGTCGGCCGTGGGACGCCCACGCTGCACGCCTCCAAGCTGATGCAGATCAGGCTTCGAAGATGCAGTACCTCCAATACCTGTTACAATATGCAAGCACCATGACAAATAGTTCCAATCTCAGTGGTCTCGGCAACACCACAGCTGCTGACTTGGAGACCATGAGCCTGCTTAGCTCTCAGATGACTTCGCCCATGCCGTCTTCTGGTCTTCACAATATCAACAGCTGCGAACAGGTTAACCAGATTTCATCCGTCTTGTTTGAGCCACCTACAAGCCAGGAGAACATTGAGTGCTATTCCACGACTGCGGGGTTTAGCCAGGGAGAAAACATAACACAATTATATATTTCTCCTAATGCATCTCTTCCTCCTCTCGCTGATGCATCAGTTGCCCACCAGGAGAATGCTTGCAGCATTTCTAGCTCTAAAGAGAACGAGACCCACTCCTTCTGGCCTGAACTTTTCATTGATGAACAATTCATCATGGCTGAATTTGCTTGATGACTCACCGCGCGCGCGTAATCTTCAGTGTCTCGTTTTCCTGGGAGGTTTTGGATGTTCTGATATGTTTGCATACCATTCATGCATTAATGGCTGCTAAATTGGTTCTTGATACCTGTAAATGTATAAAGTCACATATTCATACATATATACATACGTATTCCGCAAATTCTGCAGCTTCCGCTCTTTTCTAAGTACTTTGCTTTTATCTGTACTAATGATTGATTACTTCTACTGGAACTAAAATAGCATTTTCCACGCATCAGCAACATTACATCATCATAAAACTACTTCACAATTTTTTATTAGGATAACAGCCCAGATTGAATGTAGACGAGGAAGGAGGAGGATGAAAATAAAATCAGAAACATAAATAGAAACAAATGCACGACTGTGAATCCACAAGGACATGACAGTGAATTCAGCTCATACAGAAGCGAGAATATCATATTGTATTTTTAATGGCAATTTAGGTATTCGGACTCTAATATCGAAAGTATCAGATAAATCTGAAACACAAACTTATGGACACTTAGAAGTTAATTAAGAATACCATTGTTTTTTCACACTCTCTTTTTCAAAAAAATCAGAATCATCTTTCGACATAGTTATGGAAAATCTGGCGCGTTAATGATACAAGAATGAGTTTCAGCTGCACGCACTAGAGAAGGAAGAAATTAAATTAAAAAGACTAGTCATTTTCAATTTGAGACAAAATCAGTAATTCAGGAAGAAATAGATAACATGACATATGTTCAACTGTTCATACTCTTAAAAAAAATGACTTCTGAAGTCATCATGAAAATTATACATTTAAGTAGTCTACCGAGCCGACCAATCATTCTCTCGGCTAGAGCAGAACGACATGCCAATCCCCATTCAGAAACACAATACAGTAACACTTCAAAATTCAAAGATAAAGTTAATTAGCAGTTGGAACCTATATCTTTTCTTATAAGGAATAGACCAATAGATATATATGGCCCATATTACTTGACTAATTCCGCATGCTTAGTTGGATAATGAGTTATAATATGAGACTTGATTGTGGTCTCTGAGAAAATCTTTCACAAAAATATGTGAATAAGAGTATTTAAATAAAATAAGAAACATCGCACTACCTGATCACTGTCCATGGGTTGGAGATTAGAGTAAGTATCCCATGTCACTTCTCATATAACAAATATTTAGATAACACTGCCGTGATTAGATGGCAGCCAACATGGCAAAGTTGGTGGCTGAAAGAAGGAAACCATGGCTAGGAGTGGAATAGCAGAGTCATAACGGATGCTTTAAATTTTTGCAATAAATTGATTTGTTTATAGTTATGGCATTGTCCGAGCCTTTTGGTAAGTCAATTTGGTTTATAAGCATACTTTTCACAGATCAAGGGCGATGATAATCTAAAGGCTGGATAATTCAGCTTTAATTATTTTAAAGAAAAAATTACATTTGCCCAGTTGCATTAATTACATATAAATTTGCATAAAGCATGTTGGTTTCTAGTGCTTTGGTTTTCTAAAGAATTTATTAAAAGAGATTTGTCAAATAAAAGTGAAAGCATACTTTATTTATCTAAGCAAAGAATCTAAACTGGAAAGATTATGCTTATTTAATTAACAGAGTAGATAAAGCTACATCATTCTAGCTAGTAAAGTAAATTCAAGTTCTATTCACTATAATAAACACAAATTTCCTTGGTAGAGAAGAAAATTAAGTATACAGTTCATACTAATATGTAATTTGAATGGCAGGCAATGTGCAATTAGAGTGATTAATTTGTTCTTCCTGAAGTTGCATGCAAAAAGTAAGTACAGATACAATTATATTCCAATTTCTAACCTACAACACTGTCATTGGGTTAACTTTTTACAGGCCGAGGTTTAGCCAGAAAATAGAAGGTTTAGATACAGAACTGACCTGTGCAAATCAATCTAATGATGGATATTAATTTAAAGGAGCATCCTTATGGATTCGTATTTTTCAACTATCAAACTCAAGTTAAGAACGATCTTATTCATTTGCCTCGAAAGAAGGATGATTAAAAGTTGTGGGCCGGGGTTCTCATCTGACCGACTCCTATGATAAATTATCTTTATCTCGTTTAGTTATCAGTCAATAAATACTTGCTAAATTTTTAATTTTTCGTTATTATCGATTTTCGAATGGGATATATGACTACTAAATCGTTGATTTCTTCTCTGACATATGAAGGGCCTTGGTTCTATTAATTATGTTGGATACTGAAACATATTCCACACTGTTGTGTGGCCTTGAGCGCGGTATTCTCTGATCTTTTGCTGGAGACCAAAGGTTAAGGGTAACAAAACAATGACATAGGAAATAAGAGCAAATGGGAATGGATCCTCTTCATAAATATTTTGAATAAACATGAAAAAAACATTATGTTTAATTGGATAGACTTAGGCTTCAACGATCACCTGAACAGAAGAAACAGGGAAATTATGGTAGGAAAAACAACAATGACACATCCAGTAAAAGAACGACAGAACGTAGATCATGGAACAAAATCTCGAGAACTACTAGCTCTTCGAAAAAGAATAGCAGTCACCTCACACTTACACCGAAAATGGGAAACCAAAGAAAAACAACATTTTGCTTCGAAAAGATAATACTCTGAATTGATTAGCAGAGATACAGTAACAGGTCTGATAAAGATAATTAGGAAGAAATCTATGATTGCATGATTAACCAATGTAATGATTTGAAGCAGTTCGAGCATTATGTTTAGCGAGTAATTGATGAGAAGAAGAACAAATATACTTCTGTTTCTGTTTCTGTTGTGCTCCCTTGCTTCTTCCTCGGACAGAAAGATAGCTTAATTATGATCTGAGATTCTTCTGTTTATCTGCACTGATCAACCTCCCTCTCCTATTGTTGACATTGTAACATTGAGAACGAAGCTCACGGTATTTACAGGAGGCATTCATCTAGTACTCAACCCTTTGCTCACGATATAAATGCTAATTTTGATTTGAAACTGGTGTTAGATGTGCTTCAAAAGATTAAAGCGGAGCAGGAGTCGACCCTGTACTATAGGAGGTCCTGCAGAGAAGGAATCTGTGGCTCCTGCTCCATGAACATTGATGGAAATAACACTGTGGTTTGCCTGAAGCCAGTCGACGCCGATACCTCGAGGGCCACCATGATCACTCCTCTTCCTCATAAGTTCGTGATCAAGGATCTCGTGGTTCTGTTTGCTAGCTTTTAACTCTGCTTTAATTTGGATGCGTACCGGCTAATTGAGACCTGGATGAAGCTGAACAAACCGTCACCGGCGAAGGGAAGAGAGCACTTTCAATCCCCCAGCGACCGGAAGAAGTTGGACGGGCTGTACGAGTGCATCCTCCGCGCATGCTGCAGCGCGGCGTGCCCTGCCTTCTGGTGGAACTCGGAAGCGTTCTTTGGACCTGCTGCGCTGATTCATGCTTGTCGATGGGTTTGCAGAGAGGTGACTAATTAATCAAAACGTCACTGCTCATTCAGCCTGACAAATCTCCGTAGCATATGCTTGTTCTCGCTTATCTATAATTTGTTGATGAATTAAGCCGCGACGACTTCACGAAGGAGAGGATACGGGCTCTAACAGAGGACGAGCACAAGGTGTACAGATGCAGGACGATCAAGAACTGCACAGCCATTTGCCCAAAGAGCTTAGATCCCAGCGATGGAGGGCTCTTCAACAACTACGTATCTTCTCAGTAATTATGATGTACATCTCGAGTTAAAGCGAGATGCTTATAAATGGAGAGAGGATATTTATTTCGACGATTTATCAAACAATCATTCTTAAAGTTTGAAATTGTCTAAAAAAACGCACCATAATTTCAGATTTATTAAATATCACACTTAATTCCTTTTTTATCCTTCAGAAATAGCGCATTTAATTTTTCAAGTGATTGAAATTTGAATTTCAAGACGCGACGTATTTCAACACTATTAGTGATCGAGATTAATTCTCGAGTTAAAGAATATCAATTATAAATGAGGATATTTAAATTGAGATTTAATGGTAAAATTTATTTTAAAGACCACAAATATCGATACAATTAACACTATTTGAAATTCTAAAGATTTAAATTTGTATTTATTTTGCACACTTAAATTGTCACAACAACATACAGTATTAATGCACATCCAAAAGGCTAGACAAGCATGAACTGAACTACTTTGTTCTATCAATATTTAGGAGTTTGCCTCTCTTACATTCCTTCAGTTGCTCGTATAGCTTTGCGTATCTCTGTGTGTGCGTCTGTGCTGGATGCCTAACGGGTTGTAGTTCATTGCCAAAGATGTAGAAAAAGAAAAGTACAGAAATGATCGAATGAATGAATAATCAAATATCGTCAAATTTCATCACGGGCCCTCGACGATTTATTTATCAGCCTAAAATTAAGATGACCAACGCCGTCCGTTTTATTGGAGAGTACGATACGATACGATGCGATACATCAAAACAAAAGAGCCGATACGGTGGTTTAATCTCCCAGAAGCAGGAAAAGATGGACGGCAATGACGAAGTCGAAGAAAGGGAGGTGGGTCCTGATCCGTTCATCACTGCCCATGAGTCGCGTGCCTTTCCTTCCCAGACGCGATGGCGATCTCGTCGCCGTCCTCGTCGTGGCATAGATCGCTGGTGGCGTAGAGGCGGTACGGACTGGTGTCCAGGGCGAGCCACTGCTCGACGGTGAAGGCCTGCTTGCTGCATCCCATGTGGGGACCGGTGGTGGTGACCTCGACGTACTTGCAGTACCAACCGTGGCCTCTGCCGGAACCGTCGGAGGTGAGGTTCATCCAGCAGGGCGGCCAGGAGGCGATGCAGGGGCCGCGGCCGCTGAAGACGTCGAGGTTGCCGCGCTCGAAGTAGTCGTGACCGGGGCCCATAAGGCCACCCCACGACTCTAGGTCTTCGATCAGCACGCCGTAACCGTCTGCGCCGGCGATCGCCAGGCTGATGACCGAGTCCGTGCCGCCCTTCCAGATCGACCCCGTCCGGACGTAGATAGTGTACACGCAGTTGTAGTCGTCGTGGCTACCGCGCACTACCTGTCCGATCATTTGCCCCAGCGGCCAGCGACGAAGCAAGTGAAATTTAACCAGATGTGGAAAAAGATGTATGATGGTGATAGTGTGATGGAAGAGCACTTACTTTATGAAGGAAGGAAGGGGCGATGGAGGCGACAACGCTGATCAAACAGCAGAGGAAAAGAAGGATGATGAAGGAAGAAACGTGGACTCCGCCGCTGCTCGCCATTGTTGCCCTCTCTTTTCCCGTGGACTCCGCCGCGAATAGGATTAGTGGGATTGAGGGGAGGCAATGAGAACTGTGATTTATCCCAGTCAGGAAGGCCCTTCGCTAATTTCTGTAATCGGCAAGGGGGCCATTGAATGAATTTTTATTTAACCTCTTCGATTTTTAGTTTTTTTACACTTTCACACTTATGCATTTTGTAGTTTCCAATGTTCACAATAGAAAGATAAATCAGCAACTAGAAAATGTATATTAAAAAGAGAGAGGAGATAAAGGATAATATAAATGACACTAATAAGAATACAAAAACTATCAAAATACAGTCCATTTTATTTTTTTTTTCCCCACACAATTCTTATTTCATATATAAATTTATTAATTTTTAAATCATAATTGATTCTCAAGCAGCCTATTCCCTCCCCATTAGTCATTGTTGTTTGGAACGTTTCGATTTAATATGTAAATGGTTAAGTTGGGTGAAAAT
Source organism: Wurfbainia villosa (assembly GCA_025175895.1). Lineage (NCBI taxonomy): Eukaryota > Viridiplantae > Streptophyta > Magnoliopsida > Zingiberales > Zingiberaceae > Wurfbainia > Wurfbainia villosa. Next base: position 491,058 of record JAKLTH010000280.1, read on the forward strand.
AATGATTGCTGCTGATTTTGAACAAAATTTTATTGCGCTTTCACATCCTGCCTATTAAGAAGGATGGAAAAAAACGGTAATGGTATTGACGTTGATGCAATTAAGGTCGGTGACGTTGTCAGTCCTATCCATACTTTACCATTGAAACGATTTATATATATCCAAAAGTAGAATCTGTCCATTAGTAATCGCATCGTCCGTCTCAAATTTCTGACGAAGGGAGATAAATCGCGAAAAAGTATATCCGGCGTGGTGTGAGAGGCGGTGAAGGCCATGGCGGGAGAATTTTAGACCCTTGAAATCGACCTCCGTGTCCAAAAGCAACGCTATCTTACTGGCGCGTCGTACGTGGAGACAACGATTTATATATATCATTGTATGGCCAAGGAGGCTGATTAGAAGTCATCAAATGACATTCTTTATAGCAACCTTAACGGGGAGGGGAACAACCGTCAGATAAAAAAAATCCTTCCTCCGCATCAGCCTGCATTCACTTCAGAACGAAGGCATATTTTTACTATAACCTCCGAAATGTCATGATTCATCATCGTGGGGTTCTGTCCCTCTGCCATCATTCATCCTGGTTGACGAGTGGAGACTGGAGTTTAGTGAGCTTCTTGTCCGGAATTACTGACTTCAAAAGGCATTCAGGATATAGGATAACCATCGCTCGAAGTTCTTTAGTACGGTTGTATGTGCTAGCAAAGAATTACTTGCTTGGATCCCTAAACTTGCTTACTGAAGATGAATAGAGATAGGCGTTAAGAAACAGATAACCAAAGTTTAACGAATTCACTCTTAATCAGTTTAATTTTTGTAGTAGTACCGGCAATAGCTACGCCTGAGTAAAGATCAAACTCTGCATCGGGATGCAGAGTCCAATGAGCTGAAGCAAATGGTTACAAATAACAGATATTACCTATCATCCTCTAATCATATTGCTGCCTCAGGTGCATCTCTGTCTCGCTCTTCCAAGTAGCGTGGCTTGATTGCCCCTTCATCCGCTTCAGCTTCTCCTTGTCCTTGATAACTGATCCCTTCTTTTTGTCTGATTCATTTGTATGTTCGGCAGAAACACGATCTCCGCACAGCGGGCACACCATACCACGAGCGTGAGAGTATGTTTTAGGAACTCCACACTGTAAACATACCCTAAAAAAGAAAGGGCATAGTATTAGGCAGGTAGCAAAAGGACCTCCTTTTATAGTTCATTAAACAAAATAAGATTCGCAAATGAGCATGCACTATAATATAGTTCATCACACAACCTTCAGCTAATTCTGAATGTAAAAATCAAGCAGTTGCATCATACAGTCGACTTCATATCCAAAAAAAGTCATGAACTAGATTATCTACCTGCAAATGACTTGTAAAACAAAAAAAGTACCTTAACAATTCTGCAGCGTCTTTTGGGTCGGGATTTGTTGCAGAAATTATTCTCTTGTTAGCAGAAACTATCCCAGGGGTTGATGAGGGAAAACTTCCTTCTATATCATTTCTTACTCGCTCACGAATCCCCACTAGCTGAGCTTTGGCCTCAACAACAGCACCTGGAATGTCAGATTTGGGTAAATAGAGAAACAAGATGGAGTTAAAGGTAAAAGAAAGTAAAAATAACACTGGAGCATGAAAATGTACAATCGAATTGAAGAATTGAACACGCATCCATAATACTATATTTTGTCTCCGAGTCAAACAGTCATCCATGGTAAGATATTTAATCTGATCCTTCAGGGGACTACAAAAGTACCTTATTAGTTAAAAAGCAACTTTATTAAACTAACTCTTTATAGACTGGATTTTTCTTTCAGATGCTGAACAATCCAAAATATAGAGAGTTGATATCTTTTTTGGTAAGAGTAATTATTTACAAACATTTTATGTATATGGCCAAATTGGGAACTTCAAGCAGAATACTGGCACTTTTATCAGCTAAGGGGTCTGTATCTTATTCCTTCATGTGTGCACTGTCAGAATAGAAGAGTAAGATTTTTTGCAAGCTACGGACATAAATTGTTGGTGTTTCTGGAGAGGGCCACAGTGATGTTTCAACAAGACGAGCAATACATCCACTGGATCAGGAATGTATGATAGTACAACTGTACAGAAGTCACTATTCAAATAGGTGACGCTTGCTGGCTAATGAAACTTTAGGGCAAGACAAGACAAAAACAATACATGTTACTGATATATAAAAAAGGAACGTAAATTCTGGTTTAGAATCACGGAAAAAGAATGTAACAAAGATGAATGTAAATGTATGGAAGTGTTGAGTTTCGAAATTGTCCAAAAAAGAGTTTACAGATAATACGAGCCCATTAAATTTATTATCACATTAGCCATGGAAAGCTAGAAATCCTTCACAACAGTATTACTCAAACACAAATATGATGCTTTAATCATACACTTCACATTAAATCAAAATCCAGACAACACTAACATCCATTAAGAAGTCTTCTACAAGATAAGAATAACGGAATGGCAATAGGGTGAGGCAGGGAAACATAAACACAAAAAACAAAAGAATAAATGTTAACGAGAGAAGAAAATGGGCTAAAATTTTGGCCCATCCCCATCTCACCATGTTTTGAGATTATACTTTTATCATATTCCAATCCTATTTGTGCTAAGGTGAGGCAGGTCAAATTGTCATCCCTACTGTAAGTTCGTTCAACATAGTTAACAAGTTCCGATATAGATTGTATACATCGTTATGGCCTGAGTTTGTCCAACATACTTGAGCTATCTACTACACCAACAAGCCATATATCTCAATTATACTGGATTTTTGCTACATGGAGCTTGTCTTCCGATAAACAAGATTAAGATTCATTCTCACAAGGTTTTGACATTGATTTTGTTGATTGTTAGGGCCTAGTGAAACCTTCAAAAATTTCTCATTTGGGCATGGATCAGACATTGGAAGTTTTATATTTGGGCATGGATCTGAAGTTGGAGGTTTTATATTTGAGATACCTTGTAAGGGAAAAACATATTGATTGAGCAATCTTGGTTGAAATGAGTTTTTTATACCCATAAATAATTTCTGGGAAAGAATTAGGGCTCAAAAATCAAGGACAATTAAACTGTACACAAACTCTAGTCTAGAAAACTAGTAGGTTTGTCTAGATGAAATCTACTGTGTTTCAAATGAATTATTAATCAAGCTGAAATTTACTATGCTTAAATACAATAAACATTATGAAAATGCTCAACCTTGATGTAGGCAACGACAGATCAAGGAGAGGTAAAAAACGAAAATATGGCAATAGCAAGATGAACAAAAAAAATAAAAAGATATAAAAAAAAAAGATGGGAATATAGAGAGAAACAAGATGAAAGAGGAAAAAGAGAAACAAGATGAAAATGTTTAACAGGATAAAGAGATTCAATAACAAAATAAAGGATGAAAATATGGGATGCAACAATGAAGAAAGAAGCGACATGAAAAGAAATGCAATCACAACAGACTGGAGAAAGAAGAGGACGGAAGAATTCATAATTATCCTTGATCTTGATATAATTGAACATGACATATTTGTAATGGCATGCACACATATTTGTAATGGCATGTGCAAAAGGTTGGATTTTAAAATCCAAATATTAATTCTACATAGTTAGGCATGTACAAAATTTGAATATGGTATAAACTTAAATTTGAATTGTCAACCAAGAAAGCATTGAGCTGTGTGTAAGAAACTTATTTTTTAAGGTACAGCATGCCAATATAAATTTTTCTAAAGTATCCTTTTGATAATCAGAGAATCCCATGTGAAATTGTCTCTTTGATATAAGGCTTTAGCTAAATCCGGGCTACGTTGCAGCGGCAAGGCATTCAGTTTGGCTCCTAGGTACCCACGATTCGATCCCAGCTATGACGAATTTATAGGATTTTCCTTCAAATGGAGTGACAAACCAGGGAAGCTGGGATTGGTGAGGTTGTCCGCATGAGCACTCTCCAATTTACCTCCCTCCTTTAGGCATGGACAGTCATAGGGGGAGGCCACTAATGTGGCGGTTCCATATTTTTTTGATATGAGGCTTTAGAAGGAGTGAATCTTTGATGGCATGTCAAAATGTCGTTACAATAATTCTATAATATTACAAATTATCATTTGAGGCTTCCCACATGTTCAATAGTTAATTGCAACATAATATGATTGATGTATTCTTAAGTGAATCATGCAGTTTCTGACATGCTTGTGAAATTGGAAAAGATTTGATATTTCTTTTGGAGTTATCCAATAAACATCTATTCATGATTCACTTCATAATTCATGCTTCCTAGATGGTCAGCTACATCAGAGGGTCTCCTTAAAATTGCCACCCTCACTTGGATGCGATCACTATAACTGAAGTCTCCTATTGGACTGGATACGAGCTTGAGAATGTTTAAGGGGATAAGGAGGGCTAAGATTGCATGTTTTAGGTGTCTTCACCAACCTTAAGATAACTTAGGAATTTAGATGGCTTTGAAATTATACGTACTTACTCAAATGATAGATAGGATGTCTCAAACCTACTCTTTGGTTAAATGCCCCAGATTTGAAGTGGTTCACAAAATACAAAATAACAAATAAAAGGTTTAGGGGTTTAGCATAGGTATGCTTTCTAGCAAATGACCCATTGATACAATGAAGAGCATATATTATAATAACAAATACTATTAGAAGATTAAAAGATAGCTTTCATCATTGATCATATAATCCCATAGATGTTGCTGATAAAATTAATTAAAATAAGGCAAACCATCAAGAAATATCATAAATGAAGACTCATTTAATTAAAAGAAAGTATACTCGCAATTCCTGCCCACAATTGAGCACGAGATCAACACAACGTTAGAAGATAGTTAAGATTGCGATCTAGATCTATCACAAAATCCACCAAGGACGCTCACTTGACTGATCGCAAGTGAGAAACATTTTGCAAAGCAGGATCGTATAGGTAACAACAATAAAAAGCTAAATGAAATGTGGACACTGAATCGACTATCTCCAAAAGAAAAGAAGGCGAGAAAGAGGAAACATCAAGTATCTACTAAGAAAATAGATGATTGAAAAAAATCTAACGTTCCGAGAATACCCACCAGCAGGCAGATCCTTTTTGTCTCTCCCTGACCTATTCCTAGCCTTCCGATCGAGCACTCCAAGCGCCTCGCGAGTTTCCTCGGGCGCAGCCGCACAATTATTAAGGAACTCCGGAGGTCCCGTGATCTCCAAAATTCCAAGAAAACACGAAAGGCAAGATTTTCACAACCTCGGATCAGCAGCTAAAATGGAGAGCTAAAGTTTAACGACGAGAACGAAGTGATTTACCTCGTTAAATACATCTAGCGCAGAAGGGAGGGAGGAATTGGCGGGCGGATTGAGCGCTTCGTCGAGCGACCGCTTCTTCACCTTCCCCCGCTTGGAACGTTCCCTTAGGGTTTCTTCACCGCTATCGCCCTCTCCTTCGTGGTCCTCTTCTCGCTGGCCTCCGTCGTCTCCGACTGAAGAAGAAGAGGCAGGAGAGGTTATTAGGTCGCCCTCTTGTTCATCCGAGGAGTAGCCCTGCAGCAGTGTCAGGCTCATCGCCGTTGCCCTCGTCTTCTCAGCTTCGCTCGTGCAGCGAGACGGCGCAGCTCGTTCCAAACCGTTTTATCCCAATTATCGCTCTGCGATTTCTACGGCACGATGACCGAGCCCTGTTATTACGTAGGTGCATTTACTCAATGGAAATTTAAAATATGAATATTATTTTTTTTTAAAAAAACATAAAATGATCATCTCAAAAATTAAAAAAAAAAAAACTTAAAATTTCCTGCTATGCTTCTTTCGATCGAGGCCCAAACCAATCATTTTAAACAAAAGGGCTGAAGCCACTGAGAGATAATGGGCTTCAGGCGCAAGAGATCCAACTTTTTATACGTAAACAAAAAAACGATCCATTGATGAGCCACGTCACTTTGGGATTTGACGACACACACCAGTCAAGGCTCGTTGTATACGTAGGTCACTCGCGCAATGAAAATTTGGATATCAATAATTTGTCATTTTCATTATAAAAAAATGTAATTGTCTTTAAAAAAAAAAAATATTTTTGTGTTTTTAACTCCGAAAACTCCTCTTACATAAGTCGTCAGCCAAGTCTCTGCAGTATCTTAATTAAGGATGATCACGATTCGGAATCGAATCGAAATTGATGATCAAAAAATCAAATCGAAATCGCTTTTTCGATTTCGATTTTGAAATCGAAATCGAAGACATATGATTTGATTCTTAAATTTTTAAAATCGGAATCGAAATGGAAGCGAACTAAAATAGAAATTGAAATCAGAAATGAATATTTTTTTTTATCAAAATCAAAATTAAAATTTTAAAAATAATTTGATATTTAAATGACAGATAAACTATAAGAATTTTGATTTCTTTAGATACAAGAGGAGAGGAGTTATTAATTTTTTTTAAAGCGTTAAATTAAAGAGAGAAATGTAATATATATATATATATATATATATATATATAGAGAGAGAGAAATTATCACCGTCGATTTATCAGTGCCCGTCGTGACTTCGACCACCGCCCGGTTGGCGTCGTCGCCAGCGTCGTCACGCCGGAGGGCGCCGGACCGGGCGCGATCGACGCCCGTGGCCCGGCGGTCCGTCCGGGCTCGGTACGTGGCCGGATTCCGGCCGGTCCGGCGAATCCGGCCGAAGGATCGCCCGCGCCGGAGATCCTTCCGCGCTAGATTCCGGCCGAATCGCGGCCAGCGCGGCGCCACTTGATCGCGCGGTCGCTGGTGCGGCCATCGGCGGCCGATCGGCGGATTCGGCCGCCGCGACGACGCCGCGACCGGGCGCAGTGGTCGCATGGGCGCTCATTTAATAAATCATCACAGAGAAAAGAACTATATATATATATATATATATATATATATATATATATATATATATATATATATATATATGTAAATTTATTATTTAAATAGATTTCAATGATATTTTTTATTATAAATATTTAATTTAAAGAGTTATATAAATAAATAAATCAACATAAATTAAATTTCTATATATAAAATTTAAATTTAAATATAATTTAAATTAAAATAAATTATTCAAAATTGAAAAATAATATACTTATATCATTTATTTAAAAAAAGAAAGATTTAAAATTAAATGATTTAATTTTCGATTTAAACCGTTTTAATCGAAATCGAATCGTAAGAAACTAAAATCGTTGGTTAATAGTTCGGTTTCGGTTTCGATGAATGATAAATCGGAACCGATTGTTCGAAAATCAAAATTAAATCATAAAAAATCGGAATTGACGGTATCGAAATCAGAATCGAAATCATTGATGAGCGATTCGGTTCCAATTTCATTAGATGATAAATCAAAATCGACGATTCTAAAATCGAAACCGACTATTTTGAAATCATAATCACCCTTAATCTTAGTAGCTAATTTATTAAAAACAACTACAGGTGCAGCAAATTAAAAATAAACTTTGTGGGAAAAAAAAAAAATGGGTAAAGTTTCAGCTAGCGATACTTTCGTGTTACATAAAACGGATTTGGGCCCGGCCAAGACCAACTTTTTTTTTTTCCAAAATATTTGAATCTCCAATCCAACTAATTTATAGAAGTAATTCTTAAACGACGATTCAATATCGAAGTCGTATTTCATTGACGAGACAAACTTTTGAGTTTCAGGACTGTCCGAATAATTTTTTTTAAATTTGCCACCTAATATCACATTAAAAAAATCAAATTAATATGAGATATTTTTCTATTTTTATTGTTGCACTGCTTGAGTTGTCAAATGGGTCAACCCATGATGAGGCGGGTCAATCCATCATTAACTCAATATTTAGTGAAGAGGGGTGGGCCGACCCGCCATCTTGACGGATTGAGAAATCTTTAACCCAATCCAACCTAAGACGGATTGCGGGTTAGGCGGGCCAACCCACAGATCACAAAAATTAAAAAACTATATCTAAAATTACTAAAGTGTTGAGAGTTTGTGGCGATGATCGATAAGACAAATGGAGTACCATGATTAAAAAAATAAACATTTGAAGTAATTAAAATCTTATAATTGAGATTTAATTATCGACCGACAAAGTTGAGTACCGATATTTTTTATTCTTCTAATGATCCAAAATATCTAAATTTTGATAATATATAAATTTAAATTTTTACTCCTCTAAATTGAATTTTTTTAACTCTTATAATTATTTGACTTTGATATGTTATCATTATCTATATCGATTGGAATAGTAATAATAAGATAATATAAAATAATTAAAGTATACAAGAAAAAAAATATTAGAGTAAATCAAATATTATTTTATTCTTTCCTCTTAATTTTATACAAGAAAAAAAGTATTAGAGTAAATCAAATATTAGAGTATATGTGATAAAAGAAGATTATGATGTTGAAAAACTTCTCTTATTAATTAATATTAGAATATTGATAAAAAAAATTTATACAATTTTATTTTTTGCATGTTCCATCTTTTGATATTTCTTAACCCGCAGGTCAATCCGTGCCCACGACGGATCGATCCATCTAGACATGCAATCCGCACGGATTGATACATTTAGGTCTGTCAAAATGATGAATTGATAAAATTTTAACTCAACTCATCTAAATTATTTGACGGAATGAATCTAATCCAACTTAACAGTTCTAGATTGACTTAAAAACTTCTTACTTAATTTGTTATTACTAAGGAATGATCAAATAAGAATAAATTAAATTAATTTCACTTTCTTTTTTTATTTCAATCGAACGGAACTAAAAACGACTGAATCGGACGAAGGCTCATGAGCATTCAATGATAGACAACAACTACACGATTCATGTCCATATCACTAACTCGGTTCATCCATTTTTGCTTCAAAAAAAAAAAATAATAATAATAATAACAATTTTGTAAAAGCAGACAGCAACATGATCTCTGTCTCCATCGCAAGCTAAGAAGTTGGAAGTCAGGTTATTGATCGCTTCCCTCTTTTGTTTTCTCTGGTCAACCAAATCTATTGGAAAAGCTGAGATCTTCCAGTAAAAAGCCTAGCTTCTAGTACTGATTTGCATCAGAGAAGTAATCAGCACTTCGAAACAGCACCTGCCATTTTTTTGGCCATGACTGCAGCAACAAGATGCACAGTCCTCCACAAGAGGGGCTACAGCCCTTTGCACTATAGCACCCCAGCTAATCACATTACATGGCAGTTCCTATTCCTCCACAGTCGCAGCACAACGCAAGTGGCCATCCTTGCTACATGCCAAGGCCCCCCTCTGCCCTCCTGACAAAGAATATGGAGGCCAGGAACTCAGAAGAGCCCATCGCCATTAACCGCTCTAGCCTGGGGACCCCTGAAGCACCAGCCCGGAGCCTCCCCCCATACTATGCACTCCATGCAACGCACGTATGACGATAATTTACGCAATCCCAGTTTAGTTGTTGATCCATCGACGTGCATTAACTAACCGCCATGTGTGCGCATTAAATGATGTAAAGTTCCCTAGCTAGTCTCTTCTATTGCTCGTCTTTCAAAGGGCCATTCTTTCATGGATTTCGACTTTATGTTATCATCTACTCCACTGTTCCAAAACCAGTATCCTTTCCTGTTTTCTATGGGCTCGATCCTTGCATGTCGCTTGCTTTTCGGTTACTGCCCCGGTATCAGAGATTCCTGTTGCATTTTCGGGAATTATTTACTTGACTTAGACACCAATAATGTGCTCGACACAGTTATCAGCCTCTTTCCACTCGGTAAAAGGTGGAGGAGAGCTCTGTAAATGGCATGAAGGCTGAGCAAAGGCATGCGAGATGGAAGTGGAATCCAACCATATAGAGATTCCTCGGTCAAGGATCGGATATTCCATCACATAAACATATAAGACAAGCAGGAGCCGCTAATAAGTCTGAGATTCCAAACTCGTTGAGATGTAACGTGGGCATGTTATATAACGTTCTGGAGTACTGAGAGTACATGTGATTCCTAAGAACCATAGTTTAATCGAGCAGGTCATGCGTGCATTAGTTGAAGCTAGCACTGCCTTAATTTGTCTCAGATTTGGAGAGCTGTTCTTACAAAAACCAGTTGTCTTTATCTTGCTCAACGTTTAGTCTCATTTTTTATTATCCATATTCAGTTGGCCATCATTGTGGAACCTATACAGTTGCATCAATTTCCATTTTTCCTAACAGTTACGTTGTCCTTCATCAGGTTGATGTGACTTGGTAATGGGTGAAAGAGGATAGCGATGGGACTATTTTTATCCCCTATACTAGTCAACTTCTCTCCTCCTCCCATAGACTTCAAATCATAAGATGTCATACCTTCTATGGCATGAGGCAACCATCACCAATAATTTAAGTTCCTCTCTTGGGCACTGTTTTAGTTTCTGCCACCAAAAGCATGCATCCCGCTAAACTTGGCACGAGAAGGCAACTCTGACAGCTTCCTCTCTTAGAGATCTATCTTAAATCTCCTCTTCTCTAGCACAAGATTTTCTTTTTCATGCATTAGATTTAACTTAAGGGACACATGCATGTGCATAAACATAGGTCAATTAACATTAAGTTGGTAGGTGTTTTCTTTTCTGCTGCCAAGTGTTAATTAGCTCGAAGCTAATCTAGCGCCGCTGTGCTGTAGTTTCCTCCTAAAAGAACAGTACTTTATTGCTTACATTCAACAAAGATGGAACTTATGAGGAAACGAATGTGGATCGAGAACGATGCAGGAAGAAATGGGAGTCTCTGCAATGGATCAAAAGGATCATGCATGATTGGGAGCCATGACCTGAAGGAGGAGCAGATGTGGAACTTCTCAATCATGGATGTGAGAAAGAAAGGAAACTGAAGGACCACCTGAAAACTACAGAAAGCACAAATTATTAGCTGCCACACCCTTTTTTAACCTTCCATGAATAATTCAGAACGTGGATCTCTGTTTCACTCATGTTCAGAACCCTTCCAATTCTAGTTCCATAGATCTAGATCACGAAAAAGAATATGTCAGCATCAGTAACCTTATAAGCAGCAAGGCTAGTGCAAATTCTGAAACATGTGATGATTGATGGTATGTGACATGAAAGAATCAATCACTTAGTTTGCAGTTTACATACCATGGTTTATTGAGAATTTTAGCAGTCTTATGACTTTAATTAAAGTAGTCACGTCAGCAATATTTATTAAGTTAATTTCTGCTGGGAGCCAGCCATATGTCTAAGTGATTTATATGGACTGATGAATATTAATAAAGGAAAATAATTAATCCCAGGTTGTTGATTGAGATATGGTGAGCTTAACGAGGAATATATATGGAACACCATCAAGCATGAAGTATATTCACATAAGCATTACAAAATCAACTTAGTTGGGACCATGAGCTGCAATGGTTTGAGGAAAACCAAGTTGAATATATATGGCAGCTAGCAGAATCAAGTCGTGTCCTCATATATCATCACTTGGCAATAAGTTTACTAATCCTATTGGTTATGGTCCACAAAAGGTAATTAATTACTTACCCAAGTTTTGACATGTGATTGTGAAAACAAATCATCAATCAGACATCAAACTAGCTAGAAGAATATCCCACGGCCAGAATTAAGCATTTCTTCGCAGAGAAAACAATCGTTATTCCTTCTCTCTTGAATGCCCACTAATTACAAGGTTCTACCTCTTTAGGAGGTGAGCTCGGTTTCCCGAGTGATTACATAGACCGTAATTCAATCCCATAAGCTTCCATAGGCACCTTCTAATCCTATTTACAAAAACGAGCCTTCATCGACGCGCGCTTCCACTCGACGAGCCGCACCAAGAAGTCCTTAACCTGCACAAACGAATCGAGTTTAAAGTCATTTTTGTTATTAAGTGGTCCCTTGAGATAATGAAGTGGGGCTTCATAATATATAAAAGATCGTAGGAGAGAGCTAGGAGCATCCATTAGCACTTGCCTCAGATGGTTCTTGGAGGGAATAAGTGGCATTTGTCTCCTTGGGGAACTTTGAAACGAGGATTCCAAAACCTTGTCCTCTGTCCCTCAAAACCTATAACAGAAAAAAGGTGACGTTAATGTTTACACCGCTAGCTATTTAATCTAGCTTGTAAACTAGCACGGCTTCTATGAAGATCACCTTGAATGCATCTTCATCAGTGCGATCATCGCCAATGTAAACCGGCATTACATTCTTGCAGTCAGCGTATCCTGCGAGGGAAACGAAGAATATTGTTTCAAGGTTAATAACGGCAGAAGAAAAAAAATTTGATGGTCTTGGAACTAATTTGAGAATGAACCAAAATGATGGATGTGATGTTAACGCATGTTTGTGGCGTACCAAGTGATTCCAATAAGAACTCTAATGCCCTCCCCTTGTCCCACTTAATAGTGGGACGAATCTCTAACACCTACAGTTGAGGCCACCAATAAACCATGTCACGATCATATAATAGGTAGACGGTAACGTGCAATGCTCCCTTGGCCAGTGAAGGAGTACACAGAACAAAATCACACCTTTCTTCCTTGCGTGAGCCGCAGTTTGGGGTACTCCTTCAACACAGACCTCACTTGCTCGAATAATGAGCTCCATCCCTGGGCAAATAGATGGGAAGACTAAAATGGAAGAATTTGAGACAGCAACAATGATTCTTGTCTGTCCCGTTCTTGGATAAGGTAGAGGATGTCGATGCCAAATTTGATAAAAAAAATCCAACCTTTTCATCCACGCATCTGAAGTGGACAGATACGCAGAACTTGTTGTTCTCCACCCTGGCGCCGGCAGTGGACTTGGTTCGCTCCAGCAATGCCCGGTAAACCTGAGGAAGCGGCGGCGTGTTAGTCGACAGGAAGGGTAGATGCATGAGTAGAAGAGAGACGATCGAACCGCATCTATCATCGGGAGGAATTCGCATGCTGGTTGAAAGAGGACGGGCTTGGTAGCCTGAACCACCCAAAATGAGAGGTGAGGCGGATAAGCAAAGCACCAAAGCAGAAAGTTGTGCACTTGTGCATGCGATGCGAGGAATGTAAGAGTTGGATGCGGAATTCACTTACCCTGGACTTGGTGTGGCTGGCCTTTGCGGGGCCTTTGATGTCCATGCCGTGGCTGCCAGCGTAGTATAGTCCGGTAAGCTTCACGAAGTTAATCACCTGAAAGGCGTTGTCGTAACGGTGTAAGTAAAGAAACAGTGGCCAGATTGGGAATCGAAATGTACCTTGTCGAGGCGTCGCCCGCTAACGATGGCAGTGGGGAAGTACCTAGCAACGTTCTTGACTGCTTCTCTCATCTGATATCCGAAAATACAGAAGAAAACAGAATCAATATCGAATCCTTGTGGAAGGATGAAACATGGGAAGAGGAGCAAAAGAAGGACAAAGAGCTGACCGCCGTTGACATGAAGGCGGAGTCAGGATCGTCGACGATGGGCGAGAGCGTCCCGTCGTAATCCAAAAACATGACGATTCGCTTCCCTTTGGAGTCTCTCGCGATCTGCTCGAACATGCTTAACGCCGAAGGATGCCGCATCTACCAGAACAGAGTTAGTGACGAACGAGACGCAGGGATGTGATGAAGAGGAAGACCGAAGGAGAATCTGACACCACTCACCACCCACTCTGACTGCTCATCGGCCTCGGCGTCTTCGGGAGGAGCCAAGGCGACGGCCGCTTTGCCGTGAGTAGGGGAAGAGGCCTTCATGGACTCCATCCACGAGTTGATCACGCAGCCGCCGAACTCGATCTGCGAGAGGTACTTCACCCGGCTTCCGGCGCGGGTCGTCGGGTACGGGAACATGGGGGACGAGCCGGCCACGGTCGCCACCGCGATGGCCGCCACGGCCTCCGCCGGCACGACATTCTGATTCGTCATGGATCGACGAGACCAAGTCGCAGCGGTGATCGTGAAAGTGAAGGAAAGACGGAAGCTCGGACAAAAATCGGATTCTTGAGGGGTACGAAGTTCGGGACGGAGATGACGGCGGGGGGGGGAAGGCGAAGATTTATAAGAGTCGACGGAGGGTGGAGTCGAGCTCTCCAGGAGGAGGGCCCGGGGCCGAGCACGCTCGAGGGAACGGGTCCGTCGTAGACTCCCCACTGCACGTGCGACCTCGTTGGTCCAACATGGCATGTACACGTGTTGGCTTGGGGAAACCTCCGCCTCACTCGCTGGAACCCGAACAGCTGATTCGGATGCTGATTCGGATTCGGATACATATTTTTTATTATTATTTCCATTTCTTCTTCTTATTATTTGGGTCGACTATTCATTACGAGGGGCCAATCGTATTCATTATCGACGTCATTGGTCATTAGTACTGAAACCATGCATGTTGTTTGTTTAACGACACTCGTTTATAAAATCATCATGTTCTGCCAAGGATTATTATTGATGTCTAAACGATAACCAACAGCTAGTGATGTCGGTCGAATAGCCTTTTTTTTTCTTTTTTCTTTTTTTTCATTTTCTTTCTGAAAAAGAACAAGAACAAGAGTGAATTGAGATTCACTCAAAAATTGTTCAATTACGAAAACATTGAGAAGAATTGTCTCTCAGTTAAATAAATCTCAGGTATCAGGGATACAGTACATTTTCCCTGAATACAGAGAGGCAAAGAGGAAATATCGATCTAAATACACTAGCCAATTCTCAGTCTCAGATTACGACGGATGTGAAGTTGGGAAGAAAAAAAATATTACAGGAATACTCTATTTGTTTGTTTCTTTTTTAAATGTAAACAATATTTTTATATTTTTGATATTTAATGTAGTAGAAAAGTAAGTGCAATAAATAAAATGTTTGCACAACAAATTTTTCCTTCATTTTAAAAATAAATTCCTTTTTTTAATTCGTCAACAAACTTGGGGGACTGTTAAGGTTTGTTTTATGCAGAAGGTCAATTTGGGAAGGTATGTAGCTGACCAAACTGAGAAAGTTGGACAATTTGACTGGGCTAAATAAACTAGTTGAGCAAAGTGATCTTAGCAAATCGATTGAACTGATGGGTTAAGAGGTTCATATGGGTAGGTTGAGCTAAACAATATTGATAAGTGAGTCAATCAAGCCGAATGATATAATTAGTCATTAGGATGATTAATATAGTTGAGCTAGCCTAATTGAGAACCAATCTATAAATTTAGTTTGGTTGGTTCAGTGGGATCGAAGGGTCATTTTAAGGATCGTGAATTTGATTAAGTTGGTTGGGTAAGGGTGGCAACTAACATGGGTTGGAGGCAAAGGGTTGGTCAAGTTAATACATTTGAGTTGATAAATTAAATATACTCAACTCGATTGATCTAATTAATTTGGCGTTTATTTATTTTGATAGTTGGGTTCTTCCGAATAAGCGAATCAATCCAAGTGAATTGATGGATTAAAATAATTTTGGATTAAAAAAAAAAATCACTACTTATTTTCATATAATTATCATAAGGGCACTTTATGCTAAAAAAAATATATTTAAAATCATCTCATTTTTTATCATAAAAATATTTTAACTTCAATATTCATTGTAAAAATTTTAACTAAAATTAGGCTCTACATAATTTCGATCGAAATTAATTTAACGTTATTAAAAAAAAATTTAATAACTCGTTTAGAATTATTTCAAATAAGTCAAAATTAAATTTAATATATTATAATAGTTTTAACTAAAATTATTATAATATTATTAAAAATAAAGATATTTTTAATGAAAAAAAACAGGAAGGAGTTCTAAAGGAGATTAGTTTTTGTTCATGACTATTTCTTAATAGATGGAAGAATATTTTATTTAATTAAAAATTAAATACGATGGAAAAATAAATATTGTAAAAAAATTTACAATCTTCCAAAATTGATTATACTTAATTTTAGTAGTAATGACTTGATATTCTGATGGTACGAAAACTTCCATTCCTTGAAACAGTGAAACGTAAAGGCAGAAGGGGGCATAGCCACGGATTTTCCTCGAGGAGGAGCACTTGCTACGAACCTTTTCGAGAATGATCTGTGCCATCATCGTCCTCGTCGCGTCATGTCTCCCGAGTTTCTTTTATGTCTCCAGTCGTTGCCCAATAATTCCAAACAGAGGAACCACGAGCAGAATTTAGAGCCAGGTCTTCTCCTCCATCGACCAACGGCCCGATGAAGCATTCCCTCTCTTTGAGATTCGCGACGTCTCCTTTCATGTGCTCCTGCGGATACGCCTTGCAGTCAACGTGGTCGCACACTTTTCGACGACGTATTGGCGGCTTGCATTAGACTCGACGGCCTTAAGTTGTGCCGCCGGTTCTGTGGAACATGTATTCAAAGGTAAATTAATTAATACAAATTGTTCGCGACTAACTGACTTTTATAATAAAATTTATACATGTCGTAAAGATATATATAATGATTGGATATCCAACAAAAAGAAAAAAAACGCACCGGTCGGCAAAAATTTAAAGCGAGTACTTGAAAAATTATTTGTACTGCAAACTTTAGCACCATTCATTATATATGAAAAATGGATTTATCATCTGTGATCTCTAAGTCATATATGGAGTTTTTATAGTCGGTGACTACGGTTGGATTCGAGAATCATAAATTGAATTGAAATCGATGGTTTAAAAATCGAATCGAAATCGTTTTTTCGATTTAGATTTGGAAATTGAAATCGGAACCAGAGACATGCATGATTTCGATTCCATTTCTAAAAAATTAGTAATCAAAATTGAACTGAAATTAAAATCGAACTGGAATCAAAATTGAATCATAATTGGAATTAAGTATTTTTTTTTTAAAGTAGATTTTAGACAACAAGAGATAATAAAGAAGAATAACGAAGACTTATATGATCTTACAATTGAAGACTTACAGATTAAATTAAGATAAATAGATCATATTTAAATAGTTAGTAAACTATGAGGAATTTGATTTTTTTTAGACCTCAAAAGGAGATAACTTAATTTATATGAATTAAATTTAAATTTTTTTATTATTATTAAATCAAGGAAGACGATATATATATATAAACTGAACTAAAATTAGAATCGAACCTTAACCAAAATTGAATCGGAATCGGAATTGAGTATTTTTTTTTTAAAGTAAATTTTAGATCACAAGAGATAATAAAGAAGAATAACAAAGACTTATATAATCTTACAATTGAAGATATATCAAACATTATCTCTGATAACATTTCAGATTAAATTAAGATAAAGAGATCATATTTAAATAGTTAGTAAACTAGGAGGAATTTGATTTTTTTTAGACCTTAGAAGACAAAGACAACTTAATTTATATAAATTAAATTTAAGTTATATATATATATATATATATAAAATTTTGTATGATAAATATTTGATTTAAAGAATGATATAAAATAAATAAATCGATCGAATTAATGAATTAAAATCGGAATTGACGATTTCGAAATCAAAATCAAACTGTGAGGAATCGAAACCAGCAGTTCTGAAACTAAAATCGAAATTGTTGATGAGCGATTCGGTTCTGATTTCATTGGATGATAAATCAGAATCGACGATTCCAAAATCGAATCCGACAGCTTTGAATTCGTGATCACCCTTAGTCCTACCATATATTTTAATTAGTTTTAGTTTCCCAATTAATTTCTCTCCCCACAAAGAAGAAAAGTAAAAACTATCTATTCCTTCGGAGGAATCTAATTGAAGATATCAATCCACATCTCCATTTTTCCTCTAAGTTCGTTGTCCATCGTTATCATTATCGTTATCTCGTTGGGCATCATTTTTTAGCGCACTATATACCCAGACCATGTTTTGACCTGTGAATATAGTTTTATGATGAAATACCAAAATAAAATCTGCGCGAGGGTTAGGACAGTCAGTCAGAGAATGAAATAAGAATCGGGTTTAGGGTTCCCCTTTCAATTTAATTGTGCATGCAAGAACTCCATCGCTTGGGCTACTCCATGGGCCACGTTTAATCTGGAGGCCCACGTAAATGTTCATTTTATTCAAATGAAATATTCAACCTTACAAAATTGAGTTATTGAAATCGAATAAATCATTTTCAATGCCAACTAAAAATAATAATAAATGACATGCCAACTGTGTCCTTTACCATGGACACTATAGAAAAGGTCGTCGTTAATTGCTTGCGTCGCGTGGTTTAATTTGAGATCGTTAGCTCCAGTACTAGAATAGCAGTGACCAGGTTCAAGTAGGTCTCCGTCGCAGATAGCAGCCTCATATACTTCATGAACTCTTCCACGTTGTAGCAACTTCCAAATTAAGCTCCCTTGCACAAACCCGGCCTCTATAGTTCCGTTGAGGTCGAAATCGCCTAAAACTTTGGTAAATGTTATCTTCCCTGGCTCCTGAACGATCACTAAGTCTTTTTTATTTTTTATTTTTATCCCCTAGAACTTGTCTTCCCCATCTAACCATCTTCCACCACTTCATGGACTTCTCCTACTCTTGCTCACGCTCTTGCAGCTTCTTGCAGTGTTTGCGGAAGGTCAATAGCTAGCAATATGAACAGCAGAAAGACTGGCTGGGAGCTCACCATCGATAGGAGCTTCTCTTAATTAGTCTCCCCTTTTCTGATCATGAATCAAACGTTAAACATGCAGTCGGGTGTTGAATTAATAACGAGGTTTTAACTATTCAATTGAAGAAACAGAAATGCATCCTTAATCGGTTCGGTTTTATATATATATATATATATATATATATATATATCACGGTAGGTAAAAGGTGTCTTCTTAATATTGCATATAATATTTGGCAGGCTATGCAATCGTATTTTCAGATATAAATATCAGATTAAAATTGAAATAATAAATATTTCTTCCCTTGATTTATAGATGGAATAGATATGAACTAACCATGGTTATGTTTAATTGGTAACAACAGTACAAAGAATAGTTAAAAATAATAATTTACATTGATATATATAATGTAATAGTCAGGGCTAGCTGGGGTTAAATTCTTATTCTCCATATTGGTAGATGTATGCTGTGGGCAGGTTGTGTTAGCAAATATATGGAACACAACTTTATCAGAATATACTGTTACTATTACTAACATGATGGTCATTGTAAAGTCAATTATCAGAATGATACATGGCCCGGAGGCATCGATCGAAAACCTACAGCTTGAATGTCGAGAAAGATTCCAAGCATATCACCTAGGCTTTGCACCTAAAATCAAAGAAATTAAATATGATCCAGTAACTCAAAAGAAAGATATTTTTACTAATAAATTTTTAGCCTAATTTCGAAGTGTATTAGATGAAAATAGTTTTCTTCACAGTTAACATTTACTTTTAATTTGGACATGATTATGGTCTTATATCCTAAAGAGGAGGATGACAGTAAAATGACTTTAGCATAGTGTTATACAGAGATATTTTTCTCCTGTAATCAAATTGATAATGTGGCTCGAATTTTTAAATGCAAAATAATTCTAATTAGTTTCCCACATGATTATATAATGTCTGTAATTAAATCGCAGCAATCTACGGGATCTTTTACCGGAGAAGACTGAGTGCTGCCTACACATACAGTAGAGAGCAGATTTAATTTAATACATTTGTGGAAGCCTCATGTTTGCAATTTACAATCCCAGTGCACCGAGTGGGGTCTTGCCCTGTCCGGCCTCGAAGTAGAAGATGAGCATGGCGAGCATGGCGATCCTGGCGTGCTTGATCTCGGCCAGCTTGAGCCGCTCAAGCTTTTCGAAGTCGGGTACGTACACGCCGTCCTTGGTGGTGCCGGCCAAGCCTAGGGGATCGAAGAACTTGCCGCCAGGGTATCCCTGTTCGCCGGTGGCATTGGCGAAGTTATCGGCAGTGCGCGACCACGGCGTGGCCCACTCCACGGCCTGCGAGTCCGGGTTGAAGAAGTCGACCCACCGCTTGGACTCGACCCATCCCATGAGGATGAGCTGCGTGCCGAGGAGCGAGCCGAAGGAGAAGGGTGCGATGGCGCCCGGGTCTGCGCCAGCCTCAAACCATGGTACGCCGCTCCACGCCTGCCCCACGAAAATGCCCACTACCGCCGACATGGCCCACCGCCCGTGGATCAGCTCCGCCTCTCTGTACCACTTCAGGAACGACGGGTCCTTCCCCAGCCCCAGCGGGTCGAAACCGTAGTCGCCCGGCAACCTGCACTCATCGTATATATGGTCGAAATTAATTAAGACGTTGGTCAATCCCCATTTCTCGATGATGTAGATGATGGTGAAAGGGATAAACATACGAGCCATCGAGCCACTCCGGGTCGACGAAGTTGCCGCCGCCTCTGACGCCGGGAAGCCAGGACTTCTTAGGGGCGGCCGCGACGACGATGAGTCGACGAGACGCAGCCGCGGAGGACCTCCCGCCGATGGTGGCATTGACAAGAGTCCGGGAGCCGGAGAGGAAGGGGGTGGAGAGACCTTGGAGGACTACCGCGGCAGAGGTGGAGGCCATGGCCATGGCCATTGCCGATGCAGCTTTGGTTAATTGGTTGGTTGAATTCAAGGGTATCGGTGTGGGGCGAGGTGTATTAGCGAGCGGAGATGGATGACTGGGATGCACCAAATCTAAAAGAGATCCGGGATTGGAAAGAGGATAGATTGCTCACCAATGGGGAACTTCAGAAGGAGCTCTCCATCTGCTGACGCAGATATCTTCCTCACACGTGAATATCGGCCTCTAGTTTTTATCAAATTAGATTGATTTATGTGTTGGCCTCGCATGTACTCTTCATTTCTTTTTAAAAAATATATAAAGAAAATAGTTTTTTAAATATCTTGATTACCATAAAAAATAATAAAACTATTTTTTTTTCTTGTTCCACTTCGATCTCCGCTCGATACATCGGGGCTTCCACCAACACTTAGCGAGATCAACTTCAATCCTCTTTTGTTGCACAAACTTCAATCCTCTTTTTATCTATAAATGGAATTTATTTGATACTTATTTACTCCGCTAGATTGAGCTTTACTTAGATCCCCATGGATCACTGGAACAAGCTTTTGACTGCCTAGGGAGGTTGAAACTAATTGGTCAACAGGTCATGTGTTGTTGCAGTTGAACAGATATATAAAAATATTCTGGTGAATTAAGCATCTTCTTCTATTTACAAAAACATTAACCTTAGTACATGTCCCAAAACATACATATCAAGAGTCAACTGTCAAAGGCTCACCGTATTGATGCGATGTCTAAGATATAATCCATCTATATATTCACCTGAATTATACTGCAATCCGCCTGTAGCATGTAATCCCATAATTACAAAACAAAATTATTCATGTCTATAAGATATATGAATTGAAACTGAAAGTTACTGGAATATAATAGCTGTTAACTTATGCATTCAACTGTAAATTATTAACTATTATCATCAAAATCATTCAAAAACAAAGACGTTGTTGTTGTTGCTATTTTTATTTATTTATTTATTTTTCAATTTCAGAATTTTTCACAAGCAGTCATCTCCTTGCTGGTCGCTCGTCTCCTCGACCTCCCCTTCAGTTCCTGGACCTGTTCCATCCACACCTCCCTCGGAAACAGCACTCTCTTCTTCTCTTGCTCCCTATCCGCTGCTAAATCCAGCAGCCCCAACTGGTGATCGTACTTCTCCCGCAGCACGGGGTTGGACAGCACCTCGTACGCCTTCTTAATCTCAATGAACCGTCTCGTCGCCTCCTCCTTCCCCGTCAGCGGGCAGACGTCCGGGTGGTGACGCCGTGCCATACTCCGGTAGGCTCTCTTGATCGCCTCGACCCCATCGACGTTCTCCGGCTCGAGCGCCAGCACTTGGTACAAGTTCTTGCTCGCTCTGCATTCCGTGGGCAATCTTGCATTCATATTTGGTGTCATCATATTGCCATAAAGCAGAGCGCTGGTGGCCATGGCAGTGAAGCACAGAGCTCAGTGACCGCTCGATGAGCGCAACACTGGGCAGAAAAAGGTGCCTTTTAAAGATAATTGTAAAGTATGTAGCACTAATTTCCAAATGTCAGTCGACGAACAGCTTGGTTTTTGTCTGTTGTCACTGTCCATGCAGGATCAAAATGCACTGTTTTACCAGATGGTTGTAATTGAAATGATTTCTCGCCTAAATCCCTTTCTGGAATGATACTGCAGGAATTTAAACCTTTCATTTTCCAAAAAAAAAAAAAGCATTCAGAATTAATTTATTTATCACATTACACGAAAAAATTATTTACTCGAAATGCATTTTTAAAGTAAATTATTTTGATCAGTTTGATACTTAACGAAAAAGTTTTAATTTTAATGCATTTATCATTATACTAATATTTGTTACTATCAAAATGCATATTTAAAGTAAATTGTTTCGATCATCTCATTCGTGCCCACGCGATGATATTGGAATAAATGCTACAAAGTAAAAAAAAAAGTTGAATAATTTAAAATTATAATTTCATCTCTTTTGAATCTTCATCCTATCGCACATTTATAAATAAGTCAAATTAGTCAGTATTAATAGAGACATGAATATTTTGTTTTTATTTTGTAAATTATAGAGGATAAGATATAATATTCAATTAGAGAAACAAGATGAAAAAATAAAACTAATCACGAGGAGTCAAATAAATTTTTTAGATTTTGTTATACAGACCAAAAGCTCATGAAAGAAAGTTCCTGGTCCTTTACTAAAAGACTAGTTTATTAGCTACACTTATTTTTTCTTCGATCACCTAGATCAGCTGTGTTCTTAATTGTGAAAAGGGATGGGGACAATGGCCGGCCATAGAGCCATAACGGAGATGATGTCATTCAATATCTTCACGTGTATTATTTACACAGTAGAAGACGCAAATCTAATCTTCATTCTTTTGTTTAAGGATATTGTTATCCATTTGTCTGGATATCTACAGAGAGGAAGAGTCAATTGTTTATATGGAGCCATGAAGAAGCCTTTTACATACCAGACCCATAGCAATGCCATTTGTACGTGGCACTGAACAGCAAACTGATAATTTTCAATCGAGAAAAACAAGAAAAGTTTTTTTTTTTTAAAAGAAAGAAAAATTAATAGAGAGGCCGGTTGTCCACTTTCTCATATATGTCCACTTAATATGAACTGAACAATAATTGAAAGAGAGAAAATGAACTGTTTGAACATCGACATCACAATAAATTTCATCACCTTTTGTCTTAATCTTACTACAGCACATCTCCAATCTTGTTATTATCAACAAGTTGAAAACCAATGACCAGATTTCCAGATCAGGAGATTCTCTTCCTTTGCATTGATCAAAATCGATCATCGATGCATGAAATTATTAATTTACATGTAACATGTTCCTCACAGTTTTATAATTGAGAGATTTTTTAACTACAAACTGCTGCAAAACGATCGAGAGGCCAAAGAAGAGACCTCTTACAAAAATTACTTCTCTTTTATTTTGAGCATTATAAACAAAGACAATGAAGCTGAAACGCAGTCAACAAGATATGTGGCTTGCCTTTTCATTTAGTTGAATCTGAGTGTTTTCTCCATTGTTCAATATTGCTTCTGAAGGGATGAAAGTGCTAATTTTCAAAAGTCAATCTTT
Organism: Wurfbainia villosa; assembly: GCA_025175895.1. Classification (NCBI taxonomy): domain Eukaryota; kingdom Viridiplantae; phylum Streptophyta; class Magnoliopsida; order Zingiberales; family Zingiberaceae; genus Wurfbainia; species Wurfbainia villosa. The sequence goes on from JAKLTH010000280.1 coordinate 514,566, forward strand.
ATCAATGCCTTCAAGCGGCTCAAGCAATGCAACAACCTCAGGTTGAATTGGCAAATCCTCTAGATAGAGCATCTTCCAGAGAAAATGTTTCCTGTATGTATGATCAGAAACATACACAGTTCAAATTATGTTCTGAAACACTAAGTTCTCAAAAAGTAGCATAAAGTGCGTTTGAAGTATACCACATTAATTTCTGTTTTTCTTAGTGGTTGATTACAACAAGAGATGAAGAAAGGGATACAAGATTCAGGGTGTTAGCATACCTACACATTCATGACAATAAATCTTGCTCATGTATTTATCAGCAAATCAAAAGATCATAGTTCTCTGTAATCCAGGTTCAACGTGTTTGAAGTTAGAAATTGTTTTACACAGTCAGTGAATGAGATTCATAGCAACAGGCAGATACGCCAATCTTCTTCTTCACCAGTGTTTTTTTCTAAAATTTATTTTCAAGGTTATTTAGAATCAAACTTATCGAGAGATGGAAAATCTAAACTGTCATTTCCCGAAGGTCATGTTATCCATAGCAAAGTGGGACAGTAAGAATGTAAGATTCAGTGAAGAGGACAAAAATAGGCCTTATCTTGAACAAACATGTATGGGCAAAGAATCTTTAGAGCAAATGAATTAACCACGCTTTTACAGTGTTATGCTTTTCACATCAGTAAGACTTTCAAATATTGATGGTTAAAGTCACAATCAATTATCTTTTCTCCAATTGGCAGTCATCGTCAAATTGATTTATTCAGAATGTAACTTCTTCTCAAATGATGTCCTAGCCTTTATACATGCGCAACAATTGCCTTTCAGCAGCAGACAAAGATACACAGTGCTATGTCCACGAGCATGACACTCTTTCAATATAATTTAAGATTTCTATAGATCAGGAGAAGGATGATGCAAAAAAAGACAGCCCATGGAAAGAGCAAGAGCTTGTGATTATGCTTTCAGTACGTGAGACGAGATGTTGCTTGTTTTTTCGTTCGCGATGTTGGGAAAATAATTAAGCGCAGTGAGGATTGAAATAAGCGGATTTAACACGAGCTTAGGCCAAACTACATTATCACTATAAAATTAATTTGTCCGCAACAATAAAGAAAATGAATCCCTAACATAAATTCTTCGTAGCAGAATTAGTATTTGCTGCAATGAATCCCTGACAAAAAAAAAAAAAAAAACCTTCTTCAATTGTCTCTATCAACGAAAGAGGTAAATCCAATATTTCAAATGACCGATTCTCATTTTAAAAAATTTAAAAAAAAATTACAAATATATCATAGCTGAGAATCGAGTCAAAAATATCTGAGTTTTAATATGGAGATCTTTTTCTATTGTATTATAATCTGGAGACTAATGAATCCGACAACTTTTCGGTGGGATAAAAGACTTGATGACACGGTTCGTCAGCAAAGGCCAATTTTTGTAAACAATAATATGCCTACAAACATTAAAAATATATCGCTTAATTTTTTAAAAGGAAAAAAAAATCGCCATATAACCTATCATCCTCACTGAAGAGTACACAAAACACGTTTATATTTGTCATTTAAATTTAAATTTCTGATTTATCTCTTCGATTTATAACGATTTCATATTTTTTCACTTAAGCTGGCAAAACATCGTCTGAACCCAACAGCTCTTCCAGCTTCGATTTGAGTGACACCAACTTGCCAACAAAAGAACCAAAGTTTCGAATAGTAGCGTGACTTCGCAATGGACGCGGTTGCCACATCTACGTTCACGTAGCCACACCTGTTTCCCAGTTGGAGCTCTTGCCATCACTCTCTCTTCTTCGTGTGGAGAAAGAATTTTTAAATTTCTACGGATATATTAAGAAATACATATAATATATTAAATAAATTATTAATTTCTTCTATTATCCAGATACCTACTTAATTATTATTATTCTCTAGCCGCATATATATATATATATATATATATTTATATATTTCAAATTATCGGCTAAAATGGGACACAGCCTCAAAAATATATACTTATATTTATTATTTATTTATTGAGGTGTTCTTTTATTTTTTTTTTCAGGTTAAAAATATGTTCTAAGGTCGTCCCTTGCTGGAGTCTTGTGTTCTCATCCCGTCGTTCTCTCTCGTCCTAACCTTTGTATAGAGAAATGGGCTCCGGGAGCAGTCGCCTGGCCTCTCGATCTCCACGAAACCGGCCGGAAGGCCGACCGAGAGTTGGAATTTCTGCTTTCCTCTGCGGCGGAGCCGCGGCAGCAGCCTCCTACTCCGACCCTCCTCAGGTCCTAAATCGATGATCGGGCTGAGACTTCGGCCCTTGTCTTTCGTTTTCTTCAGTTACGGTGCCTATTTACTGGCGATCGCCTTGTTTTCGTGTTTGGCGAAAGGTTGCTTGCTTCACGTGCTCTTTTCTTGCTCATTTTCAGATGATGTATTTTTTTTTTCTCTTTAGCTCAATTGATTTTCTGATTTTCGTAATGATGTGAAGTTGGTAATCAATTTATTTAGTCCATGTAATGGATTAGCTTCTTAAAATTGGACCTATCGTCGCGACGACGATGTTGTGATTTCGTCATGATTCTAGGTTCTTCAATCTTATTAAATAAGGACTTCTATGGCATGTACGGTGATGAAATGTACTGAATGATGAAAACCTTTTAGATGTAATTGGATTAATACGAATTGGAGCATTTGATGACTGCAGTTTTCTTGGAAATGAAATGGAGGCTCTTGTGAGTTTCATTTTATCATCCGAGGAAGCACATTAAATTTCATATGCTATGTGGTAACACACAATATACTCCCAAGTACAGTCCGATTATTCAGAGGACATGGGAGTTTTCATGCAGTGATTAAAAGATCATATAACTTTGTTAACCTTTTGATTCGACATTCTGTGCAATTTGTCAAACAGATCTGAGAAAGAAAAGATTTTTTTGGTTTCCACCAAATTTTAGTGTAGCTACAATAGAATGAATAATTCCTTAAGCTACAATCATCATATTTTCAAACTAGCGAGCTGCAGCGTTGCTGACAACCTCCGACATATGCTAGGTTCGATGCCTACTTTCAGAGCACCTGATTCCTGTTCTGTTGGTCTGATAACTCCTCCCTCCTGTCAGATCTCTCAAACTCTACAGGCGATCACTTCCCAAAGCGCATCCCCTCATCCTAGATAAACAATTTTTGTCCGTATTGATGCCTTGAAAGCACCAACGCCTTTTCTTCGGGAGGAACCAGCGCCAACAGTACAAAAAGGAAATTGATTTTTAAAAGTTGTAAGATTTCTAAGAGTTGCGGTAAGAGTTGTTTAGGAGAATAAATCCTCAAGGGAAGTTCGAAAGCTGTTAATTGTCTTATTTTGATCTGTTGGAAAAATTTGGTAGAAGTTTGAGTTAATTTGGTTCATTTCCTAGTTTATAATTTGATTTTTTTTTTCTTATTTAGTTGAGCCCTTTTGGGCATAGAATCATCTCTTTCCTTGATTAATTTTATATTTCCGTTATGGGTTGGAATCTCTTAAAGGATCAATTCCCCTCATGCAAATAACTATTGCCTAATAATATTTGTTTCTGTGAGTTTTAGTTTATATTAGTTTATTTCTCTACTTTTGCCTAATGCTTTGGTTCCATTGGTTCCATTTTTGTGCTACATCAATTTAGTATCAAAGCTAGGTCTCTGAATTGATGTTGCATAATAACTCCTAGAAATCTTAATTTTTTTTGAAAATAATTTTCTTATTTGCATTAATTCTTTTTATGATTATGCATTATTGTTGTAGATTGAACATAAACCAGCAGAGAAGTCAGTCATCCAAGCAGCGCTCAGTGGTTCTCTAATATCTTCTAATATCCAAATCTCAGTCAAGGAATCATCTCTAAACTTTACCCAAGAAAACAGGTCTTCTAGCTCCACTAGTGTTGACAATTTGTCTAGCCAAACCAATAATGGTGCAAATTCTTCTAGCTCCACTAATGTTGACTATTTGTCTCATCAAACCAATAATGGTGCCAATTCAGATAACTTGGAGAACTCTTGTATGCAAATATTTCATTCCAGGAGGGTTTCTGATCAACCAAGTACCTCTATCCAACATGAGAGCACTGATAATTGCACCAGTCAACATGGTTCCGTTTGTTTGCCAAGCTTCTCAAATAGCACAAATCAACTCCAACCTGGGGTTTTGAGTGCAAATGAGATTTTAGCTAGTCCTGAGTCTCTGAGTTTCCCTACTACTGACACTGACCATGTTCCTACTCTTCCGAGTCTATCCGCAACAACTTTTCCAGCTGAAGATTTGCTTGTTGCGTCTTCTTTCAGTTCAGATGCCCCAACGTCAACAGGATCAAGTGGGGAGAGAACTGGAAGTGTCCTTCATGTTGATTTGGTCAGCCTCTCCTCTGATGTTTCCAGCGATCTTGGAGAGACGAGCAGCAGTGAATCACGAAGGCACACTAGAAGGCTTTTCTGGGATGCCTTCTCTAGACAGAGTTATAGAACTCTTGACTCGACATCATTATTTTCATCTCCAGAAAATAGTGACCTAGGATATCAAGATAGTTGTCTACTAGACATTGATGATCATGCTTTTAGAGATAGGGATGATGATGGTTCAATATACCTACGCCGTAGACGCCACGGTTTAAATGGAGTTAGTTGGCATTCCAGATCTGAGGTGATCCTTTTTCCCATCTATTTATTTTATTTCTCATATATTAATAATTTAAATTTCATATTGTAAATTTTTGTTATTCATGGTTCTTGACATCATACTAGCTCCTTTATTTCCATGATAGCATGACCTCATGTTTGATTAAATTATTGCCGACATCTGATTTATGAGAATTACCTGAATGATATTGTTTATTACTTTTATTTTAAATTCTGGAGTATATTGTTTTTACTGTATTTTACTTCTTTGTCAATAACATGCACATTTATCATAGATGATGTTGTTAGGAGGAGATTGTTGGTGCAATCAACTTTAGGTTAAGGTTAACCAAGTTCGAGTGAAACTAGAGTTGGAGTTGAGTTTCGATGTTTGACTATATGACAATATGATGAGTTGAGGATATGGCTATAAGATGATATGGGACATCCATAGTCATATGGATGAGAGTGTTGGTGTGACGAGAAGTCGAGTAGGTTAAGGTTGACCAGAGACTTGACGAGTGAAGTCCAATTAAAGTTGACGAGTAAGAAATCCAAGTCGATCAAAGAAGACCGAACACTTGGTGGTTGGAAGTCCAACTTGAGAGTTGGCGAGTGAAAAATCTGTCCGTAAAGGAAGATCGAACACTTGGTGGTTGGAAGTCTAACTGGGAATTGGCGAGTGAGAAATCTAACTTGGTCAAGGTAGACCGGACATTTGGTGGTTGGAAATCCAGCTGGGAGTTGGCGAGTGGAAAATCCAAGTGGGTCATGGTTGACCGGACATTCGATGGTTAGAAGTCTAATAGGACGTTGGCAAGGTAAAAATCCAAGTGGGTCATTGAGGATCGGACATTTGGTGATGGAAAGTTGGCAAGTGTGAAGTCCAGGTAGGTCAAGGTTGATCGGGCACTTGGCACGGAGAGGAAAGTTCAAGCTGGTCAAGCAGGACCCGATGCTTGGTGTCAGAAAAGCCCTTGCAGGCTTGGAGACTGGATGTCAGGCAAGGAAAGTCCAAACATGTTAAAAAGGACGGGATGTTTAGTGATAGGAAGTCTTGGCAGGTCAAGGTGACCGGATGACTAGGCAAATGAAGTCTTGGCAGGTCAAGGTGACCAGATGACTGGACAAGTGAAGTCCAGACAGGTCAGGGTAATCGTGCTTGGTAAGTGAAGTTCTGGCAAGTCAAGGTGACCGGATGACTAGGCAAGTGAAGTCCTGACAGGTCAGGTGTCTGTGCTTGGCAGGTGAAGTCTCGTTAGGTTGAGACGACCTTACTTGGCAAGAGAAGTCCTAGTAAGTCACGGTTGATCGGATGCTAAGCAAGGGAGGTTCTGATAGATCAAGAGTGATCGGATGTTGGACGAGAAAAGTTCTAGTAGGTTGAGGTCAATTGAATATCAGGTGAAGCGAGAGCTTAGGATAAGCTAAGACTAAAGTATCAGTCGACTGGTGGGAGTTTACCAATTGACTGGGCACTCAGGAGTCAGCGTTCACGAGTTGCATACTCGTAAAACTCAGATGAGTACTCGGACAGTCGACTGGTCTTGACCAATCGACTGATCGAGTGCTCGGGCGGTAAGAAAGCAACCTTGCTCAGGGTGCTCAGGCACTAGAAGTTGAGTGCTCGGGCACGCAAGGAATCGGTGCTCGAGACGAGGAACGGACGAGCGGTACTCAAAACGCAGTGCTCGAGCAGTCAACTGATGGTTGATCAATCGACTGTGGAGGGAAGAGTCGGGGACTCAAGTGCTCGGGCAGCCGCGGAGCTCGGGATGGGAAAGTTGATGCTCGGGAAAGCTACGACGCAATAGTCGATTCTTTGTAGTGAAGCGGTGGGTAGCTTAATGGTCGCGAACAAAACCTTGAGAATCGAGCTAGTTATTGTTGGGCTAGCGATTGGTGATGGCTTAAACGATCGATTGATTGAAATCTGACGTGGATTGAGTAAACAATCAAGTGACCAGTCGACTGAGGTAAAACCAATCAATTGGTAGGTGGAAATCAGTTGATGCAGAGCTTATAAAAGGAGGATTTGTCGAAGTTGTCAGGAGCCAATTTCTTGGGACTTTGAAGGGGAAGCACTGCTGCCTTCCAGACCTTCCAAAGCAACCAAACAACGATTAAATTCTTGTGTAAAGCCTTCTTTGCATTGTAATTTGTTTTATTTCTTTACACTTGTGTTTGGTTGATTGTATTGTAAAAACTCAGGTTGTAAGTGGTTTCTCTGCTTCAGTGTGCTTTTGAGAAGGAGAAAGAAGATAGCGGAACTATCAGTAGGAGCTAAGCCGTGAAGTAGAAATTGAGGATTCCGAACCACGTAAAAATATATGTTGTGTGCTTGTGTTGTTTTGTTTATGTTGTTTTGTTTCTGCTGTGTATAACATTTTGTAGACAAGCACACGAACAAAAATGCAATCGACAATCCAATCGCTATTCACCCCCACTCTAGCACCAACAATGGTCCTAACAGATGCTTATGCAATACATTATACTATTATCTTTCAAACACTATCATATGATTTTCTCTCACTCAAAATATCATTGGCTTTAGTCGTAGCATGCAGATAAACTTTTGCTTATTAATGTTGCATTCATTTTGGTACAGATAAGGGAGCGGCTTCGCTCTGGCTTAAGCAATAATGATGTACAAACATGTCCATCTGGTTTGCACCATGATGGAACATGCTCTTGCACACTGTTAGTGACTGGAGTGTCAAGCACTCGAGCCAGCATAACAAGAATTTTTGTGTTAGCTGAAGCCTTGTTTGAGGTGGGTATTTTTTTTTTAATTGTTGATGCTCATATCTGTTCAAAAAGCTAGCCTCATGTGTATTATATATATATATATATATATATATAAACATAGGGGTGGCCAAATCTACTGGTCAAACCAAAAGCTTGAAACAAAAGTGAGACTTTGAAACTTTGTTCAGTTGGTTTGACTTTCTTCTGCAATTGACAGTTGTGGTTTAGTTTGAAGAGGATAAGAACTGACTGACCTCTTCTTCCGTTTACTTTATGACAAGGCTGTTGGAACTGACCAAACTATGTGTTTTCTTTCATAGAGATAGATCTCTACAAAACATTATACCGATATTAGAATTGTGAGTCCTAAGTTGTAAAAGTGTTTTAGGATATAAGTTAATTAGTTTATACCACAAGAAATTTCCTCAATATTTTCATTTATATTTTATATTTAACAAATTTTTAACGAAATCAGTTATATACATGTTGGTGAATGTTTTGACATTGAACAGATTCTGTTCAACTGAAAGTTCCCCATTTATGATGAAATTGCAAGTTTCCTTGATTATGTTTTAGCAGATAAGGTGCATATTCTTTGTCTGATAGCCCTTCTTTGCGGGTTATAGAAGCTGATATCATATCAGTGATGGTAAATTTTTATAGGGAGTCAAACATTGTAGTAGTTTTTATACTTCATAAAAATGGAGACTTGCATGATAATTCCACAATACTCAATTGGTTGTTGCAGGAATCTTCTGCAGTGGTGCTTGCATGCTTTAGCTAATTCTATATGCTGAATGTTGCATTTAACGATTTATTTCTCTGGATTTGAAGAATACTTTTACAATGTCCTTGAGAAAAAATAGAGCTACCCTTTTGACTGAAAATAAGCAATTTAATCAGATAGTGTATGGTGAGATGGTCATGTGGCTAATTTAAGACTCGTAAACCATTATTGCTTTTGAACAAAATCTTTCCAATTTTGTCAGAATTGTTTCGGTGTGGTTTTAAATACTAAAGTAAATATTTTTAATGATTACTATTTTCTTCTCTGTTGCTTGTACTCATTTAGGCTCTTTTTCTTCTTGTTTATTGTTTTTCCTTTTCCTACACATCAATAAATAAATATTAAAAAAAAAATCTTCTTTTATAGAAAATACTGATTGCCAGAATTTATATTAGAAATGAATATTATTCAGGATCAATTTTCACTCCTTTATATTCGTTGGAAGATAATATGATGTATATGAATCGCACTGGACCTGACGAGCAGGGGCAATTTTTGTGTGAATTTTCCTTGACTTTTTCATGGTCTGGTACACATGTAAAAGTAGGGAAAATAATTGAATGAAGTTTCTGACGATCAGATTCTTCAGTTTTGTGGTATGGTAAGGATAAGTTTACTAATAGTTTCCCAACAATAATCCATGCTTCTTTTTGCCAAAAATTATTCTCAACCTCCCCTTATCAGTCAATGCTGGTCAAACTGAGTTCAATTCACTGGAATTTGCCGTTCAGCTAGTACTTCCTAGTAAAGTTTGAGAATTTCATTGTCTTTAAGCTCTTTTACCATATTTTTATGCTCAACCTATATTTGATCTCCAAGTAACTAACGGATAAAATACTATACTAATAAAAACAAAAAGAAAAAAAATGTGGTACAATTACAATAGTTAACTACTTCAGTGCCTTTTCTTTCATTGAATTTATATGCATGTGGATGTTATTACTGTTCAGGTATTGGATGAAATTCATCGGCAACGCGGATCACTTCCACATTCATTTGTTTCGGTCACTGCTCCGGAATCTGTTGTCAGCTCCTTTCCAACAAAGGTTCACAAAAAAGTTGAAACTGCATTAAGCATTGATAATGTCGAACGGTAAGCTTCTTCACTTAAGTCAGGTTTCTTCCCAGATTATTCTTAGGAATTTGACCGCTTTAAAACAAAATTAGGAATGGATAGCTTGTTGAACTGAATAAATATGTATAATCTTTTAGTCAAGTCATAATTAGAAAATATCATTCAAATGCTAGACAGTCATGTAGAAAATAAAGATTCATTTTGTTAGTAAACTAGTTTTGCAAGGTCAACTGTTCCATGATTTTTTGACCAATATGGTTTAGAGGTGGTTCTTTGGATGACAATAAAAAAGAATATATTCCTGTTTCTCTCCAAATTAAACAAAAGTTTACCATTTCCATCAGAAAGTATAGTCGTACAGAATAAAGCATGCTTCTCCAGAAACCAAAAAAAATGTTCCCTTTGGAATTTTAATTGCTGTTTTTTAATCCCTAATTGAACTGCTTTTAGTCAGTCACGTTTATTATGGAATTTCTCTTCCATTCAGATGCTACATTTGTCTGGCCGATTATGAGAATGGGGATGCCATAAGAATTCTTCCCTGTCACCATGAATATCACATGATCTGTGTTGACAAGTGGCTGAAAGAAATTCATCGGTATATATATTTCCCTCTATTTGTGAATATGGCTTGTGTCCTTGTTTTAATATTTATCTTCTTTATTGGTGCTTGCAGGGTGTGCCCTCTGTGCCGTAGAGATGTCAGTGAAGGTGTTTCCCCGAGCTCAGCCCCTGAACAGTGAAAATTCTCTTGTTCAATGATAGGTATCAATATGCTAGGTACCTGTGACGCATTGAGTAAGACGGTGAGAATTGTCCATGTCTTAGATAATAATAATTATCACAATGGGCCTTTTCCACATATAAAATGGGTAGGGATTTTTTTTTTTAATAAAACTACGAAGTGATTGTTGTAAAATATGCCAGTGCTGTAGGATATCTTGAAATATTCTAGTCACATCTTTTCTGTTGCACAGTTTGTTCCTCTCGCCCATCATTGCTTCATTTCTTCTCCTAAATCAGCATAATGATCATCCTTGTGTCTTCTCTGAAAAAAGAAAAGGAGAATGTTTCTGGGATAAGTTTGAAGGATATTAACTGAGTCATCCTCTACAAGTTCATTCTTCAATACTCAACCTTGCTTAGCCGAATATTAAACATATGTAGTCCCCGAACATATCAGAAAGAACTTGTATTCTCAGTCCTTTAATTGTGGCAACCAGAAACTTACCCGCTTGTTTTTATTCCTCAGAAAGTTTTTATTTTTTTTAGGATTTAGAGTTTAGGGTTTTAGGGTTTCTGTAATTGTGGCAATCATAAACTTGCTTGTTTGTTTTTATTCACCACAAAGCTAATTTTCTGCATACATGGGATTGCGCTCTTCAGCACCAGTTTGGATGCTTTACGCAAGCTGTATCCAGTCCTCTGTAATCATTTAGATCATTTAGGTCAAGTGCACTTGTTTCCAAATCTCACTTATTAGCCTTTGGACTCCTTTTGCAATGGGATAAGCTTTTATTGCTGCCGTTGAGGTGACACAACGAGATGCCTCTTGTGCCTGTCCAACTGCTAAAAATCAAAATTTTCAGGGACAAGAGATTATCTTATGCAGTATTGTTGCACAAATTCAATATCGTATGCTACTTCTTGTAGAAGACCTTTAGGATTACTATTGAAGAACCTTCAAAATATTTTCTATCCAAATCCTTGTTCGGCCGTCCTATCTCAATCTACAATACCAACTTTTTATTAATTAGTTATGGTCCGATCGAGATATCCTTCATCCCTTATAGACTCTGTGTTCCTAAGAATCATCAAATATATATATATATATGGAAACTTTTTTAATTTTTTTAATTGTTTTCAACATTCTTTGAGCAATTATCCAAATGTTAGTAAGAAGTATCCAATCAGAGCTCTTAAATTTCGAAGGCAATGTCCAAGTTAAGATTCCTCTGGATCAAAATACGATTTTTTGAAAACAGCTTATTATTTCTTTTATGGGAAAATAGCTTGATTGACTATTGTTTTCAAAAAAAAAAAAAAAAATAGAAGGTGAATTTTATAAGTAATTTTTGTTAAAGACATGTTGAAATCTAAAATTAATAATTTTAATTAGTCAAGCTAGTCGGTAAAAGTGGCTAACAAAGTTTTTAAAAATAGGAGATTAATGTCTATTTAATTTTATGAGATTTTTTTTTTTACAAAAAAATATAATTAAATAAATTAATTTTTGCATTTAAGTCGATCTTTATCTTCTTTTGAAAAATAATAAATGTGAAAGTTTTTTCATCTAAAAAAAAAAATAAAAAATTGATTTTTTGTTGACACCGTTAATTTTATTTGCGGTGAATAATATTGAGGCTCTAGAAAATATTTTACAAGAGACAAAATTTTAGTGAAGAAAAAAAAAATCTGCAAAATGAATAATTAGACCTTTGCCTCATCCCTTTATTTGTCCACTCACCTGAAGTCACCTACAGACAAATAGAGACAGCCATAAAACTTAATTAGCAGCTGAAAGAATTGGCAACTGCCTTCATAATCTTCTTGTTTGTTTCTGTACATCGGACAACGACATTAAGATTCAAATAATTCCAACATAATCATTAACTATTAGTTTGCTTAATTCTCTAGCATCTAGCTCATGACTACTCAAAAATAGGCATTAACTATGAGTTTGCTTAATTCTTTAGCATCAAGCTTGTAGGATTCCTCAAAGAGACAGCCACTTCTTTTCAGTTTTCCATTCTTTTGCCTACTCATTGAACACGCATTAATTCTGCTACTCCTTTCATAACAGTAACCAATTAAGCATCTTAAAAATTCTTCAATTTCTTCACAATTTTCATCATCTATGCATATATTTAACTCTTTGCTTGATTACTAAATTACATAACTAGTTAACTATCAAAAAGGGAAGATTGACGTCCGGCAACATGGACATTGAGAGCTGGTTTTCAGCCATGGCAGCACGCAGTCGCAGTGGAACTTGTGATCGCACTGCAAGTGAACCAGAACATCCCCTGCCTCGAAATCTTCCAAGCACACGGCGCAATCCGCTGGCTCAGATGCCTCCCACCCCAACTTGCTCCACTTGAACCTCCTCCTGCTCTTCTTTCTACAGAACACCTCCCTCTGTACACCACTGTCAATTAGATTCTTCAGTGCCAATTGTTCTTCCTGCTCCCTCACCTCCATGCTTCCTGAGCCACTTTGCCTGCAGTGAATCGTATCGACTAAATTAATTAATTATTCTACCTCTTGAATGAGAATTGTGAGTACGATATTGTAGTCAGGTTGTACACCTTTGGGTCTTAAGTTTTGCATCCAACCTCTCCCTGGCCTCCCTGGCCACGGTTCCAAGTGCTTCGTGACTGCTAATTTCCTTGCTCAAGACACTTCTCTGCCGATGATTTAGCAATTTGGGGGCGATGACCCAGTTTAATTAACTGAAATTAAAGGTTGATATACGGTTAAATTAATATTTTGTACCATGGAGTTTCTGCTGGGAATGGGATGCATCTCGTGCGAGGTCGTGTAGAGACAAAAGGATGATCTCCTGGAGCCGTAGAAGGTTTCGGTGGAGTTGCCAAAGCGCCGGCGGCGTGCGCATTCGACGCCGGGTAGCATTCCGGCCATCGGAGGGACTAGGGAGGAAGATGTTAGCTCGAGAATGGTGCAGCTGGGCACTCGGAGTTCAGGGCTTCGTTGTCATGTAGATGCCATTAAATTAGCTAGCTACGTATTGTGGTAGAAGCTGAGCGAGGCAAATGATCGAACAGATGTCGATCGTTCCGACGAGGAAGGGACTATAAAAAGACGACGGAGGCGGATTGCAGAGCGGTGTGGATGATGATGGAGGGCGGAGGAGCTGGACAAAACCGAGGGACTTTCGTCGAAGTTTCCCGGCACGAGAGCTACGTCTACTGTGACTTAACATTGTCATTGTGTCCAAAAATAATAAGTTCACTTTCTATTTTCTTTGATTTCCACTCATATTTCATCGTATTTTTTGAAATAATATTTTATATAAAAAAAAAAATTAATTTCATATTTGAGAACAAAATAAGCTTCTTCTTTTTATTAAATATATATGAGTTCGAACAATAATTAATTTCAGTCTCTGGGACTGGTTACAATTTCCTTTCAATTCATTAATATATTATTTATCCCTGTTATTATTAATACAATGAATCAGATATGATGGTTTTCGAGTTTGAATTTGTTAGTTCACTTTTCACCCTTCTAACATACATGGCTTCATGGTAATCTTTGTTTTAACAACGACATGCTAACATTTTGTTGGAGAAGACTGAGAAGAGGCCGGGTTAAGGTATAAGATTTAGAATATATTTGGTAATCACATAATATAGAGAATAAAATATAATTTATATTGTTTTGATTTAATTTTAAATAGTACAATAAAAATTTATTTCTTTGAAAATTTTAATTTATAATTTAATTTAATATTTTACTATATTATCTTAGATGATATTAATTAGATGTTAATTCATACAATAGACTTTTAAAAATTATGAATAATTAATTGAATTACTTTTTATTAATTTTAGAATCGACGAAATCTTACGCTTCCAAATTAATCCGATTCTAGATTATACATTTTCTTTATTAATGTGATAAACATCTTTTATTATTTGAGAATCGTTGATTATCCTAAATTAAATAAGAGGAAATAATATAACATATACAGATAATCAAGATCATCAACAAAAATTTAGAACCTAAAGCACTTGAAAATTTTGAATTTCGAATTTAGATTATCTATTCGTGTCATTAAAAAAAAAAAAGGATGGTTGTATTATATTAAGGGTTGCCTCGGGTAATACGCTACAGTTACAGTCATTAATTATGTTAACCTTGAAACAGTGATTCCGTCGAAGCGTTTGGCAAAAGACGAAATAAAAATTTTTGTCCGTAACATACTTGAAATTCAATATTCATTCCTAGATTAATCAAAACTCGATCGATTGGATATAAACAGATTTTTCTAAACCTTATCCTACTGTTCCCACCTCAACATTTAAAAGATTAAGGAAAACAAAAAGCTTTTCCAATTATCATTTATTTGTTTTTTTTTGTTTGTTTCATCGTCAACTCACGAACAAACTAATTAATCCACCATTATTCGCACCCGTTATGTAATTTAATTCATTCGTATTTTCTTTCCATTTATTTTGACATTCACTGTATAATATAGTTAATTAAAAGACGACTTGCAGATACCTAATTAATTAAACAGCTGGATCATGTCTATATACTCCTTCTTCTCTCCTTCTCTTGATCTCTTCTAAGATCAAATTTCAACTTCTACAATATATATTCATTAACAAAAATGAGATCTCAATAAACAAGAAAAAAATAAAAAACAAATTGATTGCCTTCGAATTCAAAATCATTAATTTCGCATATCTATTTTGTGCAAAATCAACTAGTTTATTTATTTATTTTAAATAAATCCAATATTTATCCCATGCGATCTCGATAAGTCGACGAGCTTCTTCGACGGAGAGCCGAGCGGCTTACCCTACGAGGCCAGGCTTTTGGGTGCCATTCATGTTCTGGGCACAGGCACAGCAGCATCGATCGAGTGGATGTGTTGGAAAAAGAAATATTTGTCAGGCGAAAAGAAGAAGACAGACGAGGACGATCGATGATGAACGCCACGCATCGACACTCAGACGACCTAATCAAAAACCTGTCCAGTGTCCACCGCCTCAAATGAACAACTAACACGAGTGTCAACACTTTGCGAGCATGCATGCATTCATTCATCCCTGTGCCACAACACGAGTACATCATCTTTTACAATAAATATATAAATAAATTAATTAATTACAAAATTAGAATCCTTTGTCTTCGTGCAACCCCACCACTATGATGCGTTGAGTTGCAAATTTAAACACCATTCTCGATTCATTTTTGAGGTCTGGAATCCATTTAATTTGTCTTCTTGCGATCTCTCTCTGTTAAAAAAAAGAAAAAGAAAAAGAAAAATTCATTGTACATGCACGTTTCTTTCATCTCTTCTTCCTGCTTTTGACCAGTATTATTCTAAATACTAAGCATGTTTGCAGGGTGTGAGATGTGAAAGCAGAAGTTCAATATTGTACTATAAACAAGTGCCAGTATCCTCCCACTTTTTGATTTCATGGATTTTATAAATGAAGATGGGGTTTGGTTAAATATAATTTCAATTTGAATGGTAATTTTAAGATTGATAGAGAAATTGTTCGTTCTATGTTTGGAAATTGGGATTGTCAGTGAGTGGGATTTTTGTCGAGCTCAGTTTTGCGTTCGATCTTTGAACTCTAGATTATAAATGAGGATCGTGGCCGACCACTTTCTTCCCACCTAGAAGACCGAGGGAGAGAGCGATCGGAGCTCTAATTTTGACTCGGGGATCTGGCGGCTGTGGCGATGCAGCCTAGCAGCAAGGAGATGGAAGGGATGGCGTCCTCGCACGCCGCGCTCCACCTGGAGCTCCCGAACGGCAGCGGTGGCGCCGGCCACGATGATTTCTTCGAGCAGATGATGTCGGGCTTCGCCCCGGCTGCCTGGCCGCCGGGGTCGGGGAACAGGTCGATTTTGGGGCCGAAGTCTTTGGAGGAGTCGCCGGCCCCGGATGGAGAGGGATTTAACTACGCGGCGCCGTATGATGGGTCGTCGCTCCTCGCCTCGCGGCTCCGGATGCACCCCGGCGCCTCGCCGGCGGAGTCGTCGATGCTTCTCCAGCTCGGGGGGCAGATGCTGTTGCATCCACCGGCCGCAGCCTCCGGGGGCGAGCGTGGGGGCTTCCTCCGGCTACCGCTCTCCCTCGGAAACGGCGGCTCTGGGGTTTCTTCTGGCATCTTCGGGGACAGATCCCGAGGAGAAGTCGATCCGCCGTTCGAATCGCCCAATCCCACCGTACCTCCATCTTTTAAAATTTCTCTCTTGTTGGCATAATAAAACCCTACCCTTTTGGGCTAAAATTTTTCGATTTTTGAATTGCGTGGAAGGAGGCCGAGGCATTGTATGACGATGGATTCGGCACCGGATCGCTTCCGCCGGCGGCGCAAGCGCCTCTCCATCAGCAGATTCTCCAACATCCCCAGGTCTGCATGACCATCCATTTTAGAGTAGCGTTTGGATGTTAATTAGCTAGTATTTCTTTTGAACTGTTTCAGAACTACGGGGCTGCTACTCCGACAGGGCAGGCCCCTGCGACGACTACTGCGACTGCTTCGGGGGCCGCCGGCGGAGGTACTGCACCGCCGAAGCCAAGGGTGAGGGCCAGAAGAGGGCAGGCGACGGATCCTCACAGCATTGCCGAAAGAGTAAGAAGGCACCTGTCTATAAATTTTCAATCAGATTGCTGTTTTCGCTCTCTCTTTTTTTCACCAAATTATCTTCGATGCTCTTTGGCTTTTGCTCTGCCCCCGAACTCGGGGACACGTTGTTCATCTGTTCTAAGATTTGGTACCGTGATGACGCTTCTGCCACAGCTTCGGAGAGAGAGAATCGCAGAGCGCATGAAAGCTCTGCAAGAATTGGTGCCCAACGCCAACAAGGTCCCTCTTCAAGCTGGTATTTGCATTGACACTTTTTAATGATTCGTCTCTCTTTTTGATTCGTCGATGGACTGCAGACGGATAAGGCATCGATGCTCGACGAGATCATCGACTACGTTAAATTTCTCCAGCTCCAAGTGAAGGCAAAGCTTCCCTACGTCTCTCCATTGTCTGATCGATATACTCTACTCTATGCGATAACGGAAGTAATTAAATTTAGCGTTCAGGTCTTGAGCATGAGCAGGTTGGGCGGAGCAGCGGCCGTCGCGCCGCTCGTCGCTGACAGGTCTTCTGAGGTATTTATCTTCTCAACTCGGCTCGTTTTGAGGTAGTTTCTAATTGAAATGACTGTTCTACGCGCATGTTGACACCAGAGCGGCGGAGTCGGAAGATCAGGCGGAGCAGGGACGCCGGGAAGCAATAACGAGGGCCTAGCGGCGGCGGAGCTTCGGGTGGCGAAGTTGCTGGAAGAGGACATGGGTTCGGCGATGCAGTACCTGCAGGGGAAGGGCCTCTGCTTAATGCCCATCTCCCTCGCCTCTGCAATCTCCTCCGCTACCTGTCGTGCTCAACCTCCAACCGGTCTCAACCTCCGCCATACGGCAGCCGGCGATGCACCTCCGTCGCCGAGCATGTCGGCGCTGACAGTTCAGTCGTCCAACGCCGGCAGCGCCGACGCGGACGGGGGCAAGGACGGTGGCTGTGTTCCTTGATATCGAACAGGCAGCAAAAGACAGCGATCTGAATTCTGATAGATTTGGACACACAGAACAGTGCCTCGAGAAGATCGAAGACGACGTCGAAATCGTGCTTGGAATTGGAATTTTAATGTTTAATTTTCTGTTTTTAAAAAAAAAAATAAAATCTCTAGACAACAGCATAAAAAAAGCTCTCATATTCACTTTCCTTTTTTTTTTTTTTTGGTTTTTTCACTGCCTTTGTTTATCATCGCCCGTATCTATCAGCTTTACCTTTTGCTTTTGACCTGAAGTCTTTTAAGAGCATTTGATTTTTTTTTCATAACTAATAAACACTTGTTCCTAGATGATTAATTAAGTTAAATTGTGCTGGTGTTTATTATTTTAAGTAGTTTTCTTGTTCTGCAACCAAACAAATAAAAAAGTAATGATGGTAAGATTTTTTAGCTCCTTAGTGGGCGTTGAGTAGATCGGTTTTTTTAAATTGGAGCCGAACAGTTGGCTCGACACGGCTAAAGTAAAATATAAAATTATAAAATATTTTATCAAATTTTGAAAATAATAATTAATAATATTCTTTGTCTATTTTTTATAGCGCTTCGCCAATTAAGGATATTTATTCATAATATAATAAGTTGATTGACGAAATTTAAAAATATTTCTCATTCCATGTTTTGATCGTTTAGTTCCACGATGGATGGATATGTTCGGAATCCAAAATCACAAGTACTAATCAGTTTCATGGGCAAAATATTACGTGAGCCATGGTAAAAGAGATTGGTCCAAAGTACATTGATAGATCGCATGAGGAGTTGATATCCAGAGAAGAATTGATCTTTTTTTCTTGAATAAATTTTATATATGTTTATCATCCGAACTAATTCACGGGGTATAAATACAAATTAATTCCATCGTCACAAAAATATTAGAATCGTCAACTTAACAGACCCACTAACCAAGTACAAATTAGTTCCTTGATGGATGGATGTGTTGCTGATAAATAATACTTGATATAACATGCATTAATCTCTCTTTAACTTTGTAATTAAGAATCTTGCATGCATTATCTTTTCATTCTTAATTACTTTCCGTATTCAAATGACATTTTATCTTCATCATCCATTCAGATCGTTTAACTATCGCATTAAGTGTTGTATTTTGGATTTCATGTTCATGCTCATTATTTAACTTGTTAAGAACGAAATGTGTTTCCATTATGAAGCATAAAATATCTCAATCAATAAGATCGATCGATCGTATTGACTTGAAGGCGATGAATGAAGTCATTTATTAGATTGCTGAAAACAAATCCAAACTGACAACTTACTGTATTAATGAATTTGAAGGATGAGTGTTTCACTTTGTGACAAAAAAAAACTGATTATATTATTCTTTCTTTTTAATCTCATTTGTAATTTACATTAAAATATTTAGCAGAATAATTTAGTTTAATTAATTTGAAACGAACATGTTCGATAATTTATCATTTCATATTCTCAAAATTAAAAAATATTGAAATCACGTACGTAATTTTTATAATTATCAAATCGTATATCCCTTTTCAAATTTATCCATTCGCATAATATTTTATTTTTTAAAATTAATAAAATAGTTCCATCAGTTGGTTTCGAACAAAATCGATTGATGAACCTAAATACTTTAGAATCACATAATTCGAAGATCTTTGTGTTTCTCTCGTACTCCATAATACGTACGTGACTTCGAAAAATATTGTGATACACCATATTGGGAGCGACCAATTTTTGAAACTTCAATTTTTTTAATAGAATAGTTTCATCAATCGGTTTTGTTCGAAATCGGTTGATGGACCTAGATAGCTCGGAATCATATGATTTGAAGACTCATGTGCTCCTCTCGTACTCCATAATACGTATTGTTTAGAGTATGAGAAATACAATCAAAATCTCATATTGGTAAGACATGAAAAAGATCATGTACTTATAAGATAAAAAAATATCTCCATTAGTATGAGGTCTTTTGGGTAAAACCCAAAAATAAAATCATGAGGGCTTAAGTCCAAAGTGGACAATATCATATCATTTGTGGAGATATATGATTCTTATAGACACTAATAATTGGTATCATAGTCATGGTCCATGTCAAGTCATGAACCTCGAACGAATGAAGTGGAGCTCTCATGTCCGGATCAAGAGAACTAGACACCAGGCAGGAAGTCCAATTGGATCGGGAGGATCGAACAACTGATAGGAAGTCCAGTTAGGCAAGAAGGGCTGGACAACTGACAGGAAGTTCAACTAGGACAAGAGAATCAGACAATTGGCAAAAAATCCCGGTGGATGTACTTATAAGATAAAAAGATATCATCATTGATATCAGACCTTTTGGGTGAAACTCAAAAATAAAATTATGAGGGATTAGTCCCAAAGTGGACAATATCATATAATTGTGGAGATATATGATTCTTATAGGCACTAACATATATATGTCTCGAAAAATATTGTGATACACCGTATTAGGAGCAACAATTTTTAAAACTTCAAATTTTTTTAATGGAATAACTCTATCAGTCGGTTTCGTCCGAAATCAGCTAATGGACCTAGACAGCTCGGAATCACGTGATTTAAAGACCCATGCGCTCCTCTCACACTCCATAATACGTACGTGATCTCAGAAAGCATTGCGATAAACCATTTTGAGAGCAATGATTTTTGTCACTCGTGCCTCATATGTGAAGTGTGGTCGAAAGAATATTTCAAATGCTATAACGACGATATCCGTCGGATGAAGTCACCAATGAGTTCTTCGGACTCCATCACTCATGTAGATATAAAACTTCAAATTTTTTAATGGAATAGCTCCAACAGTTGGTTAGTTCAAAATCGACAAATACATCTAGATAACTCGGAATCACATGATTGAAAGACTTTTGTACTCTTCTCGTACTCCATAATACATACATATCACTTGGGCCAACGGGTATCGTCATCGTAGCATTTGAAATATTCTTCCGACCACACTTCATATATGGGACACGAGTGTCAAAATCGCTACTCGCAATATGGTTTATCACAATGCTTTCTAAGGTCACAGACATATTACGGAGTGTGAGAGGAGCGTGTGGGTTTTCAAATTATGTGATTCCGAGTTATCTAGGTCCATCAATTGGTTTCGGATGAAATCGACTGAGAGTTATTTCATTAAAAAAATTTAAAATTTCAAAAATCATTACTCCCAATATAATGTATCACAATGCTTTTCAAGCTTTTCAAGGTCACATACGTATTATAGAGTTCGAGATGAGTACATGAATCTTCAAATCACATGATTCTAAGCTATCTAGGTCCATCAGTCGATTTCGAACGAAACCGACTAATGAAGTTATTCTATTAAAAAAAATTGAAGTTTCAAAAATTCGTTGCTCCCAATATAGTGTATCACAATACTTTCCGAAGTCATGTACGTATTATGAAGTGCGAAAAGAATACAAAGATCTTCAAATTATATGATTTCGAAATGTTTAGATCTATTAGTCGATTTTTTCCCAAATCGATTAATGGAGACATTTCATTAATAAAAAAAAATAAAATATTGAGTGGAGGAATAAATTTGAAAAGTGATACACGACTTGAATAATTATGAAAGTTAAGTACGCAATTTCAGTTTTTACAAATTTAAAAACGTGAAATGAAAAATTGCCTAACATGATTTATAAAGTGGATGAATGATAACTGCCAACATCGAAGAGTTTCTGGTTTTCAGCAATATGCCTACTTCAAAATTTTCAATTAATGCAGCAGAAAGTTAAACAGAATTTACTCTTTCAAGTTTCCTTATGAAAAAGAGATTCTACAAATTAATCAAAATGAAAATGCTCTTCATGAGTTGAAACTTGCAAATTTTGAAACCAAATCTTCAGGAATCTCAATCATCTTCTATGTTTTCACTTGCTTCACCATCTTCATGTGCTATTACACTGTCGTCTCCCACCTTTTCTGGGCCTGGACCTGCAGAAACATTCACCATGGATGGCCGCAACAACCGTTCTCCAAGTCTGCAACCTTTACGGAATTCTTGAATTATGATGCCTTCCTCAAATTCTGATGATTCCTCTTGTTAGAATATTATAGATATAATTAGGGATAATTGTTATCCCTAAATATCATTAGGAATAATTATTACTTAGGATAAAATTTTGATTTATTCCTAGGATAGGGTTTGATTTATTCTTTTGAATAAGCCCTAATCTTGTCTATAAATAGGGCTTCTTTCATGTAAGTTAGGTATTCTGAATTACAAAATAACATGGTATCAGAGCGTTAGATTTCCTTTTTAGGTTTCCCTTTTTTTTCTCTCTCCCGCGTTTCTCTCCCGAACGCGACTCTTCTCCTGTTTTTTTTTCTGCGCAGCAGCTCGACAGCCGCTCGTGTTCTTCTCCGCGTCGAGCGCATCCAGCGCCTCCAACACGTCGAGCGCGTCCGCCTCGACGACGTCCTGAGTCGCTCCGACAACCGCAGCGCCTCCGCCCTCCAGCGCCGTCCGCCAGTGCCAGCGCCTCCAGCGCCGCCAGCCCTTCCGCCGGCGAGTTCTTTTCTCCCTTTCCCTGCGCCCTCTTCTCCGTCCGCAGACCAAGCCATCGTCTCCGCCCGTGGCCCGCCCGTGGCCAAGACATCCGCCGCCGAGGAGAACGCGACCTCTGCCGGCCCCTTTGCTCTCCCTCCCCCCGTCTCTGATTGGGTGGGGCAGATATCCTACATTGCCGGCAGCCGCCAAGGCCGAGTCATCATCATCGGCAGCCGCCGCCAGTTCTCCGGAACTTCCGGCAGCTTCCTTTACTCCCGCTGTCGAATAGCACTAGAAAATTCCACGGGTTGAACACAGGCGGCTTCTCCAGTGCTTCCGGCTGCTTTCTTTCGAACCATCCAATCTTCCTCGTCCATGGCTACCTCGAAGCCAGATTTCCCGGTTTTTACTAACCATGTTACGGCGCCACTCTCGTCCGAGCTCTTGGATGGTAAGAACTACTCCTCTTGGGCCTCTCACATTGAACTTTGGCTTGTTGGACAGGGTTATGAAACACATCTCATACAAACTGAAGAGGATATTCAAGTGGTCGATCGTCCTTTATGGAGAAAGGTTGATGCTCAGTTGTGTTGTATTATCCGAGCCACTATCCATCCATCTCTCCGGGATGTCTTTCGGACTCATAAGACCTGCAAGGATGTTTGGATACAAGCTCAACAACTTTTTACGAATACTTCTCGGCGACTCTATCAAGTTTGTGACGATCTTATGACCATCCTTAATGCCCATCAGATCAAGGAGTCTATGTCGACTTATTTAGGATCAGTCTCTAGCCTTCTGTGTGAGTTCAATGACCTGCTCCCACCTGCGGCCACTCCTGTTGCAGAGCTTGAAAATCGGAAGAAATTTTTTATGACTCTGGCGTTATATGGTCTGCCTTCAGATTACTCTCATATTCGTGATCAGATTCTGGCGGCGTCCATGGACTCTACCTGGGCGACTCTCCTCCGTGTCCCTACTAAAGTCTTGACATTACCATCTTCCGTTCCAGTTGACTCTTCAGCATTGGTTTCTGGAAACAACAACAAACCTCCACCGCGTAAGAATGGCAAAGGACGTCCTTGGTGTAATCATTGTCACCGACCAGGACACACGATTGATAAATGTTGGAGTCTCCATGGTCGACCTCCTCGTACTGCTCAGATCGCCCAGAGTTCTGTCACGTCTTCAGCTTCCAGTTCACAGTTGACATCAGCTCCAACTCCACCGCCTCAGTCAACACCAGCTCCAACTCCACCGCCTTCCTATGATGACTTTCTGAAGTGGTATGAGGATCGACGAGAGTCTAATTCCCTTGCTGCCATTACACAAGCTGGTAATTCCTTTGTTGGCATATCTCGTTCTTCGGGTCCTTGGGTACTTGACTCTGGGGCCACCGATCATATCACCGGTAATAAATCTCTTTTTTCCTCACTATCTACTTCCGGTTATTTACCCTTTGTCACCATGGCAAATGGTTCTCAAACTCAGTCCCAAGGTGTTGGTATTGTTCATTCTTCTCCATCTCTTCCCATTCAGAATGTTCTTTATGTTCCCGGAGCTCCCTTTAATTTATTATCAATAAGTCAGCTCACTCGGTCTCTTGATTGTGTCATCTCATTTACTAAATCTTCTGTTTTATTACAGGACCGGAGTACGGGGAGGAGGATTGGCTCCGGATGTGAGTCTCATGGTCTATATCAACTTCACCAAAACTCTCTTGTTGGCGCGGCAGCAGCATCTCCACTAATTATCCATGCTCAGTTAGGACATCCTGGTCTTGATAAGTTAAAACAATTACATCCTAGTCTATCTCACTTAGAATCTTTGTCTTGTGAGTCATGTATCGATTAAGCAAACATATGCGTAGTTCGTTTTCTCCTCGCATTATAAGTCACGCCTCTCCTTTGCTTTGGTTCATTCGATATTTGTCAGTCGTATTGCCTCTACATTGGGGTCACGATATTTTGTTACTTTTGTAGACGATTTTTCCCGTTGTACTTGGTTATATCTAATGAAGGATCGCTCGGAATTATTTTCTATTTTTCAATCTTTTTTTTATGAAGTCAAAACACAATTTGGTATCCCTCTTCGATCCTTGCAGAGTGATAATGCACGTGAATATCTATCTACTCCGTTTCAAACATTTTTGGCATCTCACGGCATATTACATCGGAAGTCTTGTCCTCATACCCCCCAACAGAATGGAGTCGCAGAACGCAAGAATCGTCATCTTCTCGAGACCACCCGAACTCTTCTCCTCCACTCTCATGTTCCCCTTCGTTTTGGGTCATCAATCGCATGCCTTCCTCTACTTTACAGGGTCAAATACCTCATCATGTACTTTATCCGACGCAGTCCCTTCATCCTTTACCACCTAGGGTCTTTGGTTCTACATGTTTTGCTCATGCTCTTGATCCTGGCATTGATAAACTCTCTCCTCGGTCGCATAAATGTGTTTTCCTTGGGTACCCACGGTCTCAGAAAGGGTATAAGTGCTATTCCCCTACTCTCCGTCGGTATTTCATCTCTGCCGATGTCACATTCTTTGATTCAGTTCCTTTCTTTGGGTCTTTAGAATCATCGTCTGAGTTTCATCCTTCTATGCCTGTATCAGTCTTTGATCCTCAGGAAGTTTCTCTATCACCCCCAGCCCCAATTCCTCCTCCGTTGCAGGTTTATCAGCGTCCTCGCTGTTCTGTTGCCTAACACCGACTACTGCCATGGAATCATCTCTCGAGCGGGTCCTCCGCTCCCTCCTCGGTCGATTCTGAATCGATATTCCCATTTGCCCTTGAAAAGGTATCGTTCCCCTCGTAATCCTTCTCGCATTATGTTTCTTTGAGTTACCATCGTCTTTCTCCTTCTATTATTCTTGTCTTTCCTCTTTGTAAATCATGTTTCTCTTCAGCTGCGGGAGATGCATTTGCCCATCGGGATGGAAGCAGGCTATGTTAGGCGAAATAGGTGCTTTCTGAGTTGTGGGACTTGGGATCTCGTTCCTCTACCACCAGGAAAGTCAGTTGTTGGTTGTCGATGGGTATATACAGTGAAGGTTGGTCCAGACGGAACGGTTGATCGGCTTAAGGCTCGTCTCGTTGCTAAAGGTTATACTCAGATCTTCGGATTGGATTATGGGGACACGTTTTCTCCTGTTGCCAAGATGTCCTCTATACGCTTACTCATGTTCATTGTTGCGATTCAACACTGGTCTCTTTATCAGTTGGATATCAAGAATGCATTCTTACATGGTGACCTGCTCGAAGAAGTTTACATGGAAGCGACCTCAGTATTTTGTTGCTCGAAGTCTTACGGTCTTGTGTGTAAGCTTGCGAAAATCTTTATATGGTCTCAGCGATCACCCAGAGCATGGTTCGGTAGATTTAGTATTGTAATTCAACAGTTCGGCATGACTCGGAGCGAGGCTGACCATTCTGTCTTTTATCGCCACTCATCGGCTGGGTGCATCTACCTAGTGGTTTATGTGGATGATATTGTCATCACAGGTAGTGATCATCTCGGGATCTCACAGGTGAAACAACATCTTTTGAACATTTCGGACAAAGGATCTCGGCGGACTTAAATACTTCTTGGGAATAAGTAGCAGATCGAAATGGGATCATTATATCTCGAAGAAGTATCACGATGGATATTCTAGAAGAAAGCAGAATGTTAAACTCAAAGGCAGTTGACAACCCTATGGATCCTAATGTCAGCTCCTACGAATCGGGGAGCCTCTCTAGATCTGAGCGATATAAGCGATTAGTAGGAAGACTAAGTTACCTTACTATTACTCGTCCAGATATCTCATTTGCAGTAAGTGTAGTAAGTCAGTTTCTCAACTCTCCGTGTAAAGAACATTGGGATGCTGTGATTCGCATTGTTCGATATATCAGAGGCGCTCCAGGAAAGGGTCTTTTGTATGAAGACAAAGGACATACTCGAGTTATAGGATATTCTGATGCAGACTGGGCAGGATCTCCCATTGATAGGAGATCTACTTCTGGTTTTTGTATATTTGTCGGAGATAACCTTGTTTCTTGGAAAAGCAGCGAGAATATTGTGCAAGATCGAGTCTGAGCGAGTATCGAGCTATGGCCATAATCGATCGAAACTTATATGGCTCAAGCGATTGCTTGAGCTAAAATTTGGAGACATTACACAAATGTCACTTATATGTGATAACCAAGCCGCCATGCATATCGCCTCAAATCCAGTTTTTCATGAGAGGACAAAGCATATAGAAGTCGACTGTCACTTTGTCAGAGAGAAAGTCATATCTGGAGAAATATCTACTAGTTTTGTTAACTCACATGATCAGCTAGCAGATATATTTACTAAGTCACTGAGAGGTCCCCGAATTGACTACATATGTAACAAGCTGGGTGCATATAATTTATATTCTTCAGCTTGAGGGGGAGTGTTAGAATATTGTAGATATAATTAGGGATAATTGTTATCCCTAAATATCATTAGGAATAATTATTACTTAGGATAAAATTTTGATTTATTCCTAGGATAGGGTTTGATTTATTCTTTTGAATAAGCCCTAATCTTGTCTATAAATAGGGCTTCTTTCATGTAAGTTAGGTATTCTGAATTACAAAATAACACCTCTCTCATTATTGCCTCGTCAAACTTCAATTGGAATGATAAATCAGTAAGCATAGAGAAACAAGTACCCACTCAAGAACAACATATACCCAGAAGACAGTTTCATATAGACTAAAGAAACAAGAAATTCCAAATCTAGATCGTAATAAATTAATGATTAATCAAGATAAAATATCTCATTTCCTCTTTCTTAATCTGATAGAAGTAAATGTAGAAATCCACTGCTGATGCACAAGCAAAGTTTAACCAATATATTTCTGATTGCAAGTGGATATGAGAAATAAAAAAGATTCAATGCACAAAATCATTTTCTCATACGAGCAAGAAAAGGTAGTTTATTACTAGGCGAGAGCAAATCCAACCCAATCGCTAAATTAACATAACGGAAAGAAGAAAAAGGCTTACCAATGGATCAAAGGGAGAACCAACGGTTTGCACAGCTTCCACACCGAGAGATGTTAGAGTCTCTAGAAACTGCTTATAAATGCTCTGATAGCTATTGTTGAATTTTTTTTTTTCTCTTCCGCAGTGTCAACCTTCATTTGAGACTTAGCTCTTTCGAAGTTGTCTAAAACAGGCAATAAGCTCTCTATAACTTCATCTTGCACATTTGTCATCAAAGAAAGTCTATCTCTCTATCTTTTTTCAAAAATTGTCAAAATCAGCACCGATCGTAAGAACTCGGTCCCTTTCTGTTGATAGCACTTGAGATAAAGAAGTAATTTTAGCTGAAAGAGAGTTCTTCTCATCTTCAATTGAAAGAAGAATGGCTTCAATTTCAGCAATCCTTGGTACATCTCTATTAGCCAAAGCATCTCTGTATGAAAGTAGTGACAGCATTACAGTTGAAGCAACTGTTTCTTCGGTATCAATGATTTCAATTCGTTATCACTTGCTCCATCCGATAAAGAAATTTCATTGTCAGAAATTTCCTGCTATACAATATCGTATAGCACGAATATCCAGGCATCCCTTGACAAAATATGCCAACTCAAAAATAAACATCAAAATTGTGGCGTTAACTGACATGCACCAAAATCAAGAAGCCAAATCAACAGAAAACTAGGTCCTTGCCACAAAATGAAGCTTCCATCACAAAAATCTTGCAGAAAACTATCTTAGTTCTCTGGAAAAAAAAACTCTTTAGGGTGCATATATTTTTGAAATGTTGTCCTAACTTTTCTTTTCTCCTTTTCAAAAAGCAACTCTATACACGAAACTCCCACGGATATAAATCTCAGGAGAGAATCTATTGTATACAATTTTATCCTACTTTTCAAAATGTTATTTTCAAGATTCGAATCCATAACCTCAAAATCACATGGCAATAGTCTTATCGTTGCGCCAAGATTCCCCTTCAAAGATAACAAAATTAATTTTTGAAAATGTATTTGGTAAAAGTTTTCAAAGAAAATAAGTGCAATAGATATTTTTTTAAAAAAACAAAAAAGTGAAATTTTCTTGCTTTTGAGAAAAAGTCATCATACTTTGAACAAAAACTAACTTTTATTGAAATAATCGAGGTTCTTTAGCAGATTTAGGCTGTTGTTTTGAGGTAATTATCAAGAATTAGTGCCAAATTAGATTGTGACTGAGCTGAGGTTTCTAAAGGCTGATTTTAAGGTAATCCAGTTCAATTTTGGCCCGGTAGATGGTTATTAGAGGGGTTGCAACAGTTAAGGGATTGTCTTGATTTCATTTTGGGTTCAAATCAAGCAAGGCTCAATTTGACAGTTTAGTGGTTCAAGGGTAATCTAGGGTTTAGTTGTTTAATATTCAGAAAGAAGATGATAAATTGAGGTAGAATTTTACTCTCTTTTTTTCTGTGGGCAGTCTTCTTAATGGTTGGGCATTTTATTCTGATCTTTGTATTTAATCAACTGGAGGTATAGAAGTTAAATGAGGAAGTTGGATTTAACATAGGGACAGGAGTAAGAGTTAGGTATTGTGATTGTGTTGAGAGGAATGTGTAGGGTGTGTAGTTAAGGTTAATGATGTAAAGGAAGGGCAAATGGTCGTGTTATTATACTCGCGATTGCAAGAGAGTTCAAGGACACGTTATTACACTCACTCAATATTGCTACAGAGTTCAAAGGCATCTCATCAGTCAATTGGATAGCCACTGACTTACCACAAAGCATAACAACTTCAATCTGTGCGCCTCGATTATTCCAAAGCATAACTTCTCGCCATTGCTTGAGAATTATGCAGTGAAACATCAAACATATTTCAGATATAAAGAGAGACATGCCTGCCTACTGATTGTTATAGCGATATCAGATACAAATAAAGGTAATAGGAAAAGAAAATGAAATTCTCATGCCATCTGTTTTCGTCATATCCCGACAAACAATATAATCTCCAGAATATTTATCAAGTTTAGGGGAAAAAAAACAATCTTGAATAGGTTAATTGATCCATAGTGTTCAAAGTTGTTCATAATCAATATTTCGGGATGCATTTTCTGCCTATCAAACTGCTGGAAAAGCAGCCCTCTTGTTAGAATTTCTCAAACACATTTGGCAGCAAGATCTCCTGATTTCAACTTTTGAAAAAAAAAAAAAAAACTACAGGAAAAGCGGAAAAGTTGATACCTTCCCCACCGGTAGAGCGTCTCATCAGCCGGAGAAGAGTGGAGCAGCGACGGCGTCTTTTATCGGGATGCTGCGGAAGTGGAAAGGTTCCGGAAAAGTCTGACTATTTATCGGGATGGATGGAGCCGGTTCAATTCTTTCAAAATGAGATGGTGCAAACTAAAAAACTCCTGCTAAACCCTCTTTTATCCAACGCAGCGAGGTAGACGACGAATATAGCGCCGCGCAAAAGAATCGGATGGGCTGTTTGTCATGGGCAAGCCCATGAATATTAACCATTTGAACTGAGTCTCCCGTGAAAAGTTAGAATTAAGTCCTGATTCTTATTGATTTGTCATTTAAGATAAATCATAAAAGATCTTATAAATTTCGATAATTTATCAAATAACGTACGTGAAGTTTAGAATTATTCAAATAACATTCTATACTTTTATATTTATCAAATAATGTACTTAATTAATTTTTATCCTCCCATCAAATGTGATCAGTATCAGCGAAAATTTGAGCGTGATGCGAGAATTGACCAAATCTCGTAGTTGTGTTGCAATCTCAACACCACCATTATAATATTGGGATTTGAATTTGTAGCATGATAGTCGCAATTTCATCTCCACATGGTGGTGAGATTGTAAATCGACTACATGATATATAATTGAATTTCAAGATTACAATTAGTGCATATCTATTTGGTGGGAGAGATAAGAATGAAATTAAATATGTTATTTGATAAATATAAAAATATGAAATACTGTTTGAATAATTCTCAATTTTATATGTGTTCCGTAAATTTTCATTTTGATGTAATAATCAATAAAAAAAAAATCTTCTTTTTATTTTATC
Source organism: Wurfbainia villosa (assembly GCA_025175895.1). NCBI lineage: Eukaryota > Viridiplantae > Streptophyta > Magnoliopsida > Zingiberales > Zingiberaceae > Wurfbainia > Wurfbainia villosa. The sequence goes on from JAKLTH010000280.1 coordinate 544,672, forward strand.
TTTAAATTTCATCATATCTTAATGTGATTTCCGTGGAAATAAGAACTGAGTTTTCCCTGCTGTATAATTTCTCTTATGTTTTCTCATTTGGCTTCCATTTCAATCCCTATAACCCGATTATGCCTGACTGTTTGTTTTTTAAATTTGTTTTTAAAAATGTTAAATAGTATTTTTTATTTAATAACAAATATTTTATTCCCTATCATCCTTTTGTTCTTAATGATAGTTTGGTTGGGGAGAGGAGGAGGTGGACAGTGAAGATGTGACGCCCAGTATTAATTGACTTCATTAATGCAGCTTCAGTTGAATCAGTTGCATGGTCGGCATGCCCTGCGCCTCCATCGCAACATTGTATTTGTACCTTATTTTCGTTGATAAAATAGATCATGTCAAATATTTTTCATGGCCCTGTGAAAATGACGTTAAGGGTGCGTTTGGTTGGGGGTTTTTGTTGATAACCTTGTTAGGTTATCAACAAAAACCTTGTTTGATTTAGGTTATAAATAATTACCTGGTAATTATTCATTACCTGGTTATGAACAAAAACCTTTTTAGGGGGAATCGGAAAATCTTGGAGAACCAAGGTTTTTGTTGATTCCTGAGGTTAAGAAAACTTTTTTCCAATATTACCCCTAGCAATATATTAAATCTCAATTTGTCAAAACTCAATCGATTTGTCGTTCGTCATGCCGCCGTCGCCGCGCCCGTCAGCCGACCGCCGCCGGGCGCCGCCATGCGCCGCGTCGCCGTCGCCCGCGCCGTCGCCGTGCCGTCGTCAGCCGGCCGCCCGTCGCCGTCGCCCGCCATGCCCGTCGCGCCGTCGTCTGTCGCCCACCGTCGCCGTCGCCGCCCGTCGCCGCCGCCGTCGGCCTCGCCGTCGCGCTGCCGCCGCCGCGCCGTCGTCGCCGCGGGCGGCCGCGGCCGCTTGCCGCGTCGTCAGCCGCCGCTGCCGCTTGGCTGTCGCCGCCTCATGCCGCCGTCGCTGGCCTCGTGCTGCCGCCTCCGCCGCCGCCGCTGCCGTTGCCGTCGTCGGTCGTCACCGTCGCCGCCTCGCCTGCTTGCGCATGCGTCGCCGGCCTCCATGCGCCTCCGTCGCCATTTCCGCCGCCGTCCGTCAGCGCCTCGCCGCCGCCATGCTGCCGTTGCCCGTCGTCGATCGTCACCGTCGCCGGCCTCGCCGCCGCCAGTTGCCGGTTGTCGGTCATGCCCGTCGCTGCCTGCCTGCCGCCTCGCCATGCTCGTCTATCGCCGCCGCCGACCACGCCGCCTGCTGCCGTCGCCGACGCCTCATGCCGCGCCATTCGTCGCATGCCGTGCGTCGCCGGCTGGCCGCCAAACCTCGAATCCTGCCGCAGCAAGACCTCCGCCATTGCTCGTCGCGGTAGTCGCCCCGTCGTCGATCTCTTGCCGCTTCGTCGCCGCCGTCGTCGCCGCCGTCGTCGTGCCGCCGTCGGCCGCCCATGCCGCCGCCGTCGGTCGTCGTCGATGGGCCGAGGTCGCCGTCGGCCGCCATTCCGCGCCGTCGGCCGCCGGCTGCCGCCGTCGGCTGCGCCGTCGGCCGTCGTCGTCGCCGCTCGCCCATGGTCTGCCGCCGTCGGCCGCTGTTGGCTGTCGTGGCCGTCGGTCGTCGTCTGTCGTCGCCGACCAGCCGTCGCTGCCGCTCGCTTACCGCCGTCTATGCCGTACGCCAGCCATGGCCGCCGCGCCTTAACCGCCATCCGCCACCGCTGCCGCTTCCCGCCACCGCCGCCATCGCCGCCCGCCGCGCGCCGCCGACCAGTCGCCTGCCGCTCAGGCCGATCGCGCCACCATCGGTCGCGCCATTGATCTTAATACCGCCGATGGCCGTCGCCGGCGGTCGTCGCCGTCGTTAATTGGTCACCCATCATTGTCGCCGCCGGTCGACCGATCGTCGTTGCCGCATGCCTGACCACCATCAAGCCGCCTGGCTTGCCGGCCGATCGTTGCCGTTTGGCGATCGATCACCACTTCACGGCTTGGCCGCTGGTTTGCCATCGCACCGCGGGCGGACATCGCTGACAGTATCGCTATCGTCATTATTAATATTTCGCTGCCGCTATGAATTGATTGAGCAAAGACAAAGGATAATTTAGTAAAATGTTAAACTAAGTTATATATTAAAACCTCCAACCAAACAAGGTTTTTATCTAAGGTTATACTTTATTCTAAGGTTATGTTTTATTCCCTGGTAATCACATAACCAAGGTTATGTATGATTACTTGAACCAAACGCACCCTAAGATACATCGGAATTTACAGAGAAGAAGGATCGATTTTAAAAGAAGTATAATATTTTTTTTTTAAATTTAGATGATCCTTGATCACCGTATCAAAGTCTATAAAATTATATATAATTTATCTTCTTCATAATAATCATGGGACAGACTGATAAAGACCGTTAAATTCATAGATTTCAACCTTTGCGAAAGTCAAATATTGTTCACACTCCATCCCTCAATGTAATAAAAAATAATAAATAACAATGGATTTTATTTTGACACTGTAATTATTGTACGTGAGATAGATCAGGAAATCTCCATAAAGATAGTGTGATGGTTAAAACATGATTGTGCTTACCGAAATAACGTAGATTGATTCTGAAAGAGGTCTAAAAGTTTTTTTTGATTTAGATAACCTCACATATTGTGGTCATTACATCAAGACCTATAAAATTTTGTGTGATTTATCTTTTTCATAATGATTATGAAATAAATCATTAAGGATTTTTGGATTGACGATTTCAATCTTTATACAGACAAGATAAATCATGAATGCAATAAATTATTTAGTATTCGTTGAGAATTTAATTTTAAAATGTCATAGGATAAATATTCATATCATTATTAACTATGTCAAACTATAAATTATATCCATCATAAACAGTGCGGAACTAATTAATGCAGTAAATTAAATATTAGCCTTCATATTGATTTATCTTCTATTAATTTTAATTTTGGGAATAATTTATTGGTTAAATCCAATATGACATCGTAATAATTTAGTTTGTTACATTTGATATAAAAGATGATGTATTCATCGTAGATGTTTTTCATCGTCGACTCTACTACTAAATGAAGAAAGATAAATCACGATTGATCTTTAATCATATCGATGTCTAATATAATAAAGGACAGACACCTTGAAAAAGTAGAAGATTGATCCTTTTTCACTTGATACAAATTTATATTGTACTAGTTATCCGATTTTGTATGTGGAAATTTAAATTTGTCACTCTGAAATATAACAAATATGTGTGACTATTTTAACCTTGACAAAGTACATTGAAGGCGAATATTGAATTACTAAAAACATATTTCATTGTAACTCTTTGAAGATAATTGAAAATGCTTTTGAAAGATCTACCTTACGTGAATTAAAAAAAAAAAAAGTAAGTAGTCCTCGTATAATTTGGATTAATTCACATCATTTTTTTTATATTGCTCAAATTTTCATAAAAGCATCACACTTCCCCTCCAAACAAATTTTAGTAATTTAAAGGTGCAAGAATAGGGGTACATCTTCCTTCATTAATTTTCTTACTCAGAAGAGGAACGTTCATTAATTGAAATTCTCATTCCTCCCATTTATTTATTGTGAGAAGCAAATCTAAATCTCATCCTAAAAACTTTCAAGATATCACAAGCAATTCTGAAACCGTTTGTCATTAGTTGTACTTGTTTATGAGATTCATCTTCTTCTCCCATAACAAAAACAAAAACAAAAAAACTTATTCATTATGAACGTAAAAATGGATTCCAAAGTGTAAATCTCCTAACAGTGCAACATTACGTACGTTCTCCTTCACGTTGTAAATTATTGTCGACTAATGATACAATCCCGAGCGTCATGCATACTGTGTCTCTTTACCATTATTAAGATAGTCGAATTATGTTCCTACTGAGGTAGAGATTCAAATCCCTTGCGTCAGACATAAATTTAAAGCTGGGAAGGAGAAGATCATGTGGCAAACAAATGAGCCAACTGCACCCACTTGATCATTAAAGGCAAGTCATTCCTCCGCTATTTAACGCCCCTCTTCCAAGACTATCCAATTTGCCTCCCTGTTTAACATTCACCTGCTGCTCTGTTCTCTTGTTCGCTTTCTCCTCCGTCCATAAGCTCCGATCTCTTCGGCGATACATCACTGAGATGGGGAAGAGCCAGAAGAAGGAAACGGAGAGCAGCGTCTGCGCTGTTAATGGCGTCGAGATGAAGAGAACCAGGAAAGGTGGTGCGCCAAGGGAGTCTTCGGCTCGGCGCAGCTCTGTTTACCGTGGAGTCACCAGGTCAAATTAAAACTCGCTTCTACCTTCTTTTTTTTCCCCCTGAAATTCAGTTGATAAATGAGAGAGATGTTTTTGATCTTACTAAAAGGGCAAAAAAAAAAAAAACATGTTCATAGGCATCGATGGACGGGGCGATATGAGGCTCATTTGTGGGACAAGAGCATCTGGAACGAGTCCCAGAAAAAGAAAGGCAAACAGGGTATGCTCTTCTTTGCTTGTTTGTTTCTTCTTTTTTTTTTTTTTTTTTGTCAATGCTCTGTTTTTCTTCTACAACACTCTGTTTTCATTTTTGGGTGGGCGGATGGATGGATGGATGGATGGATGATGCAGTTTATCTCGGTAAGTCATATTTAATAAATCTTCTTAATTTTTTTTAAAATCGTTGATAAAAGGAAGAAATTTGATTGCGACTTTGGATTATTAGGAGCTTATGATAATGAGGATGCAGCCGCTCGTGCCTATGACTTGGCTGCCCTAAAGTACTGGGGACATGACACCGTTCTCAACTTCGATGTAAACTTCACTTGTTCTTTTCTTTCCAGATACAAGTTCTTGCATCCTCTATTTTTAGCAGTATTAAAAAAAAAAAAAAGTTGGAACTCCAGATATCGTCGTATTGTGAAGATTTAGAGAAGATGGAAGGACTGTCCAAGGCAGAATACATTGGCTCATTGAGGAGGTGATAAAAATGGACATAATTAACTCGTTAATGTAATCAATTATGTAAAATTCTCAAGGTTTGCGTCGCGTTAACAGGAAAAGCACTGGATTCTCAAGAGGGGTTTCAAAATTCAGAGGCGTTGCGAGGTAATATCAAGAGACAGAGTAATTTCATGTCGATTGGAATTGTGATTATTTTTCATTTTTGTAGCTCTAAAACTAGATAAGAAAATCTACTTTTCAATCATTACAGACACCACCACAATGGAAGATGGGAAGCTCGGATAGGTCGTGTGTTTGGCAACAAGTATCTCTACCTTGGAACATATGGTGTGTAATCTCTACTCTTCTCTCTAAAAATGTGACAATTTACTTCTTTGTTGATAATTTCGAACTAGGAAAGTCAAAAGTTTCCAAACTTTTCATTAGCATGCACGTAGACATTGGATACATTGTGAGATGCAGATGTTTCAAAGTTTTACTGTAATTCATAATCACAAGATTCATGTTTTTTAGTATAATTTTGTAGAGGTTCCATGTTTGTAGTTAACATATGTAGTCATATTGTTCTTTTTTCCCCTCAAAACTCTCTCTCTGTCAAAGGTGGTTCAATTTTTGTTCTTAGGTAAAGCGCCCTCCTAAACTAGCTAGGTTAAGGTTGGTCATCTGTCATGACGTCGGGGCAAAGGGTTTCATTTGACTCGCCTGTTCGGAGTTTTAGAAGAGTTCCTTCATTTAAATCAGCAAATGCAGTGAAATGAAGACATCAATTCCGAAAATAATAGCATGAAAGGGAGCCTTCAACTGTAAATTGTGTGGAAATCCCTCTGTACAGCTCAATTCGGTTCTATCGATCCCAATTGCTCGTTATTAAGGACCTTCATCCAATTTCCCACCAAGATCTTCTTCACACTAGTTTTATCCATCACTTTCGGTAGGTTAAATTTGATCACCAATATCCAACAACATCAATGGAAGTTAGTGACCTTCATGGACCTTAACGCTACATAACTACTTGGTTGCAACAGCTAACTCCGCCATGCTGTCTGTAAACCTACTTATTATCGAGCAACTAGAATTAGGTGTGGCAGGTGCATCTGTCTCCAAAATTTAGCCAAAATCAAATCGAAGAAGAATTTAGTCAAATAGATTGCTTGATAACCGTACCTGCTGCTGTCTTTCATCTCGGACTAAAAATTTGCATCCGCCGTCAACTCGTCGGAGGCACAGTTTACTCAATGTAGCGTTCTATTAACTTCTTTGTTGTTGAACCTCAGCTACAGAGGAAGAGGCTGCAGTCGCTTACGACATTGCCGCGATCCAATACCGTGGCCTGAATGCGGTCACCAACTTCGACCTCGGTCGATATACCGGAGTGCATCGCCCTAGAATCAGTGGTCTCAGTGTCGGGACCAACAATGCCAACCATCTTGATTCAATGCCGAGCGATGCCCAAGGAAGTCTCATGCAAAACTCAAACAATTCACAGCAACTTAGTAGTAGTAGCAGCAGCAGCAGTAGTTCAGAGGACACGCCCCAATTTCCTTCTCTAAGTCCACAGTTAGCTGAATTGTTGCCTTCTGACTTCGATCTGCTGTTGAAACCATCAGAGTTTGAGGAGATGGTAGGGAACACTTCGTCGGAGCGTCAAAGCTGGTCGCTGCCGACCCTTGTGAGTGACTACAACGGCGTACCTTCTCAGTCTAGTTTTGTTGAAGAAGTAGAGACACACTTTGATTGGCAACACTTGATAGGATATCATGCTGATGGAGATGATTCAATCTCCTGTGCTGATCATTTGAACTCATTTATGTCACCAACTTTCGATTGGGAACTCGACGTGTAAGCATGAGGATCGAGGAAGAATTTGAGTCAGATAAAAGTTAGAAGCACAAATTTCCTTTTTCTTTTCCCCTATTGATGAAGAAATTTGTTGTTAAAGTAATCAATAAAAAGAAAAAAAGTAGTCGATATATTGTCAGTGTATAAAGGCGTATTTTCTCATGTAAGAAATGCGTATTCTTCTTCGATTGGTTCAATAATTAATGAAATCAAGATGTTTTTTTTATCGCACTTCAATATTATTTTAAAAACTAAATTAGACCTCAAACACAATTTTTAGGATTATATAGTTTATTATTATTATTATTATTATTATTATCTAGGACTGTCTCATTATTAATTACTGAAATCAAGCTCATCTGGAATGTTTTCATAAAATGTTACGCAGCGTTATCTAGTGTTGACAGTACCTTTTATATGAAACTACAGATTGAGAGTTTAATTAAATGACATAAAATTTTGGCTAAAAGTTATTGAAAGATGAAAAGATTATCAGGTAATCAGATCAATTTCATAAAAGATGTGTATATATATTTACAAGTGCTATAACTACTTGGTGAGTGATAAATGATTTTTTTTTATATAATTCTAAATACATATCAACTCTCTATCTTCTTACAGGACTATTATTAATTATATATTTATTATATGTGCTGAATTTACCACACATCTGCTTAGCAATATATTTCCAGATTTTGTTCTGGCACTTGAAGCACTGTAACTGTTGGAACTTCGTATAACGCTGATAATATGACTCATGTGCTGGCTGAAATCAAACACTTACTGCCTACTTTGGTGTTATAGCATCGTTGACCGTAGAGGCAGAACTGGTGTAGCTTCTTGAGGTAAGTATACTTCATCTATCCTCCAGCTGCAACAAGCTCTCAGATGCCGTTTATCATAATTATCCAAGTGTGTTTTTAGTCTGGTGACCAACGATCCTCTATATCCCAAAGCCTTATCAAGTGGGCTCTGCTACCAAGATCTGTACATCCTCACAGCTCAGTAAAATCCAAAAAAAGGTGGCTTTTAATTAACCAGCTGACAGAGTACTGTGCTGCACCTTAGAGCTTGAGCACTCGGTAATTCTCTTGGTACAATATGATAAATGTTAAATGTTTCTCTTTCTTTACATTATGAAGTTTTTATGAACTTGCAGTGCCAGTTTGGGCCACCTGATTAAGTTCATTCGCTGCGCTTTAATTGATAGTCCTGTTCATTGTTGTTACTTTTGCCTTGATTTCCAGCTGTAGCCATTTAGAGTCGCACTTATTAGGTTGTATTATTATTGCCAGTTGACTGAAGTTACCAAGGAAAAGTGGACGAATAATAAATTAGATATCAAGATAACTCTGATTTTTCGGCAAGTGTTATACTATATAATAAACTAGATATCAAGATAACTCTGATTTTTCAGCAAGTGCTTTACTATTCTTGATTATTAGTAATTTTCCTGGTTAGAATTGCTGCAAATTATTATCAACTCAGCCCATGGACGTTGAGCACGGATGAGTTAATTTTAAGACGACTGTTCCGCAAACTTTGATTATGTACAACTTGAGAGAGAGCTTCTACTTGATATTTGGCACATAAAGCCTGCCACTTTTTAGGTGAATCTCTGTTGCAGAGATCGCTAGCTTGATATCAGGTTGAAGAGTCACAATTTCCTGCTACATAAGCTCCGACATGAACATATATCAGTGGATTTCTTTAAGTTTTAGATGTCATCCATTGTGAATTTTCTTCTCTTATTATTGAGTTTATCACCTTTATATATATTTAGAATAACTAAATATTGAAGCAACTGTTGTATCCCTGTTTCCAATTAATACAGATCCGAGCACTCTAATGTCGTGAATTCTTTTGATTGGCAGGAATGACTACTGTTACAATCATGAAAACCGCATCTTTTAATATGTGGATGAGATCCACAAGAGGCAAGGCTATGAAACCTGGCTATACTGATCTGACCATCATGGATCTGGTTCTAACAAGATCTATGATAGATATTTTGCTCCCAAATGTACCTTCGTGGGCGTGGCTGGACCAGAGTTTCATCCAGGCAGGAATTCTTGCGTTTCTGAATTCTGATCATGGAGGTCAGGAAAGTCACATGGGAAGCCTGACGCTTCAGCTTCCCCCACTTGTCCTGACTGCATCTTCTAGGACTCGTAGCCCAATGTTCAGTTCTCCAAGGTACCAAAACAAAACAATTAGATACTCTTTTCTTCATATTCTCGAGCAAGCAGGCAGTGATATATAGGCAAAAACTCCATAATATCTGATCCTCATGTTGGATCCCAATTTTCATTGTTTCGGAGATCGAGGCAACAGGGTTTATCATCTACCTCAGCCTGATGGTCACCAGTGTTCATCCTCGGTTAACTCAACATTTGCTTCTGCGAAGAAAAAATAAAAAAATAGAAAAGAAGAGGCCATTTAAGTCATTCCAAGCGATGAGACAGTGTGTCGCCAGAAACTGAAAGCTTTTGCACGGGTGTGAGCGCGCTCGAACAGTATTGTTTTAAAATTTGGAACCCGGAGAATTAGAGTAAACTGACAGCGCGAGGAGGTAAAATGTAAAACAATCGGAGATACATGGGGTTCGGTGCCATGTTGCTTAGTTCTGGAAAGGACAAGCAGAGACAAGCCAGAAGAGTCATTAAGAAGGCCAAGGAGGGAAGACCAAGGACAATAATAATGCCTTCTCTCATAGGAGAGGCGGCCAAACAAATAGGCCTCTTTTTTCTTGCTTGTTCAGTCTTGTTTCATGAAATAGAGTGGAGGCCATGATATTGCAGGTCGAGTTCTTCATGTGCTCATGCTGCAGTGAAAGACGACATTGAAGAATGATCAGGGTTGATCTTCCTTTTTTTCAAGGTCTCTGTATGTAGTAAGCTTTGTGCCCGATGTTGGCATTACAGGCTCAATCACTTGTTTTTCTTTCTTTCTTTCTTTTTTCTCTTTTCTCTGTGTATTGAATTCCCTCCTTATTTTGATTGAAGTATCGATCGAGTATGGACGTCCTGTGATCGTTGTTTGCTGCTGTTGCCCGATCTTACTATTTTATTTCCGTATTTTGGTTTAAATAATTGTTTCTCGGTGTGAATTTGTGTAATGGCCGGGCACCTCTGCTATTTATGCTGCAAATGGCGATAGAGACGAGAGGAAAGGTAGGACTGGTTGCTGATGGCCGGAGGCAACTCTTTTTCTCCTTCCTCATCCAACTCACTCATCAAGCGAACCGAGATTATTATATTATTGTGGTTTCTGGAAAACAAAAAGAGGATTGAAGGAGGAAATGGATTGTTAATTGGCGTTCTTTCTCTCTAGATAGAGCAGTAGTGCAACGCGCGTCATTTACATAGCTTTTCAGAACGAATAAACGATGACGAAATTATCGTTTCAGTTTTTTTTTTATACATTTTTTTTCTCATTTATTGTTCATATATGGTCAATCAATATGTTTGTATATAAAATTAAATAAATCTTTTACATCCAACTCATTAATTCGACGTTAATTTTGAGCATGTAACGAGGTTAATTAGGATACTTTTCCTCCGCAAGTTTTTGGATCGTTCAGTTCATCTCCATTTGAGCTTGCGCCTGGCTGGGCTCAAGCCATTTAAATTCAATTTTTTTAAAAAAATATTAAAATAATTAATATGTTTTAAATAAATAAAAAGCTTATTTTTATGGTAGGTGTGAAACGACGTCTCGATGCAAATATCCAAGTACGGCCCATTCCGTACTGGGCCACGGAGTCCTAACCCATTTGGGTGCCCGCTCGCGGAGGGTGGAATATCTCGATGTTCGATCGCCGCCTTCTCGGACCAATGGCATCTTCCCATCGGGGGTTTCGCAGATCGGGTGGAGAGTAGCCTAATCGTCAGCAGAGGACGGACTAATCTTCCGTTTCAACTTTGAAGGGGAAGTGATGGACAAAGACAAGAGGACTGGAGTGCGGAGGAAGCCGGCGCAGCGACATTCGAGAAGGGGATTCGCCAATGCCGTGGCGGATTACCTCGTATCTGATAGTAACTACATGTACGACCCTCTCGTTGACACGACCTTACCGGATTCGTCGTGGTCTTGTTCGGCTAGCCCACATTTGTCGGCAGGTGGGCTGATTTTCCTATTCACCTTCATCCTCATTTTTGTTTGTTTATGTGATTTTTTGGTTTGAATGTATAGCAAGAATGTGTCACTTTTTATTCGTTAATTCTTTTTTTCGTTTTTTTTAATCACATGGTAGGTACAAATTGAATTTTTTTCTGAGATCATGATATCGTGCTTATAACATGATGCTGAGCATCTATTCAATTTGACATTTGACAACTGCTATAAGTTTTGATGAAGGTGTAAATCTGTTAAAGATTTGAATGTGTTGACAACTGAATGAATATCAGGAACCGAAGCATGAAATTGCAATTAGTTAGAAAGTTGCATTAGATTGGTCGAACTTGCATTGTTGCAGCTTTCTCATACATGATGCGCCTGTTATACTGAGTAACTGTGAATCAGAGGTTGCTTAGTAGCTTTATTTTATTTTATTTTTACTTCAAAGTATTTAGGATCTCATTTTTCTTATTGAATGGATAATCTCCATGAATTCACTCACAAGTGAGTTATTGGGCTAAATCAACGTAAACCCAAACGTATATTTTTGGTTCTCAAAAATCTGTAAATTAAAAAAATGATTTTGTATCTTTTCTTTCTCTTTCATTACATCATTTTTCGCATAAAACTGATTATTTATGATGTCTCTAACATATCTTAAATAGTTGCAATCACTTACACTAAAGATTATAATTTTATCCCTTCTACAGACACAAGGGGGTGTCTATTGTGAAGTTGCGGAGGCTGATACCTAAGTGACAATGCTGGTGCATTCTATGTAGATTTGCCATGTTGTATGCTTTACACTAATTTATATATCATGGTTTCATAGTTCTTGCTTGTTGTATGATGATGCATCTTCATAGTGTTTTTTTTCCCCTGTGATGTGTCTTTACATACTGGATTCCATGTGCCATTCATTTTGGGATGTATATACAGTTTAGAAGATACCCTAGTAATTGAGGGTATATTCAAAATCAGCTATCTTTTTAACTGAATGCAATGTATTTGGATTACTTGGTTAAAATAAATAATATGTTGAGTTTGTATAAAAGTGTTCCATCACTAGCTTAACAGTATGTTCTTGGTGGAGAGTTTTAGTAATCTGAAATTTATGTTCTACCTGACAGCTGAATATGAGGTTCATAACGAAACATACGTAAAGAACTGAAAACAAACTTAATCTTTTATGTATTCAGTAGTCACCATTCTTCCATTCCGACCTTGAATAGGTTAAACTCAGATTGCAACTGTGACCTAGGATGCAAATAGGCCCCATGTGAATTGGTTGAAATCTGATTGTAGCTGTGAGTTAAGCCGATGCAACTAGAGAAGCATGAGCGGAGGAAAGTTTAGCGTGAATGGAATGTTATTCATAGAAAAGTCACAAGTGTACTAACAAGAACCTGCAGGAATCCAAAATTATGAGAGAACTTGCATATTTTAGACCATTTTTATGAGCTTTGCTGAGTTCTTTTCAACTATTACACAATCAAATAGGTAGTTATTTCACTTTCAGTATGATTGATTTCAGTAGGATAGTATGTATTCCTGTAGCCATAGTCCTTAAGACTCTATATATCATTAATATGAGCTAATAACCTTTGTTCTAGAGATCTCTTTGATATAAAGTGAGGTGGATGAGGCATCAAGAGTTTTGATTGGAGAAGCAGATTATATTAAAAATTAAACCTCATGGCTGGTGAACAATTATGATTGGTTACTGGTTTAAATGGGTAATCGCATCCCAAATCATGCTTGCCTGACTATTTGGGCCAGTAATAGTCAAATTAATTAACTAAACTTTTCATTGGTTTCCCAGGATGCTTATTCCAAATCTATGACAATGTTTAATCTTGGGCTTTGCCGCACAAATATAACTTTGCAACTCGTGCAGTTTACCCATTGCATTTTTGTGACTTGTGCAATTACCCATTCCGAAAATCTTCATTACAGATTCCTACAAACTGCACTTATTTCACTCCTTGAGAACTTAAGATTCCCTGTTCAGTTGAACTTTTGGTTCATTATACTAGAAGCCATCCTGCTTTGCATAGTGACGTCAGCCTTTAATTTGTAGTGCGTATTGCAAACGTCATAACAGCTATTAAGTATCAATAAACTACGTTTGGTTCATCCAAGGAAGAAGTTTTGTTTCATCTGCACATCTCCAGAGTTCTCATCAAATTATTCTATCGCATGCTGGGACCTGCACCCGATTGCCCATTGTATAACCTTTTTGAAACAGTATTGGCCTTTCTCTCACAAACTACTTTAACTCCTTTAAAGTGACTTTACCATGGGCTCAGGTCCCTGTTGTTTGCTTCCAGCATTTTTGCTGGTGAGAATCTTTGTTTTCCAATGTTGATGGAATATGAGGTGAACGAACAGATAACATATTTGATTGAAGCTAATTAAGTAACCACACAATTAAGGTAAAAGTGGGATATGGCTCAAGACACGCATACACGATGACATTTTTCTTATGCTATTGTGTGCATTTTCTACAGATTGAAAATTTATACTGGTTCTGATGTATGAATATCATAAAAAGTAAATAACCATTTAACTGGTCAGGAAAATGTTAGCAAATAATACCTGGATTTTTTTAAAAAAAAATCCAAGGTAGAGATATACATGGATATTTGACAATTTTAAGCCCTTGGTGAAGTAACCCAATAACTGCTATATCAAATTATATGTGGCACACTTGTTTACTTTCCTTTTTTAATCTTAGTGTACTTTCTCTACGATGATTGTTGTAGTCCATTGCCACTTTTTCAATTTAAATTATTTGGTATATTTGAGCAGACAGTTGTAATTACAAAAGATTATGAAAACAAAAGAGATCATGATCCAATTTATCCTCGTTCTACAATCCCTTGTGCATGCACCAGCTGGCTGTTCTTTCCCATAGGAGCAATATTATGGTCTCTCTTTTTGATCTTTGCACTGCATAGAACATGTATAAATGAATTCATAATATTGTAGGCCTCTGGCATCCTTCAACAATCTCTCTGAATATCTAACACTGAAAAAGGAGGAAAGTGCTGTATCTCTTGCCTTTTTATCTTTCCATCTGTTTTCTCTTTTACTTTCTTCAAGCTAGCATATTTTTTTTCACTGTTATCTTTTCACTCTCTTGAGCTTCACAACCATGTGCATTAACATTCTCCAGGAATCTAATGATAGAACACGATTGCAACTTGTAGAAAAGTGTGCAGTTTCAAGGAGCAGAAAACACTGCTAGAAAATTGTGAGCGCTCACTGTAAATTGAAGTTTTGTTCTTGAACTTTCGTAGATATTTTGAAATTTTAATATTTGATTTTGTTTTTAATATAAGCTTAAGAAATTTTAATAAGAAAATGACAACCATGTGATTTTTTTTTTGTTGATGTGGACTTCGTACGACAAGTTCCAACTATGCAGAAGGGAAATTAAAGCTTGTTTAGGTACAAATAAGAAAGGTTTATTGCTTGGGAAGATTGCTTTAGTATCAATATCTATTTAAGATCACATGACTTATTATCTCATCCTTGGTTCACTGGACAAACCACATGTTTGCACATGCTTATTAGGCCCACCTTCACATCATATAATCTTTGATAAGCGTGTTGTTACCAGCTTGTATGATCAGTGACTGTTCATATGGCTGTTTTGCACCAAAGTGGTTATGCTCGTGGGCTATGACAAGAAATACAGAAATGTTTGCTTTAGTGATATTAGAAGCTTAATGTAGAGTGCCAGTTATGAAGTTTGCTTGGGCAAATTTGTCCTTTAGTTTTAAATGTGATGTTGGGAAAAAAATGGGTGGCAGAACTAGTGATTGTTGCCTGATCATGTGGCTTTATAGAAAATATCAGTTAATATTTTTGTACGAATTGAAAATGCTGATTTTGTGTATCTAGTTGTGCCAGATGTTTGTTTTAACCTTGACGTTGATAAGCGTTCACCTCTCTAGGTAGTTATATACTAGACGGACATGATCTTAATTAACTCCAAAGTGGCCTACTTATTGTGCGATTATAACATTGTTGATAGTGTGCTATAGAACGCTTTCCACGGTAAAGTGCATTTATTGTGCTCTTAATTTACTCCGGTTTGCTAAGTTTCTAGGCTCTTAATATTAACTAGGCTCTTATTTGTCTAGTGGAAATACAATTTTGTTGCTGAAGCTCACTATTTTCCTTTTTGGAAATGACAATTGTATAATTACTGTGGGGTTTTCCTGATTTGTATCTTAACATATTGGTGTAATTGCATAATGAACATTAAGTTGCTTGTGATGCATGAAGAATCTGATATTGTGATACATTCCATTTAACAATAGACTAGGTTACATTGTTGCTTACTTCATTTTAACTGTGCTCTATGGACATTAGGATTGTGAGGGAAGGATGCAGAGACAACTCTGCTTCTTCCTGGATTCCCAAGGAAATAAAGGCTATGAATTGGTGGATTGATCAGACTGCATGAACAGTCAGTCTTGCCAGTTGTTAAATTCTGCAGCAAATTAACCAGACTTTGATGCCTCTCGGACAAAAACTCATGTTCATGGCCCGTTTTAATAAGACCAAGGTTTTCCTTTACCATGCATTGGGCATAAATTGTTTCACTGCATTCCCTTTCTTTGCTCTCTGTAGAACAAAAATCCAATTATAAACTTCCTGAAGGCTGTTGACAGCAGACTGGAGCGGTAAAAACTCATCAGCGACTTGGAGATCCACATTAGCCTACTCTGTCGTTTTCCCATGAAATATTTTTACTTCATTTTCTTATGGAAGGATTTCCATAATGTGTCAGCAGAGATTCTGAAACCTGTTTCACGTCGGAAATCCTTTTTCCACGGTTCATTTCTCAATATGAGGTTCTCGAGCCTGAGTCTGAGATTCTCCATTGTCAATTTATACTATATTGGTGCCAGAACACATGGATGGGCTCCATGTGTCTGAACCAGGGCATGCGGCCAATAATGTCTAGAAGGTGACAATAGTTAACATATTTTTTTTTCTCTGTTTGATTTTTGACAAACCACGGCCAAACTTTATTAAACAAAGATGGAATGTGGGACTAATAAGTCTCCATGAGTCTTATATGTTGATATTTTACAGATGACTTTGTTTTCCATTTTTCCGTTCTGTTCTAAAGCTGATGCAATCAAATGTAGCAACAGACCCTTTTTTTTAAAATAAGGCAAAAGACCGTGGAAGATTTATTTGATCTATCAATGCTAATTTCAGATAATAGCATTGCATCTTAGCTCAATGATATACGCGACATTGTTTTTTTAGTGGCTTGAATGTGATTTGATATTGTGTTGGGCTAAGTATGATTTTTTTTTTTTTTTTTTGCAAGGAAATAGGTAGATTTACGATATTAAGTATCTAAAACTGCTGGTTGCTTAGTCTTGTTAGGATCTGCATACAGCAGAAATAAAAGTTTGAACACACCAGCATGCTTAAATTACCAGCAGAGAAGCACAATACAATGAGTACTTAGGACTACAGATAGGTACAAAATTACATAACTCTTTCTCCATAACACAAATAGCATATGCACAGGACTTCAACTGAGAGAAAACAACAGAGTTTGTCACGCGTCATGGAGGCTTAATATCTTTCTAAGAACAATCACCTTCAGCTCCAGGTATGAAACGTACTCAGTGGTTTTCCTGAGCAATACCTGCAGCTCAGCAGTCCTGCAACCAGGCACAACCATCTTGAGCTTCCTGAGCTTTCGCACCACCAAATACTGCGGCGGTCTCCTCTCTCTCATTGCTCCTCTGCTTCCCCTCCTCATCGCAGGAGCTGAGGTCCTTCTCATTGCTGACCAACAACCCAGTCTTGCTACACAGGCAAGTGATGAGCTGAAACAGAGTATAAATAGGCTTCAAGTCGGTAGCCATGCAGGTGAAAATGAAATATAGTATATTTTTAGTTTTATTTTAACTCGGATCGTTTGCATGTGGACATAATTATTGGCTCGTCAAGGAATAGTAAGCAATAAGACTCTCTGGCCATCTCTTGGAGGTGACAAGTGACACTTGAATTGCAATGCACCGGAGAAAGATGTGGCACAAGTATCGTAATGTCTAATTCGTGGATTTTGGCAAGAAGACACTTCAGCACAGCCTGTAAGTTTTGTAGGACCCAGTTAAACTAAGCTTTAATTATTATTATTTTTTAAGTTTGTTATTTTGCTAGCTATATATATATATATATCTTTGTTCTTTTAGCACTGTTCAAAGTATGTTAGTGTGAGAGTGTATACGTTGTAGATTTGGTCTAAACTCAACTTACTCCTGGAATGTCTTGTCAGGCCATGTGGCTTTGAAGGCGCAATCATTGAAAGCTGCAAATATATGTATAAAACTTCAAGAAATGCCAATTTTAACCGTGCTTAAGACGGAGAACGGTCTTTTCTATTGTCAGGGCAACTTACTTCGCCACATATAATAAGATTTCTTGTTTTACTTTTTCAACCTCCAGAGTTTCAAGTTTATGCTTTTGGCAGAGTCCCTTTTAGCCTCGAGGTGAAAAATACTAGTTGGGCTACCTCGAGTGAATGAGTACAACAGAATGGATGGAGTAGGTGAGACTTGAGAGAGATGGCATGATGTGTTAACTAGTTTAGACTTCCAATTATTGGGTCATATTCATTATCTTTTCCTCTATGACTGTTTTATTAGTCATATTCTTCCACAATTATGAAAAACTATAAACTAGAAGTTAATACACATGGATATGGAAAAGATTCAGAGAAAAGTTTTACTATTCCAATAATTGATGGTTAAGAAACCAGTGGGAAATAGTATGATTAGTATGCCCTGTTTTTTATCCATTCCGCAACCATTTTTTTATATTTGTATTAGGTTTTCCGATTAGTCTTAAAAATGATCAATTTATTTCTACATCAATTTTCCATTAATCATCAAAAATAAATTTAAAGAGTGTTTATGATCCGACGGTGAAATTCGACTTTCATAGTCATGTTGTTTCTATAAGATTATTTAATATTGAGATCATATTCCGTCTGCAAAAATAAATTTCTAGTTTATATCATTTGATTTGATTTAGGACCGTCAAATGTAATTTTTTTTATATTCATCATTAAATATGTCTTAGCAGCTTGAAATCATTGATTTAACTTGTGATGGATCGGCATATAAAAAATGACTGATTCGACTCAAATTGAATATGACCTTGGTGGTTTGGCGAGAGTATCATACCTCAATATTATAATTCCCCAGAACAATATAACTTTTTTTTGCACCCTTGATATCTTACTTGGATTGCATCAATCAATCATCTACAACATGACTAATTAACTCACAAAAACTAACATAAATTTGACCAAATAAGAATCTTCATAGAAAAAGGTAATTACAAGCTCTAAAACACCATCTGGTTTGAAAAAGAAATGCTTGAATTGATAAAGTGATCATAAATAATTGGTGGTCAATTAGGACAAAATAAAAGGTTTAGGTGAGTCCAAGAATAGGGTTGGGAGGACAAAGTGCACATGCACATCTCCTTCACTCGTGGGCTGCATTAAAAACACCAAGTCCTTATCCAATTCATTTTTGTCCTTGCTCCGATACCTCATTATGTCACTTTCTAATTAATCATCATACTAAGCATTCCACTCATCGGTCGTCCCATTTTCATTAGAATTTAACTTGATGTCGATATATTTTTAATCAAACTCTCTCTCTATATATATATTTATCCATAAACATATTCATTATACACCGTTTGATTTCTTAGAATTCAAAGACTAAACTATAGTGTGCACCTGATTAGACAGTAGATAATAGAAGTGTACATAAATATTATGGATGAATTATATAATATATATATATATATATAATATTGGATTCAACTTATGTCATGAAGTATATATCCACATGATATAGGAGAATATGGTTGAACATGATAAAATATCATTCGACCTAATAAAATTTGTAAATCATGAAGAATTTTATTTTGGTATATGGAAAAGATCAAAAATCTAATAAAATATTTTATATTCATTAAAAATTAATTTTATATGATAAATATTTATACAGTTATCAACTATGTCAACCTACACGTTGAACGTCGTCCAATTATAGCCGAAGGATCCGTCAAAAACAATTGAATTCAATTTATTTCTATTTGTGAGAGAATAAAATCAACAAAAATACAATATTTAGTAGTACGGGCTAATATTGTCGTTCTTAAAAGATTCAAGATTTTTATATTTTATATTTGAGAAAGGTCTCCACTGCCATGAACCAGATTGGGGAAATAATGGATGTGAAAAAGAAAATTCCGAACCACTGGATTTATTCGATCTTAGAAATTTGGATAACCTTTTGTTTTGGATCGAGTATAAATACCTTATTCAAATATTAATGGGCAATTTATCGAAAGGCAAACGGAAGTAATTAAATTCTCAAAGGACGCGACGCACTGTAATTTTAAAATTCTTATAGGACTCGATTTCTATATTACTTCTGTGATAAATCTAACATTTTTATCTCTTTCCGCCTTCGTCTGCATGTAATCCTTTTTTAATATCTTAAAATATATATATATATATATATATATATATTTTGCATTTGCATGCTTATACTCGATGATTGAAAAAAAGATGGTACGAATATATATTTAAATGATTAATTATAAATATTTTAATTAGACGATGTGAAATGATAATAAATATATATATTAAATAAGGAAGAGGAAGGCAAAAAAAAACTTAGTTAACAATAATAAAATAAGATAAAATTTAATTAAATATAGATGATAATATAGTAGGAGATAAAGTCCAATGACGTAGAATGATTCATATAGATGACCGTACCTAGTGGGATAAGATTTTATTGTTGATGTTGTTGCATGCATGCAATCATTATTGTGGTAGTATTTTTTAAAATCGGTATTACAATTTAATTAGCATCGTAAGTGTTGGTTCTAAAAATTAATATCGTTGTGGTATTAGTTTTTAAAAATCAATATCATAGTAGTGTTGGTTTCTAAAATCAATACCACAATATTACTGGTGTATCAAACTGTGATGTTGATTTTTTAAAATAGTAAAAAAATATCTATTTAGACTCCAGAGCACCGTAAAAATTTATAGGAGTTGAATGAGTCTAATCAAAAAATTTTAAGTCTATTAATTGGTTTTGATCGAAAATCATTAATGGACGAAGGAGATTTGAATTTTTGAAAAGTTAATATGTAATGGAAGAGGATAATACAATGAAGGTATTTATGGTGTTCATATCTAGTTTTGACATTCCTACGATAAGTTATACGTATGTGCCAATTGTTTTAAACTTATAAACTTTGAAAATCTTCTGATCACTACTATTAATGGTTTTGAGCTAATATTTTTGAGTACATGTAGATTTTAGGACACTTCAGAAACATATAACACTTAGAATGAGTCCAATCGGAGCTTTCTATATCCATCAATAGATTTTGACCGAAATCTCTTGATGGATTTGAAAATATTTTAGAAGATGTTTTTATGCTTGAAACTGGGTTGTTATAGGTGTCACTTGGCAACAAATGTAGATTTTTGAATAAGTTTTGATTCTAAAAAAAAATTGTGGCTCGTTTTGATATCCAAGTCAAAGGGGGAGAAATGAGGGTTTAAGTTAGATAAACTTTCATTATGCTTTGACATAAGAAGAGTCAAGTTGAGCTTATGGGATATACTTAACTTAAAGGTGTTGTCAAACATCAAAAAGGGAAAGATTATTGGTGCAATCTGCCCAAGTCACAATTGACCAAATTCGAGTGAGGCTCGAGTAGTGTTTTGATATTTAACAATGGATTTGACAATGAGGTCATGATAATGCTCATCTTGATAAGGTGACTCCCCCTCGGACATTGACTTCTATAGTGTCTCTTTTGTTGGCATTTGAAGTACACTATATGCTCTTTGCTTTTGTGTATTGGGACTCCGACTTCCTTGACCTTCTCCTTGGCTTTAGGTGACGGTTGAACCTTCTTGACTCTCTTTGGACATTTGTTCTTGTAATGCCTTACTTCCCTATACTCAAAATATGTTATGTGAATTTTTTTTAATATCTATGCTTGAGTTACCTATAGGGGTGGTAGCTAGAAGAATCTTGAATTTGTTCTTGGTTTGCTCCGGAAGTAGATGGTTCTTGCTTTTGCATGATTGATTGCTAGTATGCTTCTTATTATTAATAATAACAAGTAAATTGCGTGATAGATTCCTAGCATGTTTTTTATTACTAATAATTTGAAGAGCATTATTAAATGTTACCTTAGAGTTTGCTTTAGCTCCCCCTACATTTGAGCTCTCTCCTTTGTTCTTGATAAGGTGATTCCCCCTCGGACATTGCCTCATATAGTGTCTATTTTGTTGGCATTTGAAGCACACTATATGCTCCTTATTTTTGCGTATCGGGACTCCGATTTCCTTGACCTTCTTCTTGACTTTAGGTGACGATTGAGCCTTCTTCACTCTCTTTGGGCATTTGCTCTCGTAATGTCTTACTTCCCTACACTCAAAATATGTTAAGTAGTTTTTATTTTTAATACCTATGTTTGAGTTACCTATATGGGTGGTAGAAGAATCTTGAATTTGTTCTTGGTTTGCTCCGAAGGTAGATGATTCCTCTTCTTGCTTTAGCTCCGGTGTTGAAGATTGCCTCTCGTCCCTCTCAATCCTTGAGGTGGAGACTTACTCTGACTCTTTTCCTTCAGATGTTAAACATCTCTCAACTTCTAAATCTCCACATTCTTAAGATGATGAGCATTCTTCGGCTTCTCCTTAACTTGTATTGGTGAAGATTTT
Source organism: Wurfbainia villosa (assembly GCA_025175895.1). Lineage (NCBI taxonomy): Eukaryota > Viridiplantae > Streptophyta > Magnoliopsida > Zingiberales > Zingiberaceae > Wurfbainia > Wurfbainia villosa. The sequence continues at coordinate 566,422 of JAKLTH010000280.1, forward strand.
TCATGGAGCTCTACCAATTTGCTCTACATTAATTTCTTTAGCATCCTTAAGATCTCTTAATTTTGATAAAATATTGTTAGATAACAAATTTCTTAACATCTTTGTTACCCATCCATTCGATCAGGGTATAATTCACCCGATCATTGCCAGCTACAACAATAGCTGATTGATTTCACCATCGTAGGCCAAAGCCATCAGTCGACTGGTAAACCTCAAAATTGAGGTTTAACCCAAGTATGATCCTCTCATACTTGATACTCACTCTTAGCCTATGTTGAGGATTAATTGTCGCACCAGAGTAGAGATGAATAACGATTTTCGATTTCACACTTCGATTCGATCAATTGCATGCTGGTCTATAAAACTTGTTAATGCGCAATGGAATATACAACAATAAAAATGCACAACAAGACAATCACAAGCATAAACACAATATCGATCTAACGTGGTTTGAAACCTTAATTTCTACTCCATGGTCGAGCTCTAGAGTGAGCTCTAGTGATGTATACCGCCTTTAACAAACTTCTCCTCCTCGGTATGATACCGGAGATGGAAAAACTTCTTACAAGATGTTTATAATAATAAAAAATAAGATATAGACAAATACAATAAGCAAAAGAAAACTAAAAGTGAAAATACTATACAAAATTGCACTTTTGATTGCTTGCACTTTCGTTGCTTTGGACGAGCTTGAAAGGTTTGGAATGCAACATCAATTCCTCTTCAAGATCACCAAAAATGGCATCAATCTCCTCCCTCTTGAGTTCCTTATAAAGCTGTAACTCGAGCTGATTTTCGTCTTCCAATTGACTGCTCTTATCTAACAGTCGACTGGACATTGTACTGTTGCCTCACAATGGCTTAATCCATATCAGATTAATGTCCATCAATCGACTACCCTGACCATTAGTCGACAGCTAGAGGTCATTAGTCGATTGCTTTGAGTTAGCAGTCGACTGTTAAACCTTCTGTGTCATAGGCACTTAATTCCAACCAACTGTTCAACTCTAGTAGCCGACTGTTTAGTGACCAACCAACTGCTAAACCATAGCAGTCGACTACTAGAGGCACAGTCAAGCAGTCGAGTCTCAGTCGACTCCTTGACCAGTCGATTAGTCATAATCCCAGTTGACTGTTTGAGTCAAATTAGGCTCTCGAGTGTTGAACACTCGACCAGTCAATTGACCCAAAGTCCTAGTCGACTGATAAACCTCAACCATAAGGTTTAACTCAAGTATGATCCCTCATACTTGATCGACTACCCTTGGTCTAGATCTAAACTTTCTAGTCACCTCCATCAGTCTTATGCCTCCATCAGGGTCTGTCCAAGTCCTCTACGATGTAGGGGATCGGTGCGCCGACTAGAGGGGGGTGAATAGCCCTTTTCGTTTGGATGCCGGTATTTGCTCGTCTACAAAACTAATTAGCGCAAGCGGAAGACTAATAAAGACAAGCAAATAGAAATACGAGAAAACAAATGCTAACAAAGAATGTAACGTGGTTCACGGCTACGCCGCTAATCCACGGTCCCCGATTCGTCCTCGGTGAATCACTCTGCTAAACCAATCCACTAAATGGTCTCTCCTTTGCACCAAGCTAGGTGGAGGTAGACCTGGCAAATTTGGACACGACACAAAAATACGACACGAATACGATCCGCTTTTTTCGTGTATGGATCGTGCATTTTCGGATTCGTGTCTATTTCGTGTCTATCCGTCAAATACGTAAAAATTTCGTGTCGGATTAGTGTCTTATCTTCTGGATCCGTTAGATCCGTTAGACCCGTTTACTTTTTTTTTTACTTAAAAAAATCTAGACATGAAAAGGAAAGAATGAATGACATTTGCATAATTTCTACAAGTTGCAATCTTTGAAATTCATTTTATATTTTTATGATAATTTTATGATGTATATTTTATAGTCATTCACTTATAATCATAATTGGGTAGCGTGGATTGTGGGGATTGTTAATTTTTTGAAAGCTCATTGGTTTAATTTATTACATTATCGTGTACTTATGAATCCTTTTGCGTCTATTAGTATAGATCATGTCTAATAATCTATTTTATACTTTTTTAAGTTATTGCATTTTCGTGTAATTATGGGTTATTTTGTGTCTATTGGTTTAGATCGTATCTTGCAATCCGTTTTACACATATTTTTCGTCTAATGGATCGATCGCGGTCTATCCGAAATTAAGCGGTTCGTGTTCGGATTGAACCCATTGACACGAAAAATTAAACGGATTGGATATGGATTAACATTTTCAGATCGTGTCTAGATCATGTCAAGACACGAATCCGATCCATTATCCGATTTGCCAGGTCTAGGTGGAGGTAACCTTTACAATCAAGATCACTCTTCTTACAAATAGAATGGAGTAAAAGCGAGTAAGAAGAGTTTAGAACTTGTGGGGCACTAGGAAGATCACTTGGAGCATAAGCATTAGCCTCTTAAAGGCTTACACCCTCCCTTTTTATAGAGAGGGCTGTTTTCTTCCCGTTGGCCGCCACCAGTCGACTGCCGCCCTTGGCAGTCGACTGCCGTCACTACAACGGCCTCCGAACACGTCGGATCGCGACCGTTATAGTCCAACGAAACTCTTGGCAATGATCGATGGACTCATCACGATCACCTCGTAGTCGATCGCCTTGCTACGTAACGGTTCTCAGGAAAACCCTATCGACCGGTTTGCCGCTTTCAGCTGATCGGTATCGATGATCGTCAGCCATAATCCAATAATGATACCGCCGAACTCACTCGGACTGAGCGCCGACCGCCATGAGCATGACCGTGTTTGAAAACCCATCCGACACTTGGCCAAATGACCAAGTTTCACCTAAGAGCTACCCCTTTCCGGGTTACATTCGCTCACTCTCATCTCTCGGAGTCCCTCGCCTTCGAAGTTCTCTTCGTTCTCGGCCACGTCCCTCGGCAGCATCAGACGCACGACTCTGCAATGTTTTTTCGCGTCTCTTGCCTCGAAGTCTACTTCCTCCGGCTTCACTCCAAGCTTCTCGTCCGGCGGTCCCTCGGATGCTCCAAGCGCACGGCTTCCGTAAAGCTATCCTTCACCGACTCAAGGCACGAGTCATGAGATGTGAAACTCGCCACGGCTCCATGTGCGAATTACTAAGTCCTGCACGACTTCAACGCACATATCAAATCAACATATCAAACTAACTTAAACCCTTTGCCACACCATCAAAACCATATTACGGCAAGAGATTGCCCTAACATACGACTCCTTCATTCTTCACGCTAGCCTTTAGGTGCTTTCATCGACTATGCCATGTTAATCGGGTTCTTTGCTAATGTTCATTTAGACTTATGTCACCAAGACTCCATACTTGAACTTTACATGACCAAAATCTCACCCTTTGACTTCCTTGCCAAGGTCCACTTAGCCTTTACACTGCCAAGGCTAAATGCTTAGACTTATGTTGTCAATACCTCACCCTTGGGCTTCCTTGTCAAAATTCATTTGAACTTTCACTGTCAATACTACATGCTTGGACTTTACGTTGTCAAAACTACATCCTTAGACTTTTCCATTGTCAAGCCTCAATGCTTAAACTTTTATCATAAGACTACACACTTGAACTTACGTGACCAAGACTATTCTTGGACTTTCTAATTGTCAAGTATTCATACTTGGACTTCCCTTGCCAAGATCATTCTTGAACTTTCCATGTCAAGTATCCTAACTTGGACTTTTCAGGTCAAGTATTCATACTTAGACTTTTCATATAAAGTATCCAAACTTAGAATTCTCTTACCAAGATCATTCTTGGACTTTCCATGTCAAGCATCCAAACTTGGACTTCCGAGGTTTATTGCTCCAACAATTTCCCCCAAATGACTTTGGATATCACAATCACCCACTAGTCACATGACTAACATATGGTCAAATCATATTGTCAAACAATGGTCAAACTCAATGTCAAACCATTGTCAAACATCAAAACTCTATTCGAGTCCCACTAGAGTTTGGTCGATATTAACTCGGGACCTGTTGCACTAACAACCTAAACTTAAATCTTCTAGTCATCTCCATTCGCCTCACACCCTTAGGATCCATCAGAGTCCTCTACGACTTGTTCATCCTTCGTGCTAGACTTTAGGTGTTTGCATCGGTCATATCATACTAACGGATCTACCTTTGCTAAGTCTCTAAACTCTTTCACCATCAAGACTACACACTTGGTTGGACTTCCGTGGTCAAGACTATACCCTTGAACTTTTCCTTTGCCAAATATTCATATTTGAACTTTCGCCACCAAGTACACAATTGGACTTATACAGTAAAGACTACAACCTTGGACTTCTTAATTGTCAAGTATTCATACTTGGACTTTTCCTTGCCAAGACTCCAATCTTAGACTTCTCTCTGTCAAGTATCCATACTTGAACTTCTTCATTGTCATGAATCCATTCTTGGATTTCCACTTGAGTCTCACTCGAGCTTCGTCAATCTTGACCTAAGGTTGATTGCTCTAACAATCTCCCTCAATACGTATGTCAAATGTATTCTTAAACTCATTGTCAAATATCAAAATCTTACTTGAGTCCTACTCGGAACTTGATCAATATTATTGATCTGAAATCGATTGCACCAACACATATTTCTGAAGTGTCTTAGAATCTATACATGTCCAAAAATATTAGTTCAAAGTAATTATATGTTCATTTTTTAAAAATCTAAATCCCCTAGGTCTATGTTTCGATTGAAACTCATCGATGGATCTAAAGAATTCTGATTAGTCTCATTCAACTCCTATTAATTTTTATTGTGCTCCGGAGTTTAAATATGTGATGCTTTACTATTTTTTAATACTCAGGTTAACACATTGATATTATTGTGGTGTTGATTTTAGAAACTAATATTATTATGGTATTGATTTTTAGAAGCCAACACTACAGTGATAGTGATTTTTAGAATCAGCTAGTAATTAAATTGTGAGGTTGATTTTTAAAAATTAATATCACATTACTTATTGCATGCATATAAATGAAAAAAAAATTAATTTAATTTAAGAGGTAAGAGAAGAGTCGCGTGTAAAAGAGAGGAATAAAAATGAAAATATTAAATTTGTGAGTGGGGTAATATGAATATTTGATGCACCCTTTGAAAATAGTGTGCCCTGCGAAAATTTGATTACTTTCAGTATGCGGTGAATTGCTCTATTTTGCAATTTACATAAATTATTTATCAGTCTCGATTTTACTGTGCTTTTAATTATATAAATACATAAATTATTTAAAAATTGATTTCATATTAAATTAACTATCCATTGTTTTTATTAGATAACTATTAATTACAATAACGTTATTGTGATAAGATAACACCGCCTTTTTTTAAAATACTTTTGTTTTTTAAATTTATTTAAATTCCTACTTTAGACAAATAAATTTCTGGACGCCCAGTTTAAACTTTCAAAATATTAAATTAGTCTAAATTCTGCTCAAAGCCGAATATTAAAGATAATTAGATATCTAAAATTGACTTAAAGAGTTAAGTACACGTGAATACTGAATTATTAAATATTCTTTGTCAATCCTACTTTCTCATATCTCTATCAGTGAATTTTTAAACATATACTAATATATACAAATTATTATTGCTATATTTATTAGTATTAGCAAATATTTTGGCCGTGTCCTACAAACTAATAATTGAGCCATCTGATTGACTCGGAGGCTCAAATATATTAAGAAAAATATGAAAAAATAACATTAAGAAAAATGGAAAGTATGTGGCATGTGACACAAACATAAGAGTCGTCGACCTAAAACAAATCGTTAGTAAATTGATGTTTGATTGATGATTTTCTTTTCCTTATACCTTATCCAATTGAAATAAATTAAATGTTGACTACAAAGCGGCCCAAAAGTGAGCTAATGACATTATGGCCCAAAACAATAAAATAAATATATTAATGTTTTTTAATTGATAAATAGCTCTTTGAGAAAATATATTAATATAATGGGAAAAGGATAATGTTATCATCTAATTGCTATTCTTCATTTATTTATTTATTTATTGACAGAAGACTGCGATGATTCCATTTTCATATTATGAAGGAGTTACAAATATTTATCGTGCACATGTTTTTTTCAACCAACTATTTGAATTTTATACTTCTGAAATAATTTTAGATCTAGGGTTTACATTAGCTTGGTAAAATTATAAATTGATAGATAAATTAATTTCTAAACCATTGACTAATAATTTTCTCTTTCATTCCATGATATGTTAATATTATCTAAATGACTAAAAATAGGATATATTTTTTTAAAAAAAGAAAGATGAGCCTAAAGAATAATTATAAGAAAATCCAGATAGATATATATAAAATCTTAAACATTTATTCATATTCTGTATATCTTTTTCGGTGGCCATAAATGCCTTTACCTATATACAAAATAATTTAAAATTTTAATAAATTCGAAGGAATATTTTCAAAAGCTACGACATTTTCAAATTTATAACATTTAACAATTAAATTTCCAAAAATTGTTTTTTGAAAAATGTATAATATAGTATAACGAGAATTTTCAATTAACAAATAGATATTTCACAAGCAAATAATTTACATTAATCGAACTAGAAGTCGACACCCACGTGCCATGTAACATTGTTAATTACAAAAATCACCCCGAACTATTAATTATTTCCAGGGCTCTTCGAGTTCCAATTTGACAAGTTCCACCAATTCCAAGCGATGATAAATTCTACGCGCTCGATCGATTTCAATACGACGACGGCACGACGCCGTAGTCGTCGTCCGCCATGAGCGCCACCACCGCCTCCGCCGCCGAGGAGAAGATTCGGTCGACCTCCGTCTCCCCCTCCGCCTCCGCCTCGGCACGCTTTACAAATCGCCCCTTCACCCTCGGCCGCGCCTCCGCGTACGCCTTCCGCGACGCGTACCTTATCGTCTTCTCAAACCGCCGGCTCTTCCTCTTCTCCCGGTACCGCATCAGCCTTACCTCCCGCTCCGCACGCAACGTTTCCGGATACACGCATGGAAGCCCCGCCGCCGGCACCTGAGACACATCCGGCACCACCGCCGCCTCGGATGACTCCTGCAAAAGTGTAGTTTTGGAGGTAATGTAAAATAAGTTGAAAAGTTTAAGGGGCAAAACGGAATTTTCTTACGCTGTGGCAAAATGAACCGTCGGGTTCGGATTTGGATCCCATCACGTTGAGATCGAAGAAGTAGCCACAGGCGGGCGAGAAGAGGCAGGACGGATCCGCTCCGTTAACGGCTTTGGGTTCGTCCTCTGATGCGTTGTAGTCGAGGTCGAGGTAGGCGTCGGCGTCGGAGAAGAACTGCGTCGGCACTGCCTCCTGGTGGAGGAGGGAGTAGGCGGAGGCGCCATCATGGAGGGAGGAGGCCCGTGCGGAGGCGGCGGGACCGAGGAAGGGGGAGAGAGGGAGGCGCTGGTGGCGACGGGCGAGGGGGTTGGCGGCGTGGATGTCGGCGTCGCAGGAAGCGCAGAGAGCGGCGGCGTCGGCCTTGCAGATGACGGCAGCGGGGGCGGCCTCGCAGACCTCGCAGAGCCAAGCGCGCGAGTGGCGGGAGGCGAGCCCGTTGGCCCCGTGCACGGTGGCGTCGCAGGCGCCACAGAGGAAGGCGGAGTCAGCGTGGCAGTGGACTAGGGCGGGAGTGAGGCCGCAGGCGTCGCAGAGCTTCGAGGATGCGGCGGCGACCGCGCGTAGGTGGCCGCCTTCCTTCTTCGCTTCGCCGCCGCTCGCCATCGCACTCGTTCTAGTCAGGGGCCAATCTTCCACTGGCTATCGGCCGCTCATTTTTAGAGTTTATTAGTTTTTTGGGGTGATTTTAGATTCTCCCTATTTTCTATTGGCCTGCGCTCTATCTTCTTTCGCAAGTGGTGGGGCGGATAACCAATGAAAATTGAGACCGTGGCAGATTCTTAGCCGCTTATATATATATATATAAGTTATATTTTCTGGGAAAAAAAAAACATCGAAATAAAAAAAAAAATCACAATCTAAAATTCCTCAATAATGCGTTTCTGGCTGGGACTCGACTTGAGCTGTCACAAGAAATTAGATCGGTTGGTGGTTCTGTGGCACCCGGACGCCTTCAAGGAAGCCTTTAGATTCCAAATTAAAATTCAATTAAAGATTCACGGAATACGAAGGTGCAGAATTAAACATATGATCTGCTAACTTTTGGACTTGGTCTAACTGTACCATCTTCTGATTTAAAATCCTTGAAACCTGATTTATCATGAACGTCACAGTGAAGACTTGATAGAAATTGCTGAAATTAATGATCAAGCTATTATTGAGCTAGCTCAAACTAAGATGGTGGGCATGTGCAAGCAAACAAATATGCAATTAACGTTCGGCACAAAGAAGAATATTATATATTTGAAAGAAGCTTTGAAAGAGTCAAGGCTTTAGGGTATGAATCTTGTAGGTCTCGGCATGGGCACTCTAAGGCTTGAGTAAGTTCAAGCCCAGACCGAGGATTAAACAAGTCTAAATGTGAAAGTTAGGAGTTAGATAGTTTCCATAAAAAAAGATTAATTTGCTCCAACAATTAATGTGTTTTATCATTTTATAAGATATGGAATGTAAGATCACGGTGTAACATCAAAAGTAAAGAGACATTTCATAAGAGAATACAGTTTGATCTTTTACTGCGACATTATTTGATGGTGAATTTAGAAAAAATCTATTCGGACGACTCTGGGACTCAAGAGTTTGTCCGATGGATGGAGTACGACTTCGACTTTCGATCGTCATTTAGGGATGGTGTGACTGCGGAGTCCGGACTGAATCGTAAAAAAGTTGCGAGCGCTTCCTTGATTTATCCTTGATGGGCGGTGGAGGCCATTTGAGTTTCAACCTCATCCGACTCAACTATTGACGAGACATCTTGAAGATTCATGGGGTATAGCTGATCACTCTTAGAAATTAATCAGACCGAAGGTTCAGATATCTTGATGCCAATAAAAAAAAAAAGTAAGAATCAGTGCCCCCTCCATTGAGCAGCTAACTCGTGTTAGAGTTTATGTTTTCGTTCATCTGATCCACACCGAAAATAAAAATATTGATAATGAATTTTAGCAATAAAAATAATTCGTATAATGAATTTTGCTATAAAAAAATAATTCATCGTAAATCAATAACAAAATTTACAATAACAATGATATCATTACAAAAATAGCAACAGAACATTTTTATCACAAAGTTTATAATAAATAAATTTTTGTCGCAAACTCCATAGTAAAATTTATGATTAATTTCATTTTCATTGCAAATTTTACGATGAATAATAGTTTCGTTGTAAAATTAGCAATAAAAATAAAAAATCATGATAAATTTTACAATGAATTAAAAATTCAATTTGTGACAAAATTTACAACAAATTTTATAAAATTTGCAATAAATTTAACTTTCGTTGCATAATTGCAACAAATTTGTTGTTTGTCGCAAAAGTTGTGATCAATTCCATGACTAAATATTTTCATTGTTATTTTTCAAAATTGGCCGTCAGAATTCAGCGGCTGATTTCGGCTACGATCGGGGCCGCGCCACTGCCGACTGCGTGGTTCGATCATTTCTGATCGATTTGCATCGGATTTCGAGCGCTAATCGGTCGGAATCCGAGCTCCGCTGAACCACCGACGAGTTGCACATCGATCGATCGTGTCGAATCGGCGTAAAGCGATGGTCGGACGGCATAGTGGCGGCAGCGGCAATATATATAACATTGATCAGATTCAGCACAAGGTGATCCTTTGCATTTGATGTGTCAACCATTCTATATATACATGCATGTGATCATAAAAGTAGTTAATTGAAGTTCAAACTGTTCGTAATCGAGTGTGTGAGTCGACAAGCCTCAAAGATCTATCCGGGTGCATTTTTCTTCCGATCAAGTTCTCAGATCTATCCGGGTGCATTTTTCTTCCGATCAAGTTCTCGTTATCGAGAGTCATAGCTCAATGCATGTGAGTTCATTTTGTTGCAAAAAATATCGATCACCTCCTATTTGCTTTCTATTTTTTATTTTTATAATATTGTCTATTACCATGAAATTTATTATACATATATAATTAATTTAAAAGAAAACTAATCGAGAAGAATATATTTTTATTCTTTTCAATTTGTAATTAAATTCCTTGTAATTAGTACTTCTAAGATAGATGCATGGCTAAGGCAGAAATATGTTAATCTCATTAATTTACTCTTGAAACAATAAGGAATCAGCTGAGCAATTAAACATTGCTTCTGCCGTCTCATCAAAACCACCCTTCACATCGCCCGACCACCAACTCATACTCTCCTTCTCTGTTGGTGGTAATTCCTTGAAGCAGTCCAACTCCAGCAGCTGATCATTCTCTTCCTGCATCGAAAATCCTAACATCGAACCACTCGTATCTTCGTATAAATTTTGCAAAGCCTCCTGCCTGATCCGTATCGAAACTGGTTCAGATGATTCAGTCATGGTATCGTTGGGACTCGCATGTCGTTGCACAAGCTTTGAAGAGGCGATCAAATTGGTAAGTTGGCTCTCTTGGACATGGCAGAGAGGCCAAAATGCAGGATTGTTGTAGTTGCTGCCGTTGCCAGTGCTGTAGCACATATGGAGTTGTATCCTCTCGGCAGCTGATGCGCTGAGTAGGGTTTCCGAGTTTATTGCCCCCTGAAAATTGGAGTATTCATGGTCGATTGGAGAATACTGAGGAGATATTTTTGATCTGTTATTAATTTTCCTGTAGTCGCCAAGGAGTTTCTTCTTCAGCTTTGTGTTCCAGTAGTTCTTGATGTCATTGTCTGTTCTCCCTGGCAGCTGTGCTGCAATGATTGACCACCTAATATATTGCATGTCGAAGTGGAGCGTGATCAATAATCGACCTAATTAAAACTATGATCAGAATCAAATACTAATGCCGTGTGTAATGGTAGATCAATTACTAAATTACCTGCTTCCAATACTTATGTAAAGGCTGAGTATGATTCGGTCTTCCTCTTCAGAGAAGTGACCATGTTTGATATTAGGCCTCAGATAATTAAGCCATCTCAATCTGCAGCTCTTTCCACATCTCTTCAGGCCTTTAATGATCAATTAATAGGACTCGTATCAGTTCTGTGATGTGCTAATTAACTAAATGGGTTGTAAACCTAGCTTGTGAAGATATATCATAAACAGATCAATTGTTCTTGTTCGGTTAAACCTTAATTAAGCAATGATCTCAAGAAAGAAATCAACGAAGCAACAGATGGAGCATATATATATATATATATATATATATATATATATCTACCTATTTTATGAGGAAGGGCGATCCAGTTGCCTCCAGTTCCATTCTTTTCGATGTAAGCCTTGAGCTTCGCATCCTCCTCGGGTGACCATGGTCCCTTCTTCACATTCTCCTTGTCGCAACACGGAGCCCTCCCCATCCCTTTCTCTAGCTCTCTTCTTATTAACTTCCACAGAACATGCAAACAATGACGAAAATGATTAGGGATGCTGTTGAGTCTGGACTTGGGTTGCAGGTAGCAAACAAGGAAGGTCAGGAAGGGCTTAATTTATAGCAATAGGGAGACACCTTGAGGGGGGAAGAAGATCGATCATGGTCCGTGTGTGATGTGATGCTTACGAGAGAGGACAGAACTTGATGATCCACACCTTGTAGCAATTTCAACGTGAAATATTTTTGTTTAATTGATCTCAAATCTTGCATATTGTTGACCAAGTCCATGGCATGCCATTAGTGCTCGGGCCTCTATTCTAATTAAAGTCGCAAGACACAAGTTAATAATAATAATAATAATAATAATAATAATAATCATGACCGCCAAAGAGAAGAATATAATATTGCCTTGATCCCACCTAACATCACATCGCGGCTTAGACAAAAGTTAGTGTTTGTTTAATGTCGATTAGACTGATCAAGACCGACGGAGGGAGATTATAATTAATGATACATGACTGCTTTAGTTTATAAATATTTTATTAAATTTGTATCCTGAAATATTTTAGTAAATTATCGGAGTGCCATTAATATTAGTTCTTTCAAAGCGTCCGTTCTAGCTAATTCAAAACCTGCACCACTTAATGTGCATACTTTTCTATCTGACCAAGGTAACTATAATTTGGATCCGAAAAATGAAGCAAGAAACAACATTAAAATTAATAAAACTAGAATCATGACAATCCATTTGTGATATTTTTCCTTTAAATTGAATTAAATTCACCAACGAAACTAGAATAACCTCGTCTGATTAATTAGTATGAACAAGACTGATCGCATTCCCATGAACATGTGAGATTCAGTCAGAAAGTTCAATTAAACATGGTCAAATACTAAAAGCATTCGCCAGTTTTCTCCAAAAATTGACTATACACAAAAGCTCCAGAAATGTATATATATACATATATACAACACCATTAACAGTGTGTACATAGGAAGATGAGCCCCATATCTATGCTCTTTCCACCATGATTAACTTTACGAGTATTTAATTGCATATTCATATCATTAACGTATGGAGGTCAAAAAGGAACTGAGTGCATTCACAGGTATTAATAAAGACCTCTAGCCATTTAATTTAGTTACTGAAACAAAGGATATATGATTCCAAATCTCTAAAAAATGCATCAGGAATGCAATATTTATGTAGCTGGTGATTGAGATATACCAATCATTCCACCAAAAGTCCATCACTTTTTTTTATTCAAACAATTAACTCTCTTTTTCTGGACAAGTGGATTGAGATCTGCTTCACATCTTGTCGAGCACTGTAGTAGAAAATAACAAAAGGAAAGGCGTAATTTATAGAACCATTAAAGCAAGCAAACTAAAGCTTGCATTGACCTATGTAGGGGACAATTTTCTAAAAGATGGAGTACAACAAGCGTAAAGGCAATTATCATGGCCATAACAAGAGAATTAAGTAAATAAAGTTGAAGATCTTGTATATTGCAAATGAGAAAAATAGGAGAGGGGAGTGTACAATTCCCCTTGTCCTTGGCTAACTTTTGGATTCGATCTAATGGGGGATGTCTCAAGACACCGACAGGGACTCAAATGTTTGAAACAGACAGTAGGGATAAGCACGAGGGATGACAATGCGAGAGAAAGATTGATGGATATATACTTAAATCTGTACTAGCTAGCTACAAGTAAACTTCCATGGATAGCTGTGTCGATAGAATTACAAGGACAGGTTAATTGCTAAAGTGCTAATTATGACTTCTGTGTTAATTAGCTTGTCAATTGGTTTTCATTTGAAAAAGAAATTTAAAAAAAATACAATCCTTATTATTGTTGTGCTTGTCATTGTTAATATTAGCATCAGACTTGACATAACACCAACACACCTCTCGTTGGATTTGTTTCGTTCAAATTGTTGAATTTCAGATCGTGCCCTATTCTACAAGATGTTTCAACTTTTCACACCATTAGCATGCAGTCCTTTCAAAGATGTTGATGAGTGCCTGATCAAAACTAAGTCAGCATTTACAAAAATCTTATGATTCATATTTCGCTTTCATCATATCAACATCCTAATAGTAAAAGTTGTACTAAATAATAATAATAATAATGAATGTAATTGATACAAGTCTTTGTCTGACGAATGCATCAACAGTGCTATTAATGGGACCTGAAAACAAAAGCCAACTTGCGGTGTTGATCAGTTGATGATCAGCACTTCATATTCCAGCCTTTTCACACACACACCTCTTAAATCAATTAATTAATTGCCTACGATGTCAACATATTGCCTCATACAATGATAAATTAGAAGATAAAAAAATACTTGAAAAAGACGTGCACCAATTCACATATTATTTACAAAGCTTATTCTGCAATCAAACTATTAGAAATAATATATTCTCGAGATTGTTTTCTTAAAAAAAAAAAAAAAAGCAGTATTATAAGAAACCAGTTTAAGATGCCTCAGTCATAGCCTCGTCAAACGATCCAAGAATTGAGGTGCGTCGCAGATTAATTAATCCTTTTTGACATTAGTTGTTGACTTTTCGAAAGGAGGTCACCTGGATTTCTTCCTTGTTGTTATAGGAACAGATAAGATACTGCAGAAAAGTCAACTACATAACTCCAGAGTAGTTTACATCAAAATTATTTGTCTAACCAGATTAGTTAGAAATTGTAGGAACAATGTGATTGTAAAGCTCGTACAAATCATGCAATTAGTTTTCCTCGGGCATGGCCAAAGTCCAAATTGATTTTCATCATTGGCAAGGTGGAATTATTTTAAGGCATGCATAGAAAACTTCCACGCGTAGACTAATTTTTGCAATGTGAAGTCAACCTAGCTCTTAGTTGGCTGTAGAATTCCTTTTAAGCTCCCTCCATGTATATATATCCCTGTGCATTTATATATATGCATAAATAATTAGATTACTTTGAACTACCACCTATTGTTCTTTCAGCTGCTACATATATTTGCTCTGGATGAACTGATACAAGATCACACAAAAGGGGATATTGCAGTCATAATTCTACTATCCGTAGATATTTTAACACCAAGATAAGTATATGTTTCCGGAAGAGATCAAATTAGCATTTCCACCCTTTTATGCAGTGCTATCTTTTTTTCTAAACAGTAATTCACCCTAACCGACACTAAATTTTTTAAAAATTCGATTCGATTCGGTTCGTTTACACCCCTAATACTAGGACAATGAAAAGGAAAGGAAAAGCCCACCAACCTTACCAAGATACACACCGACATCATCGAGTCACTATTCAATTGGATTGCAAACCAATGCCCTTAGATGATCAAAGACTGGTAAGCTCTACGATCAGTAGGAGAGCTTGAGTTGCCGAGGAGGTGGACAATCAAGTTGCACATCATGAGAGGGAAGGACATTTGATTTATCCCCTTCCACACATAGAAACAGCGATGAAAAACCGTTAATATAACGGTTCCACATTTTATGAGAGGTAAGGAATCGAAGCGGCCAGGGCCGCACCTTTAATTAGCCACATCACATGCGATGACCAACGAAGAAAAGGGAGTAGGGCAGGTACAATCGCAAGGTAGCTAGCGGCAAGGCTAGTTTGCAAAAGAGCCCTCTGATTTATTAAAACTTCATTTTAAAAAATTAGGTATCATATATATCTCGTGTATCAGAAAAGTACGTCGCCAGCTAGGCGTCATAAGCCCTTGCAAAGAAAGCTGCACATTTCCAAAACTAAAAGAGCCCCGTTAGAGAGGGAAAAAAAAAAGGATGCAGATATAAGTTCCCAGTTGTGATCGAGAAGGAAATTTTGCTGACAATAATCTGCCTCTGTTAGGGAGTGATAATTCTGTACACTATGATTGAAGGTATAGTTGCACTACACGGGCTCCTGTATGGTAGGCATACCAATGTGCATGAATGCCATGGCCCATCCACTAAGCTGCTGTGTTTTGCGACACACACTAATGCAGTCCAGAGTTAATTATCTCAAAAATATGTGGCTAAGAATGAAAAAAAAAAAAGGAAACTGTATCTGGATTTGAGCATTATTTCAAATTAATTGCTGCAGCCATTTTCCTCAACTTCTTAGATATCTCAGAAAATGATGGCCTCAAAGCTGGATCAGAAGACCAACAACTTTCCATCAAGGACTTCCATTCAGGATCACACCAGGTTGGAATTTTAGGTCTTATGCTGTTGTTCACAATGCCCCCTACAAAGAAAAAAAAAAAAAATCCTGAATATATAAATTGGCTGAAAAAAATACTAGGAAAAGTGGATATTTTTTGTCGCTGTTATGAGTAAGTAGAAGCCCAAATCCTATTGATATAGTACTCGAAATTGGAAGAAAAATTATTATCCATGCATATTGATATGTATGTTCCATAACAAAAAATGAAATTTTTAATCGTTCTACTAAAAACTGGAATAGCCATTTCTGCACATTCAATGTACTCTACGGATAGAATAATGCATAGAGTTGAACATAGTAAAATAAGAGATGGAAAGATTTCATTGAAAAATTGTGCATCAGTCTCTCATATGTATGCAAGTTCACTACATTGAAACGTAGTAAATACACAGATAGAGTATGTTTCAACTAATATAAGATCATGTTAGCTTGTTTTCCACTGATGTAGATGTTAAGGTAAACAGGTAGAGTTCCCCTATATCATTTCAATTCAAGGAGAAATTTAACTTTCCATCAGATATTCTACTTTGTAATATCACACAATCTTTTAGAATATTTGATTTAAGATGACACGAAATAAATACCTGTTGTTTGGCAGTCCCATGATTCTCCGGTTGGAGTTTGCCTGTATCATGATTGCTAATTGGTTTGTACCAAGTAACAACACAAATGGTGGCAAGGATCGGAAGGTTTTACATAGTTTAATTGGTTACTAAAACATCTATTATTCTAAAAAAAACCAAGAATAATAATCCCGGAAATATATGTAGCAAATCTACCTTTGCTTTAACTAGCAGTACATAGGTAGATTACAACACCAATTTCCCCAACAAACAATTCACTGTATCTTGCCATGATTCGTGACAAAATAATAAAACTAATGTTACGATATCTTTTAATACATGCAATTAAAAAGCTACATGCTTTACCTATGATTGAAGCACATCGCATATCAGCATAAGGTTCTTCCCCAGTAAGAAGCTCCCACATCACAATTCCATATGAATAGACATCAATCTATACATAAATAGATCCAATAGAAACAAATTAATAAAAGAAAAGATGGAATCTCTGAAACTTTATAACTGGACTTGGATGACAAAGGATTGTACTAAGAATGTACCTTTTCAGACACCATATTACTTTTTCCACTTAAAAGCTCTGGTGCCATCCATGGTAGAGTTCCACGAAGGCCACCCGACACCAATGTATGTTGTTTCACTTTCGATAAACCAAGGTCACCAATCTGATTTCAAAACAACAAAGTTATAGCTGAAGAAGAATGTGTTGGATTTTATTTATGAGATAGTGATTTGATTTGAAAGGCTAAAAACTGAGCTATATGTAGCATTTGTCCCCTCCCCGCCAGGGTTCATCTCTAAATTAAATTTCAAATGATACCATCAATTTGAGAAATGAAAAGAATACATACCTTACAAACAGGACGATGTGGATCTCGCATGTTGACTAATAAATTTTCACACTTGAGATCAAAATGAACTATGTTCTTTCCATGCAAATATTCCATTCCAAATGCAACATCCATGGCTATTATCAGTCGTTTGCGGCGGTCAATGGTTCTGTTGACAGAACACAATAAATAAAGCTGGTCATGACATTTCAAAATCACTGAAGCAAATAGCATAGATTTTAACTACACCATAATTATCAGTCATACCTGTCTTTCTTTTGCAGAAATTGTTTAAGTGATCCATTCACCATGAATTCCGTCACTGTTGCTAAGCATCCATCTGGACCATCCCGAACTACACCATAAAATGAAACAATGTTGGGATGGTGTAAGTGGCTCATTATTAGAGCCTCTTTCCAGAAATCTGCAATCTGCAAATACAAGATTTTAATATAAATCATAAAATGAAGAACAAATTAAGCCCCATTGTATTATCACTAACAAACAGAAACAAAAAGGGTTTCTGCAAATTTTTGTTAAGATCATCAAAAGAATGACTAGTGCAGGGGGCATAGAGAAGTCTGGAAGAATATCAAAAACAACAAAGTGCATACAACATGGAGGTACTTGGCTTTGGTATCAAGCGCAAGGATGATGTGTCACAGGAAAGCCAATGAGGTAATCTTCAGCTTACGGAAGTTTGTCGAACTAAATCCTATTGAAATCTTTGCCTCCGATGGTTGCAAAAAAAGGATAAGAAGGAAAGAAGTAGAATGGAGAAAATATCGGATTCCTCAAACCAAAGATCTCGAATGTCAACTTACTGTATGAAAATCAGATGTTATGTACTCATTGATGCCTACTTACAATTTAACATCCGTGAAACAACCTAATCTACTAACATTCTAAATATTCATTCCTTATGGATTGTTGTCATTAGGACTGGCTCATTCCCTTGCATGAACCAATGAATATCCAGTGTGATAAAGTTGATTCTCTGGTTCTGTTGACTGAGAAAGGGAAAATGGTGAGGATGGCATTGACACTCGTCCAGGGACAAGGCCTTCAGCCTCTGTTGAGACTGCATCTCATGTGAAAGGGTATAGAAGACTTAGATACCCTTTGCAACTGAGTCACATGAGAGAGGAAGCATATTCATTATGATAATGTTGTTGATGCAGTGCTTCTTAGCTTGCTACACATATGAGGCTCCTGCCTGCAATAAAATTCCTTTCTCCCAACAAAATCACATTGCTTGATGTATCTATGACAAGTTTATTGACAAAAGAAAGACATTAATCATGGCAGTATGCCAGGGAAAAGAATCTTCATATATAGATTTTTTGGGTAACCTTTAGTTCAAGAACCAACACTCGTGCAAAGTGACATCAATAAGAAATGGTGTATCCTAACCATATAATGGAGTGTCTCAATTGTACAAAGAGAACTAAAACTCAAATAGCCAATCCTACTAACTAAACAAAATTTCAATATGTTAAAACAAGGCTTACATTGATATTTTTTTCATGCATGATAGACTTCACAAAGCTGTTTCTCAAGGCCAGTGTTTCTAGAACTAAACTAGATCAGTCAGTCCAACTGGCTAAGTTGGGTTGTTTGCCAATCTGATTTGGTTGAAATGGTAGAACACTAGCAATTCCAACTGAATCATATATTTTTACCAAATTAACAAGAAAATCCGCAAGCCATGGGGATGATCAATTCAACCCACTGTTCCTATTTTCAGGTATTGCTCAAGGACAGATTTCATAATTATCCACTAAACAGGAATTGGACTTATATATCATTTCCGTATCAACCCAGAATTACAATCGAGCCATGTAAAAGAAGGTTGACTCATGTCAGACCATGGCCACCTAATTTTTTGAACTAGCCCATCACTTTGACCACCTCCCGCTTGTCTACTTCCAAAATCAAGATTAGAGTAATTTCATCGCTGAAGTGACACATATGTTATTTCATTGAATAACTGTGATTCATGTGCAATTTAAGTCTATATAGCAGAGCATGTAGATTCTTCTGTGCCAACCCTCAACCAAGTCCCAATTTCAGTCTTCAGGCAGAACATCAAGTCTTTCTCGTGCTGACTGAATCAGAATGGGATTCAAAATCATGCACTGAAACGGAATGAGATTATAAATCATGCTTATAAGAACCTAGGGGATGATATTTTTCATACTTATGAATGCACTAGGCAATGGTTTTTGGTGCATAATGGCTTCACTGTGCTATTTCTTTAGGCAGGACAGAATTTACAATGTGTTAACGGTCACCTACTAAACAGGTAATTGTTCATAGCCTTTACTTTAGTCTAATAAAATTCCTAGCAATAGTGTGCTGCAACATTCTGACCATCTGCAATTTTAAATTAGCCTTGTGAAAGCCATCAAAAGGGCAAGGAAGAACCATTTCCAATCAACATAGAAATAAAAATTTCCCTGTTACTCCTGTACACTACACAAACAGTAAAGATCCATAGAAAACTAGCAAATGTATCTAGAAGAAAAGTTATTTAATATGATAACATATGCAAGATGTTAAGATAAATAAGTTTTATACTACCAGGCGTTCTCTCTCAGATGGCCTCCCTGCGAAGCAGCTAGCTTTTATTCTTTTTATAGCAACGTCAGAACCTCTCCATTTTCCATAATAGACAAAGCCAAATGTGCCTGAACCCAGTTGCCTGATCTCTTCCAGGTCATCATTTTTTATAGTCTGAAGAATATCAAGCTCATAGTAAAGATGTGATCTGGCAGATTAGGACAAAAAAATAACAACTAGAGACCTGTAGCCCTTTTAATAAAGCTTCAGCTTCAGCAGTTGTGGGCTCAATTTTACAAAGTTTCTCATTTCCGTTATTTTCTTCTCTATCTTCCTGAACATCTAGATTGGCATTCTGCAAGAGAAGAATGTTATTAAGAAACCAACAAGATATGATGAAGCTTGGATGGCGAAGGACAGATAAGAATTCTAACTAAATGAGACCTGTAAGCCTTCAGCCAAATCTCCATCTTCAGCCGTCATTGGCACAATTTCACAAGGTTCTCCATCTTCACTATTTACTTTTTTATCAGATTGAATATCCATATTGGCATTCTGCAAATGAGTAAAAAGTAATAAGACTGTCACAATAAAGCAGTCCACAAGATGCTAAAACACAAACTCACATCAGATTTATTTTCAAATAATGATTCTTTCTTTCCCTGAGTAGATGATACAACCAATTCAGAATTTGATTGGACCATAGCCACCACTTCCTCAGCACCTTCCAAAACCGCTTTTTTCACAGAAGCAATCAACTCAGGTAAAAATTTCAAGTTCTCCTCTGACATATCCCCATCTCCATGAGTAACATCATTCTCAGCATCAAGATGTTTGATTTTTCCTTCTTCCTTTTCAGAAAGCTGAAGCTCTTTCAAAGAAAATTCCAAATTCCGACTACTCTTTGGAGAAAAAGTAATATTTGCATCAGATTCATCTAAAATTGCATGTTTCTTCTCCTGCCCATCCATAGTCGGATTTTTTTCTTCTGCAGCTTGCATTTGAAGAGCAGGCCAGTGGACCTCAGTCCCACCAGAAATGGCTGGTTCTTTGTTAATTTGAAAAGAAGGCACAAGAGAAGCTTCTTCAAGAGGAACTTTGGTATGTGTACCAGAAGAACCTGCTGTAAGGAGATCTCCATCCTGACAATTAATATTGGAGGGGTTTGTTATCTTACCATCCTTATGGGCATAATCTGTGGAAGAAGATTCTTTATGGGCAACCATTCGATGGGGTAGATTGTTATTCTGATTCGAGATAGCATTTCTAATTTCACCCTCAACTGGAGCATTGGGGAATCTTGGACTTCCTCCCTCTTGCATATATCTTGTAAAACCTCTCTCCACTCCATTTGGGATCATTGAACTGGCGAGATCATGTGATGTTCCAGGGGGAGCAGGAACCTGTCTTTTTATCCGTAAAGGTTGAATTGGACGCAAATTGTGTGTGCCATGGAAGGGACCATCAAATCCATATGCAGAAAGCTGATTATGATGTCGTGTTGCAGTATTTTCAGCCACTAGCATATTTGCATTTGGAACAGTTCCTAACATATGTTGAGGTAGAAAATTTTCATTTCCAGTAACTGCTCCATGCCGGATGTATGACTCATTCAGAGTGATGCAATTGGAATGGAATGATTGCTCGTCATTAGTGTTTCCGTGTACAAATTGGGTATTGATCAAATTGCCATTGAGATTGTGTTCACTTATCCTATTAGTTCCATTTTGGTAGATCCACATATCCTCGAGTCTGTGAGCATGAGAAACCTGGTTGTTGTGGATGGCCCACCCATATTCATGATTGTGGGATTCATTAAGTATTGAATGTTGTTCATTGACAAACACACCATGGCCTACCTTAATGTCTCGGTTTGCCATGAATGAATCTCTGTTATTATAGAATTCAGCACATGAATTTGGAAATCCCATGTATTCATTTGCCATGTTCTGTTGCTCCATGTATGGAGGCCCATGCCTCCAGTGAGTGTCCTGAAAACGTGCATCTGGCATACCATGGTTCCTCTGGAAAGCCATGTGGCAATGCTCACAAACATCATTTGCCCCCATCATATTATGAGAATGACCCAAATTACCCGGAAATCCAGATTTTTCTTGAACAACTGCTCCTGCGGGTATCCACGCAAAGCTTTCTGCAGAGGTTGGAGAATGATGATCATACAGATGCATATGGTGCCCCCCTGTCTGACGAATATAATAATCATCTGAAATTCTATCACTGAACTCCCCAACTCCAAGGTGAAATCTTGCAGATGACGGTGAAGAAGAGAATTCCTGTGGGTCATTAGCAACAAATCGTCTTGGAGAGTATAATGCAGGGCTCCGAGGAGCATCCATTTCCCCATATCTCTGCCCATGGGAAGGGATGTTAAGATGACTCAAGCTAACTTGATCGGGAATTTCCCCATCGATGTTAGGATGCCCAAAGTAGCGCTCTGAGATATCAGGAGGCGAAGGGGATTGTGCATCAACGAGGCTGTTGATGGCATCAATGTACCTCTGCTCGCAGTCATCGACATCAAAGTTCATACTGATGGTGGTCGACTCTTGATCAAGATAGTTTGAGAAAAGGAAGATCCTCAACCACGTCGGGCCATCACCTGCAGACATGAGTTTATCGTACTCCTCCATCATGTTCATTACATCCTCGTCGTTCACAATTGACACCAACGCGTCGAGGTCCTCGTCTGGTTGCTGATACTTGATGATCGACACCCCATCAAAGAGCTCCCGCATTCGAGTCAAGAAGACCTCGTACGAGATGTCACGGGGAACAGTCACGATCCGGGTCTCTCCCCCAACGTAGCGGAGCCGACCATCAAGCGGGCGCGGAAGGATGCTTCCCCCGAAGCTGCAAAGGAACTTGACGCGCAGAGAATCATCCACAGCTGCGCTCATTTCCATCTCAGGCTGCAAAAACTAGGAACCGGGAGGCAATGGAAGAGCAAGCGAAGGATTCAGGGCAATGGACAGGAATCTGCCCTTGTCGTAGTCACTCCTCATGCAATCCTCCTCCAAAATGATCGTTTTCCCACTGAATCGGAATTGCAGGCACAATACGACAACATATTAATTAAATATTTCCAGAAATAAAAACATTAATTTGCCCTGGTTCATCCTAAAAATGAATTTTACTTGAAGAAAGAAAAAAAATGAGGAAACCTAAATAGGAAACAGAGATCCAACAATAGGCAAGGAAAAAATCCTCTTTTTCTTCAAATCAAACGAATGAAATAAAAACAGAGAGAGGGAAAAACCAACATCTTGCCAGGAGAAATATACACCTAAGAAACGGATCGTTCTCGATCGGAGCTCGACGCCTCCTGCTTCGATCTCGTCCTTCTCATATCAGACAGGCGGCCCCGTAAGAAAAGGAGACCCCAGATCGGGGGGAATCGAGGCGAGTTGGGGGAAACTACCAGCGAAATCGAGGCAAATCGGGGAATCAAACCAGGAATAGGTGGATTATTCTATCGCGAGGGAACCGCCACTCGCCACCGTGCGGATTGGGAAGGCCGGCGAGGAGAGAGAGATGCGAGGGAGGGAGGTACGGAGGGAGAGGCTGCGGCTGCCCTTGATGCCGCAGGGGCACCACGTGGCGAGGCGCAGAGGAGGTGCCTTCTGCTTATTTATCGCCGCCTGCTGCGCTGCTGCGACCGATCACTACGTGGCCTCGTTCGATTGCGAGGTGATAGCCCGACGTCGCCGTGGAGGCCACAGCGGGGCCCGCCGCGCCGATGACGATGACGTAACTATTGGTTGCTAGCGCACTTCCATTTTTTAGAATATTAATAATTATATTAAAATTGATTTTTCCTGGGCGACACGACGCGTCACATCGAGTGCGTTCCTTCGTGTGCTGGCATACGCGCCGAGATAAGGTCGCAAGGACCGCAACTTCGGCGGCGGGTTGAGTTACGACGCACGTAACGACGAAAACACACGGTCTAAAAGAGGCCGCGAGAACGGAGCCGGTGTGGACTAAGTCGCGTGCCAATTCGCAGTGATTGGCGACGCGGATCGAACGTGCATGGATATACGGGAAAAAAATACAACGCTGCAGTAACGTAAATTTGCTATAAAAAATCGAAATATTTGGGCTGCACATTCATGATTTTAGTAGTCAAATTCATCGTCGAAGGCCTTGTGTTGTTAAAATTGATCTGGATCTCAGAACATCAGCATATTATGGGCTAGATCGAGGCGTACGATCATGGTCCTAAGGGAACGTAATTGGGCTGAAACTTCGTCGCCAAGGAACTTGATGCTGCACACAACTCCACTTGGCTTGACTTAAAAGCCGAATGGGCATTCTTTCTACCGAGTTAACGTATTGATTTGACTTATGAAGAAATTTAATCTATTTACACTGACGATTTAATAGATCTTCTCACACATTACTTGCACATGAAAATCTAGCTCTTCTATCATTAGCCATCTCCGATCTCCGTCATGGCTTCCAAGAAGAGATTTCGGGGGTGGAGCAGGCTGCGGCGGGTGATCGAGAAGGTAAAATTCCTGCTCTCCTTCGACGCGACCCGGTGGATGATATCCTCCCTCAAGAGATCATCACCTCCGGCTGCCGAGCTCGGATTCAAGACCCCGCCGAGCTTGCTCGACTGCTCCGACGACTACTACGACCCGAGGTCGTCGTCGTCGTTCGTGCTGTCGCGCACCTCGTCGAGCCTGCTCAGCTCGCCGATGACGAGGTCGCCGAGCGACGCGTCGCCATCGTGGTCCCCCGGCGGCTCGGCCGAGGACATTAATTCGAGGGCGGACCTGTTCATCGAGAGGTTCTACCGGCACCTGCAGATGGAGAGGCAGGTCTCGCTGGAGCTGAGGTATCCGAGAAAGAACTCGGGGAAGAGCCCGGAGAGGCCCAACTACGATCGAATTAATTCGTAATTGAGTGGATTAATTGACCTCTCTCTGATCGATTATTCATCGAAGCAATTGTTGTTTGTCGATTTGCAGCTCCTGTTTCCCAATTTCAGTTTTGGCGTGCAGAGATTCTACTCTTATTTTATTTTATTGAAAAAAAAGTTCCCGTACTTCAATAATGACCGATTCAATGTCGTACATGATATGGGCTTAGTAAGTTTGATCCATTGGGCTTTTTGGCCCAAAAATGCATATAATAAGATAATGGGCTAGTCGGCCCATGACCTGAAGCTTTTATTTTATTTATTTATTTATTATTATAGGAAATACCATGATATCCATCCTTGCCTTTTGTTTTTCCTCGTGTGTCAAATTCTGATGATTTCTGCACCATTTTAGATCGTAGAAGGAACATCTAAAATGTGGATTGGTTTATGCGTGTAATAAAAAGGGTTTTTCTTTTGGAAAAAGAGAGAGAGAGAAAGAGAGAGAGAGAGAGAGTCTGACATATATCTCATATAGTAGTGGGCATCCCTATCCCAAGGTACAAAATCAGTAGAGAATCCATCGCCTTTCATGAAGTGCTCACATTGGTCCATCATTGAGACTCGATTCATGCCGAAAACTACGAAGATTGATGATCCAGCATGTGGCCAGCTCCCCCACTCGGCTGCCCAACAAGCATTGGATACCCCTTTCCAAGCCTTTCTCTCTGTGATCTGATCTCCCCATGCATGATGAGCGTGCATGAGGGCTGATGGGCGATCGAGGATTGGATGTAGATTTATGGCCAACAGGATCAGGAGGAGCAAGCACTCCATTCCTCAACTGCTCTAGCTGTCTTCTTCCAGGCTTTTACTTCATGGTTGCCCCCACACATCTGCCTGCCCCTTTCAACTCCACAGCTGGACATTGCACTGCGACACATATCTGCAACTTTGATCAAACAAAATCTTCAGTACCATGCTCTCTCCACAGTTTGATGCACCAGCGCATCAACAGAACACGACTGTTTCCCCGTATTCATTTGATCTCCATACTGTATATATATACTTGCACTGGCATGCATGATGCATCGCCTGGAGTTGGGTCTTTCCCGATGAACAATGAATCTGACCATTTGCTCAGGATCGCATGGGAAGCTGAAACTGGCATGGAAGTTTGCCACGTTTAATTGGCGCGGTGTGATCGAGTTGTTCCGCAGGAGCAGTGGGGCGCCGCGAACTATTCCTAAGGATTATAATGATGTGGCAGATAAAGGCACTGCCACCCCCTTCCAAAGCGAGCATTGATTTGTTTAGGTGTGAAGTGATGAGGGGGAGAAGATGAGCCCCATCATCTGTAGGTCACAAGAGGACAGCAGAATCTGTCCTGTCTCTGATGGGCAGTGCAAGTGACAATTTCCTTTGCCTCCTCACTTTACCTGCAAGCGATTTCTTTCTTTCCGGTCATCAAATAATCAACACATCTGACATCCATCGTCTATATCATTCATCATCATATATCATTCATCACATCATATATCATTCATCATCATAATCATCATCATCCCATCTGATTGACAAGATTGGGACACTTGTCGCTCCCTCATGGTCTTTTGTATGTGTGAAAAATTTATCATCTGAAGACGATATGTTTTATGATATTTTATGGCCAGAGACTTAAGAGGATATTTAATATATAGAAATTTTTTCATTTTTTGTTTTTATGTTTTTGATAAAATAAGAAGTTGACATTTTTTATTTCCGTTTTTTAAAAAATAAAAGAGCATATTTTGAAAAACTCCAAAAAAAATACTTTCTATTTTTATTTTCGTTTTTCAAAAAATAAAAAAGTATTTTCTAGAAAATTAAAAAAACACTAAAAAATTGTTTTTTGTTTTCTGCTTTCTAGAAAAGGAAAAGAGAAAATGAAAAAAAAAATTCTCTACCAAACACTATTGTTAGAGTACGTGCTCGAAATATTTTGAAGTGCAACGGAACTTATTGTTAAAAATTATGGACTTATATTAGTTAATAGATCGTAATTTTTCTTTATGATAGATTAGATATATATATTATTAGATAAAATGGGTTATAGTCCTCTGATCTGAATATAAATACGTGAAATATATTAGGTTTTCTTTCTTTTTTTCTCTCTACATTTGAGACAAAAGTTGATTTTCTCTATTGCTTTGAAAAATCTAACTCGGGATGCTTTGTGTTATGGATTCAAGTATATTTCGGTTAACTTTTAATGATAAGTTAAATTATTTATTCCAATAGAACTAAGTAGAGTAAATATATTTCTCTGTATCATCTTGAAAAATGCATATGCCATCTCTTGTTCAGAAATTAAGCTCAATATTCAATTGTTTGATATACAAGATACGTATATTGCAAAAATGATATGGCTGTGTCATATTGCCCATCAAATTATTGGTCACTTTCATTTACTCGTTTGCCCAAACAAACGCTAGTTGCTACTAGGAAATGCTCTCTTTTTCCCTGATAATGGATATCTTTACGAGTCAAGTTATCGAAAGCCTGACACCAAAGTCTGTATGCATCCTTGTCATGAACTCCGAGCGATCTCCCTAACAAAGCTTCTCTAAAAGAATCCAACCACTAGTTAGCCATTGCTTTTACAATAAAACTGGCTACGAAATGATCGTTCCATGGAACCAGTTCGTTCTAACCGCGATATAGGGGAAAAGAATGCACGAGAGTTCCAATTATTATTATTTAAAAAAAAAACACACACACACAAGGGCAGCTCATGGTTTGAGAGGGCAAGACACTTTCCACTGTTGGTCTTCACTTTGTTTAACTCATAAGGAATTGGTACGGATAGATTTGATCTGGAATGGATTGGCTAGCTTGAGAGGAGAAACATAAAAAAATTCAATCAGCTTCATGGATTGCGGTGATTCACTCACTTCAAACATCCTTATCAATCGATTAATTGTATAGTCATTGTAAGAGTAATAAATCATGATAACTATGATAGTAGACAAATTAATTCTAAAAGAATAAATTGATCCTTGTCTTTTATGAATAACATCAACCACTGTGAATATCAATTCTGCTAGGAGTTAAAATTCAATCATCTTCATTGTGCAAATTCTGCACCAAAAAATACAATCATCTTCAGCTTTGATGGTGGGTGGTCCTTCGGACATTATTTAACGTTTTTTTATATCATAAACCTAAAACCTTTTGTCTTTTGACAACCCAAATTGAAGAAACGTATATATTTGATACTTGGATGCCAAATTGTCTACAATTAACTTCTAAAGACTGACTGTTCTTATTTTGTTTTTTTTTTTTCCTTTCACTTTGAAGGTGTTAATTCTTGAAAATTCATGTTCAGTTTTTTATCCATACATTTAATCATGCTAAAAATGACTAAGTTATTTTACTAGAACTAGTATAAGAATCATTTTCAGTCGTTAAGACAAAATTCAGGTCTGATATAAAGAGAAATGTATATAATGAAAGAGGAAAAATAGGAAAATAAATGGGAAAATATGGAGATTTATTTATTATTTTCTTTCTTTTCTCCTGTTTTCCGCTCAAATAAAACAACTCGACCGCTAGCTTAGTTATTTGAGATCAAATAATTTCATTTATCTAATTTTTTTATATTCGATGTGTCCTTAAATCTTTTGGCAGGGAATTGTTTTTTTCCCCCTCGGTTATAAAGCATAAAGTAGCTTAGTTATTTTGTAATATGCGCTTAGGCGCGATCGTACTAAATAAAATTTTAAACAGAATCTTTCCATTTATGGAATTTCATCAAAGCCGTACCTGTGTTAAACGGGACCTGAAGCGAATAATAAAAAAATAATCCCTTTTATTATGATAAATTACTATAAAATTTAATTTATAAATAACAAATATAATAAATACATAAATAAATTAGAAATAATATATTACATCAATAAAAAGTTAATAAATATTTAAAATAATTATATAAATACTAGTCGTCTAGCTTTCATAGACTTTTCTCCCTTTCCTTTGTCTCTTGAATATTTGAATTATTAAAAATAAAAATAAAAATAAAATATCATTTCTTAAAATCAAATAAATTCAATTTTGGCTCTTGCTAATATATTTTTGCATATTTTTGTAAAAAAATAAATTAAGAATCATTTGTGTATAAAATAACATTAATCCTTAAATGCACATTGCATTATAAAATAATAATAACTTTATGATAATAAAGAAAAGAGTAATTTAAAATTAATAATGATAATTTACTTGGTATAATATCTATAAAATCATTTTCAAGTGTTCTTTAAAATTAAACCTACTTATAAATTATGTCATTGACTTTCAATTTCTCTCTTACACTTCATTGAAATCAAACAAATTACTCGATCAATTTTTTTAATTAAATAACTAATTTTCTATAAATTCTAAAGTTAAATTTAGCTATCAAAGACATTTATTTATTAGCAGGATGGTTCTATAAATTCTAAAGTTAAATTTAGTTATCAAAGAAATTTATTTATTAGCAGGATGATACGGATAAAGTATTCTACTTAAAATTGAGAAAGTTGAGTGTATAGATTTTTAGGAATTAGATTAAGAATATCGATTCTATTTGAATTATTTAAATGTAAAATATATTTTTAGAAATTAGGATTAAGAATAACATAACTAACAAAGTCATATTTCTTCTGTAAAATAAATTATCGTTCAAGATTAACTCCACCTCAAATTCTCAATGATCAATTTAATATGAAGTGAGACAATGACGATGCTAGCAATTACGGTCCAATTGTACAACGATAAGCAATGTCTGCGACGGTGATGATACTGACAATGACGATGACGATAAAAAATTGATAGGGAGATGGATTAGAATTTAATAAAAATTTTAGGATTAAAAATAGAGAGAGAAATTAAAGAGGTCGACGGAAAAAGATATTACGAAGTATGAATTAAAAACCCTCACAATATTTTAAAAATTATGATTAAGCCCTTTAAAATATTTTTTCCATAAAAAGTGAAATTTTTTTAATCGGTTGTGAAAGTGAGTAGATTTACTATACACTTTAATTATTTTTTATAATATTATAAAAAACTCTATAATATTTTAAAAATTACGATTAAGTCTTTAAAAAAAATTTATATTGGCCCCTTTCTAAGTCGGAGCCCCTTTCTATGGGTCTGAGGCGGTTGTCTCTTTAGCCTCTTGAAAATTGATGGTAGTTTAGGATTATCTCAGTTGATAATAAAATAAAAAGATAATTTTTAAATAAATAAAGATCAATTTTTCGAAAATTTCATCTTAGACTATCCATTGATCATCTCTTTTATATTTACCATTTAGGATTTTGATTTATTTTCTCTATTAGTAGATATAGTCGGAAGAAATTGTTAATATGATAGTTTCATATTTTCATTAAATACACGATGAGAATTTGATTTGTCCGTGTCATGAAGAAACTGATAGTGGAGTTCGATTTATATACGAAACCAATGGACGATAGAATTTTCAATAAATTTATATGAAATATAAAATTTTGGGAGATAATTTCCAAAGTCAAAAAGAATATAGAGGTCCGTACATTCAAATTTCAGCGAATTCATTCACAGGCCAAACTTTGCACGTAATGTTAGAACTGAACGTGAATTGCATCGTCAAGAAAAGATGGTCCAAGGAATACAAATTTCATGCTGTGAGAATTTTTTTTTTCTTTTATCTGAGCGGAAGAATTTTCACAGAAATTCGATCTGATCCGATTTTATGAAAGAAATCCTCAACCCCAAATCTTATTCTATGACAAGTTCTGAAATCCGAAATTTCCAGGTCAGATTGAGCCTGGCACAGTTTGCGTTACTATCGAAAGGTATAAAAAAAAAAACACACACCAGACGGCTATTTTCTGTGTCGAGAGCAAAAAAGAGGAGATTTAGGACACCATGTTCTCTAATAGACTGGAGGAATGCTCATTAAAAACAAAAGATTGATTGCTGCGTTAAATTTAATCGACGAGAGATTAAGGACAAATAGCAGCAGCATTCGATAAGCACACCAATGTAAGACATCGATGGTGAACTAAACCTGCTCTCCCTCCCCCTTCTCTTCTTTCCCATCGCAGCTATCCATCATTTGATCACTCTCACTCGACGTGCTCTCCAACGCCCTCTTTTCCTGCTCTTCTTCCTCCATTTCCTCGCCGGTGCTCCGCTTTTTCTTCTTTCTCTTCTCCACCCGTTCCTTCAGAACGTCGAGCAGCTCCGCTGCCGCCGCTTCCTTCTCCCGCCGTCGGTTCTTGATCAAGACCTCGCTGACGTCTGCCGGAGTAATCTCCGCATCGTCGATCACATCCGCCAATTGTCTCATCAAGTCACTGGTCTCCGCCTTGTCGTCGAAGCCCAAGTAGTTCGTCATGAGGATATTCAATGCCGGAAACGAGCAATGGCTCATGTGAATGTGCATGTCCATCCTCCCCGACCGCACCAGCGCCGGGTCGAGTTTCTCGATGTGGTTGGTGGTGAACACAAATATACGTTCGCTGCCGCAGCACGACCAGAGCCCATCGGTAAAATTCAGCAGCCCCGACAAAGTTATCGTCTTGGCGCCGGCGCCGCCATCATCTGATCCGCCCACAGGCCTCAGGTCCGACGAGGGATCCGCCGAAGGAGATGCCTTCTTTGAGCTCCGGTTCGTGAGGTTGAGAGAGCAGTCAATGTCTTCAATGACGATAATCGATTTGGAGGTGGTTTTCATCAGGAGTTTTCGGAGCTCCGAGTTGGTGTGCACCTCGGTGAGCTCGAGATCGTAGATGTCGTAGCCGAGGTAATTTGCCATGGCAGCGATCATGCTCGACTTGCCGGTGCCAGGCGGACCGTAGAGTAAGTAGCCACGCTTCCACGCGCGGCCTCTCTTCTCATAGAAGGTCTTCCCTTCCGCGAAATCCTTGAGGTCGGCCATGATGAGCTCCTTCCGGGAGGGGTCCATGGCGAGGGTTTCGAATGTGCTGGGGTGCTTGAAGGGTACCGATTCCCACGGGAAGCCGCGGGACTCCATTGACCCTCCGCGTGAATTGGTGTACAGTAGCCGATCCTGGTTCCGGCGGCGGAGCTCGTTGGCCGTCTCCATGATGTGGTCGAGGTAGGCCGGGAGGATGACGGGCTTGTCCTTCTTCTTGATCCGAAGCGTGAAGCTGCGCTTCTCCTCCGGTAGCGGTCGCCAGGAGAAGGTCTGCGACTGGCGTTGTGTGACGGCGTGCTCCCAGGTGGCGATGGCGCCTCGGAAGGTGTCCACGAGCCGGTCGTTGTTGGTGAGCCCGAAGGTGAAAGCAGAAGAGTTGAGGCCGCGGGAGAGGCTGAGCCGGGAGGCGGCAATGGAGGCGGATCGGCTGAGGTAGAGCTGCACGGCGTGGTAGAGCTCGTTGGTGTTCACGCCGTCCATCTCGGTGATGTCGAAGTAGCAGTACGTGGAAAAACAGCAGAACACGCGGTGGAAGATCTTTACCGCTGCGAAGCGCAGCTCCAGCGGAAACACAGCGTGTAGGATGCTCTGAAAGAAGGCAAAAACTCCCATGAGAGAAGCCAGAGAAGTCCAGAACTCCATGTTTGCCTCCCTTCCCTGTTTCCCTAGAAAGAAAGAAAGAAAGAGAAAAAAAAAAAAACTGTTTTCCCTCTTGAAATGGGAGACGCGAATTCTGGTTCTTCAAGAAAGATATCTAATCCATCATTTCTGAATTTGGTTTATGGTTTCCAACTTTTATTTGAGACTGTATAAAGGGAGCCGAAACAGTAGGTCTTTGCTCTTGCAAAGCAAAGGGGGAGAGGGAGAAATGAAGATGAACTAAGTTAACTTGATCGAGTGAGACTTGAGAGGGATTTATATAGAGCTTCGCCTTCTTGTTGTTTGCAAAGGTCTATTTGACATCAAAGATCTGGGAAAAAGACAGTGGAGGGGTTGGATGGAGATTTAGTAGGCCACACCTGCACATAGGAAGTAATGATCAGGCCAATAAATGACCGCTCTTTCGTATGAAATAGTTGAATGTAGAACTTGACAGGGATGTATGCATGTGTTATTGCAGAGAAAAATACCAGAATGAAAATTATAGGCTACAGTAGTCAGGGAATATAAGCTTACAGAGAAGGCAGTGAGTGTCCGCCGTTGGCTAGCATAGAAGCTCCAAGATCACGAAGCCATAAATATTGATCTGTTCCAAATCTTCTGAAGGATCATTGTTCTTATCAGAAACATCCTGCAGAGATTCAGACATAAATGTTCAGCCAAGGTTCCAGGTTTTTGTTTTGCTCTGCAGGTTCATTTGTTTCTCAAAGTTCGAATTTTTTTATATTATCCAATTTTCCAAGTAAGCAAGATATGCCAATCGCTCGTAGGTGTCACGAGAAATATGGAACTCAAGTTTCAATATACATTCTGAAAAAAATATATTTTAGCTGTTAGAAATGTGAAGTAGCTAGCCTTTCAAATCAATCGGATAGTCTGATATCACGATCATATCATATACTCGTCTTTCTCTCACTTAATCTATTGCCAGCTTCTACTCCGAAGATCAGCAAGATACCACTACCAGCTGCAGGGCCTCTCTCTCCCTCTGACCCCCGTCTGCTCATCGTGTCCCCATGCATAACAGACCAATGCAAGTGTAAGCAAACAAGGCAAGTAAGCCTCTGTTCACAAGGAACCACATACTTCCTGCCTCCCACCTTAATAATGGCGCAGAGGCATGGAATCTCAAGTAATAAACTCCAGTTGCTGTGGGTTTTTGTCATGGAACATGAAAAAAATAATTACCCATGAAAACCTTGAAGAACTTGAACAAGGATAAATTTGAACTCAGAAGTTGTGCTGACACATTTCCTGATGTCCGTCGAGCTTTGAGAAGCAAGATTTAAAAAAGTATAGATGCTATGGCCTAGGCCATCTTGATGATTGACACTACCCCTATTCCCTAATCTTTTTAATATAATTATATACTCTTCCAATCCACTCAATCATGAATTCATTTTCTTACAACGAGTTTATTATATTCCAAATGCTTCATAGGATGCATTAAACAAACCTACTCTGTCTGCTTCAAGTTTACGTTGCACTTTTTCGCAGCATGCACGTACTCCAAGCTTATATTGTAATCTTACTTTATAAAAAAGAATCGAATCTACTGAGCAAGATTGAAAAGGTCTGTGAGCTGAAGGCAGTAAACTACAAAGAGGCTGAAGGGCTAGAGCAACTCACATGTGGGTCCATAGTTTCTGAGATCGAAGGCATATATTCTTTCCTCTTGAGAGGATTCATAATGTGATATGTGATTCTTCTCCGTCCTATAATCCTGCACTGTAGCATACAGCCAAAGACCACCTGCACAAATCAACTAGCTTCCGAAAGAGTAGGTACGCACTCTACGCCTGGTAGAAGGACTACCTTTACAGTGTGAATAGTGTTTTATTTTAGATGTACAAAGACTAGCCGCAACACTCAACTTATAAAGTTAAACAAATATGCAAATTGCCCAAGAAAATTCAGGGTGGACGCATGTGTCAAATATGCTTAATTTAGACGAAAACCTACTTCCATCATAGTAATCCTGAGACCACATTGAATTATTGGATGACACGCCTGCTTAAAATGGGTTAACTTTAGCTGGTCCAAGTAATTTGCCCAGAATTTGCTCAATGACAATAATACATGAGATTAATTGCGAGTATTCTGAAACTAAACAATTTACAAGTTGAGAAGGTAAAGAGTTGATATTTGATGCTAATCACCATATAAGCTCGTTCAGTAGCAATGTTTTACAAAAAGAATCATATATCTAGAGCCTTGTGGTATTAGTCAGCTGTAATGATGCTAATACTGTCCACAATAAAATGCAACGGGAATTACCCCGGCGAAATATAGGCAGAAACAGATATATAGTTTTTGTAAATGGAACCAATTAAGTGCCTTTTGGCAGTAGTCAAAGAAATAAAAGGATCAGATCACTAACCCCAAGACATGAGAAGAACAAAAGACAAGATAGGCCACCCATCATGGTGACAACTAATCTCATATGCACATATGCTTCCCATCATCTTCGTGCCTACTCTATTGTCCAATCTGCCAATGTACATTGAGAGGAGAGTAGTATTGCTCTGAAAGAAAGGAAGTGCTCACCTAGCACTAGCAGTCCTGTTGGAGGAAGAAGTTAGAAATGCACAGGTAGGAACCAGACAATCCTATGGGTAAATTTGTTGCCCATAAAAATGCACTCACTATCAAGAATCCAGCACCATCAGCAAGTACGACAGAAAACAACAAAGATTGGTGTGTCAAGTGGAAACAGATATGTCAAATGACGACAAGAAAGGCAGAGCTCTTCAGCGAACAGTTCACTAAATAGTATCTTGATAAAAGGAGATGAAGAAAGTTCTAATTATAGTCTTGCTACTCTTAAAACATGTTTAAGAAAGAAAAGGCAAGCAACTCTGTTGATTCTAGCTCTAAAAGAAGGGAATTTACAAATCATAATTGATGGTAGCATTGTTAATCTCTTGTCTTCTGGTCCTTGATCAGAAAAGAGCCATGACAGAGAAGAAAGTAAAATATTAGGCTTAGTGAAAAACATAGGAACATAATGAAAATTTTTAGGAAATTTTTTTTTCTGAGATCACATAGCACTCATAATCCAGATTTTACCAATAATTTCTCATTGCACAGTAAAATGTATAACCTAGCGGCAGAAATAACATGGCATATAACATATACATCATCATTGTTTTTTCTTATTATGAATATGCAAGCAGCAGTAAGAGTCTTGTGATTTTGTGGTTGCAGATTTGAATCGCGGAAATAACTTCCTGCAATGCAAAATAAAGTTGTGTATAATAAATTCAATGTGGTACAATCTTTCTCTAAGATCTACATTGACAGGAGTTCTGTGCATCGAACTGCCATTTATAATAAACATACAAGCACAACTGGTCTGAAATAAATTTATGTAGATCTAGATTATTGAAAAACCTTGGTGTCAAGGATGACATGTATTTATTTTTATTTGTTAAGAAAGATATGTTAAGTATTATTTTTAGCAACTTTAAAAATGATAATAACTTAACAAGCAACTTCTCACTCCTACAAACTTTTTTAACAAAAAACTTTTGAAAAGGCTGTAGAGACTTTAATAAAGAAAATTCTCTTCATCAAACACAAGCATTACTGCACAAATTTATTTATCCATTTGTAGATAATTAATTTGAAGATGGTTGCTGACTCGAACAGTATGGCCCTCGATGGGGTTGCATGAGGTCCTGGAATTAAATTCCACCTTTATTCCTCCTTTTCTCCTTAAACCAAAGCAATTAATTCTACACATGGTTAAAAAATTTCACACGTCAAGCTACAAAGTGGCACACCCAGAGAATTACGTTAGAAACTTTGACAATTTCCAAACATGCAGGTGGCCGGATACAGAAGAGCAAATCTATGACAAATATGAATAACTTTGATGTCTCCTCCTTCTAAGCGCACAAAGGATACAATTTCTTTAATTTGAAATGTTCAATTAATTCTTCTACCAAATCCTAAACTCTAAACATATTTCACCATTCCAACTGCAAAAATGATTTACCACTTGAAACAATTTACTTAAATTTCTAAACATTACCAAAAATCTTGACTGCCAACCATAGCATCTCAGTTATATAGTGCTATTCCTAAATTAGTCACTTTATCGAGAAATTTGTAAAAAAACAGGTATCTTCTAACTGTACACACTTCAGCTATTCTCATCATTACGAGTTCACAAATATTTTATATTTTCACAACATAAACACCTGAAAATTATAACGAAGAAATATGTGAACCAATCTTGTGGATGTACTACATAGAAGTTTGTTAAGGCAAGTCACCATACCTCCACAAGTGTTTTAACACCTTGTCGCTATTTTGACTCCTTCACGTTTGAGTTACCATTTAGCAGAGGATTCCCAAACTGATTGAGAAAGAGAGGGCCTTAATTCCCTGATGAATTTCTGTCGACATCAGTCATCACATAGGATTTTCTCGACCAATTTATTATAATTTAGTTTATAACTTCATACTTTTCTATCCAAATAAGCATCTTCAGTCCACATACCCTCAACATAGACCAAACTATCCCCAAGGCTAAATACCAAAGACAATTTTTCTACTATTTACAAATCCATCTAGATCCATATTCAACATGATTAGCAACTCTCGTGCCACCAATTGGTCGTCCATATCATCTTGTTGGCATTTGTAACTACAGTTCAATTCTCAATCTCCCACTCTATATCATCTTATTGGCTACCATAATTAGATAACATTCCTCACACAATAAATTGGTGGGTTAAATTATGTAAATACAACTCGCCAGCACTATTGCCCTTTTTGACGTTTTCCAAGTCAGAGATACAATTGTCTCCATCTCAAGAAGTACCACAAACTAAACATCAATATAACAACAACATAATAG
Organism: Wurfbainia villosa; assembly: GCA_025175895.1. Lineage (NCBI taxonomy): Eukaryota > Viridiplantae > Streptophyta > Magnoliopsida > Zingiberales > Zingiberaceae > Wurfbainia > Wurfbainia villosa. The sequence goes on from JAKLTH010000280.1 coordinate 603,422, forward strand.
AAACGCCAAACCTTTGGGCGAGTGGAAGATGCAGAGCGTAACAAAGGAAGAACAAACAGAAATCCCGATAGGCTGTGATCCCATAATTCCTTCCCCCCCGGAGGCCCAAACTCCGCCCAATTCGAGACAGATTCTTCGTCGCCATTACCCTAACGGCGTCCATTAGAATGGCGTCTGGATGGAATGCACTCGCCGGGGGTTGTGGAGAGGCAGAAGAGGCGGCGGCGAAAGGCGGAGCTTCGAAGTCTCGGACTCTCCGTGGGGTGGCGATGTGTGGTCAAGGAAGGCAGGCTTGAAGTCCATACGGAACAAACCCACTAAGTAGCCCTATGGCTCTAATTGGGCTGGGCTGGGCCTGTTAAAAGTGCCGGATCATAAAACTGGCTTATTCAAAACAAGAGTCATAAAAGTTAATATACTATTTAAAATAAGAGCAATTAAATTTTATATTTAAATCGATAATGATAAAATCACAAAGAGGTTAAGAGCACCCTTATTTTTTAAAAAAAAAAATATAACATGACTTCTTTAAATTGTAATCCGAGGTTAAAGACTAATCTAACCCCTTCCGTTGTTATTATTCTACAGATTCAAATATTTAGATACCAGTAGAAAAAAATTAAAAACAATACAATAGAATTGGACAAACAACAATTAATCTTCACTAGGTATAAAAAAAAACATTTACATCATAGCTACGAGATATTATAATTCATGATTTTTTTTTGGGGAGGTAAAATAATTAGCAGGACAATGACGGCGACAACACTAAATATAATTAACTAATATAATTGGGAGAGGAAACAAATTAGGCTTTTGTTGTAATGTGGGTGCACAAGCACTAGTTAATTCAAAGTATAGGTCTTGGTCAATATATCAACTGTAATTCAAAGTCCCACCAACCTTTTTTTTTTTGTTTCTAGACAAATGAATGTTCAGTTTGATGCCAAATTTAGCTGCCGGCCCCTTCAAGTTTGATGTCAAAGTGTTCAGAATTATTTAACAAAATAATTAATCTGAGCTAAATTAAATTTAAAATTAACTAAGCTATTAAAGAAATGATTCAAGTTTGCCTTAATTTCTTTTGTGGAGATCATATTTAATTTGAACTTGACTTGCTTAATCGATCAGTATCATATCGAATTTCTAATCAAATTTGATTCAATCTCGAATCATTCAAATTCATTTAACTTTGACTCGTTTAAACTTTGTCAACATTTTAAGTCAAATTTATTTATTTAAAATTTTAATCATGATTTATAAATGAGTATAAATAAGTTCATAAATAAATATTAATCATGAATATAATTCAGGAATGTTATTCATGGACATTAATAAATTAAATATATATGTATTTAAATTTATTCTTTAATTAACTATAAAATTATTCATGAATATTTGATTTATTTACTGGCTTAATTTTCTGTATGAATTTTCCATTTTATCCAAAAAAAAAAAAAAAAAAAAACTGTTGATATTGGATAATATATAAATAAGTACTTGAAAACAATAAATATGGTACTGCACACCAATAAAATACAGCAGCAAATGAACGCGAGGCCCTTGATTGGATGAGTTAATGGAGAGGGAGTTTTAGAGATAAAGTTCAAAATTAATTAATTAAATGCATATAATAAAGGAGGAACAATAATGCACCGGTATATATAGCTGTCAGTCTGTCACCCTTTTGTTTCTATTTTTCTACAGGCATACGAGAATCTTATCCTCTCGACTCACATCCAAAAAGACGAGTCACGTTCTTGACTTTTCTCGGTCTAATAAGACCCGAGCACCAAAACAAAAAGAGAATAATAATAATAAAAATAATTTTCCATTTATTTATTTCTGCTCGAGATGAGAAAATAAATCTACGCTCTCACTCTTTGTTTGTTTTTTTTTTGATAACTCGAATGTCCGGATCTTATAGTTCGACAATTCTATCTGTTGATTGATCGTTGCACATCGAATGAATCAAAAGACGATTTTTACAGTTCAGTCCAAATCTATCAGCAAAAAATCACACTCGGAATTTTTAAAGAATATCGACCACAAATTAAAGAAATAGAACTATGAATCTATGATCATATGGAAACATATATCCTTCCGCCGTTAAATCTACGTTCTCTCTTGGAATCGAACTCGGAGTGACGCAAGATCATGGCTGCATGCGAAGTCTACCATCCGTTTAATTTGCAACGCCTGAATGACGCATGAGACAGCGGAATAGCCGGATCTCGATGGTAAAAGCGAGAGTGCAGCTCATCATCAGACAGTTTTAGTGAAAGTGCCAAGCGCAGTATTTTTTGTTGGAATATGTAGAAATTAATTGGGCCATAGGATCGGAGATATCACCGGATTTTGTTTTAAATTTGAATTCAGTTGGAAAATAAAATAATGTAAAAGGTTCCTAAGATTTCTTTTTTCTATTTCTGGCATAGATTACGGGAGCGGCGAGCATATGGAGAGAGAGAGAGAGAGAGATGCAGAGCCTTTAAAGGTGTACTGATTCTTAATTTTTGGTGAAGCAACAAACACTTAATCATGTGCTTTGGCAATGTACTGCATGGACTTTTTTGTGATTGGATGAGATGAGATCTTGCGTGAGATTTTGTGAAGAAGTGGAAGAATGAGATACAGATCGGATTAAGATCGTGGAGAAGGAGGCACACTGCGCGACCACCGTAACGCTTTTAAGATCGTATGACAGTCGTCCATTTTCCGCTTTCTTCCGCTTCCTCTTTCACTTTCCTTTTCCTTTCGGTGTTTTTTTTTTTCTTCTTTTTTTCCATTCTCTCTCCGATCCGACGTAGCAAAACTCAGGTCACATCGAGCGGAACGGCTTGCGAGGGCACGAGGACGATGGCCGTATCGCTTTAGCCCCGCTCTGACCTCGTCTTCCCTTCGCATTAATTTTGGTCGCGAGTCGCTCTATCCGATTTAATTGGCCATTGGGACTGCACCTGCCCTCGAGTTAATGCCATAGCGCTCGCATCGGCGGCTCCTCTCGCGCCTCGCTTTCGCGGTGACGTGAAGATTGGAGCTTGGAGCTTGGAGGCGAGAGGAGCAGACGCCAGACGACGATTGAGTGTGCCAGGCGTGTATTTTCTTACTCGGTAATCGTACCTGCTTCTCTTTTAATATTTGTGCGTAGGAATTGATGCGGTGTGCGAAAATTGATGATGCCTTTTGCCTTTTTATATATTTTCTTTGATGAAGGGGGTAGCCCTTCCCTCGTCGCGCTTTCGGTTGGGGCGGGCATGCCCGTCGCAGGAGTGGCGAAAGGGACAGATTCATGCCGAGGGGGAGGACGAGGAGGAGCTGAGATCTAGAAGCCATGGATCCGCCTTTCTCCGGTAGGTTCCTTTTCCTGTTCCCTCTCATTGCTTGGGTTTATTTCGTTCGATAAGATTGGGCTTTCGAGAGGATTGCTCGATCTGTCTTCCAATCTTCGCTGCCGCGTTCGTTAATTTGGATTCTGTGAGTATCTCCTCGTAGTTTTCGTAAGTTTTTTCTTTTTTCAGATAAGATTGATTGTTGAGGGTTTCTTTCGATTTGCTTTGATATTCTCCTCTGTTGGCCTTGAAACCATGTTTTTGGGCAGTGTCAGAAATTGCCTCATTGATTTAGCGATGCCTTTTCTTCAAGATTAAAAAAAATTATCTATTTTCGAGATAGGCAAAGGAACCGATGCTTAGTTCTTGTAGCCCGCCCGGATTCGTTTTCATCCGAGCCTGAATGTTTTCTAGAGATTGCAAAAATCGCACAATTTAGTTCGAGAATTTATGACACAGCTACTAGCCTACTACAATTTAGTTTGCGTTTTTACGCTCTTGTTTTTTCCCCTTCAGGATTTGTCCTCGACCCATCTAAATGCCGCAAGTTGAGTATAGAAGAGAAGAGAGAGCTTGTGCATGAATTGTCCAAGTGGCCAGACAGTGCTCCTGAGAAGCTACAAACTTGGAGCAGGAGGGATCTTCTAGAGATACTTTGTGCAGAAATAGGAAAAGAGAGGAAGTACACGGGCTTAACAAAACAGAAGATGATAGAGTACCTTTTTAAAATTGTTTCAGAGAAAAAGGCTGGAGAACCCATCAAGTCAACTACGGACCCAGCTCTCCCTAACCCTCAACCCTTGCCAAAAAGACAGAGAAAGAATGATCACCCTTCTCGTCTACCTGTTGTGGCAATTGCAGGGAATGAAGCTACCGCTAACACTAGATCCTGTCACAATCTAGCATGCAGAGCTACAATGAATCTTGAGGATGCATTTTGTAAGCGCTGTTCCTGTTGTATCTGCCATAAGTATGATGACAATAAGGACCCTAGTCTTTGGTTGTTCTGTAGTTCAGAAACTCTTTCTCAAGGTAATTCATGTCAACTGTCATGCCATCTTGAGTGTGCGCTGAAGAATGAAAGAACTGGTATTATGAATAGTGAGAAGTACCCAAGTTTGGATGGGAGCTTCTACTGCACGCATTGTGGAAAAGTGAATGACTTACTTGGGTAATTTTTTCCGCATACTATGAACTAATGTCACGGTAGATTCATAATTTGACATATTTTGGTGCTTGTTGCAACATTTCTGCAATTATATAACCAATATTTTTGACATTGGAACTTTATTTGTTTTCAGCATTTCCATATGATATACCATGGTTTCCTTTTCTTACATCATTTACTCTTCAATCTTTAACACCTTTCAAGTATCAAATTTGAAGACATATCATAAGACAGGATTCATGAATTGGTGAAGAATTGAGTGGTGCAAACGATGGAAGTTGATATGAGTTACAATTGACTTACTATTCTGAATATGGACTACTTTTATATGTCTGTTTTCTTGTTGTATTACTATAGTATTTTATGTTGATTTGTCTCAGGTCTTGTAATGATAAGATTGAACAAGTCTAGAATTGTTAGTTAGGTTGATTGAGATTTGAGCAAATTTTAAAGCATCATATCAAGTTCCTAAGTCAAGGTCATGGATTGGTTGGCGGTAGACATAGACATCACTTCTCCAAACAATTTAAAAGTTGTCTGGACGTATGTGGGCTTAGTTACATAATTTTCTTTGACCAGCTCAAGTTGCCACTCTTATTATTCTTGTTATGATTATCTGTTTTACTAGAGCTTATTCTGCATATATGGATAGAAAGGGACAAGAGTAAGCATAAAGATGAATATATCTCTAACAATTGTTTGGCATTGTTCAAGCACCTGTTTTCAACTTCCTTGCTTATGCAACCAATCCTGTGTATCAGCGTATGTGCTTGCTGCTGCTGACTTTATTTTACCATAAAAAGATTCTTTTTTTTTGGTGATGTAGTTGTTGAATTTTTTGCATAGGCAAAATTTCTGAAAGGTGATCATAAGTGCATTACAATGAAATGGTTAAGAAGGATGGGTATACACATGGAATTCTAGTTTGAGTTTAAGATGCATCGGATCTATTATTCAACAAGAAGCTACTGTGTATGATATCCTTAATAAGATAAAGACACCCTCGGAGCTACGGTGCAGCGGTAGGACGTCCAGTTTGACTCCCTGACATTCACAGTTCAATCCCTAGGTACGGCGAATTTGTAGAATTTTTCTCCAAAAAGGGTGACAAACCAGGAAAGCTAGGGTTGCTAAGATTGTTCATGTGAGCACTCTCCGATTTACCTCTCTCCTTCAGCTGTGGAGCAGTCGTAGGGGGGACGCTAAACTAATATGGCGGTTCGACATTTTTTTCTTAATAAGATAAAGAATGAGCATTTGACATGGAGAAGACCTTTTTGAATTTTGTGTATCGCTGTGTCTGTTAGTCTAAAAGGGTAATTTTATGTGATTGGAGTGGAAAAGTACTTCGTAATTGCAACTGTAATTGGGATCCCACATGTAATTTTGGGCTTTAAAGTGTTGTTTTTCTTTTGTTATTGTTATTCAAGCTGAATAATTATTTACAAGTTGAACAAAGTCATGAACTTGCATGATTTATTGGATTTGAGTTTTGAAACAAGTACTCTGATTCTCTAAACATCTTTATGATTTTTCCATTGATCCTTTGGATGAACTTGCTATGACAATGTTGATTTTTGATGAGCACATGCTTACCAAGTTTAGTTGGTAGCAACATGGTTTATATAAAAATCTTGTCCTGTTTTTTCAGGAGCTGGAAAAAGCAGCTCATGCTTGCTAAAGACGCACGACGAGTGGATGTACTGTGTTACCGGATTTCTCTCTCTCATAGGATTCTTCGCTTAACCAAGAAGTATCAGAGTTTGCATGAGATAGTTGATTCAGCAATGAAGAAACTGGAGGCTGAAGTTGGGCCTATTAATGATTCACATAGCATGGCACGAGGAATTGTCAATAGACTCTCTGTTGGTGCTGAAGTTCAGAGAATGTGTGCCTTGGCTATCAGTTCACTAGATTCTTTGCCCTCCACTGCCTTTCGTAATTACTCTCAAGTTCAACGTAAGATACTCTACGAACTTTCATTACGCTTAAAATTTTCTAAACATTTGGTTCATGAAGCAATATGATGATCTAGTTTTGGTTGTCTCAGCAGAAGCAAGTTTGACATCCTCTAGCTTCATCAAGATTGAAGCCACATCCCCAACTTCAGTTACTTTGGCATTCAAGTCTGAAGATAGCTCGAGATTATCCCAAGAGATGGCTGGTTGCACCTTATGGCACCAGAAAGCTGAGATGAAGGCATATCCTAAAGAACCGACCTTGACTGTACTTGAGCCGATGAGAAGTCTTTCAGTTACAGAATTGACTCCAGGTACAGACTACATGTTTAAGATAGTCGCCTTCAGCAACCTGAGCGAGCTGGGCATGTGGGAGGTCAGAGTAACAACTGATGTCGTCTCAACAGATGATCCCAGTGGCTTTACTCCAGAGATAAATGCACTGAAATCACATTGTCAAAGTCCAAAAACAAACAGCAGTGGCATATCTAACCCGTCAGAGGGAGATGAATCCCATAACAATGGTACCACATTTACCGACCTCAATAAGTCACCGGAAAGTTGTTTTCAGTATTTTGAGAAGCCTGAAATGCATGGCTCAGAGAAATTTTCAGACCATGTTGACCCAGATACAGTCAATCAAAACACTGAATTCAACAGCATTGTTAGACGAGCAAAAGGCGTCAAACCTGAGGAAACACCTGGTTACTCTGATTCTGCTGTAGACGATGAGATGAACTCGACAGTTCAAACTGAGTCCCATAGGGACTCCATTATGTCAGTGGAGAACATCCAGGTTTCTGACCCTAAATCAGATAACATATCTAATGCACCAAATGGAAACGAGATGGCTATTGTTCCATTTGGGCTTCCAGATCAAACTCTACCTGTTACTCCCATGCAGCTGGAAAACATCAAGGAAGTTTCTGGGAGAGGTAACAAATCGAAACCAAGCAATACTTCGCTCAAGAATGGACCAACAATTCCGGAGAATGTGCCAGCAAGTTCTTCGAAGAAAAGAGGCAGGGAAAAATTTGTTGAAATATGTACGAAGGATGGAACACTAGAAGGATCCTACGAGTACTGTGTGAAAGTGATCAGGTGGCTGGAATGTGAAGGCCACATTGAGACCAACTTTAGGGTGAAGTTTCTTACTTGGTTCAGCCTACGAGCTACGCCACAGGAGAGAAGGATAGTCACTGTTTATGTTGATACTCTGATCGACGACCCAGCTAGCCTTGCAGGGCAGTTGGTGGATACTTTCTCGGAAACAATCAGTTGCAGTAAGAAACCACCACAGTTGCCGAGCGGCTTCTGTATGAAGCTGTGGCATTAAGAGTTGCTGAACAAATCATTCGGCAGACTCGGAGCTTGATTCTTTGAAGTGCAAATTGTCATTTTGATTCTTCATTGAAAATTTGTTTATGGTTCAGGAATTTGGAAGAACCGCCTACCAAACTAAGTAGCTACTAAATGGGCTTAGTTTGGTTTCATAGTATTCCGTGTGTTTTTTCCCCCTTCTACTCGATAGTCCTGCAGAGCTACTCTTTACCTAAGCTTTGGAAAACACCCCCTTAACTTATTTCGTTCCTACTCTATTGTAGATAAACCTTATTTGTGGACTAATTACTATACCAAATGTAATTTTCAGGGGTGCAATTCCAAGAATATGGTAGCCGGTAGCTGGTGGTTTTCATTGTCTGAAAGCAATTCTCATGTTTTCGGTTCTTTGTTTTTCTCCCTAGTATTTGTTTTCCTATCTTTCTATTTTAATTCTCATGTTAGAAATAAGATTTTGTCTAACCTCAATAAGATTGATTGTTAGAAATATAATCAAGTTTTTGTCCGGTTTCTTTTGGAAATACATCTTTGTACTCTTTCTACAGAGAAGTCTGTGCATGACTTCACAAGGGCTAGGAGGCGACAATCTTGTATTCAATTACTCTGGCATTTCAATCGATGGATGACATGTGATCATCAACCACGAGCACATCATTTTTAACCTGATATACTTATAATTGAACGCTTGATGCAAAAGTCAATGGTTCATCTACTTTAAAACAGCAAAAGTGTGGTTCAAGGCTGAAAAAACTAATTTGTCTTAACTTCTCCATTTATTTTTAATTGCTATGGCCGTTGTTTCCAAGATGTGACGTTCTACCTATTTCATCTAAACTATACAGCACCTGTTCACGGTGATCTTAGATTCTCTTAATTTACTGGCTTAATAAATCATCTGTCCACATAATCGAGATGAACTGAAACCATCTCTTAGGATTTCTGTTCATTCTATCTAGGTATGGTCTAAACCACCTAAAACAAGCTACTCCTTTGACAAATATATGTATTCCAATTGTTCTGTTTCCTGATTGAATAGTTTCAGGGATGGATAAACTTGTCTAGTGCAAAAGTCAAACTCATAGACGTTATACTTTATTGAGATTAATAATTTAACTACAAGATATTCATGTGATATTATTGTATGCGAAAAATAGCAGAGTGCTCGAGTGGGTATTTGGTAAGCTAAATGTGGACTTCTCACTTGAGATCATTTGAGACAAAACACTATGGTGGATTATTTTTTTTCGTGATGATGATAATTCTCCCCTCCGTGTAACGCTTTATTGCGCATTTTATTCCTTCTTGGTTTGAAATTGGAAACGGTGCAGAAGAGAAGAGTGAGGGATACGTGTAGAAGGAGCAGAAGCCTCAAGCGCCTCTTCTCTCTTACCATCAGGAGAAGGAGCAGTGCTAATGATGAAGGAGAAAGCACAGAGATCGGCAAGCCGATGGATCCCCTGCTTGACGCCACATCGCCCTTCAAACCGGCTTGGAGATGCTTCTCCTATGAAGAAATCCTCAAAGCGACGGATGGATTCCGTAAAGGTTACTCTTTTATTCTACTCGAGTTCTTTCCAGATGAGAACTTCTCGTCAAAATCTAATCTTGCGAATTCTGCAGAGAATTTGGTGGGCAGAGGAGGGCATGCAGAGGTGTACTGGGGAGCAACAGAGGACGGACGGGAGATCGCCGTGAAGAGGCTCAGAAGAGCTTCCACCGACGAGCAACGAGAGAAGGACTTTTTGACAGAGCTCGGCACCGTCGGCCATGCCTGCCACCCCAACGTCTGCGCACTCCTCGGCTGCTGCATCGACCGGGACCTCCATTTGATCTTCGAGTTCTCGTCGCGCGGCTCCGTCTCTTCCAATCTCCATGGTGAGTCCGGCGAGTTTCAATTGCTATATCTACGATGCACTATATAAGTCGTAATAAATCTACCTCGTATTATACATTCGAAATGATTTTTTGAAGCCTTAAATCCTCGAGCTTCATATCATTTTTGTCGAGCATGAAGATGATTCTTTGCCATGCCGGCTCTGCAGATGAGAGTTCGCCGGTGATGGCTTGGAAGTTGCGGCACGCTTTGGCTTTGGGCACCGCCCGGGGGCTCCATTACCTGCACAAAGAATGCCCAAGGAGGATCATCCACAGAGATATCAAGGCCGCTAATATACTCCTCACTGCAAATTTTGAACCAAAGGTAGCAGCTAAATGAACGTCCTTTTTGCCGCTTAGTTCATGATATGAAGCAAGTCATTTGGAGGGTGATTCTGAAACTTCTCCATTCTTCATTCTCAGATTTCAGATTTTGGTTTGGCAAAGTGGCTGCCATCTGATTGCACTTACTGTTCTGTAACGCCGATCGAAGGCACATTTGGGTACATGTCCCTCTCTCAAGCGATTAGGATGAACTGAAAGAGTTAATTATATGCAGAAAGATTGACAGAGCAACAAATCAGTAAAAATAAATGAAGGATTAGAACATTTTACTTGGAAATTTTTAATTAGGCATTCGTGTTCTTAAGTAGCAGGAAGTAATGGAGCTAATGATGTCAACAGGTGCTTGGCGCCCGAGTACTTCATGCATGGGATTGTCGATGAGAAGACTGATGTCTTTGCATTTGGTGTTTTTCTATTAGAGATCATATCGGGGAGGAAACCAGTGGATGGCTCTCATAAGAGCTTGCTTAGTTGGGTAAATATATAGTTTTGATTAATTTTGAAGATATTCTTTTGATTTACTCTTTTACACTCCTTCGCATCCTTTTTGTGATATCTTTGCAGGCAAGACCTTTTCTTAATGAAGGCAAGATAGAAATGTTAGTCGATCCGAGATTAGGGGATAATTACGACATAGGACAGCTCAAAAGACTCAGTTTTCCAGCTTCTCTTTGTATCAGAGCAACGGCAACATTTCGCCCTTCCATGACTGAGGTTATACCCTGTTTTTATCGAGTAAAAATACGAAAACTAACAAGTGTTAGAGCTTGAAGAAAAAGTGCAAAGTTTAATTGATAAACAGTATGTTGAGCTAGACGCATCAAGAAATAAAAGGCTAATCATAGAGAAACTTTTATCATTTATTGATTTTCATAGAAGGAACTTCATTGTCTCATTTATGCCTATTATTGTCAAGTTACGGCCAATAATAATTCTTGGTGTTGAATTTGGAATATATAGGTCAACTTCACCAAGATCTTTTGGTGATACATTGCTTTCATCTCGACATTGTCTTTTTAGAAGATCATATTCCAAAGTCTTCCTGATTCTTCCGTGATGGCACAGCGGATACTTGAACCTTCACTAGATTTTGGCAATAAACAAGATAATTATTTTCGCATGCATTAAAATCGAAGAAGCAAAAGGTGAAATGGCATGCTGGTGCCTGCTCTTCTTTCCGAATTATGCATTTGAAAACATAATTATTGGCGCATAATAGAGTCATACTGAACACAAAGCTTGTCTGAGAGCTGCATGGTTATTTCTTAATAAGATTTGAGTAGTTCATTGAATCTATAGACGTCGATGCCAGTTCAAGTGGACATTTACAGGTTTTGGAGATGCTGGTAGGTGGAGAGATTTCTCAAGATAGATGGAAGGTGCCAGAAGAAGAAGACGAGGAAGAGTTTTGGGGCTTTGATGATCACGACGACGACGATGAAAATGAATTGGATACACTGTCAACATCTTCAACAGGCAACTCCGGTCGAAAATTTTCCTAGATGTAAACATCATCAGCTCTTTTTAGTAGAACAAGAAGTTAATATATATGATCATGGCAAACTTAAAGTTCATATTGTGTACCTTGAACGAAATCTGTACTGCCACACACTTCCTTCTTCCATTAGTTCAGAGCAGTGGTTGAGGAAGAGCAAGCTCTAAAAAGTACCGACAGAACTAAGTGATGAATAATCGATTTTGTCTGTAGTTCTTTATGACTGTATTATATTCCAGCATATCTAACTCTAATTATAATAGACTAAGAGTCTCACTTTCGTGTAAAAAGAGAGATTAATAGCATCAAATCAATTCAGCTCAAACTTGACTACACAGTTATTTGACTACGAAGCTGTTCCAATTGCCTCATTTGTAATATGCATATCAATCTCTTCAAATTCACCAAGCTTCCTTCTAATCGATTTTATTAGGTGTAGTAATTCAATTGCACACATTATCAAAGATTCAAAGTGAAATACAATCCCGATATATGAGAAAGGAGGTTTAAATATTTTAGTTTTCCTCTCTAGGTTATGCAGATGATAATAGAATGAGATGAAAACAGACTTTGCATCTCAACTAATCAATCAAGAGCTATCCAAGGTTATGAACACTCTCATCGCTTAGGTGTAAAATATGCGACCTTAACAATATCCATCCAAAGTGATTGATTGCGTGATAAATAGTTCCACCACCATTTACAAAGTAGGATCACATTGCGCTCCTTTAAACTAATTAAGAATACTATAGGTACCTCATTAATTATTTCTTGCAAGGTGCATAATAAGCTCCAAATGCTAAAAGTATTTAACTCGTATACTGTAGAGGATTGGCAGTGCTAGAAGTGACTTCGTCTAATTCAATCTAATTCCTAATGAATCCAAGCTGGTAAATATAAATTGAGCTCAAGTAAATAATTAAAGAGAAGAGAATAATCATTACGAAAGTGAGTCTAAAAAAATTAAAGAAATCCATTGTAAACCTTTACCTTTGAACCATTCTAGCAATAAAATAATTACTATATGATTTATTTGGCATATCAATACCAATTGAGAACTAAGATATGATATTGATATATAGATTTTGAAGGGATAGGCGATAATCCGTGCTGGGTTAGCTCCTCTAGCTTTTTTTTTCTTTTTTTTTTTCAGATTTCTTTAAATTTATTTTGAGACCATCGATCATGGTCTTAACAATTAAAAAATCCAAGAATAATCTTGGAAAAGAAATTTCAAGTCTTGAGTACAATTGAAAGTCCAAATTATGAGTACTTGACAATTGGAAAGTCTAAAAGTGAAGTCTTAACAACATAAGTTCAAATGTGTAGTCTTGACGGCGTAAAGTCCAAGTAAACTTTGGCAATGGAAAAGTCCAGGTGTGAGATTTTGGCAGCATAAAGTCTAAGCATGCGGTCTTTGTTGACATAAGTCTAAATGAACTTTGACAAAAGACCCGGTTAGCATGACATAATCGATGGAAGCACTTAAAGACTAATGCGAATGATGAAAAGTCGCGGACTCAAGGAATCCGAAAAGCGTGAGGCTGATGGAGGTGGCTAGAAGGTTTAGGTATATGTTATGGATAAGTATCAAATATGAGGGAATCATACTTGGATTAAACCTTATGTTTGAGGTTTACCAGTCGACTGGTTGAGTGTTTGACACTCGGAAGGCCTAGTTGACTCGGGCAATCGATTGGGGTTATGACTCAGTCGACTAATCGTGTAATCGACTGAGGTTCAACTGTTGTCTGTGCTCTGGCAGTCGACTGGCCTTGTAGTAGTCAACAGATTATTACGTAGTCGACTGGCCAATCGACTATAAGTCAGCAATCGATTGCTGGTAAGGATAGTCAACTGCTAAGGTATACGTTGGGCAGATTCCAGCGTGCAGTGGATTGAGCCATTGTGAGACAATGACATTGAGGTCAGTCGACTGCTGGATAAAAGTAGTCAATTGAATGATAGAAAATCAGCTCGAGCTCAGCTTTATAAGGAGATTTCGTGGAGGATTTGGAGATGTCGATTCTTGGAGGAATTGAAGGGAAATAGTTGTTGCTTTCAAGACCTTCAAAGTCATTCAAAGCAATCAAAAGATTTAGCATTCAAAAGCTCTCATTTGTAAAGTGTTTTGACTTCATTGTTTTGTATTTGCTTTTGTATCTTGTTTTTGGTTGTTGTATTTGTGTTGTATGCACTTGTAAGAGGTTTCTCGACCTCCGGATTGTTTCGAGAATGAGAAGAGTTATTAGTGGTGTGGACACTTGACTTAGCCGTGGAGTGGGAATCGTATGTTCCGAACCACGTAAAACCTTGATGTTTTACTTGTGGTGTATTTTTTCTATATATATATATATATATATATTGTTTCCGCTGCGCTAACAAATTATAGACAAGCAATTATGAATTGAAGCGAAGAAATCGAAAATCGCTATTCACCCCCTCTAGCATGACATCCGATCACCAATAATTTAGATTTTTGAAAAATTGATATGTAATAGAAGTGTAAAAGTATTTATGATGTTCATATTTAGTTTTAATATCCCTACGATAAATTATATGTACATATCAATTATTTTAAAGTTATACACTTTGAAAACCTTCTGATCATTGTTGTTAATGATTTTGAATCGATATTTTTTAATATATATAAATTCTGAGATATTTTTGAAATTTATAATATTTAAAATGAGTCCAATCAATTTTCAATCTCTAAATTAGAAATCGATTTATAAATTAATCTCTAATTTAGATATCAAAATATTAATCGATATCTAATTTAGAAATCGAAATTTAAAATGATTTTTAAATATAAAAATTAAATTTAAATCGATTTCTAATTAAAAATAAAATAAAATTTCAGTCAAATTAATACTTTATTACACGTAGATCAATTATCGTATGTATGGATTTGAATCTAAAGACGACAATTTATCAAACTGTACACGTGAAGTTTAGAATTGCTCAAACAACACTCCATACTTTCATATTTATTAAATAACGTACTTAATTTTCTTTTTATCCTCCTCAAAATGCAAATGCACATAATAAAATTTTTAACGTGGTTTCGAGAATTACATCCCAAAGATCACGCTTGAAATTCAAATCCCAACATCACGATAGTAGTCTTTGGAATTGTACTCACCATAATCGAGAATTCCAAAGATTCAAGAGATTTCTAATTTGTTGTCATAGTAGTGCAGATCTTTTCGACGGAAGGAATAAAAAGGGAATTAAATGCGCTATTTGATAAATATGAAAATATGAAATGCTATTTGAATATTTCTAAATTTCAAATGTACTGTTTGGTAAATCGTCAATCTAAAGATCTTTTCTTCCTAATTCTCGATATATATATATTTTTTAAAAAGGAACATTTGTGCAAGTAAAATATTAATACTAATGTTGCCAACTGCTAAAATTAAAACGTGTGGGTTTACTTGGTTTACACATGAAGCTCAATCACAGGAACGAACTGCATGTAGAAATAATTGAAAGTTTTTCTTATTGATCCTGTACGGTTTATATACACGTTCGAATGTTAAATCAATTGGAGTATTTTAATAGATTGAAAGATTGTGGATAAGGAAGGAAAGATTTGTTCTATTTAATTTGATCTTATTTGACTAAGTTTAATTGACTAATTCTTTTTTATTCCTAGATAAATTCAACGGAAAGTTTCTTGAATTTGATTGCAATCTTATTAAAATATTATTTGGATAATAATTTAGTAAAGATATAAACAATTCATTTTTTTTAGATAATTTCTCTACGGTGCAGCGGCAAAAGCCGAAAGACATCCCACAAGAGAACACAGTTTGATCCTCTACTGTGATATCGTTTGACGATGAATTAAAAAAAATACATTCAGATGGCCTTGGAGCCCAGGAGTTTTTTCGATGGATGAAGTACGTCTTCGGCATTAGACCATCGTTCAAGGATGGTGCAACTGTGAAGTCCGGACTGAACCGTGAAAAAGTTACGAGCGCTTCCCTGATTTATCCTTGGTGGCCAATGAAGGCCACTTGAGATTTGACCTCAAAGGTCCATGGGACATGGCCGACTAATCTTTACCCTTGTGCCAATAAAAAAAAAACCGATAATTATTTAGTTGTAACTCATTCTTAAACAAAATGAAAATTAATTTTATATATTTTTGTATGAATGTGAAAGATCAAATTTATTGTAAGATACATTCCTCTAATATTGTCACATTAAATTTTTAATGTGGTATTTGACACGAGATGTAATTCAAAAAAAAAATGATCAAAGCCAAATAGTTTTAGATGTTGCATTGACTATAACTTTATATTTAACCTCAGTACTTGAGTGTGAAATTATATTGCTTTTTCGAATTCCATGAGATAAGATTTTATCCAAGAAATATTGAATATCCACTAATAGTGTATTTATCTTCATGAGGATTTATCAAATCCACATCACTATAGGCATATAAGTTTCGAGATGATTGACGATATAGAAGAAGATCATATGGAATAGTACCTTTGAGATAGCAAAAAAATCTTTTCACACATTTCAAATTTTATTCAGTGAGAATATGCATGAATTGACAAGCATGATTTACAACAAACGAAATATCAGATCATGTGATAGTAATATATTGTAGGGTTCTAACAATTCTTCAATAAATCTAAAAATTAGATATAGTAGGAGAGGATGAGGTTATAGATAAATTATTTATAGCAATTGGTGTGAAAATTAGATGCATTCCATCTATTTTAGTTCTTTGAAGAAGTTTAATAATATATTTGTTTTGAGAGAGGAGACAACCTTTATCATGTACTAAGAAAAAAATGAATATTATCCAAATCTCAAATAAGAAATTCTTAATTGAAAAAATTTAATAGAGTTGTGATACCCTTTTGATCATTATCATTATTAAAATATCATATACATAACTAAGAGAAAATAGCACAGTTCCATCATTATATTTATAAAATAAAAAAGAATTAATTTTTTATTTAAAAAATCTTCGAGCTTGTAACCAATTAGATAAATGATGAAATCATACACGAAGAGCTTGTTGAAGACTATATATATGAATTTCTTGAGTTGACAAATATAAGTTAAAAATTGTCGATAGATTAACTCAGGTGGTTACATACTCCATAAATATAGTTTCCTCAAGATGACAATGAAGAAATGCATTAGAAATATTTAGTTGTCGTATAGGCCAATTTGAACTCACAAATATTTATAATAATAATCTAACATATGTGATTTTGATGATTGAACTAAAGATGTCATTGAAGTCAATACTTGATTATAAATTAAATCCTTTCACTACAAGTTGTATTTTGTATCATTCAAGAGAACTATTAACTCTATGTTTAATATGAAATATCCATTTAAAGTCCACAATATTCATGGAAGGAGTGCGTGAAACTAGACTTTATATTCCATTATGAAGAAGTGCATCAAATTATATAGTAATTGTATTACACCAATTCAAATCCTTGTTTGTTTATGAAAAACAAGTTAGTTCAATAATTTTTGAAGAGACCACTAGAGTTTGAGGAAGAGAATATTGGATTATCATTAGTAGACATCGTGCATAAATGTCGCTTAAGAGAAGTATATGACTAGGAGTATAATCATCTAAATCACTCGTTGATAGTGATGAGGAAATAGATTGGTATATTGATTTTGATGATGGACTTGTATGATCTAAGAATTTAGAGTTAGAAGGTATATTATCTTTGGTTGGTGAGGATTTCAAAATTAAGACATTGAATAGGTTCCAGAATATTATATCCTTTCTAATATTGCCAGTCCATGCTACTCTTGTAGGAGTAAACACTTGGAGTGATTCCGACAGTATATATTAGTTTTTTTTAAAGTAGGACCTAGGTCATCTCTTCTTGTAGCTTCAACATATCTTATCAAGAAAATAATATGCGGGAACATAATTCTAGAGCATGGATATCATTCTAAGGTTGAAAATTTGTCATAGTTATATAAGAGTTGTTTGTAAAAGAGAATGCTTCCGGATGAAATGATAAATTTGAGGATGAAAATTGATTTTAGGATGCAAAACATTCTAGAAAAGTTTAAATCAAATCTCTTATAGTATTCATGTGCAAAGTGACTACTACAGAGACAAATTTGATAACATCCGCGACCTCATCCTCGTTCTCTATTTCTTCTCATTTGATTTCGTTGATTGTGTTGTTAATGGAGAGTCTTATCTATCTTGTTAGTTGTATACGTTGAAAGAACGAGAAAATATGATATCTTTTGAGATTATAATTGTAGAAGTATTTCATTAGAAGATAATATACTATAAAAAATATTGAGTGACACTTTATCCATCCCGATTGTCACACTAGGAATAAAATTATAGGTTCTAAATATGCAAGAACAAGCATCAATAAATTTGGTTTTGAAACTAGATGTCTAATTGTGATTAGATTATTAGTAATAATTTTGATTGATTGAATATAGATATTGATAGATTTGTATCCTCGTGCACCGATTTTAGTTGCAGGTAAAGTTGAAGCGGACACCCCTAGGGGCTCGGTGTGATGGTTAAGGGGGTGGGGTGATAATTATGCTGCTACAGTTCGATTTCTACATTGCTCCTTGAAATTTTAAGCTGAGTTTTTTCTCTTTGAAATTCTAAGTGTGAGCCTCCATTGGTGGAGTCTGATTTTAACTGTGGATCATCTACTTACCCCATCACACCCATCTAATTTACTCTGGTGAATTATATTCATAGGACAGGATCGATATACTCTCAGAATTAGTTAGGTCGAATATTTAAAAAATATATAAAGTTAAATCACTCGTGTTTAAGAACGTGATGTAAAAGTTTGATTAAGAGTTTTCCATATTTAGTTAGAGCTATCAGATACTATACAATCATAGGACTTTCCATATTTGGCTAGAGCTATCAAATACTATACAATCATAGGAAGAATGGGCTCAAAATCAGCCCTATCATAATTAGTTGATTATTTTTACTCCAAACAATATAATTAAGATAAATCTTTTTGGACTTAAGAGAGGTATTATCTACGATTCTAAATAAATCACGGGCATCAAGTATATAATGAATGAAATGATATCTCCTAAAGTAAATAGTTATCATAATTAAATTTAATGGGTAGATAGGATATGATATTTATAGATAAAGAAAAGAATTGTGCCGTTGGATTTGCTTTAGTGGATAATGGAGATGAAGCTTCATGTGTAAAGAATGATAGGAAGAATCAAAATTTTATTGCCCCGGATTAAACGATTCTGATGATAGGAGAAGGTAGGTGGCGGGCAGCTTGTTGCGTGGAAAGGGAAGCGGCAGCGACAGCGACGGAGGAGAGGCGGCGTGCAGCATTGAAGGAGCCAATGGGAGGGAGGCAAGCTGCTGACGACCTTCTTGCGAACTCACGGAAATTGACCAGTCGGCTGCAGTCCTAGTCACAGGTCAGGAGGTTGCAGTGCTCGTCGGAGAAGATGAGGCCAAGTTGGATGAGCTTGAGCACGTCGACGTTGGCTGAGTGGTGAAACTGAAGTCGAGCTGAGAAGATGCAAGAAAGAAGAGATTAAAAAAAAAAAAAGGAAAATGAAGATGAAGTCGCACACTGTTCTATGAAAATAATGAATTATAATCAATTGAAAATTTCTAGATAACCAAGTCTATTTGACTAATTCTCGTTTAACGCCCACTGGAATACGTTATTGATGAGCTAATGCATGAGATAATTGGAGCTACCGTTTACATTTCATCTCGCATGCGAACTACAAAAAATCTTCAATTGCAACAGAGGTCCTCTGATCCTTCCTCCTTGACAATTGATTTCCTCCCTCGATCCACATCGCGTCGATTGATTCCTGCATTTTTTTTTTGGCATCGGAATGTCGACCGACACACCCTTGCGCTGGCTCCTAATCGCCATAATTGGTAAGAACACTGCAGTTTCTCGCAATCCCAGTTCATCGATCGCCTTCACGAACAGAGCTCTCGTGGTGTTAAAATTCTAGACCTTTGATGTGCAATTAAATTAATCTCGCAGTACCATCGGTGTTCGCCATCGTCGCCTTCATCATCGTCGTCGTGCTGGTCTACAGGTACATCGACAAGCATGGCTTACCGGCGATCAGATTCAACACATCAATTCCGATGGCACCGTCGACCAATCCAATCTATACTACGATTACCTACGAGCAAATTAGGAATACAACGGTGGAGAATTTCCTAAATGAAATAGCCAGAGAGAAGCCCATCAGATTCACTTCTCAGCAGCTCGCTCTCTTCACCGGTAACTACACCACCCAGCTGGGCGCCGGCGGATTCGGATCAGTGTACAAAGGCGAATTACCCAACGGCGTGCCGGTGGCGGTCAAGGTCTTCCGCGGCAATTTGGACAATGGCGTCGAGGAGCAGTTCATGGCGGAAGTGGGCACGATGGGGAGAACCTACCACATCAATCTCGTCCGCCTCTACGGCTTCTGCTTCGACGACGCCGTGAGAGCGCTCGTGTACGAGCACATGGAGAACGGCTCGCTAGACAAATACTTGTACGATAAGGACCGAAAGCTGAATTGGGAGACGCTGCAAGAGGTAGCCATCGGCACGGCCAAGGGAATCAGGTACCTGCACGAGGAGTGCCAACAGAAGATCATTCACTACGATATTAAGCCAGGGAACATCCTCCTCGACTCCAATTTCAACCCCAAAGTGGCCGATTTCGGGCTAGCCAAGCTGATAAACAGGGTGGTCTCCCACGTCACCTTGACCGGAAACAGGGGTACGCCCGGCTACATGGCGCCGGAGATATGGATGAATTTGCCGGTGACGCACAAGAGCGACGTGTACAGTTTCGGGATGCTGTTGTTTGACGTAGTAGGCAGGAAGTGGAACCGCGGTGCTGCCACCGGCAACAGCACTGAGAGCCTGCGGTGGTTTCCCAAGTTCGTGTATCAGAAATTCGAAGGCGGGGCACCGGGGGAGATCATGTCCAGCTGTGAGATCGAGGAAGCCAACAGAGAGGAGGCGGAGAGGATGTGCAAGGTGGCTTTGTGGTGCGTGCAGATGAATGCGGATGCGAGACCTCCGATGAGCAAGGTGGTGAAGATGTTAGAAGGGGAGATGGAGATCGTTCCGGTGCCCATCAACGATCCATTTCCCTATTTGAATGGAGCAGGTCCGGAATTCGATGTGGGGAACGAAGGCAGCACCAGCTCCGGCTCGTCGTTGAGTAATTATAGTGCAACTACGCCCATCATGCGCAAATATGAGATCGGAATTGAAACTCGCAAGTGAATTTTATTGCAGATTATATTTGAATGCGTAACTAAAATATATTTTAAATGCTATATTATTTGTCAAATTTTTTCAACAATATTTAGGGAGTTCAACTATTTGTATGTTTATGTTAATTTGTTCTCACTCGACCTAACAAGCTTTGCCTCTGAGATTTTCATATTCTGCATGCAGTTCATTGCCTTGCTAAGGACGTGCTTTCCATCAACTCTATCTTATTTTTTGACATGGATGAACTTATAGATTCAAGATAATCAAATTGGCAAGTTTAATCGACTCTTAGAAAGTATTGGTAATAGGTTGTAAACTTCCAAGGATGTCTTTTATACCACTGAACATGTTCAAGTTCATGATAAGTGTTTGTCGATCCAATCGTGCATGATTTAATTAGGAAGCGTAAAGACTGATTCTACTATAGAGATATAGAGATCTGGAAACAGGGGATCAATATTCGAAGTCAAATGGTGGAAGGGAAAGGAAGAAATCAATTGGCACGGAGGAGAAAGGAAAGATTTAAAATTTAAAAAAAAAAAATTCTAATCCCTACCGATTCATGTACTTTGAATTATATGATTAGATGAATCGACTTGTGCACCGTAAGCATTAAAGACCTTTCTGGCAATATCTTTTTAATTGAAAGTTCCTTGAGATTTCCACGAAGGTATCAACATATTGGTCAACACCGAATTTATGCGATCAACTTCCTTGAGATTTCCACGAAGGCATCGGCATATTGGTAACACCGAATTGATGTGATTAACTTCCTTCCTACTATATCTTTTAATCCGTTAACTAAAAAACAATAGAAGACTTTTACAATTGAATGAGAATTTTAGATTTCATTTCGAAATTCAATTCTTCTCCATTTCTAATCGTATATATATTGTTCTAGTTAATGGATCGTCCTAAGAGGATTATGCAAATGCGATTAACAACTTCCATTGGTACAAAGGCGATTCATTCGTCTTCAGTGTCTCCGTCAATCAATCTTACATCCAACACGATAGAGATAAATCATGGAGAATATATCATCCAACTCAGGACTAGGGTAGCAAGAGAGCAGGTACTCTGCAAAGCTTGCAATCTCGGAAATTAATCTTTACTCATTGATGCAACTTTACTACCATACTAACCATAAGATTCTTCCACGGCGACCATACAATTAACTTCCTTAATATTACCTATAGTTGAAATATAAATAAGTTGTTTCCACGGGCGTGGCAAGTTAATAAGTCAGTGGAGATACTTATTATAATCAACAAGGATCGATTCTGGAGGCAGATTTAAAATTCTGTCCTAGACTCATGTGGCTATCCGTTGTCTTACCAATCGCGCTCCAAATAAAATCCGTTCATGATTTATTCTCTCTCAATTTTTATAGAATCAGAGTGATAGAAATAATTAGACCGATGATTTCTAATCTTTTACACAATAAACACACGTTATCTAGATTTCAACCAGCACATTGCTCAACACCGAATTTATGCGATCGCTAAGGACGTGGTCCATTTTCCATCTAAACAGATGCACAACGTGAGTGCCCAAATCCGTATCCATTTTTAGAGGTCATGTACAAATACAATCTTTATAATATCTACTTTTGACGATATTAAATAAATATTTTTATCTAAATTATAAAAAATAATTGCAATGTTAGTGATTTCTACAAAAAGTTATATAATGGGAATGCAGGTTCAAGTTCCATAAGATTTTTTTTTTTAAAAAAAACTCAACGTATTCGAGTTCCACTGCAAAAGCTTCTTCGAGTCCAAATCCACTGCCCAATGGTAGCCTTACAACCGGATACAGTTCATTTTCTAAGCTTCGCTCTAATGACTCAGTAAATTCGAAAATGTTCTATATTCAAATTTAAATGTATTAATTAACTGATCAAAAAAGTCTGTCAATTGATATGTCCAATCAAATCTCATAGTTGATTTATAAATATTTTATTCTAAATTTTACACATATTAATCGAATATTTCGTATAACAATCTATTGATAGTGAACAGTTGAATGTCCCGATTAACTCAGAAATATTTTGTGTATTATTTTTCGATTAGAGTCAATTGATGATCCATGTCAATCAACTTATGTTCACACGGCTCAATTTCTACATATTAAACATGACAATTTCAAAAAAAAAAATGATAACGATTATGTTACATTTTTTCTCATTGTTTCTTTTTGGAAAAATATGAAAAATATTGATCCAAGATAAAATCTAAGATCCAACACTCTTAAATTTGACGATTATATATGTTTAAATATATTAGACGAAAATCTAATATAAAATGCACGCATTCGAATTAAGATCATTGAAAAATTTGCATCTTAACGTTATACAATTGACAATAACTAATTTTGTACTCTGATATCAATTAATGAATCGCAATCCGTCAATTGATCATGCTATCACATATGAATTAAAAAACGAAAACGAATAATCTACATAGGATTTTGTCGACAAATCTACAACGATCCTGCAAAACGAAACAAAGTGCGAAAGCATAAGAATGCAGTAAATATGCACATAAATTTAGAGATTTCGTCGTAGATCACGAACAGAATAGCAACTGAGCCGTGCATGATCTTCCACATATGCAAGAGAGAGAATTTTGAAGGCGATATATATATATCATTTTAATAGATTTATTTGCATTGATAAAATGTATATGTCAATTGATTAAATATGTATGGCCGTCGTCCAATGTTAACCTGATTAGCATTCATGGTGTTTAATTATTGATATATCTAACGATTAACTAATTATATACTTCGTTTACTTAACCCATTTTCCGCATCGCAATCGCTCATTTTAATCTGCAAGGTATTGGACAAAATGCACAGTTGCAATACCATGAAAAATAAGAAATGGCAATGGAAGTCATAGTGAAAGTTGCAAGAAACAGTACACTGTACACTCCATCCCAGTACAGACACAACCAAAGAAGGAATTAAGCTGACCTCCCACGGGATTAATGGGAGATCCAGGTGACCTCCAATATATATAGTCCACTCTGATCTTCTTCCTTCACCCTAGCTATATATGCCTCAATTATTCCTTTCCCTTAATTCCCATTCTTCTTCCTCCTCTTGTTGACGATCTCCTATTAGCTCTTAATTCCCCATTTTAATTAGTAATTACATTGTGTTTATACACGGTCGACGTTGTCCTCTGCAGTGTACGACATATTTTAGATGTTCTCTTTCGCTTAATTATATAAAATCCCTGTTATCACCATCCTTCCTTCTTCTCTGTCCCTGTCATCTTTTCTTTTGTTGATCATTGTCTGCTACAGAGATGGCGGTCGTCGGTGATGACTGATGAGTTAACGCGGTTCTGATTGCCATCTTTGACTCGCTTTCTTAATTAATTAGTCATCCCTTCCGTCATTTGGCATCCAAGTAGAACGTCCGTGAGGAGCACGAAGACAAAGATCGACCTCTAATTAATCGATCAATTGGACTTTTGTTATATAAAATACCGAAAACCCGCGTATTACACTGACATATAAATAAATGAATATATATATATATATATATATATATTAACACTTTGATATAAGATCGCGATGGTTTAGGGTTTAGGGTTCAGGCGCTAGTTATCAGTCTCAAAGGGCAAAGGTCTACTATGATTTATTTTCTTTACAATGGTTCGGAAGCAGACTGATAAGGATCGTTAGATTGACGAATTTCAATCTTTTGCACCAGCGATGATTATCATCGTGAATTCCACCGTTTGAATTTCAATATCATTTTATAAAATGATAGTGATGGTACGAATCTATAAATAAAAAATAAAAATAATAATGAATTACTAAATTTTTTAAACTAAATGTATCAATTATATGGAACCATCGTAAAAAAATCAACACATCGGTACATAATTAACATACAATAATAAACGAATCGAGAAAGCATGCAAAGCGACGTTAAAACGTATAAACAAAAGATGAACACTTTTTAAATAAATGCCATTACTTGATCGAGAGCTCCTCTGAGCTTTGCTCATTCGGATAGCTAGATTGATCGGATAGAATAATTGAGACAACGAAGAGGACTGAATTCGGCAAAATAAAATGAAGGAGATAATCTTACATAATTACGTTAATTGCAAAGTGTTGAAAAAGATGATATAGTACTCAAATTTTTTATCCGAAATTTGAGTAAGATATTTCCACGTTGAAATGTCCATTTCTATTGTTTTGTATCCGTTCCGACGAATATGATCGTATGGATTTGAATCTAAAGATCTCTTCCTAATTCTCTTGGTATAAAAAAATGATATATTATCTTAGATATCTTCGTCGACTTTACAATTAGATAAAGAGAAATAAATCATGATCGATTTTTGATCATATTGATGTTTGATACCATAAAAAATAGGTACTCCGTAAATATGGAGGATTGATCTTTCCTCACTTGTGATCTCTTCCTATTTAGAATTTCATTAATATTTTATTATTAATTTTATTTATTTCGAATTTTCATTTATTTTTAATTTTTAATATTTTTTAGAATTTTATTAATATTTTATTATTAAATTTATTTAATATGAATTTTTATTTAATTTAATTTTTTTTAGTTTTAAAATTTATATTTGTTTTTCTGTTTCGTTAAGAAATTTTTGACTTAGTTTGTTTATTTTTTTTATTTTAACTTTTTTACTTGTTAAGATATTTCTGTTAAAATTAATTTATTTTTTTTAGCATCAAGAAACATTCTCTTTATAAGTTTATTTAAACATAGGTTTAGACTTTGTAAGATAATCAGTTTTGATTAATAATATTTCTTTTCATTTAAATTAAAAGATGTTCCTCTTTTGTTGGTGAATCCCTCTCCTTTGATTCTCTCTGCCTCTCTCTATTCTAACATCACGCATTGAAAGTTTTTAGTGCTTACCTCGCTGCCTCTGCCTGCATCAATCACCCGGGGTTGAAAAGAACTCGTCCTCGAGTTCGAACTAGTGTCATCCTCTTCTTTGACAAAAGGACTTTTGTTTTCTCTTTCATCCACTAGTTTGGTTATGCCTTGTTTTGGTTCAGAATGATGCATACTCAGATTAAGGGATATGAGCATGTTTTGTTGCGATGGATGTGTTTGCATCAGACTCTCGGGGTTAAAAAGAACTTGTGCTCGAATTCCGATTTAATAGACATGATCCAAAAGAGGCATGAAATCCTCTTGTCGAGGTGCTAGTATAATATTTTATCCTCCAATATTGATACTTGTCGTCATCAACCAATCGCTCCTGGTTTCGTCCTTCAAAGAGAGATTAAACAATATTTTGTGGTCATCTTCACAAAGTATTTTGTCATCGTCATACTCGTCGTGGATGGGGTCGCCCATTACCTCATCAATATTATCATCGTTATGGATAGGGGTCTTTCGTATATTCTTTAATTTCCTCGTCCATGTCATCATTGTCGTAGACGGGTCTTCCATATCTTCTTTGAATTCGATGGTCTCAAAATGATCCTCATCATAGATAGAATCTTTTATGTCATCATCATTATAAATGGAATCTCCTATATCTTCTTCAATCAAATGCCCTTTTAACCTTTAATAAAAAAGAATATTGTGCTTGTGCATATTCATAGTGTCCATGTCAGTCAACTGATAAATTAAAACATTAATCGGGTTTACTCATTTACACAGGAAGTCCCCTTCGTATTTTTCTCTCAAGATAACTCATGCCCACTGGAATACGTTATTGATGAATGGGATAATTAATTGGAGCTTTCATTTACATTTCCAACTATAAAAATTAAAAACTCTTCAAATGCAACAGCAGGCCTCTGATGCTTCCTCCTTGTGACAATTGATTTCCTCTCCTCCATCCACACCGCGTCGATTGATTCCTGCCTCTCTCTCTCTCTCTCTCTCTCTCTCTCTCTCTCTTTTATTGGATTCGGCATGTCATCGACGACTACATGGGTTGACACTCCGAATGGCGATTTCAGTTCCAGTGCCAACAAAACCTTCAATGGGTTCCTAACCGCCGTGATTGGTAAGAACACTGCAGCTTCTTGCAATCCCAGTTCGAACATAGCTCTCGCGTGGTGTGAAAATTCTAAGGCTTTGATGTGCAATTAAATTAATCGAGCAGTGACATCGGTGTTCAGTATCGTCGCCTTCATCGTCGTCGTCGTGCTGGTCTACAGGTGCATCGACAAGCATGGCTTACCGGTGATCAGCCTCAACGCATCAATTCCGATGGCATCGTCGACCACTCCAACCTATCCCACGATTACCAACGAGCAAATTAGGAATACAACGGTGGAGAATTTCCTGAATGAAATAGCCAGAGAGAAGCCCATCAGATTCACTTCTCAGCAGCTCTCTCTCTTCACCGGTAACTACGCCACCCAACTGGGCGCCGGCGGATTCGGATCAGTGTACAAAGGCGAATTACCCAACGGCGTGCCGGTGGCGGTCAAGGTCTTCCGCGGCAATTTGGACAATGGCGTCGAGGAGCAGTTCATGGCGGAAGTGGGCACGATGGGGAGAACCTACCACATCAATCTCGTCCGCCTCTACGGCTTCTGCTTCGACGCCGCCGTGAGAGCGCTCGTGTACGAGTACATGGAGAACAGCTCGCTAGACAAATACTTGTACGATAAGGACCGAAAGCTGAATTGGGAGACGCTGCGCGAGATAACCATCGGCACGGCCAAGGGAATCAGGTACCTGCACGAGGAGTGCCAACAGAAGATCATTCACTACGATATTAAGCCGGGGAACATCCTCCTCGACTCCAATTTCAACCCCAAAGTGGCCGATTTCGGGCTAGCCAAGCTGATAAACAGGGTGGCCACCCACGTCACCTTGACCGGAAACAGGGGTACGCCCGGCTACATGGCGCCGGAGATATGGATGAATTTGCCGGTGACGCACAAGTGCGACGTGTACAGTTTCGGGATGCTGTTGTTTGACGTAGTAGGCAGGAAGTGGAACCGCGGTGCTGCCACCGGCAACAGCACTGAGAGCCTGCGGTGGTTTCCCAAGTTCGTGTATCAGAAATTCGAAGGCGGGGCACCGGGGGAGATCATGTCCAGCTGTGAGATCGAGGAAGGCAACAGAGAGGAGGCGGAGAGGATGTGCAAGGTGGCTTTGTGGTGCGTGCAGATGAATGCGGATGCGAGACCTCCGATGAGCAAGGTGGTGAAGATGTTGGAAGGGGAGATGGAAATCGTTCCGGTACCCATGAACGATCCATTTCCCTATTTGAATGGAGCAGGTCCGGAATTCGATGTGTGGAATGAAGGCAGCACCAGCACCGGCTCGTCGTTGGGTAATCACAGTGCGACTACGCCCATCATGCGCAAATATGAGATCGGAATTGAAACTCGCAAGTGAATTTTGCTGCAGATGTTACCTTAATTATATTTGTATGCGAAACTAAATTATATTTCACATGCTATATTATTTGTCAGATTTTATCTGCAATATTTAGTAAGTTCGACCATTTGTATGTTTATGTTTGTTCTCAGTCGACCTAACAAGCTTTGCCTCTCAGATTTTCATCTTCTGCATACAGTTCATTGCCTTATAGATTCAAGATAATCAAACCTATCTTATATTTTTTTGACATGGATGAACTTATAGATTCAAGATAATCAAATTGGAGGATGCCTTTTGTACCACCGAACATGTTCGAGTTCATGATAAGTGTTGGTTGATCCAATCGTGCATGATTTAGGAAGCGTAAAGACTGATTCTACTATAGAGATATAGAGATCTGGAAACAGGGGATCAATATATGAATCGACTCGTGCACCGTAAGAATTAAAGACCTTTCTTTGGCAAAGGAAAAAAAAAAAGAAAAAAAGAAGACGACCTTTCTGGCAATATCTTTTTAGTTGAAAGTTCGTCGATTCTAACTTAAATGCTACGGAGTGAAAGAGATGGATAAGCTAACACGTTGTGGAGATTTCCACGAAGTTATCAGCATATTGGTCAACACGGATTGCTTAAGAACGTAATCCATTTTCCATCTAAACAGATGCACAATATGAGTGCCCATATCCATATCTATTTTTAGAGTTCATGTACAAAAACAATCTTTATAATATCTACTTCGACAATATTAAATAATTTTTTTTATCTAAATTACAAAAATAATAACAATTTAGTGAGTTCTATAATAGCAATGCTGATTCAAGCTCCATAAGATTTAAAAAAATAATAATAAACTTAACATATTCAATTAAAAAAAAAAGTTAACCTCAACTCTACTTCCTTATTAACACTACTATTTCAAATTTCAGCCTTCTGTAAACATCCATTCTGGGAAAAAGGAATCTCTTTTAACTGAACTTTTTCTATCATTTATCAAAGGACGTTATTCAAGTTATTATTATTGAAATACAATTCCATGATTTCATATTTATCAAAGGATATATCTCATTTTTTTTATCTCTTCCATTAAACGTGAATTTAATGTTCAGATATTACATACATCCGAGACACAACTGGAAATTCCGAACCATCCAAACATGATGCTGAAAATTCAAATCTCATGATCACTGTGTTCCTGTTAATATAATTCTCAACACAACTTTTTTTTTTTCCTGATTTTCTGAAATATGATTGTGGATATCTAATAAAATTTTGAATATCAGAAATTTAGGCACGGAAGGAGACTTCCCTATTCCAATGGACTTAGATTGGATCGAATAAGAGGTGAATAGGGTCATTAATATATTATGATCGAAACTCATTGATGGATCTAAAAGAGTCAAAATTCTAAAATCTTGACATTAACTAAAAGATCTTACCTCGTGAATTATTGATGTATCGAGAAAACTTGGTTACGATCCTCCTACCTCCCAATTTTGATCACGCGCTATGTATAAATTCAAGTTGGGCGAGAAAAAATGTAATGCTGAAAATTATATTTCCAAAAATACAGTGGTCCTGGGGTTTAAATTTCAACAACATAATAGTCCTGAGATTTAAATTTCCAACAACACGTCCAATTTCAAATTGACTAAGAAAAAAATTATGCTAAAAATTATATTACCAGGAACATAGTGGTGCTGAGATTTAAATTCCCAGCATTACGTACAAAATCAAGCTGATCGAAAAAAATATGGTGTTGAAAATTATATTCCTAGAAACACAGTGATCCTGATATTTAAATTTCTAGTATCACATACAATTTCAAGTTGTTTGAGACAAACGATGATGCTGGGAATTATATTAGCAAGAACATAGTGATGTTGAAATTTAAATTCTCAGTACCACGTACAATATTAAACTGATCGAAAAAAAGTAATATTAAGAATTATATTACCAAGAACATAGTGGTGCTGTAATTTTAATTTCTAGCATCACGTAAAATATCAAGCTAGCCGACAAAAAAAAGATGGTACTGGAAATCATATTCTTAGGAACACAGTAGTAATGAAATTTGAATTTCCAGCACCATGTTTGTATGGTTCGGGATTTTTAGTTGTGGTTCAAATGCATACAATATATGAGCATTAAATCTACTTTTTACGAGATGGATAAAAATGGAATGATAAATATGAAATTATGATATTGTATTTAGACAAATTCTAAATGCGTAAAACTGTCAAGTTGGGTTGGGCCCCGCCGGATTAGCTCGCCCTGTCAAATAATTTAAGCGAGTTGGGTTAAAATGTTATCAATCCACTATTTTAGCGGGTCTAAACGGATCGACCCGCGCGAGTTGCAGATCTAGACGGGTCGGCCCGCCGTGGGCACGGATTGATCCGTGGGATGAGAAATGTCAAAAAAAGGAATATGTGAAAATAAAATTGTATAAGTTTTTTGACCTAATATTTTAATATTAACAAGAAAGTTTTTCACCATTATAATTTTTTCTATCATACGTACACTTCAACAAAGTATAAAAGTAGTTAAGAAGAAAAAATAAAAGAATATTTAATTAAGTACTCTATTTTTTATATATACTCTAATTATTTTATATTATTTTATTATTATTATTATAATAAATATAAGAAAAAAATCACATATAAAAATCAAATAATTAAAAAGGGCTAGAAAATCTCAATCGAATCTATATTTAAATGAGCAAAAATTTACATTTGCATATTATCAATATTTGAATATTTTAGAAGAAATAAATAAAAAATATTGGTACTAAATTTTATAGGTCGAAAATTGAATCTCAATTATAAGATTTTAGTTACTTCAAATTTTTATTTTTTAATCATGGTACTTCATCTGTCTTATCGATAATTATCTCAAGTCCTAAATGTCTTAATAATTTTAGATATTTTTTTTTATTTTTCGGCCCACAGGTTGGTCTACCTAATCCACAATCTATTTTGGGTTGAATTGGATTGGAGATTTCTCAACCTGTTGAAATGACGGGTCAGTCGGTCTATCCCTATTAAATATTAAATTTATAGTCCGCCTAGCCATTGATGGATCCGTTTGAAAGCTATATAAATGAGCCTCGTAATCCTACTCCCTTGGTTCTTGATTTGGATGGAGATCAACTCCAACACTCTTGCCTAGCTTTCTGTGGTCTCATGGTCTCCTGTTTCTCTAGAGGACTCTCTTATCGAAACTCAATCTTTAGAAGTGGGTTTGTGCGCTACAATTCATAGTCCCATGGCAAAACCACTGCAAAAAAAGGCTTCTCGAAGTCCAAATCCACTGCCAAATGGTAGCCCCCGGAAGACGAGTTCCAGAAGAAGCACTGCAACTACTGGATCCAGCTCATTTTCTAAGCTTCTTGGATCATCGACTTATGGAACTTCCTCGTTCTTCACCTACACTTCCCTATAGGCTATATAACACCACCATGAATCTTCCTCCACGAACTCATCCGCAGATCGTCTGCTTTCTAACGCCATGGCTTCCTCTGCTTTCTTTCCGAAACCATCTTACTACTTCCTCTTGCTTGCATTGCTGATTGCTACATCGACTGCAGGCAATTTCTACCAAGACGTCGATATCACTTGGGGCGATGGCCGTGCCAAGATCCTCGACAATGGCCATCTCCTCACCCTCTCTCTCGACAAGTACTCTGGTTCTGGCTTCCAGTCCAAAACCCAGTACCTTTACGGCAAATTCGACATGCAACTCAAACTCGTGCCGGGGAACTCTGCAGGAACAGTCACAGCCTTTTATGTAAGCATTAATGCAGATTTGGTCCTTAACTTCACGTCGATAAAATTATTGACTTGTGTTGGCATTGCACGGTTGCAGTTGTCGTCGCAAGGTGCAATGCATGATGAGATCGACTTGGAGTTCCTGGGCAACCTCAGTGGGGACCCCTACGTCCTCCACACCAACGTGTACAGCCAAGGAAAGGGAAACAGAGAGCAGCAGTTCCACCTCTGGTTCGATCCCACCAAGAATTTCCACACCTACTCTGTTTTGTGGAATCCGTTCCATATTGTGTGAGTCATCTGAATTTTGTGCAATAGGGGAATAATGCATAGCATCTTCGATATTATTAAAGCTAACATCATTAAACAATTGCAGGTTCTACGTGGATGGTATACCGATCAGGGAGTTCAAGAACAGGGAGCCGATGGGGGTGGCTTACCCAAAGAGACAAGCGATGAGGGTTTACGGGAGCCTGTGGGATGCCGAGGAATGGGCCACGAGAGGAGGGCTGGTGAAGACGGATTGGTCCAAGGAGCCCTTCGTCGCCGCCTTCAGAAACTACGCCGCCAATGGCTGCGCCTGGCCGTCGTCCTCCTGCAAAGGCATCACCTGGATGTGGAAGCAGCTCGATGGCGCAGGGTTGAAGAAGCTAAGGTGGGTGCGCAAGAAGTACATGATATACGACTACTGCATTGATACCAAAAGGTTCCCTCAGGGCTTGCCTCCTGAGTGCTCTGCAAGATAGATCAATTCATCGTAATTGATCTTGTTCATACAAAGGCATCTTAAAATCATAAATTTATTTACATTAAAATAATAAATTCTCAATCTTTCTATGGTAAAAGAATGTCGGATCAGCGTACGCAGAAAAGGATCACAGAGGCAAAAGTCACGAGAAAGAACAGAAACACAACAGAACAGAACACGAAATGAGTGAGAGTTTGACCGTGGAGTATTTTGGTGTCGGGATCGATGCTGTGGAGTGTGGGGGTGCATATGTCGCATGTCATGCGCAAAATGATTAACCAAACATTGTATGAACTATTGTCCAATTAAGAGGCCGTCACCACGCACTAACAGTTGACAGAAATCAGACAAACGATGAAGCATGAAGAGGATTCCACTGCAAGTCTTCTTCGACTTTAATTGCCCTACCACAGAGGGAAGGTGGGATTGCTTGCAGCTGCAGCAGGTCATTCTCCTTTGTCGGCCTCAAACGATGTGAGCCAACCATTTTCTTCCTTTTCCCCATCTCCATCAGGCCATTATTCACAGTAGTGGATTTGAACGATGGAAAATTTGCTACACTGTTGACAGATTCACGTTTTGTTCAATTAGGTAGGCTGATCAGATGAAGGTATATATCCACCAAAGAAATACTTCCTTTCTAAAATCTTTGATCCTTAATAGCCACTATATACTCCTCCAAGTATCACCACTCTCGACCATATATACGCTACTCGTGATAAAGTCAGAATGATTCAACTGCATTTTAAACTTGAACGATGCTCTAAATCTCCACCGTGAGGCTCTTCGTCTCAAGGTCTAGACTCGACTTCTGCGTTTAATTATACTCTTCGGTCTCTCCTAACTCTCTAATTTTCTCATAATAATCATGTTTGTTTCGCAATTAGTGATCACCCTCAATTGCTTTGACTTTAGATATAAACTTCTGTTGTTTAAGATCTATGACCGACTACAAAGATGCTGCAACCTCCCTCATTGGCATGGTGTTTAATTATTGATATATCTAACGATTAACTAATTATATACTTCGTTTAATTAACCCATTTTCCGCATCGCAATCGCTCATCATTTTAATCTGCATGGTATTGGAGAAAATGCACAGCTGCAGTAGCATGAAAAATAAGAAATGGCAATGGAAGTCATAGTGGTGGTTGCAAGTGCCGTTGTTTTCCTCTGCAAACAGTACCCACCATCCCAGTACAGAAACAACCAAAGAAGGAAGCTGACCCCCCACGGGATTAATGGGAGATCCAAGTGACCTCCACTATAGTCCACTCTTCTTCTTCCTCCACCCTATGCCTCGATTCCTTTCCCTTCCCATTCTTCGTCCTCCTCTTGTTAACGATCTCCTGTTAGCTCTTCCCAATTTTACATTGTGTTTATACACGGTCGACGTTGTCCTCTGCAGTGTACGACATTTTAGATGTTCTCTTTCTCTTATATAAAATCCCTGTTATCGCCATCCTTCCTTCTTCTCTGTCCCTGTCATCTTTTCTTTTGTTGATCTTTGTCTGCTACAGAGTTGGTCGGTATGATTTAATGCGGTTCTTGCCATCTTTGACTCGCTTTCTTAATTAATTAGTCTTCCCGTCCGTTATTTGGTATCCAAGAGTAGTACGTGAGGAGCATGAAGAGGAGACGCGCTCAGGCCACGTTGATCGCGTGCTTAATCTTGTTCGTCGTCGCCGGTTCCTGGCGCAGCGTCGTCGTCCACAGGAAGCACAGTAGGCACCATCACACAGGACGTCGGTCGCCACCGCGGGCGCACGAGCTGGCTGCTGCTGCAGGCGTGGCTACCATCCGCCGGCAAGGATGCAGGTTGAAGAAGATCGATGTTCTCTGTCACGACAGCGAGCATCAGTCGCCGGCGGAGAAGAACGAGAGCTTGGTCGTCGACGACGACAAACGGCTTGTGCCGACCGGCCCAAATCCACTGCATAACAGGTGAACAACTATAAAGGAGATCTCATGATAATATTTGATCAAAGAAGATTAATGAGATGATGGCTGTATATCGATCTGCTTGTAGATCTTTCACTTCCTCTCTCCTTTTTGTTCTGGACATGGAAGCTAAGGTTTGCTCGAAGAGAGTTTTTTTTTTTTCCCCCAAAAGTATTCTCGAGGTTAAGATATATGAATTTGAAACTAACCTTGTGCCATCTTTTCAATTATATCATTCAGTTAAGGTTTTCTTACATAAATGATATTCATCCAATACAATAAATCCGAGTTACAGTATTATTCTGCAACAGTATTAATTTGAAGTTAATTTTGACATGTGAGTAAGCTGCATCAACAAGTGTATAAGTATCCAGAGTTCTTGAGCAAGCTAAGGACATAAAGTCATCTTTTGAATTTCTATGTTAATGGATTCAATGTAGTGTATAGAGAGTGGCAATTAAGTAGCTACAGACTACAGAGCAAGAGGAGCGTCAGTAATGCACATGAGAGCTTGGCAGACATTTTTCAGGCGACTTCAATGTGCTGCAGTTCAAACCCGACCTCTGTTTCACAGACACGAATCCTATATTTACGTAAAGAAATGGGAGCCACGAGTGGGGGGGGGGGGGGGGGGGGGGGTGGGGTTTCCTCATTGAAGATGAAATGTCAAATGGTCAGTGGTCAATAAATAATATATATAGTATTAATATCTGTCCCAGGAATCTACGTAAAGGGTCATAGATTGACCTCTTTTTTCCTCTACAGTGAATCGCTTGACATTAACACTGTGGCTGCAGCATGAAGGAGATTGCGTTGCCATGGCATAGCTATCGAGCACAGCATCTGACTCCTACGGAGTCCATTAAACGTGATCATCGACAGTATCAAAAGCTACAGACACTGTCAAAAGCTAATACTCGTACGAACGGAGCAATTCATCCAAGACCATGCAGGAGCAGCTCGTCAATATTGACATTATTTTAATTTGCAGGAAAATAGCTAGTTTAGTTTGTTCATTTTTTTTAATGTTGAATTTTAATGAAGTAATTATTTTTATAACCTCATTTTTAAAAATAGATGAATTAATTAATTAGTTAAGCGAGTTGTACCGGCTAAGTACACTTGGTAAGATATATAGAGAAATTAGGTGATACAAACATATGGTGCCAATAATAAGAGATAATCGAGTCAAGCAAATTAGTTGGTCAAACAAAGTCGATTGAGCATGAAGAAATCACCATTCTGATGTGATCACTATTCCAGTCTTTCAACTGATTTTAAAGAATTTGTCAAACAATAATTGACCGAAGGGTGCGGATTAGTGGTAATCTATGCCACTAACGAGATGAATAATCACGGTGAGCCAGATGATTCAAGACAGTGACAAATAAGACGAGAAAGAAAGAGTCGATGAACTAATGGTGGACAAATTGGAAATTAATCAGATCAAAATTGTGCTAACTCAAATAAGTTAAACAAGATGAAAAAGAACTGAACTGACTAATAGAGTTTAGTGGTAATCTAAGCCAATTGGACACCATCGATTTCAAATAATACATTGATGACTTCAGGTTGTTGTCCATAAGTTCTGTTCATTCGTAAGTTATACTCTGGTAAACAGATTGATTGTCAATGTGACTCAGTGAAATGGCAGAATTCGTGCTTCCCATTTTTCTCATAAAAAAGGTCTAGATATCAACTTTTTTCTAGGATTTTGATTGACCAAGAGGACACGGTAGATGAAACATTGAAAAACTAGATGCAACTTTTTCTATATTTTTTTATTGAATAAAATCAGTTTCTAACCAAAGAGAAAGATATTAAGCTATCATCTTCATACCTGAACATTTGATAGGATGAGATTAATTACATATGTAATTGTAACCTAAATCTTTTCTATCATATTTCGGCACTGCAATAAACTACAGCGATACATCATCACATTTTTTTAAAAGAAAAAAAGAAAAAAGAAAAAAGCCATTAGATATTTTCACCCAAACTAATCAAACATCTTTCCTTTTTGGAGTTTGTGGCAATCCTGAAGAAAAATCCAGTTATCATCCAGAAAAATAGGAGACTGAAACTTCATAATCAATCTACTTGCTTTCAGGTTTAATGAAGAAAAAATATCTAGGAAATGCAACAGTAGAGAAAACAGCCTCAGGAGAGTTAAACAGAATGATTTGACTTGTTCTTTGCTCATATTAGAAGGGAAGAATTAGGCGTCAGGGACCGCAATGATGCTCCTTGCTCCGAGTCTGCGTCACAGTTGTATATCAGAAGAATCTCTTCCTTTTGCTCTCCAGCTCGGGTATGGATTCAAAGTTGCTGGCTGGTTAGCTAAATCCTGTTCACAATGCAGTTGTGCCAAACTGGCATCAAACCCACTTGGAGACGATTTTTTTTTAGGCATATGTTTTTTTAAATGCAAGTTGGGCGTCCTGGTATTGCTTAATTATTACTTTCAGGCCTCTGTTGTACAATTATCAGGGTGCTAAAACATATAATAAAATGCACCCATCCAATCCTCGAAGCACCT
The DNA here is from genome assembly GCA_025175895.1 of Wurfbainia villosa. Classification (NCBI taxonomy): domain Eukaryota; kingdom Viridiplantae; phylum Streptophyta; class Magnoliopsida; order Zingiberales; family Zingiberaceae; genus Wurfbainia; species Wurfbainia villosa. The sequence continues at coordinate 640,561 of JAKLTH010000280.1, forward strand.
AAAGGAACATCTTTAGGGACCACAAAACAACTCATAAAAGAGCAATATTTGGAAGATGCCCTCCACCACCAACAATTTTGCAATGAAGATTATAATTTACATTTAGAAGAAATAGTAAGCGCAGAAATGGAATAATGTGACACCAAAAACCTATAGATACATATACAAGCATGCAGCACAGAATGTTAATTAAGTGGCGATTCATGTTCGTAGTTGTTGAGATCAAGACTGATAGATACATTTGACAAATCTATAAAGCTAGTAGAGAGGTCATCCAGGAATTAACTGACAGGAAGGGTTCCCATTTCGAGGTGTTAAGGTCGATCAATAATTTGATCGGCCATTAGGTTGAATTGGAGGAATTAACCAACAGGAGGGGTTCACATTTAATTTAGAGGTTGTAAAGTCTGGAGAATTGAGGATCCCTGAGTCCAGCTCTTCTAGGGACCATTCACTGGAACTGCTTCAGGAGAGTTCTGGCAACCCAAGGTTGAACTGTTGCAGTTCTAAAGTGGGGCTAATTAATGTGGTTTCGAGGTTGGAAAATTGTGTGTTTTTTTTTTCCTGTCTGGTCTCCTTTTCTCTTTAAGTCATATATGTAGGCCCTGAGATTTGTGTTCCTATAACTAACTGTTGCCACCAAAGAGTGGTTATCAGGTCGCTAAGATTCAAAACTATTATGAACAAAAATCCATAAACGTTTTCAGCACAATCAAAATGATTGCATGTCTAGTCAGCAATATCTAACTTAGGCCGCAACAAATAATGATTTTAGATTGCATTGGTAGAAAGGAACATGTTCAGAGTTACTCGGACCCTATGCTGGTGAAAGTCTGAACTACCATGGAAGGAATTACAGCTTTTTGACATGAACTTGGTCAGACTTCTCTCCTGCTATCCTTTTGTGTGTTTGTGTGTGTGTTACCCTTTTGCTCTATCTTGATTGCACATGATCTCAGCTGTTTTGACCCACTGCCACCATAGAAAGCTTTCTCACTGTTCGAACGCCATTTTAAATTCTTGGTCACAATGAGATAAACTGAGTATTAGAATTAATATATAATGGAAAAATAACTTACTGTGGCATTTATTTATGTAGTTAACCAGACAACTGGTGCAAATGTAACCCAAACACAGGAAATGCACCGAATACTTGGCAAATTAAACAATTAAACAATTTAAGTCGGTATCTGTTCCAGTACATTGCAGACAACAGAAACATAAATCCAACCACTATGCACTACAGAAGCTTGCGTAGCAGCAGTGCAATGATTGAGGGGCATAATTAGTGAAAACAATTAGTCAGCTGATGATGAGTAATCATGGATAATTGAATAGGATGAAGTATAAATAAATTTAACATACAACTAGATTGTTTCTTTCCCCTATCAAGGAAGAGATGAATAAATTTCAGATGCAATTGGATCGATTCTTTCCCCCCCTATTAATGAAGTAGCAGATAATTATCAACAAAGGCTAAGCAGCTGTGTCAATTCGTATCGAACGGCAAAAGTTTGCACCTTTCATCAAGTGCTAGTGAAGAATGCCTAACCGTTCTCACCCTGACTTGCGCTCGATGACTTCGCTTCCAAACTCCCATCCGGTTGGTGGTGCAGATCGTTGACCCTAGCCGGTGTCCAAAATCCTCCCTTCCCAACGTCTGCCGCCTTGGGTCTAGTCTCCACGTATCTGGCGGAACTCATCTCCATTTGCGCCACCCGAACCGCTCCGATTAGCCGCTCCGGCAGCTCCTCCTCCTTTTGCGCTTCCACGAGGAAGCCCATATCGATAGTCACCGCAGTGACGCAACCTAGAGCGATGTGAAGGATGGCAGTGGCAATGGCGGAGCTTCCAATGTCGACATCGATCTCGAGGTAGTTCTCCCCGCGGTGGTAGCTGCAACTGAGCGCCTTCCCCAGGAGGCATGCGGCGTGGTTCCCCACGGACGTCCTCACGAGCCACGGGCCCTTCACGATCCGGTTCACGATCTTGAAACGGGCGTTCCTGAACGCGTCATCGCCGTGGATGAAGCGGTACAAGAGGGATCCGGGCGGGATTGGGTCCTCGGCGGCGTAGTAGAACACCGCGGAGTGGCATTCACGGTCAGGGATCTGGAGGTTAACAGCGACGATAAAATCCTTGCGGGATCGGCCAAGGGAGTGGGCGCGCCGTAAAGCTGTGGCGATGCGGTTGTCCTGGCGGCCGACGACGTTATCAAGGCGGTTGTCGGAGCGAAGCCAGTCGACGCCCGCGGGCCGTAGAAGCCACTCGCCAGATGGGTACTTCTGGCGATGGGAGAAATAGTTGGGGCCGCGTAACTGGAAGAAATCCCCAGGAGGGGAGGCCCAGCCGTTAACGCCCTTCTGTAGGTCAACATGACGCAGGCTGCCCCCCTCGATCGCCTCCCGCCGCCAGTCATAGTTGGGATCCTCTACCGTGGCCAAGGAGATCACCTGCGCCGGTGCTAAATCGCTGGCATCCTCGGAGGCGGAGTCGTTTGGCAGCTTCTTCGTCGTCGGGGACATCTCCGGCGACGACGCTTTCTTCTAACCTTTTCGGCCTCTGCCTCGCCAATTTAACATACAAATATTTCGGCACATGCACTGTCGCACTGCGAAGATCTCCTGCATTGCCACTGCTACCCTTTAGTTTTGCAGGATTTGCTCTCTCACATAGAACAGGTTTTTATACAACCGATCGCTAATCGACCAATATCCGTCGGCCAATACGAGTGGCTCCTTCAAAAAATATGGCCGGCCCCACACCAGATGTGGGAAATTTGTTTGGACCCTGGCCGCCTACAAATAGCGGAGCCACCCGACTGGTGCCTGTTAGTGTCGTACAAGGCGATCCGCTGTCGCGTTGAGTGCAAGACTCAAGATCCTTGCCTTACCGTATTCGGATACGTGTTCCTCCGCGTCACATCCTATAAATTTGTCGTCGATTCGTCGTCACGCGATGTCATTTCTCGAAGTCACTTCGCATTGCCACACAACGCTGTTCGTCACTGCATTTGGTTTGGTGGGGCGCGCCGCGGTGAGATTTTGGAGGTGAGTTGGCAACGGAGATTTTGCACAGAAGCAAATCAAAATGTGAGTGGGAGCGGATAATAAAACAAAATGCCAAGGGTACGTGGGTGATGAAATCCGAAAGACTCATAAAAAAATTATTATTTTTGTTAAAATTACTTTAACTTTATTCAAATCGTTTTAAAATTACAGATATAATAATTTTAAAGTGTTTTTTTTTAAGTTAAAGCAATTTTGATTAAAAACATATTTTTATGTATAATAATTGATGTGGCATGAAATTTTTTGTCTTTCTCGATCTTGTACCATCGAGGAAGGATCCTTTCCGACCGCATCAATAAAATTGATGTCCTGAAAAAGCTAACATGTATTAAACCGTCGTCGGTCTACCCGACGATGACACTTCGATATTTAAAATAGGTCGGTAATTAATGAAAGAAAATATATTAAATACAATAAAAGTAATGTAAAATGAAGAGGAAAATAACTTATCTCATATCTCATGTGTAGTTAGAATTATATAAGCACCAAAGAATCCCTGCTCACGTTATTCGTTATGTTGCTCCAGGAATATCCATTTCAATTAATATCATACGTTTCTTTGGGCATGTCACTTGGAGTCATGCAACAATTGGTTGACCATATCAATATTTATCATTTTGCTAAGCTCTTGATGAATCACGGTTGTTGTTCTTATGGCTAAGTTGGAAACTCATCGATGATTTAAATAGGGTACATATGAATGCAATCCGACCATGAAATGTTATCTAGAGAAGCCTTTACATTGTTGATAGCTTGTCACACTGCACCATTACACTTGAGGCTGCTTCCGAAAGTAATCTGCCCCACTCAATGTCCCTTCCGCATCCTCCCTTTGACCTCAGTGTATGCAAGCTTTTACTAGGCAGATCAGGGAGAAGGTGTCGCCAAACTAATGGAAGGTCATCCGTGAAGCTTTCGCATGCTCAGACCGAAGTTGCAGCTTCTTTTTGGCTCGTCAATCGCAACCATGCCTCCCCGCATTGATGCACAAAGATTAAAAGCGAGCTTGAAATCCGAGATATAAGACTTCACCTTGTCATCGAAGAGCCTCCTGGCAACAGGAGTCGCGAAGTAGAGGAGTTGTTCGCTGGATGTTCTCATCCTGCTCCTTATGCTTGAGCTCGCAATCCGAAGCAACGACGACTAGGTAGGAGGCAAACCCATCGGACTAGAGAGAGAGAAGTACCCTTCACTGCTTGGAGCTGGCCTCCCCTCCTCCATCTAGTCGTCCCCTATCTTTTTTCATCCCCCCTCCCTAAAGCATCGAAGAAGCAGCCATGCCTTTGGGTCGATTTGCACAGTGGATGCGGGGGAAAGCCGGAGAGGAGAGAAAGTGAGACGAAGAGCAGTCTTTGACACAGACATCGTGAGGTTGGAGGAGTAGAGAAAGATAAGAGTCTTCCCCGAAGTTGTCCCCTTTCTCCATAAACTTAGTTGTGCTTTTATCCTTCTAAATTGGCTCGGGCCTCCATTTCAGTTCCTTTCATGGATCGATATTTCCTCATATCAATAATTTTGATCAAATTATAGTTTGAATTATGATTGTTGAAACAAAAAAAAATAGATAAAAGAATACATTGGATGTTGTTTTTATTTAAAAAAAACATTGGATTTTGATCAAAAGAGTATTTTCATATAATAATCTTTCCCTCCGTCACCGTGTGCAATACTTTGTTTCTATTTAATTTAATTTAATTTAATTTTTTGATATTAGATATAGACGGTTCATCTACCTGTTCGTAAATCTGTGTGTAATACTTTTGATAAACTTAAAGCAATTTGCTTTATGCAACTGTCTATTTGCATGATTCGAAAAGTGTCTTAATTACAAACATAGCCCGGTCTTGATTTTCCATCCGCCACGCGAATCTCAAAACCTAAAGCCCTAACTTCCTTCACAACCATCTACTTCTTAACGGCGCGGAGGACTACGGCGGAGTTGCGAACATCGGCGGCGGCGTGGCAGCAAAAGTGTCGAGCATCCATTGGCAGCGAAGACTACGACGAACGGTGCTGTAGCGAATTATTATCCTCTGCCAGCCATCGAAGCGGCGCCTTGATTTGGCCGCCTGAATCCGAGGACGAAGACTTAGAGCTACAATAAGATGGAGCATCGAAACCCGACGGGCGAGAACGAGGAGAAAGACGAGGATGTCGGCTTTGAGGAACTCGGCCTTGACCCTCGTTTGACGCGAGCGATGTCGAAGAAGGGCATCGACAAAGCCACCCCCATCCAGCGGGAAGCCATCCCCTTGATCCTGGTCTGCCACTTTTCTGTTTTTCCTTTTGCTGTTTTTTTTTGGGTGGAGTTGAGACCATGAGTTAGATTATGGACTACGAAACTGAGGTTGTTCTCCCTTATTTTATAGGAAGGGAAGGATGTAGTTGCACGAGCGAAGACGGGGTCTGGCAAGACCTTTGCATATCTTCTTCCCATGCTACAGAAGCTCTTCTCAGAGGGATGTTCAGAAAAGACTGCGCCAAGAGCTTTCATTCTCGTGCCAACACGGGAATTATGTCAGCAGGTTCTTGCCTAAACCATTCATCTTTATGCTTTTTTTTATCACTATTAATTGCGTAAATGATGAATTATTCTGTCATCAGGTATATTCGGAGGCATTATCTCTCCTAGAGTTTTGCAGAGTTCAGTTGAAAGTTGTGCAATTGACAGCCAGCATGCAACTTACAGAAATGGTCCGTTGATTACACATTAAAAAAATACTACATATCTGCGCTGATATTGCAATTGAAGTTAAAAATAAGCTAGTAGTGATACTACTATATTGTGTGCTTCGTTATTTCAATCTCACATGGTATTGATATTTTAGCTAGTTTTATTGCAGAAAACTGCTTTGGCCGGTCCGCCTGACATTGTTGTGTCAACTCCAGCTTGTATTTCAACAAGCATTTCAAAAGGTGTCCTTCTGGCATCTTCTGTAAAGGATTCACTTTCAATGCTGATTCTCGATGAGGTGTGGATTCTTATCTTTTCATACTTGTCTGCTTACCTCTGAATTCTTCTAATCAAATAGAAGCACAAATGAAATGCTGCATGGTAGAAAGAGACGGGGGTTGTTTATTATGCAAATTGTAATTGTAAAGAATAAGGTCTCCTAATGTTCTCTGACTTGGATCGCCAGCTTTGTTATTCAGCTCTTTGCATTCTTAGTGAATGCAGTAGTTGCAAAGTGGTATTGTCTAACTCATCCTTATTTCTAGGCTGATCTCCTCCTTTCATATGGTTATGAAGATGACCTGAAATCACTCATTTCTAATATTCCAAGACGTTGTCAGTGCCTTCTGATGTCTGCCACTTCAAGGTGTAATCTCCTCTCTCTTAATTTCCAGGTCTAAAGTTTGTCACTTTAATGTTGGTTAGATAACTCTTCATGTTCACCTTTATCTGTTGTGGTCGATGATCTTACTGTTTGAATTTTACTTAATTGTATGTTTGTTTTAACTTAACCTGTTTATGAAACTAAATTTGTTTGTATGTCATAAAAAGGCAATCAGATTAACCATGAGAAATATGGACATGGTTGAAAGAAGACTTTTTTTTTTGTTCCAGTTCGATGTACTCTAGGTGAGAATGTTTCTGCTGGATATAGTAGATGCTCTTTACGGAAACTTAGATGATTGGTTTTGTTTCACAATCCAGCTGTTGTTGCTTATGTGAATCTTCTAGTAATTGTTGTGTCAAGTGATATGCATATCTGAAGAAGAAACTGAAGGGCATTTTTTAACTCAGGATGTCATATTAATCTTGTTGTTATTATGCTTGTGGCATCATATTATGGTTATTTTTCTGGATTCTGGAACAATATACTGTCTGATAGTTTTTTTTTCTTCTTTAATATTTTAAAATTCTATTACTGCTCTTGTGCTGACTAAATCCATTTCAGTGCTGATGTTGATAAATTGAAGAAACTAGTTCTGCACAATCCTGTAATCTTGACACTATCGGATATTACCCACTCAAAGGATGAAATTATCCCAAAGAATGTCCAGCAATTTTTGGTAAGAATTTTTTTTATATGATTGGTGGGGGAAGAGCGTTATGCTTTGGCCTTACCATTTAAGCTTGTCCAGAGTGAATTCTATCTGTTCGTTGAGGTTACTTATGAGATAGATTTCCTCTTTATATATTTTGGCTTAAACTCTAATATTGGGTTCTGGCCCATAAAGGATGCTCTGTTTTCTTTTCTAATACTCGTTTAATATTTCATTACCACTTAACTAGATGCTAATTTACCTGGTTGTGTAGTTGTGGTTGACATTAGAGCGCCTTTCTAATTTTTTTATCTCATTTTTCAGATTTCATGTAGTCCTCAAGATAAGCTACTCAATCTCCTAGCTCTATTAAAACTGGAGCTTGTACAGAAAAAAGTGTTAATTTTTGTCAACTCAATCGATATGGGCTTCAGAATTAGATTGTTTCTTGAGCAGGTATATATTCATGAACAATGTACTCGCTGCTACGCCTGATTGTAATTCTAAAGGCCGTCTATGTATAGTATTTCATGCTATTAATGTCAGATGCAATGTCAACGGTTTCAGTTACATTGGAAAATACTATCATGCTATGTATAGTATTTCATGCTATGTATAACATTCATCGTATCTCCTAATTGATAGGTCCGGTTTTGTTTTTCATTTTATAAAATACTATCCAACAAATTGTAAGATACATTTATTTGCTGGGTTTCCCCCCAAAGATTACAGTTTATTTGAAACTGTAGGCACAATAAATCCAAAAGAGACTGATAGCAGCATTTAATGTCTATTATGCTGACCATTAGAATACCTATAATTAAATCCCTTTCCTACACTGTCCCTTTCCAGGACTTTAGTATTATTTCACTATCTACCTGTCACTGATTATTCGATATTTGGTGGCATGATTTGGTTAAATAGATACCTCATTCACAGCTAAAGAATAGTTAGGCACTATTGCTATTAGGTTATGGCTTTCTCGAGAGTGATAGGAGATCCTACACCTTCTTCTCTCCCTTACATCGTCTATTGGATGTCTTTTACTCATACGTCACCAATCTGCTTTTTTGTAAACATTACTCTTCCCCTTGTTGAGGTCAGGATTTCAGTGTGCTTACTCAACATCGTTGTTCTATTGTTACAGTTTGGCATAAAATCTGCTGTTTTAAATGCTGAGTTACCACAAAACTCACGTATACATATCCTTGAGGTTTGTAATTTTCTAATATCCTTTATTCATATTATTACAATTTTCTCTTTTGTCCTAATTTCCTTCATATTCTAATTATTTTATTTCTCAAATACTTGATTAATTGATCTAGATTTGTGGGTTTGATATATACCTGTTCTTTATTTTGTTGTTGGTTATCAGGAATTCAATGCAGGACTATTTGATTATTTAATAGCAGCAGATGACAGCCAGACAAAGGAGAAGGAACTAAAGGACAGGGAAAATAAAATGCCATCAAAGAAATCAAAAAAACAAGTAAGGCACAAAGTAGATGGAGAGTTTGGAGTTGTCAGAGGAATTGACTTCAAGAATGTATTTACGGTATGTTGATGGCTGCAAATGTTACTATACTAGCGTACTTTCTTCCGCATTCTTGGACTTCTCAGTTATTTTCTCCATACAAGATTAGCATGTATCACCACATATTCCAAATGCATACTTCTGAAAGATTAGTGGACATGCCTTATTTTCATGACCTTGTCAAACTCTAAATTTTCATGTAACAATTTTTTTTCTGTTACACAAACTAAAAATTTGCGAAGGGAGCCTTGGCACAACGGTAAGGTTGTTATCTTGTGACTAAGAAGTCACGGGTTCAAATCCTGGAAACAGTTTCTTGTAAAAAAGCAAGGTAAGGCTGCGTACAATGGATTCCTTCTCCGGTGCTCCGCGTGGCGGGAGCTTCGTGCATCGGGTTGTTGTTTTTTTTTTAAACAAAAAATTTGCGCAATACTGAACCTTATTTTCATGACCTTGTTAAACTTGTGGGATGGAGTTCTGTGATTGATCAGATGTAAGCATGGAACATAGAGAAGGATAGCCAAATTAACTATTTAACCTTGTAGCCATTTTTGGACTTGCCTCGCTAAGATTCTCCATGCAGTGACCTAGTATCTATACATATTATTGATTTGATTTTATTTTATTTTTTGCAGAATAAAAGCTTTTACTCTTCTTTTTGAATTGACTCAATCTGAGATTTTTTGTACACCTAACAAGCTATGTTATGCCTCACTACAGGTAATCAATTTTGACATGCCAGAAAGCTCTGCTGGATACATACACAGGATTGGACGAACAGGAAGAGCATTTAGCACTGGTGTATCTGTCTCCCTTGTAAGCATTTCATTCTGTCAGATTTAGATACTGCAATAAGTTCTGAAATAACCCAGAAATGTTCTTTTACTTGTCATAAGAAATGGGAATTAAGTCATCTGTTCATAACAACAAGAATTCCTTGGTTATTTCCTCATGGAATCTAAGCTACTTTTTTTTTTTTTTTTATGATCCTTGATAAAGGCAGATCATCATAAATGATAGTTATTTTATATTCTATCTTGTGGCACTAGCAGGTATCCCCAGGAGAGGATGCCATTCTTGAGGAAGTTAAAAGTGTGGTGGGTGATGATAACCAAGAACAATCAGATTCCATTATTCCTTTCCCTTTACTTACAAAGAGTGCTGTGGAATCTTTACGCTACAGAGCTGAGGTATTTTTGAGTAAAGCTTTTAGGTTTCTAAAACAATGTAAAGGATTTGCATGTTTTGTATGGATAGTGTGAATGCCTATGATTTCCACAACATATATTTTATGGTGTTTAGGGTTTAGGGTTTATGTTGTATAATTTTTTTAAAACTTGAACAACATGGATTTGTAGCCTGCAGTCGAGGTGCCTAGCCTTTATGTTTGACAGTAAAATTTTAGGGTTTAATTTGATGAAAAAACTAAAACTTATGTGATACATTTTTTGATTGTTACTGCATATGAATTGCTTTCATGCTTCTCCTCAGGATGTTGCCAAGATTGTCACAAAACTTGCAGTCAGAGAATCACGTGCTCAAGAACTTAGGAATGAAATTCTTAACTCTGAAAAGTGAGTATGATATTAGTTCTACTTATTCCCAGTCTTTTCCTTAAGCAGATACCTGGAATAGATGTGTGATGCTGCCCTGAAAGCAGATGAACTATACACTGGTTCAGATACTTAAAATATTAGAGTGATGTTGCCCTGATAGCAAATGAACTCCACAATGTTCAATCTGTCTTTCTCTCTAAATTGATATTTTTCACCATTTTACGATGGTTGGTTGTCTTCCAGCTTAACTCTTGTTCTTTGTCATCCAGGTTGAAGGCGCATTTTGATCATAATCCGAAAGATTTGGGTAAAGATGAAAGATATATAGTTCTTTGTATTTGTATTTTGAGTTTATATTATTAGTAATTTATCTCTGTATTTTATATGAGCAGATCTATTAAAGCATGACAAGTTGCTGAGCAAGAAGGCTCCTCCATCTCATCTACGTGAGATTCCTGAATATCTTATTGATCGGACGACCAAGGAAGCTAGCAACCTTCTAAAACTGTCTAAGGCTGCCATGGGAATAAAAACCTCAAAAAAACGTCCCAGGTTGAAGAAAGGATTAGGTATAAGCAGAGATCCCCTCAGAACCTTCTCAATTGAGGTAATTTCTGTTTGATAATATTGAAAGAACATTGCTTGCCGATAACACTGCTCTTGAAGGCTACATAAGTGTGTTTTCCCTTACATTGCAATGATTTCTTTTTGAAGACATCAATGCTATAATTTTACATCTAGTGCGCCAGTATTTTATGTCCGAAACATGTCTTTCTCTTTGATAATAAGTTTTTTTTTTTTTTTGCTGTTGTCGTTTCTTCAGTTCATAACCTCCTTTATCATCTTGGAATTTGAATTTGTTACTTTCAAATATATGAAGAGTCACCTTGGAAACTAGTGTTGGCTAGTATATAAATGTCAATTTTGCTATCAAAAAATTGTGTCAATAAGAATATATATATTGTTCTGATGCTCTAAGTGATGGTTATATATGGCTATTGGATGTAAAAGTAATTTGATCGATTGATTTTATTTTATTTTTGTAACTTTATTTATTTGTTTTATTTTAGCGAGGTAGAAAGAGGTTCCACAAAGGTAAGAATGGGAAGACAGACCGGGAGGGAACTTCTAATAGCCGGAAGAAGGCTAAACATGAAGCATGAGTTCCCCCATCAGATCTTGGAATCTATCTCCGACAAAACTTTAAAGAGTTTCTTGCCATTACTCTATTCAATTTTGTAATGTTAACGACAGCAGAGAAATGAGATCATGGATTTCATGTGACATTGTTTGTCGAGCCATTTTTTAATTATAATCTGGTCCATTCGAGGTGGAGTTCGTCTGTAGATCCATTTTGCTCGGTGTCGAATTTCTCAAAGCTTCCTCTCAAATGCTGCCGTGCTATTTTGCATGTGTATTCCAGTAGCTGATCAGTTAATCTTAATCATCGATGTTAAAAGGGTAGTCTGGTGTATAAAGATTTTGCTATGCTGAATTTAGGATTTCAGAGAATAATCTATTATATCTTATTCTGTTTCGAGATTATTTTTAGAATTAGAATGCGTAATCTTTATTTTTTTACTGAAATAAAATTAAAATCAAACAGGACGTACATCAGCGAAGGTGCAAATATGCGTATGGTTTAGCAGGTGCAAAATTAGAATGGCTCTCTCTGTCACGACAACGTTCGGGCCCCGCATTTGGACGTTTGTCTCTTATACGTCATTGTCTTCCGTCCACATTACTGCTTTCCTATTATTTTCATTTATCAAACGTCAAACGCAGCCCTCCATCATGGTCAATGCTACAGCTAAGTTCGGTGGGCAATCCGCCATATTTTATTTCCGCATTAACTTATTTAAATCTTAATGATCGCATTAACTTAAATTATGCTCACGGATAGACTTCTGATACAATATTGAATAGGATTACAAGACCATTAGCATCCAAAATTAAAGATAAAAGTCTACTCATCGGACAGATGATATAATTTTCAAACACGAGATCGGAAGGAAAAAAGAACAGATGTCAGTCACCGTACCGCAGCAACCTTTTCTTCCTGTAAAATATTGCTTAACACAATCACGCGCCCACCAAAAAACCAATCATGTTTCGGACTCGACGGCCGACGTCGAAGGTGGAAGATGGGTAAGGCAGCCATGCGTGGATCATTTTTTCCCTTGATTTCTTTATAGATATTCTTCGTTATTTTTCTCTTTTTTAATTAAACACGAAGGACGAGAAGTCCACCCCCACTTGCTGTCCACCAACTTTGTGGACCAAGAGCCTCCCATCTCAACTCAAAATCTTCTCCTCCTTGGACAATGGGTCGTGCATACGGTGACAACTCGTTTAGCGAATAGAAGAAATGGTAAGAAAGGGGGTGTATGGTGCCAGAAAGAAAAAGAGGAAAAAAGTGAAATCCAAAATTGAATACAATCACGAGGAGAAAGTGAGCGGTATCAGCCGTTGGATGTAAGGCTGCCTTTGACTCGAATCTTAGTCGCCCTCTTTAAAAAAACATTCCATCTTCCTCGCCCCGTCACTCTTTCTTCCGTCTCTCTCGTGATGCTCGTTTGCTAGAGATTCGATCGGCCGGCGTTCGATGGCCGTCGATCTGATGAGATATTCCAATATGGACAGCCAGATCGCCATCCAGGAGGCAGCCACCGCCGGCATCCGCTCGATGGAGCATCTGATCCGACAGCTTTCTCTCCAACAGCAGCAGCAGCAACCGCTCGACTGCCACGAGATCACTGATCACGCCGTCTCCAAATTCAAAAAGGTCATCTCCATCCTCAACCGCACCGGCCACGCTCGCTTCCGCCGAGGCCCCACAGCGCCGCCGCAGCCTCCTCTGCCGGAGCCGTCTCCGCCCGCGGCCATGAAGACGGTCGCTCTGGCTCCGATCCCGCTCCGCGTCAGGCCCCCAAGCCACTCGATCTCGCTCCTGCCTCCGCCGCAGTCGTTGACGCTAGACTTCACGAAGCCAGTTACCGCCTCGGCCAGGGAGTGTTTCGGCATGTCGACACCGATGTCGTCCGCCACGTCATCGTTCGTGTCGTCCATCTCAGGTGACGGCAGCGTGTCGAACTGCACCCTCGGGCCGTCCTCCCTCCTCCCCCCTCTCTCTGCTGCATCGGCTGGGAAGCCGCCTCTCTCATCCGCGAGTAAGCGGAGGTGCCACGATCACGACCAGACCCAATCGGAGCACGTAGCTGGAAAATACGCTGTTCCCGGTGCTCGTTGCCACTGCTCCAAGCGAAGGTGAACGGAGCCACCTTGAAATCCCATCGTGTTACAATTTATATATTTTATTCTTCCCTATACATCAATTCGCCCCTAACGAATTAATCCTCGATTAAGCAGGAAACTGCGTGTTAAACACACGATCCGCGTGCCGGCGGCCGGCTCGAAGGTGGCAAATATCCCGTCCGACGACTACTCGTGGCGCAAATACGGGCAGAAGCCTATCAAGGGATCCCCATATCCAAGGTAACGCCTTTCTCAGCTCCGCTCCATCTGATCCGGATCAAACTGCCACAGATCGATCTTACGCTCTTCAAATCGCAGGGGTTACTACAAGTGCAGCACCCTGCGCGGCTGCCCTGCGAGGAAGCACGTCGAGCGTGCGCCGGATGACCCCTCGATGCTCATCGTCACGTACGAAGGCGAGCACCGCCACACTCCTTCCGCCTGCATCCCGATCGCCGGAGCCACCGCAATGTAACGCTGTCTCTGCGCAGGCCTCGGCCGTCTTCCCGATCCCCTTTCCCTTGTGGTTCGATTTGTTGTTATCTTGCCTGTTTTCTGTAAAATATTTTCCTGGTTGACGAAAAAAAAAACCGAAAAATTTGACCAAGCGGCGGGTGCGTAACAAGTGGCAGTCTTTGTCGTGTATGGGACACGTAATTGGGCGGGATTAAAGAGCGTTTTGAAATCCGCGTATTGCACTCTTTGCGTTTTCCCCATCCATACCAGAAGAAATATAACAACGGGTCCCACCGGGATCCCATCTGGGTGAGCAGTTACGTAGGACGCTAAACCGCGGGTCGTGCTCGGAAAGGTGCGCTAACAGAAGTCATAAAATGATGAAGAGGCTAGGGCCCACTATCTGGCTGACTATTTCTTACTGATTTGTCTTTGTTTATTAAATGGCGGTGAAGGTTGGGTGTGCATCCGAAACAATTTGTAACAAAGTGATATTATTTTCTCATCGTCGATGAAATAATTGTGTCGCATTTATTTATTTTTATGATATAAATATTTATTACATTTTTGTTTTACTTAGGTTTCGACGCTTTTATCAAAACCAATTGGATTTGAAATCTACTGAAGAATTTATTATTTATTACTCATCTTCTTTGTCCACTTTTTTATTTTAAATTTTCTAATTTGAGATATTTGGTAGACTGCCTTGCCTAGGAGTGGGTGATTGTTTGCAAAATAATATTAATCATGAGAAAAAGAATAGTGATAAATTACAAAATTATGAATTTAACTCCATTAGGTATTTATATTATATTTTTAAACTTTATTAAAGGATCTATTTTAAAATATATATATATACTTTCGCCATATTTAAATTATATTTTGTTCATTCGCATATCTAAATGACATAAATGCACTGGCGCCTTACAAAAAAAATTGTTAAGAAAAATCTCTCTCTTTTAAAATTATTTATCTAGTGTCAGTTTTTGCTAAACTGAACAAGAACAAAAAAAAGGATAAATTTATAGGAAGAGATAAAAAAAAAAAAGAAGCATGATTTAGACATGATGGAATGGAAAGATTCAAAGTGGAAACAAATCTAAGAAAAAGGAGTAACTTCTTTGAAAAATCTGTCTTAAATGACAAACTCGTATCATGTAGAAAAAAATATATTTTTAAGAGAAATTAAATTAAAAATAGATTTCAAATTAATTTATCCTCGATAAAAAAATCATGAATAACAATAAAAAAAAATTAACAACAAATATTAAAGACTGACACAACTGTAAATGAAAAAAAGAATCGAGATTTATGAATTTAAAATAAATTAAATTTTTGATTTATTAGTTATTTAATAATTAATATATTTTATTTTGATAATAAATAGAGAATAAGTATAATATTTACTAGATTAATTTATTTCTTTTATTTTGAATATTTATTTTTATATTTCTTGCTATGATAAATTTATAAAAGGAGTCGGAATTTTATATTTTAATCATATTCAAATTAATAAAATTTTCAATTTGATTTTCTCTATCAATTAAATAGATTTTTCTTGTTGTAAAGTTATTTTCTTATTTACTTTATTAATAACTAAGATTTGGGGCTTACCGAGCTTAAGTATGATATTGTCCATTTTGGATCTAAACTCTTATAGTTTTATTTTTGAATTTTATCAAAAAAGTCTTATACAAAATGGAGATATTTTTTCATCTTATAAGCACATGATCTTTTCAATGTCTTATCAATGTGGAACTTTGATTGTATTCTCAATACTCCAATAAAATCGTTATCTAACTCGGTCCTCAAATGAAGACTTTTCACTCTACTCCTTAAACTTACTTGCTAAACCTATAGTATGTTTAACCTGTTTGAACTTTCAATGTTAAACATTCGATCTCTTAATCCATCAGGACTTCTTCATCTCAATGTCCGATCATCTTGACCCATTAAACTGTCCTACTATATGTTCGATCCTTTTGAATCATCTAAACTTTATGTCAATTATTCAATTTTACTTATTCAATTGACTTTTTGCATGATATTTGATCCTCTTGATCAATCAAGATTTCTTATCTAGCATTTGCTAGGACTTCCTTACTTAGTATATCTATTTGTTCTACTAATATTTTCTTACTTAGTATTTGATTAATATGATCCGTTGAGATTTTTTTATTAAGTCGTGCATATTTAATACATACATCAACTCATAAACCTTTAAATTTTTATTCATCATTACGATCTAAATCACAGCAGTGACGCTTCCTACATCAATATAAAGTATTTCACTCTTTTGATTTATTGAAATTCCTTATACTTCTTTTATATATATATATATATATATTATATATATATACTTATATAATTATTTATTTATGAGTATTTTTATTATTTTGATAGGATCTGAATTATAGTTTAATCCTTAAATAAATTTTAAATAATCGAACGATAAACAATAAAAAAATATTTATAAAGACTATATATATATATATATATATAAATGAAATGTATAAGTACTATCGCATGTTAAACGTTAGTGGACACGAAAATGGCGTCTTCATGCAAACAACTCGCTGTTATTTTGAACCCGTTACGAAATGGCTCATTCATAGGACGGACAACTTTCTGTTTGTTTACTTGAACTTCCGTTTCATACGAACGACTTTCTGTTATTTTCCTTTTTCTTTTTCTGTTTGCCTGCTGTGGCCTTTCGTCTTCAATTCCGTGTTTTTACTTGTAACACCGAAATGCCATGTCTATCAGTCTATAACATGGATATAAACTCTTCGTCACAATGATATAGACAACGATATAAAGTACATGACTGTAGTGGCATTATTGTCAATAGGAAAGTTGGGCGGAGAATCATCGGAAGAAGGGTCAATTTCTCCCAAGTCTAGTAGTGTTTTGAACAGATAATGGATCTCGTCTTCGCTGCGCCGTCCCAATAAAAAAAATCTCAGCAGTGAAGCGAGTTCGACACCAGCATCCGCATAGAGGACGACGACGGAGATGGCGGAAGCGAAGACAGTGCACGCCCCTATCGTCACTTACACTTCCATGATCTCGCTCCTCACGCTATGCCCTCCCTTCGTCATTCTGCTGTAAGATCTCTTCGCTCTTCATTATCCCTCTCTCTTTCTCTCTGATCTATTTTGGTTATTGCAAATCCTCATGCTATAACTGTGAGAATAGGCGTTCGTTTCAGCATATCATAGGCTCATAGTTTTGGTTTATTTATTTCGTCTCCAACTAAGAAGTTTAATTCCTTATTGGGCTCGTGCTTCAATTCTTTGGAGGTATCAGTTTATCTTTATAGTTATTAGCTTCTTGGTTAATTAGGGAAGGAGTTAGCTTAATGTTTTTTTAGTGGTAAACTTGTATAAATTCATTATACTCAGATGTCAAAGTTTCTCAAACAGCGTGTGTTTTTGTTTGATCCGTTAATGGATATCCATCCCTCTTCCTTGTGCAATTATCCTCTTATTTATTTGTATCTTTTGGTTACTTTCTTAAATAATAAATTGAGGATCTTATTCCTTTCTGGATGCAATGATCATATTTGCTCATGTCACTGTTCTTTGACGCAGATGGTATACAATGGTTCATACTGATGGCTCAGTCCTGCAAACCTTTGAATATTTAAGGAAACATGGACTGCAGGGTGTCAAAAATATCTGGCCTGCACCTTCCCTCATTGCTTGGAAGATAATTGCTTGTTTTGGTGCTTTTGAAGCCATACTCCAGCTTGCACTTCCTGGGAAGAGGGTTGAAGGTCCAATCTCTCCTAATGGAAATATACCTGTCTACAAGGTTTGTGTTAATTAACATCAAGGCTAACATAGCACCTCAGAAATGCTGTTCACATCCCTTTTGTTTAAAGAATATTTATAAGTGATCTTATAAATACTTCCTGCTACATTCAATGGAGGCCCCTGTTTATGTGCAAATACTGTTAGTATAAAATAATGATCCTCCGAAAGGTTATATATATGACTTTCTGAATTATGTACTTGTGTGGGTATTCTGCACTCTATTGCTTGAAAATTATTTGGAGTCATTTATGACCATTGTGTGCACCTGAGTTTTTAAAAGAAAATTTCACCATATTATATATATGTATATTGGATTAGAGTATTGGGTAGTTAGAAAATGACATATCCATAAAAGGTTATTATAGTAGAGATGAGTGCTAAGATGGATATGAATCTACTCTGCATGAGCAACTAGGTGTAATTCTAATAGATTGTAGAATGAGAGAATATGTTGTGATGGTCTTGTGGTCCAAAAGGAACTCTAGTTAATATAATTAAAAAGCGATTTAAGAGATCCAATGATGCTGATAATGTAACCTCACTTAGATTCTGATCATGGAATAAGATTCATGCAATCTTGTCTCAAAATAGTCAGGACTTACATGATTTGGTGGTGATAATAATGATGATGAAGAGTATACATGACCTTGAATTTCGTGTGTTGTTTATTAGGTATACAGAAATGTATAGTCTGATAAACTATTTGGTCATAGTCATTTAAGACTACACATCATTGTATTAGTTTTTAATTTCGTTCCAGTTAATTTATCTACTTGTGATAAGTATTCTTAAAAAACAAATAGCTAATAGATTGGAAATTACATTTACTTCAGTATTAGGGTGATTTTGATCATGGATAAGGAAGTTTTAATTTCAACCTACGGAAAAATAGATAGCATGCTGTAATATGCTTCAGCCTACTGGAAAAGTAGACAGGATCATGTGGTAAAAGGATTCCCCATTTATAGAATTTTTCAATGCATATACTTCAGTCTAGCAGCTTAGAGATCCCAAGGTCTATTTTTCCTTCTCTTTCCATGCATGTAATGGGACTATACATTTTGAACAATATGAAATCATTGTTAGCATAATTTATTTCTTTTTCTTTGGATTGCAGGCAAATGGCTTACTAGCTTATGCTGTAACATTAGTAACTTATCTCGGCCTCTGGTGGTGAGTGTTTTGAAAATTTATAGTGCTAAATCTCTATGATTCACTAAATACCTGATTTACTTCACATCTCTATGTTCTTTTCTCCAATTTCTTTATCTTCAACTGGAAATTTATCTTTTTCAATTTCTGTTTTTGGAAAATACAAGCTATAGAGATTGTTTTGATTGCTATTTGTTGTAAGTTTTGAAGGTAATGACAGTCTTATTTATTTTATATACTAGCATACTACTTGATTGGCTATAAGTATGCCAATTTTACCAAATTTAATAGCACATGATAAAGTCCTATCTTTTGATCAAGGTTTACAAAGCATATACAGGATCATAAAGTCATGCAGACAAAGACTGAATATTGTTATTAAGGTGCATAAACTCTCAAGTATTTTGGATTAATTAGAGTTGATGATGTAAGGGGTAGAAGGAAAAAGGAAATCTTTGTTAATGTAATTAAAATGATTTTATAGATTTGAATATTACCAATGATATAACTTTGCATAGAACTTAATGGAGGGTTAAGATGAATACAACTGACCTTAAATAAGTGGAACTAATATGACTTAACGATGATGATGAGTTGCATGTGCAACATATGCAATGTGGTGAAACACCACATGCACATATGTGGTTGTGGTAATTAAATGCTTTAATTTCATAATTTTTCATATTGTGGAGCATAAGTAGGATTTTGTATCTCTGCAGGGAGTTAGATGAGTGGTTTATAGACACCTAGTTGCATCTCTTATTTTCCTCTACATGTATGCACATTTTTTGATGCCGGACTTGGCAATTCATGTGTATTTATCTTTATTTTAACATGCTAACTTTTAACTGTGACCAGTGTTTCTTGAATTGTCTTGAAGGTCTGGAATCTTCAACCCTGCAGTCGTGTATGATCACCTGGGAGAAATTTATTCAGCACTTGTTATGGGAAGCTTAGTGTTCTGCATTTTGTTATACTTGAAAGTGAGCTTCTGTAAATTTCAATCTGGCTTTTCCTATGGTTATTACTATCCTTTGTTCCTAATTTGAGATGATTATTTTTCTTCAAAGGGTCATTTGGCACCATCTTCTTCTGATTCTGGTTCATCAGGGAACTTCATAATTGATTTTTATTGGGTGAGCTTACTTAACCATAGACATCATTTGCAGAGTTGCTGTGTCATTGTTTTTTTCTTGATTGATTGTACATAAAATAATTAGATAAATTTATCTGATTGATAATTTGAGATGCTGTGGAGTATGTGAGGGCCTTGCAAATATTTAACATAAAACAATTGAACATATTGCAATGGATTTGTTCATTTATTTTTTAATCACTGTTACCTGATCATGGCAGGTTATGTGCTGATCCTTAAACTTTTATTAGCTGTAAGCTATATTTGATAGTGAAGGATTCTGGCTGTTACTTTTGCACAGATGTACAACTATTTTTATCTATTAAATTATGTTTGCATGGGTGCACTCTATTCTTGCATTTCCATTCTCTGTACTAATGGTTACATGAGACTTCTCCTGTCTGTATATAGATTAAACTATATTTGTGTATAATGTTAAAGTTTACTTCGTAGAATATGTAGAGGTCTTACTTTCTCCTGGTTGTTTCTTTAACCAATTGATTCCCTTTTGCTTCTTAATCATGCATGTTTATCCTCAACAAACATTGAAAAGACGCGTCCATTTGCTAAAGTCAAATGTCATAAATTGAATTTATCCTCAATTCATTTTCTTTTTTAGCATAGAAAGTAATATATGCTCTTGATCACAGTCTTAAACAGGAAACTCACTCTGCAATATGTTTTGCTGAATAGTTAAGACTCAATTATTAGGCAATACCAGGGAACAGAACTACCCAAAGACTAGTAGTTGATGCTGTGGATATTTCCATGAGAAATTGTGCTATACATTTTCTGGTGTTGGAGTTTTAGTCTTAAAAGGAGTGCCAAGAGATCAAATTGCTCTGGGAAATGCATTTGCCTTAAAATTTTTGACTTGAATATTTATGCTTGGTATAATGAATAACCTTATTTGTGACTTTATTAGTATTTGATTTCAAATGTTTCATTGCCTACTCTGTATGTGTTTATTCTTGATCCAAGATATGTGGCTTAAGAGTTCAGAGGATATTTTCTAGCCATATTTACTTGTGGAACCAACTGAATCACAAAAAACCTTCTAGTATTTTTTTCCATTATGTGAAATCTTATGAAATGATTTATTTAGAAATATAAAACACTTGCCTACTGATATTCAATGTTGCCATATATTCACTGTCATGGGGAAAAAAAATTCTTTGACGTCCTTGGTCTTGCTGCCACCGTAATGCACATATATATGTACTTCTGTTGCAACCATAGGATTATTTTTTACTATGATGATGGGATCTTATATAATATCACATACACATAACAACTCCTAATAAATGGATTAGAATACTATGTCTTTAATTTCATCAACCACATTCTAGCTCTCATTAGAACGAATACCCAATGAATTGGGCTGTCACAAGTCAATTCGTGGAATACTTTCCTGCCTGGTCTCTATTTAAGCTTTTCAAGCTAGTTCTGCATTTCCTTGAACTTGTCAATCTCTAAAGCTCCATTCATGTTAAGTTGTTGGGAACAGGCATCTTGACAGGATTGAAATTCTCCTCTTTTTATCAATAAAGTTTGATTTCTGGCAATACAATAAACACTTGCCTCTAACTGCTTGTTCAATTTTCTTGCATGGAGAAGTATATTCACTGATATGAGGTCCTGGCAGAGGAAACCTTAGGTAGAATAGATTATTCTTTGCTTTTAAATAATTGTCATTAAAACCACATGAGGATCTTTCCTCTTGATATTGTTGGACTTCCTTTTGCTCAACCATTTGGTTTGTATCTTTCTTTATGCTAGTTTGTTTCTAGCTGTGTCCTTATTTGGCAAGTTGTATCTCATGTATTAATATCCTTCTATATTGGTCAAATGAATTACTTGGCAATGCTTCCAGCCTACAGTTTTTAATTTTTTCTTTCAATGTAGCTGCAATTTATACAGTTTATGGACATTTTTTTTTCCTTGTGCAGGGCATGGAATTGTATCCTCGTATCGGTAAAAACTTTGACATCAAGGTTTTTACAAACTGTCGATTTGGTATGATGTCATGGGCTGTTCTTGCCGTCACATATTGCATCAAACAGGTCAATTTTATTTTTATATCTTTTCTTTAAGCTCTTGATAAATATAGCATATGAGGAAAGCACTAATACATCAAACAGCATCTGGGGCAACATTAAGGAAATTGAATTTGAGGAAGAAGATGCCAACTTTGCAGATGTTTGTATCCCTGTTTTAAGCTGGGTGATAGTGAGAAACATTTCTAATTTTCCTTTGTTTAAATTGCAAATTCTTCAGATGTCAATCTACACTCTTTTTTTTAAACTTGCAATGGGTTCCTGTAGGTATTACGTAGGGTTAAAATATCAATTGATCTTAGTGTTGCCCCATAAATGCCTCAGCTTCACCTCCAACAAGTTAAAAGAACTTTTGATGGCTTATAAGAGGGTTACAGTTACTCGAATCTTTCCAAATGCAGCATTTAAAGGCACCTTTTAGTTGGGCAATGCTCTCATGTGAACCATGCTCCATATGACTGTAGTAACCAATAAAGAAGAAATGATGTGAAGAGTAGGTATTTCACTTATGATGCTGATATCTAGATCAAAAGACAAGACTAAAAGGATAAACACACATGCAAGTAAACATTTAACATATTCTCTACCAACAACGAACTCAGCATGATCATTGTTTATCAATGGCTTGTTCAATTTAGTTTTTGATTCTCAGATAAATTTTTCCTGCAGTATGAAATGAATGGCAGAGTATCTGATTCTATGCTGGTGAATACTGTATTGATGCTTGTCTATATCACTAAATTCTTCTGGTGGGAAGCTGGTTACTGGTGCACTATGGATATTGCACATGATAGGGGTTGGTATATAATTCAATATTTCATTGTGTTCAACTTGTTTAGTTTCTTAATATCCATTTGATGTATGCTTGTGCATAGTGATTGATAATTAGGATCAAGCTAGTTACCTATCTTTTAGCTGTCAATTTCTAACCTATTATTTGACCAATAAACATACCATATGAACTTATGAAGTTTGTCAGCTCAATATTTACTCCTCTTACCTCATTCTGATGGAAAATATTTCTAATTAAACGTCAGTAACATTTTCTAATAATTACAGTCTAATCTCTACAGTTCTTTCAGTTATAAGTTTGAAACATAAATCATTTTAAGCTTCTGATGTAAATTTAACTGTCTTGCACTTTTTTATCAGCTGGATTCTACATCTGCTGGGGATGCTTGGTATGGGTTCCCTCAATCTATACTTCTCCAGGGATGTACCTAGTTAATCATCCTGTTCAGCTTGGTACCCAGGTATATTTTATATATTCAGATTTCTCCCGAGAATGATCTTCTTAAATGTAAATCTTATTCCTCTTTTATAACTTTTTTTTGCCAGCAATTATGCAACATCTTTTGTAGCATCTTAATGTTTGATTATCTTTGCAGCTTGCATTTCTCATACTTATATCTGGGCTTCTTTGCATCTATGTTAACTATGACTGCGACAGACAAAGGCAAGTGTTCCGCAGGACCAACGGGAAGTGTTTGATTTGGGGGAAATCTCCATCAAAGGTTTCAGGCTGTTTACGCACCATATTCTCTTATGTAAATTTTTGTTTGAATTTTGAATATGCTTTTGAAGCTTTGAACATATTGATTCCAACAGATAGTTGCTTCCTATAAGACTGAGAGAGGGGAGACGAAAACTAGTCTTCTCCTGACTTCTGGATGGTCAGTTCTTGTATAGGCAACATGTAAAATAAGATGATTTGAAAATATATTTTTCATATAACTTCATATTTTGTATCAAAGATGGTCAAACTTTTTATCTTATGAAAGTTAAGTTGGTTGCAAAGTAAACTTTGAATGCAATTATTAATTATTAGATAATGTGCAGGTGGGGTGTATCTCGTCACTTTCACTATGTGCCCGAGATATTAGCTGCATTCTTCTGGAGTGTACCAGCACTTTTTAACCATGCAAGTGTTTGTTGGATATATTCTATTGTCTAGTAGCATTCTTTGCCTATGGGTTTGATCTGACTTTTTATTCTGCTACTGCAGTTCTTACCTTATTTCTATGTGATATTTCTTACTATTCTGCTCTTGGATCGAGCGAAAAGGGATGATGATCGATGTTCATCCAAGTAAGCTATAAAAATATTCTTTGATGTTGTTTCTATGTTTCGATTTTTTACTTCCATCTGGCACATGATAAAAATATGATGCATAAATTAATGAAGTTAAACATACTAAACAAGTGTACACATTATTGATCGGCCGACTTATTGGAAGGTTTGTATTTACTATTTTTTTTATGTTATTGTAGAAAAGAAATTTTCCATCTTAGTCTAGATGGTTTACATCTTTTGGTTGCTACTTTTTAAACAGTGAGAGTTTAATGAACTGGGACTTCAGGGATTTGAGTCTTATTAGAAATGTTGTTGTTCTGGTACTGGATGGATACCATCAATAGCGCCATAGACAATTACATCCTGTTGTTATGGGCTAGATGATAGCATTGATATACATCATATGGATATTCAATTTTCTGAGATTGCAATTTTTTCATCTTTTTCTCTACGAGTATTCTTGTGTAGAATTTCACATCCACCTATTGTTGGAACTTAATATGGCTCTGAGTCATCGACCGACCCCTCGCACTTACCATCTAGGTTCCTAATTTACCTCTTAGGGGCAGCCGGAGGGGGTCATGGCGGTTCCACATTTTTAATATGGTTTCTTTACGATAAGACTTGGATTAAGCATCTGTGGTTTCATGTACTTCAAGGCTTTATGCCATTCTTCACTTGTGAACTTTATCGACCCTGTCAGTGAGGTTTACCCTACTTACCCTGAAATTCCTACATCCATCTGTCTTTTACGGTTAAACATTTCTGATGAGCTTTCTTATGTTTATTCTTGACCTGTTGTAAATGTTGATACAATGTTTGACTTGTGACAGGTACGGAAAGTACTGGAAGATGTACTGCAACAAGGTGCGTTACAGGGTCGTACCTGGGATCTATTAAGTATTTCTGCTTGGTTAAGATTCACATGCTAAGTCAGATAAAAAATGATGGTATTCAAAATCATGCAACATAGTGTGCTGCGCGCATGAGTCATCCCTTTGCTATGTAGCATAATGGAATGTAGCCTCGACAATCTGAGTTTAAAATTGGGGCGGATAATGGAAATAAACGTTCTGTTGGATTCCTTGTCCGTTTATGCAGTCAAACTAGCTTTATACTTCCCTTTTTTTTCGTGGCTGATGTAGAGAGACGTCGGATTGGTTTTTGAATGCTTTGCGTTGCCAGCAATTTATGATGGTTGAGTGTTATGCTGAGAACCAACTCTTTCAGACACTTTTCCTGTAATCCTATGCTTGTGTGAGGTGCTTGAATGACCTCCATGCTGTCAGCAAGTGATTTTCTATGCATGCTTTTCAATAACTTGTTTGAGATCTTTCTTACTGATTACCCACATTTAGTTAATGAAACTTGCCTAATTAAATTATGGGTGGTGGCTTGTGATATAGATATTTCTTTGTGTTTCACCTAATAAAATAACAGCGTATGTACAAATATATGCTGCATTTTTTTGTATAAATGTAATCCTCTTTCGGAATAATAAATCATTTCGGAAAGGTAGTAAATGAAATAAATTCCTACATGGAATAAGGACCTCTCTTGAGGGCAATTCAAAATATAGTACTATTCCTGTAGGCTGTGGGGAAAAGGTTGTTCTAGGTAATTTGACCTGGCACGACCAAGACCCAAAGCTATGCCATGGTCAGGAAATGTGAGAGTGATGCGCAATAAATTTCGTTGAAAAAAAAACATATGCTGGAATAACAAAAACGTAACGTTATTCTGCTGGAATAAATTTTGTTCAAGCTAATCTGACGTGGAGCCCCCAAAATTACGCCCTTGCTGCATGGGTGAGTGCAGAAAATAACTATCGTTATTTCAACCCAACAATCTAAGTCGTTGAAATATGGAAAGGAAATGTGAGAGCGATGAGCAATTATTTCGTTAGAAAAAAAAAATATTGCTTGGTTAATGAATATGTAATATTATTGCAGTTGGAAAAAATGTTGGAGAATACTGAAAATAACATTCAACCATCATTTCAACAAAACTATCTCTCTCTCTCTCTCTCTTTTTAATTTTTTTTTTATGAAAGAGGTTTTAATTAATATTTTAAAATTACTTTTGTTTCCTCTCTTTGCTCGCAATTCATTATGTTCTTCAAAAAGTTTCATTTCCCTTGGGAAAACCTTACCAGTTGTAGGTAGTTCCTTAGTCCTTACCAGAAGAGAAGTGCATCCGTGAAGACATCGCTGCTAATTGAGCGGAGATCCATGACGGTGAACTCTACTTTCATGAGTGTTCCTGTCTTGTCCAATGCTACTACTTTTTTTCCAGCCAAATATTCAAGGGCATCGCCTCCTTTGATAAGAAGCCCAATCTTTGCTGCTTTTAACAGTTCATAAATTAAACGTTCCTCCAGGTGTGGATAGTATCAATGCAAACGAACATGCACTCACTTACAGGACCAGATCCGACTGGAATCATTTAGGATTGCTAGCTCTGGTCACCAACGGAACAACTGCAATACCCGCTGCTATCGTCACTCCTACTTCAGTAGTAACGCAGTATCTAGCTTCATCATTCAATCTTTGTTATTTACTTACTTTTCTTTGTAAATAGAGCCAGCTTACCCGTCGTGTAATACTTGGCGAAGGAGTCTATCCATGTCTTGGTTTTGGATCTGCGATTTTTTCCCCCGCCCTTTAAATAGCCACAAAAGCATCATACCATCCATGTTTAGTGTGCCATGCAGCCCAAACAAGAGACTGTGGCTGCTGCTTGAAGACAGGGAAGGATTCCCCTGTAAAACTCCACTCCTCCCTTCCACCACAACTCCATCGATTGGGCTCAGTTCCCCAGCTTTGAACGCCAGGACGGTATTCACTTGCACATCTTGAGCATCCACAATTTCGTCAGTCTCAGTTAAGATGGCCTCCTGAGGAACCATCCTCATCAGTGATATATGACATTCCGGCGTTCGCCTGTGGCGAACAAATTATAACTTCAGGTCATCGTTCAAACATCTACCCCATAATTGTTTACGAGTTCGTTCGGCTGCATATTTCTAATGTTTCTATTTACTTATTTGGTTGCTTCGAAGTTTAGATGAGTATGGTAATAATACCTTGCGGCTAGCTAGTGATTCCAATTTCCAACCACTGTGCAATGGCGAAGAGGAACACAATGAACCCTGCCTCTGAGTAGTCTGCAAGTGCAACTGCCACACAAAGGAGGAAAACAGATTCAATTGCTATGCAAAGACATGCATGCACAACAGCAAATCCAAGAGAGCATCAAATTCACAAACACGCAACTTGGATAAACTGAAGTCAGTGATTAAGTTGTGATGAAACGAATAGAAATTTGTTCACCACCGATTTGGAGCAGAGATATGAGGAGAGGATCATGGACCACAATGACAATCTGGGAGAAGGAAATACTTTCCGATGGCCTCAAGATGTTCTCAACCAGGAGGACTTGGGAAGAGCAACAGAGTCCCAGGACACCAAAGCAGCTGCTTTTTATTTTAATTTTTCCCCAATTCTTAGGGCTCAATTGCGACCCTTCCATGATCTCTCTCCTTACCTCACCTTAAATCTAACCAGAAACTTTAGATTTCTGCTTAAAAATTAGGAAAACCAGGCAGATAAGCAGGGAAGAAAAGGAAGAAAGATTTTTATTTTCCCCATAATTAAGCTTTGGGGGAGGGGGGCAATGCTTGCCTTCTCAGCTTGGGCCTGGTTTGATTTGTGTGCCGGGCTCAGCCCGACACGCTGACTTGACGGGCCGGGATGTCATACTTAGAAAATTTTGCTATTAAGAAAATATGAAAATTGAAATTCATATAATTATACCGAATAAGAAATAATCTTTATCTGGTGGTGGGAGAATACTTTGTGATTAAGATAAATGATGTTTGATTCATCGTATCAATCATTCAGTTGGTAACAATAACCATGCCAATATCAATTTTGCTGAGTCATAGAAGCATCAATCATTCAAGCAAAGATTGATAATGAAATGGGAGAATAAATTAACATTTTTTTATTTCGATGCATAAAAAATATTTTCTTTTCTAATAATAAAGAGTTATAATTAAACTTAGGGCAGTAAAGACTGACTTTATTCTTCATGCATGCATAAAACGTTCGAGTTAGAGATGGAAAATAACTTTTAGAATTCAATCTGGCAGGTTGAGAAAATAACTTCAATTTGTTTGTATGTATATATATACCTAATATATATACATTTGTTTGTTTTTATAAATAAGTATATTTGATTAATTTATTATAAGTTCTAAATTATATTAATATCACATCAGTGTCACATCGGTTGGTATATAACTGTGCTAATAATTAATCAGTTCTTATATATCTAAATTATGTAGGCATTGTACATTAGAAATGTCATCCAATATAATCAATTAGAAATAATATGACATTTATCTTTTAATTTCACTAATAATATATAGATAACATAAACATTTTTATGCATACTAATTATTTTTAATAGTCAGAATTCTAAACTAATAAATTTAAAATAGTGGCAGTACGTAATTTAATTTTTAAATCTTTCCTTTATCAGATGACCTTTCTATAGGAAATAGAAACACACGTTTAATTTGATGGACTAATTAAGTATAGGTTTGTGGCTATGTAACGACATTCACATAAATTCTTTTGGCACTTGGCCAAAGAACTTATTACATAAATTAGGTTAGGAGAATTTTCATTGTCAAAACTTTAACTTTGTATAATAATATTTCAAAAGAAGTTTAAATTTACCACTATCGTCTCCACCAAGAACTTCACATTGATAAAAAATAAAAAAAAAAGACTTATTATTTATTAACGTAGGCAGCCAATTTATTGGGAATTAAGTACTTAATTAGCTTCATAATGCTAAGATATAGCATTCGTGCGTTATTAACTAACATACACAGATATATATCTGATACATGAAGCCTTTAATTTTGGTCCATCGCAAGGAAACATACTTCAATTAAAAAGGGAGACATTAATTATCCACTTCATTGGCCCTTCTTGAGATCACTGGCACTGCAATGACAAACCATGGAACTCGATCTTGCCTCTGCATTCGCGCAGCTGTGGCAAATAAACCCAGTACTCCATATCAATTCCTGGGAAAAAAAGGATCGATCGAGCGTGGCCACGTACGGATTGAACGATCGAGAACCAAATATCCATTGCAGCAGCTAGAAACAGCAAAAACCATGCCCTGGCCATGACGCAGATCAGAAGCATATATCTATCTATATAGCCTGGTGCTGGCCACCAGTACTTGAAAAGGATGCATGCCTTGCTAATTTTTTTTCAGTCATCTCCGTGGATGCACCAGCAGAGGAGCATGGTGGCGCAGCGGCGCATGATGTAGATCCTCGCTCGCTGCTCCTTTACCAGCGCGGCACACCGCCCGCTGAGCCCCCTCCTCCCCTTCTTCCTTGCATCCGCCATGGTAATTAAACGAGGCTGAGGACGAGGCTCAAGCTTCATCTCCAAGGTTTTAGTCTCTAAGGTTTTATATACACAAAAAATGCATGCATTGGAAGTTGCTTTCACTCCATGGAATTAAAATTAGAAGGAAAAAAAAAAAAAAAGGGATAACGAGCACGATTTGACTTGAGTCAGAAATTAAATACAGAAGAGAAGGCAGGGGACCTGAACTTGGTGCAGCTGTGATGCATCAAAGTGTGGAGCCAGAGAGGAAGAGAACATGGCGAGAAGATTAAACTAATCCTCGCCTTGTTCTCAAAGTGAGAGAAGAAGTGGGAAGGTTGCTTAAAATGCGGAAGAATGCCGATGCAAGACGAAGCAACTTGATACGTGAAGGGGACAGCTTGCCGGTGGTTGACTCAGGTTTCGGTGGCAAATTTTGGCGGTATATATATCCCATACAAATAAACTACTATACTTGGTTTTAAGCATTAAAAGCTTCTGAAACCATATTCATGGACTACTTCAACTCATGCATTCTTAATTCTTATGCATTAGGGTTCGCGTAAGAGTGCGAAAATGAAC
Organism: Wurfbainia villosa; assembly: GCA_025175895.1. Lineage (NCBI taxonomy): Eukaryota > Viridiplantae > Streptophyta > Magnoliopsida > Zingiberales > Zingiberaceae > Wurfbainia > Wurfbainia villosa. Next base: position 670,657 of record JAKLTH010000280.1, read on the forward strand.
GGCAGAATGGGTTTTTCAGTAATCTTTTGGAATTTTATTGAATGCTCAAGTTTGGATCATCCATGCATGCTTAGAGGTCAATGTATTAGAAGCAGTCAGTCAACTGTATATATAAATGTAAGCAATTCACGATGCATGCGTAGCTAGCTGTATTTGAGAGCTTAATTAAGGACATAGCAAGATGCATGTTATAATTATATATGGAACCTTCATATGACCCAAAGCTAGCAGAGATATGGTTCACATATTTTGGGATCACGTAAGCAGAGGATCTAAAACGATCTACTTGGATTTGATCTGCCACCTGTGGATTGTGATTCTGATTCTTTAGATTAGATATCTACAGCTCATCCATTAGCATCACATGTCTGTCTGTCAAAGGATCGGTCATTGGAGACAGGCCTATCTTTCAAAGATTTGAGTGGAAGTGGCTGCGCGATTGAGATGTTCCTCAGAGGGGCGGCTTCATCGATCTATTGCCTGAAAACTGATCTTCTGTGCTTCTCTCAATCTCATTTCTTAATCTCCTTTAAGGTAGAAACTAATTAATGCATAGAATTAGTTGATTCCAAGAAAGATTTTGTCGATTTTAAGTAGTTTTAAGTTGAGGAAACTTCACTTTGCACCCTCATAGTGTCGAAATTATTCATTAAGTAGTTTTAAGTTGAGGAAACTTCACTTTCAAAGATTTCATTAAGTTAGAATGAAATGGAATTTTGATAATTGTGGTAATTAAGCAAAGTGAAATTTTGTATTTTATGTTTGGAATTGATCTGTTTTATATATTTTGAGGTTTCAACTAATTTGCTTTTTGAACACACCGGAAGTTATAATCATTTCAGTCTCTTTTTTAGAGGAAAGGAAGGATTGACCCGGCTCATTTATTGAGAAAAATCATACTGATTGATTGGAGAGGGTGGCTCTAATGATCAACTTTAGTGCAATATTTGGCATTAATTTATCTGAAGTAAAATTTAATAAAATAATATTAATAATAGTCTCGTTTCCATTAAAAAGGATTGATCAACGTCATTACTGATGGATGCATTAAAAACTTTAGTGTAATATTTGGCATTAATAATAGTAAAATTTAAAAAGTATTAATAAAATAATACTGATGGATGCATTAAAAACTTTAGTGCCACGGTGAAACCACCTGCTCGATCAATCCTCGCTTGCTAGCAACCGTGAGAACCACTACCTCTACATGTGTCCTTACGTGACGATGCCCTCTGCTCTCAACGACCCAGATTATCTGCTCACGGTCACACTCTCTGTGTGAGCGACTCCTCCATGATGCAAGGGCCTAGGGTGGACGGCATGGTGGAGGCTGACCGGCGAGAGAACTGCGCATGGGCTTTTAATTTTCTCCAAAGTCCAAACTGCTCTCACTCTTCATTCATTGATGAACATGAAATTTTCATCACCCTCTTTAACCCATCTCTAATGCCAGCCTTTGTTGCCAGAGTCAACGTCGAGCGCTCCCCGACAGCAAAGAATCCAATTCTACGAGAAATCTTCCTTTGACTATAGAAACGGTACAGGTAAGTGCAAAGAATCCAATTCTACGAGAATTGCACAATATTGATAAAATCCTCCATATGGAGTCATTTTCTTCAAAAGGGATGATGGCAAGGCCTACTCAAAGAGAAGCGATGAGTAGCCAGAGAGCTAGCGCAGACGCACATAGAACCAATTCTGCATGATGAATCCGCCGCTTCATTAATGCAGACTCTGTCCGGTTAGGATTGGCTTCTTTGTCACAGCTTCAAGGGAACCAGTACTTGAGCAGAAGAGTCAAGTCAAGAAGAAGCAACGACTCAAAAGTTCGATTGTGAAAAAAATCTGCCTGATTGCTCAACGTAACAAAGCGTCGACCTCAAACTATGCACAATATAAATTGGTGTTCGTTAATTACAACCATGGAATTTTCACAGTAGAAACAAAATTCACATTTTCAATACTTCACTGCATTTACAACAGCAAGGTGAATTCCTAAAGTTTCGACCCTTCTTCACTTTTACTTATCCTAACCGGCTTTTACTAAACTCTAAATTCACCATGATGCACAGTTTAGATATCTTCCCATCTTTCCAATACACCATCAGAAGTCATGATCCATCAATATATATTTTCAGAAAGCTTGGGATCTGAAACTCTTTGGCCCTGTGAAAAATAGAATACTTAACAAGATAGTTTTCCCATTTTCTACGGTGTTAATTGAGTTTTGTTTAAGTCAACGCTACCTTCCTCCCAATTTTTTTCGCGCAGAATCAGGTCGACCATACCTGGGTCCTTCATCAAATCCTTCACATACTATTTCACCATTTTCATATCTGAAGCATATCACTCCCATTTCATGATCCTCAAAAACCTGATCACAGATGGCATTAACTTGAGCAAAAATTCTGTTTCTTGTTTTCTCAAATCCAAGACTTTTTCAAAAAGAAATTACCATACCTTTATACCTCTTGGTAATTTGTTAATTGAAACTGATGCAGCAGGAGTTGTTTTGCTGTTATGGCACAAGCAAGCTCTCCCTCTCTTCCCAGTTGAGTTTCTTGGAATGACGATGTTGCTGTGAGACAATGTGATTGCCATGGTGATCATTCCTCTTCAATTCTATCAGGAGAAGTCAATGAGGAAAAGACGACCTTTGGCTTTATATATCTACGAAACTATTGGCTCTTCATGACCCAAATTAGTTTTTCCAATTCGATTAATTAAGTAATTATCAAGCCATGCATTGGTTACTCGATTGACAAATTCCTCTTGTTTAATGTGAAGATAAGATTATTAGTTGCAAGGTCAATTCCACTTCCATTTTTTTTTATTATCCTTTTCCTGTTGCACTCGTACCATCCCACTGTTCATGCACCAAAACGCCAATTATTTCAGGACAAGTTTTTTGAAGGGATAATGCATCAATTTTCATAATAGAATTGAAGGAAATTTGAGAACGTTGATGTCGATTAGGTTGGAGGAAAATTTGTAAAGCGAAAACAAACAGAAGCAATTCTACAAAGTCTTTTTTTTTTTTTCTTGTATCGATCGAGAAAACATCTTACACCATATAATCCAATCGAGAAAACTATTGAACAGTGCATTTTGTAGAAAGTTCTTTTAATTATTTCTGAAAAAGTAAAATTAAATTGAAGTGACATCAGCACGTACTAGTTATGCAATTTGTCTTAGAAATTCATAGGCTGATTTATCAGAAAATCATCCATAATCGCTCCAACTCGAAATTATTGAATCATCAATATCCTGGTACAATAAGATTGTTGAAACTGAGTTATTCAGAACCTTCTTTCTCTGGGAGAAACTGCTTCTTAAATGTCAGCACAAGATCACCGTATTGCATCTGGTTATCTGCAATAGCCATTTTTTTCTTCTCCTCAAACTTGATTTTATGAGTTAGTTAGCTCAAGTTTAGCATTGCACAGCCGTTGCAGTAATGATGCTAAAGGAAAATGACGAGAACCTTTCCTATCTTAGCTTGTAGTCGATGCTTGCTAATTAAGGAGAACTCCCTGTTCCTTTTCGATAATAAAGGCCATCTTCTATTAGCTTTGGCCTCGGCCCAATGCTCTCATTTGAAGAATTCCCGAATCAAAGCTTGCGATGGTGCAGTTTTAATTAATGTTTTATTTGGATCGAGCCATGCATGAGCATAATAAGATCTCATTGTGAATTTCCAAATTGGTATTCCGAGCCCTCCCAATACAGCGATCTTGGATCATATATAAGTAGGTGAGCTAGGCTTGCGATAATATAGACAGAATGGAAGGCCAACATATCCAGCTTAGTCATCTATTTCACAATATAATTACTAGCACATGGACGCTTACCTATTAGGAATAGACTGGACTTCATTACGGATAAGACATGCGTTCGATATAGACAGACAGAGAAGATATAATTAAGAGCATCTCTTCTTCTGATGCTCAGTGACACACCACCTACATAGTTGGGAATGACCCGACCCAGGAGATGACCACACCAATACTTAAGGTCTTCATTCAAGCAACAATTCAGAAATACTCGGATTATAACCATAGGGAGATACTAGGCGATGCCATGCACGGTACATTTTATATGGTTGGCCTATAATGAGGCCATTTTTGAGGGGTTGTCTTTTGATATGGAGGACTATTTTCTGAAAGTACGTACAGACAGGATATACAGCATTGAATATCTATTCTGATCTGATAATTTGCTAGAGTTGATAAATGCTCAAGGCTTTGCTCAGTCGGTCACTGTATACAGCTTTTGTTGAGTGATACACCAATTTACTTATAAAAAAAAAAAGTGGGAAACTGTCATGGTCTTCGAATAATAGACCTCAACATTTTGTTAAGCATGAGCGGCAACTTTTGAGAGAAAAAGAAAGGCCACGAATACTTATTGAAAATTAGCATGGTTGTGAAGCAGTTCAATCAAATGGATACCCTGTTCCCACCACCAGTATGTATGTCCCTAGGATTGGAAATAATTTTTGATGTCAATTCTTCTTGATGAAACACTGACATGGCTAGCTGCAGCCACCATGGCCAGATCCGGATGCAGTAAATTATCGTTTTAATAGATTCGGACAAGTAGCAAAAGAAAGGAAACACGAAAATAAACTGAGGTACAAGCTTCAGTAGTGCCATCAAGGATTTAAGGTAAGCTAAGCTCGACTCGTGTGTAAAAGTTACTCCAACAACTTGAGCTTAAGATTGATTGGATCATCATATTGTTGACTCGTCCTTTTTCTTTTCTTTCTGACAACTGAGCGGAAGTTAGAGCAGTATTCAGCAAGGTCCAAATCATGCACACTGTGGAAAATTTGGAATTCTGCATCGTTTACAGAATAAGGGTTACGCGTTAAGAAAGGGAAGGATTTCTAATGTTTTCTTCAAAGATGGAAAGGGGAAGAGCACAGGCAAAATAAGGACTTGCCAGACGGTGAAGTATAGCTGATAAGTTGCTGATCTTAATTCCTCTCAAAGCAACTATGCTTCAGAACTAGCAGTTTGGCAGATCCTGTTACAAAATTATCGTTATATCAAGTTTCCATCGCTTTTACCTTTCAAATCATGTGGGGAATTTGTTGTGTAAGTGTGGTTTCATTTATTTAATCTTTACTGAATTTCCTTTTTGCTGGTCCAGCTCTGTGTGGTTCTTCTTAAGAAAGGTTTTAGTGCTGCAAGGAAGGACATCAATGAGTTATAACTCTTCCTACGACACTAAATTAATTGCCAAAAATCTTTTATTTTTCTTTTTTACTAAGGTATGTAACAATCTTTTAGTAAATTATGATCTCAGAAGATCATCTCTCTTAGAACAGCTAGTTATCCTTAACTTCTGTCACGACTTAAGATCAGCTAATCGCAGGCTGATGACAATGTTCCTTTGAAGGGAAAATAGATGACACCATCAATCAAAAAGAAATCTTTGCAGATTTTAGCTCTATTATATCTTTTTCTTGAGTACAAGCTATTTCCACCCTATTGTTTATGTGTGAGGCTCAAGAAAACCATGGAGGAGAATGAAAGCAACTGCAGAAGCTATATTCGCATAGCTTCCTACGAGACTTTATCTCCTTTATCAAGACAAGAATTCCAAGTACAACTTACTTCATCTATAATAATCAGTTTGCTTTATAAAATGCAATACAGCACTTCTATGACAGTGCAAGCTCAGTAAAATTTGAACTCCGGAACCTGGAGTTGTCCTTCATTGAGCATTAGGAAGGATGAAATAAATAAAATAAGATACTAATTACAAACATCACTCCAGTAACATTTTGTGCTTTCTAGCAAAGAATTGGATTCTAATGAACTCTGGTACACAGAAAAATGGAAACAAGCCATGTAGCCTTTTTGAAGCATACTTGGCTTCTCTAATATTAGTTGGCAACTTGGCAATAGAAGAGCATCTGTTACGTTGATGCACCATTTGAGTTGTTCCTCCTTCTCTCCTTTCCACGTGGAGTGTTCAGTTACCAAGCACAAAATTTTTCACTAGTTTAGTTAGCAATACTGAATTATATGCCAAATCCTACTAACTTTTAAGATCTACTTTAGCATTTAAGCCATTATTGTCAGCTTGATTGAACAGGATCACTTCTTTTCAAGATAAATTTGCTGATGCTAGGGGGTTAATAGCCTCTTGACGATTTGATTGATTGCGTTCGTTTTCTTGTCTATAAAAATATTAGTACGCACAATAAAATACAAATGTAAAGAAATAAACACACAAAATAAACAAGCACAATCACGTCACAAATATTTTTACGTGATTTAGAACTTACGGTTTCTATTTCACAGTGACGCTTTAGTGATCTATCCTATGAATTTTTCTTTCTCGATATAACACCGGAGGTGAAGAAACCTCTTACAAGACTTACAAAAAGAATACAACAACCAAATACAAATACAAATAAAGAACACTTTACACTATAAAAGTTGGATTGCTTTGATTTTTGATTGCTGTGGAATACTTTGAAGATTTGGAATTGCACCTGCACTTCCTCTTCAAAGAATCACTGCTTTCCTTCTTCCTATCAAGCTCCTTTTAAGTCATGTGTTGAGCTGATTTTTCGTCGATTGATCTTATCCACCAGTTGATTGCTCATCTATCCATTGTGAAATAACGTTAAAAAATTCTCAACTAGTCGACTGTTCTGACCCAACAATCGACTACCATAACCACCATTCGAATGTTATAAGTCAGCAGTTGACTATCAAACATTCTGTATCTTGACCACTTAATTTCAGTCGACTGTTAATGGTCAGTTGACTGCTAAACCCTAGCAGTTGATTGACAGAGTCACAATTCACAATTGAGCCTCAGTCGACTACACGATTAATCGACTGAGTTATAACCTCGGTCGACTGTTCGAGTCAATTAGGTTTCCCGAGTGTCGTGCACTCAACCAGCCGACTGGTCAATACCATCAGTCAACTGGTAAATCTCAAATATGAGATTTAACCCAAGTATGATCCCTTTATACTTGATACTCATCCTTAATATAAACCTAAACTTTCTTGTCATCTTCATCAGCCTCACGCTCTCAAGGTTTATCTAAGTTTTCTACGACTTGTTCACCCTTCGCACTAGTCTCCAGGTGCTTCCATTGGTTATGTTATGTCATCGAATCTATTTTGCCAAGAGGTCACGCCTCCAGAACTTCTCAATTGTCAAGCATCAATGTTTAAATTTTCACCACCAAGACTACGCACGAACTTATGTAGCCAAGACTATACTCTTGGATTTTTCCTTTGTCAAATATTCATATTTGGACTTTCACCGTCAAGACTACACCCTTGAACTTTTCCTTTGCCAAGTATTCATACTTTGATTTTCTCTTATCGAGACGTTACTCTTGGACTTTTCCTTCTTGAGTATCCATGCTTGGACTTCCCTCGTTAAGTCTTTAAATTTGAACTTCTACTTGAGTATCACTCGAAATAGGTCACTCTTGACCTAAGACTGATTGCTCAAACAATTGCTTTCTAACAAACTCTTTCGTATGATTTTGAATATTCTAAATATTCACTTGTTATATGATCAATATATAGTCAAATCATATTGATAAATAAATTAACAATCACATTGTCAAATATTAAAATCTTATTTAAATCCCACTCGAATTTGATTGATTTTGATCTATACCGATTGCATGAATTTCCTTCTTTATAGGAATACAAATCTTGTGCTCTTTTCTCCCAATTTCTTTAATACATTCAGGTAAAAGGAAATGGAAAACAAAAACAAAACAAAACAGAAAATATAGATTAGAAAGCGAGAAACGCAAAGGCCTTAAATGAGATGTCGTCTTCGATACTTGTGGTTTCTAAACATTGCTGATTCATTATTCCTGCTTTCTGGTTTGCTTCGTAGCCTCATCATACCCAATCATCTTTTAAAGCTACTTGTACCAGCTCCTTCCAGGTTCGGAATGAATATATATCCATGTTTGTTTATTATGAGGCAGAAGAGCAGTAAAGAAAATTAAGGAATTGAAGGTACTTGTTTCATCACTATATTTTGGTTACTTCCTGATCTTTGCGATGTTATACGTTCTTATTACTCGCAGTGACTGGCGTGAGGAGGAAGTTCTTCAGGTAAACTCATAAGCTCTTGATGACTCCATTGAATGCTTTTCTCATATTATATTTTGTCTCGCCATGGTTGTTCAAACCAAACTCGGTGCTATATCGTTGCGACTATTCAATTAATTAGCTTGGCCCATCTCTCACATGTCGATCGGCAGCTTTGTTAATCCAATTTGGTTGCGTCAATGTGTGCACTTTCTCAAATCAGGAATTCCAGTCACGAAGACAGAGACTGAATAGCCTCCTCAAGGATTTCAACATGTCATGTGAAACAAATGATGGGTCCTCATGTGGCCACCAAGTCGTTTTAAGTACCCATCACTCCCTCCCTCCCACTCAATATCCTACCAATCCACTGCCCTTTGAAGAGGCTCCACAATTCCGCTCTCTTCGATCCCTTCCTGCAAAGATGCTTCCTAGAACTCAGAGCATCTTCCATGTAGGGGAGGAAGGCTGGGAGGCCACCAAGTCCACTGCCGCCTTCGGAGAGCTCGAACGCAGCTCGAGAGGAGCAATAATCGAGCGACTCGAAGGGCTTCGGATTCTCATTCAGCATTCCGTGCGCCAATCGAACGTCGTGATCAAGTCTTCGCTCAAGCCCTGCACGCCTCACCATTTGCCCTGCCTCAGGCCTTCCTCTGCCACACAGTTGGCCTTTCTGAAAACTTGCTTCCTCTGCAAAACTGAGCTGAGTCCTCATAAGGATGTCTATATGTATAGGTAGGTATTCAACTATCATTTCCTCAAGCTGTTTTATGAATCTGAGCTTTCAAATTCTTCAGATTTCTTTCTTTTTTTTCTGTTTGATTAGTTTGTGTTGCATGCATTAACTAATTGTTGCCGCGCGAACTTTTTTTTTAAAAAAAAAAAAGCAGAGGTGATCAGGGATTTTGCAGCGAAGAATGTCGAGGCCACCAAATTTTGATAGATGAAAGAAAAGAGATGGAACTGCTGAGCACGAGGGAGAGGTCGAAGGCTATTCATCATCGTCGTCTTCGCGAATCTGGTCGTCATAAGAGAAGGATTTTGGTAGCGGCGTAGAAAAGAATTTGAAGAAACAAAAATAAGAAGCCTGTTTTAATAATCTTTGCTTGAAATTAACATAAACGAACGCAAATTTTTGATTGAAAGAATGTGGGAGGAGAGTGGCATTGCACAGTTGCTTGTTGTATCTTGTCAATTAAGTTACGATGTGTGAGTATACATAAATTTGTGGCTAATAAACAGGCAAACAACTCCCGAATTATTCCGCGTTGCAATCCACCGCGGGAAAGGTATATACTCGGAAGAAAACAATCCAAATCTCGTTAGTTCGTTATCGACCGTCATATGGTCCTGTTTGTGCCATGCATTATCACAGGATCGATGCGTTACACAGTGACAATGATACGTGCAAAGCTTTCTGTTTAAGAGTCAATCTGTGCGGGTTTGATTTTATTAATAAAATTTATGATAACGTTATACTAGTTATTTGTTAATAAAATATGATTAATTTACTTCGACTACATTTAATCATTTGAAGTTTTTTATAAATCTTTAGACCATCTATATAATTATAAATCTAAACATTATATTCTCCTTTATTATTAAGAAGAAGGAAAACAACAAATGCTGATAAAATATCAAATTTGTAACTTTACGAATTTATCAATATTTATGGCGCTGCTGCTTCTTACGAATTGATGTTTCGCATTGTTAATTAATTAGATGGATGGGCTCCCGCTTCGAATTCGCCGTTGCCGCGCTCTGTTCATCCCCGAGGCTGCTTTCCTACTCGAAGAGCTCAATACTTGGCGCTGTTCCGCGTTCCACCAACCTCTTGGATTCGAAGGTAGATGCGGTGGAGAAGCACTGCGCTGCGCTGCTGCGAACCGCCGCGCGAGTTCGATCCGTTTTCGATGGCAAAGCCGTTCACTGCCGCATCGTCAGGACCGTTCCGAGGCCCAGCCTTTATCTCCTCAACTGCCTGGCCAACATGTACTGCAAGTGCTACGCCCTGCCGCACGCCCTCCGCTTGTTCGACGCAATGTCTCACCCGGACGTAGTGTCCTGGAACACCATCGTTGATGGCTTCTTCCTCGCCGGCCTAACTTCCGATGCCTTGGCTCGCTTCAGAGAGATGTTTCGGTGCGGTGTCGCTCCTGATGAGTTTAGCTTCTTCGGAGTTCTCAAAAGCTGCGATCTCGGAACGGGCTATGCCGTTCATTGTGTTGTAGTCAAGTTTGGTCTTGGCGACAGTGCTTTTGTCGCGAATGGTCTTGCCGAGTTCTATGCTGAGTTTAATCTCCTGAGTGACACGATGACAGTTTTTGAAGGTGTGGAGCGCAAGGACATTGTATTGGTCAATTCGGTCATCGGTTTGCTTGCTAAAGCTGGGAATCTTCAACAAGCTTTTACAATGTTTTGCAATTATGCCCTGGCTGCACGCTTGCAGATTGATAGAGCTACTTTTGTAAACCTTTTGAGTGGGGTTGATGGGTTTGAATTGCATAGACTGGGTCTTCAAGTTCATGGTCTGATAATTAAGATTGGATTCGAGGATGGCGCTGTAGAGAATTCCCTTGTCAGGATGTATTCTAATTGTGGATTTACATATGATGCACATGATTTGTTATTATACTCGAAGAGCCAGAATGTGATATCTTGGACCAGCTTGATAAAAGGGCGCGCTGATCAAGAACAATTTTCAGGAGCATTGGATGTTTTCTGCCAGATTTATCATAATGGCATGTTGTTGGATGATGTTTTACTAGCTTGCATTCTCAGTGTTGCAGCTGCTTCTGAATGGCTGACACTTGGTATTCAGCTCCATGCCATCGTTATTAAACATGGTTTTGAGTTGAACTACTGCATCAGTCATGCTTTGATGGATATGTATGCTAAGTGCATGTCAATGCCAGAGGTCCTGAAGATCTTCCGGAGCATTGGTGAAGACTCCAATGTTTGTTCTTGGACTATATTGGTTTCAGGATATGCCAAATGTGGCTCTTCTATGGAAGCACTCAAAACATTCTACCAGATGAACAGTCTAGGTATCTGCTCTGATTCAGTTGCATGCATCAGTGTTCTAATAGGTTGCTCTGATCTGCAAGCTATAGATCAAGGTGAACAAGTTCATGCCTATTTGATTAAATCAGGCAATGACACTGATCTCTCAGTACAGACAGTGTTGATTTCTCTTTATTCTGAATGTGGAAGACTGAATGAGGCTGTTAAGCTGTTCGAAATGATGGCTACACATGATGTCGTTTCATGGACTGCACTCATTTCAACATACGAAAATCTTGGATGCAATGAAAAAGTGTTTATGTGCCTTAAACAAATGTTGCATGCAGGAATAAAACCAAATCACTTCACTCTTGTCAGTGCACTCACAACCTCTGCAAAACTAACATCTGCTCTGGCTGGGAAATCAATTCATTCTGCTGTTATAAAAACTGGGCTGGAAGAAGACAAATACATTGGAAGTGCACTTATTGACATGTATTGCAAATGTGGAAGCATTGGATGCGCACTAAGATACTTCAGTAGAGCATCTAAACATGACATTATTCTCTGGAATGCTTTGCTTTCAGGGTATGCTCAACATGGCAATGTCCTAGAGATGCTAAAGGCTTATGAGAAAATGCTCGGTCATGGAATAGAGCCTGACAGCATTACATTTCTGTCAGTCCTCTCTGGTTGTAGCCGTGGTGGCCTCCTTGACAAAGTGTTTCAATATTTTGCAAGTATGAAAGATAAATATGGAATTATACCACAAATGGAACACCATGCTTGTGTTGTTGATGCTCTTGGACGTGCTGATCTGCTCAAGGATGCAATCAATTTCATTGATGAGATGGGAGTTGCTCCTGGTTCAACAGTGCTACGGACGTTAATTAGCTTTTGCATTGTGCATGGACATGTTAAATTAGGTTTGGCCTCGGTAGCAAAGATGATATTGCTGGGTCAGATGGATAGTTCAGCATTTGTGTTACTGTCAAATTTGTATGCAATCGAAAAAAAGTGGCATACTAGAACAAAAGTTAGAGATGCCATGGAGGTTGATATCAAGAATGCAAAGAAGGTTGCAGTTAGCTGGATTTCATAGTACCTGACTGGTGGAAATTGGACCTGCATAATATTGGATTGGATTGATGTTGCAAGTGCAGAAAACTTTTCTTTGGTGATGAAGCTTACTAATAGTTACAAATTCGTTCAAGAGTGTGAAAAATGATGTAAAACTGCTGTATTTAAGCAAGTTCTGCCATCAAATTGGAGAAACACCAGAGATAGTTAGAGCATTTGTGGATGTTCTGTTTTATCCACAGTAGTAGCTATTGGCTAAATCATTGTTCAATAATAGTGCAAATCAAGTCAGGTATATGTCTCCTTCTTCCTGTTTGTATTGCAAGTTTTTTGATAAATAGAGAAGAAACTTGCTGATACAATTATTTCTGTGTAAAGATACCCTTTGAAATGTGCATAATGGATTGTAAAATTTATTTCACACTATTTAGGAAACAGCAAGAGGAAAGTTCAGAAGAAGAGAATGAGGAGGGTGATGACAAGGAAAGGAAACAATGGAAATGGAAGAGAGACTAGGTTTATGTTTAAATTTGAATTTCTCATATTTCTAAGTCGCCCACAAACCTGTCCTAGGGGCAAAATCCTATGAATTCATTTCAATCCCATACATGATGCACCGAATTAGAAGACAAGTCTTCTCCCTATTAATCTTCTATAAGATTTTAATTTTGCAAAGACCAAAATTAAATCAATTGCATAAGAAACTTCCCACAATAAACAAAATGCCTTGGCATACACTGATATACCAACCACAGTAGCTTGGCAGAATGAGAGGTGTGTATCAGACAAGTTTTTAAGACTAGCCGCAGGCGTTTATTTTCTATTTCTTCAAGTCTAAGCATAAAAAAAAAACAAGTTCTATCCTTGTCACTGATTCTCCTTCAACTACAATGATTCCCTTTTGTGTACTCTTTCTACTATCTACTTAAATCCAGATGCCTCCAAGTCTCCAACCACTACCTTTGTCACACAACCCATCATTCATTAGCTGTATTAAATTCCTGGGTTGTTTACTTGACATCGTGATTCATTTAGTCATTTCAAGTACATGTCTTTAAACTCAGGGAATCAAATGCAGGCCATAAGTTGACGAAGACAAACCTCTGCCCATCTTCTCACAATGATTTATGCATGGCTGATCTAAAAAGAATTGTTAAGATATTTGAGGCAGACCTTCTGGAATCCATTTATTAATTAATGCCTGAATGTAATGCCTAACCATTTCTTTGATGCATTCTGATCCCAGGCAGGATGGTTTTAAAATCTAAATGGGTGAAAGAGCCAGATATAAGCTATACAAGAAAGTCACAGGTTAGCAGGAACATAATCAGCTAAAGTATTGGCACGGCTGGTCGCTGAGTGCTTGCTCTAGCTTTGGCACACCTAACAAATTCTGTATTGTATATAACATTGAATTTGTTCTTCCATGACAGGCTAGAATTCGCTTGCAGAAGCAACTCAAAGAGTAGTAGTTCTTGCGCATGCATCAGTTCTACCTACCAGAACAATCCTTAATTAATTTCTTTGTTTTGGTTGGCGACTTTATGGAATTTGTGGGCCGCTGACAGCTAATGCAGTGGAACATACCTATCTATGGGTATAATATTCAAGCAACTCTGCTTCAATCAGGTATAAGATCGAATATCCAAAGTATACTACACTATCTTTATGCAGTTGAATACTTAGATTAATGTTTGTTAAGCATTTTTTTGGGATGGAAATGGAGTAAAGCATAAATCAACCACTTATGTTATTGCAATAATATCTGTATATCGAAGAAAACTAAGGACTCAGATATCTGATGACTCATAATTGTAGTGATATAAGTTGTATTTTTCGTACTATGTTTTGATGAATCTCCCTCCATGCAGTCTATTATCTTCGGCGCGAAATAATGCATGGTCGTCCTTATTGTTGTCTCCCATGCCTTGATGTTGGGGAGCTCAGCTTATATATGGTTCATTCCTTTTGTCACTTTCAATCAACATTAATTAGTTGGCGTTCAAGCAATAAAGCTTCTTCTTAACATATGTTTTCTTATATTTAATAAATACGTATTTGTGTGTGTGTGTGTGTATGGCACAAAGCTTTCTACAATTCCCATTTCAAAGTGACAAAACATTCTTCTCAATCTCGATGTTAAATGTATGCGCTCTATTTATTAGAGTTGCAGTCATGTTTATCTCAATTTGTAAAGTTGAATTCCTTTTGGCCATGCAAATAATTCTTTATGTGGCATGCAACCAACCCTGCGTTATTATTCTTAATTCTGTAAGGCAACCTCATAAATCAACTTATTACCGTCATGAGTTCGTCGTTTCTAAACCGTAGATTTGACCGGTTCCCTAAATAATCGAAAGTCAATTCGGTCTTAGTTGATATAGGGAAAATCCTTCGGTCGCTTTAGATTTTGACTAGTTCAATTGAAAAACTACGATCCAAAGGGGTTGAATTCGATTAATGGAATGACAAACACATTAACATTTATTTAATTGAATATGTGGTTAAGATTAGAAACAAGGAACGCTACATGTACTTAATTCACCTAAGACTATAATTAAAACTTCATTAATGTTATTTAATGTAATAGGAATTTAACAAGAAATATACTTGTTAATTGTTGTCAATTGTGGCACTGGAAAATTGTCCAGTTGATGCAATTCCAATTTTTTTTTAATCAAGGTATTTAAATTTTTAGTCCGATTAATTTTTAAGAATGATCGATTCTATTTTACGAATCTTTGGAATGTCTTATCAATAACTGAGCCAAATAAAATCGGAGTCCAAGTGATCTCCATCAACTATCAAGGATAAATCAAGAAAATACTTATAATTTTTTCATGATTAAATTCGGATTTTACAGTCCTATCATTCTTGAATGATAGTTCAATATTAAATTCGTACTTCATCCACCTAATAAATTTTTAGGCTCAATATTATCCGAATAAATTTTTTTTAAATTCATTATCGTAATAAAAAATTAAATTATATTTTTCTATAAAATATCTTTTTATTTTTATCACTGCATAGTGCTTGGGGTGATGCAATTCCTCTCTTAATTCCTCTCTTAATTCCTCTCTTGCACTGTCCCAAAGTAGCTTCACGTATCAGGGTCAAGATTGGTATACAAATTATACGGTATTTGTGACATTAGATATTGAATTAATTTTTAGCGGGTATAAAATATTTGGTTGAATTTTTTATTTTATCCATACAAAAATATTATTATTTTGTATATGGACACACCGCATTACTCCGAGCCACAGCCACGAATGATCTCCGACGTTTAATGGACAAAACTCTTTGTTGTTATGCTAACGACGTCGCTTTTGTCTGTATTGGCCGGTTCATCTGCAGAGCAAAATTGATTTAACCGGTTCGATTTTAAAAATATTTCGGAGGGGCCCATTCCCCCCTGCCGCCTTTTTAAGTCGCCCCCTTCCTTCCCCTTCCTCCTCCTCCTCCCATGGCGAAGGGTGCGGGAGGGAAGCTGAGGAAGCTCAGGTGTATGATTAAGCGCTGGAACTCCTCCGGCCGTATAACCCGGTCTAGTTCCGGCGCATCCTCCGCGGCCCCCGCCGCTGTTGGGGCCTCCTCCCGGTCTCAGGACGGCGAGGGGTGGCTGCACTCCGCGTCGTTCCACAGCGACGAGGTTCCGCCGGGGCTCCACCCTGTGTACGTCGGGAAGTTGCGCCGCAGGTACCTCGTGAGCGACGACCTCGTCGGCCACCCACTCTTCCGGGCACTCGTCGAGAGGTGCAGCGACGACGCCGACGCGGAGACGGTGGTGGTTGGGTGCGAGGTGGTGCTGTTCGAACACCTGCTGTGGATGCTGGAGAACGCCGAGCCGCAGCCCGAGTCGCTGGACGAGTTGGTCGAGTTCTACGCCTGCTGATGGAGGCGGAGCAACATAACCGCTGCGCCGCTAAAAGAAACTAAGCCGCAGGGTATATATTAGATATTTCTTTTATATAGGGTTGATTCTGTAACAATGCATAAAGGAAAGCGCAGAATTCAAAATTGAAGGGAGGATTCTTAAAAAGTACCTATTGACCAGTTTGAATTACTATTTAGTCCCTGTGCTGAGGAAGTGTATGCAAGTTTCCTTTTTACTGCTGGCTCTAATTTCGACAATTGCAGATGTGTTTCAAATTAAATTGTAATTTTCTAATTTCACCAAATAATAATGATCAAGCTTCCGAGAACATTTAAGATTGTCGTCATTCTAAGAATTTTCTATTTCAAATAATTATTAATTTTTCTGCTGTTTATTCTGAGAAGTTAGGTGATGAGGTGAGGATCACTGAAGGTCCTCAACGAGGACGACGAGCAGGTGTGGTAATCATGATACTTTATTAATTTCCTTGCAATTTAAGAAGCGGATCATCGCTGTAAGATTAGTTTCGATATATTTAAATTTAAATTTTGTGATGTATTATGTAAGATTAGTTTCGATATATTGAAATTTCAAAAATCAACTGGTGATATGGTTCTACTGTTGTAAAATTAAAGAATGAATTCCAAACACGACGTGAATGTAAGACTAGTTCAAAGTGTCCTCCAAATGAGGTGCGCTAAAAAAAAAATAGTAAATGGAGAATTAAGAATTCAGATCGGAAAGTAGAGAAGGAGTGTTTTCGAGAGGAATTGAATTTTAAATCTTTACGATTAATTTCTATATATTTATCAACTGAACCGAACTCTAAGAGCAAATGGAGTGCGCTAAAATAGAAAAAAAAAATTATCTATCTGGATAACTAATAGAAAATTTCTATAAAATCGAATCAGTTACTTTAGAATTAATGGGACCTAAAATCTAATTAGGTATCCAATATCAACTAAAAAAACGACTAGTTCAAAATGTGAGCATGAGCAGAGGAAAATAAAATATTTATTTTATTTCTTGATAATAAAAAATAGTTATTTCATAAAAATTCAAAAAAAAAATAAATCTAAATAACTATTACTGCTCATCAAAGAGACTGCTACTGCTAGTGTGAAAAGGACAATCCAGAGGAACGTACATAGTTTAATTGAAAATTAATTAGAAAGTTCAATTTCCAGTGGAGTACAACGTACGCAGTTATAATAAAAGCGGAAGTAGATAAAATAAATAAACAGAGGGGAAAGGTCCCGCTTCAAATTGGATATTTCTCCATGTGTATCCTATTTTAAAAATTAACAAATAGCATATCTATTGGTTGTATTATTCCTTTAATTTTTAAAAATCAACACTATATCTATGTTGAATTATGAAAACAACCTTAAAGAGTAAAAAATCAATACTACAATAGAAATTGATTAAGTTTATTAATACATTTTAGTTAAAATTTATTAACAATCTATAGAAATTTAAAAGGAGATAAAGAAGGTATATAAAAAGTTTATTTTATAAACATATTTGATTATAAATATCTTATGCGAAGCTATAAGTGTGTATCGATGATTGACACACATATTGAATTTTAAAATTAAGCTGTTCGAGATTAGAGAAATTTTGAGAATGAAAATTTAGGACATTGTTGCATACATAGATATTTCATAAATTTATAGGACTTGTATTGGATTAATAAGAGTTTGCTAAGTCTATCGATCATTCATAGATCTAAAATAATAAAAATTATGAAACTTCGACATGAAGTATAAAAGAAAGATATATAGAAAATTGATGTGATAAATAAATTTGGTTAATTATAAGTCTTTTATATCTGTAAAAGGTTGGAACCGTCAATCTAATGCCCCCATCAATTTGTCCCACGAGCATTGCAAGGAAGGTAAATCACGAAGAATCTTATAGGGTTTGACGTGGTAGTCAAGATGTTGGACGTGGGCAGTTCCATGAACTGCGCGATGGCAGTTCGTGGAACCGCCATCACGCACGCACGGCATAAGCCGTGCGTGCTCTCATTTCTAAAAGAGTGTGTGGCGCGTCCAAGGGGATAGAGAGGTTCGGCTGCGAAAGCTTCGTTCGTTCTCAGACGAAGAGGGTGAGAAGCGTAGAGAAACGTCCGGCGAACTTGGTTTTGTGGAAGCGCGAGGTAATTTCCGGATTTTCACCGTGATCTTTCCTCCGACACAAGCAAAACTCCAACAACAGGTATATCGTTCGACAATGGTATCAGAGCAGTTTATTTTCTGAATTAATATGATACCTGTTCTTGTGATCGCCGGAGAGATCCACTGAGAACAGAACCTCTATTCTTGTTAAATCCGACGCCGGGCGATCCGGCCGCCGTTAAGCGAGCATCCGTCGCTTCGGCGGCGGGCCGGCGCCCTTCCGGCCCGGCCTCGGAAGAGGCATGGCTGCCGACGCCTCTGCGACACACAAAAGCGGTCGTTGGCGTCGTCGGAGGCGAGCAGCGGAGCGTACGCCGCGAGGCGATAGCGAGGCTCTGGGCGCGCAGGCGGCGACCGGCCAACGGCGCTATTATCGTCAGGCCGAAAGCGCGTGTTTCTATTAAATAAATAAATAAAAAAGTTTTTTTTATTTTATCTGTTTCGTACAGATATGGGATAAAAAAATAATAATAATAATTTTTTTTTATTTATTAATCTGTTTAGACAGATTATATAATTGGGTCAAATTTGATGGGCCTTAAAATTAGTTGGGCTTAATTGGTTAATTGGGCTTTATTTGGGCCGAATTAATTGGGCTGTTTTACATGGGCCGAATTAATTGGGCTGTTTTACATGGGCCGAATAATTGATTAATCTGTTTCGTACAGATTATTGAAATTGGGCTTAATTAATAATTGGGCTTTATATAGGCCGAATTAATTGGGCTTTGAATTTAGCTTGGCTTAATTGGGCCTAATTAAATAAGTCTTGAATCAAATTTTAATTGGACATAGGTTCAATTAGTTTGATTCTAACAAAAGACTAAGTGTCCAATTAAATTTACACAAGTGTTGTGTGTAAGGTTGACTTTGGTTGACTAAACTCATAACTATGGTTAGATGGATTGTTTTGGAACAATTAGAATCTGACATAAATAACTTTAGGATAGAACTAGTATATGACTGTCTATGGGTCAAATAATGATAGCTTAAAATTCAAGAAGTGTAGTTCTTCTTGAAATATGTGTATTTGTTCTGTGCCTTGATTAATTGAAATATACCGGTATTTGTACTGGTTTTGTCGGTTATGTACTGACATGAATTATTTCAATTTTACAGATGGCGCGGATGTATACCACGATAACCCGGCGCGATGTGTTGAGCAATCGGTATAGGGAGGCTATCGAAGATTTGGACTATGACCCTTACCATGGAGTCGTTGGACACATTGGGAAGCTGGACAGACTATTCTGGAAGCTCGAGATGCAGGAGTTTCCAGTATTAGACAACTACGAGATTTGGCGTTGATTCGTTCATTGCGGACAATCTTCTTTGGCGATGCGACACGACAATTTTGGGGGTTACATGAAGGACGTGTTTCATATACCCAGTTGTTCACAGAGCTGATAAACTACGCTGACTGTGAAGAGGATCCTGTCGAAGACCCTGTGGAGGATTTTGGTTCTCGGATAGTGAGGTCTTTGAAGGACTCTATCGAGGCGGCATGTGTTTACTGTGAGTGTCAGCAGAAATCTTGTAGTTGAGTCAGACGAGAGGACATGTCGTGATTATTCTTTCTTGTTGGGGCTTGTCTAGTGGGGCGATGTCGCTTATCTAGTCTATTAGGAGTTATTTTTTAGTTTATGAGTAGGAAGAATGTAATCTGTTACATTCTAAGTAGACTTTGTTATTTGTTAACATTGTACAGCATGTTTATTTTAATGATATGTTCATTTAATGATTAGTTCATTTGATTCTACATGATGCATGATTACTAAGTATGCCCTTGATTAGTTCAAATGTGTATATAATGATATGTTCATGTGTAATATCATGCTGTAATAATGATTAAAATCATTAAGTGGGATGTATGTAATAAAATATGTCAATATAAGTCTGATTGACACATACAAATGATGAGTGATAACGTAGTTGTCACTTGATTTTGTAAACCAAATCAGATTTATCTTGAGTTCATTTTTGAAATTACATACATAAAAGCATACACTGAGTAACTAAATAATGTGTTTATTTATGTTAGGTTATGACAACTAAAAACATCATAGCTGAACTGAACAAAGGTGAAAAACTGAATGGGGATAACTATAAGATATGACACCTCAAGATTCAATATGTTCTTGAGGAACAGGAAGTTCTAGAGGCTGTTAATCAGGTTATGATGGAACCTGTTGAGAGAATGCGACCGATCTGAGCGTGACCTTGATGCCTATAAGGTATGGAAAGGAAGGATTCCCTAAGGGAATATTGATAAGTTGATGGTGGATGACCTAGTGTTAGAGTATGAGCCATATCCTTGGCTCATGCATGCAGGTAGCCCTTGAGAGAGATCTGATGGAATAAGTCCAGGTAAGCTTCGATGACGATCAGTTTGGCAATACAAGAAGCGCCCGAATGCAACGATGGTTCAACATCTCAGGGAGATGTCGAACATGATCCGGGAGCTGAAAACTGCCGGTCATGAGTTAACCGATGAACAACAGGTTCAGGCGGTTATTCGTTCTCTTCCCGATTCTTGGGAGACCATGAAGCAGACTTTAACTCACAGTGAGAGTATTAAGACTTTCGCTGATGTCTCACGGCATGTTGAGCTGGAGGCTGAGAGAGTAGAATCCGCGAGGATTTCTGGCCAAGCCTATTTGGCTGCAGGCTCTGCTGGATCATCTGGATCCAAGAAGAAATGGTACAAGAAGGGAAAGGGAAAGAATAAAAACGTTGCTACTGCTGCTGGGAAGGATCAAATCAAGAAGAAGAAGACAGGGAAGAAGCCTAAAAGCAAGTTATCTTGCTTTAATTGTGGCAAGAAGGGTCACTTTGCTCGGGAATGTACTGAGCCTAAGAAGGTAACTTCTAATCTGTCTTCTGAGCATTTTGTTGCTAGTACTGTGTTGATGGTTGATTTTTATTCTTTGTGGATTATAGATTCGGGAGCAACCAACCATGTAGCTCGAGAGCGGGTTACATATGTAGTCTGCAGTTCTGCGTAACAAATGGATCTATGTAGGAAACAATACAAGAGTCGAAGTCAAGGGAGTCGACACTTGTAAACTTAACCTTCGTGGTGGAAGTACTTTGTTTCTGCATGATGTATTGTATGCTCCGGAGATTCGAAGGAATCTTGTATCTGTTACTTGTCTTCTTGATTTGGGTTACTCTGTAAATTTTTTCAGTCGTTGTGTAGAACTTAAGATTGACTCTGTGTCAATCGGATATGGTTATTTATCTAATGGTTTTATGGTGCTAGATGTGGTGCCTGATGTGAATTGTGCGATTCATAGTTGTTTTTCAAACATTGCTCTTACTAGTAATGCGGATATATCTGATAAGGTTTGGCATGCTAGATTGGGACATATAGGACAAGATCGCATGAATCGATTAGCTAGAGAGGGTTTATTGGGCTCGTGCTAAGATTAGCTTATCTATGTGAGCATCTTCTTTGGAAAAGCAACTAGGAAACCATTTGGAAAGGCTATTAGAGCAGACTTGCCATTGCAATTGATTCATTCGGATATTTGTGGTCTGATGAGTGTGAAGGCTAGGCATGGAGCTTCCTACTTCATTACATTTATTGATGATTTCACTAGGTATGGTCATGTGTATTTGATTTCTCAAAAATCTGAAGCGTTGGATTATTTCATTCGTTATTTGAACGAAGTTGAGAATCAAACAGAACGTAAGGTTAAGACCTTACGACGCGGCCGTGGAGGTGAATATCATGCGATTTGTTCAAGGCGACATGTAATGATAAGGGATTATTAGGCGACTAACGATCCCAGAACTCCACAAAGAAAATGGGGTTCTTTGAAAGAAGAAATAGGACTCTTCTTGAAATGGTTAGGTATGATGATGGCAGCTAATTTCTTGGTCTCTATTGGAGATGCATTACTAAGCGGCGTATATACTTAACAAAGTGCCTTCAAAATCGGTTCCATCGACCCGTATGAGCGTTGGGCCAGGCCGATTTGAGCAATCTGAGACCCTGGGGGTCAGCTGCCTACGTTCATGATAGTTCTCACAGATATGGAAAACTCGGACCTAGAGGTAAGAAGTGTATCTTTATAAGATATTCTAATACCTCAAAAGGTTATGTTTTTATAGGTGAGACGTCAGATGGAACAATCTCTGAGATTGAGTCTAGAGATGCCACTTTCCTAGAAACTGAGTTCCCAACAAAGGGTGAAGTTGATAAGACAGTTCCTCTTTTTGAGGAGGATGAGTCGTTATCAACAAGACAGGTGTCTAGTGGGATACCTGAACCTAGTCAACCGAGTGGGAGTAATGTGCCTGATCACGGGGTGACTTCTCAACAGCCCAACTTACGGAAAAGTGTTCGTAAGATCATACCTAAAAGGAGGTTTGATATTGAGAATGAGGCAATGATGACACTCCCAGTTGACGAAGATGAACCTCAATCAGTTGAGGAAGCGTTGGGATGTAGAGTTAGAGATAAGTGGAAAAGTGCAATGGAAGAAGAGATGGAGTCAATGATTCGGAATCAAGTTTGGGAGTTAGTCGATCTTCCTCCTGGCCGAAGGGCTATTGGGAATAAGTGGATTCTCAAAATAAAGAGGAAGTCTGATGGATCGATTAACCGATACAAGGCTCGTTTGGTTGCAAAAGGATTTACCCAAAGAGAGGGTATTGACTTTGAAGAGACATTTTCTCCCGTAGTGAAGTTTGTGTCAATCCGAAAGTTATTTTGGCCTTTGGGCACATTATGACTTGGAATTACATCAAATGGATGTCAAAACCGCTTTCCTTAACGGTGAGCTTGACGAGGAAATCTATAAGGTTTCGTTTGCTTTAGGCCAAGAGGATAAAGTATGTAGATTGAAGAAATCTATATAATGGGTCAAGCAAGGCCAAGACAACGGAACATAAGATTTAACAAAGTGGTTTTATCTTATGGTTTCAAATGATCAACGAGGATCATCAGATTTTCCTAAAGAAGGAAAAGGAAAGTATGTCATTTTATCATTATATGTTGATATATCGATAGCAGGAAATGACATAGGTTTTATCAGAAGTCAAAAAGTGGTCTTCACAATTGACACAATAGATATGGGAGAAGTCAATACATCTTAGAGTAAAGATCATCCGGATCGATCTAAGAAACTTTGGGTTTGTCACAAGAGTCTTATATTATTAAGATGTTACAACATTTCAACATGTATGCAAAGGAAATGACACACGAAAGGTACTTTTTGAGCAAAAGTATGAGTCCCAAGACTAAGACTAAATAACCGACATGAATAAAAAATCATATGCCAGTGCCATAGGTAGTTTAATGTATACTATGTTGTGTACTCGTCCCGATATCAGCTATGCAGTGGGCTTAGTCACTCAAATAAACCAGGATCGAGACATCGGAAGGCAAAGTGAAAAGGATTTTCAGATATCCAAGGCGACGCATGATTATTGTCTCTGTTATCAAGGATCGATATAGCCTTAGGGCTATTCAGATGCAGATTGGGGGACTCGGATGATAGAAAATCAACATCGCTATGCGTTTGTTGAATGGTGGCGCCATCTCCGAAAGAAGAAATAGCTGTGTGGCCTTATCTACAATGAAAGAATATGGCATGTTCAAGTTGCATAAGCGATGCTGGTTGAGGAGGTTCCTAAAACATTCAAGATTGCCGAGAATGGGAGTCCAAGATCGTCTATTGTACTAAGCCGCGATAGCTTTTTCCAAGGATCCCAAATATCACAGCAAGGGCAAGCATATAGCTATAAAGTACAACTTTATAAGGGATATTGTTGCTAAAAAGAAGGTGATTCTTGAGTATATCCCTACACGAGCTATGCCACAGATCCTTTTACTAAGCCAATGACTAGAGAGTCATTTAATGAGCATGTAAAGTCCATAGGACTTCGTAGAATGTAATAGTCTTGTAATGACAATTGAATATAATGAGTTGATTGTTTTGAAATGCTAGTCATAATCTATTCAGTGTATGTTATGTTACATTCTAGTGATAAGATCTCGATAAGCATGTTGAAGGTGTAATGATCGGGTCCTCTCACGACAATCATCTTTATTCATTGCATTTAATAGAGGTAAGACCGATGCTTATAGGTCAACCTATGTGGTTGTTAGCTTTGGAAGTCGTAAAATTTGTTACATTCCTATAAGTTAGGTCGCTTGATATTTGTATCAAGATAAGATCATTTTGTGATAAATGATCGAAGTAAATGAACCCACCATTTACTATACCTGTTTTGAGCCAGATTAGGATTCATGTGTTGAATTCTGGATTAGACATTGGGAATGTCTAGATCAAAATCTGTACGATGTTAATTTGAGGAAAACATGCGCTCTTTATTGGTAAAGAGGACAACATCGTAACATGTGAATCATACCACATGTGCTAAGACGACAATAAGGGTAGTAGGAGAATGGATCCCTATTTCTCTACTATGTGAGCCCTTTGAGATTATATATATGTTGATCTCAAAAATTTGCCCTTTGTAACTATTTAGGTGTCTACTTGAAGTTTTAATCAAGGTTTGCTACTTTAGCATGTCTACCTATGACTATGGATGATTCGGTCTATGGAACATGTCTAGGAAAGCTATTGATTAAAATGAATAGATTCACACTAAAAAGGAAGATTAAATAAGTTTACATCTAATGGGTATTATTCACTAGTCGACTCTTTTCTGTTGTGTACAGAAATGTTTGTGAATATTTGGAATATGAGACATGCTCTTGACATGATAGTCAATTTAAGGGATTAGAGATGTTCATATTGATGTAAATGAGATTATTTAATCTGGGTAAATAGCAAGACATGAATGTTTCAGGTAAACGGTTATGTACCACCAGAAATATGATTGTGTATCATCTGGAAAACGACTATGTGTCACCTGGAAAATGGTTGTGTGTCATAAGATAAATGGTTTTGTACCACCTGGAGATGACTCCGTGTCATCGGGAGAATGATTATGTATCATATGTAGAGTGACTAAGTTAGGCGTAACAACTTCTCTTAGCATGTATCACTCAATGAGCAGCTATGTAAGGTGTAACAACTTTCTTAGCATTTGAATGCTCAATGTCTGCGCACGAACCATTTTCTAATTTGATGTTTCATTTAGTCTTTGAGACTATTGATCAGTTCTATTAGTCTATTTGGGATAATAGATGTTGCTTCGATTTAGTCTATGTGACTAAACACCTCTTCTAAAATGGTCTGTGTGATCATTTAGTCTATGTGAATAAATATCTCTTTCTAAAATGGTCTGTGTGATCATTATTGTCTGTGTGACATACCTTGGACGAGTGGGAGATGTTGGACGTGGGCAGTTCCACGAACTGCGCGATGGCAGTTCGTGGAACCGCCATCACGTAAGTCGTGCGTGCTCTCATTTCTAAAAGAGTGTGTGGCGCGTCCAAGGGGATAGAGAGGTTCGGCTGCGAAAGCTTCGTTCGTTCGGCAGTGACTCAGACGAAGAGGGTGAGAAGCGTAGAGAAACGTCCGGCGAACTTGGTTTTGTGGAAGCGCGAGGTAATTTTTGGATTTTCACCGTGATCTTTCCTCCGACACAAGCAAAACTCCAACAACAGGTATATCGTTCAACACAAGATACATATGAAGGTCATCTGAATTTAAAAAAGAATTTTAGACCTCTTTCGGAATTGACTCATACCACTTCTGCAAGCATCGATATGTCTTAACCACCACATCATCCTCGTGGAAACTATGAGTCTCTTATATGAAGCTATAGATGTATATCAATTGACACGAATGTTGAATTTTGAAATCAAATTATATAAGATTAGAGAAAACTTTTATGATGAAACTTTATGTCATTATAAAAAATTATTAAATTTGAATTAGATTTCATAGAGCTCGCTAAAACTATCAATCTGTAATTTAAAATAGCGAAACTAGAATAGAGTCTTAAAAATGTAAATAACATGTGCAATTTTATTTTTGATTTTTATATTGATTTTTAAAATTCAATATTAATATAGTACACTACGTAATTTTAAACTTTGACGAAAGAATAATATAAAAAATAAATACGTCCTTTCATAATTGTTAAAGTATAATACTGTCCCAGAGCAACGGCGTGGTGGTTATAAGCGAAGGACTCCTCTGAAATGACCTGGGGTCGATTTCGCCCTGACAGCGCGCGCTGGGCGGGTGGAGGTGCTCGATGGCCCCTCCCGTCCCAGCACGGTCGACCCATCAGGTGCCCACGAGCCCTCACGCGATGGGTCATCCGTCACCCTGATTTATCCTCGTCAACCGGTG
Organism: Wurfbainia villosa; assembly: GCA_025175895.1. Lineage (NCBI taxonomy): Eukaryota > Viridiplantae > Streptophyta > Magnoliopsida > Zingiberales > Zingiberaceae > Wurfbainia > Wurfbainia villosa. Next base: position 697,168 of record JAKLTH010000280.1, read on the forward strand.
GAGACTTTTGTTGAAGATCTTGGGACAGGACCGGTCAGCCCTGAGAATTAGTGGGCGTAAGTCCGACACCTCAAGTTAATCAAAATAATAATAATAATAATAATAATACTTCTTTTAAAAAATACTAAATTTTAATTAGATGCACATTTGACTTTCGTCGTTGCTATTTGCATTGTAACGATGAATTAATTCCCACATTAAAATTACTCTGGATTACAAGATAAAGAATCGAGCGACACAGGCATATTGCAGTATAATTCCCCATAAAGAATATTAAATATTTCATCGCCCGTGTTGGATTTCCTTCTACAATCGCATGCATGAGAGATTAGAACAAGCGTTCAGCATCTTGCAGAGAAATTTCAATATAAAACATTTAGAATGATATCATCCACACTTGGAGAAAATTAAAGCAATATTATTTGTGCAGAGCCCAACAGCCTAAACGTCGTCGACTAATTTAATGGCCTGCAGGACGAGATCTGCTTGCGTAATGACAACGTAAGACATGCGCATTAGAAAGAATTAAGTTGCCGATATCTGAAAAGAGGATGAAGAGGCACGGAAGAAACATGAAAGAATAAAACAGACATGTGAATTTAGTTATAAGAGTACGTCTGACATGTGGGCCAAATTATGCACGGTCAATTGATTTAATAAGAGTGTTTTTCTTTTATCGGTTGTGATATTTGGTATAGAATTAAATTTGTTAAATTTTTTATTATCTGAAAATCATTATTTTCTAAGGAAAAAAGGAAGGGAAAAAAAAAGTGACATTGGCTTTTATTAATTCAAGGAAATAAAGTGCCATTATTACCACACCTGCTCGTCGTCCTCGTCGAGGACCTTGACTCCTCCCCTCACCTAACTTCTGATAATAAACAGCAGAAAATTAAATAATTACTTGAAATAGATTTATAAAGAAGAAAAAAATCCTAAAATTTCTCAGAATGATGAAATAATCTTTAAAAAAAGTTATAGTGAACTTGATCGTGTAGCCATCGGTGTGATGATTAAGATGGAAGGATGATAATTATATTAGCATAGTTAATTTGTTTTTATGCGTATTGTGTTTTGGGCTTCTAAATATGAGTCTCTTCCACCGTTAGAGGAGTTTGGATCGAACCATATATATTATCTTTTAATATTATTATACTAAATGGTAATTTAAACTGGTTAATAGATACTTTTGTCCTTTCCTTTATGCATTCTTACAGAATCAACCCTACATAAAAAAAAAATATCTAATATATACCCTGCCCGCAGCAGTAACGTTTCTCCGCCTCCATCACCGGGCGTTACGTTAGCTCCGCCTCCGACTCCAGGCGTAGAACTGGACCAATTCGTCCAGCTACTCGGGCTGTGGTTCGGTGTTCTCCAGCATCCACAGCAGGTGTTCGAACAGCACCGCCTCGCACCCAACAACCACCGTCTCCGCGTCGGCGTCGTCGCTGCACCGCTCGGCGAGTGCTCGGAAGAGTGGGTGGGCGACGTGGTCGTCGCTCACGAGGTACCTCCTGAGCGACTTCCCAACGTACAACGGGTGGATCCCCGGTTGAACCTCGCCGCCGCGGAACGACGCGGAGTGCAGCCACCCTTCGTCGCACTGCGACCGGGAGGAGGCCCCGGCAGCGGCGGCGGCGGAGGATGCACATGAGGTCTAAAGGTGCCTCATTTCCTCTTTTTTTTTTCTCTGTCAAATTCCCTCTTGTTGTGGTTCTCTTAATCTATTTTCCACTGTTTCTTCGCTTGCGGCGGCGATTCAGGATTACTCTACTTCTGGCGTCGGTTTCTTTGCCTTCTTCCTTATAGATAATTGTCCCAGATCTGTTTTTTCTCCCTTTTTTCTTTTTGCATTCCCGCAAACAAGTGGCATTTGAAGAGAGACGATGGAGCATCAGCGTTTCCTCCTTTCTAATAAAGTGGTGTTTTGTCTTAATCTATCCTGAATAGTCGTGTTGAGTCTGTAATCTTCCTTGTTGAAAAAAGAAACTTCGCTAACAGATTCCACCTTTGTTAGCTTATCGGCTAATAGCCATGAAAGGGATGGGAATGAGTTGCATCATCTTTTTGCTTATTTCAATTAGATGCATCCACTGTGCATTTGCTCCCGCAGATAACTACCTGATTGACTGTGGTTCCTTGACCAATACAACCATCTACAATCGAGTTTTCGTCGCCGATGTTTCCCTTTCTTCAACCTTAACTCCCTCCTCAAACAACCTAGTGAACACCTCTAGCTCGGTGCCTGCCTCCTCCTATGGCGCTGCCCTGTATCAAAATGCTCGGGTCTTCACAGTGAAATCCTCCTACTCCTTCCAAATCAATGCTCATGGCCGACACTTTGTTCGTCTGTACTTCTTCCCGTCCGTCTACGGAAACTTTAATCTCACTTCGACAATCTTCATTGTGTCTACACAAGATGTTGTCCTCCTGGACCACTTCCAGCCTCAGGCGAATTCTGCAGTTGTTGAGGAGTTCTTGGTGAACATAACTAGCGATAAGCTTATTCTTACATTTGCGCCGACAGGAAAAAATTCCATTGCCTTTGTGAATGCTATAGAAGTTGTATCTGCTCCTGATACCTTGATTGCAGATACCGCTACCATCGTCAATCCTCCCGGTAAGTACCAGGGTTTGTCAGGCCAGTTGTTAGAGAAAATTTACAGAGTCAATATGGGCGGGCCGCAGGTTTCCCCAAATAATGATACTCTGTGGAGAAATTGGGACGCTGATCAGAAGTTTCTGCTTAACAAGGCACTTTCTCGATCAGTTAAGTTTCTAGGAAAAATCAGTCATGCGGAAGGAGCAACTGAGGAGACTGCTCCTAATATAGTGTATTCAACAGCAACCGAATTGGCCGCCTCAAATACTTCAAATGCTCAATTCAATGTGACATGGCTGTTCAACGTGGAAGCTAACTCAGCCTACCTGATAAGGTTTCATTTCTGTGATATTGTCAGTAAGGCAGCTGGAAACCTCTATTTTAATGTTTATGTCAATTCCTGGGCCGTAGCTAGTGATCTCGATCTTAGTAGCGATACGTTAAGGAAGTTAGCAACAGCTGTTTATAAGGATTATGTTTTGGAGGCTAATGATGCGTCAGAGAAACTTGGCATTAGCATTGGTCCTTCAGTTATTAATGGTGTTTTGCCGGACGGCATACTCAATGGCCTCGAGATCATGAAGATCCATGGTTCTGGCAGTTCCCCAGTTACACCACCTGGTTCGAAGGAGAATTTTGTCATCATAGTGGCTCCAATATTTGGAGTAATTGCAGTAGCCATCGTTGCTGTTGCTCTTTGCTTAATCCTTAGAAAGAGAAAGCTTACAAAACAGTATTTAAAATCTTGGGTGCCTTTGTCCTTCAATGTCTTAACATCTCATAGCACAGGAAGTCGAACTTCCAATGGAACTGCATTTACACTCGGTCTGGATGGAAGCTTTGGTTATCGTCTGTCTTTTGCCATCCTGCGAGAAGCAACAAACAACTTCGACGAGAATTGGGTGATTGGTGTTGGAGGTTTTGGGAAAGTCTACAAAGGAGTGCTGAGTGATGACACAAAAGTAGCAGTGAAGAGGGGAAATCCGACATCTCAACAAGGCATCCATGAGTTCCATACTGAGATCGAGTTGTTATCGCGCCTGCGCCATCGTCATCTCGTTTCTCTTATCGGATACTGTGATGAGAAGAACGAGATGATTCTCGTTTATGAATACATGGAAGAGGGCACTCTTAAGGGCCATCTTTATGGCTCAGACGTGCCTTCTCTCAACTGGCAGCAAAGGTTGGAAATTTGCATTGGAGCAGCTAGAGGATTGCACTATCTTCATACGGGCCAAGCGAAAGCCATCATCCATCGCGACGTCAAATCCGCAAATATTCTACTCGATGAAACTCTCTTGGCAAAGGTGGCTGACTTTGGCCTGTCAAAGACCGGACCAGAGCTTGATCAGACCCATGTTAGTACTGCAGTAAAAGGAAGTTTCGGATATCTGGACCCTGAGTATTTCCGAAGGCAACAGTTGACTGAGAAATCTGATGTTTATTCATTCGGAGTCGTTTTGCTCGAAGTGCTGTGTGCAAGACCAGCCATCGATCCAACCCTACCAAGAGAGATGATGAACTTAGCAGAATGGGGAATGAAGTGGCAAAAGAGGAGAGAGCTGGAGCTCATTGTGGATTCTCGTATCGCTGGATCAATTAGGCCTGAATCTTTGAATAAGTTTGGGGAAACCATCGAGAAATGCCTAGCGGATTCAGGCATCGAGCGCCCCTCGATGGGAGACGTCCTCTGGAACTTGGAGTATGCTCTACAACTTCAAGATGCAGATGATGGTATCTCTGAAATCAACAGTATCAATAGGATTGCTGAGCTTTCGCCGCAAGTTCAAAACATCAATGCCCCGGAGAGTGCGGCGCCGCTAGAGGAAACTGCAACCTCACTGCTGGATAATCTTTCAGAAGTTTCCATGAGCAAAGTTTTCTCACAGTTGATCAAGTCCGAGTGATGGTGAGTCGACCGATCTGAGTTGGGCATGGCTCCAAGGAAGTGGGAGGCTTGCATGGGGTTGTTTGTTCAGTGTGTTTGCATAGCACTGTACATCAGGGTTAATGATTGTATTATGGTGCCTTTTGCTCTGTCACTGTTCAGATTCTATTTACATAAGCAAACTCTCCGTCGGGATTAGAGACTATGGTGCTGATTAAAAGTATGAATATGTATATAGTGTTTGAATTAGAATGATCCACTTCGCTGTGGCACTGAATTAAAAATTATGATGTCATTTTGATGTTGAATTTGAAAATTTAGTATCTGTTGACTGTTGTTGCTGGATTAGAAAGTTCAACCAAATTAAAATCTACGATAATGCATCGGAAAAGGTCCTGAAATTTTAATTTTTTTAATATTGGATAAACACATGATATTTCTGATCGAATACTAATGTTTTATGTTTGAGTATTTGTAATCATACCATTAACTTAATTATTTTTTCCAAATTTTTAAACGGAAAAGAAAATTCTAGCTCATTATATTTAAATAAATATAAATTATACAACAACAACAAAGCCTTACACTACAATAAAAAAAGCAATACACAACACTTAAAAGACAACACTTTTTATAAAAAGCGTTGTTGTTTATAGTTTAACAACGCTTTTAGTGAAAAACATTGTCTTTGTTTTAAAAAAAATAGCATAGACAACAGTTTTTATAAAATCGTTGTGTATTAGTGTTGTTTATTTGGGTCAAAGACAATAGTTTTTAAATAGCGTTGTCTTTGACATGTTTTTATTAGTAAAAGACAACGCTTTATAAGAAGCGTTGTCTATGAGGATTTTTTTAATTTCTACCGATTAAAAATTTTGATGTATGATTTAATTTCTATATATATTTATGTACGCTTTGTAAAATATAGATTATTTATTTAATGGATCAATTTTTTAAAATATAAAAAATAAATAAATTATAAAAATATAATTTTATTTCATTAAAACAAAGAATGAAATAAAAAATATCTTTGTTTTATTAATATTATTTTTTTAATTTTTTCCCATCGTTAGTTTTTTCCATGGTTATTTCATTTAAAAATTATCTATATTTTATTTATTTCTTTATTTTTTTTTTCCTTGAAATCTCTCGATCGCACATTAGGGTTACCCGCTTCTTTCTTATATTTCTCGTATCCGCGAGTTCTTTCTTTCCATATCCCATCGGCGACGATCTCGCTCTCTCCCTCGCGCGGAACGACCTTTATTGCTCTCTCCCTCATGTGGTCGCGCCGCTTCGCTGGCATATCGACCACTCGTGCCTCGATTCCCTTCATACTCTCATCTGTTAGAGTTCTCGATTCCCTTCCTATGTGTGTGTGTGTTTTTTTTACCTCTAGAATTGTGCTAGAAGTTGTATTAGAGTGATGATTTTTGATTTTTTTTTATTTCACTTTCGATGTGTTTCTCTTATACCGGTAGGACTCACTATCTCGAGCTTGATTATACTAGTCTGTTTCTCTAGGGTTTCGTTAAAGGGGTTTCCGAAGTCTTCTGTTGGAATAGTTTTGTGTTTGTACTGTAGAGGATGCATGTGCTTTCTTTCTAGAGATGCGATTATAGGTTTTCTGTTAAAACTTTTTTCTTGTAGAGTATGAAATAAGGTAGCACAACTAAGAAAAACCAGAGAGAATTTCACACAAATATGACATCCTATTTATCAGATAATAGAATTGCAAAAGGAGGTAACATGGATGATAAGCAGGCATTCAGCGAGTACTCAAATCTAGTTGAAGTGCACATCTCAATCGGCACAATTTGGTTCTCCTTGTTTGCATGTATAACCAGTATAAATCAGCTGTCAAACAAATACCAAAAGGTTGAAACTCAATGGCTCATGTGTAGCAAGTCAAAATAAGCATTAAGAAATTTTAATAACATGAGTAAATAAGGGGGAAAATGCAAGCTTTCTTTAGATATAAAAACGCGGCGAAGCAAATTTAGTAGTATCTTACAATTTAGAGACTAATAAAAGGAAAAGAAAAAGAAACTTTATCAGGTAGGCCTTCCCATTAGATTGAAAATGTAACAGGATAAAAGAATAAAATTTCAATATAAATGCAATCTTAGTGTAAAAATAATAACTGCACTTTATTTGTTAATGGTCCTTGTGCAAGATATGGTTTTTCATCACGTAGACGATGGAAACTATATGCAACTTGAGCATCCATTCCTAAACATGAGAATAAAAGTGTCTTTTCAGAAAGTTGAAATCTAACACCCAAATAAACGAAACATCATACATACCAAGTCTTTTAGCAGATAAGTTAAGTGGTGCATCAGTTGATCAACTTATTTTGATACCATGTAATATCGGATAAGTAAGAATTAGAATATTATTTTCAATTGCTTTCTTTTTGATAATTATTGAATTGTATGAAATAATTATGTGTTTATGCATAGTTGGCATTGGATTCTCACGATCATTGAACTGTACAAGGAGGTTATATATCTGTTGGATTCTTTAAATCATCGCATTCGTGATCAGGATTGAAAATATATAGTAAAAATGTGAGTTCATATGCTTTTTTTCTTAAGTATTTAATTTAGTAAATAAAACACTCATATATCAAATATTATTATTGTATGAAGGGCTTTAAGCTTGTTTAATTCAAACAAGGGGAGGAAAGGTAGAAAAAATATTGTGTGGGAAGTACTACAGGTATGTGTTAATTATAATCAAGATATATTTTAATGTATATAAATGTCATTAACAATTTATTTCTAATTAACATAGGTTCCTCGACAGCCAGATGGGAAACAATGTGCTTATTATGTGATGAGATTTATGAGACAAATTATTGAAGAAGTCGAAACTATCGAGAGAGATTCACTACGTTCAATAGTAAGATTATTTTGTTTATCATAAACAATTTGAAATAAACTATTTATGTGATTGTTGTTTTCATTAATATAATTTATGTGTGTTCACAGTTTACAAAAATGTCGTACTCTCGAGAAGAAATTGATGATGTGCGGTCCGAATTGGCAGAATGTATACAAGATCATATTTATGAGTAGGTATGCGCATTACTAAATGATATAATTTCGTAGCTATCTTTTTCCATTTCGTTAAAATTATATACATAAATTACATTTTCTTTGGTTTTCTGGATGTTGACCTATAAATTTATATGCAAGTTGCTAAGGATGGTGGAAGAAGGTAAAGTGTTTGACATTAGTTCATTTGAGTATGACAAGTTTGCTTTTTTAGTTATTTTAATAGACTTGGTAATCTGATCTATTGGCTTTTTGTACGGTTATTCACATTTATCTTCTTATCTCCCTTGTCACACATTAGTGCAAATCTTTGTTGCAAAAGAAGTTACATAAATTTAAATTTATTTTTTCTTTTCCAGACTGAAATGACTAGTTGACTACTGCTGAATCATATTCAGGAAAGTGGGCAGGAGGTGGAGCTTTTATTTGGACCAGGCTATACTGGTCTTCTTAACCTTGGAAATATGTAGTCATAAGCTATTGCTACTTCATCTACTTCCACTTAGTACATCATTTTGCTACAGATTGACTGCTCTTCTATCTTGTTTCTTTGTCAGTTGTTATATGGCATCAACAATTCAAGTGGTGTTTATAACATATGCTTTCATTGCTAGGTCTGTAATTTCACATTATGGACTATCAGCGCAGCCTAACAGTGTTTCTTATCTGACAATTTTCTGCAATATATTTGCCAATTTCCCAGATACTTCAAAATCTGAAGAAGCCTTTTGCTATGGCTCATGCTCTTGGGATAGTTTATGAGCTCAAAGCCACACTGGTTTTAGTTCCATCGTTGCAACTCCTATTAAGGAGTATTCTTGCTTCCTTCGATTTTAATTTGTCACCAGTGCCTGGCTCTAGTATGCCTTTTTTATGATCCATGGTGGTGCATCCATTTTCTGCTTATCCCATACATCTAATTCATCTCCTTGGATTCTAGATACATGGGTGTCTAATTAATGGGCTTCTAATTACATTTATGATAAACATAGGTTTCCACCTTTAAACTATTAGTGTGTCCTACTAATGTTACTATAGCTTTTTGTCATGGGTTAACGTTTGGAATGTTTCTCTTTCAACTATGTTGCCACTAGAGTTTATTTTCTGATTCACTTTGACTCACTTAAACACAATTCATTTTCTATTGGCAGATATATGATCTCCTCAAACATGGGCAAAGGTGCTTCCATCTTTCTGACGACAGCTTTAGGCATTCCTGAGGGTTTGATACCAGTTCAACTTAGGAGTCTTGGAGATTGATTTTGTAACAAACTTGGAGTATGTAGGTTTTTTTGTTTAATTTTGTAAACTTAACTTAGATCCCAAGTTTGTGGATTATTACTTCATACTTTTCTTTTTCATTATTCTTTTTCATTATTTGTTGATTATGCAATATTTACGTTTCAATTGTAAGGATATTAATTAGTTGTTAATGATATTTTAATTGGTGTTATTATAAGTGTTTAATTAAATAGATTATTAATGTAATATTAAAATGACAATGCTTTAAATTCATTGTAAAAGCGTTGTCGTTTCTAACAATGACAATACTTTTTATTCGTTGTAAAAGTATTGTCTTTGTTGTAAGGACAACGCTTTTGATTTGTTACAAAAGTGTTGTCCTTGAAAAAAACGACAATGTTTTTTCCCCGTTGCAAAAATGTTGTCAATATAAAAAATGACAACATTTTTTCTCCATTGCAAAAGCATTGTCTTTGCTAGAAACGACAACGCTTTTTTTCCGTTGCAAAAGCGTTTTCATTGTAAAAAATGACAACGCTTTTTCCCCGTTGCAAAAGCGTTGTCTTTGCTAGAAAAGACAACGCTTTTTTATCCGTTGTCATTAGTCGGACTTTTAACAACAGTGCCTTTAACAACGCTTTTGCAGCCACATAGACAACGGATAAAAAGCGTTGTCTATTAGCTTTTTTCTTGTAGTGTTATCCCACTAGGTGGGGTCGGCTATATGGATCCTTCTACACCATTGAACTCTATCCCCTACTATATTATCATCTATATTTAAATAAATTTTATCTTGTTTTATTGTTATTAACCAAGTCTTTTTTGGTCTTCCTCGTTTGATGTGTATATTTGGTATAGTTTCACATCGTCTAACTGGAGCATTTATTGGTCGTCTAAGTACATGTTCGTACCATCTTAAACGTGTCTCTCAGAGCTTTCCTTCAATAGATGCAACACAAAATTTTTCTCTAATGCTCTCATTTTTTATTCTGTCCATCCTCGTATGTCCACACATCCACCTTAACATCCTCATCTCTGCAACTCTCATCTTTTGCTCATATGCTCGAGTTGTAGCCCAACATTCAGCTCCACATAACATAGCAGGTCTAATTGTCGTTTTATAGAACTTCCCTTTAAGTTTTAGAGGCACTTTACGATCACATAAAGTACCCGATGCTTTCCTCTATTTCAACCATCTTGCTTGTATTCTATATAAGACATCTCTCTCAATCCCTCCATCATCTTGCAAAAATGATCCTAAATATTTAAAGCTCTCAATTCCAGACAACTCATCATCTCCTATCTTAACACTTGTCTCATTACGTCTAATATTGCTAAATTTAAATTCCATATATTCTGTCTTTACTCTACTAAGCTTAAAATCTTTCACTTCTAGTGTTTCCCGCCAAGATTCTAGTTTAGCATTTACTCCTTCACGTGTCTCATCTACTAAAACAATATCATTTGCAAACAACATGCACCACGGTAATGTGTCTTGAATGTGTCCAGTGAGTTCGTCCATGATTAGTGTAAAAAGATAGAGACTTAAAGTTGATCCTTGATGTAACCCTATCTTTATTGAAAATGCTTCAGTTAATCCACCTGAAGTTTTCACTCTGGTCGTTACTTCCTTATATATATCCTTAATTAGTTCAATATATGTTACACTAACACATCTTTTTTTTTTAAATTCTCCATATTATTTCTCTTGGAACTCTATCATAAGTTTTTTCTAAATAAATGAATATCATGTGTAGATCCTGTTTTTGTTTTCTATATTTTTCAATTAGTTGTCTGAGAAGATGTATAGCTTCTATTGTCATAAATATAAATTATATTCACTAAAAATCATCGTATGCTAAATTTCCAAACTAATATTGACAAAATATGCTTTCATAATATTGGGATTGTGAATAAATAAAAGACAGTATAGTAGCCCATGTAATATATAAATGATAAAGTTTTGAAAAGAATTAATAAACAATAAAATGTTGAATAAATTATACTGAGTTACCAAGTAAATTTTAATCATTTTTTTAGAACAATCCGTCTTTAATTTTTTTTTTTTCAAATTTTTTTTTCTAAATTGTTATATTGTCGGAATATGTTTTGAGCAAGAAAAGTTGCGTGTAAAATTGGCTCGGCAAACAAAAATTTTTAGGTGCCGGCGATTTGGATAGCTTGAATATTATTAGGATGTTTGAGAGAAAACAATCTATAACAGTTATTGATAGAAAAGGTATCTATTATTGAAATTAGATATGTTCATCAGTAAAAAATAATAATAATAATAATTTTGTTTAAGAAAATGAAACTTTTCAACCTAAAAAGTAATACCGACAATGAAAAATAATATATTTTCCATTACTGCAGCAGTTCTGTTCTTCCACATGCATCAACAGTTAGCAACAGTCGAACCGGTTGGTTCGATCTCGTTTAATTTCCGAAAAACTGATTGGTTCCTTCCTCCTCTGCAATTGATTTAATTGACCCACAGCTCGGTGTCTTCTGGAGGAATGCATTTGGTCGCCTCATTACTCTTTGGATGTACGTGTTTTGTGGCGTAAACTTCCAAGCCACTTGTTTTTTTTTTTTTTAAATCGTATTAAATATTTAAATCTTATATTCGATTAATCGAGAGTAGTTGATTCAGTCATATAAAAATTTCTTATCTATAGCATCGGTTCTGTATTTTTTAATGTGCGATTATATTTGAAAACTTTTGATTTTACCCTGTGAGCATCCTGTCAACTGTGCCATGTCCCGGGGCACACTTCTTCTTCTAATAAAGTAGGCCAGTTGAAATATTAAAAAATTTATTTACATATCATGGATCATGCATTTAGATTTAACTATACAGACAAAAAAATAATAATTGTGAAAATAAAGCTTGAAACTGAAGAAGACTGATTATATACGTGGGTAAAGAAAGAAAGGCAGTATTCTCTAAATATTTATAAATTTGTGTAAAGATAAATTCTTAATATTCTTTTTTTTTTTTCAAGAATGAAATACATTCCGATCATGGTTTATAAAACTAGATTTATTTTTTTATGATATACATTAACAATATTGTTGGTTACTTTCCATGATTGGAGCATGTGTTGCACTTATTTTTTCTTTGGCCGACAAAGAAATCTTTGGCCAAAGAAAAAAATGAAAGCGAAGGAGAAAACGCGTGAGGAAATTGAGAAAGAGCGCTCCAATTTGTGGTCCATGCAAAATAATTTTATATTTTTTTTTATTGGTATTAGAGTATTCGAATATTCGATTCGACTAATTTTGAAGAGCGATCTCGATCTTACTTCGAGGATCTTTGGGATGTCTCGTCAATAATTAAGTCAAGTAAAATCAGAATCCAAGTGACTTTTACTTACCATCAAAGATAAATCATGGAAATATTCACAACTTTTTTACGGTTCAAATTGGACTCTCGTAGTCGTGTCATTCCTGAATAACAGCTCAATGCTTAAGCCGTACTCCGTCCACCCGATAAAGGCACTAAGGTATTCGAATATTCGATCTGACTAATTTTTAAGAGTGATCGATCCTATTTCAAGAATTTTCGAGACGTCTCATCAACAACTAAGTCAAATAAAGCCAGAATCCAAGTGATTTTTTTCGACCACCAAAGATAAATCATGAAAATGCTCACAACTTTTTTATGGTTCAGATCAAACTCTCGCAGTCGTATCATCCCTAAATAACAGTTCAACGTCGAAGTCGTACTCAGTCAATCCAATAAACTCTTGACTCTAAACCTGTACGAATAAATTGTTTCTATATTTATTCTTGAATAATATTACAATAAAAAATCGAATTATATTTTTATATAGAATATTTCTTTTTTTTTACCGCTGCACGCACTATGTCTGTAGAGGTATCCCAAAGGAATTTTTAATCTTTAGGAAAGAAAAATAAAACCATCATTGCGATCTTTAATTTTAGCTTTGAAAATATATATTAAAAAAAAAAAAAGCATCAATCTCATGGCATCATTTCGAGAAAGTGGACCGATGTGAAATCAGAAATGGATACGAAAAGGTTGAATAAAATATAATTCGACATGTTTTTCATGCATCTCCAACTTCGGCCTAACTTTTTTTTTTTTTTTGAATAAATTTACAAAAAAAAAAAAAAGATACCTTCGCGATCGCGTGGGATATGAAGTCAGTATGGACTATGGACCTCTCGATCGGCCAATCCATCAATTCTTTTAGAGAGAAAAAGATCGTTTTTGGTAGTGAAGTTTGATTTGATAATTTTGTATGCGAGTCAGAAATCAACTCCGATTCAATATAATTTAGAAATAATATTTTTTGGCCGAAGACCAAAAAAATTTAATTTCATCGTATAATGTTACAGCAGAAATTCTTCCCAGAGTAAGATCCCCTCGGCTTGGGCGCCTAGGAGATCCAAAAATATAGAAACTCGTTTAGATCTTGTACACAGGAATTTCTCCCAAAACCAAGATTAATTCCCCCGCCCCTGATTAATCGGGAAGATTAACTAGAGGAGGAAGATAATTAATAGATCCATCTATAATATGGACCCGAAGCCATATCTAATAATTAAACAGCGGAGATCGATCGATGTGTGTTTGCTAGAAGCAGATAAGACGGCGTGCACGCAGTGAAGCAAAACCTATGCGTTGCTCTCGCAACCAGGCTCCTGTTTCACAGCTTGTCTTCCCAATCCGAGCCAAGGCTGGCCGTTTTCTGGCTTCCCTGCGGCCTCCGGCGCAGGCGAGCCCTCGCCGTGGACTCGGTAAGGAGCCTTGGTGTGAATCCTGAAGGTGTCGTGTCGCAGATCAATTATGTGTTTTCGACTCGAATCGAAAGAAGAAGAAGAAGAAAAAAAATATTCAGCATGATAGCAACTGATTTACGATCGAGAAATGCTCACCTATCCTTCCTCTTCTCCAGGAACCGGTGCAGAGAGTTTCGCCTTGCTATGGGCATGTCTGCTTCAGACAAAGAAATAGTTAACATCCACTAGAATTTAATCTATCTGGCCTTTTAGAAACTGATCTGGTCGCGTTCTCCATCTTTGAGGATATCGTCATGTCCTTGGCCAGAAACAGTTGCAGGAATTAATTAGCAGAGCTAGGGAGGGAGTTAGTTAATTACCAGAAGAATTAGGCTGAGCAGCTGGGTTCTGCTCCGGCGCTGGCGGTTGACCGCCGGTAGCTGAGGCAAGTTTTTTAGCTGCAAAATTGCTCTCTTTCCCTGCCTTTTGTATCAGATCCTTGGCCTTCGCCTCCGGGAAATCGTTGAAAACCAGCACCTTGCCGTTGTAAAAGATGGTCAGCGAAGACTTCTCTGCCTCCCTGAAACAACCAAAACAGTTCCACGGAGTCAGTGTATTATTCGTTGAGCCGACCAAAAGAAAAAAAAGAAAAAAAAACTGCAAAATTAAATCTTACTCTGTGTTCGAGGGAACCTTGACAAATTCCTCCTTGGCAGGGAAATCAAAACCCGCGTGCTGTGGAAATAATTCCATGGATATTGGAGTATTTTTGTCAGGGTTGGATGGGTCCTCAGGGGACACATCCGCTCCCGGTAGTAAACTCAAGGTGGTCGGAGACCTTGACTTCTCTGCGCAGAAGAAAGAAATTCTCAGAACAAAAGAAAATTCATGAAGAAGAAGAAGAAGAAGAAGAAATCAAGAAATTAAAAGGAAAACAAAAAAGAAGGTAGATCTTGCCTTTAGCTTGGTGATGAAGGGACGTAGGGGCCATGTCGAGGCTGATGCTTCCAAGGCTCCTCTTTTCCTTCAAAAATTGGCTCAAGAGGCTGCAAGTGAGAGAGAACTGAGACTTGGCCATCTTCTCCGCCATTACTGACCTCCTAATCGATGCCTTCTTCCTCTAGATTGCTTGTGCTCCTTGATCGAGCCCTGCGCCTGTGAATGAAATGAACACACACCTACATGGTTCATGTGACTTCTCCTCGGTTTTTATTTTAGAATGGATTGGCTGGTGACAGAGGAAGAGATTGGATTAGTTGACAAAGCACGTGTGGAATTGTGACTTATTTATTAGAAAAAATAAAAAACTCTTTTTTTTTATTATATATATATATATATATAATTATATATATATATATAATTATATAGTGTTTATCGGATCAAACTATGAATAATAAACATGTTTATAAATTAAATATTCACAGATGATATACGGTGCTTTATTAAATTTGTCGTTAAATACCCTTTAATCCATTCCTCACCTGTCTATTAAAAAAACTAAACAATTGCCTAGCTTCCCTCACCGGGTCTAACCTATACACTTAAAAATGAATATATAATAATTTTAATCAAAATTATTCAATCTACCTAATAATATTATTAATATTTTTATAAAAAGCTACAAAATAAATTAATAAAACATACATAATTGTGAGAAACGTATTATAAAGATTATAAAAAGTTTTACGCGCAAACTATGCTTTTAGAAGCACAATAAAAATAAAAACTTTTATTCAAAATTGTTAAAGCTAAGAAATAGTTTTAATTTAAAGTTTTTAGATGACCATAACAAATCTAAAAAAATAACTATATGATTATTTTTAATTTTTTTAGTTAATTTAAAAATATAAATGGCTTTTAGTCAAAATGGGTGTACACTTATAAAATCATTAATTTTGTAGTTAGCATCTAGTTATTTACATTCAAATGTTAAAAAAAAAATGAATAACTTTAGTCAAAATTGTTATACTATTTTTTTAATCATTTAACCGTGCAAGTGGAATGGTCTCTTGACGCCTATATATTCACGTTTAAAATAGTGGAATAAAAATTTCAAGCAATAATTTTGGTTAAAACTATTATAAAATAATTTCGAGTTATTTATATATTTTAAAAACATCAGGGAATTTTAAAGGAATCGTGAAGCATTTGTATTCGAATTAAAAAATTTATTAAAAAAATATCATGCAATAAGTTTTCATAAAATACTAGCTAATTATTTTTAATATTTCACTCACTTTTGAAGGGTGAATGAGCTTCAATTACACACATACACATAGTTTTAATAAAATTATATCTTTTATTCATTAAAATATTAAAACAATATCACATCTCATTTTTCAATTAAAATTATTAAAATAAAGATAATTATTTGATTTAAAATTGCTATAATATAAATACAATATAGAGTAATTTAATTGAAATTATTTGTAACAGTTTAAGCTATTATGTTTAAAATTTTAAATAAAACGGTCACAAATTAATATCGAAATGAATTTTCAATATATATTAATTTCGAAAATATTAAAATATTTTAATATAATAATACTTCTCGTGAAATAATTTTGACAGAGTAAAAATTTAGCTTTGCGTTGTAACATTTATGGCAATACTAAAATATAAATATTTTTTATGATGGAAAATAAGATAAATTATTGATTTATAATTTAAAAATTGGGATATCGTAGCAAAACTATGGGACTGTTTTTTTTTCCCCTAAATAAATTGTCCTTGCCACGGCAATTATAAAAAAAATGTCTTTTTTATTTTTTTTAATATCATTTCTTTTTTAAATTTAATTTTATCTATTTGCAAAAAAATTAAATTATGAAAGAGAATAAATTATGGCCTCACGGATGATCATTAATTTTAGTATGATGATAAATATTTTGAAAGATATAATTCGATGTGAATATTAAATAATGTGGAACACGTGCTTTATTTTATGAAACAGAGGTGAACAATCTAAATAAGTAACTATTTGCATTTTAAATTGAAATAGAAAAATAATGTAGGATTTCTTATAAATCCTCCGCTATATTCATCCCGACGTGTCGGCCGGGAAACCGAGCCAAGAAAACAAGCGGCTGGTTTGGTCACGTGCACGGGCAACTTGTTGTTTGTGTTGGTTTTTTTAACTGCTACACATACTTTTGAATGATGAATGGCTAAAACGGTGGATATATAATTGATATAATAAATAAATAATATATTACAATTATATACAATCTACATGTAGATCGCGTGAATTGTTAGAACGAGACACGTCGGCGCCGCGCGTGAATCTACATGGTTTGAACATGTGCATGTGCACGTGTTTGACGAGATAATTGTTTTTAATTTTTTCTCTTTTTATCAAAAATCAAACATTTAAATATATCATGATAATGCTACGAGAATTTTAACTTTTTTTTTAATTAAAAAAAAAGGATTTAATTTATAATAGCTACGGAGTAATTATTACAACGCTATAACATATAATAAATAACATCTGATGGATTTTAAGTAAAATCGATAGATCTGATCAAATTAAATATCGATCGATTAAAGATCTTACAACATGAATTTTTGATATAAACTTAGTAATCCTCCTATTCTAATTTTGATTATGTGAAAAAAAAAGATAATATTTGTAAATTAAATAACACCATTAATTGTAATTTAAGAATACGATAGTGTTAATTATAATTCTTAGATAATAGTGATGTTACAATAACACCATTGTATCATGGAATTTATATTTTCAAAGCACCACAATTTTATTTTAGAATTACAAGTTAAAGAATAAGTGATGTTCGAATTGCGTGACGCTATTTACAATTAACACCATATGTTTTGTTGAAATTACAAATTTCGTCACAATATCTTGAATTCGAAGACCATATGGTGTTAATCGCAATTAATACCATTTGGTGTAATCCAACACCACATCGCCGTTAGAATTTCACCATTAATATATATAATCTCAACACTTATTAATTTGTTA
This sequence comes from Wurfbainia villosa, assembly GCA_025175895.1. Taxonomy (NCBI): domain Eukaryota; kingdom Viridiplantae; phylum Streptophyta; class Magnoliopsida; order Zingiberales; family Zingiberaceae; genus Wurfbainia; species Wurfbainia villosa. Next base: position 714,696 of record JAKLTH010000280.1, read on the forward strand.
CAATCAAATCAGAAATTTACAATATACTGGTGGTGTTGATTTACAATTTCAAGTGTTGAAATTTAATTTTCAAGATTACCTTTCGACATACAAGTCAAAATCGAAGGTATGATTAAAATTAAGTTTTCTTGATATATCAAAAATTCATGTTGTAAGATCTTTCAGTTTATGTCAAGATTTCGGAATTTGAACTCCTCTAGGTCCATTAATGAGTTTCGGTCAAAACTCATTTATGGTCTTATTCACCTCTTCTTCGATCCAATCCAAGTTCATTGAGTTTGAGTAGTGCCCCTCCGTGTATCTGTGACCAAAATTTATGATATTCAAGGTTTTATTAGGTATTCACAGTAATATTTTAGAAATTAGATCAGATAAATTGTAAATCGATAAGGTGATCTTTGAATTATATTTCCAGAACACAATTGATTTAAATTTCTAACACCACATTTGGATGATTCGAGATTTTCAATTGTGGATCGGATGTATACAAATTCTCTCTCAGCATTAAATTGCAGGTCTATTTAACAAGAAGGGTAAAAAGAGAATTAAATGTGTTATTTAGTAAATATGAAAATATAGAACATTGTTTGAATAATTCTAAATTTTACGTGCACTGTTTTATAAATTATCGATAATTATTTCCTAGCAATAAGCGTAGAGGCAGTTCGTGGTACTTTGGCCTCTAATAAAATGCATATCGAAGAATGAAGATGACTTGTGAAGGAACTGGGAAACACGCTTGCAGTTAGCTGCTATGCTCTCCCTTTGGGCCATCACAGTGGCAGGGCCCATGGACGTGAGCTAACCGACGCGGTACTCTTTGTGACCAAACCAAGAGCCCAAATGCCGCTTAAGTTGAAAAATAGATGACAAACCGTACGATTAAAAAGTCTGTTTTTTGTTCTGCTTCAGATATCCGGCCTTTAGCCTAATTATGAGAGTGAACGGTCGAATTTTCCATCGACTAATAAATCAAAAAATAATCACAGTGGACAATTCAATGGTTCATATCCGTAGATTGTTATTCAATTTAGGAAAAAAAAAATTCCATAAATATATGGAAGCTGAGGATTAATTTTTGATGTTTAATTTTACATGGTTTAATATCCTGTCGCTGCCCCGCTTCATCTTTCCAATTTTTACAGTTAAAAAACTTATTACAGAATTTATATTACTTTAATTTTTAAAAATTTTAGAGTAAGTGCACGGGTCAAATTGGTTGACCGGGTCGAAGTTATCAGAAGAGGCAGTCTAGAATGATATAAAAAACGATTGGACGTTTTACTGGTAATAAATAAATAAATAAAACCATTTAATAGTACGGTGAAAAAGTGGCTTCGTCTTTCGCAGCTTTTCTCGACTTCTTGAAACCTCGATCCTGCGGCGACACAAACCAGGAGCTGAAAAGCCGCCGTCCCGCCGCCGCCGCCGCCGTATCTCATCCAATTTTTTTCCTTCTATACACACAATCTAAGTAGCAGGCTCACCGGGCCGATCCGATCCGAAGATGGTTGGCCTCTTCGCTTTCTCCGTCGTTGGGCTTGGATTCCTCTTCCTCGCCGCCCTCGAGTGCCTCTCCGCTGCGTCCGACCCCTCCGTCTTCCGCACTACCCTTCTCCTTCGCCTCCGATTCCTTGCCTCCCTCATTCTTTCCTCCCTGTCCATCCTCTCCTCCCTCATCTCCTCTTTCCTCTCCTCCACCACCGCCTCCGATTCCCTCGGCGCCGCCCTCCCCCTTTCCTCCTATACTCCATCGCCGGACTCCTCTCCCTGCCTTTCTCCTACACTCCCTTCCCTCCCTTTCCCCCTTCGCTGCTCGACCTACTCCTCTTCTCCTTTGGCCAGGAGTTCCTTCTCTTCTACCTCCGCCGCAAGGACCCCGATGGAATCGAGAACCGCTACTTGGACCTCCTTCTCGCCCCCATCCTCGTCTGCGCCGTGTCGACTCTTCTTGCTCTAACTCGTCCTCGCTCCCCGGCGGCCCGGATCGGCGGCGCCGCTGGTCTCGCTCTCCAAGGAACCTGGTTCATCCAAATGGGGTTCTCCTTCTTCGCCAATGTGATCGCTAACGGTTGTTTCCTCCACGAGCGCGGCCGTGCTAACTACACCGTCAAGTGCAAGACCCATCAGGATTACCACCGAGGCAGGGCGATCGCCACTCTCCAGTTCAATTGTCACCTCGCGTTCCTCGTCGTGGTGGGGTATGCCGTCTACGGGGTCATGGTCGGGAGGACAGGCAGTGCACAAGGTTACCGACCCTTGACCAAAGAGATGCAAATGTCGGATGTTTCGCCTTCCAATTTTACTTTGGAATCCGATTCATATGAAGAGGAGGAAATTGCACCTGATTGCACCAAAACAATCACTCAAAACAATCACACCTGATTGCACCAACTCACCGATTACAGCTCCACCCTTGACTGCGCAGAACAAAAGCTTCCTCTGTCCCCCAATCAATTGCATCGAACAGTGGCTTTCTTTGACATGAAGCTCATGTGTTATTTGTTTGGGGAGATCACATAAAAAATTTTCTGAATGAATGACTTGGTAACAAGTAGTACTGTTTCTGATCTAATTTCGCCTAGTTCCTACTGTACTGTACTGTTATTAGAATATGCATATCTATTTTCAAACTCCCTGAAGTTGGATTACAGAAATCACCACCAGATGTTTCCATTTTCACTTCAGTTCTAATACCTACCGTAAGCAAGAAGCCAAAACTATTGAACTACTAGTTGAAGACCCGCGGGAAACATGGAATTCAATATGAAAACTACAAAATCATCAAAAGGTGAGCACAACCTGCACTTTATTTGTCTCCTTCCTTATCAGTGACAAAAGTGAGGACTGGAAAGTAATGCAAAAGCATTGATGATGTATATCACAAAATCATACTCAAATGTAGGCTTTCACGGTAGACAAATTATAACAACAACCAAAAAAAAAAAAAAACTGTCACATTAGCCCCCTTATGACTCTTTCATATCCAAGGAAAAAGATAAATTGAGAAGTATTTCACAATCTTAGCTTCCTAATTTATCATTTCATTTTAAAGAAAATCTTATAAATACATCATAATTGAGAATTGAATATTTGAAAGTGATGTTATACTACTACACCACAATCCCGAATGAAAAAGATAACAAAGCCCAGAGACAGAGGTGGAGCATATTTGCAATGAAATAAAAAGGTACAATCAACTCTAATAATCAGACTTTATGATTTAAACTTGTCCTTGTGTTACTTTATTTTCTCTTGAATAAATGCAATATAATTAAAGACTAGCTAATTAAAAAGAAACATATGTAAAAATAATAATAATTCGCTCGAGCACTTCATAGAGCCCAGAGGAGGCAATTGTTTAGGAGAGTAACTTTTTGCCCTTTCTGTTTAGAAAGGATAAAGGCAAATTAGTGGATCAAACTGAAATTGTGTAGCCAACCGTTGCTGTACATTGGCTTCGAAACTGATCCCTATGATTGCTTCATAAAGTTTTACAAAATACTACACTTTGTTTCTCATAATTTGGACTGACAAATAAAAAATAAAATGCCTTCGAGTTATGACTATCTTTTAGAATGTCCCTGATCAGCTTTAAGTTTTAGCTACCTTTCAACATATGAATATTTTTTAATTTTTCAATTCTTATGCGTTTTAAATAATTATTTATGTTATTTTTTAAAAAGTAGTTAATTTTAAAAAACAAATATTTATATTTCCTTGACCAAAAAAATTTAGCTGATCATAGTTTTTTCACCTCAATAATAAGTATTATTATTTTTTAATATATATATCCTTTGTATCGATAGCTTGCTTCATTTGTTAATTTATTTTTCAAACTGTTGACTTCGTCTGATAATTCATTAGAAGCTTCACCGACTGACAAAGTTTCTTTTCCAATATAATTAGGACAGTCGACTGAGCTCCATTTTGCAGAGAGAAAAAAAACGCATAGATAAGTGAAAAAAAATGGTTTTCCATGAATGAGATATTAAAACACGCCTTGACCGGATGAAGAAATTGTTATTAATATGAAAATATTAACTTAATCCGAAATTATCTGGATTAAAAAATATTTAATATGAACAGAGCACCTAATTAATATGTTAATACTAAATAATTTACGGTGCAAATACATTGGTTTCAGATATTATTTTTTTTTACTTTCAAAATGTACATCAATCCATGCTTAGATAAATCTTTTAAAATGTAACAGTTAAAATATAAAAAATATTATAAATACTCAAAGATCTATTATGTAGTCAAGACATGCAATTAGCTCTAATGTTCAGTATATATAGACTCATTATCTCCTCAAAGATTATCTCTAATAATAAAAATTATAGCAAAAATATGACAAAAAAAAGGCAAATTTACTAATTATATTAAGAGAATTATAAAACGATTATATGCAATTGACAATGAAGCAACGAAAGTATAATTTAAAATCGAGAATTAATTATCACAGAATGAACATTTACTATATGAAATTCTAAAAATTTAACTTAAAATCCGCTCGCCTTTATGTTTCACAATTCCGAGTTGAGAGAGAAAAATTACTATTGTTGTTACTTATATATATATACTAGATATGATTTATGATATTTTATATCTGATTTCAAGTTTTATTTAGGATGTTATTAGTTATATATCCTATCTTTCAATTCGATTTAATATATTTTTACTCGACTCAAAGAAGATAATGTTTTATATTTATCTTTTATAACATTTTTTTTATTTATGCCGTATGGCATTATACATAAAAGTGTAAAATTGGTATCAGAATTATTTAATGTTTATAAATAGTTAAAAGTTGAATACGTAATATCATATATATAGTTGTTATATATATATATATATATCTTAGTTTAAAACGCAATTGCTATAAAATACCTTTGGCTTCAATTCATCACATTTCAACACAGCATAATTAAGTTTGTCGATGAGAGAAGAGTAATATTTTTTATTTATAAATATTAAAAAAATCTCATAAATATCCTTGTTTATTATACTTCATCTTCATATAGCTAGTAGTATTTTATTATCTACGGTAAAAAAAAAAATATCATTCATCAAAGCGGCCAAGCATCAATTGACGACGATGACGCAGTCGACTATAATTTTTCATGTTTTCCTGTCGACGATAAGCAACATCTAAATTTTCTACTCGCTTCATCAATATATAGATCCGGATAGAAATTCGAAGCTAAGGGAGAAAATTAAAGATCCGATTTCTTATTAATTATTGTGAGAGGGAAAAGTTATTCATAACATCACAGAACGCAGGCAGGCAAACGGCCGTACGTTAACAATAAACAGTGGAATTATCATCGACGAATGCGAGAGTACTCTAAAATGAATCGATCAATTAATGTAGCTTAAACCCTAATTGCTTGTTGGTCGGCTTCAGTGTACCGCGAAGCGTAGAACCTAGCGATGAAATCTGAAGCCTTGTTATCCACGTCCGGTTCGCCGAACCAGAAGTAGCCTCTGTCATCGTCACTCGGCCTGATCCTTCCCGTGTGCCGCGGCTCCCAATCCCCCTCATTCTCTCTGACACCCGACGACGTCCCGAAGCATGCACAAGACTGTGTTCCGCCCATGTATCTGCTCGATAATATCTCTGCTACAGCACTCGCGCTCAATTTATAGAGCCATGGCCTTCTACAATGATCGTCTAATGTGCTCTGATGGCCTATTAAAAACATAAAGAAACAGATCGTGGCCGCTTTGATGATTGTTTTTGAAGTTCGAGGTTCTGTTTCTTATGGCGTGTGTGCATGCTTGCATGCAGATCATAGCGGTGCATACAATAATATAATGAAAGGGAGAGAGTGGTCAAGACACTAAACGCTTTTCCAGCTTTATTTGTATTATTAGGGACTGATTGGTCAAGAATGGCTCGTAGAGCTGTTGGGGTTTACCAGAAGCATCTTAGTTCTCTTCCTTTTTGCCCACTGCAAGCTGTGTTCCTCTATCTTCAATTCCTTTACTAAATTAAAGTTTGCGAGCAGAGAACAGTAGGCGAATGCAAGCACGTACGCATCGCGGCAATGTGAAGGAAATCTCACCCGGAGATATCTACTTTTGCTTTTCCTATTATTGAAACTATTCACGCTCACTAGTTTATTGGTCTAGTTAATCACTTTCATTAGAAAATTAGCCTCGAAGAACCTTAGTCATTAAGTGTGTGTGTTAAAGTTAGGCGAGGAGATGCTTATGATTAGTGTTATGGGCTGTGATTTGACGTACAAAAGGGCACTCGGGGGTCAGTTGAAAGAGAGCCTGTGCAGTCGGATCATCCTTTCTATATTCTACTATTCTTTTTCAAATTTTTTGGCAGCCTTGGGCAGTGCCAGCCCTGAAATAGCCCATTACATTTGATTGAGCTAATCCTATGATCTGTTGAGTTAGTCTGAGCTATCGAGTTGCCGTGAACTCGTATAAATTGTCAAACTAGTCCGGACTGTCAAGCTGAGCCAAACCAAGTTGCTACTTCACTTTGAGTTGGATTACTAAATGTTGAGTGATCCGCGATCTACGCTTCCTCGAGGATTTGGACAGTATCGAAGGAATCTCACGAGAATAATTTCCCTCGTGTAAATCATTCAATTACAATATTGCAAGAGAATCAAAATAGTATGCTTTCGGTGTTTTTTTTTCCTACTCCAAGACAGCAGCGTTTACAGTATTTTTATTCTCCTCGACGCGTCCTGGTTATGCTTTCTTATGCTAGCTATGAGTAAACTCTCATGGGATACTTGCAAATGTCGATTTTGTGTTTCTCTAATTTATATTCTTTGAGGCATTCTATTGGCGTGGAATTCTAGATGTGATGTTGTTACACTTCTTGCAGGCTGTGTAAAAAGAAAGAATTACTGATTTTGTTGGCCTGAATGCATGCCTAAAATGCAGAAATGACAACTAAACATAATTTTTGATCAGTTTTTCTTTTTCAGTCCAGGTGGTATCGATGTTTGCTTAAGATCTTGTTTTTCTTCGAGATGCCGATGCATGCTGGTGAAATTCTTAAAACAACACAATTGAAGTAATTGTCACCCAACATTCAGCAGATAACTCGGAGGTTAATTGCTTACGATCGAGTTTGGCAGGAGCTATTCGAAGAGACTTGGCACAATTGTAACACTTGCTGGCTTCTGCAAATTCTATGAACAGGTCGAATTAATGTTCGGATATATATTTTGTGATATGATTTCACTCATCTCAAAGTATATCAGAAGAAAAATGAGAAGAGTTTAAAGATTACGAACTCACATGGCAGTTCAAATTAAGCATTATTATTTTTAAATATTCTTAAGTTACATCTGATAAGGATTTGCATTAATTAGCTGAGCTGTCGCCTATTTTTTAATGCAAGGAAAAGGCAGCATCCAGAGTCGAGGGAAAACACAGAAGCAACTATGGGCTCAGATGGAAGCCAGCTGCAGATTCCGAGGGTTGACTTCCGCGGGCTTTCGCCGAGCAGCCCCGGCGGCGATCGTTGGGGCGCCGCCCGCGAGGAGGCGATGTCGGCCTTGGAGTCCTTCGGCTGCTTCGAGGCCATCTACGACGCGGTGAGCTCGGACACCAAGGATGACCTCTTCCTCAGGTCGCTGCCGGAGCTGTTCGAGCTTCCGACGGAGACCAAGATTAGGAACGAGTTGGCCGGAATGCCTTACCACGGCTACATCGGCCAGATCCCCAACATGGCCTTCGATAGCTTGCGCATTGAGGACCCGCCCAGCCTCCACAGCGTCCAGCAGTTCACCTCCCTCATGTGGCCTGACGGGCACCCCACCTTCAGGTACCGACCTCACCGTGTTACTGTTTTGTAATTACCTTAAAATTAAACGCAAAGTACTGCTAAGTTAACATCACAGGATGTTTGTGCTTCTTTTCAAGCAACGCTATCTGGACATTTGCTAAGCAAATCCAGGAGTTGGAGCAAATGGTTGTGAGGATGATCCTACAAAGTATGGATGTCGAAAAGTACTATGATTCCCTTGTCGAATCACTTGCCCATGGCGTTCGGCTGTCAGCGTATGGCATTCCATTCGATCAGGAAACAAAACTTTCACTGAAAGAGCATGTTGATCCCACCATGATCACCATAGTCAGTCAGTATCTAGTAGATGGCCTGGAGGTGCAGACGAGGGATGGGAAATGGATCCGGGTGGAGTCCCGGCCGAACTCCTTCAACGTCATGCTCGGCGAATCCTTTCAGGTCAGTAAATTTCATACCATGAAACAATAATTCTCGGGGCGTGTGATTTCCCCCCTCTTTCTTCATTCAGGCTTGGAGCAACGGGAGGCTGCATGCTCCGCTTCACCGTGTCAGAGTTACTGGCGACCAAACAAGATACTCCTTGATTTTCAGTTGCCGGCCAAAGGATGAAATCATACTTCAAGCACCAAAAGAGCTGATGGATGAAGAACATCCTCTACGTTTTAGGCCTTACAAATATCCCGAATACATACGCTTCCGCTACTCTGCTGAAGGGGCGAAGCATGGAGATCCATTGCAAGCTTATGTCGGTGCGGACAAATAATAACTTGAAATAAACTTTTGTCCTAGCTAGCTTTATCCTGATAAAGTTCTTCATGGAAGATATATTTATTCAGTGGCTTTTGTTCATCAAATGCTATTATTTCTGTACGCTCGGATATTGAGAAAATTATCGATTGTGGACAAATTCTAGAGGGCTTGATAAGAGAGTTTTCTGTAAAAGTCTATGTGCATCTAAAATGATTGATTGCGACGATTGTGATGTTTCTCCTTTACCGGATCTGATCATATCCATCCAGGCTAAGCAAGTGTGATAGTTAGACCTTCCAGTCTTCCCTTTTCTTCATTCTCCTATTAAATTTCAACTTTTCTAAAAATTCTTCTTAATTGCCCTTCTCCATTCACATAACAAAACTGAATGACAAGAACTTGCATGTTTGTCTTAGTCACTACATTTTGATATATGCCAACACTAAATTTGGGCGGCAGTGGTCTGTCACCGGCTCTCCCCCAAAAAGTTTTTTGCTTTATTTATTTTATCCTAATTACTCTTCATCAGGTAATCACTCATTAATCTCAATTATTAAAGTCACTACGAGGGAGAAAATGGAGAGAAGCCATCTAAGTTGACATGAAATTGACAGGCTAATTAAAAACCCACATTCCCCTTTAATCTGAGACTTGGAAAGCAAGCATGCCATATGATTTATTTTAACTGATCCTTACGACATTTTTAACTCTGATCACAATATATATATATATACAGTTGCTAATACTGGTTCTATATTGCAACTATGATAATCACTATCCATTGTGTTAGGTTTATTTGTAGTTTTGTGTTATTTATACTTGTGTTGCATTTTAAAATGATTAAAATTAATTAATGATTTATTCATTAGTTTACTGTCATATTGAAATTATTCACCTGTCGCCTCTATCTGAAACAATCTAAATCGGGAGTCACAACAAGGTAAGGAAAAGGAGATCCAGACACTGGTGTACAAAAAATTGAGAAAAAAAAACATGCTTTGCATCATCCAGATATACCAAATATCTCCACTGATGGCAGGGAGTTTTGTTAAATGTTCTTAGCACTCAATTATATTTTTTTGAGCATCTTATTTTATTCTTGAATACTCAATTTATTTTTTGACAATTTATCTGGCTTATTTGCTGAATATAAGTTTCATTCTTAAGCACATAGTTTATTTGTCGATTATCAAATTTATTCTTGAGTATTTAGTATAATGGTTGAATATTAGTTTTATTCTCGACTGTTAATCTTATTGGAAGGTCCTCTTGAGTTAAGTAACTATCTTTATATACTTATCAAATTTTATTTGACTTTACTCTTCAATTTGACTCAAAAGAGGGACTTATAATAGTACCTAGAAGTTCTGGTATATATTCCCGATCACAAGACTTATTTTCGATCACCCTCCTTAAGGCTGAGCACCCTCTTTCCAAATGAGCACATGTGTATTTTCAGAGCACCTTGTATATTGACAGAGCACCCTGTGTATTTCCAAAGTACCTTGTGTATTTTCAAAGTAGTATGTGTGTTTTCAGAGCACCTTGTATATTTTCATAGTACTCTATGTATTTCTAGAGCATCATGTGTATTTTCAGAGCACCCTGTATATTTCCATAGTACTCTGTATATTTCCATAGTACTCTTTGTATTTCCAGAGTATCATGTGTATTTTCAAAACACCTTATGTATGTACCAACCAACCTATGTATTTTTCGACTAGGCTATGTATTTTCCGACCAACCTATGTATTTTCTAACCAACCTATGTATTTTTCGACCAGTCTATGTATTTCCTGACCAGACTATGTATTTCTCGACTAACCTATGTATTTTCCGAACAGACTATTTATTTCCCGACCAGCCTATGTATTTCCTGACCAACCTATATATTTTTCGATCAATCTATGTATTTCCCGACCTATGTATTTTCCGACCATACTATGTATTTTTCAATCAACCTATGTATTTCTCGATCAACCTATGTATTTCTAGACTAACCTATGTATTTTCCGATCGAGCTATGTATTTTCCAATCAGCCTATGTATTTCCTGACCAACCTATATATTTTCAAACCAGCCTATGTATTTCTCGAGTACCTTCTTAATTTCTATCAAACCCAAACTTTTGTTTAGTATTAGTCGACTGCTTCATTACCGCAGTCGTCTGATCATTAATGCCTAGTGATAGTCCTCGCATTTATACTTTCTCAATCGTCCGATCATCAATTTCCTCGTCCAAGTCTTCATCGTGTGCAATGATTATTTTCTAATATCCCAAAGAGCATTATAGTCAATTAAGCTGGGAGAAAAAAGAATGGCTATTCCTATGGGAGAAGTTTTTTCTATCTGGTATGCTGAGATAGCTCTTCTTATTCTTTAAATTTCTTCTTTTATTCCCTTGTCTTTCACTGTACTCTTCTTGTCTTTTCGATGAATATTGATTTGAGCGTTGGAGGGTCATGCCGATAAAGTCGATCCACCCCTAAGTGCTCAGTTTTATTATAGATCGAAAACTTTAGTATTATCTTTGCAAATCTTATATATTTTGCTATTTATTGAAGAAAAAGGAAGAGGAACGTATTGGAAAAAATGAACATCATCATCCACCAATATATTCATGGACTTTAAAGTAGTTTATTAAACGTTTGCATGCCTTTAGTTGGAACAGTTGATATCTCTAATTAAGAACAAGATTATATTCAGATATCTTTTTTCTGTCCCTTTCTTTTGGATATCATGAACCTTGAAAGATATTCGAAGTCTATGATCTACAATTAGCTGCAAATTAATCACTCTGTCTGGCTATGGAAATTCAAAAAAGATTGGAAAGTTAATCCAGCTGGGTTGGTAAATTATTTCCATCAGAAAGTCTTTATACTTGAATTATTTGCCCACGAGATCAAGGAATTATAACAGAAAAAAAAAAAGACAAAAAGACAAAGACTCAATGGACCATTCAAGCACACGAGCACAAATAGGAAAAGAAAACTTAATTCCACCTCTTGGTCAAGATGATAGCTTTTTAATCATCCTTAATTATGGGATCTAGCATTTCTTACGGGATTAGCATGTTTTGATGCTAAAAAACTATTTTTAAGCAAAATACTTATTACTGAAGGAAAGTGCTCTTAATTAGCCGATCCCATATGAAACATTAAGTAGTCATTGCTCCATTTACTGATATAAACAATAAGAAATCTATGTATTCCATCAGAAGCCAGATTAATGCCCTTCACATGATCTTTCGGCTCCTGAAGTAGTTGTTTAACAGATGCTTTGCTTTCCAGATCTTCAATTTTACAGTAGAAACTCAGCCACAAGTGTTAAAACGGTCTCAACACATATTGAACTGAAGTTATTATATTCTTACTGTTTCACGCCAAGTTCTACGGCATGTGAAAACGCAAGACATGAGCAAGCTAGAGCTATAATGGTCCTCTCTTCATCACCTCATGAGTTCATAAGATCAGTTCTCATGGTGGGCGGAAGCGATGACAATACACGGAACCATATATATTAAGTATATATTAACCGTTATTCTACTAATTGATCAAAAGACGAATGCTTTGTAGTTGTTGTCGACGATCATGGAGTCTGCCATCTTGAGGTTCTTGACTATCAGCTTCTGAGCCCTCCTGCTTCTGATCTCCACCCTCATGCTCTCTGTCTTGTCCATTTTATCATAGACTGGCCTCTTATTCCCGGCCTTCAGTGACTTGATCAATGATTTGAGGCTGCCAACAAGCCTCTCTAATTGTTGGCTCATCATCACCTTCTTCTCAGATCTACCTTCTGTCACCGTCAAGTTGCAAAACTAATCAAACATTTAATAATTAATCATCAAGAACAAAAAAAAAAAAAAATACACAGATACGTAAATGAATCATAGAAAGAGACCTGAAGCAAGAAGCAAGAAGCAAGAAGAGATGAGAAAGGAGAAGATGAAGAAGGGCACAGGTCGATGTTGCTTGTTGGTGATAGTGCCCACCCTCTTATACTCGTACATTAAAAATGACCTCCTCAGTTTCACTCTGTGGCTATTAATTTAAGCACTGATATAGAGATCTCGAGGTGTATCATTCTTTACTTCTGCTTTGTATATAGTAAAAGTGTGTTTGGTGGAAGAATTTAATTTTAGCTTGGGTTTTTCTTTGCCCCTTTGATCATGACTTCAATGTACACAGTCAAAGAATTTAATTACAAAGTATTCGAATTGATGTATCAAGATCAATCACTCATCGGCATCGAAGTTACCGAGCCTTGAGGATGAAAAAAATTGGCATGCTTTCACAGAACTGCTACAAGCAGCTGGAATAGAAACGCTGAGATTACAATAGTGGAATAAGGTAGGACCTTTTTCCAGGAAGAGACAACACGAGCTTACTTTTGAGACCATATGCAATGCAATGTACTTCAAAAATAAGGATTGCGACGCTATGGCCGGTGCCATAAGCTACAATTTTATTGTTACAGCTTTTGCTGACCAAATCAGAAGAATTATACGTGATTAATGCATTGCAGAAAAAGAATTATACAGTATCTGAAAAAAAAAAAATTGTGATGACAGAATGATCCCCTAAGTAAAAAGATAATTTTGTTTTATTAGAAAATTAATAAATCTCTGTCCATTGCGACTTATCCGAATGCATTAATTCATGCATCACGGCAGGTAGTCCACAGTTATGCTGCAATGTCCGCATCATCCATCGCCTTGCATGCCGTGGGGCACATCGGAATTATTGAGCTATCTTTTATTATTCAGCAAAATTGTTGCGTCTTTTACTGTGTCACATCACGCATCTTTTATTTTGGTGGGCTATTATTATTATTATTATTATTTATTTATTTATTTATTTCTTTTACTAAGTTTAGTGTTTTCAATTGAAAAGAATTTAAACATTTAACGATAATTTTTCAAAGGGGCACTCAGGTATACAAAGAAAAACAGAAATTTGAGACGAATTTAGCGACGAATTTTAAAAAAAAATTCGTTGCAAAATAATTTTACGATAAATTTAGCGACAAAAAATTTTTTGTTGCGAATAAAGCGTCGCAAATATTAGCGACAAAAATAGCGACGAATTTTTGCGACGAATTTTAGCGACGAAAATTAGAGACGAATTTTAAATTTCGTCGCTGATTTTGTTGCAAAAGTTACCCAGATTTCCAAAATTCGTCGCAGAATTCGTCGCAAAATTTTGCGACGAATTAATTTTTTCGTCGGAAATTTTCACAACGAAATAAGGAATTCGTTGGTAAATTTGCGACTGATACAAATTCGTCGCAAATTTCGTTGCAAAAATAATTTTTTGCGACGAATTAATTTTTTCGTTGGTAATTTTCGCAACGAAAAAAGGAATTCGTTGGTAAATTTGCGATGTTTCCAAATTCGTCGCAAATTTCGTCGCTGAAATTTGCGACGAATTCGTTTTTCGTTGAAAAAATTTGCGACGAAATATTTTTCGTCGCAAATTTCGTCGCAAAATTCGTTGCAAAATTTGTCGCAGATTAGATTCGTTGCTAAATTCGTCGCAAATTTGCGACGAAATTTAAATTCGTCGCAAAAGTCGTCGCAGATTTCTCAGGATTTAGCAACGAATTTGGATATTTGTCGCTAAATTTGTCGCAAAATAAAATTTTTTTTGACAGATTTATTCGATTTCGATATTCTATCGTATATACAAATTTTCACACACACACAACAAAACACAATAAATTCTAATATCCAAATAAATATATTCAATACAAACAAAACACACACATTCAATACAACAAAATAATATTCAATAATATCCAAAAATATTTCATATCCAAATAAATACAAAGCAACACAATAAGTTAAGAACAATACAACATTCCAAATAAAAAGTTATATCCTACAACATTTCAAACATCAACATAGTTATGATATCTAAATAACAATGTCCACAAAAGATCTCAACACATGGGGAAAAAAAGAGAATCTGATAAGCAATCGTCGATATTCTTCTACCTGCATTAGAAAAGAAACAAACAGCAAAAAGTATCATACATTAAAAAAAACTATATACTAACACGAAAATAAATATGCAAAGACTTACAATGATGTGCATTTTCAACCGCCATAAGGATTGACTTCATCGATCATTCCTGTTTAAAGCAAAATTATTATGTGGATGGATTGGAAAATGAGCACTACAGAGGAAACTTACTGAATAGAAAATTTGATTACCTTCAGAAGTGTATCGGCGGCAACAATTACTCCAGACACGATAAATGTACGTGTTAACACATCCAATCCACCAGCATGATTTCCTTGAAGCAGAAACACCAACAAGCTTATTTCCATGAACAACAACCCAGATTCTGTAAACAAAGATAACATATTCCATGAAGATTCCTTTGCAGCAGTACACTGCCACACCTGCTTCCAAATAAAAAGATGAAATAACGGTGAATATTAGTTACATGATATATAATGGCCGAGGTGAACAAACATGTTTAGTGATAGTCAGATGCAAGTGATAACTGGAAATAGACAACAAGGGATAACGCTAATTTGCAGCAGAATGACTTAATGAATAAAAGCAGCTGCTTCCCAACAATAACATAAGTTGTCCTTTTTTAGTCTCGAGTATGATAGATGTCAATTGGATTCTTAACAAGGCCATCAATTTTATCAAGAATTTCCAAGTTACTTCATTTGCCTAATTAGTATCCCTTTTAGGATTGTTTGATCAATAAATTGAAATTGTAACAGTAGATAATATATATTGTGATTACTGCTAAAATCAAGAATATAAAGAATAGCATATCCCATATGGTGATGTATTATTCTCGCTCTATGTTCAATAACATATTAAGCTATGATAACAACATTGACTTAATCATGGCATATCATGTAACCCAAATATAACTTAATTAAGCAATCAGACCAGTTGTATCCCATAACACTGGAAAAATCAATTCCTAATCCTTTCTCAGATACTTCTGAATCAAATTCCTAACCCAAATATAACTTAATTAAGCAATCAGACCAGTTGTATTCCATAACACTGAAAAAATCAATTCCTAATCCTTTCTTGGATACTTGATAATCAAATTCCTATGTTATCTAATTTGCAACAACAACAGTTCACTTGTATGGAAATCTTGTATAAACCTAAGTATCCGGAAACTTTTCACTTCTTCCAACCAGGGCACAACATGGGCAAAAGAACACCGTCCAGCATTCTGTATTTCCTTTCCAAAGTAAAAAATCACAGACAAGCATACTGTAGTTCATAGCCCATTTGAAAGTTCTCCTTTCACCAATGCTATAGCAACTGAACCATGATAAACAATATGCTTAAACAAGGTAACTGCGAAAAGTGCAGGTTTTGTTTAATTGACCAATTAATGTAGCTAAGCGGCCTCAAATATATTTCATTGTCAATAAGTTCTTGGTCCTAATTTTGAATACAAGCATCCATGTTAGTATCTATTTAAAATTGTCTTACATAAACACGAAGTAAGGAAAATACGTTAACGAATGATATTTGCATGATCATGCTAATTCTCGAATAAAAGAAAGAAAAAACAAGTATAATGTAAAGAACGACTTGGTACCACTTTGGACTAGGCACGGAAGAGATTAAGGAGGATTTGAGCCACAGGGAGAGCATAGTAGGAAACCGTGGCGGGCTCGAATGCTTGATCGGACCGGCCGGGTCGTGGCCGGAAGGCGTGCGGTAGGCGTGGACGTGGCGGCGGATAGAATCAAGCGCGCGACGCGAGGAAGGAAAATAAATTAGCGGGCATCGGGTAGCAAAAAAATTTTCCAACGAATTTGGATTCGTTGCAATTTTGCAACGAATCCATGGATTCGTTGGAAATTAAAAAAAAAATTAAACTTTTTAAAACGTTAACTTATTTTTGTAATATTAATTTTGCAACGAATCCTGAATTCGTTGGAAATTTTTGTAACGAATCCTGAATTCGTTGCAAATTTGCAACGAATTCTGGATTCGTTGCAAATTTACAACGAATTCAGGATTCGTTGCAAAAATTTGCAACGAATCCAGGATTCGTTGGAAAAATTTCCAACGAATCCAGGATTCGTTGGAAAAATTTGCAACGAATCCAGAATTCGTTGAAAATTTTTGCAACGAATCACAAGATTCGTTGCAAAATTAATATTACAATTTTAAAAAGTTTATTTTTTTTTTAAATTTGCAACGAATCTTGTGATTCGTTGCAAAAATTTCCAACGAATTCTGTATTCGTTGCAAATTTTTGCAACGAATCCTGGATTCGTTACAAATTTAATGTTTTAAAAAGTTTATTTTTTTTTAAATTTGCAACGAATCCTGGATTCGTTGCAAATTTAAAAAAAAACTTTTTAAAATTGTAATATTAATTTTGCAACGAATCTAGGATTCGTTGCAAATTTGCAACGAATCCTGGATTCGTTGCAAATTTGTGCAATGAATCCAGGATTCGTTGGAAATTTCTGCAACGAATCCAGGATTCGTTGGAAATTTTGCAACGAATCCTTTTTCGTCGCTAATTTGCGACGAAACAGAAAATTCGTCGCTAAATTTGTTGCAGATTTGCAACGAAAATAATTCGTTGCCAAAATTCGTCGCCAAAAAACACTTTTTTTGTAGTATATATGAGATTATCGACATCTTGAGATTTAAAAATATTTAAAAGATATATTTGTTTTTCATTTTACCACTCGGTCAAAGACCTATCGGGACTAATTCGATTTTGTATTTAAAATTTTTTGGATAGATTGAGAATTTATTTTCTCACATGGAGTACTTTTTCTGTGTTGGATCGGATTTACTTTATAGAGACAGTGCGATCACATCGTCGAGTTTAGCTACTGAGACGTGAACACTTTCTTGATTTATCTTGGTGTTCGATGGAGTATATCTCGTATAGAAATTACTTATCGTCCTGTCAAAAATCTGTGAAACGGAACTGACCATCTCCAGGATTATTCAGGCCGAAGGCCTGGATAACTGGTGCTGATAAAAAAAACAACTACTAGGATGCTAATTTTTAAAAATCCATACCACATTTAATTATATCAGAACCATAATGGTGTTGATTTCTAAAAATCAGCACTATGTCAATGTTGATGTGTCAAACTGTAATTTTTTTTAATAATAAAAAAAAGCATATTTAGACTCCAAGTACTGGATAAATTAATAAGAGTTGGAAGGACTCCAATCAAATTATCTAAATCCATCATTGAATTTTGATCGAAATCTATTGATTGATTTAGGAGATTTGAATTTTTGGAAAATTAACAAACAATCAAAGAGGATAGTATAATAAAAAAGTATTTATGATGTTCATGTCTAGTTTGAACATCTCTATAATAAATTATATGTATATGTTAATTGTCTTAATATCATAAATTTTTAAAATCTTCTGATTACTGTTGTTAATGACTTTGAGTTGATATTTTTGAGCACAATAGACTATGGGGTACTTCAAAAATTTGTCGTACTTCGATGAGTTTTGTTTTGACTAAAATCTAGATTTGGATTTTTAAAAATTTGGCATGCAATTGAATAGAATAGTAAAGTAAAGATATTTATGATGTCTATGTCTAATTTTGACATCCTTATGATAAACTATGTCTATGTACTAATTGTTTTAAAGTCATAAAATCTTAAATCTTTTGATCACTACTGTTAATAATTTTGAGCTAATATTTTTGGACACATATAAGCTCCGCATTGGTTTCTAAAAATCAACACAACGACAGTGTTGGTGTATATCAATTGTCTGTTTCAGAGTCGATAACTTTTGACTCGAGTATCAGAACGAGACTCAATTTTTTTTAATTGAAGATCATTCGGAAATCTATATTTATTATCAGGTGAAACCCATAACAACTTAGTTTCAAATCTAAAAAAAATATTTAAAGTTTTTTCGGATTCATCGAGTGGTTTCAGTCAAAACTCATGCATTAATGAACTTAGAGAACTCTGATCTGACACATTTCAAGTGTTATAGGTTTCTAAAATATTTTAGAGTCTATATGTGTCTAAAAATATAAATTCAAAATTATTAACAATAGTAATATGAAGGTTTTTAAAATTTATGATTTTAAGACAATTGATACATATATATATATAACTTATCATAGGTACGTTAAAACTAAGTATGAACATCATAAATACCATTATTGCATTACTTTCTTCCATTGTATATCAACTTAAAAAAAAAAAAAATCTCTCAGGTCCATCAATAAGTTTCAATCAAAATCTAAAGAATTCTGATTAGATTCATTTCAACTCATGATTTTCTATAATACTCCGAAGTCTAAATATATCAATTTTTTTACTATTTAAAAGAAGTCAACATCATAACTTAACACACTAACATCGATGTGGTACTGATTTTTAGAAACCATCGTCGTCGTCGTGGTGTTGATATAATTATACAATACCATCATGGTATTGATTTCTACAAATCAACATTATCATGATGTTGGTTTCTAAAAATCAACACTACGACAATGCTTGTGTGTATCAATTGTTTATTTTTGAAAACAATAACTTTTGATTCGGATATCAAAATGAGGCACAAATTTTTTAAAAAAAATCGAAGTTCATTCAAAGATGTACATTTATTATTAGGTGAAACTCATTTCAAGCCTAAAAAAATATCATTTAATTTTTTTTAGATTCATCGAAGAGTTTAGTCAAAATTTATTGATAGATCTAGAGATTTTCGATTGAACCCATTCTAAGTACTATATGTTTTTGAAGTGTATCTTAGAGTCTATATGTGTTCAAAAATAAACCATTAGTAATAATAATCATAAGATTTTCAAAGTTTATGATTTTAAGATAATTGACACATATGTATAACTTATTATAGAGATGTCAAAACTAGACATACAAACCATATATAAATATCTTTATTATACTATTTTCTTCCATTACATGTCAACTTTTAAAAAATTCAAATCCCCTAGATTATCAATGAATTTTGGTCAAAATATATTGATATACTTAAAAGAACTCCAATTAGACTTATTCTAACTCCTACATATCAGAGTCAATCGGAGTGTATAGAGGTCCTGAGCGAACCAATATAAATTAGATCCTCCTATAGAGAATTTTTTTTTTGATAAATTTTTGGCCCTTTTACCTATGATATTTAAAGGAATAATTTTGTGATCTTGAACGAGTGCCCCATTTGCTTTGGCCTAAGGCCAACTTTGCTATATATTTATACACTGTTTTGAAGTCTAAATATGTCTTTCTTTACTATTTTTTAAAAAACCAATATCATAGTTTAATACACCAGCACTATTGCAGTGTTTATTTTTAGAAATTGATATCATCGTGGTGTTGATATAATTAAATTATGATGTTGATTTTTAAAAAATAACATCACAATATTTGTTGTATACATGCAAAGGAAAGAGAAAATTTTAATTTAATTTAAGAGAAAAAAAAATTATATACAATGGAAATAGGAAAGAAAAGAAAATGTCAACTTTGATTAAAAAAATGAAAAAAAGATGAACTTTTTGAATATTTTTAAATCTCCAGAATTCTTTTGTGCAATTCTAAATTTTATTTTAAGTGCACTCTTTTGATAAATTATCAAATATTTAATTTTTATTCAAGTAGATTTTGAAGATAACTCATTAAAAGAAAATTTTGATTGACATATGATTTGAAATTAAAGTTGAAACTTGATTTGTTCATAACCAAACACAAAGATTTGATTGAATACATAAACAGTTGTTATTTTTTTTTGTAAAGTTAGCGGGAAAGAATTTGTTTACGTTTTCTGATTCCATTTTAATCTTATTTATTAGCTTTCTGAAATAAAATTAAGTGATTTGGGCCGCAAATGACTGTCCTCTCCCTTGTAACGAAATTAGTGGGCCGGGCCGGCTCGAAAGGAGATGCTAGCGTTTGGGGTTAAACCGATTCATGCGAACCGTCTCCCACTTGAGGTCCGGTCTGCAGCTAACTGGTTCTAATTGCCTTCTCGTTGCTAGGGCTCGGGTTAAGTATCCTTCCCTGGCGTCCCTCCCCCAAATCGTACGCGTTCTTCTGATTTCTCAAGATAGCTCCTCATGGCGGTCGCCTCGCCTTCCTCTCCCCAAATCCTAGATTCAAACGCCGAAGCCGGCAACCCACCGTCCTCCAGCCTGTCCGATTCGTCCTCCGTCACCCTTCCCCCAGTCGTCTCCGCTCCCGCTCCTGTTGAACCTCCCGCCGCCAACCCTCTGAACTCAATCCATAATCCTGCACCAGTCGCTCCTCCCCCTCCATCCGTGCACTCTTTTGCTCCGTCTTTCCGCCCCCTGGGCGCTCCTCCTGTTCTCCAGTATTCCGCGGCAAATAACCCGATGGCACAGAACCCTGCTTTCCTAGCGCCCATGGGTCAAGCCCCAGGCATCCATCCGCCTGGGGTTTCTGCCCCTGCTTTGGTCATGCCTCCTGGAGCGCCTCCGGGCTCGATTCCGCTGCTACGGCCTGGCGTTCCCTACCAACTTGCTCCAGGCCAGACTCCAGCGCCGATGCCTTATGCTCAAGTTGGAAATGGGTATATGGCTGTACCTCCTCAGGTTCCGATGGCGATGCCTCCTCCGGGTGGGTTGCCTTATCATCAATGCACATTTTTTCCCCCAAGTTATTGTCTTTAGTTACTGCTTTACCTTGCGTGTGTTCTGTTGAATTGCTTAAATCTCTCCATTGTAGTATTCCCCCTTTTTTTTTTAGATCAGTTTCTTTTTAGAGGAAGAGGCTCTTTTTTTTTCCCCCTTTTTTCTTTTTTTGCTTGGTAATGGTACTCAAAATTATTGTCTCATTCAGGAGGAATGATGTGCTTGGTTTAAACTTTGCTTGACCTCCTCTTTCTGAAGGAATTTAATAGGTGGATATGCTAGAATTAATTAATTGTTGTGTTTAGTGCGGTTGATAATTTAGACAGTATATTGGAGATGGAAAACAAGAGAACCTATAGGTAGGTTAGAAATGGATTCATTTAATACCAATGACCTGGTATTTTCTCCTACAGCCTCATCCAATGGTTAAAGGTGAAATGGTCGACAGGCTTCCTCTTCCAGTTCTTAAAAGATGACTTCCAATTACGTTGGTATGCTTAAATTTGTCGAATTATGTTGGATTCATAGCACCAGTTTGTGTATTACGTTTTGCTTGCTAAGTTGGTAACTAGGTCGGATTCAGAAACAATAAACTTTTGGTTATTGTTTGTGTTCTTTTAATGTTATATACAATAACTTTGTTGGATGAACTTTGTGGTTTTCTTGCATTTCTAAATCTGACATCAGTGGATCATGTTAGCATCTCTGCTGGTTGCATCATTTTACTGAGGTACTAAAATCTTCTTCATGTATTTGGTGTTGTTGTCATTCTTAGTGTTTTTTGTGTACTCAAGCAATTCCTTTTTTCCCCTCAAACAATCTAGTTTTCATTGTTCTTAGTAGGCTAAGTTGTAGTGATACAATTTTAGTGCTTTCAAAAATTGAATAGCATATTGACTTGATCGTGAGCTCAGAAAATTTATTTCACGGTGTAACTTCTGAAGTTTATATTGGAGGATGTAGATGAGGTAAGCTCAATTTCACCTATTTCATTTTTTATGAACAATTTCTGTTTATCTGAATGTTCCCCCAGGTTTGCCACACAGCTGCTGGTATTTGCTATCTTTGTGGTGAGATCCCTTGTATGTTTTTATTGTGTGGTAAACAATTTTAATTGTCATTTTTGATTTATTCAGATCATAAGATAGCATGGTATGCTTTTTTATTAACTGCATTAGCAAGTTAAGGATCCTATTTGACATGTTGGCATAGATATTATTTGTTATCCTACAGGAATGCCCCGCTATCCAGCTCCTTACCAGATGATTCGCCCTGGATTTCCTCTGCGCCCAATTCCCACAACTGGTGTGATTCCAGCAGTGCCCCGGCCTCCAATTCCAGGTATTCGGGGTGTACCACCTGTAGCTACTCTTATTGTCCGGCCTATTATTCCAGTTGTTGCACCAGTAGAGAAGCCACAAACTACTGTTTATGTTGGCAAGATTGCTGCAACAATAGAAAATGAATTTCTCCTTTCAATTCTCACAGTAAGTTTACTGGGCTCCTGTATCTGTTTAATTAACATCTTGCTTTTTAACTCGTACAATACCCTAGAAGATTTGCATTTGAATTTTGAACATCGTTTTATGTAAGCCTCTTTTAATTCTTTTTTTGTGCAACGTGTTTTTTATTTTGAAGCTTTGTGGACCTGTAAAAAGTTGGAAACGGGCTCAAGATCCTTCTGATGGTACACCTAAAGCCTTTGGATTTTGTGAATTTGAGTCTGCTGAAGGAGTCCTTCGTTCGTTACGCTTGCTGAGCAAACTAAACATAGATGGACAAGAATTGATGGTATGGTTTGCCTAATGTATTCTTTTTTTCATATATAGACATTAGGATGCCTTTAGTTGTTTTATCCTCATTTAAATCATGTGGAATATATCTTTTATTCTTCAAATATTTAAAACATTTATTAGGATTTAACTTGCTGCAAATACCATTGCTTTTTTCCTCTTCACTTTTGCTACATACATGTGATTATCTAGGAGAATCATGATTGTTGAGTTTTAGAGAGTTGTACACTCGTGTTAATTTTTTTTTTTATTTCATTGATTGTTGATCGCGTTTAGGCATAAGTTTATGGGAGTTCTGTTCTGAAATTAAGTTATTTGATCCTTTGCATATATACGACCTATTTCTTTTCCAATTATCAACACTTAAAAATTATACTTCCTATTGGTTGGATGGATCACACACTGCAAAAATCTGATTACAATGAAGTTGAATTTAACCTCTATTGATCATAAGCCAATCATGTTTATGCATTCAAGAGAAATCAGTTTGATGTACCTTTCTACTTCTGCTTAGTTAAATTTCTTAGATTTATATTTTGAACATTGAAGTTCGTGACAAAGCATATTTTCTACATCACTGAACAAAATTTGTACTGTCTTTTTGCTGCCTCATTCTCGCCCTTTCTATTACACATGCCTTCGTGTTTGCTCAATTATATGAAAATAGACAAACATTTTCCATACTCCTTTTACACTTGCCTTCCGTTGGAAGGTTGGAGAAGTGAACCAAAATGACTGAAGTATGATAATGAGAGGAAAATAAGTAACTGTTTTTCCATGGTTATTGTTGAATGAAAAGCAGCAAATGAAAGGAAAAAATTTATTGAATTTGGCCAAGTTATTTTTTCCTTTAAGTTTCCTGGAGGGATAGGAGGGATTATGAAGCTCTCCACTTTCCATTCCAACTAGGAGAAAGAAGCTTTTCCTTCAAATCATATATGCATGTCTACTTTCTGTTATATCCCTTCAAGCTCCTCCAAATTAAACACCTAGAGAAGAACAAACTGGGGGGAACATGATTATGGCATCATATTAATGTCCGAGCAAGTATATTTTGTTCTCGGTCCAAACTTTATTCTAGATACATTTATGAAATTATATTTAAATTTATTATCAGTGAGAATGAAATTTATAATTTATATTTTTTTGTCTTTCAACCTACTTTAGGAATTTAAGATATAACAGTACGGTTTTCCACCTTGGTGCTCTAAAATCGTTATTAAAATTATATTGAATGTCGCATGTGTTCCTCTGCTTTGATTCATGTTTTTTTGTGCAAAAATAATGCAATTCTTGGTTCGATATACTGATGTTTTCTCTTACCTGTTCCAGTTGAACATTAACCAAGCCACTAGGGAGTATCTTGAGCGTTATGTTGAAAAGAAAGCAGAAAAAGAGAAGCAGAAAGAAGCAGCAACTGGAACTCCTCCAATCGAAAAGGATAGTAAAGAAGGTTCTGAGAAGCAAGAGCAGCCTACAGAGCCAGTTGAAGAGGGAACTAAAAAGGATTCTGAAGAAAAAGAAAACCAAGTGGGACACAAGAAATTTGGTGTAGTCACAGATGAAGACCGTGAGATTGATGCAGATGCTTTAGAAAAGCTTATGGGAATGATGGAAGAGAGATTAAAGAACAGACCTCTACCCCCACCTGTGCTTGTCGATGGGTCTGCTAAATCTACTTCTGATATACCTTCCAAATCAAGGGATGGCGATTCTGATGTTGATATAATGAAAAGCGGTAAGATCTCAAACTACATCAATTTTTGTTGATGCTTTCTATCTTATCATTTTGCCTCATGGTGACTAAATTGTTCATGTAGATGTTGAAGATAAAAATGATGAGGATACCACAAGTGAAAACAAACCAGCAACTGAAAGTGACAAGCCTGAGACTGCCTCACCTGATAGATTGAGGAGGCATGATAATAAGAGCAGAGAACGAGATAGGGAGCGTGACCTGAAACGGGAAAAAGAAAGAGAGCTAGAGAGAGTTGAGCGTGAACGAGAAAGAGAGAGAGTTAGGAGGGAAAGGGACAGGGAAATGAAATTAAGGGAGGCAGAGCGATTGTACAAGGATCGTCTTAAAGAATGGGAAGCTAGAGAGCGTGAGAAAGAATACCAGCGACAATATGAAAAGGAACGGGAGAAAGAAAGAGAGCGGGAACGTCGGAAAGAGATACTGCGCCAAGAAGATGAAAGTAGTGATGATGATGATGACTCGAGAAAAAGAAGGCGCAGAACCAGTTTACTCGAGGAAAAAAGAAGAAAGAGACAGCGTGAAAAGGAAGAGGATTTGGAAGATAAATTGAAAGAAAAGGAAGAAATTGCTGAAGCCAAGAGAAGGGCAATAGAGGAACAACAACTTAAACTTGAAGTAAAGCAACTCAAATCTGAGTCAAAATCACTTGATCGGGTTACTCATGAGGATGACAATGCTATGCAAGAAGATGAGAAATTTGAACGAAAGCCAATTTTGGCCAACCATGTTAGTGATGTTCCTAGAAGTGGTCTTAATGATGGTAAATTTTTAGTTACATTATTTCATATAAGTTCCTTTGAAGCATTAGCACGTCCTTTATAATGAATGTTCTCTTTTTATTACCACAGCAGATGGCATTTCTAGAAACAGCAGTGGTGATGATGACCTCAATATGATGGTGCCAATTGCAGTTTCAGACAAAAAGCAGAACAGTAATGCTCCAGCCCGAAAGCTTGGATTTGGGTTAATTGGCTCAGGAAAACGTACAACTGTGCCTTCAGTTTTTTACGAAGAGGATGATGAGGATGTGGATGAGAAAAAAATGAGACCTCTTGTGCCAATTGATTATTCGACTGAAGAATTACAAGCTGTCCAGACAAGTGCATCTGGAGCACAACCAAATTTGGTGGCAGCTGCTGAATTTGCCAAGCGCATATCTGGTGTCAACCCAAAAGATGAAAAGGCTGATATAGATAGGGATAGGAGCAGACGTTCTAGCGACAAACAGAATTTGAGAGAACAAGGTCGGAATGATGATGAAAGCAGCCGTTCAAAAGATGCAAGTAAGGCAAAGATGCATGATAGGAATATCGATCGGGAAAAAAGCAGAGAAGATAAACCAAAAGGTGAAAACAAGAAACTATTGGATGCCAAGCAGTTGATTGACATGATTCCAAAAACAAAGGAAGAGCTCTTTGTCTATGAAATCAATTGGGATGTTTATGACAAGGTGATGCTTTCTCTTATGAATCTCAATAGATTAACGGGCAAAAATCTACTTGCTTTGTGCATCTGTAGTGCAAGTTTATACTGAGATGAGTTTATACTAGTGTTATGGATTCAGATGGTCATTATGAATTTCTAGTGTTAAAGAATTAAGCAAAAAAAGCTTTATGCTATCCTAGTAGGAACTGTTCGATTACATTTTTGCTATCATATGGTTGCTCTGTTATCTTCCGCTAGGCTCTTTTATTGATAAATGTATACCTTGATCTTCACAGCATCAATTGCATGAGAGGATGAGACCTTGGATCTCAAAGAAGATTACAGAGTTCCTTGGAGAAGAGGAGGCCACTTTGGTCGACTACATTGTTTCCTGTATAAAAGATCACGTGCAAGCATCCACAATGCTAGAAATGCTTCAGTCTATATTGGATGATGAGGCAGAAATGTTTGTCCTCAAAATGTGGAGGATGCTGATTTTTGAAATTAAGAAAGTTGAAACAAGCTCATCAATGAAATCCAAGTCCTAGGTTCCAGGTTTTTTTTTCCCCTTTCTTTCAGCTTATCATGCCAGTCAAATTTTCTTCAATGTGAAAGGTCAGTGACTGTAGAAGGACTGTATTTTGAGAGACCTTGTTATTTGGTATGATAGGTTAGTGCCTGTAGTCAATCAAACACAAGGATTATGGATTGATTTAAAATGAGGTATACATTTTTTTCTGCGTATTGTTAGCTTTTAGCTCCGTTTGTGCAAGTCAGGTTTGATGTGATTTGTTCGTTCACAGAATTCTCTGGGGCAATCTTTAATCTACATGTATGGTTTATTATTCAAGCTTGAAAAAGATGAACAGGCCAATTAAATGCTCATTCGGTTCTCCATTTCTTCAATGAATGCTAAGTGATACGGTGGTTTCGGTATATAGGACATGGATGGTGCTCTGTAGGCTATGGGCGATGGACCATCAATAAAGAACAAACATCAAACCTCATAATAAAAATGTCCTTATAGGAACCATCTCAATGACCACTCCATTCGTCCATTTCCTTTCAGTGACAGGCCATACATTTATTTTAGGTAGCGGCTATCCACGTCCATCAAGTATTATGTACACTTTAATTTTTATAAAATTCTAAAATATCTTTTCCCTTTTCACTGTCTATTTTTTCAGCATCCTAACACCGTGATCTTGAACATCCGCACTCGAGCATCCATTGCTGCTCGATTTCGCCATCAAACGATTAAATTTTGATCGCAATCGATTCATGGTCCAATCAATATTAACATCCGATCGAATTCCGATTGAATTACCGTCGAAATTTATTGTCATTGTGGTTACTTTCGATCGGAATTTAGTCATGATCCGGTTCGACGTCAAAATCTGATTGAACCACAATTGAATTCCGATCAAATTACAATCGAAATTCATTAAGTTGCAATTATAATCCATCCCGATTCCGTTGGTCCGCGACCAAATTGCACCTGCAATCTATCTATTTATAAAAAATAAGTATATTTATATTTATTATTATTTGTTCTGATTATTCACTCGAAAGGATGACTCAATAAGCAAAAACACGAAAAGACTCTTCCCATGGTTACCTTAATCCTATTTAAACTGTTATCGTGATCTTCTACTTAATAAGTTTTAGATAACAACACTGTTCGATCCCTTATTTATAGTCCCACTGTTTAAAATGCTACCTTGAAAGTGGACGACCAGGAGATTTGGTTGGTTCATACATCCACTTTATCTTATTTTAATTATAATAATTTTATAATTATCATTCACTTGCATTTTGCATTATGATATTAACATTATTTTAAAAACTTTAAATCTTAACAATTTTTTTAATCTACTTTAAAATTCTCTTAAGATTCAAAATTGTTAAATTATGAAAGTTTTTAAACAATCATCGATTTACCTCTAACTAAAATTATAATTATTTTAATTTGTAAAAAATACAACACCCGACAAACTCACTATTCATTGAAATAAATTACCACTAGAAACAATTGGAGGGTTAAATGACAAAAGTTTGAAAATTCGAGAGGATTCTTTTATGGTTTTAAAGTAAAATAATAAGATAAATTTTAGAGTGGCAACTGTAAAGGAGAAGCAAAATTAATCTAAATTAAAATTGTATAGAAATATATTTATAAAATACTTTAACACAATTAAAAAATAAAAATAAGTAAGAAAGTTAAGGTTAAGTTTATAAAAAAATATTTTTACGATCTAGTAAATAAAAATTTAATTTTATACAAACAAAATTATTCTAATCTAAACAAATGTCCAAATTTAGATTTATAAAAATTAAGTTTTATAATTTTATAAAGAGAATCATTTATTTAGATTTTTTTTTAAAAAAATAAAATTTAGCCTTTTAATAAAAAATTATTTTTATTATTTTAAAAATTAGATGTGTCTTATGATTTGGTTTACTAATATTTTTAATATAAAATGGACAACATTTATATTTCTTAAAGAGAAAATAGAAAGAATGAGGAGATAATGGAAAGGTTTTCATTTTCGACAATTTTGGATGCTTATATATTATTTACAGAAGTAAAAAATTGCTCTTTAATATTTAATAAAATTTTAGTTTATATGAAAATATTCTTTGAAATTTTTATTCTATTTATTAGAATGATTGTTTTAATTTCATTATACAAAATTACCCTTGGGTTATTATATTCGATGAGACGGTATTCTCCCTCTCATTGGAAACTAACACACGGGCTATTTCGTCATTCGACTACAGCTTCTCTATAAGATCCAATCCCTTCAGCCCCGATGCCCGATGGCCGCAACTTTACAAAATGATGCTAAAGCTTTGCTAAAATTCCCATTTCGCTGGAATCTCATCGGAGCACCGGCGTCCGATTGTCTCTTTTCTCCCAGATCTGAGGCGTTCTCCGGCGGTTCTCCGCCGGAAGGAAGTGGTGGTGGAGTCTTATTTTCTTTATTTTCTTCGTCTTCTTTCCCTACCCTTGTTTGTCTCAAACTCATAGCCGCATGACGGAATTTTCTCTCACCCCGATGAAAACTTCGACTCATCTTTTGTGGAATACCAGCTTCTTCCGTCATAAGACTATCTCCATCATAGCTTTCTTCTTCTTCTAAACTGATCTGCCGATCGCCCGTTTCGATCGGTCGCCAAATCGAGAACCGAGGGAGAAAGGCACAAACGTCATAGCTAGAAGCGAGTGAACCGGTAGGATACCTTCTTTGGAACCTAGATCTGATCGTCAATCGTCTGGTTCGAGTTGTGGCGATGGACTCCAGACGTCTGATCTTCGATTCGTCTTCGTCTTCCTCTTCTTCTTCCTCTTCCCACGGCCGCTTAATACTCCTGGGCAGCGCGAAGCCAGTCTCTGGTTCTCGAGGTAATAACTACTACAGCTCCTTTAATGAATTGAGTTTGGATTTGGATTCCAGTACATGGTGATGAGCTTTTTGTGTTGGAATTTCCAGGTGGCATGTCGGCTGTTGTAGGAGTAGCGGAGGAGGGCCGTGGGAGCAAGCTCCGTCCATTCTTCACGTCGCCGGATGAGATTTACGAGGAGTATTATGAGGTGCTTCCGCTGGAGAAGAAGCGTCGCCTTACCTCGGAACAGGTAAAAAAGTGATCTCTTCAAGGAAAATAAAGTATCTGTTTTAGTCCAAATTACTCCAATGGTAAGGTGAATTCGGAAAACGGGTGGATAAACGTATTGCTTACCAGAATCGCTTGTGATCGAGCCAGCTGTCGAGTGGAACTATACAAAAATATTTGAGACGAAATTATTGTCTGTGTGACGAAATAGTACTGTGAGGAAAGGCTTCTTTTGTTGGTGCAAAGATTTCTTTTTTGAGTTTTTACCAATCGAAACGATCCTGCTTATTTGGTGTTTTTCGATCTTAAGAATATCACTGGGATCAATTTTGATGAAATTAAAATGATGCAAAGCTTAAGACGACCATCATCAATGATCCCGAAATTGAAGATCATATGATGAACCAACTTGAATTTTGTTGAAAAATCTTCTTCTTTTTTTTTTTAATGAGATTGGGTGGTTCGCTCGGGCGTTTGACATTTGTACATAGTGATAAACGATGAAGATCACTTAGTTTTACTTTAATTATACACGAAAATTTACTCTCTCTTTTTGTTCGATTACATATGGATCAAGTTGATGTAGTTTTGAAGTGTTAAACAGATACAAATCCTGGAGCGGAGCTTCGAGGAGGAAAACAAGCTAGAGCCGGAGCGCAAAAGCGAGCTGGCTAAGACATTGGGGTTGCCACCGAGGCAGGTGGCGGTGTGGTTCCAGAACCGCCGAGCCCGGTGGAAGAACCAGGTGGTGGAGCGTGACTTCGATCGTCTCAAGGCCTCCTATGACGCACTCCTGCTTGACCACGATGTCCTTGCTGAAGACAACGACCGGTTGCGTTCACAGGTGAACCTTCTCCCTCTCTATATCAGTTTTAATTTCCCATCTAAATTTTTTATTGAACAAATTACCCCAATATTTGGTAACTTGCTAAAAGGTCAATACTTCTCCGTTTTGAAAAAAAAAAAAGACAGATCGAGCGTCACGACTCACGCATCATTCACAAAATTGTATTAGCTTTTTTTATTTTTTATCATATTGCTAGCCTTTATGTGAGATCATTCTGGAGGTTGGTCATTATAATGCCACCAAATTTCCCTTGTTTTGTCAATTTATCCACTGTGTTTTATGCTTTCTCAATTGACGGGGCAGCTGCTCTGGTTGTCTTGTCTACATGTTAATTAAAAATTTTTAAAAGTCTACTCAAGTTCAGTTCTTTATTAATCCAACTGGATTGATGAATTCAAACATTTGAATTGAGAACTGAAGTCCGGTAGGACCAGCCCCAAGTGGTGATGACAATATGACCCATTCAGATGAGTCGCCCCAACTGAGCCTGCTTCAGAAAACGAAATTAAGAAAAAGTACCTATTGTAATAATAAAACACATCAAAATTTAAAGTAAAACATATTTTATTGGAATTTTATAAGTTTGATTGAACCTGAATCAAACAGCCTTGGAATGAAATAGGAAGATGAAAATGCCACAGAGGAGAATCGTCATTTTACGCTTTGTATTGTTCCATTTCATATTGTCTAATGTCTATCATGAACAAAAATAATAATTATAATAATATGGTAATATTCTATAATTTGTCCAATAGATCTTCTAGTTTTTATATTTTTGTCTTCAGTCACTATTCTGCGCTGAATCAATTCCCGATTCCACTAATGATTCCTATGCAATCCTATTTCTTCAAAAAAATTCTTGGCTAGAGGGATGAAACACCATACTTGAGTTGACCTCTGGCTACAGGATGGTTGGTTGTTGAAAACGACTGGATTTTAGCTTGCACTGCCAATTGAGATAATCTAACCTTTGATTTTATCCACTCAATAGTTGCATCTTGCAGGTGAATTTATTGCTAGGAAAGCTGCAAGCAAATGAACAGGGAGCAAAACCCGTAGTCTCTAGTTTCATTCCAGATGATCAGGCAGCATCTAGTGGTAATGTAATGGACCTGAACTCGAACATCCAGCAGAAGGTGGACGACCTGCTGAGCACGGGAAGCGGCGGAAATGAAGCGGCTAAAGTAGATGCTCATCACTTGCTGCCGGACGGCCGGGAGCCTTCAATTCTCCCGGAGAGCTACAGAGTGCGTAACAATGGCATCCTTTCTGATCAGGACGACATGAGCGATGAGGGCTGCAACTACTACTCCAGCAGTGTCTTCTCTGGGTATCAGAAACAGCATGAGGAAGCCCATCTGGAGCAATGGTTGGATTCCGTCGAAAGCATTCTCCTCCCTTGAGAGACTCCAGCGATTAATCGAGTTGGACATTGAATGATAAAAAAAAGCATGGTTCCTACCTGCTGCTGCTTTATCTTCTTCACGTATGTTTATTATGTTTGTGAGTCGATCGTGTTGTTGGACGTGTAGTAGGCGTAAATGTAGTGTGCTTGGGGATCATAATTCATGAGACCGATTTACTTCGTCTGTTTATTGTCTATCCGATTAAATTTGTTTTGACAATATATGCCATGTCCCGAGTCAAACACGAACTTAGCCCTATATCGACCCGAATAGCATAAATCTAAATTGAAGGGACCTTCCAAAGGAAATCGCGCCTGATGAGCAAGTACTGGCTGATTGAACAGTCAATATGCTTCGTCTCTCAGAGTCTCAGTTCCACTTTAGAGCGCGAGAATTGCCACAGTGTCTGGTCCACGTTTAGTCGATACTGTCGTTCCCCATTCATTCTATGCTACCCTTTATTGATGTTGGTTGGCAACGAGTCATCCACCATGTATATGTGGTTCTCGAGTCATGGCTGTCTTCATGCTTGTCCTTTTACTGCCTTTTTGCCTACTTGCAGGCCAAACAGAGCGGGTATGCCTCAATGACCATTTTTCTTTTCTGGCTTTTGAGAAGTCTTGGAGCTACAACATCATCTCCTCGTCTTTTTTTTTTTTTCTCATATAAAATTCTGGATAATCTCCACAGTAGAGTTGGTCAGTCCTCCATTTTATTGTTTTGAATTTAGATTATTTTAGACTTTGGATACATGGAATTGAACCCGGAAAAGGATAGATGCAGATGGCTTTCACAAGGGGTGCATCCACATAGTCAACGCACGCAAAGGGCAAAAACAAATCAGATAAGGCCTACGAGTTTTAGAATTTATTCGCATCGCGTCATGAGAGAGCGATTCAAAATAAACTGTCTTATTCTTCTCCTATTGATCCCGGACTGCCATTTAAGTTCCCTTGGGTGACTTGTGTGCTGCGATTCAATTTGAAGCCATTTTTGTACGAAAAGAGAGTAGCAATTGATTGTGCCATCTCTATCTTAGTCACATATTGGATTAAGCTAAATCCTTCTGCGTACCTCTTGCCATAATCACTTTGAAAGAGGGTGACGAATAGAGTAGATAAGGTAAAAAGTTTCGTTCCATAAAGTTACAACTTTACTATGGGAAGAAGATCAAAGGCAGTTAATATGCAGGTTAATTTAGTGAGTTGAGGAGAAATGAGAGATTCTGCACAATCTAGGCGATGTTTAGGCCCCAATGATTTATGGTCGAAACCATAGCCATACGGTGGAAAGGATCCAATGATTTTTTTTTTAAAATTATTGTCATATCTGACTTGGCTTCAACTTTTTACTCCAATTGGCTGTTGATGCATTCTACGTTTGAAGTGAAGATTAGGATAAACACAACTTGATGATATGATATTACTGATTTTAAGTTCACATAGTATTTGCCTTGCAGTATTAGGTTAAGAGAAACATCCATTTTGCACGAACAACTTAGAACTCATCCAAAAATTCACATCGAATTTTAGAATAGTTTCGTCTATACGGTTTTATGGAAACAACTTCAATTATAGCTGAGCTTCAGAGAATTTTAATACATCTACATGTAGTATTGAGCAGGTTGGAAACCAGGAAGTGGATAAAGAAAAATTAAACTTAATGCTGCACAATGATCATAACTTGAATACAAAAGGGCATGTCTTTAGTTAATCAGAATATAAATATTTAGGAGGAAATAGTAGGCTGTTTGGTTGAGATGTAATAAACGAGGCTGTTTAGAACAATAGTCTTGTCCGACCAAACATGGAGACAAATCGTCGTGGACAAAACAAGCGTTATTTTCCAATGTCATCTTCCATTGGTG
Source organism: Wurfbainia villosa (assembly GCA_025175895.1). NCBI lineage: Eukaryota > Viridiplantae > Streptophyta > Magnoliopsida > Zingiberales > Zingiberaceae > Wurfbainia > Wurfbainia villosa. The sequence goes on from JAKLTH010000280.1 coordinate 748,560, forward strand.
ATGTCATCGAGCAATCTTATCACAAATCAAAATTGATAAGAACATATATAGGACAAAGAACTTAATGGTGAAATCTTCTCAATACAAAGGATGCCACCGAACACAATTATGAGATGGAATCTCTTACCAAGCTGCATTTTTCCGTGGAACAATGGAGGCCATCTGGAAGCGGCAGAAATGTCAAGGTATTTGCTTACAAAAGAGTACATGGTAAACTATCTAATCAATCTAAATTTACCATCACCTTGATTGTATCACCAAGTAGATAGCTATAAAATCTTGAACTAATAATGAAGGCCCGACAAATTCAACAGCCGTGTTACAGTTATTTGCCACTTGAATAAATCTGCATCCTGTATAGGAATATCATTCCTGTTTGTACAGTTACAATAGTTTCGGAACTTGGCCTTTCTAAAGCATAATATTTACAACAAAATCCAAGGAAGGTGCCATCTTTACATTGGTGTTCCCGTTTTTTACAAGCATATGTACATCAGGCGACGGCCAAAATAAGGTGAAATTTACAGAAAAAATAATAATGAAATAATAAGAACCATTCCCTGCAAAATAGTTTGAACATTCGGAAGGTCAGAAATCATATATTAACTCTCTCTAATTGCCATTTCCATTGTAAAAATCACATTCCCTTTCAATATGGCACCGAACAATGTTATCCAGCCGCACTGTACAATTATTAATTTTGCCCATTGCCCCCGAGAATTTTTCAGCCGTCAGAAGGCTGTAAAGCCGCAGGACCGAATAAACTTCTCAATAACCTTCCTTGAATTTGTAAGAAACAGTTTCCTTCCAAGATATCACCAAGCAAATGTCATCCAGAGGGAACTTATGCACCAAGACAACGCCATTGCCTCATAATTCTATTACTCACATTAAAATTTTGTCATATGCATTTTTTTTTTTTTTTTGCTTTTTGTAAGCTTATTCTCACAACTAATTAAGCCAAGCTGTCAATTAGTATTTACAGTCAGATGCTTCAAAGAGAAGAAAGCCATTCCTCCATACGCTTATTGCCATCTGCATCAATAAAAGTAAAAGCAGGTCAATAAATAGCACATGGGATATTATTCAAGAGAATTTCTTGTATGCATCCAAAGGAAGGAAAAGAAGTTACTGCCAGAAAGCAAATTTCAATAAGTAGTGGGAGTAGCAAAATTTAACTGCCTCTGCTATATAGTTATATACAACAAGCCTTCTATTTGAATAGTGAGTAACAGCTATTCATGGGAGTAACAGAATTTTTTGAGAGGAACAAGGCACTGTTTCAAGAAAGCTGCAAGTATTGATAAATATTTATCAAGCAAAGCAAAGAATAATGATCAGGGAAAACAAATTTAATTTTCTACATCTATAGAGTAACAAAAAAGAGGATATATGAATTCCACTATTTTCTCCATTGTAAAAGTGGGTAGTCTGGCTCTCTGTCAAGCTCATGAATGAATACCAATGCTCCTAAACTGTCTAGACTACATGCACACGTGTCTCAACTGCTTAAATGATACAATTGACTATTGAGCCTAACAACTATTTGAAATGTTTAAGTTCAAATTACTAATAGTTCACTCACTCACCTAAGCTCATCAAGTTTCCTCATTAGGCCACAACTTACCATTTAAGACTAAACTATGGTGTTACAACATGAGAATTCACAACTAAGGTTATTTGTAGGATAAAACAATCTCAAGACCCCAACTTCAACAAGGAAATTAAAGCCAACAAGTGATTTGAAAAAACCAAGCTAAAATCAAGGAATACTACCTGACCAATCCTAATTGAGACCCTTGGTTGGTCAAATCATCCAATAACACTAGTAAACTAGGAGAGTTGTACAAGTGAACCAAACAATGACATTTTCAAGAGTACAATAATACATATCAAAACAAGAGCATAAAAATGAGCATGCTAAACTGTATGGTGATAGAGTTGAAAATAGCCATCTTATAGTCAAGGCGCATATGCAACAACCACAATTGCATACAACGTATGCTTATGTTCCTCAAGCTAAAAGAAACATCGTATAATACTATGTAGGGAACAAGCTAACATCTTTATGAGTTACAACATTAGGTGGTTAAGAAGAAAAAAAATCTAGCCAATGAAATCACTGAAATCGATATGTGAGATTACAAGAAAATATGAAACAAAACAAATACAATTATCAGAGAGTAATTTGGTAGGTGTAGCTTCAACAAAGAGTTAAACAATAAAGTGATTTATCATGCATAGTGTCAGTCCCACTTTCATCCTCGAAACTACGTGTCATGGAGTTAAAAGCATGAATTTATCCTGGAAGGAGTCGGAGAGACCCAAGTGGAAAGAGGCAATTACATGGCCAGCAAGATATTAAATGGCAACATGGAGCCATCAGAAGCCTAACAGGTGCATATATTTCATTAAAGCATGGAAGGGAATTACATAGTTGTTGTTCAGCAAAAGAAAGCCCTGAGGAAGAATTATGACCATATGCATTTCAATATGCGGCTTAGTTTCCTGTATGGCATACTATATTTCTCTGGCAGTCTTCCTAATGTTAACGCAATGTAATTTTTTGCTTATTTAATAAAGGCTCTTATGGCAGTCCTTTCAACAAAAGAAAAAAAGATATCCTCTGCTTCTTACCATACCATATGAAGATGCAACTAAAGATACACCAACAGTTGCACGTTTGGCTTTCAGAATTAACATAATTTAGGGAAAGTACAACAAAATAGAGAACATAATGTGGTACAAAGGAAAATTGAAACAATCAGTCACAATGTGGCAAAAAGGCAAAACAAAGTTTTGGTGAGTCGATGAAACAAAATGGATGCAAGGAGATTGAATCTCAAACCTGCAGACTACTTTAAGCTACATATACAAAAGAGATATATATACCAAAGAAGACAAAACTGACTTTTCTTACCTGATAGAGCATCATCCATATGACTGAATGCTCCCAGGACATGAGTTCTGGAGTTTTTCGCCTGCTCATTGCGCCCACGACCATAACACCGCACCAAAACTGCGAAGCTGTTCTCTGCTTCTGAATCGCTCTCAAATTCAGGGCCATGAGGTTCCAACCACCCAATAGACCAATCGGAGTCATCAGATTCCGAACCTGACATGCATCCGCCATCTGAGGGCACAAGAACGATGTCGTACTCCTTGTCTATCCGCCTTTCTTTGCGGTTTTGCAAGTTTTTCTTATTTCTTCTCCAGTTTGGCCTTGTCCTGCGTCCATTAGCTGGCAGAAACTTCGAGTGATCCGCTTCCTCAAATCCTGAAGGGAAATCAGGAGGTATGAGCGTCGAATTGGAGGATTCATGATCCTTCCTGCCCCAAATCCAGATAGAGAAACGTGGGAAAGCCATAGTATTTATCCTCCAGTGAGAAAACACTGACTTCTTGGAGTCACACCACTAATCTTATTCTCAAAACGATCTCACGCTAAGAAATGACCGAGATAGGAATATCCCATGAATGTGCCGAAAGAACTTCATAGCTTTCCTAAAACAGATCAAACTCGTCCTTTCTAGAAAAGTCAATCGTATGTTCAGCAACCAATAAACGGAAAATATTAGCTTCCATTCGAACTTCCCCGACGAAAGCAATTACAATCGTCACTCCAAGGAAATTGAATGTCACAAAACAATACCAATCAGAAGAAATATACTCGTGAATCACAATAAACCTTTCAGCAAAGTCCAAGAAATCAAATAACTTGAAGAAGCAACAGGAAATTGAATATCTTCCACCCTGAACTCCCACAAATTCGCAAGAGAAGCGTCAAGGATGAGAAATCCATTTTTCTCTTAAAAAAGGAAAACAAAAACCCTTTTGCCTGATGATTTAGAATCTAAATATAACAAGAGGTCCACAGCTGACGCACTGAACGCGTTCGGCCGTCCTCAGGCCATCGGCAGAGGAGATGGGAGAGTGCCGAGAGAGAGAGAGAGAGACGGCGGAAACCAGCGGCGTAACGAGGTTAAAAGCTTTCCGAATCGCAGCCGTCCTCGTCCCCGAGTTTATTATAGTGCTCCGGCCGAAGCTTCAAGATCCACAACCCACCATTGACGAGCCAGATCTACTAACAAATTATCCTGACGGTCTCCAGACCGGCCACGCGTCTTGCGGCGATCGGGAGGTCCTCAGTCCTCACGGGTGACTCAGCTCTCCAGGAAGCGAGGCGCATACAAGTTGCTATGCGACGACGATTCGCCAACCGTCCGCTTCGAGGATTGACGGTGGATCCAACATCTTTCAACCGGAGACGCAAGTTCCAGTGGGTCCCACGGGGAGTAAAACAGACGGTGAACAATTCCCCGTCCTATCATGGCCGAACTGTCCTCTGCAAGCAACTGGCCCGTGCGAATCGTAACTCATTGCCTAATCCAAAACCAACATCATCTCCTTCCTTTTTCCAAAGTAATTCCTGAAAATAAGTAAATTAAATTAAATTAAATTAAATTAAAACTGTCAATTGAATGATCTACACCAATCTATTCTATAATTAATATGAAAAAGATAAATTATAAATAATCATATGAATTTTGACATGATGTATGATCAAAATACGTAGAAGCGTGAGGTAGGGTCTTAGCTTGAATAATGAGTGTAATTTTGATTCATATCAAACTCTTAATTCTTCATGCGATCACATGCATGGTCTGAAGAATAACTGCTCCAAATAGATGGACCAGTATTTTGAAGGATTCTGAAACTTATTGATATCCAAATCAAAGCTAGTGCATCGACTTGCATTGCTTCATCTTGAATTCTAGACGACGTTTCTGTTCTGGTCCTATCAATTAATTCCTTTTCCCCATTTTTGCAAGGTACATATGCTTAATTAGGTGACAATAACAACTGATCACAGTGTCTCTCTGCTCCAGACTCCAGAGCTATTGCAAAACGAGCTCGAAGAGTTGAAAGCATGTTAACTGAGCTTATCGAAACATAAAAATCAATATAATTCACGAGAAAGTACTCATTTCGGTCTCGTTAACACTTAACAGAATAAGCGAATGCATCTTCTTACTCTTTCAAACATCTAAGAAGTCGAATGTATCTCGTCTCGGTTACCTAATGGAACTCCAGAAACAACATTCTGACTGTCACTTTAAAACCATATGGAAGCTAATCACTTAATGCACCAGGCCAAAGAGTTGATTCCCACTTCCAGAGAGGATTAGAACAACTAAAAAAGATGGAGAAATATATCGAAATCACATGTTCTTCCAGGAGACAGATGCTCCTGTCGTTTTACTGGATTGGGAGTTGGCCTGTTTAGGGAGTATGGGCTTTTAATTGCATTGTGTTTTAATTCTTTCTTAAAAAGAAAAAAAAATGAAAATTGATAAGCTGGATAACATTTCCCCATCTCTCTCTTAAGAGACAATATTACATGATGTATCTGACTATTCAATTCGTATGGATTTTTTGGAATTGACTTTTTTTTAGAGGTCAGATAGCAAGGTGCATGACGATGGATCCCACCGACCAAATCTGTTCAATTGTACCGAAGATTTTGCATGCAATGGCTTACTGTGCCATTTTTTTTTTGTTCTAAATGCATACAATTAAATGAGTCGAAATGATTACAAAGTACCAGCATCAGATTCTCTGTCTCATCGTCGTCGCATTTATTGAAGGGACTGGCTTGGATTCTCCACTAATCAACTTAGCACTAATAAAGAACTGTTAGGGATTTAATATAGAAAATTAACCGCAGTTTTGTGTTTATAGTTTTCCGCTAAGAAAATTTCATTCGTTGGCAATTCGTTGATGCAGTAAAACAAAGATGATCATCTGGATGGAACGAGCTCCGTCCTCGTAAGAAACACAAACAATGCCAAAAAAAAAAAAAGACATGAGGCTCTGGTGTGAGAGAACGTGTAATAAATTTCGTATCCACCACCAAGAGAAAAGTAACACAACAATGTTCAAATGATCATACTCAAGGAGTCAAGGTGGAAGGGGTCATATCGAACTACCGTGCCCGGTCCTTGTTTAATTTAATTTTAACATGATCTTTTTTCACACTTTTTACACGGAAATTCGTCCGTTTCTTCGTTGATTGGACTGGCGCTGTTTGAAGCCTTTTACAGGCATGGAGTATAGCAGTATTGCCGATTATAAATCATTCCGAACTCATTATATAGCTTTTACGTGCCGCGGCATCAACGCTATAAACCAGACTTCACTTCGACCTCCTTGTTCAGAGAAAATGGCGTCTGTTAAACAAAGTGGTGTTTTCCGTTGCCAGTAGTGGAGCGGCTGCTTTGCATGCGTAACGCATCTTCACGGACTCACCTTCCTCGCGCTGGGATGTCGTGCTCACTGTGTGTGCATGACTCTAGATAAGTATAAAGCAGGGAGAGAACTTGCAAGAGAGAGATGCGGCAATCTTTTTTTGTTCGCTTTTTCTTTTCTTTATCTTTTCATCAATTTTCTAACAATTCCTGGCGGTATTGTTGTCTCTGCCTTTTGCCTTTGCCTTTTCCCATTCATCGTGATATTTTCTTGAGAGAGAGTGTACGCGGTGAAGTCTCCTTGCGGGTTAAGAAAAACACGTATGAATAGATAAAATAAGAGAAAAAGAAACAGTAAAGGAGAGTTGCAGGAGATTCCTCCTAGAGAAAGAGAGAGACGGGCACATTTGTTGTGCTTCGTTCTTGCTTCGTTCTTTTTTAAGCCATTTGGTGGAAACCCAGTCTCCTTTCCCCATCGTTTGCCCCACTGGTGGAGGGTTGCTACATCTTCTTCTTGTATTTTCTTCCTCAGGTCTCTTCGGGAGCGACTGCGACGGCTGTTCTTGGAATTCGTTGTTGGTGAAAGAAAAAAGATTTGTTTTTGACGCTACAATCCTTCAAGTCTTTAGATTTTTCCTGGAGTTGATAGTAGAGAAGTTGGTTCTCTAGCGAGACTAGTGAGTGAGGTTGATAGCCTTGTTGAAGTGGGATTTTGTGGAGGAAGAGGAGAGAGATGGCCGGAGCAGCGCCGCCGCCGAAGCAGGACGAGTTGGTGCCCCATCCAGTGAAGGACCAGTTGCCCAACGTCTCCTTCTGCATCACTAGCCCCCCTCCTTGGCGTGAGTTACTTCATTCCTGTTCTTCTCTTTAGCCAAGTTTTTTATTTTCCTTCGTCTAATTTCTCATTCACCTCGAGTTATTATTTCCTTGTCGTGAGTTACTTCATTCATGTTCTCTTTTAGCCAAGTTATTGATTTTATCTTTTGGGATCCGTATCAAAATAAACGAAAATAAAATAATCCAAACACATAATCTTATTAATTGATCTACAATGAGCAAACGAAAAACTAAATACAGTAAAAACGTAATCAAAGTAATAACCATACATCTAAATCCGGAGACATAATCGCCAAAAGAATATGAAGTCGGAAGAAGCTGAAGAGCCGAAAGGCTTGATCTTCCATGGGCTGAGAGTGATGGCTTCGTATGCTCTGTCTGATGGAGAAAAAGAGACGGTTGATCGAATATAATCTCCTGTGGAGATCACACCTTATATATAGAGTTAATCTTAATACATTAACAGACTATCATACTAACCGTACGAGTTAATGAGTTCTATATATGGATCCATAATCCAATAACTCACATTTAATAATACAAATCCGTTAACCAAAATCATAATATTTAAATCACTTTAATCGGGTTCGAATAAATACAACACAATTAGATGCGTTATGATAATCATATGTAAATCTACCACTAACAATCTCCTACTTGGGTTACATATGATTCTGAATGTAACACATAACCGAATTCGTTAGTTGTGCACATCATATCATATTGAATTGAAACAATCTGATTCATCAATTTCATTGGTATAGAACTAAAGTGATTGTTATTACTCCATATATGTAATCGGTAGCAGGATCCATCAGTAATCACAATACTAATGTTGTCAATGACATAGATCTGGTGTGGATGTATAATATGAGAAATGCATAAAATGTGATCTCCACATGTCTATTCTCAACTGATTATCCCTATGATCTAATACCGGATCTCGATCATGTTTACGAGCACCATATGCTCAACCCCATTAGCAAACCATGATCACTTTATGACTCAATAATGAGTCCCACATCACATTTACAATTACCATATGCAAACTGCATAAGTAAATTATGATGTTTCTTTATTGAGAATGTTAACAAATACTAATGTGAAAGGAAAATTTTATTCGTACAATAATTAAAATTTATATGTGTCCATTGTATACATAGAGCATTCAAAATAACAAATAAATACAGACTCCCATTAAACGAATACTTCATCCACATGAAGGACCCCTATATATAGCACATGCTAATGAAACATCTTGGGCAACAACCCTTTTGTGAGTGGATCCATTAGCATTGAGTCTATCTGAATATGCTCTATCATTATTAGACCACTTTAGACTCTTTTCTTAATCGCCAAGTACTTGATGTCGATGTGTTTTGACTTCGACGAGCTGTGATTGTTCTTAGAATAGAGTTCTGCAACTTTATTATCACATAAAATTTTCAATGGTTGTCAACACCATCGATGACCTATAATGTTGTGATAAAATTTTACAGTCATCTCCCATGATTTGATGTTTTATAACAGACTATAAATTCTGCCTCCATCATTGAAGTCATTATGAGCGTCTATTTGATGTTTTTTCATGATATAGCTCCTCTAACAGCATGTAGACAAAATCTGAGGTGGACCTCTTGCTATCCAAGCATCTAGCAAAATCGGAATCTGAAAATTCAATCACCTCTAACTGACTGGATCTTTGATATGTGAGCATAAGTTATTTGGTTCTTTGTAGATACCACATTATCCTTTTTATAGCTTTCTAATGTCCTGATCAAGAGTTATTTTGATACATACCTAACATTCAACTATGTATGCTAAGTCCGGACGCGTACAAACTTGAGCATACAGGAGACTCCCTATTGCCGATGCATAAGGAAGTTTTTTCATCTCATTTATTTCAAGTTCATGTTGTGGATATTTTTGCAAGCTAAACTATCATCTCTAGACACAGGTGTGTCTCTAGGTATACAATTCTACATGTCATATCGTATGAACACCTTTTCAATATAGGTCTTTTGTGATAATCTAAGTATACCCTTGGATCTATCACGACATATCTATATATGTAATACAAAAGATGTTTCACCAAGATCTTTCATTTTAAATTTATCTGACAGAAATGACTTAGTCTCATGCAATAATTATTTATAATTATTTGCCAACAATATATCATCCACGTATAGTATAAGGATTATAAACTTGTTTCTACTGAACTTGACATATCTATATTTATCAATTGGATTCTTCTTAAAACTAAATGAACTAACCACGTGATCAATTTTTTTTATACCGCTGATGGGATGTCTGCTTTAAACCATAAATGGATTTCTTTAATTTACATACTAGGTACTTTGAATCATTAGATTCAAAGTTCTTTGGCTGCAATATGTATATTGATTCCTCAATGTCTCCATCAAAAAATGCAGTCTTAACGTTTATTTGATGTAACTCCAAATCATAATGAGCTACAAGTGTCATGATTATCTTTAGAGAGTCTTTCGTAAATACAGGTGAGAAAGTCCTTTTTCTAATCAATATCTTCCTTCTAAGTGAATCCCTTGGCTATAAGACGTGCCTTATATTTTTCAATATTGCCTAGTGAATCTCGTTTGGTTTTAAGTACTCATTTACAACCAACATACTTCACCCCTTAGCCAATTCGACTAGTTCTCATACGTCATTGTTTGTCATAGACTTCATCTCATCTTTTATGGCTTCATTCCACTTTTCAGGATTAGAACAATTTTTGACTTCCTAGAAAGATGAAGGATCATCTTCTAGTCCTATATCAAACTCATGCTCTTGGAGATAAACATAATCACGTGAGATCGTAAATCTCCTTTCTCTAGTGGATCGCCTTGGAGGCACTTGTACTTGAGACATTTGAGGTGCTTAAGGAATCTGCTCGACCATAGAAGATTATACCTCAACCTGAACAGATGATTCCTCTACTTGCATAGGGGAGAATACAGGGACATCATAAAGTACTACTCCCACTGGATATGTAACATCAATAACATAGGGTATGGTAATAACACCATTACTAGTTGCACCTATAGTAACTGAGGTGGGATGGCGAGTGCTATCCTCCTCAAAAGATATGCCCCTTAAGTATGTAGTATGTTCTCCCACTGTCTTCAATGAACTTGATATTTTCCGTTTCTAAAAAGAACCTATTTGAGGGGTCATAAAACTTAAAGCCCCTTGTTCTTTTAGAATACCCAATAAAATGACAGCTTATCGTCCTTAAGTCCAGTTTCCTTTCTTTAGGCCTATAAGGCCTAGTCTAAATTGGACAACCTCAAACGTCTAAATGCTTAATGTTAGACTGTTTACCCGTCCATAGCTCATATGGGGTTTTACTCATTATCTTACGGAGTACTCTATTGAATAAGTACACTGCAGTCTTGAGTGCATCACCCCACAAGGAATCGGTAAAGAAGTGAAAGACATCATGCTTCCCACCATGTCTTTTAGGGTTCGATTCCTTCGCTCAGCTACACTATTCTAAGGAAGAGTACCAAACATAGTGTATTGAGCCACAATACCACACTCAGATAGATAATTGACAAAAGGTCTTGGACGTTTTTCACCTAATCCATCATAACAACCATAATATTCACCTCCACAGTCAGATTTGACAGCTTTAATCTTCTTACCTAGTTGATTTTCAACTTCAGCTTTGAAAATCTTGAACATGTCTAAGGACTGCGACTTCTCATGTAAAAGGTACAAATAGCCATATCGGGATTAATCATCTATAAAATTGATAAAATATATTTGTTCATTCTAAAATGTCTTAGGGAATGATCCATATATATTTATATGTATCAGTTCTAAAGTGCTACTACACCGACATACACTTTTATTCTTTTTATTAGTTGTTTTTCCCTTGACATACTGTATGCAGATATCAAAGTTTGATATATTAAAGGAATTGAGAATTCTTTGTGATATTAACCTTTTTAGGTGTTGTTTGGATATATGTCCTAAATGCCTATGCCACAACATGGATGAATTTTCGTCAATCAAATTGTGCTTCCTACCTATATTATGCATTATTATATTTTTTCTGTGAAAGCTATGGTATTTAACCTATATAGCTTATCGACTAAGGAACCAGTACCAATGAGTTTTGAATCTTGAAAAATACTAAATATTTTATTTTTAAATAAATAAGTATATCCTAATTTGTCTAAAGAAGAAATGAAAATTAAGTTCCTCCTAAAGGATGGAACTACAAATGTATTCTCTAAATTCAAAAATATATCGGTTCCTAAACAAAGCCTAAAAATACCTATAACAGTCACTCTAGTCTTCTTGTCATTACCAGTATAGATGTATCTTTCACTATCAATAGGCAGTCGGCTAGTAAGATAAGCATACTTAGTGACACTAATATGAGTGGCAACCCAATGTCTATACATTAAGTGTCAGTAGGTACAGTGACAAAATTGACTTCTGAACTAACTAAGCTGATAAGTTCATTACCAAACACTACAGTTTTAGTAACCTTACTCCTAATGTTCCTTTTATGTTCAGTGATTTCTAAAATGAAAGTTGTTGGAATGTTATTTTTATTGACAAATATAAGTTGTGCTACAAGACAAAAAAAAATATAATAAATGCTCATATTAATAATCATAAACATGCATATATGTAAACAGTGATATAAAGTAAACATTAAGAAAGAAACATATGCACATTTAATGGGTCCCTTTATGAGACATCTAATACAACATTATAATTAATCTTTGGATTAAATTATAACTTGTTAGCAGTACTCTCTAATTCTAACTCAAAATACTATAATCAGACACATAATGTGCCTTCATTTGGGCCGACACAATATGTGCATGATTGATAATCCAATGTGAGTCAGGTTTGGTTATATTAATTATAACCACAATTCACTATTTCTTTAATCAATCACATAACATGCATTCCTTTGGGTCGACATATTGCCTGTATGATGTTTATAGTGAACCTTCTTAAACATATATACGACATAAACATGATTTTCCTTTGGGCCAATCATCTACACAATGATGCACTGAGTTTAGCTAATAGTTCTCACTTTGTGATAGTATTAGTTCAACTAAATAACACATGTGCTAATGGATATAGATGAAATCCTAGGTAGCTCGACTGTATTGTTGCTATTAAATAATGTAGGGAACACAAAATGACCATAACATGAGACTCAAAAACTTCGAAGCCTCCGAAAAGATCTTAAATGATGTTTTTAAGGTCCGAAACAAGGTGTTACGAGGGGTTTACTCCATGGTAATAAACGTAGAACTCTGAACGAGCTTCGAAATACAATCGAGAATGCCTCAAAACTCATCTCGAGAGAAAAGTTATGGCCTCTGGAAATTCCCTATATCACTAGTCGACTGTTACCTTATAGCAGTCGACTGATATGACCAGTCGATTGCTCTAGTCGACTAGCAACCCTTCTATGCTCAAATTAAGGCACATCAGTTGACTGTTGTTTAATGGCAATTGACTGATGTGTCAGTCCACTCAAAATTATTCTGTGCCAAAATTTAAGCCAACTAGTCTACTGAAAAAATATCAGTTGATTGGAGACACCCAGTCAAGTTCCGTAGTCAATTTACAAATATTTTGTTCGAAATTTTCGGCGCACCAATCGGCTAGTTCTTATGGCAGCCGACTGGCGAAGATCAGTCAAGTGCCCTAGTTGACTAAAATAGTTTATGTGCGCCGAATTCGACTGATGGTCCACATCAGTCGACTGGTGACCAAATTTCTGCGGATCAAAGCGACGGGTTCGACAAAACGGTGGCGGTTATGTTGCCGTTCTTTGTGTTCTTCGTGGAAAAATGCGAAAAACTTCGATTCGACACTAAACCTAGGACTCCTAACCCTTATATTCGACAATTATACATCTTTAAACGCGTTAAAACAAGATCTAATGCAAAACACTCGCATTCGGACTAAAATCGTCGAAAAATACATCCTAATGTTGTACGATCAGCAACACTTAACTTGGCTCTGATACCAGTTGAAGGATTTTTTGGGATCCGTCAATGGATCTTACATCCGCATATGCATTCAAAACAAACGAAAACAAAACGATCCGAACATAGAATCTTATCAATTGATCTACAACAAACATGCGAAAAATTAAATACAGTGGAAACGTAATCAAAGTAATAACCATGCACCTGAATCCAAAGACATCATCGCCGGAAGAATATGAAGTCGGAAGAAGCCGAAGAGTCGCAGGGCTTGATCTTCCACAGGTTGAGAGTGACATCCTCGTATGCTCTGTCCGATGTGGAAAAAGAGACGACTGATCAAATACAATCTCCTGCGGAGATCACACTCTATATATTGAGTTAATCCTAACCCATTAACAATCCATCAATGCTAACGGTACGGATTAATGAGTTTTATACATATGGATCCATAATCCAATAACACAAACCCGTTAACCAAAACCACAATAGCTAGATCACTTAAATTGGGTTCAAACCAATACGACACAAGATGTATTATGATAATCATATGTAAACCCACCACCAACATTTCCTTCATCTAATTTCTCATTCACCTGGAGTTATTTCCTGGAAAGTTGGGAACTATATTTTGTATGTATATCCTCATTTTTTTGCACTTCTCTTTACTGGTTATTGTATTCGTAATCATTGTTGCAACTCCTCTAAGCAGCTTGTTTCTCTTTGATTTATCAATTTTTTTCTCACAAATGTTGATCTTAAAGCCTTGGCTTAACCTTTATTTTTTATTTTTTCCATCGTAACTCAAAAGATGGAATACGGTTCTTGAATTTATTCCTGTGGTGATGCTGTCTTCCCATTCACTAAATTCTTCCTGTTTCTTTTCCTGACCAACTTGATTAGATGAAAGAATAATAAGCTAACCTAAATTATTATTATGTCTTTTTGCTGGATGCAGCTGAGGCAATCCTTCTTGGTTTCCAACATTACCTGGTGATGCTAGGAACGACTGTTATCATCCCCACTGCACTTGTTCCTCAAATGGGTGGAGGAAATGTGAGATTCTATTTGCAGACTCATGATTACAAACAGACCTGTTCAAAATGAAACAATATTTTCTTGGCTCAATATTAAGCTGGTGCCTATTATTACATTGCATTTTAGAAGAGCTAGTTATATTTCACTCTCTTTTAGGACGACAAAGCCAGAGTAGTGCAGACATTGCTGTTTGTGGCTGGTATTAATACACTTTTCCAAACTTATTTTGGAACTCGTTTGCCGGCTGTGATTGGAGGATCATATACCTTTGTGATGCCTACCATATCTATCATCTTGGCTGGGCGGTATAACGATATCATTGATCCACATGAGGTGAGGTTGAAACAAGACCTTGATTGGAATTGAGTCAGTATAATTTTCAGAAGTTAGAAACTGATGATTACTTTTCAATTTTCTTAGAAATTCCTGCACATTATGCGTGGAACGCAGGGTGCACTAATTGTCGCTTCGACCTTGCAAATTATTATTGGTTTTAGTGGTCTCTGGCGCAATGTAACAAGGTTAATATGCTAATGTTTTTGTTTTACTGAGGCAAATGACTTTGTCTTAAGTTCCAACAGCTGCAACTTAATGTTCCTATAATATTTTGAATATTTTTAGATTTTTAAGCCCGTTATCAGCTGTTCCTCTGGTTGCACTAGCTGGGTTTGGTCTCTATGAGCTTGGATTTCCAGGGGTAAGTATTCAATTTTTGAGGGTGCGCTATTGCGCGCGGAGTGCATTGTGAGGTAAACCGCTGTCAGTTGTGCAGGTTGCTAAATGTGTCGAGATTGGACTGCCGGTGATTATTCTATTAGTGATATTTTCACAGGTAATCTTCATATGTTGATCAGTGGATTGAAAGATAACTCATTTACTTCTACAGCAGTTTCATTTCAAATGTTTTCAATTTCAAATGCATTTTGTGTGTTTCTTCTTTGACTAAAAGGATCTTGATCGATTGCTTTTATGTTCCTCCCCAGTATATTCCTCATGCTGTACATTCAGAGAGGCCTGTATTTGATAGATTTGCAGTCATGTTTTCGATTGTGATCGTGTGGATTTATGCATACTTTCTCACAATTGGTGGAGCTTATAGGCATTCTTCACCAAAGACACAGTTCCATTGCCGTACTGATCGTTCTGGGCTCGTCGGTGGGGCTCCTTGGTAAGTTTTAGTTCTCCTTGAATGCAAAACCTTGTTCCTCATTTGAATGGAGTTGCATCTCTAGTTTGCTCATGATCATATTTTGATACCTAGGATAAGAGTGCCATATCCTTTTCAATGGGGAGCGCCGACTTTTGATGCCGGGGAAGCTTTCGCAATGATGGCCGCCTCATTTGTTGCCCTCGTAGAGGTCGATCACTATCTTTTGACGATTCTTTAAGTAGCGGTTTGCATCATTATTTCTAATTTGTGCATGATACTACAGTCCACTGGCACTTACATGGCTGTTGCGAGATATGCAAGTGCAACACCTATACCTCCTTCGGTGCTCAGCAGAGGCATTGGTTGGCAGGTAGGGAATATAATCATTTCCATTTTGCTAGATTTGAAGTTCTTTTGGCTTTTGGAAATCACAAACACAATTTTTTTTTTTTCTTCTCTCTCTCCCTCTCTCTCTGAATTATAGGGAATTGCTATCTTGTTGGATGGATTGTTTGGAACTTCTATTGGATCATCAGTATCTGTGTAAGATTTTACTCGACCATTCAGCTTCATATCTGTCATGTTGTGTTTAAGGTGTCTAGCAATGTTTAATTTGCAGCGAAAATGCTGGTTTGCTGGCTTTGACAAGGGTTGGCAGTCGGAGAGTAGTGCAAATTTCAGCAGGATTCATGATTTTCTTTTCCATCCTCGGTAATCTATCCATGTGATATCTAGAGTTTAAAACCATTTTATTTTCTACCTAATATCGGAATCCAGTCCTGTCGTTTTAAGCGGCGCCACCATCTATTCTTCTTCTTTTGCGACAGGGAAATTTGGAGCGATCTTCGCATCTATTCCTGCACCAATTTTCGCAGCCCTTTATTGTCTATTCTTTGCATATGTTGGTCAGTACTATATAGTATAACAATGCAATGAATTCATATTCGACCGATAACTCAGAATACGCCATCATATACGCGTGCAGGTGCTGCTGGTCTTAGCTTCCTTCAGTTCTGCAATCTCAATAGCTTCCGCACCAAGTTCATCTTAGGATTCTCCGTTTTCATGGGTTTGTCAGTTCCACAGTACTTCAACGAATACGCTTCTGTAGCCGGTTACGGTCCAGTCCACACCGGGGCAAGATGGGTATGTGAAGAACCCACCTGAACCTGAACTCTCTTTTGTTTTTGTTTGCTGGCCGACATATCGATGAGTCTTTTTCTTTTTTCTCTAGTTCAACGACATAATCAATGTGATATTCTCTTCGAAACCATTTGTCGCCGGGTTTGTGGCATTTTTCTTGGACAATACTCTCCAAAGGCACGACAATACAGTAAGGAAAGACAGAGGTTATCATTGGTGGCAAAAGTTCCGGTCCTTCAAGGGCGATGCCAGAAACGAAGAATTCTACGCCCTGCCTTACAATCTCAACAAGTTCTTTCCGTCGGTGTAAGCCCAGAATCGTTCGTGATACAGTTAGCATTGTCCTTTAAGAGTGTTATTGGGTTAACCTTAGTGTTTTGTGCTAGATCTCCCCTCTGTCAATTTCTTGTCCCGAGGGAAGTTTTTATTCTATGGATGTGTAGCTTAGTGGACATTGCTGTTAAAGATTTTTTACTTCAATGCATGTTTGATCTTTATGCTACAAAGCAGATGATGAACATTACTTATATTTTTTTTCCTCTTTCTAAAATATTTTTGAATTGGTTTCGGTGATTCTTGCACCCTTTCATTTCCAACCTTTACCATCATAATCCTCTATAGTTGAAGAGTCAAATTTTGCAAATGCGATCTGATTCATAATTGGGATTCGCATTTAACGCTTATGTTTTGTTAATTCTGGTAGAAATATTCTGAAAGATTTTAAGAAAAATAATAATAGTAATTAAAAGTTTTCATCCGATTTGATCAGATTTTAATCAAATTGGATCAAAGGACTAATATAATAAAGAGAGTAAAGAGAATTATATGCATAAAATAATAAAGTTCTTATATAATTTTGTAACTATTTCTCTCTCTTTTCTCGTATATTTTCGATGGACACTGATTTGACTCGATCATTCACGTGTCTTTTTTGCATTGGAAAAAGCCCTCAACTTTTCGGTGCTCGTGGTGACAACTGCCAAATGCAAGGCTGCAATGATGTTGCTTAAGCGCAGAAAAGCTAAGCGCGGGATGAAATGAGTGCATCACGGGGCCCCGAAATGTGGAGTCCCTCTCTTGATTCGTCGATGTTAAAATCGAGACCAGATTGAACGAACCCAACCGGTTAATCTGAAAACCAGAGGTCGAACTGGTACGGTCAGGTGTGGGACCACACTGCTTCCCTGCCTGGCTGAGTTTTAAGAGCCCTGACCTTGGTCAAACGACCTATTAAAGCTGCAATATGCAGTCAGGCATCACCAGGACGTGAAAGAAACCAGGAAGCCCTGAGCCCCAAGGGGGTACGTTGGTACGATAAAACGAAAAGATATTTTATAAAAAAACATATATAATTCGATCCTCTGTTAAATAATATTTTACAATTTCAAACAAAAAAATCATAAAAACGATCATCGACATATGGATTGATCGAACGGACTAAATAAAATTTCGATAATCTTTCAAGCACGATGCGATCATAAAATTCAAATTGGATCGTCGAATTATAAATATTTCTTTAATTTATTTGATAATTAACGAAGATAGAACTTTTTGATTCAGTATTCAGAAAGAGTCAGATGGATTTCGCCTGCTGCGTACTTATGCAGTGTTATTAAATCCAGACCGGACGGACTGATTTACTCATTGTTATTAAATCCAGATCAGAAAGAAGTGCAGTTAATCAGAAAAAATCTGGTTCACCCATTGATTTTTGTCGAATCGATAAAACTAGCTAGTTTGACAAAAACAAAAAACAACCTGTTTTTGCCTAATTTGTAATATTAAAAAAAAAACAGACTTGTCTTTTCTTAATTTTACACAAAATATTTAAATTTTCAATTGGATTAATTCTGACCAATTAGATCGTATAAAAAAATTTACATTTATCGTTAAAATAAATTGAGAAGTACAAACTCAGAACGACTAACAATCTCATAGAAGGGAATCCCTTGCCTTTCATGTTTTATCTCTCACTGAACAACTAGTGTCGATCCTTGATTCGATCTTTTCTTTCGCATAAAATTGCTTAATTAATTAATAATAAGGATTTAGATGCTCTTTAAACGAACTAACGATTTTATAGAAAGATAGATCCAATGAAATCTCCCATCAGCGTAATGCATTTAGACATTCCATATCAGTGATTTTTTTATAGATTAAATATTACTACTTTAAATTTTATTTTTTAATATTTTTATTTATTTTCTCTTTAGCAAGAGACACATTTGAAGGAATTAATTCAGTTGAAAATCGAAGACCATAACAATGAGTAATTGAGCCACGACATTTAGCTTCTCATTAAACTAAATTAAGGTATTTTCTTGTTATCACCTTCTAAGTTTCTCTTATTATTCATAGGATTATTTAACACATTTAGTGGTATTATGAAAATTAATATCTATGTAACCGTCAGATATATTTTGCTTGTACAATTATTAGTTATGGTAACCTCAACTACACCATCGACAATAATATCAACGCATTCTAAATCAAAAAAGAATGTAGCTGAAAAAAAAATGACATTGCATCAGGTCATTTAAGCAAAATTACTAATTTGCATTAACACCTACACTTTAGGTTCTAAAATCTAGATATATGTTTGTGTTAGTTAATTTTTCTATATTGGAATTTTTTTTTTTCAATTTTTAGTTAGCTTGATTTATGATTCCATATATAATTCGAACAATTGATCTACTGGTTTGGCCAATAAAGAGCATTTCAGATTCAATTTAAGGTTAGATTTTGGCAAGCATGATTACACGCTTAGGATATATCAATCTGCATGAGAAATCCAATGAACTAAGAAGATACGTCATTCCCTACCGAGCTTAGTGTTGCTGCTGAGACACCGAAATATAAAATTTCACTACAACAAGGATGATTCGACGTCTGCTGAATCGAATGGCATTCGCTAACTCGTCTCGGATGAGGACGATTGACTTATCTCGGATGAGCGAGAGAGGAAAACCTAAGAAGAAAATACAATTAAGAGCACCAAGAGGGATCTCAATCACACTCCTCCGACGCTCAAGTTAGGGATCGTGAAAAAGAGGAATGCAAAGAAAGCAAGGAGCGGAGTGGAGTGGAGAGTTTGAATCTCTTAGATCTCCTCATGTTACCTTTATATAGACGCATCAATCCCTAAAGAGCGATACAGAAGACGAGGGAGACATGAACTCTTTAAGATGGTGATCTATCATGTTCAAAAATGATAGAAATTATTACCTCAATAAATATGACAATGTATGAGAACTTAATTAATGTAGCTCGCGAGGTTGATGATGACAGAGCTTCATTAATATGACGAACATAAGCATGAGAATGTTTACTTGTCCCCAATACCCTTACCATGATGTCTTTTTTGACATCTTGACTTTAATGATTGACACGTCGATTAGGGTCAACATGTCAGTCGAAACTTGTTTGTCGGAACGTGTAAAGATATGGATCTATCGAAATATGAGCCTTCATAGGTTGCCGCTCTGGGTATTATGTCGGTATCACTTAGGTTTGAATTAAGATGAGATTGGACAATTAGTGTGAGAACTCCAACACTTCACATGGCCTCTTAATGACACTTTGAACTCAATGAAGGGATCTTGATACTGTGCGGGGGAGAAGTGCTTTGAAGAAATTAAGAGAAACCTAGAAGAGCTATCATACAAGCTAGGATTTGAAGACATCATACCTTCCACTCCTAAATGGTCATCTGAATGGAACAGGCCATCTGTCTCCTGTGCAATCCTTCTTTTTTCTTTTTTTTTTCTTTTTTTTTTTTCGTTTTTTGCCTGCAGAATACAAACATGAAAAATTAAAATATATACTAAGAGCAGTTAATACCCAAACACAACCAATCCCCATTTTATAATAAGATAGTGGTGGTCAATGAGACTGACTTGGGCTTTTCTAATACAGTAATACCTCATTCATGCGAATAAAATATTTAGCAGGTGGAGTATGAGAGAAAAATAGATCAAGAGATAAATTTTCCGTCCGTAGTAGCTTCTTAATTTTTTTTTTCTTTCTTCTGATGATGAACGCATTCAACTCTGAAACATGTAAACACGATAGAGACATTTATCTTTCGAGAGTAAAATGTAGATTCTCTGAGCATACGCAAATCAGTGGAGAGCATCAGTTAATTAATAAACCCTACTTTGACCGTGATCGCTGATTTCATGCCATAACATAGGGCAATCATGGAGCGGAGAAAGAGGAGGTCGCTTTGGACCCGTTTTGGTTACTGCCGCTGCGCTCTGTGTCCCTTGTCAGATTAGAGGAAGGGAAAACCGCCTCTTGAAGCAACACTACCGTTAACGAAAACACAAGTAATTAAGCAACAAGCCAACAACTACTGCTAACTGTTACCTGATGCTCGATGGAGCCAATTTAATTGACGCTAGAGATCAGGACAAGGCTTCTTCAGGCAAGGGCAAGCGACCATCACAGAAAGGTAGCAGCCAGCAGGCAGCAGCTTTTGCCCTCCATTATCCATATTCCATTCCATGAGGCGGCTGTAGCAAAGGAAGCAACAAAGATACATCTCCATCAGTGACAACAATCTGCTTACCTTCTCTCGATGTAACGTGGCCCCCTCTCGCAGACATTCACACACTCCGATAGTCCGATGGCGTGAAGAATCTCACGCCCTGCATGCAGGGGATGTTATAATTCTTCTCCTTTGTCGCCTGCAACGTATAACAACACTAGCGCCTACCACGCTCTTTTACCGTATCAGCTCCACCATTGACATCGTGCTGCGGGGAAGGTACCGCAAAGGCAGACGGAAGTTTTCATTCTCCCTCTTTGTTTAAAAATACAGAGATTGAATGCAGAATATGTGCAAGAATATATTCTATATATAATATCGACTTTTGAGCCAGTCTTCTTACTTCATGTCATCTCATTAAATAAGACGACTGAACCAAGGCAGCCGAAGTTGGTTGAATGCTCCTATCACTGTGTTTGTTTCTTCTCTACCACACTTCTCCCGTTCCCGAATCGTACTAAATCACCGTAGGCAACTGCAAGCAAAGGTAACACAGAGAAGGATGGGGAATTGCCAGGCAGCGGATGTGGCGGCGGTGGTGATTCAGTACCCGGGCGGGAAAGTGGAGAGGCTACACTGGCCGACGACCGCTGCCAATGTCATGAAGAGCAACCCAGGGTACCATGTGGCCCTCGTAACCCTCTGCATCCCACCAAATGAGAGTCAGGATGTCGGCGTTGGCAACCGGATTACCCGGGTGAAGCTGCTCAAGCCCAAGGAAATGCTTCTGCTCGGCCAAGTATACCGGCTGATCACCTCTCAAGGTTCTTATTTCCTCGTCTCTTTATTGTTCTGCCATGCTGATTGTTGTTGTTTAGTCGTCCGGAGTGAACTAACGGCGAACGACTGTGGGGATTTTCTTGGTCAGAAGTCGCAAAAGCTCTGAGGCAGAGGCAATACCAGAAGCTGAAGAAAAGCCAGAGTGAAATGATTAGGAAACAGAAGCAACAGCACAATAAGAACGGAGATGAAACGCAGGAGGATGGAGAAAGAAGACATGAGGTATGAATACAACAGTTGCTACAAAGTTATTCTTGCTTATAAGCTTCACGATATATCAGTTACTAGCGTCTAGAACTGTAACCAAATCAATCTGTAGATTGGCAAAACAAATAAAAAAACGATGAAAGAAAAATCTCAGATCTAACCCTGAAACAGAAAATTGTTACTCAATCCTGAAGAAAACTAATGATTCGCTCAATGCACCAGATGTTAATTTGTCTGTCAATCAGCAGTTGAAAGACACAAAGCAAACAGAACATGAACTTGAAATGGGAACATAAGTCTCATTTACTGATGTATACAAGACTTTTAGGTTGAATTCAGAAATAATACTTTCAATTCATTGCAACACTATTTTGTTTGAAATGAACAGGTACCCATACAAGAAAAAGATCCACTGGAGAACACACAGACGACAATGAGAGGCAGACAATGGCGTCCTTCACTCCAGAGCATCTCAGAAATGTCAAGCTAGTTTGTGCAACAGTTTACAAAACATAAAATGAAATCTTGACAGAATTCAAAGAAAGATCTCCACCATTAGCTAATCTTGTGTGGCTGATGTGTTCATGAATAGTTGAATGTATACCATGAAAATTGGAGATATAGATAGGGCAACGTTGCCAGAGGCAAATCCCTGTAAAGATAGACTTCCAATAACGCTTTGATGCACGTATTCCCCAGATTGATTTCAGTAAGGAAAACATATGTAACCATGAACTAGAATTGACGGAGTATGAATTTGGGGGTTTTCAACCTCGAATTCAGAATTATTTTACAATTACGACAATCTTATTCAGTTATCAGGAGAACCAAAAAATTTATGTAAATGCTCAACGATTAGTAGGCTGTTGGAAATTCGATATTTTCTTCCTGTCCAGGTCGAGATAATTTTGTAGTTTTGGATTTCTCAAAATTATATTGATAACCATGCTCAAATTTTCCTAACCAGCTATCATTTGATTCCAATATCATTTTGATGACGAGGGTAATCCTGATCATATCGCAATGTTATCTCATTCTCATCATGTATGCAATTTTCATTTCTCAAAGATGTCTCTTGATGCCAATCATTGTTCTTTGCTTCATCAATTTCATGTCTCGTCTGATTGTTCAGTAGGCATATAACAGCTTGACACACTGAAGAAGAAATTAAAAACATAGTTAAATAGGATTCTTCAAAGATCTGTCTTCAGATAATTTCAAGCGACGAATATGCAAAAATCAATATGGTTTCAGTTCCACGCCTTCTAAATAATGAGCATTTCCCCTTCTTATTCCAGAAAATAGTAACAAGTCTGGGATGGTGCTTAGGCCTCTTATTAAGTGAGAAAAAAAAACAGTTAATTTCATCCT
Organism: Wurfbainia villosa; assembly: GCA_025175895.1. Lineage (NCBI taxonomy): Eukaryota > Viridiplantae > Streptophyta > Magnoliopsida > Zingiberales > Zingiberaceae > Wurfbainia > Wurfbainia villosa. Next base: position 771,873 of record JAKLTH010000280.1, read on the forward strand.
AATAGTAGGGCAAGTGTTCCCCAAGGTGTTCAATTCCTAGGGCGCTGAAATGGTTTGCATGGTTTGGTAATAAAAGGAAAGAATCAATACCTCACACTTAATGAATTTAAAAGCTATCAAGGAGCCTGTCTCCATAATTTTTTTCCCTTGAATCCCTTGCTCCATGCAAACTCTAGGCCTGTTCATGGAACCTCCTATAAAGAGAATGAAGGTTGGACACTCAGTGTTCAAGGAGCCTCCCATAAAGAGCCCAAAATCATTGCAGCAAATCCCTCCTGAACTGACAAAACCATAGGGAGGTGAAAAATGGCGTGTTTATGATATTTTTGATAAAGCCCAGCCTCATCTAAAACTGGCGTCGATGATGAAGCAAATAGTAATAATGCAAATTTGGAGACACAAGGAGCTAGGATCGGTAACTTCCAATTGCCATGTTCTTCTAGTGCATCGACCACGGATAGGGTCACTCCGTGCAACCAGTGAGTCGCTTCTTAGTCTTGTCAAGAACGATAAGGAGAACCAATGGGTTCTCTCGAAATTGCTCTTAATATGACTCTGTGTTCCTAAAATCAACTTTGGCACAAGAATTCTATTTCCAATTCTCATAACTTCGATAACATTATCTTTGTAATCCTTATCTAGCACTGCAAAAATGGATAGTCGGATTATCCCTTAATTTCAATTGTCAATCAATCAAAATCAGCATCCACTGCGTTCTGGAAGAATGCTTTTCGCACTCTCAACAGATATAAGAAATGAAGTTTCTAATTCTTTAGCAAAAAACTACCCACTGTGTTCCAGAAGAATGGTATTGCCACTCTTAACAGAAGACAAAAGAAATGAAGTTTCCAATTTGTTAGGAAAGAAGTGCCCATTGTACTCCAGAAGAATGATCTTCGCGCTCTCAACAGACATAAGAAAATGAAGTTACTAATTTGTTAGGGAAAAAAACAACCAACCTCCGCGCAATTTTTCACGATCTCGTCCACGTCCTCGCTGAAGACCTCCTTGCTCCTGACAAGCTTCTTCCGGAGCTCGCCCATCAAAGATCACAAAAGCTTACGGCCATCGCGAATCGATCGAAGGTTTCCCCCAGTGCATGCTTCGAGGGCGACATTGATCGAAGAAGGTGCGAGGCGAATTGGTTACCGAGGGAAGCGAGCTGGTGGTCGGATCGCGAAGCGAAACGGCGATGGTTCAGATGATTCGAGAAGCCGAGAAGCAAAAAAGAAATGGCCGGAAGAAAAATCGCGAAGCCTAACAACAGTCCGGCCCAACCACATAAATCTAGTGGGTTGGGTCGGATCACGAACAGGCCCAATCGAAATCGATTCGAATACAAAATCGAGTTGTCCACCGCTTGCATGATACGATGCGAAGGACAGTTGGAAAAGAACAGAGTATTATATATTTTGTTATTGAAAGGGATAATCTTTATTAATGTCTTTCGTGTATCAATAGAAATCTTAATCTAGGCTACTTTACGGAGCCTTTACCTGTATTTGGAACATCGAAACAATGTCCACATGTTCCAATTGCTTTCCCCCAGAGCTCCTTTCATCATCAACAATGAATTGTCTCTGTCATCGACCACTTATCCAACCTTAAGGTTCCCCACGGCCATCAAAGTGTCTTCTCCAATTGCACACCATCATGGCAGAAATAAAAAAGAAAAGCCAAAAGAAAAAGGCAGGGCATGGCTTTAACTAGTTGACAGGTAGATAGGTAAGGGCTACTGATGATTATGAATAAGACCTTAACTTCTTCCATCTTGTTGCGAGGTAGAGTCATTGTAGATATTTAATGTATGCCCACTTTGATAACTTTGGGAACGAATATTTATGCTTTTTAGTTTTTACCCTCCTCCTTCAAAGCGTGTACTGTGATATAATTCACTTCTAAGGGTGCGCTTTAATTTACCATATTTATTTACACATAATATTATTTTAATAGATGAGACATGTGAAAGAGTAAATATTAAATTAGAATCTTAACGAAAAATACTAAAAGTGAAAGGTTTTAGATTTAACAGAGTAAAGACAGAATATATAGAATTTAAATTTAACAATATTAGACGTAATGAGATAAGTATTAAGATAGCAGATGACGAATTTTCTGGAACTGAGAGCTTTAAATATTTAAGATCATTTTTACAAGATGATGGAGGGATTGAGAGAGATGTCTTATATATAATACAAGCAGGATGGTTGAAATAGAAGAAAGCGTCGGGTGTTTTATGTTATCGTAAAGTGCCTCTAAAACTTAAAAGGAAGTTCTACAAAACGACGATTATACCTGCTATGTTAAATGACGCTGAATGTTGGGCTATGACTTGAGCATATGAGCAAAAGATGAGAGTTGCAGACATGGAAATGTTAAGGTGGATGTGCGAACATACGAGGATGGACAAAATACGAAATGAGAGCATTAGAGAAAAAGTCGATGTTGCATCTATTAAAAGAAAATTCTGAGTGACACGTTTAAAGTGGTACTTAGACGATCAATAAGTGTTCCAATTAAGCGATGTGAAACGATAACAAATATACACATTAAACAAGGAAGATGAAGACTAAAAAAGACTAAGTTAGCAACAAGATAAAATTTATTTAAATATAGATGGTGATATAGTAGGAAATAGAGTTCAATGGCGTAGAAGGATCCATATAGTCGATCCCACATAGTGGGATAAGACTTGGTTGTTGTTATTGTTGTTGTATTATTTGATAATTCAAGTGTTCATATTTTCGATCCAATTAAGTTCGGAAGATGGGTGATCGACCCCATGGAAGCTCTCGTCGATCATCAAGATAAATCAAAAAGCATGTGCAACAGAAAATTAAAGTTTGTCATTTTACTAGAGAACAATCTCTAAATTACTACAATGCACCGTAGTTAGGGATCAAACTCTAAATATCTGAGTACTACAAATCCTCTTTACCCCTGCACCATAATTCTGGGAGTGATTTAAGATAATTATTGATAATCTATTCAAAATTATATTGTATAATTTTATTTAATTTAAGTATGTGATTCTTAAATGGAGTATATCCACCGCTAAATTGGACGTATAATTCAAAATCAAATTACTTTTTTAAAAAATCAGTTTTTTTTTAATTTCAAAATCATCTAGCAAATAAAATTATATTTTATTCCTCACAAGTAATTATCTAATTATCACACATATGATAATCTGAACAAAAAGCATTCTAAAAGTTATTGCGAGCATTGTGTTATCATGCTGACTTTTGTTTTGTTTTTTTTTTTTTTTTTTTTTACAGGACCTACTTCATCACCATTAGCACGAGGTAGATAGTTCCTGCAGAGAGAAACAAAAGTTTGAAGCATCCTTTATCAAATCATGCTCGCCTTTACCCTTTAGGTTAAATATCCTTTGAGAAAGAAATTAAAGGAAGCTAAAGAGAGTATTGAGTGGCGAAAAGTCTTTGGTTTTGGGCTTGTTCTTGGGATTCCTTGCTTTGTGGTGAAAGGGAGTTCCAAAACGCAGAGGAAATCCAGGAGAATATATAAGCAAGAAAGCCTGGTGCACTTGACATGGAAAAGGAAGAAAAGCATAGAATATCATCTGCTTTCATTTTGAATTTTCAATTTTAACAGCTGAAGTTATTTTATCAGGAAATAGAAAGTTGAAGGTATACCTGAACATGGCTATCTAATAAAATACACAGCATTGAACTCCTAGAGCGATTCCTCTGAAGTTAGTAGTTGAATCACCAACATCATCGTCCTTGACTTACTGATTAATTATTCGTCCATGCATGAATGCATTATTCCTCCACAACTCCCAACATTTTTCCTCCTCTAAAGACTTCGCTTGCATGGGGCAGCTTTACAGCTGCAATATAAGATTCAGACAAATGGCGTAAGGTCAATTTGGTTTTGTTTGAATTTGAATTATTCACGCCTTGTTAGAAAGCTTATCCTTCGCCCATCTGTTCCCATTCATTCATATAGCTCTCGAATCTCACGAGATTAATTATTCTATTAACTAAACAAGTAAAGAAATTATGATAGTGTCTGAATGATGTATGACAGACAACTGCGACTGTTCCATACTGGCTTGGTTCCAGGAAACGGTTCCCCATACAGCGGTGAAATCACTCTCCGAAGCCAGGTCGTTCTACAATCTGTGATGATGATGATAATGATGAAGAAGAAGAAGAAGAAGAAGAAGAAGAAGAAGAAGAAGAAGGATCTTAGACAGGTCAATGAAGAACATGGACAATACAACTCCTAATCCAGATGTTACGTACCATGAGAATTCTGCAAATGCAATGGTTTCAAGGTCCCACTTAAACAGTTTCCAGTTGCTCATAGATGTGTTTGTTGTTTCCCAGTGGATATGGATCTTGTTTGCACAATCTTCAAGTTCGTTAGTAGGCAGGGAATAAGAGGTACCCGACTTCTTGAGCTGTGCAGGTTGGACGCATTCCGACCAAGTCTCATGATTCCTCTGCCCGATCCATCTTCTTTCTCCATGCAACATGTTACTGTCCCCCACACAGATATTGTCACTGTAGCAGAGTGATATCATCTGCAATCGCAAATTCCATGAGATAATGATTAATCTTTAGAAGAGTTGTTGGTGACTGCTCGTCAACTTTAACCATCTTCCTGTCGAAGGTAAAATTGTTTGCTGCTCAAGAATGAGAAGAGCTTATCATTTATTTTTCACTTGGTTTAATAGATTAGAATTTGACAAAAGAAATATCAGTTTTAAGATATCGCAAATTTTACGAGTCCGGACTTTAAGTGACCAATGGACCCTCATACAGAATGGAAAAACATTTGCAATAGCTCTAGGAACACAGCCTCAAGATGGCTGTCACTTCTTCAGGCTGACAAGCATGCTTCATAATTAACAATGGATATCCTCAACGAGGCCTAAACAAAACAACAAAAAGAAAACTCTCATCATGCACATTCTGCTGAGGCAGAGGATGAGTCAGAGTATTTTGACCAGAAGCAATAGAACAGTGTGAGATCTGGAATGCCATGAGTTATCTTGAATATTGAATTTAGTATTTTTACAACAAGAACCACCAGCTGGCTCTCTTCCATTCAATAATCAATGCATTCTCTATTTGCAACAGTCCCCACAGCCATCAGAAAGAAACACAAATCTTCTTCACACTCGCACTACACAAAATAATGGCAGACCCCCCCCCCCTTCCTTGGGGGATATGTGACTCTCTATGCCATCATGCTTAAACAAAACCCAACAAAGGAAACAACTTTCAGGACTAAAAAGAAAAAGAAAATTCCTTTCTCTCTAGATCGGAAGCAAACCAAACTCCTGCATGAAATACTCAGGAATCTGCAAAAACAAAATGATACTTCATCCTTAAATACAACTTGCTCTCTTGTTCCCTAAGGTTCATATTTTATATTTCCAGCAAAGTCATTCGATTAGCCACTCAGTGGCGATTCTGTTTGTTAATCTTCCTTCGTTTAGTCGGCAGAGATGAAGATGGAGATGCGAGCACAGAATCCCTTTTAGATGGACTATGTACCCTTTGCTGCGAGAGAATCATTGAAGATTTCTTGAGCTTTCTTTCTACTGCAACTTGTTGCATTATTCGATAACAATTCGAGATTCTTTCCTAAAAAGACAAATTTGATTGATACTATGATTGACCTACCCACCAATTAGCTCATGAATAAAAGCTACTGATCTTTCTAATCAGTTACCTCAGTTAGTCCAATGCACCATGTTGCTGCAATTGTAGGATTAACGACGGCCAGATCCTGAGTCTCATTTATCGCACAGATTACTGCAGCTGCAGCAAGAGCCGAAGGGGAATGGCTTGCAGTGTCAATCTCTGTTGCAAAATGGAATTCAGATCAAAGCATTACATGTGTTAAAACAGATATGACACCCAAAACCAATTTTATTACCTCGCATCGCAGCTAATATGATTTGTGTGGCCTTCGAAGCCAAGGCTCTTGCCCGTTTACCAGATGAATCAATCTTACGAGCAAAGAAATCAACAAAACTAAAGGGAGATACAGTTTGCAGTTGCCAATCTAATGCAGTGAGCACAAGAAGCTCCATTCGAAGCACAGTACGAGGCTCGAAGATGAACTTTGCATCCTCAACCTAAACAATTAACCCAACTCAATCCCTGCTCAGAGAAGATACGAAAGTTGCGATAGCCTTACTGGTCACAATTAGTTCAACCACCTGCAGGTCCAAAAGCGTTGGAACAAGTGTTTCCTCCATTTTTGCCGCTAGGGAGAGGCAAGCCACTGATAGAAGTTGCAGTGCCCAACCATTTTGCTGCATTTTGGTACAACCAGCATTAGATTACCTATGGATCCTAAAATGTAACAAGCAATGAGCGCCTACACCACAGTTTAGATTCAACCGATCGTATCATACATACTGTAAAATACTCCTCTCACAATCACAACGAATTCCATCACTTTCCTGAACAGTGAATTCAACGTTGTACCGATACAGCGGAATGTTAAACGATTTAGCATTAAGATGTATTTACCTCATCATCACCGATAATTCGAATGTACTTAAGAAAAAAACAGTACACACCGAGGCCTAATAGCTAATTGTTTATTTCAGCATAAAAGACAGATATCGGTGGCCGTCCGATCAGATCGAGATCGATCTACCTGCAAGCGATGAGAAGCCAGAAAACGATCCGCGTAGATAACGGCGAGGTACGCCGTCAGTGGTCTGAACCGATAACAAGCGCGCACCTGAAACCAACCCAAACCCGGCGCATGTTAGTGAAACGTTGCGGACAGTTCTAGGATGCGCAGCGCGCCGGAGATAGTAGAACCTTGAGCATCCAATCGACGGCGTCGCGCCGGGCGGCTGGGTCGACCGATTCGACGGGGAAGTGAACTGAACCAGCTGTGTCTGCAACCGCCTCCTCGCCCTCTACGGAGATGGAGTCGTCGGCGTCGGCGTCGGCGTCGCCGCGGTAGCCGGTGAGTTCGCCGGCGTCTTCCGTACAGTGGAGGTCGAAGCAGCCGGAAGAGGCGGAGGAGGTCGACGTCGAGGGCGGCATGGCTGGAGGAGAGGAAGCAGGACCTTCATCGCTTCTCCATCATCGCGGAGTACCAGACCCCAGTAGAGACGAGACGGAGGCGAGACTGAATGGCGTGGAAAGCCAGACAGTGAGTATAAGGACGAAATCGTAGGAGCCAAATAGATAAAGCGTATACTACTACTCCCACTGCCTCTCAAGCGAGAGGTTTGAGCGTCCATATAGTGACAAGGTTAATATTAATCTTAAAGCCACTACAAAAAGAAGAAGAGAAAAATTCTTTATAACTCATAGAATGCAGTGTAAATAATTATCGTATCTCGCTCAATTTGCTTCTCTTTTTCTTTTGTATATATATATATTTTTACAATTTATAACTCACTTTCTATCCACCTCGTTGTAATTTACCATGGTCCATGCGGAGGAACAATTGATGGTCGTTGAGGAGTTCTTGTGCTTTGTGTTTGTTTCTTTGTGGCGCAGTACTAATTATTTACGTCGATGTCAGACCATTCTTTTTATTGCAGTTTACCTTGAGGCGAAGACTAGTCTTTCACCTCTGTTCGGTGTTCACCTGCACAAGAATAGGAAATAAAAGAAAAGAAACTAAATAAAATATCTTATTTTCCTTATTTATTTGGAAGAAATGAGAATGAAATCATTCTCTCTTCCATTTCATTGCTATCTATATCAGACAGATTAACAGATAAAGGGAAAGAAATTTACACAGCACGAGATGAAAGACCCATTCCCTTTCTATTTCTCCCCGAGCAAACACGCCATTAGTTTTTTCAGAGATTGAACGTGGGAGAGTTTCCTGCATTTGACCAAACTGTCAGTTCAATTGGTTTAATCCAGTATTTAAAAAAAAACGAATAAAAATGAACAGTTCCTCTCTTTTTTTTAAAAAAAAAAAAAAGTTCATAAACTAATTAATCAGAGAGCCTTAATTTTTGCTACGTGTAAATGCAATCATGATAAGTATCTGTCTTCCCACAAATTGAGCCCTAAAGGCTAAATCTTGCCCAGAGCTCATCTGTTGAGTATATATATATCTGGTTGCAAATCGAGTTTGCTTCTGTGCAATTAAACCTTAAAAAGAATAATATAGCTTATATATTCATGCCCAGTGGCAGAAATCAGAACAATAATTGGTATACATCCAAAGAACGCCGAGTAAAGAAACAAAAAATGGTCATGTGTGAGCTCCATAAATTCTGACGTGCTCAGAGAAGCCCAGATCCACTATATCCATGGATCAGTCTGATGGCTTTAAGGCGCCACTGAAATAAACAGGGTTGGGATTCCATACCAGTTGGTTTTGGCATAGGGTTCGGATTTAAGGTTGGGTTTTACATATTGCAGTTAGCGTTTACCCATTGTTAAATTTCAGTTTGGATACTGTAATTCTAGTACCAGATGGTTACTGTTTTGTGATAAGGAGTCATGGATTTAAATTTTGAAAATAATTTCTTACAAAAAAAAGTAAGATAAGACTGTGTTTACAATGGATTCTTTCTCTAGTATCCCGCGTGACGAAAACTTCGTGTACCGAATTGTAATTTTTTATACTGCAATTCTAGTACCAGATGTTACTAGTCTCCTTTCAACTTGGAGCCTTGGAACATCATTAATTGTTTGCAGAAACACATATAATGAAAGAAAGGAAGAAAAAAAAAAAGTCAATTAAGCTAAGTCCTTGTGCTGTGCGAGTTTATCTTACTTGAAATTTTTCATCTGTTATACGTACTTGAATTGCATAGATTGAAATAAAGAATTCCCTTTAAACCATTTACCATAATGTTCTAGGAAAGAAATAGATTATCAGAAGCATGATTTGGTGTGCAACTTGATCCCTGATTAATCTCACTCACTGTCTTTCTACTAGGATTCTTGGTTATCCACCATAAGAGGCTACAAGATCTTGAATGCTCATGTCAGCGTATATCTGAGCATAAACTCACAGACAAGAAAACAAATTAAATTGTCCTCCTCGTACTCCATGTTAGTCGAGAACAAATGGTAAATTGTACTACTTGATCGCTGCCAGTGTCAGTCTAAGACATGAAGAAAGCTAAGGCGACATTTATGCTTCTTGGTTATTTTAATAAGAATAGGTTTTTCCTGGTATCTTTTGAGTACGAATAACATAATTATCTCACACTAAATGACAATATATCAAGTTGTTTCAATCAAAACAATAACTAAATGATAACAATGATCAAACCACAATATCAGGCGCATGCCTTCAGTGGATATTAGACAAAAATTCATGACCAACCACGATAGGCATAGGATTCAGTTCTCATGGTAAAAAAAAATCAATTTATAGACAGTTTGGTTCATCTGGAAAAGCCAAAGATGCCAATATTTTCCTGTCTTTTGAAGATATGCCAAACTATGATTTATGCACGAGGCAAATGAATCACAAGATCTAGCTTTACCAAAATGGAGAGATATGGAAACTCGGGGACCTTATTTAATCAGCAGGAACTTTTATCTTCATGCTTGTCTTCAACCTTCCTGAAACTGTTGAAATTGCCCATGGTCATTGTTGAGAATAGTAAAATAATCTTGTATGTAAAACTCTTAACATGATAACTAATAGTGAATACTACATGAGAGATTCTCTCATATATATATACATATATAAACAAAGTGGTAATGCAATGGTCGATAGTTATATTTGAACTATCAATTGAGAGGTTTGTAAAACTCACTTTTGCTTGCCTTTCCATAGCTTGAATCATACACCGCCTAATAGTCTGTAATTCATGAACCAGAATGCCTTATCGATCAAAATTAGCAATAGCAACAACTGGAGCTACAAAACAAGCTGACAGAACACATAGTTCCAACCTACACCCTGCTAGGGAAGCAACAATTCTCATTGTCGTGGTGCTATCCAGTCCCCAGGTAGTGAAATTCATTTGGCCACCCATAAACTTCCATGGACTGGAAAACAAAATTGACTCCAAGAGCTTTGATATGGTCTCTATTTGTGCAATTATCCCCCACTGGATGTCTTGTATTACATAGGACTATAGGACCCACCGCCACGGGAGGTTTATCATCCATTTCAGAGATCTATTTCTTTCTATCCCATCTGGTAGATGGATGCAGGTAAAGTTAGTTTCCTGGCCACTGCTGCAAACTTACCACCAGTAAAAAAATGTTAGCCCACTAATAGTATTGCTAGTGACATGCCAATTCCACAGCATCTCTTTTTCATCAATCTGCTAATCCAGATCAATCAGGCTAAGAAAGCATATCAGAACCATTTCCACCAAAGAAACAGGATAACACCAATTAGTTTCCTTTCCCTGCTCCAGAATTGCCTCATGCGCAGATATCGATGCATGTGTTCCTCTGGTCATTTGGTGAAGTTGAAGCCACATGATCTTCTTGGTTGCTAATTACATTGGCACGTCCTTGAAAATCAGGATTAATTGCTGATAAATGAGAGAGTACCATGTGTCACTTCCTTTCGTTCCTAATCTTTTGCACTTTTGTGAGTCTGTTTGTACCTACCTTGCAATGGATGCTCCCCTTACAAAACATTGAAAAAAGTCTACCCGTAGCAAAGTGGTCTGCCTGTTCCTGATAAGTATATCTAGTCCATACAGAAACATTGGAGAAGTATCTGGTAGTAATTCATTCCTCCCATAAATAAGCTATTCCAGAACATGACCTTATCAAATAAGCTACATTCGATTTGTTTATATTTATTTTGATGGAAACACTGAATCTTCTTCTGCGCAAGGATTCGTGCTGTGATATTGAGCCTTGTGGTCCTAGAGTTCTGTTACTGTGCTGTCACAATCGGTTGCTTATCTACTTCAGCCACTGTTCAAACATAATTTATTATTAAATGCTAAAATTGAACCATAGAAATTTACTTGATTATCAACAGTAGAAATCCTTATCCCGTGCCTCACTGCAGGAGACTCAAATAATGTTTGGAAATATTTACGCATTTTAAATTAATGGTTATCAATTCTAGTTTTTAGCAAACCTAACTCGCATTGTCCTACCCTTGAAACACTAAGGCTATAAAAGTTTCCTCGTTTTTAATGAAGTAGGGAAGGAGTGTTATCCCAGAAGTAAAAGAGAGAGAGAGAGAGAGAGAGAGAGAGAGAGAGTTTCGCATACGAATTTGTTCAAACACCTTGAATGCAATCGATCGCAGAGAGGTAATAATTGAGAAGAGTGAGAATTCTTTTGCAGTGAGGGACCGGAATCAGACTCTTTGGCAGCTCTGCTGTCGACCGTGAGCCGGACCACGAACTACACCGTCTATTCCCACATCTGACACTTCTGCCTCGTCCCTTCCTCCATATGACACCGACGTCATTTTGTTTCCACTGGTCCGAGGACACATAACAATGAGCAGAGAGGAACAAAGAATTTGAATTTGATTTCCGCTATATATTTGATAAAAGTAAAGCTCTTCTGAACAAGATCGAAGAGCGGCAAGGAGGAAGATCTCGAATGCCCATTGGCTAAAATAAAAACATGCAAAATTATAATTTAGAGAGAAGATTTCATTTCGCCGCGTCGTTTGAAAATAGCATTTTACCGCATAAATTTAATGTCAATTATCTAAAACAAAATTCGCATGTTCTCAAATTTTAGTTGCAGATTGATTTAAAATCAACTTGCGCACATTTGCTTGGGCAAGTGCTAAGTTAATTACCGGTGCAAGCTGATCTACAAATTTATATTGTTTTTAATATTTTATCATAAATTCATTTTAAGACTTTAAAAACAAAAATTGTCCCCACGAAGTTCCTTTCACATTATAAATTCAAGATTTTCTATATTTTAAAATCATAAACTTATTCGTGTTAGAATTTATGTTAAAGCTAAAAATCTAAAAAAGAAAATATGTTATATCTCAAACTTTAGCTGCAATTTGATTTGTAAATCAATTTGCAACCATTTTTGAGGATTCAAGGCTTTTTTTTTTGTTGAAATCTTGATTTCAACAAATCATAAGGTAAGTTTAATGACTCTAAAGATGGTAGAAGTCTTGAACTTACAGAGCACAAGTAGCCAAAATTTGAGACATGATGTTTACAGATTTAGAGTTTTACCACAAGCAATCAACTTGCTCCCAAGAATGAACTTAACAAATGGTAACATAGGAGTTCAGTCATGTCTCACTGATACGATCTATTTTCTGTCGTTTCATCAGTTCAGATATGTTTCAGTCATGTCTCACTGAAATGCTCTGCAAGTATTAAAACATACATAATCGTGTAAATAATGCCTACCAGACATTTTACCGAAAGAAAAATTAACCTTCTGTTTTCAGAAACTGCATTGAATAGATTATCGTCGTTCACCTCCAAAAAAAAAAAATGATATAACCAAATAGATGGAAAATTTGTCTACTCCTAAGTATAGTAAGCTCTTCAGATCGCTGCCTCGAAGCCTTCTATTTATGAAGACTTATGTACACTGGAACAACCAGTGCAACTATAAAAAATAATCTACAGAGGCACGGGCAATGGCATAGAAGAGGAAGCTAGGAACAAGATGGCAGCTAAAAGAAGATGTTTATCTCCTTCTCATTCATCTCAAATACGTGATCTCGAGCCTCCGTAAGAGCTACCTGTATAGTCAGTCGATTTCAATAGTGTGGAAAGAAAATACTGAAGCACAGATGATGGATGCAAATAGACCCAACCTGTCCGTATTTAGTAAGGAAATTGCTTGCGAGGTTCAGGGATGTAACAGCAAGATCTTCATTGGCCTTTAATGCCTGAGCTAGAGCAAATGCTCCTTTGTCCTGTTTCCAGTTAATTTGTTGGTTATGATGATTGTACATTCTAGGAACTTGGTCAAATCATATTACATTTTGGGGAATGAACTCACTCTTATCTCATTGAAACCTAAATCAAGTGAAGTTAGAGCTTCGTTGACAATTTTCAAACTGCGTGCTAGACAGACTGCGCCCTGTAAAGAATAATAGGTAAAACATCAAGACAGACTATGGTGAAAAAATAGTACTTTCATTTGCTATGCACAGGTCAATATACATCATCTCCAAGTCCATTTGCCCGTAGATCCAAAGTTGATAATGTCGTATTGTACTTCAAACAGTCTGCAACATACTCGACGCCCTTTGGTCCGATCTGCAAAACATGCTTGATATGGACGAGAGGCAGCAGGATATATTTTAAGTTTTGAACATAATCAAACTCGTGATACCTGACACCAACCGAGCTTCAATGTTTCTATTTTCCCATGGAATTTTAGAATTTCACATAGATCTTTTACTCCATCAGGACCAATAGGGTTATAGCTTAGCTCCAGCTGTGAAGCTAATAAAATCAGATTTGACCACTAAAAAGTAATTGTACCTCATTGTATGATACAAGACCATGCTGAATTTCAAATAGGAGAGCAGAATAACTAGTGGATTACTCACAGTTGTAATGACAGAATTATCTTTCAGTACTTTAGCGATCGTACTCACTCCGCTTGCATGGATGTTATTACCCCCCTGAAAACATATATATTCAGAACTGATCTAAGAAACTAACACTCCAACGACAATTACGCAACAATCAACCAGTTGCGGGCAGGTGCTTTTGAATAGTTACAGTCACAAAAAAATAGGGAAGTGGAGAGACATCACATACGCACTAAAGGCATAAAAAAATGTGATACTTCAATACAAAATCACACTAATATCAAAATTATTACTTCTTTCCAAAGATCCATTCTTATGGGATCCTCTAATATTACAACAAACATTACTTATTTCTAAAGATCCATTTTATGGGAAACTATAATTAAGGCACATTGAAGACCAACCACCAAAGAATAATTAATAAGTCGCGTAGGACCAAGAGAATACTAGACCAATTCAACAGCAATCCACTACCAGCATATACAAGGATAATATGTCAAAGAAAATAAAACCATAAAACAAAACTGAGATTTGAAGATCATTGTCAAAGATCAAAGTGGAGGAAAATTAGCAGAAATGCCTTTAAAAATTAGTAATCATATATGTAAAAGAAGTGTATCCAGAAATAGCTTAGAAGGAATATACAGAAATGTTCCTTGAATGAACTCTTGAGAAGCTATGAAGATATAGCCACATGAGCTGCTATGTGAAAATTTCAATAAAATCAATACTTTTCTTTTTTTCACCATTTCTTAGACGAGATGATATTTATCTTATAATGTTTCAAATTTTTACTAAACTTAGGAGGGTGATGACGTAATGGAATAAGTGCAGAAAATGCAAGAACTCACATTAACATTCTTAAAAGTTAAGAATGCATAAATTCTACATTGGGGAAAACAAAACTGCTCAATTTTCCAGAACATTAGACCTGGAAAAACAATAGACTTCCCCAGCAACTATGATCTTACTGAAGAGGATAATAAAAATATTGAAATGATAAGTAAAACACAAGAGCTAGTCGACACAACTGACCAAGATTTGCTGGAAAGACTAAAATATAATTTCTGAATCCAAAGTCACAAACTTGAGGTCAATGTATTAAAACCAAGGTTAAAAAGGCAATTATAGAAACATCCATAGTAAGGAGTACCTGCTAGGAAAAAAAAGGAGCTGCTCGACCACTAGGTACAAAGAAAAAAGAAGGAAAAAAGAGTAAAAAGTGCACAAGTGCCAGATAACTCATCAAATGGCTTCTACCTATAAACCTTATGATAAAAAAAACTTTATGAATCAACACTTACCAAATCTATGGTAGTTATTGTTCGGTTCTCTTTCAAAGCATCTGCAATCTTTTCAGCTCCCTGTCAGTATTAAGTGATTAAAAATCTACATAAAATTTTATTTATTTCAAATAAAATGCATCCAAATAATATATCACCAATGAACTTGAACAGAAGCATGGTTGCAATGAATACTTGTAGGATAGATTGCAAGTAATATAATCCTTTTATGATTTGTACCACAAAAACTTGCTTATACTACAGACGGAATTAATGATATGTGAGAATGCTAAACAAATTATCCATCAATAGCTAAAGGCCACATGATAATTCTAGTATACATGGAACTAAACTCAGCAATAAAATTAGGCTTGATGCTCTAAAGGATGCACATTGATTGTATAGCATGTGGATTCCCCTTGAGAAACAAAATATTATCCATAAATTATGATGTGCTTGTAGTCTTAATTCACATGCTTTGATATGTTGAATCTATTTTAACTTCCAAATCTTGATCAATTACCATAGAGGACAATGCATATTCTTGGTCAACATAATACCATAGAGGATATTTGGGTGATTGAGGGCTACAAGGTCTTTCTAAGGCAGGTAACAGACAGGTCATACCCTTGTGTGTATATATATATATATAGTCCAAATGCCTTGAGATCTATATGCACCTTAGATGCTAATTTATGTTTCACAAATGAAGCAACAAAGCATAAATATAACAATAGTCAATAACCATACCTCATCACCTATGTCATTCATGTAAAGATTCAACCATAGCAAGGACTTAGTTTTCTTAATATACTCAGCAACACTAAAGGCACCTTTCGGACCGATCTCATTGTTGCCAATATCAAGAAGTGTTATTTTTCCTAAACAAGAAGAAATGTTTGATTGTGACAAGTATATACAACAAACAAATATTATATCAGCAACCAAACAAAAAAACCTTTATGAGCAGATAAACCAGATATCAATGCTCGAACACCTTCATTTCCAATAAGATTTCCATGAAGATGAAGTTCCTGGTTGCAATTTCAGATGAGAATTTGTAGGTGAGAAAATTAGATAATGTTATTCAGTAGAACTTATTGTTGTTAAAACTACTACAGTTATAAGGATTACATTCATGTTTTGCATTAGTTATGCAGGGCTCGTTCACAGGCTATAGTTGGTTTCCAAGCCAAGCAGCAAAAAGTCACACAGATTCTTTCAAAAAATTATCTTATGATGATCTAAACTTTCTGGTCTCCTGATTTCCATTCTAACAATTCTCTCCAATTTCTTAGTAATCTTTGATTCTATGCATATGTGTTGGCATTCACATATATGTTCAATTCTTATGCATATTAATGATATTGACAACTATAAAAATGGAGGCTTTTTTTTCCAGCAATACTTATATGTGTTGCTCAACTCTCGAAGCCGTGAGATGTATTCACAAGCCTCATGAAAATTTTCTTTGTAACAAGCATAGTTCAATAGAAATTTGTCCAACTTTTCTGAAGTCAATGGATAAGCAAAATCTTTTACGCCTTCAAGAAGCAGATGGCATATGTTGTTTAACCATTTTCTTTGGAATTTGACATGGAAACAAATCCAATGAACACAATAGAAGTACATACATATTGCATAGTAGTACAGATGTGAAAAGGTCAAGATCATCAAGAAAGATACGAGTCCAGATAAGAAGAAAACTAATGACAAAGCATCAATGCAATAGTATAATTCAGTTCAATATCATATGTAAGATTGAACAAATAAGGTCTATAAACTTAGATGAGTTTAATATTATTAAGGCTAATGATTGGAGATAACAAGTCAATAGATTGGTTCTTTCATTTAATCAAGTGATGAGTTACATAGATTTACATCAAATGCAACTCTCAGTGAAAGGAGACAAACTTTACGAAACTTGAGAATAAAAATTTCTTAATTCTATGCATGCTAAATAGAAACTCCGCCCATGATAAGTTAACCTTGTCGTGGCCGGTCCCAAGCCCGGATAAAGGAGGAGGGTTGCGTTAGGTTGTCAGCCAGCGTTAAACTAAGGCAAATGTTCAATGAATGGATCAATCAAACTATTATGCTAATGCTAGGTTGTTCCCCGGAAGGAACGCGTTACAGGGTCCGACTGTAATGTCTCGGCAAGGACCGCTACATTTTCAGAACTCGGGTGTAGTGAAAAATATGCTAGAGTTCACGTTGCAGGGTCCGACTGCAACGTATCGGCAAGGACCGCTACATCTCCATGAGAACTTGGGTGTAGTGTTAAATAAGCAAGAGTTCTCACACCATAGGTTGGGTAAGAACAAATATTATATAAAAACTAGTAGTCTAAGATTTGATACATGGAACATAGGAACCCTCACTGGTAAAACAATGGAGATAGTAGATACGATGATTAGAAGAAAAATTAATATTGTATGTGTATAAGAGACAAAATGGGTTGGTGAGAAGGCAAAGATGATAGATAACTCGGGTTTTAAGTTATGGTATACAGGCAAGAGTAAAACAAGAAATGGAGTGGGTATTATTGTTGATAGTTCGTTAAAGGATGAAGTTGTACGAGTAATTAGAAAGGGGATAGAATTATAGCTCTCAAAATAGTAGTGGAGAAAGAAACTATAAACGTAATTAGTGTATATGCACCTCAAATAGGATTAGATGAAAATACCAAATTAAGGTTTTGGGAGGACTTGGATGAAGTATTACAAAATATTCCGTCAAATGAGATGATTTTAATAGGAGGTGATTTAAATGGGCATGTGTCGGAGTGAAAAACGAATATACGAGAGGTGCGTGGTTATGAGTTTGAACAAGAAAGGTAAAACTATATTGGATTTTGATAGCATATAATCTTATACTAACTAATACATTTTTAAGAAAGAGAAGAACACTTAGTCACGTTCAAAAGTGGAAATAATAAATCACAAATTGACTTTCTTATGGTTAGGAAGAGAGATAAAGATTTGTAAAGATTGTAAGGTTATTCCCTGAGAAAGTTTAACTACTCAACATAGGTTAGTAGTATTGGATATACACCTCAAACATAGTATTAATAGAAGGAAAATATACACGACCCTGTAATTAAGTGGTGGAAGTTAAAGGATGAGAAACTAAATATATTCAAAGAGAAGGTAAAGAGTACAAGTATTAGATGACATATACAAACATTCTAATACAACGTGGGATAAGATGGTATCAAAATCAAAATAAGTAGCTAAGAGTGTACTTGTGAGTCAGGATACGCACCACCAAGTAAAGAATCTTGGTGGTGGAAAGGAAAAGTGCAAGAGAAAGTCAAGGAAAAGCAGAATAGCGTATAAGAAATTAAATATTTGTAAAAAGAAAAATTTGAAAAAATATACAATAGCAAGAAAGAAGCTAAGAAAGCAATGAACGGTTAAGATCAAACTTTGAGCAGTTATATCGAAAATTAGATACAAAAGAAGGGAAAGAGACATTTATAGAATAGCTAAAGTGAGAGAGGAAGACAAAAGATCTTAATCAAATAAGATGTATTAAAGATGAATCTGATAGGGTACTAGTAAATGATGAAGAAATAAAAGAGCTGGAAAAGATATTTTTATCAACTTTTTAATGAGGGTTTAGGAGACCAACTTAATTTAGGTAATTTAAATAAAGCAAATGAGTATAGAAATTTAAATTTTTATCGTAGAATTCAAATTTGAGTAAACAAGCTTTAAATGGAATCTGAAAATGGAAAAGCCGTTAGACGGATGATATTCCGATAGAGGTATGGAAGTGTCTAGGAACAAGGTATGAATGACTTACAAAATTATTTAACATGATATTGAAAACAAAAGGATGCTGATCAATGGAGGATAAGTATCCTAATTCCCTTATATAAGAATAAGGAGACATAAAACTTGTGAAAACTATAGAGTATTAAACTAATGAGTCATACCACTAAACTTTGGAAAAAGTAATAGAAAGAAGATTAAGGAAGGAGACCATGGTCCTTTAAAATCAATTCGATTCATGCCAGAAGGTCGACAATGGTTATACATCTTCTCGCATAACTAATCAAAAGATAAAGAGCAAAAGGTGATCTACACATGATTCATCGATTTAGAAAAGCTTACGATAGAGTTTCAAGAGAAATAATACGGAGAATTTTAGAAAAAGAGGTGTAGAATATATATTAAACTAATTAAGATACGATATTTAAGAACGACTGTATCAAGACTTCGTGTGGATTAATCAAGCATTTCCAATAAAGATAGGGTTACATCAAGGATCACTTTAAGTCCCTATCTTTTACACTAATCACGGATTTAACTCATCGGACACATTCAAGACACATTACCGCATGCATGTTGTTTGCAGATGATATTGTTTTAGTAGATGAGACACGTGAAGGAGTAAATGCTAAACTAGAATCTCGCGAAACACTGTAAGTGAAAGGTTTTAAGCTTAGTAGAGAAAGATGTAATATATGGAATTTAAATTTAGCAATATTAGACGAATGAGACAAGTGTTAAGATAGGAGATGATGAGTTATGTCTGAATCGAGAGCTTTAAATATTTAGGATCATTTTTGCAAGATGATGGAGGATCGAGAGAGATGTCTTACATGTAATACAAGGGGATGGTTGAAATGGAGGAAAGCATCGGGTATTTTACGTGATCGTAAAGTGCCTCTAAAACTTAAAGGAAGTTCTACAAAACAAAGAATTAGACCGCCATGTTATATGAGTCAATGTCACTACGACTGAGCATACGAGCAAAAGATGAGTCAGGAGATGAGGATGTTAAGGTGGATGTGTGAACATACGAGGATGGACAGAATAAGAAATGAGAGCATTAGAGAAAAAGTTGGTGTTGCATCTATTGAAGGAAAGCTCCGAGAGACACGTTTAAGGTGGTACGGACATGTACTTAGACGGCCAATAAATGCTCCAGTTAGGCGATGTGAAACGATACCAAATATACACATCAAACGAGGAAGAGGAAGACCAAAAAAGACTTGGTTAGCAACAATAAAACAAGATAAAATTTATTTAAATATAGATGATGATATAGTAGGGGATAGAGTCCAATGACTTAGAAGGATCCATATAGCCGACCCCACCTAGTGGGATAAGGCTTTGTTGTTGTTGTTGTATGCATGCTAAATAGAGATGTAAAGTTAGTTGCTTGGCAATCAGTCATGTTTTCTTCTGTAGGGTCACATAAGCCACATTTCTATGCATTGGTGAACTTTATGGATTTCTATGAATTTTCACTTTAAATCCATAATCATTAAGCTGAGCTCATACCCTTAAAGACTTATTTCCTTCAATTCCTTTAGCTAGACTTGCAGCACCAAGTGGACCACCATAGTTGCCACTATATTAAGACAGAAATACAGTTTTACATAATTGCTGAGAAGTAGTACGATCAAATAGATACTGGAAAGCCTACAAATTGGAAAGAAAACTGAAGTATGTGTAAGTCTTATTAACTTGAGATGTATAGACCGAATTGCCTTATTCTCAACTAGTGCTCCAGCAAGACTTGCAAAACCCTGTAAAATTTCACATTGAAATTAGATGTAAGCAAAGGACAACAGAAACAAAGTGTACAAGATCTAGGAATTTCAGAAAAACATGAAAGATTGCCCAAGAATAAGGTCATACAGAATACTCAATCATATTATTGTTAAGTTCCAATATGCGTAAAGTTGGATTTTCTTTCAGCATATCTGCAATAGCCCTTGCACCCTGCATAACATATTTAGCATTCAGACTTTACCAGATTTAAGTATCATTTTCTTCCTCAAGAAACAAACAACCAGAGCTTGCAACGAGTAAAAACTAAACAACCTCATCTCCAATACCCGTGCTGTTTAGCTGGAGTTTCTGAATACCTCCATTCACCTTCAAAATATCTGAAAGGCACTGCACGTGAAATTTTCACAAGCTCAACATCTAAAGAGAGGCAACAGGAATAATGTAAAGTCAAATAACACATACTAAGGTTTCTTAGTCAATGAGATAAATTAATTATAAATAAATGCATAAAGAAAATAAAATCAATACCCAAAAGAAATGTTAAATTACTCATTTTGACCAAAGTTATAAAAACGAAAATATGCTGTTAATAGATGAGAAAGACGAAATAAATGTCACTTGAAAAATATAATTCTCTTAATCTTAACAAATTGGATAATACTAAGTGATAACTCTGGGATAGTGAGATCCAACAATCAACAACATAGACTTGCAGTAAATTTCAGGAGTATTAAAAGAATTAGCAATTAATATCCTATCCTGATTCAAATTCGCCAAAAGAAATGAGAAATTGAACATCGAAATTCAGTGCCTCAGACCACCATCTAAACTGGTTAACAAATCCAAAAAAATAAATAAGTTAACTTGATGCAAATTTCATAAGAAATGAAAACTAAAATAGAAGTAATTCACTGGTTGTTATAGGACACAATGGTAACAACAGCAGTGATACAGGCAGAAAAGTTAACGAGGTTTCTAAATAAGAAAGTTGTTATGAAGTTGATATATCACGTTCATGGACATACAACAACAAAAAAGTTAAAACCCTAATGACGCACACACACATGCACGCACATGCACACGCGCGCATAACTATTTAAAACTGAAATACATCATCCAACCAAAGATAGATTTCATGCCAAGCAAATAATTATCTCATCATTGCTAGAACACAATCCAAATGGAAAAAGGGCAGGCCGATGCATGAAATTACTGCCGTTGCAGGGTCCTAGGGCAGAGTTGAACCACGTGAAAACTGACCTAAACAAACTAAGATAAATACAGTCAAATGAACCAGCTAAACATAGTAGGGTATTTGCATTTAGCAACTACAATTAGGATGCTCGTACTCTAATTATTCTGTGTGAATTCCTACTATATCAACCAAATGACCAATTACTTTGTGTAAATTCATCTAACAACATTAAAGGATTTTGTCATTTACCTTCAAAGAAATCATCTAATACCAAATGACCAATTAATGGTGATAATGAACTTTAATTTTATCTTGTATTCTAATATGCTACTGTACTTCCAGTAGAACCAACTTGCTTATTTTTAGATGAATAGCCAAACACAAACAACAGTAAAATTAAAATTAAAAAATGGAGTTACCTTAGCTCCTTCATCGCCAATATTATTTCCTGATAGGTTCAGAGTTTTAAGAATGGTATTCGTCTGAAGAACACCATCAAGTGCCTTCAGGCCAACTGCTGTAATCCCATTGCCAGAAAAATCCACTTCCTCAGCTGCCTGAGACATGGAAAAAACTAATGAGATGCTAAATGACACTAAAAAAGGTTATGCTTAAATGCTTTGCTTAAGTAATCTCATACTTCAAGAGTCTGATTCAACAATAGTTTACAAGTAGGAACAAGAAAAAGATAAGGTTATGGAAAAGGAAGGAAAAGAACTAACTTGATTGTAACCAAGGCTTTCAGCAAGAAAAAACAGGCCATCATCACCAAAGTTACGACCTAAAAAAATCATGAATTTGTTAAATATATACAAGTATTCCTTTCCCCTGGTAAAGAAAATGTAAGTTTAATCTCCTTCAAAAATTATCTCAGCATATTCATTGCCAGATATTAGATTTAGAAATAATTAGTTATAGAGTGAACAACTATAATCATTTGCTGTAGATACATTCAAACAAGTGCAATGTGCTAACCTGATAAGTCAACACTTCTGAATGTCCTAAGTTCCTTGGAAAACTCATTTAGTTTTTGCCTGGACTCTTTTTCGAGTTTTGCAGCACCACCTGATAGCAGGTTAGTCCCAGGGGAAAAGGACCACTTAAGTCCAGGTGATGAAGATTTTTTAATCTCAGATGTTGAGCCCTTTGGTTTTGGCATGATTAGTTTTCCAGCCACCTTCCATAAAACTGTGTGCTGAAGGAGTAAATTAGCGGTGCCATCCAAATAATTAAAGCATGATGAAGCAAAATGGAGTTCAGCAGAGCTATATTCTAATAGCATGATTACCACGATAGTCAAATTTTGGCATCATAGAGGAAGCATTCATATACATCTGACTTGAATATAAACCAAAAGGCTAGATGAATACTAAAGATGTCAAAACGACTAGAAATAAAAATAAAGATTTGTAGAGTAAATCAATAGATTTGTCTTCTCGAAGTGCCTTTCTCAATGTAGGACGTCATGGACCATCATACCAGATAGAACATTACATGATGCATACTATTTAAGCCAAATGTAAACAGTACCTTTGAATGTCTCATAAAGTGTAGCATGATGAAGGGTTTAAACAAGATGAGGACCCAAACATATAAATATTCTTAGGTTCTAAACCCACATAGAGGCCTCAAAATTTCTGCTTCCATGCACCTCTACAGAAAATTATGCGTGTTTAATTCATTAATGCATATACTTGTTTGCCGCACCAAGTTCAATTTGCAATCGTAGATTTTGTCCAGAGGAAGACAATAAGCACAAGGTCTTAAAACCAGTTGCATTGGTATTGTTCGATTTCCGTATTGAGAAATTCTCGCCTACATGCAAAAACCTGCCACTCGCAGATCAATCAATATTCCACAAAGTGAAAGAAATCAATAAAGAGAAACAAGTCATTTATGTAGAACCTAAGTTCTATTTGTAATCCAATCTCTTGAGTCGGGAAAACAATCACATACCAAAACTGACAGCAAGCAACGCCCCAGCCGGCACAGCAAATGAAGCAATTTCTTTCACAGGCAAGGATGGGCCGGTTGTCTGTACCTGAGACTGTCTTAAAACTCTGTTCCCTCCTCTTCTCCGTCCTCCTTCCCCGCCACCTATCGGCCTTCCATCGAGCACCTCGGCGGCGGCCCTGGGGACGAGAGCCACCGACGATCCAACCCTACGGCTGACCTGTAGACAAGAGTCACGGAAGGAATATAGGAGGAAACCCAGGCCGTGGCGCTGTTTGCAGGGAAGTCCATGAGGGGAGGGGAGTGGTACGAAGGAGGAGGGGCGGACGCCGGATCTGAGAGAATAGGAGGAGGCAAGGGCGTGAGTCTCCATCAAAGAGCTCAGCGAAGGTTCGCTTCCAGTATGCGGTGAGCTTCGCTAGGGCTAAAGAAGGCCGCCGCCGGCGCCGTCGAACTAGTAGTAATCCGTAATCGTCGCTGCAGTAGCAGCGCGAGAGGCAGCGATGAGTGAGGGCTCGGATCGGTGCAGGACACCCGATCCAGCCAAGTGTACGATTCGACAAAGAACAGCCCGTTTATTGAATTATCACCGATTCACCCGTGGTTTAAATGATGGCGAACCACATTTCGACCGAACCGTTCGGTTTTTTTTTTTTGTTTTTAATTCGAATCCCCCTATTCTCTAGTTGTCTTCTTCCTCAAACCGCGCTCCGCCGCTCCCTCTCCTTTCCTTACCATTTCTCCTCTTCTTTGTCTCTTCCATCCTCCACTTCTCTCCTCTTTCCTCTTCCTCTGCTTCCTCTTCCACGGAGAAGAGGAAGCAGCAATTTATTTGTTCAGCATACGATCTAAATTCTCCGGCCGCTTCGATCGATTTATAGTTAGGCTTCAAGAGGAAAAAATTAGTCCATCCATGGCGACGCACCGTCCACTTCTGCTAACGACAGCGCCCACCGCCTTCGTGACCACGGCCTTGATCCTCCTCTTGCTCCTTCCGGATCAGGCGGCCGCCAAGTTGTCCCCCAAATACTACCAGAAGGCGTGCCCCAAGGTGCAGCAGATTGTGTCGGACGTGGTGACCAACAAGCAGATCACCACTCCCACCGCCGCCGCCGGCACCCTCCGTCTCTTCTTCCATGACTGCTTTGTCGGCGGATGCGACGCCTCCGTCCTCGTCTCCACCAACGCCTTCAACCGCGCGGAGCGCGACGCGGACGAGAACGTCTCCCTCCCCGGCGACGGGTTCGATGTTGTCATCCGCGCCAAGACCGCTCTCGAGCTGGAGTGCCCCGGCGTCGTCTCCTGCTCCGACGTCCTCGCGCTCGCCACCCGCGACCTCGTCTCCATGATCGGCGGGCCCTTTTATCTTGTCCGGCTCGGTCGCAAGGACGCGCTCGCCTCCACCGCCGCCTCTGTCGGCGGAAATCTCCCGCACACCAACATGACTGTCGACCAGCTCATTGCCAACTTCGCCCAAAAAGGCTTCTCCGTACGAGAACTGGTAGCGCTCTCCGGCGCCCACACCGTGGGCTTCTCCCATTGTTCCGAGTTCGCGACGCGGATCTACGGATACAGCGGGGCCGGCCAGGCAGGGCACGACCCAACGATGAACCCTCATTTCGCGGCGGCGCTGCAGAAGGCATGCGCCAGCTACCGCAAAGACCCCACAATCGCGGCCTTCAACGACGTCATCACGCCGGGAAAGTTCGACAACATGTACTACCAGAACCTGCTCCGGGGGCTGGGGCTACTCGCCTCCGACTACGCCCTGGCGGCCGACCCACGCACCCGACCCTACGTGCAGCTCTACGCCGCCAACCAGACGGCCTTCTTCGCTGACTTCGCCCACGCCATGGAGAAGCTCAGCGTGCTCGGGATCAAGGCCGGCCACAAGGGGGAGGTCCGCCGGCGATGCGACGAGCTCAACAACCTTTCCACTTAATTCCTTGATCCCCGAGACACTGCTAACAGAGGAATGGCACATCTCGTCGCTGGTTTTATGTGGATTGTCGTTGCCGTCGATCGCATTTGGCATCTCGATCATCGTCACCGAGTTGGATCAAGAGATGGATCTTGCGCTGTTAGATGTCACAGTCTGACGTATAATGCGCTTCGACTCCAAGTCATCAGCGTTCCCATCATTTACTTTCTTTATATCCATTTTAATCAATTGTTCGCGTTCTGTCTGTTTGACCAAGATCATATAAATAATATGAGAGATTTTTTTTTTCCCGTGAGCTCTCGCGGCCACACCGGTGACCTGCAAGAACTTGCGAGAGCCTGTTGGTACGGATGCTTTTCTGACTATTAAAGGGCATTATCTTTTGTTAAAACAGTTAAAATTTAGTGCATTCCAACTGATTTTATATGGGCCACGATTATTTTAGGCATGTAAGATTCGAATGGTAAATCCTTCAAATATTATTTCCATATCAGGTCGTCGATGTTGCACGTCACTTCATAATGCAAGGGGAGGGTCGGATCGTCGATCGACTCAAACCCAGTCAAACCAAATGGCAAGCCGCGTTCCGCGGTGCGAGCTCTCTTCTCCCCGCTGTTCCTCGCCTCCCTCCGCAGCTGCCGCCCACCTGGCGGAGGCGCCGCCTGCGCAGTTCCTTTGTCCCGTCTCGTGCTCGCTCATGGGGGATCCTGTGGTTGTCGCCGCTACAGGGTGGACCTTCGAGCGGAGCTGCGTCCTTGCTTGCCTCGACCTGGGCGTCGCCCTTCCCGACCTCTGCCCCCAACTTCCTTCTTCCTCGATTTCGTCTCCCCCTTTGATGCCCGTGCTGATCCCCAACGTCACCCTCAAATCTGCCATCTACAACTGGTGCGACGCCCGTGGTCTCCCCCGTCCTCTCCCCATCCCTCCCGACGCCGCCCGCGCCCTCGTCCGCCGCCTCATACCCTCCGATTCCCCTCCCTCCACTTCCACCGTTACTTTCAGTTCTCCTGCTGGATTGGCTATCAGTGATTGCTGTGGGAAAGAAAAAGATGAAGCCTTGGGGACGAACTCGCTCCTCTTCGTTCCAGAGAACAAAAAGGACCAATACTTGAAGGTTCTGGCGTTGCCTGCTGGATCAACTGGCCAAGAAGACGACACATTGGGGTTGAAATTGAGTGAAATAGATATCAATTCCGAGGAATCGCCGGAAAATTCTCCTTTGTGTTCTTCGCCCTTCACCGCCAGCTCCTCCCGTCGCACTTCTTCCTCTTCCTCTTTTGAGATCGAGAACACAAAAGCTTCTATCTTGACTTGTACTGACGTCGATGCGTTAGAAGATGAGATCTTGGCCAAGTTGACGGATGACGACATCAAGGAGCAGGAATTTGCAGCGATCTCCCTCCGCCATGCCACCAGAGAGAATCGCATCTGCCGAATCAAGCTCTGTAGCCGCCGCCTACTTGCCGCCCTCCGCTCCCTGGTCCTCTCTCGCGGTGCCGCCGTGCAGGTCAACGCTGTCGCCGCCGTTGTGAACCTGTCACTGGAGCCAGAAAATAAAGTTGCAATCGTGGGTTGCGGTGTAGTTTTGCCTCTCGCAGACGTGCTCAAGCACGGCCAGCCAGAAGTCCGAGAGCACGCCGCCGCCGCCTTCTTCAGCCTTGCCCTTGAGGAAGAGAACCGGGTGACCATCGGTTCCCTAGGCGCCATCCCGCCGCTCCTCAGCCTTTTCTCGTGCCCGACCAACGCCGGCCTCCGTGCCCGTCGCGACGCCGGGATGGCACTCTACTACCTCTCCCTTGCGGATCTCAACCGTTCCAAGATCGCACAAACCGCCGGTGCTGTTAGGGCGCTGCTCGCTGTTGCGGAAGCGACGCGAGAGTGCGAGGCTGCTACGGCAATTCAAACCTCGCCACGGCGGCTGGGCCCTGGCCTGCCACGGCTGGCGATGATGGTGATTAGTCACCTGGCGGCGTGCAGTGATGGGCGCAGCGCATTGATGGATGCCAAGGCGATCGCGGCGGTCGTGGCACTAATGAGAAGGGACGCCGCGGCGATGGAGGAGCACTGCGTGGCGGCGCTCTATGGAATGAGCCGGGACCGATACAGGTTTCCGGGCTTGGCGAGGGCAGCGGGGGCAGAACAGATTCTGATGAGGGTGGCGGAGGGAGGGAACGGCGATGTCCGGCGACGGATGGCTACGAAGACGCTGCGAGCGATAAGGAGGCAGGATAACAAAGAGGCGGCGCCAGTTTCACGACGGGCAACAGATTCGACGGCGGACGGCAACAGTAGGGCGAACTCGGATTGGTTGGTGTCGTTTCGACTCGATCATCCAGCGCCCGGTAACGGTTCGGACAACAAGTCAGCGCCGTTCTAAGAGCATTTAACATTTTATTCTCTCTCTCTCTTTTTTTTTCTATTCATTTTTATTTAAAAATAAACATCTTCCCTGTAATCAGAATGTATATAAATTCCATTTGTCGAATCGGATGAAAAGCCAGTGTTGTTTGTGTATCTATCTTAGAAAGTTTGAACCTCTTGAGCTAACAATTCTGAAACGGAAAAAGTTAATAATGTTTATTTGAATGATAATTCCACAACTATATAAAACTAGAACGATCTTTCCATATGTTGTCATCCTAAATTCACTATTTTAATCATGCTGACGAAAAAAAGGCAGAGAGAGAGACTCTTAAATTTACTGGTTAGGAATCAAAAAGTCATGAGATGTTTCCACCCATCGACAAGTGAATGACATTGAGTCTGGTATGAATGCATTCCTTTGTACTTTGTATGACCAAGGGAAGAACAATACCAATTTATTTATTCATATCGGAAAAGAAACTTGTGGCGATGGGAGCCTGCAACCTTGAAGCGCAAGAAAGCATGGAAATTACCCAATCACTTTAACAATAACATCCACAATGTCAATTCAAGGGTACGGATTACAGTTTTTTTTTTTTATTTGTTACTGACAGTGGCATTCCTAGCCCATCGTATTGAACTAGGATCTCAATAGTCAAGAGATGCGCACGAATATTTCGTAGAACTATAAAGGAGAAACTCGCAGTTTTTTGCAGAGGTTGACACTGACAATATATTACAATTTTTGTTTGAAACATTCAACCAGTCCGTGCACGTACTTTTAGCCCTGATGTACTACTACTATTGGTGGTAGGCAAACTGCTCGAGTTAGATTTTTGATGTCGTCTCCTTGATCTCTTCAATGGAGATGGCCTAAAAGGAAATATATATATATATATGTAACAGTGAGTCAGCAGCAATATAAAATGTAATATGATGTTACTTATGACAGTATGTATGGAATAAATCTATAAATAAAACATATGAATAATAAAAAATTGGCCATTTGGTATAGCAGACGTTGCATACTATGAAAGGAAATGTGGTCGTCTTTGAAAACAACGAAGCTTCAAGTATTCATTGTATATTTGCATTTTCACTAATTCACATTGCCCCACATCTGATTCCTGTTAAATGGTTTTGATCTCTTTTTTTTCATATATAATTCAGATATCTTTACTTCGCCCTATTGATCATAGTGAATCGAAAATCAAATTATGATTCACTATGATTGATAGGGATATGAGTATGGTACTTGCTACACTTATTCACATACATAGTTGTGACTAAGTAGGGCCGTTACGTTGATGAGGTCAAAAACATATGGATATAACAACTTTCCAGCTGAATGATTGTATGGACATAGAACAGAGACACCCATATTGTTGCAAACTAAAATTGGCATCACAGATTCACTTGGTGCATGCCATGTGGTCAAAGTGATTTGGGTTTGATAGAAAACAAATATGATATCTCTCATGTTTGTTTTTCTTACCTTTTCTCAAACTCGTAGTCTTTATATTAACAGAATCTTTAAACCTATAGAGGATATCTAGGATATTCTATGTCACTATTGATGTGCAATCACAAGAAGAAAAAAAAAAATAACCGCAAACAAAAAAATTATGAATGACGTACTTGCTCTGTTCCCGCAAAATCATTGTCAGGGGTGAGAAAAAGCATACAGTGACACTCCTTTCTGGCAAAAAATGAAAGAACCATATATCAGAAATAACAGAAATTGAATAATTTAGCGAATCGCTAAAACCATATATGTATTGTTACATTCAATTTCTACAAAAATGTGGTCCTTTTGTTGTCATTTAAACATATAGAAGATCATATAGTAAATTAACAAAACCAAGTCATGTAAAGCAACATCTAAGATGATAATATAAAAAGCTATGGTCTGAGCAATTCATCAACTGGTTACCTATAAAGGTGACCCATAGCAATTCAATTTGGAATCCATGAAGAAAGTGTAGACTATTGGATATCTAAACAAAAGTACCACTTTAATTATCCTATGGAGGCACAAAAGTGTAAGCTGATGTGCACAATTTAGACGTTTATCATATTCTATTCCTAGATCATCTAAATTCATCCATTGGGGAGAACAGGGAAAATTAATTTCCAATATGATTACATATTTATGAGGAAAAGTTTGACATCACAAACCTTTCTCTCATAGGTACGCATGGGCAGTTCCAAAATCCTTGTGCTGCTTCGGTGGCTTTGTCATCATAATGCCTGATGCATAAGCCATGTCAAGTAAATGTTTTTTTTCGATATGCTTTCCAACGAAATATGTTAGATTTGTTTAACAAAATTTAAGAAATTACCTACAAGGACATAATGGTGCTCCAAGTGTATCTCGGTGATCAGCTAGTCCCTGTGAAAAACAAGATTTGTTTTTACTCAGAATTATATTCTTTAAAAAAGGATAGTGGAAAGGATGACCCTTCTCGATATTCCATAAGCCCATATGTGTATTTCACAAAACTTGTAATTGTAGCAAACGCCCAACTAATAATAGAAGCAACAAGGTAGATTGGCTAATCGAGATCCAACGGCACAAGAAAAAACACAACACCACAAGCAGTCGTCTATATCCAACCAGAATGAAGAATCTTACAGGATTAGTAGTATGTCAATTATATGCATACATGGGATGTCTAGAGGGAAATGCTGGTGCCGCAACAACACTTCAATTCCATATGCATAATGATCTGCATGCAACTGTTGCAAGGCTTTCTGTTTTCCTCTTTGGCGTATGCTAGTAAACTTGGACCAATTAATTTGTAGACAAAAATTTCACTAAAAAGAGTGCAGTAGCGCTAATTTTTTTATAATGTTGAACACAAACAAGACGTCTACCATCTTACTAACCATAAAAGCCCCTGATCGATAATTCAATCAAACAAGAAAGAATAAGCAAAAAATGTAATGCGAACACAAAGACCGAGTCCAAAGGTACCTTTATAACAACAGCAGTGACTCCTTTATCAACACAGAAGTATGTTCCTGAACGACGAGCATATTGCTCCGAGAATTTCCTCATGACTTCAACAGATTTATCAGATGGCTCCGCTGCAAAAATTTGAAAGCTATATATGTTGATCAATAACATTTAAAGCTCAGGAAACTGGTTGGAAACGTGAACCTGTTCAATAGCATAAAATTTTCTGAAGTTCCACAAAAGCACTTAAACACTGGCCCAAAACATCTCCTTTAGTAATAATGATTTGTTTCTTGATAATGATTTGACTCGCAAACATGCCTAGAAATTAAAACATTCGCTACGGATTTTTTTCTTTACTATTATTTTTCTTAATTAGGATGAATTCCACCTATACACCAGCGCATTCTGTCAACCAGCCACTTGCTAATGCCTAAAGATGAGAAAATTAGGGGGTTTCTCGTATAGTAACCTCAAAAATTAAGCTAAGTGTTCCACCCCGAAGGATCGACATAGATCAACAAAATGCGAAAAGCCTATGAAACTTCGATTTCGTGAGGGATACCAGTTAAATAGCAGAGCCAACCTCAAACAGGAAAGAGACCCAATCGGACAGCAAAGAAGAGACGGAAAACCTTTTGCACGGACCAGGAGACGACGGGAAGAATGGAGCGAGGAGGAGGCGGGCGCAAGGCTGGGGAGTGCGACTCCGTGGATTAAAACCTGGATGCTCATCGAGACCGACTCAAAGCAAGCAAGCAGACGAATAGCAAGGGGGCGCTGCCTTCTCTGCCCTCCACAGCCAAATCTTATGCCCAAAATCCTAATGCTTCACCACGCAGATTTCTTGCAGGCCACTCGTTTGCATTGCAGCTTTAGCTTCGAGATATCGCAGGACGAGGAGTTGCCGACTTGTGGCCCTAGAAATTAGCAGGATCAATTCTTCCGACACCCGTTCAGCTCTACCCAACAATACCTTATTTCCTATTGGCTGTGATTCTCTTCTGCAGAACTGCGCCCTTTTTTCTCATGATTCGCGCAGCATCTTGCTCCGGAAGGTGAACGGCCAAGATGATCCCTTAGATAACGAACGTCATATATTTACTCTCGTAAAAATTGAACCCGATTCTACGTACAATTAATCCATCAACTGTTCGAGTCAGTCAATTGAGAAGACGGAGAAGATGTATTGAACAGGTGGAAGAGATAAGATCAGACAATCTTAATAGGAACGAAAGCCGACCTGCAAATTTATTCGATAACTTTATTATTAAAAATAATAATAATAAGACACATGTATCGAACGAGATGAGATTTTTGATGGCGACGAGGTCAATCGCGCAGTAGCTTTTTCAGGGCAATAATATCTTCATCCTCAAGACCGAGCATTACTCCCTCAGCTCACTGTTCCAAAGCTCTGCAACCATGGCCATAAAACCCTTCGCCCTTTTGGAATCCTCTTTTCATCCGTCGCATAAAGCCATGCCCACGAAGCATATCCTTTAAGAACAGGGAAGAGTTTGAGAGAGACAAGGAGAGGGAATTCTTAGTCAACAAAACAAGTGTTGCACCACCCTCGTTCGTTCGTTCGTTCATTGTATTACTCATCATCCACGCCTTCATTAGTTTACATGATGTCAAAAAGTTAATCGAAATATTGGATTGATGGAGCTCGGCCAGTGGCAAAGTGATGGTTTAGAGCTCCGACGATTCCCGCCCTCTCGCTGCTTTCCACGCGTCGCTCAACAGATTCTGTTTCTTGTTTCATTTATTGCAGTGTTGCAGAACCAACAGAGCAGGGGCAGCGCACAACAGCGCGAGGCACCTGACATGATCGCGAGCTTTGTCGGTATGCCGCGGCCGTGCGACGTTTGCCGGTCGGCGCCGAGTTTGGTGTACTGCCGCGCGGACGCAGCGTTCATCTGCGGCGGGTGCGACGCGCGCGTGCACACGGCGAATCGCCTGGCGTCGCGGCACGAGCGCGTGTGGGTCTGCGAGGCGTGCGAGCGCGCTCCCGCCGCCCTCGCCTGCCGCGCGGATTCCGCGGCCCTCTGCACCGCCTGCGACGCCGAGGTCCACTCCGCCAACGCTCTCGCTCAACGCCACTACCGCGTCCCCATCCTCCCCCTCCCCTTCCTCGCAGAGGAAGAGGAGAATCACCGCAACGGCGATAACGAAGCAGAGTCATGGCTGTTGATCGACAAACGGAGTAGCCTATTTAATGATCAAGATCAAGTGGATGAGTACTTGGACCTCGTCGGGTATAACAACGACTGCAACGAGATTCAGAACGAAGAACAGCATAACAAGTTGTCAAACTGCGCAGCAGCAGGATTAGGCTACATAACTTCCCTCAGCCACAGCGTGAGTCAATTTGTAAAATTATAGTGGATAAGATCTTTTTGGCAAGTCGAAAATATGGGTATGTTTCCACATAATCTTGTTTCAATCCTTCATGGCAAGTATAAATCACACGATTTTGATCGATGCAGAATCTAAAGTATGGTTCTATATAGGAGTATAACATCTCTTTTGCTGTTCCAACTTTGGTAGTTCATTCTCAGGTGTCCTTCGCATCCATGGATATGAGTCTTGTGCCAGACACTACCACCATGGCCGAGATATCGAATTCTCCTAACTCGGATCAGTTCTCGTGCCCTCCTCCACTTACAGTGGCATCGCAATTTCCCATGGACAGGGAGGCCAAGGTGCTGAAATATAGGGAGAAGAGGAAGAGCCGAAGATTCGAGAAGACGGTAAGGTATGCGTCGAGGAAGGCGTACGCGGAGGCAAGACCGAGAAGTAAGGGGCGGTTCGTGAAGCGATCGGATGCGGAGACTGTAATGGAGGATCAGTTGTCGATGTCTCCTTTGGCGCCGTCGGACAGCAGCTACGGTCTCGTGCCTTCATTCTAGAGCTCGAAGAAGGTCAGAAATAGTGCATGTTGGGTTTGTGTATTAGGATCAGAATCAGATATTGATTAGATTGCGAGATTCAGATAAATATTGGATCGATATTCCTGGTTTTGGGCAACCATATCGAGCAATCTGTGTGCTATAACTAAAACAGTGTCTGTTTTATTATATCGTATCGATTCCTCTAGGCCGAAATGCTTTCTCGTTGCATGATTTAGAAGAACAAAAACATTGTATGGGAGAAAGAATGTCAGAAGTGGGATTTGAACCCACGCCCTCGTTAGAGGACCAGAACTTGAGTCTGGCGCCTTAGACCACTCGGCCATCCTGACCTTCTAGTGTGCTCTTCTTGTTATTCTTATAATTTGTTCTCCCAAGGTCAACATCTGAATGACAACAAAAAAAAAAACAGAAAAGAAAAGAAAACTCGGCATCTACGCTCTCACTCATTGCTAGCCACCAAAAGAAGCAGCATAAATACCAGCAAAAGAAAAAGCTAAAGCTATCTTTTATCTACGCTTTTACGTTCCCACTTGTATTCACAAACTTTTACATTTCGGTTTCCCTTGTTTGGCATGGCATGTCTTGCAAAGATGAGGTATTGAGGTTCCTTATAAAATTTGTGTTGACCATGACTCGTCCTCGCGAACACAAAGAGCCATCTCGTGGCACTATACTCTATTGACTACGGCATGGACCAAGGTGCGCCCAATCTGCAGACACTCACTCCACAGTGTTCGGAAGCTAATAGAAAGTGAAGTTTGTTGCATGTTTCACTCCATAGTTTTTAGTCGTTTGGCATCAAAATGATGCATAAATTCAGCTTGAGTTGAGCCTTATCCTGATCGCCGCTCTTTTGTTAGATTCAATGGCCCACGCAAACCACTCATCGGTTAGCTAGAATCCACTTCTATCTGACTTGATCTTTACCGAGAGACTTGATGAGCTTTGAGGTTTCAGACAACAAGAGCGGTTACTGGCCATCTGCGTGTTTAATTACGGCATTAGTCATGTATTGAAGCACAGTAGGAAGAAGTCGGCATAACAATGTTGCCGGATGCGGAGGAAATATCTTAACTCAGTTGGTCAAGTCAATAGTCAACTATCAAAATGTGATGGAAGGCGATCCTGGTCCTGATCAAAAACGAAAGAATTAATTCGAGCCTCAAAAGGAGAGATCTCATCAATGCCTCGACGGTCTCGACTCAATGCAGAGGGACATCAGTCTGATGTCTTGGCTCGGCGAATAGGGACATTAATCTGATGTCTCGGCTCTGTATGGAAAATCGGTTATATAGTTCAGTTTAATTGACCGCTCTGCATGGAAGATCGGTTATATAGTTCAGTCCAACTGCCCCTGTCAAACCTCGCCTAATAGGTCAAATCAACCTAGGGTTCAGACTCAAGAGAAGTCAGGCATGCCCACCCTGCTAATTAGACGGACCATCGTTAGTAAGGAGATTATGTATTTTCTAAGATCTTCTCCGTACAGTCACATTCGTCACATTATAGAGTCTTGTCTCCTATCAATCACGCATATCGTATTTATTAAGCTCCTTTATCATTCACGTCTACTGCATTAATATGGTCAGGCCTTCTATCATTCTTCTTGGACAGTCACATGATCGTTAACACTTAGCCATACTATCCGAATTTTGTATTATGAATATGCGTCCGCCCGAGCCCTATATAAAGATAACAAGAGTGAAGGAAAAGGATTTCCGAAATCTCATCTGCTTCTTAACTTTACTCTCCACTACATTTCTTCGACATCTTTTTCCTACGACCCTAACTTAAATGTCGGAGAGGCATCGGCGAGACATTTTTCGACGCCCTCCTTTACTCGTTTGTGGGTCTTAGCTCTGGTAATCACACATAAACTTCTTCTTCAAGCTCATCCCGTGCGGTGACCGAAGAAGCTACGGAAGCAGTTGATCCAGCCATACCCATTCAGGAAAAGCCACTACGACCAAGGCTCAACCGGCACTTGTCACCTCACCCGAGAACATCCCACAAAGCCACTTCATCTCTCGGCCCCTTGTTGAGTCATATTATTTCTCGCCCCCAAACCGGAACATAATTGACACCATCTGTGGGAACGTTTTAAACTGAGGCGTTGAGATGAGAGATCGTATAAAAGATTCAGAGAATCAGAATTCCACGGAAAAGGAGGCTTTTAACGAAGAAGAATGTCATCACGCTAGTCCACATGGAAAATGGAGGAGATTCTGCGAAGGTATTTTTCACATAATACAATCCAAGTGTCGGTGTCTCGTATCCCAACTCTAGCACTCCGTTCTTGGCTCCGACCCCCCAACTTCAGCACCAATCCCACCAATTCCGCCCGAATCATCCTTAACTGCATCGCCAAGGGAACAGTCTAAAGAAGGTGCCTCTCGGAAATCTCTTATAAGAGACCTCAAAAAGGAAAAGACCCTAATGAGCAACTGAGGTACACCCTTCTCTCAGGACATTGTATCCAAAAACTGCTTAAGCGTTTCAAGTCATTACAAATAGGGGAGTACAATGGCTCCTTTGACCTGTAGGACCACCTTGTCCAGTTTGAGGAGGTTGCTCTACTGCATCAGTATACTGGCGGAGTAAAGTGCAAGGTTTTCTCTATAACTTTAGTCGGACCTGCATTAATATGGAACCGCCACATTAGCGGCCCCCCACCACTGCCCCTACGTGTGAGGGGGGTAAATCAGGTCCCAGGTGCCTAGCGCAAAAATGCGGAGTCATTGATAGCCTGATCGTCACCTCCAGGACTCAATCTCTTGCTCTTTCAAACCTTAACACGGCTGTGCTAGCCATTTGGGTTTGCCCTGGGGGCTTAGTCGGACCTGCTTAAAGATGGTTCAATAGATTGCCAATCGGCTCCATCCAATCCTTTGAAGACTTGAGCACGGTCTTCCTGTAGCACTTTGCCAGCAGCAAGCGTTATTATAAAACCACTCTCAACATCTTATCTATGAAACAAAGAAGTCAGAAATCTTTGAGAGACTATATTCACTATTTCAATCGAGTAGCTATTGATGTACCTTCAGCTACAACAGAGACATTGGTCAATGTCTTTTCCCAAGGATTGAGGTGAGGCGATTTTTTTCAAATCCTTGATGAATAGGTCCCCTATCGATTTTGAAATTTTATTAAGCCAAGTCGAGAAACACATCAATCTGGAGGAGTCTGAAAGAGCTATGGATGAAAATACATCAAAAAGGTCAAACTCCTCTCGACCAAATTAAATAAGAAGATTGCTTTCCCTATTCAAGCTTGGTTGCCCCACTTGATTAATAATTACGCTTCTAGCCGAATCAAAGAAAGAATTGTCTAACCCATACAAGAAGCTCCGAGGCCACCTACTTCCCCAAGATACCCTCAAACACCAATAAAATTTTGTGCTTTCCACCAAGTTCATGGCATTCAACGCAGGAATGTAATAAATTGACATATGAGATCAATCAAGTGGTCCGTGATCAACAAAGGAATCTTGAAGCAGAGCCAGAGCCATCAAGTTACAAGGCACGACCCACATCGTCGAGATATGGAGCCAGACTTGAGAAGCCGAGGTGCATCCAGAGGTTGCCATCCAGAGAGCTTGATCGTCGGGACAAAATACCATGGAAATCCCCCAAGCAACCTCCCGAGATAAAACCCTCCTTGACCTGAAGATTCTTAGCTAGAGAAGCAAAATGCTCCCCACAGAGGTACAATTAATATGTGATAGCAAGAGGAGCAATTGATGGGGACTCCAATCGCACCAAGAAAGCTCATAGACGACATTTGGAGAACATGAAGGTGGGGACCAATCGAAGGTAAGCTGAAGGGCCCTCGATCAACTTCGCTCCCGAAGATTTGCGAGATATATTGACTCCTCACGATGACACACTGGTGATTCAAGCAACCACAGTGAACTATGATGTAGCTCGAATATTCATCGATATAGGAAACTTAGTTAATATTTTATTTAAAAAAGATTTTGACCATATACAGATTGATACGGCCGAGCTCCAGCCCAAACATGACTATTTTTTGGGTTTTGGGCATAAAGTCTTACCTCTCAGACAACTCGACCTGGCCTTGTATGTCCTTGGGGAAGAACTGCTTTGTCGAACCAGACTCACCACCTTCATCGTGGTGGAAGCCACCTCTGCCTATAATATCATCCCGGGGAGGCTCGTCCTGCACTCTTTCCAAGCTGTGGTGTCTATTTATCATCAGAAAGTGAAGTTTTCTATGGGTAATCAAGTCGGAGAAGCAGTCGGGAACTAGAGAATGACCCAAAAGTGTTATTTGGAGGAGGTGCAAATCGGCTCTAAGAAAAGTCGACAGTTAGGACAAAAGGAGGTATATACACCCTCCGAGAAGAACCTTTAAAGGAGGATAAAGAGGTACTCACATGGCCAGAGCGCTCCAAGAGAGTCATCAAAATAGCTACAAATCTATCTCCCGAACTGAGGTAGCAAGTGATCAAATGTCTCTCTTCCAATCATGATGCCTTCGTTTGGTCCGGAGAGGAAAGTAGGCGAATCCCTCGGATAATAATAGAGCACGAACTGAGGTGGCGTTTGGTTGGTGGGTTTGGAATGAGAGAATGAGAATGAGAATCATATAGAGTGTTTGGTTAATGATTTTAGGAAGGAGGATCTGAGAATCAATTCTAAATAATTGGAAATCAACAAAACTCATCTCACATGGTGAGTTTGAGTTTCATTCTCGTTCGCCTGTCGCTTGCTCGACGGTCATTGACCGCCGTCGGTCACCGATCGTCGATCGATCACCCGTCGATCGGGTGCCGGTGGCCGACCACCGCCGCCAACCGCCGACCATCGTCGTCGGCCGCCGACCGCCATCGTCGATCGTCGACCGCCGACCACCGTCGATCACTCTCATTCACAACTTATAAACCAAATGTTGGAAATGTGAATGGAAACAAAGAAATGGAAGGATAGAGAAACCCTCTTATGGAGGAGTTTAGTCCCACATTGAAAGTTGAGGGACAACTTGGTTGGTTTATAATGTATCACAAGCATTATAATTGTGAACATATGCAAGGGAAGAGGCTCTCTCTCACGCGTGGGTGCGCAGGGGGGTGCGAATCCAGGGCCCGGATTGCACTACTGCAAGGCGACTCGTGTGCGAGCGCGACCTGCGCGCGTCGAATGTACGACCGGTCGAGGCATAATTTGCCCAAGTGAATCCAACCAACCTTTTGCTAATCCGTTTCATTTTTTTGTAACGTATGCATTGATACTTGCCGTTGAAACGGTCGACTTTATTTGTAGACGATTCAAAAGCGAGCCATTAATCCATTAATTACGTAATTAATTGGAGATATGCTACGAAGTTATAAAAGAGGAAGTGTTGGAGATATGCGTCAAGTTTTTCCGGGTCTCTCCTCCCTTTCTCCCTCGCTGGTGATAGCTTTGCAGCGCCGTCACGGAGAGACGATATGTGCTTGATCGCCTCCGAGTTTCGTCATTGTATCCTGGGAAACAGTCGTCCATCACCCTCGAAAGCACGTAAGAGGGGACGAATCTGTTTTAAGGACACTGTGGAAACCACAGGCCTCGACACCAAGTGGTGCGGCGGAACAACCGAGCGTCTCTCCGCTCGCTTCAACCGGTTCTCGCCAACCCGCTCGCTACAATCGGTTCTCATCCGAACTAGTTCTCGCCACTGCTCGCCACATCGTTCTCGCCAACCGCTCGCCACAGTTCTCGCTAACCGCTTCTTCCACTTCGCTCGCCACACCGTTCTCGGCAATCGCTTCGCTACTACTACCTAACTGGTTCTCGCCAACCTGCTTTTGATTAATCGCTGCCGCCGGGCACTCCGCTCTACGCTCAATCGTTCTCACAATAAGTTCTGACATCATTCTGCAACAATCGGCTCTACAGAATCGGCTCTTCCAGATCGGCTCTGCCAAATTAGTTCTGCTGAATTGACTCCGTCGACGCTGAAAGTGTTGGTGCAGTAGGCACCTAAGTCGAACCTGGGTTTTGATTATAGCAAATGATACAAAGTTAAGCTTATATCGTTATCTCACGAGCTGAATCGAGTGTGCAGAAGATTGATATAGCTGGAGCTGAAGGCTAGCGACACCCGGAGGAAGCCGCGGTGGTCGGGCGACACTCGAGTGACTTCGGAGGGAGCCGAAGGAATCGAGTGGAAGGCCGGAAGCAAAAGCAACACGTAAGTATCGAGGTAAGCTCGTGTGTGCGAGCGTAAGTGAGGTCGTATCCTCCTTACGGGGATGATCTTAAGCGTAGATCCGACCAGAGACATCCCATCGATGGTCCAGGTCGAGATCGGACGGTCGAAGGCCGTCGAAATAATATTTTCTTTGAGCTAACTTTGCCCTGCAGCTAGCATCACCGATCACTATTGGAGGACTCGAGTCGCCAAACAAGCGATCGCTAAAGGTCGACTCGATCGATGTCGCCATCGCCGATCGATGATGGCCATCGATCATGGTCAATGATCAGATTCGAGGAGTCAAGGCTTATCACCCCATTTCAAGGAGGTTTTGTGCCCAATTCCTATTGGTTGAAGACTCATTCGATGAGGGGCTTAAAGACTATAAAAGGAGGGCTTGTCCTAGGGTTTTTCATCAATTAAAAAGCTTCCAAGTGCTTCCGATACGCTCCGACTCTCCGACATCCCTACGACGAAGCGCTGCCGAGACGACGACTAGAGCTTCAACCTCCAACCTTTGAAGTCGTCGGTAGCAAAAAATTTGAATTATAATTCAGTTTATAAGTTGTTCTTCTTTTCAAGCTTTAAATCATATCAAGGAGAGGGGAAGTGTCCCTCTACCTTGAGCTTTTTTCATTTTGTGTATCCGTCTAACTCCTACCTCCAATGAGGAGGAGATTTTTAGTAAATTGCCCTCCGTACGTGGTCAAGGACCACTAGGGTCTTGGAGTAGTAGCCTTCGGCTACGAACCAAGTAAAACCTTTGTGTCTATTGTCTTTTATTTTTGTTTATTTTTCGGCTGCGTATATTTGTCTTGAAACGAATTCGAAAGAAAAATTTCTATCGCTATTCACCCCCCCCCTCTAGCGATCCGATCGATCCAACAATTGGTATCAGAGCCGGGGGTTGCTAAGATTTGGTGAAACCACCAATCTAGCCTTTTTTACAGATTTATTTTTCTTTTAATTCTGTTTTTCTATTTATTTCGCTTTGTTAAGTTTTTCTCCCGCACTACTAATCCAAGACGCGAGTCTTGGTACTTGTTTTCGTGTTTTGTCGTTGTGGGCATCCATGATCGATGCCTACAAGGTCTCCAAGGATCTTTCTAAACTTAGATTAGATGAACTTTTCTCAGATTTCGAATTACATGAGCAGTCCAACTCGGAACCCGAGAGGGGTATAGCCTTGTTTGCAGGTTCAAAGAAGAAGAAAATCGCAAGCAAGCCACCACCAACCGAGGAGGAAGACGAGTCCGAAGAAGAAGTTGACCCGGAGTTGACTGCCGAACTAATGAACCTAGCTCGAAGGATAGCCAAGGGACGAAAGCGAACCACGACTCGACCCAACCAAGGTAAGCCTAAAAGTTCTAATATTAGGTGTTATGAGTGTAACAGGTTTGAACATATCAAGTCCGAGTGCCCCAAGCTCAACCACCAAGCACCTAAGCACAAGAAGACCCTCAACGCGACATGGGAAGAAGCGTCATCCGAAGAAGACGAAGACCACGTCTTCATGGCGAAATCGATTGAGTCACACACGGAGACCGAACCTGAACTTGAGTCAGAACCTGAGGATGACTCGGACTACGAAGCTACCTTCAAGTCAAGCCACGGATACGCATCCGGTTCAAAAGATACCCTTAAAGTGAGTCGAACTTTATTTAATACTTTACATAATACGGTTAGGTTTTTGTCTAGGAAATTAGCTAAGTCCGAGTCCAAGGTCGAGACCCTTGTTGAGGAGGTTAAACTCCTCAAACACGAGGTCTCCCTAACCTCTTCGACTAGTCGAGTTCAAGAGAAGGACTCAACTCGAGTTGAAAAGCTCGAAGTTGAGAACTCTCTCTTGAAAAGTCAAGTTGAAGATCTTAGGAACACGTTGGAAAGGTTCACTTCGGGATCCAAAGGACTTGACCTCCTACTTGGATCTCAAAGGGTCGTGTACAACAAGGCTGGACTAGGGTTTAACTCAAACACGACTAATAGGTCGTATATGTCGATTGTACGTCGACATAGGAAACATGTCCAAGCATGGGTCCCTAAGAACTTTTTGATTTCAACTCTAGGATCCAACCCGTACTGGGTTCCCAAGGACCAAATCCACTATGTGGATAGACCGAATCGATTCAACGGTCTAGGGGGAGCCAGTACAAAACATGTTTGTGCTTTAACTTAGAAATTGCATGCTTAGAATTTTTTTTGTTTGTTTTTTTTTACTTGTGAACTCACTTAGAACACATACATAACCAACTAAAATCCTTCGAAAAGATTGAGCCTCGGGGAGCCTCTTTTCAAAAATAACCAGTTAGACTAGGAAATAGTCTTAGGTGAGTCAAGTCATCATTTTCTTGAAAATGGCTTTGTCTAAGGAAGTGGTCGATGATCCGATAAAAGAAAGCCCCTGTGCCTCGCCACGACCTGGAAGTCATGATCTTGAAAAGGTAAACTTGACAAGCCTAGGGTCAAATCCAAATCTAACATAAAATTACTTGAACCTAAATGCACTTAATCAACTTAATTGGAAGTCATCTCACAAAAAACACATAAGTATAACATGCTTGATCATATAGACACAGTTGAGATGACCTAGGTTTAACAACTTACAACCAATTTTTTAAAAAATTATAAAAATCTAACATTCAATCCAACCACCTTGTGTGTAGGATCAATGGATGTTAGACAGTTCTCACACATGGCGGGATCAACTCAAATTCACAAAGCTTCGATTCAAACGACGGGATCGGTAGCCTTTGGGAATAATGGCAAGCTCAAAATCATCGGATCGAGTGATATCGAGCTTAACTCGAATTTTGTTATTAAAAATATATTACTTGTAGAAAATTTTGAATATAATAAATAAGTCAATTATGTGACAATAACTATAATGTCGTATTTTTAGAAAATGAATGTGTAATTAAAACAAATAAAACAGCTAAAACAATACTCAAAGGAACTAGGACAAATAACATTTATACAATTAACTTAATCAAATCCTCAGCCAAATGTCTTATGACACAGGAAGAGGAATCATGGTTAATGACGACTCGGTCACTCGCACCCAAGACTCGTCCCACAAGATGAGTCGAGTGGCTTAGTCGAGGCTTACCCAACCTCAACAATTTTGTTAATAAAATCTGTAATGCTTGTCAACAAGGAAAACAACCTAGGACACAACACAAGTTAACTAACCAAGAACGAACCTCAAGTGTACTTGAGCTCCTGCATATGGATCTATTCGATTCACATGGAGCCAAGTCACTCAATAGAAGTCAATATTGCTTAGTCATAATTGACGACTACTCCAGGTTTACCTGGGTTAGGTTCATCAAACATAAAAATGATACCCTAGATCAATTAATCAATCTATTCAAATTAATCGAGAATAAAAAACCTTAAGGTTAAAAGACTTAGAAGCGATCATGGTGGTGAATTGAAAATCGAGAGGTTCACCGACTTCGTAACCTAAGCGGATACCACCATGAATTCTCTTGCCCTAGGACCCTCAACAAAATGGCCTAGTGGAGCGGAAAAACCGAACTGCTAGGATCATGTTGAGCGAATCGACCTACGATAGGTTTTGGTACGATTAGCGGCTTGCTATGTCCAGAATAGGATCCTTATGATAAAGAGGCACCTTAAGACCTCGTACGAGATTTATCACAATAAAGTACCCAACATCAAGTACTTTAGGGTATTTGGATGTAAAGTACATATCTTAAACACTAAGAACCACTTAGGGAAATTCAAATCCAAAACCTCCACCGGAATCTTCTTAGGATACTCAACCACGAGTAGAGCCTATAGGGTATATAACCACGATACCCTTAAAGTCGAAGAGACTATTAATGTAGTGTTCGATGAAGTACCCGAACCTACAAAACCCTTAATGACCCCAAGTGTTGAGCCCACTGATACCAAACTCGTCTCCGACCCTGAGATCGAGTCTAATCCACATCAACCAACTTCTCTTGTCGACCAAGTGACAAGTGATCCGAGTCAAACTAGTGTTCAACCAAGTCACTCAATTGATCAAGCATTAGGTGACACAAACCCAACCCAATCTAGGATTCAGACTAACCACCCTATCGATCAAGTGATAGGAGATCCTAATCTAGGAGTTCGAACTAGAGCATCCTATAGGAACCTTAGTCAAATTTCCTTAATTTCAAAGATAGAACCCAAATCAATTGAACAAGCTCTTCTTGATCCCGATTGGATTATTGCAATGCAAGAAGAGCTAGCTCAATTCACTAGGAATGAAGAGTGGGAACTAGTACCACCACCTAAAGACAAAACGATAATTGGAACAAGGTGGGTGTTTCGAAATAAGCTTGATGATAAAGGTGAAGTAGTTAGAAACAAGGCTAGGTTAGTCACCAAAGGGTTTAGTCAAGTCGAAGGCTTAGATTACGACGAAACCTATGCCCCAGTAGCTAGACTCGAATCCATTCGAATATTGCTAGCTTATGCCGCACATCGAGGATTTAAGCTGTTTCAAATGGATGTTAAGTCGACATTTCTAAATGGATACATTAAAGAAGAAGTTTATGTTAGCCAACACCCCTGATTCGAAAATCTAGATAAACCCGACCATGTTCTAAAACTTAAGAAAACTCTCTATGGACTTAAACAAGCTCCTCGAGCTTGGTACGAGAGACTTTCAATCCATCTTAAGTCAAAAGGGTTTAACCAAGGCTTAGTTGACCCAACTCTCTTCGTAAAAACCTTAGGTAAAGAAATATTCATAGCTCAAATTTATGTAGACGATATAATTTTTGGAACCTCTAACTCAGCCTTACTAAACGAGTTCGTCTTACTCATGGAAAGTGAGTTCGAAATGAACTTGGTAGGCGAGTTAAGTTTCTTTTTAGGTCTACAAATTAAACAAACTAAGGATGGTATATACCTATATCAACAAAAATACACTAAGGAGTTAATTAAAAGATTTGGAATGCAAGACGCTAAGATAATAAACACCCCAATGGCGATTAATGTTAACATAGGAGA
Organism: Wurfbainia villosa; assembly: GCA_025175895.1. Taxonomy (NCBI): domain Eukaryota; kingdom Viridiplantae; phylum Streptophyta; class Magnoliopsida; order Zingiberales; family Zingiberaceae; genus Wurfbainia; species Wurfbainia villosa. Next base: position 816,666 of record JAKLTH010000280.1, read on the forward strand.
AGACCTAGAAAGTAAGTCCATTGACTTAAAGTACTATAGGAGCGCAATAGGAAGTCTCCTATACTTAACTGCGAGTCGACCCGACATCCTATTCGCAGTATGTGCGCCAGGTTTCAAACTTGTGCTAAGGAGTCTCACCTAACCCTAGTTAAGCGTATCCTTAGATATCTTAAGGGTACACTTAATGTCGGTATTTGGTATCCTAGATCTACCGAGTTCGAACTAATCGGCTACTCCGATTCGGACTATGCCGGTAGTAAGCTCGATAGAAAGAGTACGAGTGGTTGTTGTCAACTTCTCGGCTCGAGTCTAGTGAGTTGGTGCAGTAGGAAGCAACACTGTGTTGCTTTATCTACCACCGAAGCCGAATACATCGCGATGGGTGAGTGTGTCACGCAGCTTCTTTGGATGAAGCACACTCTCCGCGACTTTAAGTTAGACTTTACAAATACTAAACTTCACGTAGATAACATTAGTTCAATTAATCTTACAAAAAATCCGATATGTCACTCTATGACCAAACATATAGAGGTCAAACACCATTTCATTCGAGAACATGTGGCCAACGGAGCCATACAACTCGAATACGTCGAATCGAAGTCTAACTTGGCAGACCTATTTACTAAACCCCTACCCGAAGACGAATTTAGTCTATTAAGACGAAAATTGGACATGTGCGTAATAGAATAGATACTTGTAAATTATATGTTCTTACTACTATTTCTTTAATTTCATGGAACTAGCATAGGACATACCTTAGATATCATGCACCTATAGATTTAAGGAGCCAGTACATCTCACAACACATAGGACTAATGTGTTTGTGTACTTAGCCACGTAGATGGGCGTGAGATGTTAGGACCTTACTCCTGGTTCCAGATGTAGAGCTAGTGCATCGCTATGAACCACGGAGTATAATCATACATACTAGCACTACGACGAGGCTGGTTGATCTTTCATATCAATCAAACCAAATATGAGTCGAACATTTTATAGATGAAATTATTTTCAGTATATTATTTTCGAAATAATGTGGAACATGCTTGGACTTTAAAATTAAAACTTATTTTTTTTCCACACATACCCTCACTCTTTTCGATATATGGCAAAAGGGGGAGAAAAAGGCCAAAGTTAAGGGATTTTTTTTATGGCCAAGGCTTACTTACTTAACTTTAAGTTAACGAAACAAGTTAAGGGAATTCAATTCTTAACTTAAACACATTTAGTTAACTTGTTTTCGTTAACAATACAAAAAGTAATTTACTTAACTCTTAGTTAATTTGTTAACAAAATGAAAGTAAAGGCCAAGGTTAAGAAATCATTTTTTTTTATTTCTTAACTTATTTTAAACCCTATGGCCAATATTAAGTGATTTCGGTTACTTAATTCTTTTTTTAGTAGCAAATATCAAGGGGGAGAGTTAAAACTCTTTCTCAAGTACTCACCCTCGGTCAAGGAGGAGGATTCCTCAAGGGGGAGCACTTGAAAAAGAGTTTTTATATACTCCTTCACATTCATGCATATCTCTTACTCAGTTTACTTAATGCACTTAATTTGTCTTTCTTAACTTTGTATGTGGGTTTGCCATAAATCAAAAAGGGGGAGATTGTTGGTGCAGTAGGCACCTAAGTCGAACCTGGGTTTTGATTATAGCAAATGATACAAAGTTAAGCTCATGTCGTTATCTCACGAGCTGAATCGAGTATGTAGAAGATTGATATAGCTGGAGATGAAGGCTAGCGACACTCGGAGGAAGCCGCGGTGGTCGGGCGACACTCGAGTGACTTCGGAGGGAGACGAAGGAATCGAGTGGAAGGGCGGAAGCAAAAACAACACGTAAGTATCGAGGTAAGCTCGTGTGTGCGAGCGTAAGTGAGGTCGTATCCTCCTTACGGGGATGATCTTAAGTGTAGATCTGACCAGAGACATTCCATCGATGGTCCAGGTCGAGATCGGACGGTCGAAGGCCATTGAAATAATGTTTTCTTTGAGCTAACTTTGCCCTGCAGCTAGCATCGATCATTGCCGGCTTGGAGGACTCATTGCCGTCAAGCGATCGATTGCCAAGTCACACTTTCGTGATCTTGCCATCGGTCGTGATGATGGCCATCAGTCGACTGATGGTCAATGATCAGATTCGAGGAGTCAAGGCTTATCATCCCATTTCAAGGAGGTTTTGTGCCCAATTCCTATTGGTTGAAGACCCATTCGATGAGGGGCTTAAAGACTATAAAAGGAGGGCTTGTCCTAGGGTTTTTCATCAATTAAAAAGCTTCCAAGTGCTTCCGATACGCTCCGACTCTCAGACATCCCTCTGACGAAGCTACGCGAGACGACTAAAGCTTCAACCTCCAACCTTTGAAGTCGTCGGTAACGAAAAATTTGAATTATAATTCAGTTTATAAGTTGTTCTTCTTTTCAAGCTTTAAATCATATCAAGGAGAGGGGAAGTGTCCCTCTACCTTGAGCTTTTTTCATTTTGTGTATCCGTCTAACTCCTACCTCCAACGAGGAGGAGATTTTTAGTAGATTGCCCTCCGTACGTGGTCAAGGACCACTAGGGCCTTGGAGTAGTAGCCTTTGGCTACGAACCAAGTAAAACCTTTGTGTCTATTGTCTTTTATTTTTGTTTATTTTTCGGCTGCGTATATTTGTCTTGAAACGAATTCGAAAGAAAAATTTCTATCGCTATTCACCCCCCCCCCCCCTCTAGCGACCCGATCGATCCAACAGAAAGGACTGTCCGAAGCCATTGCAGCAGCTCTCTCCCCAAAAGAAAGGAGCTTTTGCCCAACAAAACTTAAAACAGATTCGACTCTGTTGTGATGGCGGCGGACCAAGTTGCGATGCCGACGGACCAAGTTGAGATGACGGTAGCACAACCTACTACTCAACAGGTGCAGGTAACTACTCCTAATGTAACGATTGGGACAGTCCCAATCAATCATGCCGAGAAGCCAGAAAAATTCATTGGCTTGAATTTCAAGAGGTGGCAGCAGAAAATGCTTTTCTACCTGACCACTCTTAACCTGGCTAGGTTCTTGACAGAAGAACCACCCAAGGTACCTGACGGTACTTTGGATACCCAAACCTTCAATGCTGTGGAGGCTTGGAAACACTCGGAGTTTCTTTGTAGAAACTATATCCTCAACTGTTTGGCAGATGCGTTATATAATGTATACTGCACAAAGAAAACGACTAAGGAATTATGGGAATCCTTAGACCGGAAGTACAGAACAGAGGATGCGGGGGCCAAGAAATTTGTTGTTGGCCGATTCCTGGACTTCAAAATGGTGGACTCCAAGACGGTGATTAGCCAAGTCCAGGACCTTCAAGTGATCCTGCATGAGATCCACTCTGAAGGCATGATGCTGAGTAAGACCTTTCAGGTGGCAGCAATCATAGAAAAGCTTCCTCCCGGCTGGAAAGACTTCAAGAATTACTTGAAGCACAAAAGAAAGGAGATGAATATCGAGGAGCTCATCGTCCGACTCAGGATTGAGGAAGACAACAGGAGCTCGGATAGGCGATCATTCACTCAAGCAGTGGTCAAAGCCAATGTGGTTGAACATGGCGAGGGCTCACAACGGAAGAAGTCAAAAGCTTCCAAACTAGAGCCTAAAGGAGGCATTAGCAAGAAGAAATTCACAGGAAAATGTTTCAATTGTGACCGTGTTGGTCACAAATCTTCGGACTGTAGAAAGCCAAAGAAGCAGGAGGCTAATGTGAGCGAAGGGCCGGACATAGATCTGTGCGCCGTCATTTCTGAAGTGAACCTCATTGGTTCAAATCCGCGGCAGTGGTGGATTGATACAGGAGCCACCAAACATGTGTGCTGCAACAAGGAGCTGCTCCATAACTTTGAAGAAGTTAAAGATGGAGACACTGTATGTGGGGAATTCAGCAACCTCAGAAATCAAAGGTCGTGGAAAAGTGGTGTTGAAGATGACTTCGGACAAGGATTTAACTCTAAACAATGTGTTGTATGTTCCGGAGATCCGAAAGAATTTGGTGTCCGGATCACTTTTAAGCAAGCATGACTTTCGCATTGTATTTGAGTCGGACAGGGTAGTGTTGTCTAAGAGTGGAATGTTTGTAGGCAAGGGGTATGAGAATGATGGGCTTTTTAAGCTCAGTGTAATGGCCATTAGGCCTAAAATGAATAAAATTGAAAGTTCTTCCTCTTATATGCTTGAGTCATCTGTGTTGTGGCATAGTAGACTAGGACATATTAATTATAATTCATTGCGAAGATTAATTAATATGCAAAGCATTCCGACATTCCTCCTAGACCCGAAACACAAGTGTAAGACTTGTGTCGAAGCAAAGATGACAAGGTCATCTTTCCAACATGTTGCAAGAAATACAGAACCACTCGGCCTAATCCACACAGACGTATGCGACCTAAAAGGAGTTCCGACGCGTGGTGGAAATAAATATTTCATTACTTTTATAGATGATAACACAAAATTTTGTTATGTGTATCTTCTAAAAGGTAAAGATGAGGCTATAGAGAAATTTATTCTCTATAAAAATGAAGTTGAAAATCATCTTAATAAGAAGATTAAGGTGATTCGAAGTGATCGAGGAGGTGAATATGTTTCACCGTTCGCTGAGTTATGTGCTGAACATGGAATCAGACACGAAACAACAGCTCCATATACTCCTCAGCAAAATGGTGTTGCTGAGAGGAAAAATCGTACTTTAAAAGAGATGATGAATGCTCTTTTATTAAGCTCTGGGCTACCAGAAAATTTATGGGGAGAGGTTGTTTTGACAGCGAATTACCTATTAAACAAGGTACCCCGGAAAAATATAGACAAGAGCCCTTATGAATTATGGAATGGTAGAAAACCATCCTATAAATACTTACGAGTGTGGGGGTGTCTTGCTAAAGTATTGGTGCCTAATCCAAAAAGGATTAAAATAGGACCAAAAACTGTTGATTGCATATTCCTAGGATATGCACAAAATAGCAGTGTCTATCGATTCCTAGTGAATGAGTCGCTAATTCCAGAAATACATAAGAACTCGATAATTGAATCGAGAAATGCTTCATTCTTCGAAGATGTGTTTCCATATAAGTCAAGAGAGGAAGCAAATTCCTCAAAAAGGACCTTTGAAACACAAGACGAAGAGCATAAGGGTGAACCAGTAGAGGTAGAGCCTAGACGGAGTAAAAGAGCTCGTACAGAAAAATCCTTTGGATCGGATTTTATCACTTTCATGTTGGAAAGTGAACCACAAAGCTATCCAGAAGCTTTAAGATCTTCTGAGGGATCTCACTGGAAAGAAGCGATTGCATCTGAGATCACTTCTATCTTACAAAATCATACTTGGGAGCTTGTGGATCTTCCTCCGAGAAGTAAGCCATTAGGCTGTAAGTGGATTTTTAAGAGAAAGAAGAAATCAGATGGTACAATAGAAAGATACAAGGCTAGATTGGTAATTAAGGGTTACTGACAGCGTGAATGCCTTGACTATTTTGATACATATGCTCCGGTATCAAGAATAACCTCTATTAGAGTGTTATTAGCAATTGCCACATTGTGGAATTTGGAAATACATCAAATGGATGTGAAGACCGTTTTTCTAAATAGAAATTTAGAAGAGGAAATCTATATGGAACAACCTGAAGGTTTTTCTGCTTCTGGACAGAAAAACAAAGTATGTAGATTGGTCAAGTCACTGTATAGCTTGAAACAAGCCCCAAAGCAGTGGCATGAAAAATTTGACAATGTCATACTAAATAATGGATTTAGAATCAATGAGTGTGATAAATGTATCTGCAGTAAAAACATGGAAGATGGTTTTGTCATCTTATGTCTTTATGTAGATGACATACTTATCATTGGAAATAATGATAAGATAATTAAATCCACTAAGGAAATGTTGAATTCAAGATTCGACATGAAGGACATGGGCCTAGCTGATATGATTCTAGGAATTAAAATTCTTAGAATAGCTGAAGGACTTGTTCTCAGTCAATCCCACTATGTGGATAAGATTCTTGAGAAGTTCAACAAGAATGATGCTACGTTGGCACGAACTCCGATGAATATGAGTCAACATCTATCGAAAAATCGAGGAGAGAGTAGCTCTCAGATAGAGTACTCCAGAGTGATTGGAAGTCTGATGTACCTAATGAATTGTACACGACCAGACTTAGCCTACGTAGTAAGCAAACTGAGTAGATACACGAGTAATCCCGGTGTTGAGCACTGGAAAGGGATAACAAGAGTACTGAGATACTTGAGATATACTCGTGATTATGGATTGCACTATACAAGATATCCAGCTGTGATCGAGGGATACAGTGATGCTAATTGGATATCTGAAGTGAAAGACTCTAAGTCTACAAGTGGATATATGTTCACTTTGGGGGGTGCAGCTGTGTCATGGAAATCTTCTAAACAAACCATAATAACTAGATCCACGATGGAATCTGAGTTTGTGGCTCTTGACAAATGTGGTGAAGAGGCTGAATGGTTACGACAATTTTTAGAAGATATTCCTAGATGGCTAAAACCCGTGCCCGCGATATGCATACATTGTGACGATCGGCGATTGACGAGCACAAAGTCATTTAATATAATGAAAGTCTGACATATCGTCGTAGACATAACACTATTAGACAATCGCTCTCAACGGAGTTATCACTATTAACTATATAAAGTTAAAGGATAACCTTGGATCCGCTAACCAAAGGGTTAAATAGAGAGTTAGTTCTTGCGAGCTCGTCTCGAAGGATGGGTTTGATCACGAAAATGAATGGTGGTTCAAAGGAAACCCAACCTATCGATATTGGAGATCCTCAAAACTAGGTTCAAAGGGACAACCTAACTGCATCGACTAAGAAGGATCACTGTGGGGGTTATGAGATAATGAAACAGTGATAAGATGGAGGATAAGCAAATGACTTTTAATGATCCAATAGAGCAGTATGGAATACTCTTAAAAAGATCACCTATGCGAGAAAGAAGTGGGGCCGCTTCGAAGGGATTTGGAAGACACAAATCTTAAATCTTCTCGCAGAACCAGGCGTGTTCATGGCCAAGAACGAACACACTCATGAGAATTGAAGGACATCTGGGAAAGTTCTGTGTGAAATGTGTCAATGCTTATATGAAGGGTCGAATAGTTCAAAGACATCGCGTCTACTAAATCAACCAGTAAGCAAACATATTATCATAAGGGAAGGTTCAAAGGATAAAACCTACCTATCCTATGCCGGACTTTACTGCTGAGAGCTATCACATATCAGTTTCCATTCATGTGGGGGATTGTTGGAAATGTGAATGGAAACAAAGAAATGGAAGGATAGAGAAACCCTCTTATGGAGGAGTTTAGTCCCACATTGAAAGTTGAGGGACAACTTGGTTGGTTTATAATGTATCACAAGCATTCTAATTGTGAACATATGCAAGGGAAGAGGCTCTCTCTCACGCATGGGTGCGCAGGGGGGTGCGAATCCAGGGCTTGGATTGCACTACCGCAAGGCGACTCGTGTGCGAGCGCGACCTGCGCGCGTCGAATGTACGACCGGTCGAGGCATAATTTGCCCAAGTGAATCCAACCAATCTTTTGCTAATCCGTTTCATTTTTTTTTTGTAACGTATGTATTGATACTTGGCGTTGAAACGGTCGACTTTATTTGTAGACGTTTCAAAAGCGAGCCATTAATCCATTAATTACGTAATTAATTGGAGATATGCTACGAAGTTATAAAAAAGGAAGTGTTGGAGATATGCATCAAGTTTTTCCGGGTCTCTCCTCTCTTTCTCTCCCCTGCTTTGGTGATAGCTTTTGGTGTGCGCTCAGTTCGCCGGAGAGACGATCTGTGCTTGATCGCCTCCCGGTTCCGTCGTTGTATCCTGGGAAACAGTCGTCCATCACCCTCGAAAGCACGTAAGAGAGGACGAATCTGTTTTAAGGACACTGTGGAAACCACAGGCCTCGACACCAAGTGGTGCGGTGGAACAACCGAGCGTCTATCCGCTCGCTTCAATCGTTCTCCGAACCCGCTACTCGCTACAACGGGCTACCGCCTCGATTACGCCACCGGTTACAACCGGGCTTACGCCACATCGTTCGCCAGAACCGGTTCTAACCCGCTTCCACTTCGCGCCACCGGGTTACCGCCGAATCGGTTCGCGCTTCGCTTACTCGCCAATCGGTTCTGCCAGAACCCGTTTTGCCACATCGCAGTTCTCGGGATTCGCCACTCCGCTCGCTCAACCGTTCTGCTTGAACAAGTTCGCACCGCGTTCGCCAACCACTCTCTAATCGGCTCGCAAAATTGGCTCTTCCAGGATCGGCTCGCTAAATTAGCTCACAATTGACTACGACGCAAGGATCGTCAAGCCATTGCAGCAGCTCTCTCTCCAAAAGAAAGGAGCTTTTGTACAATACCAAACAATATTATTGGAATGATAAAATTCATTTCCATTTCAATCTATTATCAAATTCATTTTCATTCCTATTCTCACCTTCCAACTAAACGTCACCTGAATCTTCCATCGAAAGCTCAATCAGTGAAATAGAAGAATACATATTTCAGCTCTAAGAATGACCAAATTATTCGAGCCGAAATTCAGAGATCGTTGAAGGCACATCATTGGCTATCATGGCTATGGTGACGACTCTTCTTATACGGCCACATTCTTCGTTGGAAAATGCTCTATCTAGCTATTTCCTTGAAAAAAATGGGAAAAATATGCCAACAGATTCAAGCAGAAACTAAAGTTCAGCTTCTTCGGAGATCATCCGCTCGCTCAGCACCGGAAGTGGTGTCAATATTTTCTGGATTATTCCCTAAGAAAATGTCAGTATTTTGAATTATCAGACGATCGTTAGGAATTAGGAAAAATAGATAAGATATGAAACAAAATTTCCCTTATAAATAAATGCTCGTGGAAGGACCGTGGGACAAAGTTTACTCAAGAAACATTCATACACTGATGGCATTATCATTTGTTTTAACTTGCAGTAACAAGTGGAATTTAAACTTGCAATGACAAGCCGATTAAAGAACAGAGACAATCATGGTCGTGAAGATTAGGTTAAAATTGGCCGAATGTGGAATACCGCAGTCAATGGATGGAAGTAAAAGAGTGAAAATTTTGGCTGAAATTAAGGAATAACTTCAACAGTAACTAATTTTTCAGCAACCATATCAGGGCTGTCTCTGAAAGGGAAAAAAAACGCCAAATTTGCATTTGGTATCATAATGCATTCTCGATTATATATCAAAAAGGTTGAGAACAGTCAAGTACAAAAATAAATTTGATAGTATTTGCTACTGTCTTTCGATTATGCTGATGCGATTAATTAGGTCTAGATTGTCCATTGAGTAATGATTACCTACATATATACTATGACCGCGGATGAATTGCGACATTATAAAATGTATCAAAGGCATGATTCTTATGGTTACAGTAGCTACCACTTTCATGCCGTATGCAACTCCCTTTCCTGCGATGGCAGTTTCGACAAAGCCATCATATGCATGCTTAGAAGGTTTAATTAAACATGAAACATCTACAGAAAATTGCAAACATAACTAGTGTCAGAACTTTAGAGAGCCGAGAGTAAAGGACAATAGAAGTGCAGGTGAACTAAGAATTTTCGAAAGAAGCGAGTTCAGCAATATAATACCAGAAAATAAGGCTGAAATTTCTGTGACTTTCAATTATATTGAAAACTATAATTTAAGTAATTCTACATGAAGATGAAGTGAAAGAGAAACAGACCAAAGATGCAGCTGCAACTAATGTTCAATTCCAATTAGTTGGAGCCACGGGGAATAAAAAGTGAAACTTTTATCCTGGAGTTTTTGTCAATTCATTTCATAATCAATACGAATAAAATAAATTATAATATTTTTAAGATTAACATGATGAAAAAAATAAAAGATTCGTAAATTCTATCCACATTGATCGAATCCTTTTCGTTATCTACTCGTCATTATTCATATGCATTCCTATCATGTCGACGCGTTAAATTCAACAAATTATTTTGAAAATTTTTCTGAAAAGAAAAAAAAAAATTGTCATGTCAAATTTGCAAAAGAGGAACCAGAGAGAGAGGATGATGAGACCGGCGGATGCGGAACACGCGTCGCATGATCGACGGTCACATCCTGTTTCTTGCTGTCCGCAGCGAAAGAGGCTGGAGCAAAGCATTGTTTCCTGCCGGTCCGCAGAGAAAGCGGCTCGGCACCGCGCATCGGATGGGCGACGCGTCGTGACTACTGGGTCCCCACCGCGGCACGTGACGAAAGTGAGTGTCCTTTCAATCATCCCCATCGAGACAGCATCCACGTTCCCGGCCCGATCGAGGGCGATGCCACCTCGTGTCCCATGATTCGGTGCTCGCGGGTCCGTGACGCGTCCGTGACATGGGAACAGCATCCAGTTGGGTGTCGATGATTTCAGCCCTCACGTCACGGTTGCACGCGCTAAGTCGGGCCTATTGGTGATTGATTAGTCACTGCCGGCCACGCACGTGACGCCAAGTTGGGCCCATACTGCCCTTTTTCATTGGGACAAAACAATAAAAAAAAAATGCGCTCCAATTTTTAAATTGTTTACAGAGTATTCATTTTTATGTTATATGAAATAAGAGACGAGAAGAAACACGAAACGAGAGGGAGTGGAACCGCAACTTTCCGTCGAATTCTAACGGCGAGGTGGTAGGCGAACGACACGTGACAAAAGTCACGTCCATCCGCTACCACCGCTCCACGACGAAAGCAGCACCTTCAGGCGCGATAGGGACTGCCGCGCGCGCTAGCCGCAGCCTCCATGTGGCAAGCGCGGAAAGGCATGGACCTCCTGTGACCACGGCTCTTCGATCCCCGCCTTTCTCACGTGCCAAGTGGCGCCGGGCCCCCACTCCATGACGACTCGACGATTATTACCCGAGTTAGGTTCCGAAAGGCACCCTAATCGCGATGCGGGTTTTGATATCGGGCTTCATGGAACAGAAAGATATAGCGTCCGTCGAGCTTCCACGCTTCACATGCGCGACTCGGAGTGCTTTTTTCTTTTATGGCGTGGGACCCTGAAGCCACCCGCCGTGAGCTGGCCACGTGATGGGGGACGATACTCCAAATTTTTAAATCACGTGTCGCCTCGTCTTCCACCAACAGGTTACCAACGCGTGTCGATATCGAAACCACGAGGGCGACCGCCCTACAATCCTACCATAGACGCCTCTCCCGGGACATCAGCACAAATCGCTGTGCTAGACAAACCAACAAAGGCGGGTTAATGATAGTTTACGGATCCCTAAGCGGATACCTCGAAAGAGAATGTCCAGGGAGCCAAACGAAAGCCGCTCCTTATTCGACGCCATCAAAGGGATCACCTACCGCTCATAATAAACTATTCGTCGGTCTTTGGCTTTCCAATGCTATAATGTGTCCGTTGTTGCCTACATCATTATAGCTACGTAGATAGGCATATTAATATTCGCTGTGTAAACGGTTTTCTTGGAATCTTCGTCTTTGCACGTGTCTCCGTTATCTTCTCAATTCATCTTTCCATTTTATTTATTTAAACAGAATGGAAAGTTTTACTCGGATAACAACGATAAATATTACACATCGAAAGATGTTTTTAGAATCCTTAGAGGTTGTATTTTATTCTATATTTAATATTCAAATTTTAAATTCAAGTCTATTGATTAATCGAATCGATGATCAATTAATATGATAAATCAATCGATTGATAAATTTTGTTTCGATTCAATTAATTATTTTTATTTTAAAATCGAAATCGAATCAAATAAATTGATATTAAAAAATAATTAAATTTCGAATAAATCAAATTGAATATTTTGATTCGATCGTTCAATCGATTAAACCAAGAATGTTTTTAAAAATCTATAAAAGCCAATGCGAAATGATAAAGTACGAAAGCCATTTCTTAATTAATTGTAGGTTAGCCTGACGATATGTTGTTTCTAGAAAACAGGCCCCTCCGTGGCAACTATTTGCACGTGACTCGAAAGTTACTATCACCTGACGTTAGAATGGTAGGCCTTGGGCACGGTACAATTGTCCAGTCTCGTCTGGTCTCGCGCGGGAGATGTCAGACGTGCCATGCTCACGTCTCTTCTTCCCTCCCCGCACGCTCCGCTGTCGCCGTCTGGCAGGGTTAGCATGCATGCGCTCTAATTACCAATTAACCACCAACAAATTAAATGGTGCACAAACTTGGTTTATTATTTAAAGAGGTTTCGACCGGCGGAGGAGATTCCAAGCGATTGAGTGGCAACTGCGTCGTTCCCCCACGTCGCCAGCATGCTGCGCTGTCCGTCTCTAATCTAATCCTTTCCCCAATAAACTAAATTTCATTAATATCTAATAATCCTCGGGTTCGGGATTAGCGCCTCTGTAATCATCTCTCACGTCAACGGCCAGCCACAGTCAACCACCGTACTTCCTGTGATTCCCGTTCCCACGTTCCCATCGGAGGATCTCAGCCGCACGATCGCTCTGATCGTCCGGCTGTGTTCTTTTACGGCCGCGGGCAGAACTCTCCACTCTCCAGGAGGGGACGGGAGGATAACCGCCGTTTTGTTCCTTCGAGACGGCGTTATGGGTGACGGAAACGGCGGGCGTGGAAGTGGAAAAAACAAAATCGAGGGGGGCGGAGAAGAAATGGAAAGAGGGAAAAAGGAAGGGCGATGGTATATTAAAGCGAGGTGGTGTATTGAGCTTTCGACGGAGCCTCGCTCGCTTCTCCTTGGCTACGGGTAGTATTACGATCCCTTTTCGCCCTCGAGTTTCCTTTGGAGATTTCGCAGGATCATTTGAACAGATCCTGTGTCGAATGTGCTCGAAATTTTGATTCTTCTTCTCTTATCCCCTGGTTTCGATCGGAGCTTTAGATAGTTCAGTTGCTTGGTGTTTCATCTCTGAGGAGAAAAGTTCGGCAACAATTCGAGATTTGGCTTGCTTCTTCTTATGAGCTTTCAAGTTCTACTGTAATTTGGGGAGTGACAAGAAGATTGATGGAGCTCGAAGGTACAGATGGAAAGTTTATTTGCTGTTTAATTCTTTGTGTTTTACTGAGAAATTATGGTGATTCTTTGTGTTTTTATTTGTCACCTTTTTTTTTCCAGGAAAGAAAGTAACGCATGATTTCCTTTCGCTTTACTCCTCCGATCCGTCGTTCAAGTTTCCAGATCCTAGATCCTCCTCCCGAGGTACTTGCTGTCCCGCTTGATTTTTAAATAGACAGAATAAGAATCACAAAAATTTAAATTCTACTTCTCTCTTAAACTTTCCCTTTGAAATACCAATTCAATCATTCGTGGACGAAAACAATGAACGAACGACGGAAGCTCGGACTTTTGAATGTTTCCCCTAATTATGTTTCAAAATCTTAGCTTGTTGATGATGCTTTATTTATTTTCCCAGGTTTCATTCTGAAGACTCAAGACTTCCTTCGGCCGCTCGAGAAGGAAGAAGGTTATGAAAATGATGGGGCGGAGGTCCCGGCTGCCGTCAAAGCTGTGATTCAGGCGGAGGGCGTGCTCCCTGGCGGGGTGGGCGCGTACACGGTTAGCCATGTACCGGACGCCGCTGCGAGTGTCAAGGTTTCCGGCTCTGGGAGTGTTTTCCCGATCTTGTTGGAGGCCAAATCCGAACCTGATTACGGAAGTCGGAGCACCACCACCAGCTACGGCTCCTTCGCGGGCGGCGCCTCTTACACCCCGTGGGATGAGAAAGACACTGTTTCAAGAGGTAATTATTATTCATCAAATTAAATATCAATGTTGCATATGTTGTCATGATAGGTGCATCTAACTGTTATTTGTTTTCCAAATCAATTTCTTTACATACCTAAAAATACAATTGGTGAGTGATCAACAAAAACAAAACTTAGAGAAATTTAGGGGCGTTTGATTTTTTATTTCATTTTATGAGAAATTGAGAAAATATATTTGGTTGGTATTTTTCATTTTTATTTTCCAAAAAATAAATGAGTATTTTTTAAAAAATTGAAAATATAAAAAAAATTGTTTTTTATTTTCATTTTTATTTTTCAGAAAATAAAGAAGCTGAAAAATTAAAAAGCAAAAAAATTATTTTCTATTTTCAAGAAAAGAAAAAATAAAAATAGAAAATGAAAAAAGTTTTACGAACCAAACGTTCGTAAAAACACGCGGCCTTTAACCTTAATTATATCATAAGTTTTTTTAGTCTAAATTTTTTTTTTATTTTTTTCCCATTTTTTTACGATTACAGTTTACTGAAAAATGATTGTCGATTTTTTTTTTTTTGGCAAAAACACTTTTATGTCTAAGAACAATTGATGTTGGTTAAAAAGTAAAAATTATAATAAAATGTTTACTAGTTGTTTTCCAAAAATATTTATTCTTTTTAGTTGAAAAATAACCGTTTTGAAATAAAAAATATTTATGAGGATGTTTTTTTAATGATCCTATAATCTCTTTTTATTCTGCTTTGACTCAATATTATTTATCTATAGCTCTTAGTCTTGTATATCTACTGTTATATTTTTTTTTTTTTCAAAAATGATATATATATATAAGAAAGTAATGAACGTGACTTTTTATCTTTTAGGGTCAGATCTACTTTGTCTCGATTATTAGTTTCTGCTACTTTGTTTCGTTACTCTTTCTTATTTGTTAAACTACTGGTTTAATGTTTCGCTCAATTATTTTTAATCTTTTGTAAGAACAATTGTGAAAGAATATTTAAACATTTTGTTTAATTATCCTTGCACATTTGTTCAAAATTATGCGAGTTATTACATAATCTGAAATTTGCTACTCCCGAACTTTCAAAAGAATTTGATTCTTTAAAAAAAGCAAAACTTATTTGACGCATGGAGCATTTATCTTGCTCAGGACAGTGGCCGTCCTGCTTCACTACGGCACACGGCAGCTCTGGACCTAACTCTGTTGCCGGTGTCGGCGATGACATTGGCACTTCTGGAAGGTTTGTCATCCAATTTTGTTAATTCTTCCATTTTTAATTTGAAGATATTTACCTTGAGTCGTTGGCTCATCTTGTGACAGACACGATCCCGCTTGGGAGAGGAAGCAATTCATGGCGGTGTCTTCTTCTGTACCCATCCGGGGCTACAATAGATGGAACAACGATGAAGAGTTTGGGAAGCGAGACGGCTCTTCTGCGCGTACAGGTGTCTCTTTTCTAAGCTTCATTTCCATTCCTTGATATTTTTTTTTCTATTGGATTTTGCTTGGAGCATAGTTCTCTGACACTATTTATTTGTTATTGTTGCAGATTTGAGTATCAAAGTAGAGGCAAAGGCAAGCTGCAATGATCAAAGGCTAAATACACCACGGTCAAAGCATTCTGCTACAGAACAAAGAAGAAGATGCAAAATCAATGATAGGCAAGCTAGTTTGCCTCTTTCCTGGGCGAAAACAATGATTTTTAAGCATTGTCGGTGCATATTTTGAGATATGGGAAGGAACTGACGAATGCAAATGCTGCTAACATAGCATGTGCATTTGGTGTGCTTAAGTATATCCTTCTGCGTATTAGAATTCTTTTTTGTTTAAACATCCTTATTAAGTAGCTAGGCTGTTTTGTTTTTGTTATTGTGTATCAGATTTGATTGCTTTAATGCTTTCTAAGATTTAAGATTCTTTATTCAAAATCAGAAACAAAAATGTTAGATTAACTTTACAATGGTAAAGGGCAAGGCCCGCAGAGAGAAATAGTGAGAAAGATGAATGATGTTGCTCTCAAATAGCTGCAACTTGCTACTTATTGGTGTAATTTAGGATCGTCTTTACTGTTTCTGTTTTGGTTCTTTTTAAACTTTCAAATTTTTATTTACACCTTTCATGCATATACGTACACGTACTTGGATTTACTGATTAAATTTATCTATAATCATCCATGCAGATTTCATATACTCCGAGGGATCATACCTCACAGCGATCAGAAGAGAGACAAAGCATCATTTCTTATGGAGGTACATTTTAAGTGCCACGTATATCTTCGTACAATATTTTTCTTCTACAACAATGTATTTCTCGATTTTGAATTGACAAATTTCAGAAAAAATTCTACAGGTAATTGAATATATACGTTTTCTGCAAGAGAAGGTGCAGAAGTACGAGTCAACATATCCAGAATGCGGTCGAGATGATGTAAAGTTAATGCCTTGGGTAAAAGTCATGAAGCTATTGCTTTGTTCTCTGATGCACGCATGTTGCATTTCAACTTTGAATAGCATAGCCATATATCTTTAGTGATTAGGCGATAGGTTTATAATTTGAGCAAATTGGACTTCAATACACCTTGTTTATCTACACTCACCAGTCAGTTGAATTTGAAAATGTTAAATTCTGGTCTAGAATCTGGCTTCATCTTTTTTCATGCAAGTGTTTCTGAAAAATAACATTTTATTTCCTTCAGAAAAAAACTATGATCATGTCCCAAAGAGGTATTTGGTTAGAATTTATCAAGAGGTTTTAATTTTTTTTCATCTATCTCTACAAAGTATATCTATCATAGGCTTATGTAGAAAATCATTGTATTATGAAACTACTTTTCTTGCCAAATGGCTGACATGGACACCAATTTATTGGACAATCTTGTAATTGATGTCTACCTAGGCATCAACAAAATGAGAAAAGCTTACTATGGATCATATAGTTTCTTTTTTATTTTTCAATTTAATTTCTTTTGTACTGACTCTTGATATGGCGAAGAAGAATCTCTATTCTGGGCTTTATGAAAGTGTGATTAATTGTTAATCATAAAATGTTTCAGTTTTCTAGGGTGCACTACCTGAGGCTTAACTGTACTTTCTTTTGTGTTATATGCAACTTTATTGATCTTAGTGTGTGTAAACATTAGTGTTTCTCTCTTTTTCTAGCCTACTTATCGTCGTCTCTTTTTCTGTCTAGAAACTTTCTTTACCACGGAACAGCAGCCATGCGCCTGCAAATGGCTTATCGATCTCTCATGTCGCGAGCAATGATTCTTCTGCTCCTGGAAATATCTACTCCAAGAAAGTTAATGGAAGTAACATTCCTAGTGTTGCACTTCCTACTCCGATATCGAGCACTCATAATCGACCACAAACGGGTGTGGTTTCTGGTGGTATCTCATTCAAAAAGATGATGGATGCAAACAATCTGACGCCCACCCAAAATTTATTGTTACCTCTAGGAAGAGAAACTAATACAACTCGGTTACAGCCGAAGTCATTAGAAGCCCATAACACTGCATCTCAAGATCAATGTGGATGGTTAAGGTCACGCGGCTTTGCTGACGGTGCTGTTATCAGGCAGAGGCTGGATGAAAGAGAGGAACTGATAATTGATGAGGGCACAATCAATGTTTCTACTGCATACTCCCATGAGTGAGTATTACCCAAATTTATT
Organism: Wurfbainia villosa; assembly: GCA_025175895.1. Taxonomy (NCBI): domain Eukaryota; kingdom Viridiplantae; phylum Streptophyta; class Magnoliopsida; order Zingiberales; family Zingiberaceae; genus Wurfbainia; species Wurfbainia villosa. The sequence goes on from JAKLTH010000280.1 coordinate 834,072, forward strand.
GACCTATTTTCCTTTACAGTTTCAGTTGTTGTAATCTTATGGCTGGTCTACATTCATTCATCCTGGTTATTAAGCATGAATCATTTGTCTTCTTCCTTCTTCTGCGTGCACATATGTTTCCATCTACAAAGAAAACATTCAATCGACACGACTCTAATCAATCTATTGTGGCAAATTTAGAATATACTTGTGCATGAGGCCTTTGCTAGTATTGACTTGGTTGCTTGCTTATTCATGGCACACAAAAACAGGCTGTTGAATACGTTGATTCGGACATTGCAAAGCTCTGGAATAGATCTATCACGAGCCAATATCTCCGTGCAGATTGATCTTGGCAGGCGAGCAGTTGACAAAAGGCCTGGTACCACAACGTGTACCAATAAGGTATAGCCTTTCACTTCACCACTCGTACCAATACCACGGCAGCAAAATCTTGTGCGCTTCTCTATGTCTACAGAATTTCTATGTCTGCAGCCTTCCCTAATATTTGAGCTTATTATCTTGCTTCCTATAAATGCTCATAGAACAAGGAAGACTCCGTTTCCTATAATCAAGCAAAGGGATGCTGTAGGTCGAGGCCCATAGTCGAGGAGCACTCGGAATCTTCAAAGAGACTGAAAACTCATGGCTAGCTAGTTACATGCTACATACCTGGATTCTTCGTGACAATGTATATTTTGTCTAGCCATTTGCGGCTGTCCAAGGTGATTGGGTACTCTTGTTGATTCTTTCATTAGCCATTTGCGGCTGTCCAAGGTGATTGGGTACTCTTGTTGATTCTTTCATTAGCCATGTGCTGGCGCAGAGGCTTCCATTACAAATTGTGAAGCTGCTTTATTTATAGGCTTCCATGCAAAAGAGAAGTCTCTATCCTTTTTCTTTTTTTGTTTCCTATTAATGATTCTTGTAAGTGACAATATGATGTCCAACTGGCGACACTGTATCTGTGTGGATTATCAAATTAAATCTATTTATGCAGTAATTTTTTGGAATTCCGTTTATTCATATTTTGCTAAAGAACATAGAAATGTGCCGATGCTGCTCAACAGATTCAGGATCATGGCAATGGAAGTTCATAAAGTACAACTGTCTACGAGTAACATACAATCGACTGAATCCTAAAGACGGAAAGCTGAAGTCACACTTCATTGCCTATATAATTTAGTTTTTCTCAAGAGTTAAAAAAAAAAATCTACAGGTAGTTTAATCACTTAATTCTACAAGTATTTTTTTAAAAAAGTGAATTTTTATTTTTCTACAGTTTACCATCGATGATCTTTCAACTAAATGGTGTTCTATAAATATTAGGAGTTAATCAAAGTGTAAATAAAAAGTTGACGAACTAGGGACTTATATTTATCGCAATTTCAATCTCTTTTTGTCAGTTAAGAGGTCGCAAGCTATACTAATAGATGGTGTTTTATTAATAATACAAATTGTTTTTTTTTAAGTTTAGTCTTTTATTTTTTTTCAGCATTTGAATAACGTGCAATGGAAACAAAAGTTAATAATAATAAAATAAATTAAGAATCTCATTTTTATCGGATGCAATTATACTCTTTAAGTGCCCTTTGGATTTTTCTACAAATGGCACTACAATTAAGTATAAAAAAAAATTAGTTGATCTCGTGTTAAGTAAATTAAATTTGAATTAAAAAGAAATGAAATAATAATAATAATTTAGATGTTTAAATTTTGTCCGATTAATTTTAAAAGTAAATGATTTTTCTTCTAATTTATTTACGAAGTAAATCTAAAACAGTATATTAATTAAGAGATCAATCTCTAAAATATTTATTGTCAGTGAAATTCAAATTTTTATTCTCTTATTATTTTGAATACTTGATCACTAGACCGGGAGCAAAAATAAATAAAATCCAAAAGAATTGGAAGGATCCGTTGGAGAAAAAGAAATTTTCATCGGGTTTAAAATGTTGATGAAACAAGGGAAAAATTAAACCATATATAATCTATGAATTATTGAGAAAGTCAAAGACCAATTTACCCGCGCCGTTTTGGGCGGGATGCCGGTGATCACCGACGACCGCATTAGCGGCGGAGCCGCTCATTTCGGCCTCTCCCTCTCTCTCCATCTCCAGTGCCACCGCCAGAAGCGGTGGCAAGTCTCACCGATCCTCCTATAAAATGCTCCAACTCCCTCTAATCCCAACCACCGGAGCTCCTCATCTCTTCCCTCTCAACCGATCCTTTGCCGATCGCCCCGCCGACGAAGATGTATCGCGCATCTGCTCTCGTAGTCCTCCTCCTCGCCGCCGCGGCCGTCTCCGGATTGGCACAAGCCCCCTCTGAGTCGCCAAAAGCATCGACTCAAGCCCCGACTGGATCCGTCGCCAAGGCTCCGATCGCGGCGAAGGCGCCAGAATCATCGGCGAAGACTCCCTCTCCAGCAAATTCTCCTACTTCCGAAACTCCCAGCGAGTCTCCCGCGTCGGCGCCAGGGCCAGAGGCCGATTCCCCTGCGACTTCTCCCTCCGCCGCGGACGCACCAGGTGCCGAAGACGGTGCCTCTCCGGCCTCCGCTCCGGGTCCTTCCGGCGAAGCAAGCGACGAGCAACACAGCGACGCATACCCTGCTGCCGTGGTCGCCGTCAGCGGCCTGGCCGCGGCTTTCGTCGCCGTTGTTGCTCTTTAAATTTCAAAACCGTCGTGCGTGTGCGTTTTGCAACGGTGCAAGGACGACAGAGAGGGTGAAAAATTGAATGCATGAGGGAGGGCTACGGTTGAAAATCTAATAATGTCTTCGATGAGATTATAACGGGACAAACAATTCTTTTAATTCGGTGTTTGTTATATTTAATTAGGACATAAAATTATAAATGATTAAAAATCACAATACCCCAAAACTAAATGAGTAAACACTTGTACTACCTCAGTGAGAATAATTAAGTTTGTCGATTTAAATCAAAGATTTATACAATATTTACAGCAGAAGAAGAAGAAGAAGTCTCATGCGAATGAAGGGGAGGACAATGAAGCGGTTTGTTCCTCGCCGGGGACGACGTGGGTCCTACAAAGGGGACAAGTGGCGTGGTGGTACTCGAACCACGTCTCCAGACAGGCCGTGTGGAAGAGGTGCCCGCAGGCGAGCCGGTTCACCACCGACTCAGGCTCGAACCGGCCGAGGCAAACTCGGCAGTCGGCCGCCCGACGCCGCTCCCGCGCGGACACGAACCGAAACGGCCGGCACCGCTTCCGGAAGCGCTCGCCGAGGCCGGGCTCCGCCGCGTCCCCGGCAGCCATCTCCGCGGATGGTGGCGAGCTGAGGCGGAGGAGATGGAGCGCCGAGCGGAGGAGCTCCTTCAGGATGGACAGGGCGAGCGCGACGTTGAAGAGGACCAGAGCGAGCACGCTCTCCGACGGGTTAGGTAGGCTCGAGATCCCCATGTCGCACTGTCGCCGAAGAAGTTTGCTTTGATCCCACTTGCTTCGATCTGTAAGAGAAAAAAAACACAATCTCAAAATTAGTGAACAAATATTACATGAACAGAAAAAAAAAAAAAAAAGAAGGGTTTTTCTACGGAAGAAAACTCCCAAGACCGAAAAGAAATGTTTGCTCGATCTAAATAGTAAATACCTCCACAAATCGTAGCCCCTTTTCTTCTTCTCAGAGGTCTCTTTGCAGTGGACGGAGCAGAGCAGGTTGCGTGGAAGAGGAAGATGGGTTTATTTATAGAGTGGCTTCCACGCTCATCTTTTCTGGAATTTGACTGTTTGACTTGTATACTGTGTCGTCGTCGTCGTCGTCGTCGTCGTCTTTCTCTTGGCGGATGGGCGGCGGCGTCCCCTCCCTACTTGGAGTCGGATGCCACATGTCCATTGCGAGCGCAGGGTTCTATTAATGACGGCAGGATGCACGAGGCTTTCACGTCGGTGCATGGCTCCCACAATACATTCTACGTGTTGGGCGCACCTCGAGGGGACGCGGCCAGGCCGCCAGGGGCGCTCTGCTTGCATAGGCGAAGGGCGACAAGTCACGCGCGCGCCCACACGGGGAAGGCCGATGTGGGCGGCCTCGACGTGGGGGAAGCTCGCTGTCTCTTTTGACCGACGAAGTAGGAAGGTCAGATGCAATGGATCCGGGGGGGCGGATATGCGATTGCTGCGTGCACGCCATGTGTTCGACTTTATGCGTCTGCGAAGGCAAGTTGGCAGTGATCCATCAACATCGACGTGTTTTTTCAGCAATTCTACGGGGGAAAAAAAGATGTTATGTCATTTTCTCATTTTAATTAAGTTAATCCCTCGCTCACGAACTCGTCGACCATTCGATAATAATTTAATCAGAAGAATTCTACTTCGCTAAATAGACCCGTTTAGCTTAAGAAAGACCAAGTCCACTGGTTTAAGAATGTTTTAATGATATATTTATTGCTCACTAGAATAAATCACCATTTGGAAAGCTAAAATAAATTCCGTATACTAAACGAGTTACGTGGTCGAAATAATCGATCATGCGAAGAGCTTAACTACGGAAAGGAACCAAAGAACAGAGTTGAATTTGGTAGGAAAAAAAACAGTGAAGAAAGTGACTAGGAACCCAAACAACTTCCCAAATTGTGAATTCATCAGGAGAGATTTATCGTCCAAAACATTAGAAATGATTTCTGATGAGCTCACCAATTTCATTAAGATTTCAATGGTTTATTTATGCTTTGCATAAGATTAATTTGGGCTGCCATTTCCATGCGATGGGTAGATCGAGTTAGACGTTTGGGCTCGGTCCATCATGGCCTTTCCATGTTACATCTCTCTGTGATTGGCCCCTTGTAATTACTTTTTATTTTTGAAGACAAAAAGGAAGAAAAAAACTTATGGAATGCCATGACCATCTTTTTGGCCTCCTCTTGTCGATTGAATTTTGCACTTCTTTTCTTGAAGTAAAACTCTGTATAGTTTCTTGCACTAATGAAGTGTGAAGTAGCTTGCCTGTAATGCATATTGGTGATCCCACGAATTAATTGTTCTAATCAACCTTAGTTTAGTGCGATCTCATTCAATTTGAACTTTTAAGCTCGACTGAAGCTCGATGCGCAATTTAACTTATCCCCTTGCTTCCACAATCTCAAAAGCCTAACAAGCCTTAATGGAGCCTAATTACATCAAAATCAGTCCCTAAACCTAACAACTCAGCTCGAAAAGTGTCAATTTGACCTTAATTCATCTTTCAAATCCAAAATAATACCCATTCTCCATGATAAACCCTTAAGATAAATTTCAGGGCATAACAGTCATGGAGTAACAAGCCAACAAATTAATTGAGGTTAAGCACATAATTAGACAACCAAATCAAAACTACAACACAAGAATATAAAATCATAATTAATTTGGTTCCTGTAACTCAGACAATGAGACAAGTATATCCAAACAATATCACTTGTGACAAACTAAATGCATTCTTCAACGTATATTTTAAACACCTTCCGCCACCAAACTATCATCTAACCAAGCAAGATCGATCTTCACAAGATGTTCCTCATCAATAATTTGCACAAACAAATTAGCTCATTGGCTGAGCTCAAACATTTATAAGCTTAATTATGGATCCTCTAGATCTTGCTCGATTAATCTAAATGCACCATATCTCTTTAAATTGCTATCCCATTCTTCACTATACAGACGAGGTGAGTGGCCAGACAACAAAACCCTGGAATCAGGGATGATGATGATGCAGCTCCACCTTGGCATGGTGCATGGGGGACAAGATATCGTTTTCAAGCCCGGCAACCTCTAATATTCTAAAGCATGATGAATCGGCAAGAAAAGCCAGGTTTGGACACTGATGAAATCTAAGATTAAACAAGCATGTAAAAGAAAGGCAGAGATATATATGCATGTGGGTTCCCATTCTGAATCCAAAGTGCTAGCTTTTTGGCAAAGCTCATGGCAAAGAGAGGAAAGCAGTGCTCACACATGATTTCTTGTGCTTCGATCTGGTTCTTATTCAGACATAAAGTTTGATGTTTTTGGAAGACAAAGAAAGTATTTGGAATGGTGAAATGCAGAATTTGATTACGCCACTTATGAGTAAATTGTTTAAAACAAAAAAGGGATGATGTCCGTCGTGATGGCGAGGTGTCCAGGTAGTAAAACCGGTAAATGCCGACGCTTTGGCGAGGAGAGATGCAGTACGCAATCACCTTGACAGTAATGAGAGATTTGGCGAGGAGAGATGCAGTACGCAATCGCCTTGACAATAATGGAAAAACGGCACTGCCAGGTGGCCGGGCAAAGTGATGTAGGCCGATCCGAATGGTGAACCTGCACTGTAGCAACCGGTCAAGGGCGCCGAGAGGGATCTCGGCGAAGCCCCTCCGACGCTCAAGACAGGAACTTAGTTGGAAGAGGAGAAGAAATTGAGGAAAGCTAGTATTTCAGTGTTCCCAAAAACTTACCTCCCCTTCCCAAGGAAGGTCATATATATAGAAGGGAAGCTCCCTTCCCGAGGAACTCTGCCAACAAAAGTGACGTGGCCCTAATGGACCGTACATTATGATCATTGTTACCTGGACTGCATCCAGCGCGTGGGTTGTAATTAATACACGTCGTGCGGTTGATAGGAGACAAGTCTCAATTAATGTTGCGGCTAATCTCCTGAGATTTTGGCAGGGAAATCTACCCTTAGGCGTGAGCTGCAATTAATACACGCCGCGCAGTTGATAGGAGACAATTCTCTATTAATGCCGTAGACATTCTTTCGAACCTTGTCAGTGACTTATCCCTTTGATGGGAATTTGCCCCTTCAACTTGATGAAATGACCGTCTCCTTAGCTTATAATAAAATAGATCCTTCCGCCTGCGACAACTTCTGCCCTTAGACACGGGGCGTCCGGCATAAGAGAAATCCGGGCCGAGACGCGGGGCGTCCGGTATATAAGAGAAGTCCGAGCCGAGACGCGGGGCGTCCGGTATAAGAGAAATCCGGGCCGAGACACGGGACGTCCGGTATAAGAGAAATCCGAGCCGAGACGCAGGGCGTCCGGTATATGAGAAATTCGAGCCGAGATGCAGGGCATCCGGTATATGAGAAATGTAACCATTTGTCATGGGTCGGAAGGGTACGACGGGTTCAACCTGTTTGTCTAACCCTGGCTTTAGTTTTACCCCGGTATCATGGGTCTCCCCCTCCCTGAGTCTAGTCGAAGGATAGACACAGTCTGACTGACTAGACTGGTTTGATTCAAACCATGACTTTCTCTCCTATTCCCCTTTTAATGAGGCATGGTAAAGGCTCCTTGGGAATGGAGAGGATCTTGCTTTTGGGCGCATTTATCAATGCCCATTAATGCGGTGATTTGATTTATGATTGTTTTGTTCCCCTTAGGGTTTTCCCGGTTGTGCCACGTGGCTTCCGGGAAGAGATCTTGGGAACAGGGGACGTCGCGGTGCCGCTATAAGTAATTCACCGTCCCCCTTTCCCCGTTATTTTCTCGTCCGCTGCTTTCCTCCTCCACCGTTCCTCGACCATCCCTTTCTTCTTCTCCGACTCTCTTCTACTAGTAAGTTTCTCATTCCCTTCCCTTTCCTTGCGTTTTCTGTTTACGTTTCATGGCTCCGAAGACCGATCTCGGGTTTTTGAGGACTCATAGCACCGTCGACTCGGAGATTCGCTCCGAGGCACGGGTTGCTTTCCACATCCCTAATTCCTACCGGCTTCGAGCCCCTCAACCGGACCAGCGCCCTCACGAACCTCCCCCCGAATTCATCACCTTTTTCCTTGACCAACTGTTAGTCGGCCTTCGGTTTCCTCTTCATCCTTTCTTCACTGAGTTATCTATTTACTTTGGGATACCTCTCAATCAATTGGCCCCTAACGCCTTTAGTATCATCAACGGCTTCATTATTATCTTTTTGTTCTATCACCTCCCTCTCTCCGTCGAAGCTTTCCACTCTTGTTTTTTCCCAAAGAAGAAAGAAGTCGGTGTCTTCTTCTTCTCGGCTCGACAAGAAGTAAAAATTTTATCGAACCTAATTACTTCTCATAAGCATTGGAAGTCCAAGTTTATGTATGTCAGTCCTAAATCCCCCTTCTTGTGGCCTACCGGATGGCAGCTCGAGCTGCCCCCTTCTCCTTCCATTCGGTCGTTCCGAAAATCCACAACTTACCAAGAGATGACCTCAGTCTTACTCGGTCTGAGGTTCGATGTGAACGTCCTGCTAGAGGAGGGACTTTTGTATCATTTTGATATAAGTCCAATAGAAGCCGAGCTGAGTGGCTCCTTGGGTAAAGACAATTTTTATCTCGCCTTCTTTTCCTTATTATTATTACTACTGGTTTTTCTGACCTGTCTTTTTCCTTCTTGATAGCGGAAGTCATGATTCGAGCCTCTATTAGCAAAAAACTGAAGTGGAAAAGGGCGCAGATTATTCCCCCCGATGATGCTCCTTCCGAGGCACCCGAAGGGGAAAGCTCCGAAGCTCCCCCTCCACCTCGGCCTTCTATGGTGGCTGAGGTGATTAGCTCAGGGGATTCGGAGGAGCAACAAAGACAGTGCAAGAAAAGTCGGTTAGTACTTTCTTCCGCCGAGGGGAGCTCCTCCCAACGATCCTCTCCATGTCCCTCTCCCTTCCCAAGTCCTCGTCATTCGGCTGGCCCGATTGGAGAAGGACCCAGTGGCACAGGGCCAGACATCCCGGAACCTCCGCGGGAGGAACAACCAAGGGATGCCCCTTTACCAGAGGGGCCTTCTTCCTCCCATCCGCGCAGTCCAAGCCCCATGCCGAAAGTATCCGGTCGTTCGTAGCCAAGTCAGGGGCAACCATCCCGGAGCTTTCTTCAAGAAATCCGGGATGCCGTCGGCGACTCGGTTAAAGGAAAATCCATTCCGGCGATCAGCGATGAGATGAATATTCATCTTACCAAGGTAAGTTATCTCTTATTGCTCTTTCAGTTTTTTGTGGCTAAGTCACATCAATTCGGCTAACTTTTCTATCCCTCTTGCAGTTCTGGGGGTATCATTTGGAGCTAATGGCTCGGCTACCCCTACGACTGCCGCCTGCAGATGCGCGCGCAGATGGCTCACCAAGACCCAACTCCGGATAAGGAAGCGGAGCTCTACCTAGCACAACCGAGGTGACCATCTTCCAGTCGTGGTCGTTTTGGCCTGAGGATGATCTTCGGTTAAGGGCACAGGAGATGAAGCTCCAAGGAGCCCAACTGGAAGCGAAGGCCGCCGAAACGGCGAAATATAAGGCTAGAGCCGAGGAAGCAGAGGCTCGATTATTCAAGCTGAGCAGATCATAGCTGCTCAGGCAGAATACGAGGCCAAATGGCGGGATTTAGCCGCTTTGGACGAGCCGAAGGCCAAGGAGGAGTTGATTTCACCGGGCAAGGAAGGCTCTGCGGAGAATTCCAAGAAGGCCTTCCTAGCTTCGGAAGAATTCGCAGACATCCTGGGAGGTCGTACCCTAGACCTCCTAGAGATAGGATATGAGGGGGCTATCCGACATTTCAAGGAAGCCGGATACCCCCCCGAGGGGGCCTCAGCCAACTTTCTGGATTTGCAGCGTCTTATCGACGAGACACCAGATTCGGCACTAGGAGGGCCTCCTCAATAGTTTTGACCTAGTGTAGTCGGTCGTTTTTCGTTGTTGTTTGTTATTGTCGTTTTTTTTTAGTAAGGGATTTTGTAGCCCTAGTGGCCTTTTCTTATATGAAGGGATCTATCTCTTTTTAAAAAAGAAATATCTGTCTATTCGACTGAAAAAATCTTGTGTTATCTAATTATGCTTATAATATAACATTGCGTGCACCTTGGATAGTAAGGGATTCGACCGGAAGGAGGATTAATAGAAGAGACGGAAGGCCGAGTAGGCTATCTTGAGCAATATTTGGAGCATGGCCGAACGATCGGACTTTAGCGTCATGATAAAGGCTCACCGGTTTCAAGTGACATCCGCGAGAATAACCGATCGCTTGATTGGAACTAACTGTGGTAAGCGATACCCAAGGAGAATGACCGTATTGAAAGTACTTGGGACCAGCTATATTTGGAGCATGGCCGAACGATCGGACTTTAGGCTGTCTGCGACAGGCGGCTCACCGGAAGCCTAAGTGACATCCGCGGAGAATAGCCGACTGTCGGTACTTGGAACTAACTGTGATAAGCGATACCCAAGGAGAATGACCGTATTGAAAATACTTGGGACCAGCTATGATAAGCGATACCCAAGGAGAATGATCGTATTGAAAATACTTGGGACCAGCTGTGATAAGTGATACCCAAGGAGAATGACCGTATTGAAAATACTTGGGACCAACTGTGATAAGCGATACCCAAGGAGAATGGCCGAATTGAAAATACTTGGGACCAGCTGTGATAAGCGATACCCAAGGAGGATGGCCGTATTGAAAATACTTTGGACCAGCTGTGATGAGCGATACCCAAGGAGGATGACCGTATTGAAAATACTTGGGACCAGCTGTGATGAGCGATACCCAAGGAGGATGACCGTATTGAAAATACTTGGGACCAGCTGTGATGAGCGATACCCAAGGAGAATGGCCGTATTGAAAATACTTGGGACTAGCTGTGATAAGCGATACCCAAGGAGAATGACCGAATTGAAAATACTTGGGACCAACTGTGATAAGTGATACCCAAGGAGAATGACCGTATTGAAAATACTTGGGACCAACTGTGATAAGCGATACCCAAGGAGAATGGTCGTATTGAAAATACTTGGGACCAGTTGTGATAAGCGATACCCAAGGAGAATGACCATATTGAAAATACTTGGGACCAGCTGTGATGAGCGATACCCAAGGAGGATGGTCGTATTGAAAATACTTGGGACCAGCTGTGATGAGCGATACCCAAGGAGGATGGCCGTATTGAAAATACTTGGGACCAGCTGTGATCAGCGATACCCAAGGAGAATGACCGAATTGAAAATACTTGGGACCAGCTATGATAAGCGATACCCAAGGAGAATGGTCGTATTGAAAATACTTGGGACTAGCTGTGATAAGCGATACCCAAGGAGAATGACCGAATTGAAAATACTTGGGACCAGCTGTGATGAGCGATACCCAAGGAGGATGATCGTATTGAAAATACTTGGGACTAGCTGTGATAAGCGATACCCAAGGAGAATGACCGTATTGAAAATACTTGGGACCAGCTGCGATAAGCGATACCCAAGGGGAATATCCGGATTGAAAATACTCGGGACCAGCTGTGATGAGCGATACCAAAGGAGGATGGTCATATCGAAAATTCTTGGGATCAGCTGTGATAAGCGATACCCAAGGAGGATGGCCGTATTGAAAATACTTGGGACCAACTGTGATGAGCGATACCCAAGGAGGATGGTCGTATTGAAAATACTTGGGACCAACTGTGATAAGTGATACCCAAGGAGAATGGTCGTATTGAAAATACTTGGGACCAGCTGTGATAAGCGATACCCAAGGGGAATATCCGGATTGAAAATACTCGGGACCAACTGTGATAAGTGATACCCAAGGGGAATGGCCGTATTGAAAATACTGTATTCGGGACTTTTATGAACCAAACTTCCCGGGAAACGAGCTTGAGCGAAACTTTCATTATAAAGACGCCTTGTTACATAGGAGTTTGTCAAGCATAATAAGGTCGCAAATGGAAAGCATTCCAAGGTCGGATGAGTTCCTTTCCTTCCCTATCTTGGAGGTAATAAGCGTCTGAGCTGAGTTTCTTGATAACCTTATATGGGCCTTCCCATCGGGGCGATAGTTTACGAACCTCCCCGGCTGGTTGAACTTTTTCCCATACAAAATCCCCTGGCTGAAAGGAGCGAGGTACTATTTTTTTGTTGTAAGCTTGGGCCATTTTCCTCCGGAAGGCGTGCATTCGGCTGGCCGCCTGTTCTCTGGTCTCAAACACCAAGTCCAGCTCGATTAATCTCTTCTCTTGGTTGGTTTCGTCGGCGGGTGTGTAAGCGGATACTCGGGGAGATCTTACACCGATTTCCACCGGAACAAGTGCCTCAACCCCATAGACTAGATGGAACGGAGTGAGGCCGATACTGTCCTTGGGGGTAGTTCTGTAGGCCCACAAGATACTAGGTAGCTCATCCACCCAGTTTCCTTCCGTGTGATATAGCTTGGTTTTCAGTCCTCGAATCAGCTCTCGATTGGTGACTTCGGCTTGTCCGTTGCTTTGCGGATAAGCTACCGAGGTGAAGACTTGCTGGATCTCCAGCTCTTGGCACAAATCTTTCAGCTTACGGCCTTGAAATTGTCGCTCGTTGTCGGAGACCAATTTCCTGGGAATGCCGAATCGACATACTATATTTTTCCAAAGGAACTTTAATACGACCCCTTCAGTTATCCTAGCCAGCGGCTCTGCTTCTACCCATTTTGAAAAATAGTTCACAGCTACTAATAGGAATTTCTTCTGATTCGGCCCTGTAGGCAGCGGCCCCACTATGTCCATCCCCCATTGGTCAAACAGACAAGAGACAACAGAGGCCTTCAACAATTCGGCTGACTTCCGAGAGAAATTTTGATGTTTCTGACAACTAAGGCATACCTGTACGCAATGGGAGGCATCTTGTTGCAGAGTGGGCCAAAAATACCCGGCCAATAGGATCTTCCTTGCGAGAGAGATTCCCCCCACGTGATTTCCACAGCAGCCCTCATGTATTTCCCGCATAACATACTCCGCTTCCTCTGGGCCGAGGCATTTAAATAAGGGTCGAGCAAAGGATCGCTTGTATAATGTATCCCCTATTAAGACGAAACGAGTGCTTCTCCTTTTGACGACTCGAGCCTCCGCCTGGCCGTCAGGTAATACCCTGCCCTTGAGGTAAATGATTAAGGGTTTCCTCCAATCTGACGAGCTGTGAGATACCAGTGGTTCTTGGTTTATGCTAGAAATGAGTTGTACCTCAGCTACTGAGTCCTCCAAACTCCATGCGACAAGGGTACTAGCCATACGGGCCAATTCATCGGCTTTCTGATTGTCGGCCCTGGGTATCTTGTGTAGGGCTACCTCTTGGAACTCCGCGGCTAACCTTTGATAAGCTTGCTTGTAGCGTTTCAATCTCGGGTTATTGATGTCGAACGATCCCTTGAGCTGTTCTACGACTAATTGGGAATCGGAATGCAGGGAAATCCGAGCAGCCCCAAGATGACGGGCGGCTTGCATCCCTGCCAATAGGGCCTCATATTCGGCTTCATTGTTAGAAGTCCGAAAGTTGAGCTGTACCGCTATTTTGATGGCATCCCCTTGGGGGGATATTAATAGTAGTCTCACCCCACTGTCTTGTTTGGTTGCTGAACCATCCACATATATCTTCCATTCTTCATTTTTCTCTATCCCAGATGTTTCAGCCAAAAAATCTGCCAATACTTGCGCTTTGAGGGCTGGGCGAGGTTGATACTGGATATCATATTCAGCCAACTCAGTGATCCACTTGATTGAACGGGTGGATGCTTCCGGATTGTTTAATACCCTTCCGATGCCACTATTGGTTAAAACCGTGACCGGGTGAGATAGAAAATAGGGTTGAAGCTTCCGAGCCGTTATAAGCAGGGCAAAAGCTAGCTTCTCCAGGGTTGTGTATCTGCTTTCAGCACCCTTTAATAAATGACTGACAAAGTAAATGGACAGTTGTTTACCTGCTTCCTGGCGGAGCAATATGGACGCCATAGCTTCCTCTAAGGAGGCCAGGTATAACTGTAACTCTTCTCTGGGGACCGGTTTAGCCAGTATGGGCAAATCGACTATATATTGCTTTAATTCTGTAAGGGCCTGCTCGCATTTATCATCCCATGAAAATCGAGTCGACTTGCGGAGTATTTTGAAAAAGGGGAGGGTCCGCTCTGCCGACTTAGGGATGAACCTTGAGAGGGTTGTTATTCGGCCCAACAACTTTTGCACTTCCTTGATACTGCGAGGGGAAGCTATGTTCTGTAAGACCTGAATTTTCTCGGGGTTGACTTCAATGTCACGCTCGGTGACAATGTACCCTAGGAATTTGCCTCCGCGAACTCCAAATATGCACTTGCTTGGGTTAAGCCGAATTCCGTAATGTCGCAAAGTGCCAAACGTTTCATTCATGTCCGAGATTACGTCTTCGGCTTTGACGGTTTTGATAAGGATATCATTGACGTACACTTCTATGTTTCGGACTTTTTGTGACCGGAACACTTTATTCATCATCCTTTGATAGGTGGCCCCTGCATTCTTCAGCCCAAACGACATGACCTGGTAACAAAAGGTCCCATCAGCGGTGATAAAATTGACTTTTTCTTGATCCTCCATGGCGAGCGGAATCTGATGATATCCTTGGTGCACATCTAGCATACAAATTAATTCACAGCCGACAGTGGAGTCTACTATCTGGTCTATTCGAGGCAAATGGTAGCAATCTTTAGGGCATGCTTTATTAAGATCCCTAAAATCTATACAGACCCTCCACTTTCCTCCCGGCTTTGGTACCAGTACCACATTAGCCAGCCACTCCGGGAACTGTACTTCTCGGACGTATCCAGCTTGTAGGAGTTTCTGTACCTCGGCCCGAATGATTTGATCTTTTTCTGGTCCGAAATGCCTTCTTTTTTGCCGAATGGGACGAGACCCCGGAAAGATACTTAGCTTATATTCCATGATTGTTCGGGAGATGCCCTGGTGTTGTTCATTCGGCCAAGAGAAGACGTCTAGATTGCTGGTCAGGCAATCTTTTATCTTCTGTTTCAAATCATCCGGAAGATCTGCAGCTATCCGAAGGATCCGCTCGGGCTGATTCGACCATACTTGTATCTCTTCTTCTATTGAGGAGGCTTCTCTCAGGGTGTATATGCTGACGCTTTCTGTCTTTTAGATCTTTCTGGGTCCTATACGAACCTCCTCCACGTAGCACTTTCGGGCAGTCATTTGGTCTCCGGCTACTTCCCCTATCTGGTTGCCTACGGGGAATTTGATTTTCTGATGATAAGTGGAGACAACAGCTTCGAAGGAATGTAGGGCTGACCTTCCCAAAATAATGTTGTAAGCCGACACAGCGTTCACCACGGTAAAAGTGACCGTCCGCGTCCGACGAGAGGGTTCGTCTCCCAGAGAAAGAGGGAGGTTGATCCGGCCGAGCGGAGTGACTTCGTGCCCCGAGAAGCCATACAAAGCGGTGTTCATTGGCTGGAGCCATGCGGTCTCAAGCTGCATACGGTCAAAAGTATCTTTAAACAATATGTTAGCTGAACTACCTGTGTCAATGAAGATCCGGGCTACATCGTAATTGGCCACTGTAGCCTTTATCACCAAGGCGTCGTCATGGGGAGTAACTACCCCTGCAGATCTCCGGGGCCGAACTTGATCGCTGGTTTATCTGTAAGGGTCTGGTTAATGCTTACTTGCATGTTTTCCAATCGTCGGCCGTGAGCTTTTTTGGCTCGGTTCGAGTCCCCATCCGTAGCTCCTCCAACGATCATGTTGATCGTTCCCCGATGCAGAGTGTTGAGTGCTTGAGGCGACCGGGGGGAAGGGAGGCTCTCTTCTAGAGTGTCTTGCGACCTTTGAGGGGCTTGAGCCGGCCTTTGCTGTTTGGGAATTGGTCGAGGGGCCCTTCTAGCCGGATTTCGACGGGCCGACTCCCGTGGTTCTGGTCTTCCGTCGCGGGAGGCCTCGCCTTGTTGTTCCTTTATCACTTGCCTGATCTCATTGGCTAGAACGCGACACTCCCGAGTTGAGTGACCGTATACCTGATGGAAAGCGCAGAAAGGACCTCGTTGTTCGGCCGGTAGTTCTCGAACAGTATGAATGGTCCTATCTTTTACAAGTCATGGAGGGTAAACAGGAGCCCCAGATGACCGAAGAGGCGGAGGAGCTTTCTGAATGCTTTTTTGGGATTTGGGACGCTCAAATTGATGTTGTTCGTCAGCCGCCTTCTCGGCTTCTTCTAGATTGATATATGCTTCAGCTCTAGCCGGCAAGGCTTCGAAGTGGGGAGGAGGCCTTTTCATTAATGATTTGGAGAAATCCCCTCGCACAAGACCATGAGAGAAGGCGTCCACCACTGTTTTTGGAGAAGTATCCGGCACGTCCACGACTATTCGGTTGAAACGGTGCAAATAGTCCCTTAAGGACTCCCCCCGTTCCTGTTTCATGGTCATGAGGTACTGGGCTGTCCGCCAATATCGTTTGCTACTAGCAAATCTCTGTAGAAATAGTAAGAATAACTCCTGGAAAGAATGAATGGACCCGGCTGGCAGTCGGTCGAACCACCTTTGTGCGGAGCCGATTAGATTAAGAGATAAGACTTTACACTTTGCTCCGTCCGAGTAGTTATGGATCAATGCCGCTTTTCTGAACCTTCTCAAATATTCTTCTGGATCAGCCGAGCCGTTATACTCCCCTATGCAGACCGGCCTGAAGGACTTGGGCATTCTGTCAGCTATAATGCTGGGAGCGAGAGGGGATTCGGTATTGACGGCAAGAGCTTTGCCCTTTTTGGAATCCCTCTCAGAGGACATGTATGAAGGTGCCTCCCCGGAGGATCGTGAAGGTGAGGCGGTGGAGGAGGATTCGGACGGTGGCCAGACGGTGGGAGTTGATCTGGGGGTAGCTGGAGTGGAAGGCATAGAGGCTGGAATAGGACCCTGGAGTGGGCTAGGAGGAGTTGTCAGCGGGGGATTTCCCCGAGGGAGGAGGTCCCGAAGGACATCTTCCATGGTTGTTTTGACGAGGGTCATGATGCTTTCCCTCGTCAAACTTTCGCCCGTGAGGTTAGGATTACCTGAATTTGCTCCTTGGTCTCTCATCTTTGCCTCAAGCTTTGATTATACAAGCAGTATGTTTCCCACAGACGACGCCACTTATGATGCCCGTCGAGACTGTGATGGCGAGGTGTCCAGGTAGCAAAATCGGTAAATGCCGACGCTTTGGCGAGGAGAGATGCAGTACGCAATCGCCTTGACAGTAATGAGAGCTTTGGCGAGGAGAGATGCAGTACGCAATCGCCTTGACAGTAATGGGAAAACGGCGCTGCCAGGTGATCGGGCAGAGTGATGTAGGCCGATCCGAATGGTGAACCTGCACGGTAGCAACCGGTCAAGGGCGCCGAGAGGGATCTCGGCGAAGCCCCTCCGACGCTCAAGACAGGAACTTAGTTGGAAGAGGAGAAGAAATTGAGGAAAGCTAGTATTTCAGTGTTCCCAAAAACTTACCTCCCCTTCCCAAGGAAGGTCATATATATAGAAGGGAAGCTCCCTTCTCGAGGAACTCTGCCAACAGAAGTGACGTGACCCTAATGGATCGTACATTATGATTATTGTTACCTGGACTGCATCTAGCGCGTGAGCTGTAATTAATACACGCCGTGCGGTTGATAGGAGACAAGTCTCAATTAATGTTGCGGCTAATCTCTTGAGATTTTGACAGGGAAATCTACCCTTAGGCGTGAGCTGCAATTAATACACGCCGCGCAGTTGATAGGAGACAATTCTCTATTAATGTCGTAGACATTCTTTCGAACCTTGTCAGTGACTTATCCCTTTGATGGGAATTTGCCCCTTCAACTTGATGAAATGACCGTCTCCTTAGCTTATAATAAAATAGATCCTTCCGCCTGCGACAACTTCTGCCCTTAGACGCGGGGCGCCTGGTATAAGAGAAGTCCGAGTCGAGACGCGGGGCGTCCGGCATAAGAGAAATCCGGGCCGAGACGTGGGGCATCCGGTATATAAGAGAAGTCCGGGCCGAGACGCGGGGCGTCCGGTATAAGAGAAATCCGGGCCGAGACGCGGGGCGTCCGGTATAAGAGAAATTCGAGCCGAGACGCATGGCGTCCGGTATATGAGAAATCCGAGCCGAGACGCAGGGCGTCCGGTATATGAGAAATGTAACCATTTGTCATGGGTCGGAAGGGTACGACGGTTCAACCTATTTGTCTAACCCTGGCTTTAGTTTTACCCCGGTATCAAGGGAGATGAATAATTTCAGCAAGTGGAGGCATACTATATCATCTAGTCAGAATGAAATGATATTAAGAAACTCGACTTCATCATCATTTTTTTACTATGGGGACATGTGTGGGTTTATCCTTCCTATAAAATAAGAAAAAGTTTTAATAATTGAGTTATTGCTCTTGACACGTTGGGAATATAATCAAATCTAATTTAACTTTATTAAGCATGGAAATGAGGTTTTCTCTTAATTCAAGGGTGGGTTCAAAGAGCATTATGATGACTTAACTAGTTGTTTCAACATCAAGCTGCAGTGATACAATAAAAAACTTTTTCCTTTCTAATTCTCTTCCACAAGTTTTTTCTCTAAAGAAATTTCTCTTCTTTAGTTTTACATTTACCATCGACATTCCCTTTGAGAATTTATCATCATACAAGTCAAGGAAAGTCTAAACTCGGTGTTAAATATTATTTTCTAGCTCACTCAATTGACGAGTTGAGTGAAATAGAAATGTTCATTTCACAAGATTCTATACTAGGGCTGCTTGCTAATCTTTGAAAATAACAGCAAAAAAAGGGAAGTAACACGAAGATTAAAAAGGTGACAATATGAAGAACAATAGGAGTATAATTAATAAAAAGGGAAACTTGAATCTTTGTGACACTTATGATTTTCACCTGTCTATATATATGATCTCCTGATCACGTCAGTAGGCTTTCATTCTCTTACGAGCTGCAGCTTCTACAACTGCTACTGTAAAAAAGCAGTGCCTGCTCTAATGGTCAGATCTGCTAGACGTTCTAAAATACACCGATGTCAGAGAACTATAATTAACTCGAAGAACATGTTCTAGAGAACATGCATTCCACCTTCTCATCTCCATCAAGTGACCAAAGTTGTCATCAGCCATTCTTCACATCCTTCATTTGTTCCCATATTGATTCCATCTTATAGAAACAGTATTAAGAACCCATGTGAACCACATAATCTGTCCATAAACAAAGAGGGGCTTTTTTTCCTCCAATAAGTGAAAGCATTTGTCGAATCATCACCTTCAGCAAGTCACTGTAGTAATATATTTGTTTCATTCCATGGCTCCTCTCCATTTCTTGCTGTTTTAAAATGAAAAATGACACTATTCGATGGCTTGACATTGTGTCTCATGGGTAATGCAAACATGACTATGAGCTTGTATGTAAACGAGTTTCACTCTACAGTAAACTAACAATAAAGCTAGTTCAGATCTTAGAGAGTAGGTTCTACTTTTATGTACTTAAATGAGGACTTATGCAAGGTCTGATTATTTAGGTTAATGGGGATCTGCTTGCTCCCTAATGTTAAAATATGGTTTATGGTATTGACAATGGGCTAATGTTAAAATATAGCAGAGCCAGCATGGTTGCTCTTCCATGCAAGGACATGTACATGTATTCTACATTTTCCTGGCTTTACTTTTCTGCAATTCTTTAGGATTAACCCTAACCTTCTTCCATGTGCACTTGGATATTCTCCACTTGTCTCTCTCTTTGGACTCCAATTCAAACAAGAGCCAGCTAAACAGATGCGTTTTGCTCTAGTTCAGAAGTTATACGAGATGCATGCCATCTTGTTTATCTTCTTGTTTCAAGGGCGATCGAGGTTAAGTCTTTTTTTATGGAAAAAAAAGAAGAAGAAGAAGAAGCACGAGTAGGTAGGAGAGACTCCTACAGAATAGTTAATATGAGCTTTACCTTGGGCATGTTATCCTACAGCCTAAACTTTAGCTTTTCTTGATGATTAAACTGTGTCCTGAGCCACCCTTCCACTGATCCACAGCAGCATTAATCCAAAACCTCACCCATGGCACATCTGCATCAGAACAACAGCAAAGATACGTACGAAAAGAAACATGAAAGTGAACATGCCACTTCGATCCAGATCTGTTGCTTTTCCACTATAAACAAAACATGGAGTTTCCCCCACTGCAATCTCAAAACCCTGCTCTTCTGCACCCCTCCCTCCCCTCCTCATCAGTCCCAACATGGGATGGTTGCCTCCAAAGTTACGCACAATTCTCTTCCTCACCTTCACCTCTTTCTTCTTCTTTATCAGTTGCTTGGCCATGGATGAGCAAGGCCAAGCTCTGATCTCGTGGAAGCTGACTCTGAGCAGCTCCAGCGATGCACTCAGCTCTTGGAATTCTTCAGACCCCAATCCATGCAAGTGGTTTGGTGTTGCTTGCAATTCCAGGCTCGAAGTCATCAGCTTAAAGATCAAGTTAGTCGATCTGAAAGGCCCATTGCCTTCCAATCTCCAATCTCTCAAGTCCTTGAAGACGCTGATCCTCTCTGAAACCAACTTCACCGGCCCAATTCCAGTAGAGTTCGGGGAGTACCGTGAGCTCACCTTCCTCGACCTCAGCAAGAACCAAATCGCCGGCGATATCCCGGTGGAAATTTGCAAGCTGACTAAGCTCCAGACCTTAGCTCTGCACTCCAACTTCTTACAAGGTGCGATTCCGGCCGATATCGGAAACCTCTCCAGCCTCACGAACTTGACGCTCTACGACAACTACATCAGCGGCGAGGTGCCGCCGAGCGTTGGTAAGTTGCAGAGGCTGGAGGTTTTCCGTGCCGGCGGGAATCAAAATCTGAGAGGTTCGTTGCCTGCGGAGATTGGCAACTGCAGAAGCTTAGTGATGCTGGGCCTCGCAGAGACTGGCTTATCCGGGAGGCTTCCTTCCACCATTGGATTGCTCAAGAGGATTCAAACAATTGCAATCTATACTTCTCAGCTGTCAGGGTCAATCCCAGGAGAGATTGGCAACTGCACCGAGCTGGCCAATCTTTATTTGTACCAGAATTCCCTCTCCGGCCCTATTCCGCAGGAGATCGGCCGGCTTCGCAACCTGCAGACTCTGCTTCTGTGGCAGAACAACTTGGTGGGAGCAATCCCGCCGGAGCTCGGCCAGTGCGAGCAACTGGTCCTCGTGGATTTGTCCTTGAATTCCCTTACCGGAAGTATTCCACGGAGCGTCGGTAATTTGAGGAACCTCCAACAGCTCCAATTAAGTACCAATCAGCTGGCCGGAGCTATCCCGTCAGAGGTTTCCAACTGCACCGCGCTGACTGATATCGAGGTGGACAACAACGATCTTTCTGGCAATATAGAAATCGATTTTACGAGATTGAAGAAGCTTACTCTGTTCTACGCTTGGCAAAACTGGCTCACGGGAAGCATTCCAGAGAGCTTAGCTCGGTGCCGGAACTTGCAATCAGTGGACCTCTCATATAATAACTTGACGGGGTCGATTCCAAAGGAGCTATTTGGGCTGCAGAATTTGACCAAATTGCTCCTCTTGTCGAATGAATTGACCGGTTTTTTGCCGCCGGAGGTCGGCAATTGCACGAATCTTTTTCGGCTTCGGCTGAATGACAACCTGCTAGGAGGATCCATTCCGGCGGAAATCAGCAAGCTCGAGAACCTTAATTTCCTTGACATGAGCAGCAACCGGCTCGTCGGCCCGATTCCGGCGGCGATCTCGGGGTGCCATAACCTTGAATTCCTCGACCTTCGTTCCAATGCCCTGAGCGGCGCCCTGCCGGAGTCACTGCCGAGGGGTCTGCAGTTCGTTGACTTCTCCGACAACAAGCTGTCCGGAGTAATAAGCCTTGGCATTGGATCGCTGCCGAAGCTGACGAAGCTCATGCTGGGGAGTAATCAGCTCTCCGGCGCTATCCCTGGGCAGCTTGGGTCATGCAGCAAGCTGCAACTTTTAGATCTCGGCGACAATTTCTTATCCGGTGAGATACCAGGCGAGCTCGGC
The DNA here is from genome assembly GCA_025175895.1 of Wurfbainia villosa. Lineage (NCBI taxonomy): Eukaryota > Viridiplantae > Streptophyta > Magnoliopsida > Zingiberales > Zingiberaceae > Wurfbainia > Wurfbainia villosa. Next base: position 855,783 of record JAKLTH010000280.1, read on the forward strand.
CAACTTCCCGCGCTGGAGATCTCGCTCAATCTCAGCTGCAATCGTCTCTCCGGCAAGATTCCGCAGCAATTCTCATCCCTCGGGAAACTCGGGTGCCTTGACATCTCGCACAACGAGCTCCACGGAGACCTCGGGGTCATCGCTGGGCTACAAAATCTTATCTCCCTGAACGTCTCCTTCAATGCCTTCTCCGGCGAACTGCCCGACACCGTCTTTTTCCGGAACCTCCCGCTCGCAAACCTCGAGGGCAACCATGGCCTGATCATCGCCGATGGCCGGCTATCTTCGCAAGAAACGTCGAGCAGATCCGCAGTATCCGCACTAAAGCTCGCCGTGACGTTCTTGATCGTCGTCAGCGCGGCGCTCCTCCTGACGGCCGCCTACGTCCTCGCGCGCGCGCGGGCCGCGCCCCGCGGCGACGAAGATGACGCCTGGGAAATCACGCTCTACCAGAAGCTGGATCTCTCGGTCGACGACGTACTCCGGGGGCTCACATCAGCGAACGTGGTCGGCACCGGGAGCTCCGGGGTGGTTTACAAGGTCATCATCCCGAGCGGAGAGACGCTGGCCGTCAAGAAGATGTGGTCGCCGGCGGACGACCACTCCTGTGCGTTCCGCAGCGAGATCGCGGTGCTGAGCACGATACGCCACCGCAACATCGTGTCCCTCCTAGGCTGGGGCCTCAATCGGAGCGCCAAGCTAATGTTCTACAACTACTTGCCCAACGGGAGCCTGAGCGGTTTCCTCCATCGGGGGAGGAAGGAGGCAGCGGCGTGGGAAACGCGGTACGAGATCGCGGTAGGGCTGGCGCACGCCGTCGCTTACCTTCACCACGACTGCTCGCCTGCCATCCTCCACGGGGACGTCAAGGCCATGAACGTCCTCCTCGGCCCAAACTTGGAACCATATTTGGCGGACTTCGGCCTGGCCCGGGTCCTTGCCGACGGCGAACCGGCTCATAAGTCGGAATACACCGCGTCCTGTCCTCGTATCGCCGGTTCATATGGCTACATGGCTCCAGGTAATCACAAATCTCGCAACTTTTAATCACAATTACATGGTCGATCTTTTGTTAGCACAATACGATTCATGTTGAATTCGAACAGAGCACGCATCGATGCAGCGGATAACGGAGAAGAGCGACGTGTATAGCTTCGGGGTGGTTCTGCTGGAGGTGTTAACGGGGAGGCATCCGCTAGACCCGTCGCTCCCCGGCGGGCTCGATTTGGTTCAGTGGGTGCGAGTCCATCTGCAGAGGAAGTTGGACCCGGTTCAGCTCCTCGACGGCAGGCTGCGCGGCCGGCCGGAGCACCAGGTACGAGAAATTCTGCAAACGCTGTCTATCTCGGTTCTGTGCGTCAGCAACCGGCCGGATGAGCGGCCGGCGATGAAGGACGTGGTGGCGTTGTTGGAGGAGGTGAGGCGGCCGGCGAACGACGAGAAGAAGAAGGAACCGGCAGTTGCTGCTTGCGCTGCTGGGGATATGAAGTTGCCGGGGTCTTCAAATTGCTCGTCTGTGTTGTCGGATTACAGTAGCTGAAGAAATCATGTGGCGGAAGCTGCTTCAATCTTGGGAAGCAATTTTGTGATAGAAATGAAAGTTAAATTATTTCCCCATGTAAATCATCGCAATTGCAGTTGCTTTTGGGACTAGAATTCAAGGGAATTCGATTCAGCTCGTAGAACCACTGCTGCTAATTCATGGCTGCTGTGCATGTTCTCATTATCTCATATGGAGGGCAAAGTTCAGTAATGAGAACATGCCCTGTGGATGCTCTTTAGATCATATATCCAAATTTTCACATGAAATAGCTAGCGATACACAAATCTTCATATTTGCACTGTTGGTCCTCGATGTTATGTACCTACCATTAGAATTGTAAATGAATTAAATATTCATCAATAATTTTAGTGTTCGACTCGATAAAAATTCGTTTATATTCGTTAAATATATATTAAAGTCAATTAATAAATAAGCTCGAATAACTTGATAAACTAAATAAATAAATTTGAATATATATATATATTCACAAACAATATTCATGTAAACAAACTATTTTAAAATAATTTATGGATTTATTTATACTAATTTATAAATAAGAATTAAAATATTAAAAATTTAAATAAATAAACAAACAAACAAGCTTGATAACGTTTAAATAAATCAAATTTAAACAAGCTTAAATCGAGCTTGATTAAAAGTTTAATACTCATTAAACAAGTCAAATTAAATTCAAGCTCAAGTCAAGTTCAATCTTAAAAAATAAATCAAGCTTAATAATTTTTTCAATAGTTTAGTTAAATTTAAACTTGATTTAGCTTGATCTTTTTCATGTTCTACAAATGTGGAACTTTGATTGTATTCTCAATACTCTCAATGATTTCCCCTCAAACGAAGGATCACATTGCTCTTCCCCTCAAGCTTATATGTCCTCAAAGGCTCTGCTTGATGTCCGATCCTAAATCCACCATGACTTCCTACCAATTGTCTAGTCCTCCTGATTCAGTTGGGTTTCCTGTCAATTGTCCGGCCCTTCTGGCCCAATTGGATTTCCTGTCTAGTGTCTAATTCTCTTGATCCGAATATGGGAGCTGCACTTCCTTTGTTCGAGGTTCATAGCTTGACATGAATCATAACTCTGATACTAATTGTTGGTGCCTATAAGATTCATATATCTCCACAATTGTATAATATTGTCCACTTTGGACTTAAGCTCTCATGATTTTATTTTTGGCTCAGTCTAAAATGTCTCATACCAATGAAAATATCTTTTCATCCTATAAACATATGATTTTTTCTATATCTTATCAATATATGTAAAACTTTGATTGTATTCTCAATATTTGTAACATGTCCAATTTCATGTGGCCTTGCATGATTTTGAGGGAGTTCTTCTAAGAATGGGCACCATGGGCGATGTCAATTGACATTAATTAGAAAGAGTGACATTTTATTTACGACATGAAGAAGAGTGAAATGATCTTTTTTCAAAGTATTTGGAAGGCATTTCAACGGCCCTGAAATTCTAAGATGTAATTGCATAAAAACATACCAACTTTACCATTTCAAAGTTTCGTTCGTCAAAGTAATGCAATTGTTCTTTGCCATTTCTGCAAGATATTCTGCACAAACTTAAATCCTAAACATGCTCGTTCTACTAAAAAAGAACCTAATAAGAAAGAAGTCTGGTAGACCCACGATAAATTGAAAAAAGAAATAAATAAATAAATAAACTAAATTGATAAAATGTTTAACAAAAGCATAAATCTTAGGAAGATGTCATAATTTTAAAATTTAAATTGATAAATCTTTCAACATCATTTCATATGAAACAACTTTTGATAAGTTATTTTAATTAAAAAAAAACACTAACAAACAAAAATTTCACAATGCTTTAGATTAAAAATAAATCCTCCCTTTATAATTATAACTATTGAATAATTAAAAAAAATACTAAATTAAAGGCCAAAAACTTACTGTGCCACAATTTTTTCTACGTCTTGAATTCCAGCACACTCGATGTAAAAAATTTTTGATATGCGAGCGAACTCAATCCGAGATTTGAAACGAAAAGCGTAGCGATCATTCCTTCCTGCATCGCCGGGCCACGAGCACTCCGTTGGGCGGCGCCGTGAGCTGGACCTCGCAGCGAGTGTAGATCCAGTAGGAGAAATGGACGACGCCAAGCCTAGCCATTACCTTGAAATTCCCCCTCACATTGTACACCACGCTGTTCTCTCTCACCTGCTGCTGGAGCTTCTCCGCCAGCTCCGCCGGCAGCAGCACCTCGCTGGTGATCATGTGCGCAACCTCCAGCCGCGACTCCCTCGTCCTCTGCGCGAATGGACGGATCGCCTGCACCGCGATGAGCCTGTCGCGGAAGTAGAGCTCCAAGCCCAGCGACTGGAACGTCACGTCGATCCTGCGGTTGGTGTTGGAGAAATTGACGAGGAAGGAGACGTCGCCGTTGAGGTACGTCAGCGAGTCGAGGTAGATGCTGTTGAGGCTAGCGGAGGAAAGGTCGACGGAAGGGCTACGCGGCCTGATGACGAGGAAGACCACGAGGGTGACGATGCCTGCGAGGATGAGGATGAGAGTGAGGACGACGCAGACGATGGCGGCGCACCATACGAGCGGACTGGTTCGACTTTGGGGCGGGAGGAGCGGCGGCTTCCTCGGTTGCGACGGCCCCGAGAACTCCGGCTGCTGTTTCGGTTGCATGGTGGCGGATTCGAGAGGTTGGGAGGGGGAGGGGCAGGTGAGATAAAGTGGTCCGATCCGGTCCCGCTAGTCGAACTGTGAGCGAGCATCTGAGGAGAAGTGCGGAGGAGAAAAACCCTGGGATGAAGCAATGAGAATTGAGAGATCAATAATGACGACAGTAAAGAGATGTTTTCTTAAGGAGAAAGGAGAAGGGAGGTTGGCTAAAGAGGAAAGAAGCTTTTGAATGGACCGTGGACGAAAGGCACTGTTAACCAATCCAACCGATAACAATTTGGACTGGCTCGACCACAAAAAAACTGCACGCACTTGAAATAAAGTGGAGGGAGAGCGAGCACTTTTGGTTTAGTTTTCTCAAATCGGCTGGGCCACCTGTGACATAGCCAACTGGGCACGACATGGGCCGAGCACGGCATTTTAAATAACAGGCCTCCTGGAAAATGAAAGGACTTTGTAAGTTGGGCCAGCATTCTCATTCTCAACCAGCCCAACTAGAAAATGAAAGAGCTTTGTAAGTTGGGCCAGCATTCTCATTCCCAACCAGCCCAACTAGAACGAGAACATATGCATTCCTAGAGTGCTATAACATTTTATTTGAAGCCAGCCTCCAGTGATTAGACTCGAAATAATATTTATACGATTTTGATATACAGATATCGAAATAATATCTGTGCCTCCGTGCACAAATGAACACATTAATAAAAAATTTATAGTAATTTTGTGGGACATTTCGCTTTCGTACTATTTAATATTGTCATCGAATGATCGATTTTCGATCGCGATCCAATCGGAGTCAAAGTCCTAACGACCACAATCTAACTGAATTCCAATCGTAATTCCGTCGGATCGCGGTTAGAATTCGACTTGATTGCGTACGGCCACAAGTATATTATCGACGATGAGAACGACGCCGACTATCCCAATAAATTTAAGGATAAATTATAATAATATTATGTATTTTTATTACTATACAAATTATAAATAGGACAATGAAAATGAAATCGTGCCCGAACACGTCAGATGCGTCCACCAGAATATCAGCTTAATATTTGTATATCCAGAGCTAAGTTTGTCCTTTTGTGAAAGTGCGTGAAAGTATGCTCACACATTATTTTAACATATGTTTTCCTTTTTATTCAAAATAAATTTAATTTATTGGGTTGGAGGTGGATCGCCTTCCGCAATAGCTTTAAAAAAAAGAAACATAACTGTCCTGAATTATAGGATATTTATTTATGGATATTTTCCAAATAAAAATTGTCCTTTACAATTGAGAGAACTAACCGATTTATTTTATTTTTTTAATTACTTGTATAAAAAATTAGAACAATCAATCTAATAAATACTTATCAATTCGCTGGATCATCATAAGGAGATAAATTACGCTGAACTTTCGAATGACACTAGAATCGCTACATGTACGACTAACTCGCCATGGCGAATTGATCCGTTGTTCATTTATATAATTTTTTATATGTACTAGTCACTAATTCCGAGAGCATTATTTTTTTTTATTATTATTTTTTTTAACCGTATCAATCAGATGTGATTGGCAATGCGGATAAGGTCGAGTTGCTGATAAAAAAAACTATCAGAATCTTTCGCAGAAATTTCTCTGATCAACTTGGAAAAGATAATGCCGCCGGTTGCATCACGGAGCTTCAAGCTTCAACCAGCACGCATACGCGTCGAGGCTGATAAGAAATTGTCTCGAGCTTCAGATGTGATGGATCGAAATTGATCGATCTTTATTATACTGTCCTTGGGAAAAGGAACAAAGAACAAGGCGATTACTTCTTTTCAGAAAGATAGCAACCAGCTACGATGGGGCTTGTTTCTTGGCGATGCTGCTTAGCGGAGAGTTCTTGATATTGAATAGCCCAGCAGAATCTTTCGCAGAAGTTTCCCAGATCAACTTGGAAACGGGAGGGGCCAATCAGATACGGAATTGTCAATGGCGATTTGACCTTCGATTCGTTCTAGAACTTTTCTGCCCGTAGCTGGCCATGAAATATATCCATCGACAATAAAAAAATTACAGTGCTGCAAACATTCATGCCTTTAGAAAAGGAAGAAGAGTAACGATTGGTTCTCGTTGACAATGCGGCTAGGAATCTTACACAGAAGTTTCACAGATCAACCTGGAAAATATTATCCCAAATGCGACATCACTAAGATACAAACTTCAACTAGGAATCTTATCGTTTGAAGCAGATAAGACACTGTCAATGGTGATTTGGCCTGCATTGTTTTTAAAAGCTTCTCTTTCATATATCCAGCACAAAATTGGTCGTATAAATATCCACCAATCACCACAGCACTCAGAGCTCTATTGTCTTCGGACACACTGGGAAGATACATACTGGATCCACTCAGTCTTCTCCTTGAACATCCTTTAGAGTTTCAGCGACGGCAGATGAAGAACAATGGATCCAAGTAGAGGAGAAACCGAGTCCAATTCATGGGTTGTAAATTGTTTTGGATGAAGTACCAAATGCCAGCAAAGCCTTTTAGGTGCAAAAAAACGCCCTGTAAGTATAAACCTGATGATAGAATTAACATACGGTCAGAATCAGACCTACAAAATGAGATTGATCAAATGGCACATATTTATATCTCCTACGTGAAACGTAAATAATAAGTTTGTATTTTGGCCAGAGAGGGGCTCATCAGTTGGGGACCAAAGAATCTGAAAGAAGAGGAAAATGACTCGAGTTGACCTTCGATTTGCTCTCCAGAGGTTGGATTCTTTACTGGTGCAAGAACGATTGCTTCGAGGATCCAACAACGGCATCAAAGATATCAAAGATGAACTCGAGAGTCTAAAGATATTCCTCAGCGAAGCTGGTGCAGGTGAAGACAAAGATGAGATAAAAGCATGGATGAGGCAAGTAAGAGAAGTAGCATACGACATTGAGGATCTTCTGGAAGAATATACGATTCACTTTGGCCAACCTCAGAGGCCGGGATTCTTGGGATTCCTGAGTAAAACAATTCACAACATCAAGCATTTGCGCGCTCATCGCCGCATGCGTATCGCAATGCAAGACATTAAAGCCAGATTACATGACATTTCGAGGCGAAGCAACTCGTACAGGTTTGACTCTAATTTAAATGAGAGAGTGCACGATGTGTAAAATTATCGAAGTGTTCTGTATTTGTCTTTTGATGCAAAGAGAGATGGTTCACGAAGCAATCTTGATGTCCGTCCCATCGAGTAATCCTTCATGTATCGCTAGACAGTAATCATGTAGATTTGGGATTCGTGTATCTCTGTTGATAGCTAGGGATGGTTGTGCGTTCCGGTGTGCGTGTATCGGAATCTTGGTATTCGAGTTATTTATAAATTAATAGAAAGTATCCTCTTTCCCATTGTTGTTTTGTTCTTCTTCCACAAAGATTGTCGATCTTGGTTAGTTTGATCAGTTGGTTGCACTATTAGAGTTGGAAGAGCTAGATTCGTGCAAGTCAACCAGCCAAAAAAAAAAAAAACAAATAAACAAACAAATTTGGCTCTGAATAAATTGGCAGAGAGAACTCATCAGGGCGATATCCCAATTTCTCGTTTGAAAGAACATAGCGTCAAAAGAGAGTTGCCATGTGCATACGTACATACACCGTAAAAACATGGTGTGGGGGAGAGAAATTTTTCGTTCATGAATTTTGAATAACTGCTAGAACTGAACATGCGTAGAGGCTGAATCGAAATGGTTCCGAACCACCAAACAAGAGCTTGTTTCCATATATTACCAAAAAAAAAAAAAAAAAAAAAAAACTCACTTCAGACGCATTCCGTCGAGCATCTGGTCTACAGTTTTCTCATCTGGAGAAACATAACCATGCAATACAAGGCCCCTGCGCTAGCATCTGTCTCTCGCTGAAGGTTGCGACGAAACAGTCCGGATTTAGGAGGCCCAATTCTATTGCTCCTACTGAAAGCCCACAATGTATCTGGAAGCCCGGGCCTACTCTTATTCTTTCATCTATTTCCTCAAATTACTTCAATTCCAATGCCTCAGAAAATAGGGGGAAAAAAACTTGTAAGAAACGAGTTTATATTAGTGACATAAATACTAATGCTCGTGTAGTTTAATTTAAGGTGGATTGTTTTACTTCTGATGAAATATGCTGAACTGATCGCAATCAATTAATCATGTTGCAAGACAAATACTTCATTGGAGGTCTGGGGATGAATGCTAATAAAATTTGTGAAATTGCTGTATCTATATTTATCTATATCAGTATCCTTTTTAAAAAATATGTGAACAAATATTTTGAAATATCATCGTTCTATTATCCATCAAATATCATAAGAATTATATGATAACAAAAAAAAAATGATGACTCAGTGAGACAGTACTAAAGTTCAAATGTGTCATTTTTAAATTTATTTGCACGCCATATATAAATGCATGCGAAGAAAATAGTTATTTGATAAATCAACCGGACGTCACTCATTTAAGAATGTTGTCTACTTTGTATGCGCTGATTTGGGGAAAACTCAATTATTAAATACAACAATGAAGAAAGTGACGCAGAGTGTCAATTTAAGTAGAAATCAACTTATGAGTGAGCATCATTATTCTTCATTCAAGTTAATTAATAAGAGATGAAGTCGCACTTGTCCAAGCTATCTCGCAAAAAGTTAAAATCGGCCTCTACCGATCTATCCTACAATCATTGTACAACAACAACAACAACAACAAAGCCTTATCCCACTAGGTGGGGTCGGCTATATGGATCCTTCTACGCCATTGGACTCTATCCCCTACTATATCATCATCTATATTTAAATAAATTTTATCTTGTTTTATTGTTGCTAACCAAGTCTTTTTTGGTCTTCCTCTTCCTCGTTTGATGTGTATATTTGGTATCGTTTCACATCGCCTAACTGGAGCATTTATTGGCCGTCTAAGTACATGTCCGTACCACCTTAAACGTGTCTCTCGGAGCTTTCCTTCAATAGATGCAACACCAACTTTTTCTCTAATGCTCTCATTTCTTATTCTGTCCATCCTCGTATGTCCGCACATCCACCTTAACATCCTCATCTCTGCAACTCTCATCTTTTGCTCATATGCTCGAGTCGTAGCCCAACATTCAGCTACATATAACATAGCAGGTCTAATCGTCGTTTTGTAGAACTTCCCTTTAAGTTTTAGAGGCACTTTACGATCACATAAAATACCCGATGCTTTCCTCCATTTTAACCATCCTGCTTGTATTCTATGTAAGACATCTCTCTCAATCCCTCCATCATCTTGCAAAAATGATCCTAAATATTTAAAGCTCTCAATTCCAAACAACTCATCATCTCCTATCTTAATACTTGTCTCATTACGTCTAATATTGCTAAATTTAAATTCCATATATTCTGTCTTTCCTCTACTAAGCTTAAAACCTTTCACTTCTAGTGTTTTATGTCAAGATTCTAGTTTAAGATTTACTCCTTCACGTGTCTTATCTACCAAAACAATATCATCTACAAACAACATGCACCACGGTACTGTGTCTTGAATGTGTTCAGTGAGTTCGTCCATGATTAATATAAAAAGATAGAGATTTAAAGCTGATCCTTGATGTAACCCTATCTTTATTGGAAATGCTTGATTAATCCACCAAGTCTTCACTCCTAGCACTTTCCTTATACATATCCTTAATTAGTTCAATATATGTTACACTAACACCTCTTTTTTCTAAAATTCTCCATATTATTTCTCTTGGAACTCTATCATAAGCTTTTTCTAAATCAATGAATACCATGTGTAGATCCTGCTTTTGCTCTCTATACTTTTCAATTAGTTGTCTGAGAAGATGTATAGCTTCTATTGTCGACCTTCCTGGCATGAATCCAAATTGATTTTCGAGAACCATGGTCTCCTTCCTTAATCTTTTTTCTATTATTTTTTCCCAAAGTTTCATGGTATGACTCATTAGTTTAATACCCCTATAGTTTTCACAAGTTTGTATGTCTCCCTTATTCTTATATAAGGGAATTAGGATACTTACCCTCCTACGATCATTGTGAAATAGATAAATTACAGAGGACTTTTGACTTTGACATGATTGATTAGAACAGAGGAGAATCATCTAAACACAGGAAAGAGTTTTAAATTCTCATCAGAATTGACCCGTGCTCATTTCACAATGCCGCCCTGTCCCAACCAATGCAACATCTCGTGGGAACTTACTTGTCTGAGCTATCGATTCTTATTAAGGTTAATTAATTTCGAATTGAATTTTAATATATTAATAACTGAGTAATATAGATTATTGATTAAGAGTAAACAAGTTCAATTTGATGAAATATGTTTGAAAGAATAGATCATCGAAGAGAAAGATTGCAGTGTAATTGATTTTGATGATCGAGTGAAAAATCTAAGTGGATAAAGGAGAACTGAATATTTTATATGAAATGTGAAAATCAAGTATGTCATAGAGAATCGAATGCTTAACCTGAGATAAAAAAAATAAAGCCTAAATGGATTATAGAGAATTAAACACATAAGAAATAAGTGAAGATTAATTAGGTCATGGAGGACCAAATATTTGATCATAAATGATCAATCACTTAGTATGTGATAAAAGTTTTAATAAGTCACGAAGAACTATATATTAAATATGTGGATGGAATGCCTAACAGGGTTGGAAAAAAAATAGATGTTAGGAGTGGGAGAAGTGAAGTCTAAGTGGATTATAAACGATCAAATATTTAGCATAAAAAAAATATGAAATTTAAATGTGAGATTGAGCACTTAATATGTAATGAAAATTCTAATAGACCATAAAGAATTAGACACATAGTATGTGGATATAAGCCCTAATATAATATGAACAATTGAATGTTCCGTATAAAATAGGAAGTCTAAATATATCAATAAAAGATTGAATTTTAACAAAAAGAGAATAGAAAATTTGAAGTACTATTGTACGTATTTTCATCCCGTCTAAACCTTGGCAACAATATTTTGAGATTTCAGATTAGAAGAAACCCATCGACGTATAACTTTGAGATTAGAAGAAACTCGCGCAATAATGAAGAAAAAGAATAAGCAATCGGATGATCGACGTCAAAGGAGTTCGTAACTCTCGCAAAGATTTGAAGAATAAAACATATTCATAAATTAATAAACGACATTCAAATCTCGCTCGCGAAGATACCAGCCTTGGCCAGCGGCTGAATTGCGGTTCGCATTTAATTCGTAGACTGAAATTTTGGGGAAAATCGTTTTCCAACTCCATGCTTAACAAACACAGAGCAGAAGAAAAGGTAGATAGAAATAACTACCAGATGGCATATGGCAATCATTCGACAGTCAAAGCGAATTTTGAAAAAAAAAAAAAGAACAAGAAAATCCAGATCGAATCAGCCAATTAATCAAGCCCAATTCAACAAATCATATCGATAAAAATACATAAAAGAAAATCTCCAAACCCTAGCTGTAATCTACCAATCCAAACTTCGCCGTCGGATTCCGAGCCATTAACCGAAGGTGGAAGCTAAAAGAAATAAAACTTATTATAACGGAGATGGGGTGACGGCGGGGAAGAAGGGCCGACCAGGTGGAAATCCGGCCGGCGGCGGTTCCTCTAGATTCAGGGCGTCCCTGATCTTGTTGAATCCGTGTGCGAAGATGCCGAAGCCGAAGACGAAGCCGACGAGGAGGATCACGAACAGTAAGAGGAAGCAGAGGCAGCAGCTCCTGCTCGGGCAACACATGGTAGCTATCAGCGATGGGATCGAGTGCTTCGCGTCTTGCGACGAGGAACGGAGCGAGGTTTTTGGATCTCGAAGGAAGAGAGTAGCAATTGTAGTTGGGTTCGATAAATAATTTATAATAAATATAACGGTCTTGTTTGGTTTTACGCCTGATCCAGCTTTTTAACTACCCCAGCTTATGAATGACGGAAATATTGTGGGGTCCACCACCACATCATCCAATCATGGTACAGTGTATCGTATCAAGGGGATGGGCAATATGCCGATTTAAGCGTAGGGCAAATTGCCTTTTAGGACCACCACCGGCTCTCGGGGATCGTGTGGTAACTGGTAGGCATGGCCCATGTTATTTTTGATTTGTGAGCTAATTTGATTTTTTTTCGAAGTGCGTATCATTTTTTTTTGTTTGTAAAGCGTAAAGAGTATATATATAGTTTTGATTTTCGAAGTCCCGCGTTTGTGCACTCCGTGTGTGACGGAGAGAAATACATAGTAATTCATACTCGATGATGCTCGATCTCATCGGCGGAAGGTCAAATTTTGATCACGATCCGATCGGAATCCGACGTGATCCTATCGGAATCCAACCGTGATCCGACCGGATCGTGGCTAGATTTCGACTCGAATCCAACCGATCGTCAGTGAATTCGATGCTGATAGTTGGTGAAAACGCACACGGAGAAAATACTGTGCATTTTCTATTATTATGCAATCGCATATATATATATAAAGGTTTCATATCCTGAGCGTCCAATATTGTGTGTTCGTGCGCAATGAATAGAAAATGCATAGTAACCACGCCACAACATCTGCTCGAACTTGTCGGTGGGAGGTCGAATTTCGATCATGATCCGATTGAAATTCGATGGCGACGAGAGGCCAGATTCCGATCATGATCCGGTCGGAATTCGACGGTCATCCTATCAGAATCCAACCGCGATCCGACCGGATCGTGGCTAGATTCCGACCCGAAACCAATCGGTCGTCGGTGAATTCGACGCCCATAGTCGGTGAAATCGCATGCGAAGGAAACACTATGCATTTTTTATTATTGTGCAATCACGATCGATCGGACAAAGAACGAGGGAGAAATTTTTGTGCACGAGTCGTGCAGGAAGAGCCGGACAAAGTCGGCCGCGATTCGCCAGGAGATCCTTCCCGTGTCGGATTCCGGCCGAATAGCGGCCGGAATCCGGCGAATTCGCGGCCGCCAATGGCGCGGCCACTGGCGGCCGTGATTGGCCCGGATTCCGGCCGAATCGCGTACGGGAAGGACCGCCTGGCCACGGGCGCCTTCCCGCCATATTCCGGCCGCACGCTGGTCGCGCGATCGGCGCGCTGACTCACGGATTCGGCCGCTATTCTACGGCCGGAATCCCGAGCCCACCGGACCGGCCACCACTGGCGCCGATCGCGCCAGGTCCGGCAGCCTCCGGTGCCCGGACGACGCGGCGACGACGACGCCACCGGCGGTGGTCGCGCGAGTCGCGGATAAATCGGCGTGCAGGTGATAATAACTCTATATATATATATATATATAAAGGTTTTATATCCCGAGCGTCCAATATTGTGTGTTCGTGCGTAATAAATAGAAAATGCATAGTAACCAAGTCACAACGTCGACTAGAACTTGTTGATGGGAGGTCGAATTTCAGCCACGATCCGACTGAAATTCGACGGCAGCCCGACTGGAATCTGATCGCGATCCGGCTTGACTCCGATGTTGCCCGGATCATGACCAGATTACGGCCGAAAACGATCGCGATTGAGGCCGCTAGTGGCTGCGGTCGTTTTTTTGACCGTAATCCGACTGACCACCGATGAATCCGAGCTACAGGCGGAGGAAATCACGGCGGAGGAAGCACTTTGCATTTTCATTCACTGTGCAATTGCGATCGATCGGACGATGAAAAAATCATTGTGCACGAGTCACGCAACAAATGACATTTAGGATTATATATATATATAGAGAGAGAGAGAGAGAAGATACACTACGTACCTTACCCTACATGCCCCCGTGCGCTCCACGCGACACCAACATGCGCTGCCGCCGTTGCCGCCGCGCCATCCGGCCATCATCTTCTCTGACCGATGGCCGACGTCGTCCCGTTCAGCGCCGGATTCCGACCGCAATTCGATCGAAATTCAATCCGATCGCGGCCGCCCGAGTATACCAGACGGACCGACGCCCGACGATCGCGATTCGGCCGGAATCCGCCCAATCGCGATCGCGATCGCGGGTCCGCGCGCCATGTGTTCGATCAATTCGATCGGTTTGTGCCGGATTCCGGGCGCTAACCGGTCGGAATCCAAGCCCCGTCGAACCGCTGGCGAGTCGAGCGTCGATCGCACCCGGTCCAACAGTGGTCGGACGGTGCGGCGACGACGGTGGCAGTGTGCGTCAGTTTCACGTGGAGCGCACGGGCACGCAGATAAAGTACGTAGTATATCCTCTCTCTCTCTCTCTCTCTCTCTATATATATATATACTTAAACCTTAGATTGAACGGTGGATAATGAAGGTGCTGACGGATGAGTTGTGTAACATATTCATCTGTGAACATCTCCATTATTATATATACAAGAATGTTATCCAATACAACTCATCTGTGAACACCTTAATCAATCATCCGATTTCCTAGAGTTCAAGGATTGAGCAATAATGCTTATCCAATCGGACGGTGGATAACGGGGGTGCTCACGGGTGCTACCGGGATGAGTTATATAGGGGATTATTCCTCTCTATATATTTACACATACAAATTTGATATCCTAGGCATCGCAGTTTGTGGAACTCGTGAGTGCGCCGAGCGAGCACAGTAAATGAGAAATGCACATTTCCCATCGAAAAAACTTCCACTCGGCATCGCCGTCAAGCCGTTAGATTCCAACCACAATCCAACCCCTCGTCCGATCGCAATTCGATTGGGATCCAACCGTCGTCCGATAAAATCACGGTCAGAAATTAGCCATGGCTCTAGCAGCTGCAATTCGGTCGGATTTCGATTGTAATTCGACCGTGGTTTGGTCGGTCAGTCGATGAGACAACGATAATGGCGACTTGACAAGTTCATGGGTCCATCAGAGAAGAAATCATGGGCGAAGCACTGTGCAATTCTCATTTATTGTGCAATCGCAATGAATTGGACGGTGGAAATTGTGTTGCACATGGATCAACGCCTAGGATACATTAGAATTTATATATATATGTATAGTGTTCTAATATCTTGGGCGTCCATCAATACACGATTCGTGCTCGATATCATCTCAATTGTCTATCTTACGAATATGCACAGTAATTGAAAAATACACACAGTATTTTTCTTCCATGACTCCGATCAAATTCTTCACCATTGATCGTCATTCGTACTATATAGCCCAACCCATGAACCCATCGAAATCACCGTCGACGTCCCTGCGATCAAATCGTAATTAGATTTCGATCGGATTGTGATCGAAATTTGATCAAATTGCGACCACTAATGCGTGGGCATTAGTAGCCACAATTCGGTCGGATTCCGACCGCAATCCTATCATAATTTGATCAGACTCAATGTCTGGCTAGATCACGGTTGGATTCTAATCGGATCACGATCGCTAGCAGCTGCGACATTGACGATCGTAATTCATCGGATTCCGATTGCAATATGTTCGAAATTCAACCGCGGTCCAATTGAACTTTGACTCTGGTTGAACCACGATCGGATTTCAGTTGGACTGCAGTCCGATTCTGATCAGATCGTAATTTAATTCCGATCGAATTGTAATTAAAATTTGGCAGAACCACAATGATAGTGAATTTTTCATACGATGAAAAAATATTATGTATTCTTTATTATTATGTAACGTGAATATATATATATATATATATAATTAAGAAATGTTTAAAACAAAATCCCTCTGTGAGACTATACGGATGGTGAGCATTCGAGTGACCGAGCGGTCAAGTTGCCCGCCACTTAGGTCCGGACACTCTAATCGAACCACTAGATCACTTGATCATGAGGTCACTTGACCACTCGGTCGGCCATTTTTGACAACACGATCAAACCGTGATATCCGTCTGATCGTATAGTGGTCTAGTCATGATTGTCTCGCCATGATCAGCTGACCGCATGATCAAGTCGGAGTGCTCGCTTTATCGTACGGTAGTTAGGTCGTGATTGTCATAGTACTGTTTTTTTTTTAAGGATTTTTTCTATTTTGTTAATGAAAAAGATATTTTTAAAAAGAATTGCACTTGGTAAAAAGTACGAAAATATGCGACCCTTGAAAAGTAAGAAAACTCGAACGCGAATTGCGATAAAATACCCTTTTGACTTTTGAAACTGGTAATTCTTCATTTTTAAGGGCTTTCATCAGCGTTGTAAATAAAATAAACGAGTTTCATTTTTTAAGGGAATTTCGAACCTTTCTTTAGCTGGCGGGTTTCCGACCTGGAACTCTCGCGTTCGATCATGGCCTCCTCACTTCCCGACTTCCGCGGCCACCGAAGCGGCTCTCCTCTTCCTATTCATCCTTTCCTCTTCTCTCTTCCGCATCTCTTCCTCTCTTCCGTTCGGTTTGCACTATCGAAGGAGGTAGGAAGAGATGGATCTGGTTCCCAATATTTCCTTGCCCGCCGTTCTTCTCCTCGTGGTATCGGCGTCGATGGCCGATTCTACCTTAATCTCAGGTAGAATCCTAAGAAAAAAAATCAATATTGACTTGATATTGGCGCTATATGGTTTCCCTTTTTTTTTTTTTTTTGGCCCTCTTCTCCGAACTTATGGGCTGGGGTTTTGCCTTTGACTTGCATTTGGATAGATAATGTGCTCGAGTCGCATGGATCCGCTGGAAGGAGTTTGCTTCAGGCTCAATCGAGTAAGATCTTTAGACCTTACTGACTTCGTTGTTTGTTATCTTTTATCTGAGAGACTGAGAGAGCCCATCTTCCAGTTCATTGACGCTGTGCTCAAGTTACCTGTTTTCCCCTTCTGTTGATGTGCACAATATTTTATTTCCTGAACTTTATGCTTCTGCTTTCTCGTCTCAATTGACTTTCAGAAGGGACAGTGCTCCGACGGCATGAGAAACAAAACACAAAGCTGTGTCTTTTGGTTTACGGATTTGTTCCCATAAATTTTGTGTTCTTCATATTGTTTATTGAAGCCATTTTATTTGAATAATTCTAGAATCTGGGTCCATTTTCGTGTAGTTATCAGATGGACCTTACTAGAGAAAGGACTTGACCACAGTCTTCCCTTTTACATTTGCTTCAGTGACCATATTGGCAAATGAAATGACAGTCAATCCGCCATGCTGCATTCATGTTTGTCTGTGTTTGTTTGTTTTTTTTTTTTTGGAGGTTGTACTCTCAACCAGTATTTTTCCTTCCCCAGGTGAAATATAATTTTAAAATGCGAAGATTCAAAGAACCAGTATCTCTCTGTCTTGTGCCAATAGTTTTGGATCTTGATACGTATCGCTTGCAATTTAGAACTCTGTATATGTATTTAACTGTTGAAAGTATGGCTATACAAAGTGTTTAGTTCCTTGATGTTCAGATAACTAAACACACCATCTTTATGCGAGTTTTAGTCCTTTACCGAGTCAATTTTAACAATGCAATTGCTACTTGAATCTCAAATGGACTGCACATGTTCTTTGTTAATAGCCAATTCCAGATATTTGTTAGGGTGCCAGTGAAAGTGTGCTAAATCTTTCCTTTGGAAATCTATTGTCAGGTTGCCCTATCGACTTTGAAAACCTAAACTACACGGTCATCACCAGCAAGTGCAAGGGTCCACAATACCCTTCTAATTTCTGCTGCACTGCTTTCAAGGAATTTGCATGCCCTTATGCAGATCAGTTGAACGATGCTACAAATGACTGCGCTACGACCATGTTCAGTTACATTAACCTCTATGGGAAGTACCCTCCGGGCCTCTTTGCCAGTGAATGTCGTGAAGACAAGGAAGGCCTCGCTTGTGATGCTCTTCCCCCTGGTTCAGAGAGTGCCGATGCAAGCTTTGCCATGACAGTTCAACGCTCCACCTCCCTTGTACTGCTCTTGTCTGGAGTTATGACATTCCTTTGTTGGTGAAACTTGAAAAGTGCATAGAGTCTACTATCTCACGCTGTCATTCCAAATCTATGAATTCTTTGAGAGTTTGAGACAAATTAAGCCATGCCTACAAAGCTATTAGGTACCGCAACTGTACTCCTCGCCTGTGTGTATCATTGTGTGTACAACAACAGTTGAACATTGATTCTCAATTAACTATGCCTTTTGCTCTTTAGACAGTAGCCAATTCATGTAAACACTGGCATTCATATTCGTTTCTATTTTGTAAATCTTGAAAATTCTTAGCAATCAAATCTTAAGTTTTTTATAATTATTTTTTTATGTATAAAAATATAATTTATGATAAAAAAAATTAAAGATTTTATGATTAATTTAATGATGCTTTTGTAATCAACAAAGGTGGACAGAGGAGAATAGTGGTAACTATTTATTTTATGCAGCATAAGAAAAGCAATTTACGAGATAAACTTTTTATTTTCATGACATAACAAAGAAAGCCACTGTCAAATGTTTAGTCTAATTGACATAAATTATATTAAATTCCTCGTAGGAATAGAGCCAAAAGAATTTGAAATAAATTAGTGTTATTTTTCTGATTTCTGTTCTGATTGGGAACTTTAAAAACCCATAAATCGAGAGCCAGTAGTCATGAAGCTGCTGACAAGAAAGGAACAACGGGAGGGGAGACAAGTAGCTTTCATAGGTTGAGTGGCGTGGGGTCCGTCCCCATGCTTATCCTTCAATGTTACCCCTTTCAAAACTCTCATGGTTATCCAAGCATATCTCTTCAAATTTTGCCCTTGCAAATTCCATCTATTCACACTAGATTTTATTTATGCAAACTCTTAACACATGCAATATTTATTTCTATATATTATGTTTTTTAAAACGTTGTGTGCTATATATATATATATATATCTATTACGAATTAAATAAGAAAAGGCATATTCTCAATCCTGTTTTTTATCCGCATAAAAAACAGCAATAAATGAACTTAATTGTCAATTCCAATATTTTAATATTAGAAAATAAAAATATACAGGTGTTAGTTTTTAAAATCGATTAAAGTGAAATGTTGCGAGTTGAAAGAATACCTACTTTTAAAAAAAAATTATAAATCTAAATTATGTGAATTTTGACTAATTTTTCAATATTTATTTTAAATAATAGAAGTATCATTTGCTTGTCGAATTTAAAATTTCAATATTAAATATTTACTACTGCACCATTTATTTTTCCCGAAATTTTTATTTCAATATTTAAATTAAAAAATATAAAAAAAATCAGCAGCTTAAAAGACCCATTTAGCACTACTCGAATATGTTTAATAAATTGAAAATCTCATGCGACTAATTTCTGGAAGGGCATTTTTGTGAATTCAACGGGTACGCCGGATTGGCATTGATTTCGAGCATTTCTTATTATTTCATATCTGTCGTTTTCACTGCTGCTTCATTGATAGGAAAATACATTAAAAAAAGGGGGAAAAAATGCCCTACCCCTAATCCTATCCTTTTTATTTCCGCGAATTCGTTCAGTTTATGCTCGGAAGGCGTCCGATTCTTCGGATTCTGACCCCGTGTGGATGCTAATCATCGCCTCCAGAGATCTGAAGGATTCTGGAACCCTATCACAGGTGCATACTAATTATGAAAATCTACCTTCTTTGTGATGCGTTCTGCAGCCTGATTGGATCTTTGCAACCGATTTATTGGTTCTTTCTTGTCCTCATGTCGTCAGTTAAGTGCGGATGTCTAGGTATTGCTGCTTTAGTTGACAGATCTCATTTAAAGTTTTAGGCGACCTTTATAAAATCCCTATTTTTTGGCAAATTAATTTGATCAGACTTACATCGGTTGGTGTCGATGTTAAGGAAGCTTGGGTTAGAATATTTTGTTTTTCTCAGACTTGGTCATATTCAGTTGGTGCCCTCCATCGCTCTGCATTATAATTTGATCGATGATGCTTTCCATTTTTTATATATGTTTTTTTTTTTGAATAATTGGTTACTTTTAAGTACAATTGTGCAAAGGTATTGAGGGAAACCTGTTTGTTCCAAGAAATTTTATATATGTGATAGTTTCTTCTCATGAAATTTTCCTTTTTGGGTTGTTGCTTAATAATTTACAACCCATTTGTGGGTTCGATTTTTGTTATTTCTCCTGCTGTTACTGTTTGTAAGGACCAGTTAGGGTGGTGAGAATATATTACAAGTCAAAATTAGGTGCAAATTTCAGTTCTTAAATAGTAGCGTTTGTTCAATTCTTGATAGGTAATACTTATGCATTTCCAAACAACTTTGGATTTTGTGGGAGTCATCAGGAATGACCCCTTTTGTCTTCACTATATACTGACATATTATACTTGTACACAATTTTCTCTCTGATTGAGTGATAGAGAAACTGAGTATAACCTTGCATCTGATGAGACGGACATTCTATGTGTTAATGATATGCATTTGTGATACCGGAATCTTTTAGGATGGTATATGAATGAATGAGCATGATCCTCTATTTTGAAGTTCTGTCAAATCCTGCTGTATCGTTTTTGGAATTTTTTTTTTAGATTGTTATGAGGAAATTTTTTTTAAGTTCTGTGTTATTTCTTTGAACTTTAATATTTTCTCTTTCATTCATTTTGTTGGAAGAGGAGCAACTTTTGTATCAGTTGTGTGCTTAGTACTGTGGGATTGTTACCATTAGGAATATGTTAATCTCTATTTATCTTTGGCAGGGGAATATAGCCCATGCCACGATACCACTTTGAGGATATGGATGAAATGGCGGAAGATTATGAAATGGGTGATGTAGAAGATGAAATGTATGAAGAATTTCAAGGCAGTGTGATGGGCTATTCAGATTCTGATGATGAAGAATATGGCCCTTTGGTGTGTTTTTATCTACTTCTTCCCTTTCTAGTTTCTCCCTTTAACAGCCCTGTCGTATTTGTAATGCCATCATTCTCATTTCGGTTATCTTTGATAGTATGATCTACTCATCATCATACTGGAACTGCTATCCTATTTGTTATTTAATGTTTTTCCTTATTTCTATGTTTTTTAGAACTCACCGTCTTTGGAATTTTCAGAATGGAAGGGCAAATGATATTTCCTCTGCTCAAGCAAGGAAAGGAAAAGATATTCAAGGAATACCATGGAGTACACTAAGCATTACACGCGAAAGGTACAGACAAACAAGGCTGGAACAGTACAAAAACTATGAGAATGTACCAAATTCTGGAGAAAAATCAGAAAAGGCATGCACTTAGATGAATGAGTAGCTCATAATTTACTAGTGTACACATCCTTCTTTGACCATCCAGTTCCTTTTTGCTGGTTGATCATGTAGGAATGCAAACCGACTGAGAAAGGTGGCATGTATTATGACTTCCAGCGAAATACAAGATCTGTAAAATCCACTATTCTTCATTTCCAGGTGAGCGAATTGTTCCATTCTTGGGCTTGGAACTAATGGCTCCATTTTTCTACAATCTCATGGTCTTGTTGAAATGAGTTGCTGTATTCTGATATCCAATGTGGAGTTTGTATTTTTCTGTTAAATTAAATTAATTTTCTGTTATGCTATCTTTTTGTGGGTTTAACTTTTAATTTAAGCTGGGATACACTTTTTTCATCAATGAATATAGGAAGCAAGCCTTTAGCTATCAATCAATCTGTTCTAATCTATTAATATATAATTTTTATTCAATTGGAGCTATTTTTTTCTTGTTAGGATAGTGCTTCAGGACAGACAACACTTTCGCCATACATGTTATGAATTTTCCTATAGCTATCAGTTTCTTGTAATACAAGAATGATGACAGCTTGATGGTTTTGCATGTGTTACTCTACTGCTTGCCCACATCAAATTCCTGTTGTTTGTACTTTGTAGCACACCTTACTATCTTGATCAACCATCCATAATAGTAGAAAATTTTGGAGTTTACTTTGGATTTCCAATACAAAACTGAAATTTGTGAATTACAAGACGGTTGTTGCTGGCAAGTTGAATATGTCTTTAACGTTTCACCTGTCAGTTATGTTGAGGTGCATCTGTATGAAACCTACCAAAAATTCTTTTCTTCTTTATTTTCTAGGTTGTTTGAAACATTATGTGAACCTATATACTCTTTGATGACCTATAATGCAGAATTAGACTTACTCGACTATATTTTTTATTTGCAGCTGAGAAATTTGGTTTGGGCTACATCAAAGCATGATGTCTACCTAATGTCACACTATTCTGTGCTTCACTGGTCTGCTTTAAACGGGGAAAAAAATGAAGTTATCAATGTTTCAGGACATATTGCTCCATGTGAGGTGTGCTAACAGAATCTCTTTCACTTTAATGTAGCTGATATATTTTAAATGTTTGCTTCCCACTTTAAGGTGTTTTTGAGAATTGAGGTTTTGATTTTTGATATCTGGAATACCTCTCAAGTTATATTTACAAAAATGGCCTGTCTGTCTACAGAAACACCCTGGTAGCTTGTTGGAAGGATTTTCACAGACGCAAGTTAGTACACTAGCTGTGAAAGATAACTTGCTTGTAGCAGGAGGATTCCAAGGTGAACTTATCTGTAAGGTAATCTTCCTAATGTTGGGTTGCTTATGTTTTTCACATGGCTTCTTATTGATGTTGTTTGGTGACTACGTTTGAAATGGATCTGTGATTGTAACTTGGAGATGCGCTGATCATTGAGCTACTTATGTGTCGTGTTATTCTTTAACTAATCGACCAGTTAGTCCTGTTTGTCAAAATATTTTTTAACCATCGATATTGACTCCTACATAAATATGATTAACTTGTTCCCTGGAGATCTCTCTGAGTGCTAAAATATTTGTCTTGGAGTTGATGGTTTATCTCATGGTGATGTTGGTGATCTGATGGAAAAGCCATTATTGAAAAATTGTGCTGTAAAGTTCTTGCAAGAAATTTTGAGCGCAAATGTGGTACATATAGGAATAATTGAAGAATCTTTTTGGGGATCTATGGGATGTTTGGTTCATGAAATCAGAGATCACCATGGGAACATGTCTCCCAAGAATGTAATTTCTGATTTACTGGGAATGTGAGACTACATGTTTAGGTCTTATAGTAAATTGATAAAAATGCTTGACTGCATGTTTGGTTCACATTGTAAATTGACAAGAATGCGAGTTCGAACAAATCCTTTGAAAGGAATGTGATAATAATGCAATTTAATTTTCAATATTGGTGCAAAAGGTGATTCGCTCGTCCTCAATGTCCCCGCCAGTCGGTTCCACAGTCAACACGAATGAGGTAAATCACGGAGAGCATATTGTCCAATCCAGCGCTAGTGTGGTAGGAGGGCAGACACCCTGAAAGGCTTGCAACCTTTGGGGATTGACCCTTGCTCATTGGTGCAACTCTGCTGTTGCGCTGACCACCAGACTCTCCCGTGGAGACCATTTAATTTCCAATATTACTTCTTAACCATATTATCTTAAAAATATCATTTGACTCTATAATATTAACCGCAGTTGGATATTACTTTATTCAATATTTGCTAATATAGTTTTTACATTAACTTTATACAAAAGCAAAGGGCAATTTTATCCTAAGAATCTATTCCCAAGTGGAGGGAAAATAACATCAGATTTGGTGGGCATTACTTTATCACATTCTATGGGAATGTAAGATGTCCACTGCCTTCCAAACCATGCATATTGTTGTCTTGTTCATCATCTAACCAATGTCTAGAGGCCATGCGAACTGTAATTAAGCTGTGCCTCTATATGTTTTCACTGTAGTTGATGGCCTAATTGGTAGTCAGGTCACTTGTCTTGAAATTTTTGAGTCTGCTTTGTGCAGAAGCTGTACTGCTACATCTGATATATTAGATGGTTCAGTATTGAATGTGGCTGGGATTTTGGAACGGGATTTTACATGGTTATTGCATTGTTTTGTTTTTAGCTTATAATTGGATTCACCGATACTGGTCTCAGTGATACCTTTGAAATGGATAATTTGTTTTCGGTGTACACTGATCTTTTTGGTTCACTGTATGACCAGTAATTACTAGACCTACCTCCATCATTATTGATTATTTGGCTCTTCTTTTTGGATATTATTTTTACCACTAGAAGATCTTGATTGAGAAACCAAATTTAAGTTTAAACCTGACATCCTTTTACTGACGAGCTCTGGAATTCTCTTTAACATGCATATAGAAGCAATGTGATTATTTTTGAAGCAAGTGCATTGTCATGTTGAATTCTTGCTACATATATGGTGTGATTTTGGGCTCGATGTTAAATAGTAAAATATATTAATTTATTATAGGTTCGTAATTGCCCTGAGTTTGTTAGGAAGAAAATAATTACCTGTGTGCTAATTTCTTTCTAAGTTGAGCATGTTTATTTATAGGTAAGGGCTGTGCTTGTATTTGTAATTAATTATCTCAAGGGGTTATTTGGCTTTTCGTCTATTGCATATTATTCTAATATTCTTTTCTTTGATATTCAAACAGTTTTTAGATCGGGAAGGAATTAGTTTTTGCTGCCGAACAACATATGACGACAATGCTATTACTAACGCTCTGGAGATTTACGAAAGTCCTAGGTAATCCACATCACTGACACTATGTTACATGTAAGTTTTTTCTGACTATACTGTACATATCCAGTGGGGCTGTTCGGTTTATGTCGTCAAACAATGACTGTGGAGTACGAGACTTTGATATGGAGAAGTTTCAGCTTTGCAAGCATTTTCGCTTTTCATGGCCTGTCAATGTAAGACTAAACTGATTTTGTAAATTATCTAGAATGGGTTAAACCAAAAATTATTATGACACTAATGCATATTCCATATTAATTCAACGTGAGGTGAAATGAATGTTTTAATTAGTTGTTATTGTACCACACTCCAATTTTGTGCTGCTTGCTAACATTTGCATGGTTTTGTATAATTGAGTTCTTACTCATGTTTTTGCAGCATACATCACTTAGCCCCGATGGGAAAATACTTGTCATCGTGGGAGATGATCCTGATGCCATGTTTGTTGATGCTCATACCGGAAAGGTTCGTAGTATCTGAGGCCTGATATTGTTAAGAACTGAGCTGCAGTAAAATGAATGCAACAGACCAAATTGGATGACAAATGCATATGATTCTTATTTATATTTAAACAATAGAATAATAAATGAAAAGTGTTTTGTTTATTTTATTTGGGTAATGCAAAAACTACCACTTGACCTAAAGATTGGAATTACTGTCAATACCTCTCCATTTGAATTTCTTCCCTCTTCCTGCCCATGTGTTTGGGCTTTTGAACCACTAGTCAAGTTTCATTGATAGTTTTTCTTTTACCCTTTGGTTCTCGCAGATTGTCCATGCTTTGAAAGGTCACCTGGACTTCTCGTTTGCATCGTCGTGGAATCCTGATGGTCGAACATTTGCTACTGGCAACCAGGACAAGACCTGCCGGGTTTGGGACGTTAGGAATCTCTCGAAATCCGTGGCTGTATTGAGAGGCAATCTCGGTGCTATCAGATCGGTCCGCTTCACCTCTGACGGTCAATTTTTGGCAATGGCAGAGCCTGCTGATTTTGTTCATATCTATGATGTGGGAAGTGGCTACAACAAGCGACAGGAGCTGGACTTCTTTGGTGAAATCTCAGGCATGTCATTTAGTCCCGATACAGAAGCGCTTTTTGTCGGTGTATGGGATAGGACTTATGGAAGCCTCCTACAATACAGTCGGCGACGGAACTATGCTTACCTCGATGCTATTCTGTGATGTTCTAGTCGGAGAACCACAGTAATCGCCTGTTCTTGCTACAGTGTGCCAAAATTACTGCATATCTGTATGCTTCTACTGAGATGAAGAGAACACGACGGAAAGGAAAATAGTAAGCTGATATTTAGCGGTTTTCTTTGAGATTTGAGTTGTTGAGAGGGACTGCAAGCCTTTATCCTCTTTAATCTCAATAAACTCCACGACTTTTGGAATGTATAAAGAAAGGAATGTATAGATGCCTAGAGAAGGTAGTAGAATAGCGATAATGATCACTTATTGCTGCACTTCTAATGAAATTTTACTCTTCGTTGTTGCTCTATATCATGTTTCTGCCTGGGGCGACGAAAAAAAAAAAATCAAAACCATTCAAACCGATCTTTTATGTAATCTTGTTTGGTATATGCTATAGGTTTTAGTTTCTATAATCTTTTTTTTTTGTGAGTTTAACTGGATTTGGAATGCATTATATTGTAGATGTTTGAAGGAATGTAGCAAATTCTCTGAATAAATTTGATATTTAGTTCGTTAGATGTATTTATGCTTTTCTAAAGAAAAAAAGACGACCAATTTCTGAACGCAAGTCGTTCATATATTTAGTTAATGTTCCTTCTGTAATACAAAGTTTTAAATGACTGTAATATGTTAAAATATGGTATATTGAAAATTAGTAATAATACAATGAGACGGTACCCTATTTTTCTTAATGAGCCGGAGTGGACTTTGCCCAAGACGCAAGCATGTTTATTATTTATTTATTATCTTATCGTGGAATTGTTGCCACGTGAACTGCTTCCGGAAGCTTCCTAGGAGAAAACATGCGCCGCAAATTTATTCATGATTTATTAAAATATTCTTCCGTATCCGTCATCCGACCTCGACTTTACCGGCAGCTGCCCTTATCCCGACCTGGGAAATCCGGTCGTCATCTGCACTACACAATCACAAGATCCAGCATTTGAGGCAGGGTTTCTTGCAATCCATCCACCAGAGTTGGAGTTCCTCTCGCACCGCCTCGCTCAACTCCGTAATTAGCGTAGCTCCATTGCTAAAACCATAATCGATTAGTTAGATTCGACTCGATCTAATAAATCCGGCAGTCGGTGAGGATCTCTTCCATTGGCAAATGACAATTATGGCTCCTTCCGAGAGCCTACGTACGCCGGCGGGATGTTCTGGGCCTGCTCTTAACATGATGAAGCAGGGTGACGCTTTGTAACGACAGGAATTAGGATAAGATATAGAGCAGTTTCAATCTAACTACAGCTGAATAGCTCTTTTCTTATTATTCTACTACCCTTAAAGGGTTTATGAAATTCGCACTTGTAATTCATGGATGACGAGAACCTAATTGTGCAGGTATCTAATCCAAACATCAACTCCATCGGCAGTATCTGGTTTGGCATACTCAAGGATCAGTGGAGCCTTGCTCTAACCATCTCCAAGGTTCTCCTCTTTATCTCCTCCCTTCTCACGGACGGAACCCTGATGACCCCCTCGAGACCATGAAATAATCAGCCCGGCGTGCAAAGCTCCAGCCAATGTAAGAGTTTGACAAGGATCTATATTATATGCGCGTTTCAAGAGACTATTTCTGCGACTTGAATTGAATTGATAAATCATCAAGTCGAACGATAATATCTTTACCGTTGTGCGTGCTAAGGTTCCCTTTTAAAACTGAAAACACGCAGGTCTTGCTGGGAAGACTTAAAGGAGGGCATGGAAGGTATGCCGCGGGCTGATGTTTGCCTGCTTCTTCAAAACAGGCCGCAATGAAACAGGTTAGGGGAAATTGCCAATCGCTAATGACATATTTGGTGCTTGTTTGCAAGCTTGTATCGAGTAATATTATCGATCTGTACTTTGAAGCAGATTTGCTAAATTCTTTGCTGTATTTGTTTTCTATACCTGTTCATGTTATGGATTTGGTTGGGTGGGTTTGATTAGAGAATGATTGTGTAGATAATAGATTGTCCGTGTAAGGCAATCACGGGCCTTTTGACCAAAGGAGAAAGGTGATACTTTACATTAAGCATGAACGAACAAATTTTTAGAAAACAAATCATCAAAACAACACATCCTGAATTTACAGTATCCTGTGCTTGAATCTGCTCATTCAGCTACTCCATGCTTTTGATCACCTCTTTCTCCTGGTCTTGTTCCAGTCTCTTTATGATCTCTTCAAGTAGAAATTCCTCATCTGTATTTAGTTGATCCATGGCGTGCTCAAACTGTGCCAGCATCTGAGGATCAAACACTGGTTCCTCGTCTATTTCATCACCAAATCCTAGCTCTGGAAATGCAAAACTACCGAACCTTGAGGAAATGGAGAAACGGGGGTGCTTCGCTTTGCTTCCTTGTCGAAGCCAGTCCTTCAAGCTCGTATTCTTTGTAAACTCAGCTTTGACTGCTCCAACCCTCTTCAAAGTGGTTTTTTGTTCTGCACTGGCTTCATCTTTGAGCTCGTCCTCCTTGTCACTTCTCTCTTTCACTGCTCCAGCCTCCTTCGAAGTGGCTTCTTGTTTTGCACCGGCTTCATCTTTGAGCTCATCCTTCTTGTCACCTTCCTCCATGAAAGCAATTGAAGCTTCATAGCTTTGCAGCGCTTGTTTTATTTCATCATCTTTCATTATTTTTACTTTTTCCACTGATTTGTCCCTGGTCAAACTCTCATCTTTCACAGGAGTTGCAATCTCAACTTCCAAGTTTTTGCTAATTACAACGAACTTATAATCAACTTTATCATCCTCATCATCTTTAGTCTGAGCGTAGGTGGATTTTTCCTCCCTCGTTTCTTGGTGATGCTCTTCTTTTGCTTCTTCTTCCAAACCATCCCACAATTCCCACGCATTGATGACTTCAACATCATTAGCGCATGATGATCGAGTCACAAATTCCTCAGGCATGATGGTTGAATTCTTTTCAGGCCCTTCGGGCTTAATCATTCTCGACGCAGAACTTGCAGAGCGTTTCTCACCACCACCCTTAGAACTGAGTTCTTCTGGTAAGTTGGAACTCCATTTGATTCTTTGATTAACTTCTTTACTGTAACTCTCTGACTTTGTTAATGACATGGAATAAATACATCCCATTCTTCAATTTATGTGGAACTGAAAAAAAAAGAGAGTGAATAAGTTTCTTTACACGATTGCTATCTGTAACTAAATTTTCTTTTCCCTAAATTCTTGATATCAAAGAAAAGGCCTTTATTTGAACAAGAGTGAAGAAATGGTAGGAAAATCGTTCAAAAAAAAAAAAGGATCATAAAAGAAGTTAAGCAGAAAAGGGGGAAATGAAATTCTCAAAAAACTGTGAGGCAAAGAATCAACAAATTAACCTTAGAGTCTCTTAAAATTCTTGCTTGCTGAAGCTTCCTTTTTTTTGCGTAGAACATCAAGCATGCTTTTGATGAAAGCAACAACAATAACAATGTTGTTTCTATATATACTTATACACTGCAATAAAGAATGATCCCTGAGAATTTCTAATTTTGGCACCCGAGTTTGACTATGAATTTTCTTCGTATATTTGTTCCACGCTTATCCATCCTAGATTGATGCCGGCGGTCACTTTCTTTGTTTTTATTTAGTTGTTCAGATCAATGTTCTGGTATACATGAGCCGTCAGCCAAATAGAAAATACAAAATTATATAGGAAAAGGACTTCTTCCTATTCTTGCTTATCTGAGAAGCGAGAAGAGTTCTGAGTGCCGGTTTTATTCAGGCGTTGATTTTGAAAAGGCAGTACTCGATGATTAGGTTTCTGTATGTTTCCATGGAGAATTCATGTTTGTTTGTTTGCTTTCAGACTTTGTCCATGCAATGTAAACATTGTCAGGATTCGTACTTGAAATGCATTCAATTTGTCTTGAAAAAACCATTTTATCTCTAAAACTATATAACCAACTTTTATGTACAATGTAATGTGGTATATTGTTAATCTTAATGTGCATTGTTGATCGAGATCAAGTGTAAGTGTTCGTAAACCTTTGGGCTTCGATGAAACAGAGTCGTATCCATGTGGAGGCTGTAGTAGTATTCCTTTCTTTTCAGTCTCCTCGAAATGGAATTTAGTTTTCTGAAAATGTTGGCTTCTTCCTAATTATTGCGTGCAATAAACTTGGACCAAATGTCGATCCACTTTGGGCACAAGGCATGGCCTGACCTTTAACTTGTGTATTTAATCATGTCAAGCGAGGTCCTTCAAATTGGTCCCAGTGTTTTCTTGAAGCGATTGCTTGAGTGCCTAACTTTACGTGTGTAGAACAGTATGTTGATGGTTAAATAATCTTCTCAGTTCATTCTACAGCGTAGAGTCAGAAGATTATCTAATTACAAGTGCATCCATATTTCATACATTGCTCCGAATCAGACAAGATATGGTTGAAACAAGGACCATATCCACTATTTAGCAATATACAAGAATTACATAGCAGAGTTGATGAAAGAAGCTGCAAGAACTTTCCATTTGGGCTTGGTCTTGAATCGACCAAGAAAAGTTGTTTGGTAAAAGGCATCGCCTTTCTTTGTGACAATCTTTCTATCGATTACTAGACCACTAACTTATGAAGAGTTTAAGGATCCATCTTCAATCAAGATGGAAGAAACTAGACCATGAGGCATGCAGGAAGCCAAAATTATTCATTTGTCAGTCACAGTTACGTGTAGAAAATCGAAGGGAATAATAAATAAGAAGACAAGTCGGATGGGGAAAAAAGGTTGAATCAGACTCTCTCAAAGTTCCAAAGCATAAAATAGATTGAATGTGTAGTATAAATCGATGCTAGTCACCAGATAGATGGTATGTGAAGAAGGTGAAGCAGCATGTTTTCAAATGTTATATATGTTCAACTTCTATCCAGAGTTAAAATGCTTATGTTTTAAAAATTTGGCATCAAAATATTTTTTTTCCCCTTGAGTCTATCAAAAAGCAACTCCCTGCATACTCCTCTAGCAAACTCTAAACGACACAATTATTAATACAAAACACTAACCACAAGGCATCTAATTCGAAGCACCTAAAGTCAAGGCAGACAGCCCGAGAACAGAGTCATTAATTTGCTAACTCCACTACTGCTGCTTAATGACAACTATTTAATTTTTTTTTTATGAATATTAAAATCTAGGATTGGATTAGTTTAGATCCACTATTAGCTCACCCAAAACTTTGTTTCTTGCTTTCTGTAGGTCTCATTATTGCACGGTGTAATTATCAGACACCACTCATAATTAAAACCACTAGGAATTCTATGAACACGTTATTCTAACTAATTCAGTAATTCCTCCAAAATGAAGAGAACATAATCATCAACATTTCTGAAAAATAATGAAGCTAAATTTTGCCTCTGAAACAAGTACATTACACAACCAAATCAAGAAGAATACAAGGGAAACCAGTTGCATTTAGTTTACTCTTTCCATCTACCACCAATGATCCCCAAGTAAGCAAATATATGGACATTCACGTTGCTTAATTACACACTAATATCAAATTGTACCAATTAATCGAAACATAAATAACAGGCTGCAATAGAAGTAAAGAGGAAGGAGAAAAAGGGACAAAAGAAAAAACAATTGCCTGGCTTTCCCATGTATGCCATGAGCTCTTCATCTAAGGCTCATTTCTCATTGAGATTGTAATTTCACATCCTCCTCCATCTTCATGCCGAGAGGAGAGCAAGGAGAAGAGAAAGTAAAGGAGAAGGAGAGGTAGAGAAGATGCATTGTTTGAAACGGGGGAATTAATTGATTTTTGTAATTGAGATTATTATATAAGATAAGAAACACATAGGAGAAAAACATGGAGGAATTAAAGAAAGGAAGGGTATTCCCAAGAAGATGACGGAGGGCTCTTGTTGACTGCACTGCAGGAGAAGGAGGAGGAGGAGGAGGGGACCCTAAGCACCTGACCTGCCATGCATTTTTTGGGTTTACTTTTACTTCCTCTATGCACATTGATGAACTAGTTTGCTTAATAAGCAAAGTTCTTGTGGTGCAGTAATGACGACTTCTTCTCTGGTTTGCCTTGCCATGCACGGGTCTCGGAGCTCGAAGCTCTGGTTGGAGCTTGGGGTATCCAAACCCGACAACGTGCCATGGGTGCAAGTGGTGCGGGGGACGAGACCATGGCAAGGACCAAGAATGTCCCAGGCTTTTAATTCTTCAGCAGATACAACTGGAGAATGTAAAATTTTGTCACGAAGTAGTCTGCTTCTCCTCGCTCAGGCTCATAATTTGTAGTTAGGTTGTAACTAAGGCTGAACTGGGCGAGTGGGCGAGGATCTATCCTTGCTGGGTCTGGCCTGTGGCAGTGTGGCTGTCAGGCAGTGCTAATCCGATTGGCCTCAGAAAAGCTTAGAAAAGTTTTATTGCTGATAAATAATGATAATAATAATAAATTGCTCGCTGAAATATGTCTGCTTTTCTAGATCTCTTCGTTGAATATTCTTTAAATGATTTCAGTTCAATATTTATTGCTGTAGGAGAACTTAGTTTATGACAGGGGTTGAACATGTCGTGCGCAACAGCATAAACTCTCTCATCTATCTGTATGATGTGTGCTTCGCATGTATAATAGATGGGTTTTATAGAATAATTAAAATCGCATTTCAACGCAGGGAGGCGGTGACCAGCAAACAACGCGGGTTGCAGTAGTTTTCGGCTTTGGTCGTACTCATACTCATACACAGCTGTTATCTACAAAAACAAAGGACTTTGAGCACGAAAACGCATTTCCAAGTCAAACGATGCTTTATCGTGAATATATAAATATATTTTCTCCATGTTGTCATATATAAACAAAGTGCAGAAGGAATTGGAAGCTACCACAAATTCTCTCGCTCTCTCTCTCCCTGCTGTCTATTTTGCTCGAGTCCTGCACTCTGCATCTTCAATCCGTGAAAAATATTTTTTGGTGTTTGGCTTTGGTCGGAGGCAATGGGGAGGAGGGTGCAGGGGTTTTTCTCTGCTACTGGAGTACTGCTCTTGCTACAGCTGAGTCTTGTCATCGCTCAGAATTCCTCCACTTGGTTGACATTGAACGGTAATTTCTTTACCCCTCTTTGGTACCGTAGTCCGTCGAGTTCATGTACTGCAGTGTACAGAAACGGAAAGTAAAAAATGTTTGTAAAACCCTTCATCAGGGGAAATATTGTAGAAAAATACCCTGCTTCGTTTTCACGAATTCTATTGTACCTCGTTCTGTGTTGAGGCAATTGTCTGCTTGCTTTGTTTCAATAGGGCAAGCGAGAGAAATTTCGGGGATTTTCCCTGTTCCCCTTCTATGCGGCTTGCGGCTCTTGCCAAGGAAAGAGAATCCAGTTTCATTTCTAATATTTGCTTTTCTAGATGTAAAATAACCTCGTTCATTCTCATCCTATAAGTTCTTTGGTTAATTTCTTACTACTGATTGCCATGTGAGCAAGTATTTGTCTCTGAACAAAGTGAATCGTTAGGCTAATTTCTTATGGGATAATATCCTCCTTGATCACAATCTTCTGTTGGATATTCAATTTTAAGGAATCTTTTACCAAATATTCTACACCTGAACAAGGATTGATGTTCCATTTATGTTTTAACTTTGCATGTTTTATATGCTAAAGCCAAGCAATTTCCATGTGGCAGGCAATGCCCCTGCAATAGTAGCTAAAGGAGGCTTCTCAGGGTTATTTCCTGATTCCAGTTACGATGCCTACAATCTTGTTTCTTTGACAAGTTCATCTGACACGATATTGTGGTGTGATGTACAATTGACCAAAGACGGTGTTGGAGTTTGTATACCAAATGTGAAGTTGGATAATTGCACTAATATTGCATATTTCTATCCGACTGGGCAAAGCAATTATCTTGTCGATGGCGTGAACACAACAGGCTGGTTTTCTGTGGATTATACCATGAGAGACCTATCAAACGTTAAATGTAAGTGCTAAAGAAGTTTTGCTTATTATTGTCACATTTAACCATTATCACAGTGAATATCCTCAAAATTTAGAAAGTAGGAGCAGTTTTGATCATGTATTATGCACAATGTAGTGAGGGGTTGTTTTCATTCTAGTATAGGATATGTTTGTTCGTTCGGAAGAACATTGGAAAGTCTCATTGTAGAACAAAATTATTAGATTTGAGAATTATGCTTTCTACAGTATAACTTTATCTCGGATCGTGTTGTTAACTTATATCTCTGCAGTAATACAGGCAATTTATTCGCGAACCAACGCATTTGACTCTAACAATTACGGCATACTTGCTGTTGAGGATGTGGTGACAAATTTCAATCCACCTGGCCTATGGTTGAACACACAGGTATAGCAAGGCTTCTAGACATTCATATGCACTCCTCCATGTGATGGTGACTATGCTTTAATTAGTTGTTTTCGATCTGAAATTTTGATGTTCATATCATGCAGCATGATATTTTCTATGCTCAACATAATTTAAGCATGACAACCTATGTGCTCAGTGTGTCAAGGCGTGTTACTGTGGACTACCTTTCCTCTCCAGAAGTCGCTTTCCTGAGCAGCATAGCACCAATGCTTAGCAACAGAAATACAAAGCTAATATTTCGCTTTCTTGACCAAAATATATCTGAACCATCAACAAACCAAACTTATGGTTCGCTGCTTAATAATCTTACGTTCATCAAGACATTTGCTTCTGGAATCCTTGTTCCAAAGAGGTACATCTGGCGAGTAACAGCTGATAATTATATACTCCGCTATTCATCGCTTGTCTTGGATGCCCACAAGGCTGGGTTGGAAATTTATGCAGCAGATTTTGCAAACGATCACTTCTTGAGCTACAACTATAGCTATGATCCGTTAGCTGAATACCTTGCTTTCATTGACAATGGTGTCTTCTCTGTTGATGGAGTGGTAACAGATTTTCCTGCAACTCCATCAGAAGCAATAGGTACCTTTCCTGCTTTGTGCTTGTTAAAGTCTGCATTAAAGAGAATTCGTCTGCTTTATTGCCAGTGAATACTCAGAATAAGTTGACAATTATTGATTGGATTGCTTATGCATGGTCTATCTCTACCATAATTTGAATTTTTGATTGCTTGTTGCCTGCTATATTGGAACTAAATTCACTTATCGAATTGTAAATTCAGAAGAATGATATAAAATTTCATTCTTCATTCATCTGTGTTAAAATGGACAGCTTTAATCAATTAGTACAAGATTCCATGTATGATTTTAGGTTTATATTTATAGATAATGTTAGCCTACTTAGTCCATCCTAATGTCAGTATTGTGCAGGAGACAAATTGTTTTAGTTTCATGCCAAAAATCATTGCTTAAAGTTGTAAAGATCATCAAAGAACTTGCAGAAAGAATCAGTTTTGTGAAATGGTTGAATGTCTTATGAGTGGACCATCTTTCTTTATGAAGATTCCAGGAGTTGAATTACAGAAATAGACCTTTCCAAGTTTTCTGGGCACTGTAACTTCTGCCCCATCTCTATTTCTTAGAAAGTGAACTTGCTAGTATTCAGTAAAGAATTTTTTTCATCAAACAATCATTCACTCTAATCATTTTCTACAAAAACATTGAATCTGGAAACAGTATTTTTGTATTTATAGTTTTAATCCTGAAGTATTGCTATATTTCTATATAAAGATTCTTGTGAGATAGACAATGACTCAAACGAACTGCTCATGTTTGCTGAAGTATCTTAAAACATCTTTTTAAATATGATCAACATTGTATGCCATATTCTTTTTTGACGGATAACTAGTGTTGTTTCATTTTTATATCTTACTGATTTCATTTCAATTCTTGCAGGTTGTTTTTCTCATATAAATATGAGTAATATCAATCATGGTAAGCCTGCAATTATGTTTCAAGCTATTTAGCTAGAAAATAAGTTATTCATCTTTTTCTTACATAAATTCAGTTTATTCTATCTTTACTCTTTTTTTTTTTTTTTTCCTTTCCTGTTCTCAGGCATTCCATTGATTATCTCACACAATGGGGGCAGTGGAGACTACCCAGACTGTACTGATTTGGCCTATCAGAAAGCAGTGGATGGCGGTGTCGATTTCATTGATTGCCCTATCCAAGTTACACGAGATGGAATAGCTATATGTATGAGTTCTATAGACCTGGTAACTGATACTACAGTCACTAGTTCCCCCTTCTCTAATCGCTTTTCCAGTATCCCTGAGGTTCAAGATACTCCAGGAATTTTCACCTTCAACTTCACATGGGATGAAATTCAAAAGAATTTGCAACGTAAGAGTTAATCTTCATGATCATCAATCAATATATGTTTTAATGCTAGATGATTTTTATTGACTGGCATAATCTAGCTGTCTCGAGTACTATCACCAAATACTTTGTCTGTTTTCCCAAACTCTTTCTTATGGCTTTGTATCTTTTACATCAAAACTTAGGGCACCCTTGAGACACCTTTCTTCTCATAAAGAAAGAA
Source organism: Wurfbainia villosa (assembly GCA_025175895.1). Taxonomy (NCBI): domain Eukaryota; kingdom Viridiplantae; phylum Streptophyta; class Magnoliopsida; order Zingiberales; family Zingiberaceae; genus Wurfbainia; species Wurfbainia villosa. Next base: position 891,976 of record JAKLTH010000280.1, read on the forward strand.
CTCAAAATAATATACTTCCTTTTCGTGTGTTGCAGCCAAAATTTCCAACCCATCGTTCGGATATTCGTTTCTCAGAAATCCACGGTATGCTAATGCCGGAAGCTTCATGAGATTATCTGATTTTCTAACTTTTGCCAAAGGCAAGCCTATTGCTGGAGTCCTGATCAGCATTGAGGTGAGAAAAAAAAAATTGTACCCTTAAATGGTCGAGCAATTTAAGGAGATGGAATATTTTATTCTGAAAGATTACCTTGAACAAGTACAACCTCAGCCAAAAACAAAGAATCTACACCAATCAAGATGAGATTTTGAAATCCTGCATACATGAACAATTACTTACAGCCATTTCGATCTAACAAATTTGTTACCTTTTGGGTCTGCAGCATGCTGCATTTATGGTCGAACAATTAGGCTATGGCGTGATTGATGCAGTCATCTCTGCCTTACGAGTTGCGGGATACGACAATCAGACTGCTCTGGAAGTTATGATCACGTCTACCAACAGCTCAGTTCTCATAGAATTCCAAGAGAAAACCAACTACAAGCTTGTCTACCAAGTGGACGAGTCCATTCGCGGCGCAGATTCTACAACATTAGCCGATATTAAGAAGTTTGCTGATGCTGTGGCCATCGACAGGCAATCCATTTACCCTGTATTGGCTCAGTTCATAATGCAGGCAACAGACGTCGTCTCCAAGTTTCAGGCCGCAGGACTTGCCGTTTATGTGTACTTGTTTCGCAATGAATTTGTTGCCCAGCCATGGGACTTCTTCTCCGACGCAACCGTAGAGATCAACAGTTATGTTGAGGGGATAAAAGTGGACGGCATCATCACTGATTTTCCAGCAACTGCCGGCCGTTATAAAAGTATGCACTCTTGGACATCTCACTTGTATACCAATCAGGTTTAAGTCATTCATACGTTTAGATATGATTGTGAATCTTGGGTTATGCAGGAAACTCCTGTAGGAACATGGGGAGTAATGCTCCAAACTACATGTCTCCTATTCAAGGTGGCACTTTGCTGCAACTCGTTGCCCCACAGGCAATGCCACCAGCCCTGGCTCCGATGCCCGTCCTCAATGACTCAGATGTGGTGGAGCCACCTCTTCCTCCTGTGTCCCCAAGGCATTCTCCTGTGTCTCCAGGGCATGCGCTGAGCCCCTCAGCTTTCATTGCATCTCCTCCTTCGCAACTTTCAAATGCACTGCAATCGACGGCTTCAATCTTCACCTCGTTACCGATAATCCTCTTTGCTGCTCTACTTCTTGTCTGAGTTTTGTTACATTTTGATGCTTCTCTGAGGCAAGCTATTCTTTTTGCATGATATTATTATTATTATTATTATTATTATTGTTATTATGTCGTTGGGTTTCAAACTCCTATTCATGCTAATGCGTCACTTGTAAAGTTTTACGCAAATCAGTGTGCCATTCTTGGTCAGAGCATTTTTCTAACACCACAAAGTTCATACAGCTGCCTTTGGTGTTCATTCAAATACGTAAAATTACCAGTCACAAATGAACTGACATCACGATTAGCAATAATTGAATCCAAATCCAAATTGATCAAGTAAAAAACAATGGACAATTCATGCATATCTTGACCTTGTGACATGGCGTGATCAAATTGCAATCGCTACAAGGATTGGTGACTCATCATCCCTATCAATAAATTTGGTTTAGGTTAATCTAGCTAGTGGAGGAATATATTGAACTTAATCCGATTCCTTTAATTTTCTTCCATTATTGGGGTTCTTCCGATGGCTGGATCGTCTCTGAAATCGTCGAGCTTTGCAGCGGTGGATGAACAGAAGACTCCACTTCTTCCTTTCCACCAATCTCCGCCGAGCTTTCACCACCGTTTCCGTTCAGTTCTCACGTTGAAGAGCCTCAGCATAGTCTCCGGCCCTGTCTCATGCACGCTAATCTTCTTCTTCGTCGATGTTGGTGGCCGGCCGTCGTGCCGGAACATGCTCGCGGTGCTCTCGTGGGTGTTCCTGTGGTGGATGACAGAGGCCGTCCCGATGGCCGTCACCTCCATGGCACCGCTCTTCCTCTTCCCCATCTTTGGAATTGCTTCTGCCGACGAGGTGGCGAAATTTTACATGGACGACATCATCGCCCTCGTGCTCGGAAGCTTCATAATTGCTCTGGCCGTCGAGCATTACAACATCCACCGTCGACTTGCTCTAAATGTCACTTCGTTGTTCTGTGGCGATCCTCTCAACACGAAGCTGCTTCTACTGGGTATCGGCGGCACCACTGCCTTCATGAGCATGTGGATGCACAACACCGCCGCGGCCGTGATGATGATCCCGGTGGCCACTGGAGTACTGCAGCGGTTACCCGACGGCGACGAAGTGTGCCCGGAGGTGAAGCAGTTCAGCAAAGCGGTGGTACTCGGGGTCATCTACTCTGCTACCATCGGAGGAATGGCAACCCTGACCGGCACGGGAGTAAACCTCATATTGGTCGGAATGTGGGAGAGCTACTTCCCTGAGGCGGAGCAGATCAGTTTCAGCACCTGGTTCTTCTTCGGATTCCCACTGGCTCTGTTTCTGTTCTTCATCTTGTTGAGCATCCTCTGTTTCCTCTACATCTCCAAGAATTCAGACAAGGAACTGTCAGCTTACCTGGACAGGAATCATCTGAGGGGGGAGCTTGAATTGTTAGGTCCTATGGCTTTTGCTGAGAAGATGATTCTGATTATATTCGGTGTATGTTCTGATTAAATTAATTAGTCGATTAAAGAGAGTGAAATGAAATTTCTCTGACGATGTTTTTCTGCAGGTGCTTGTTGTGTTGTGGATGACGAGGAGAATAACCAATGATGTTCCAGGATGGGGATCCCTCTTCCATGGCAATGTTGGCGATGGCACTGTCAGCGTAAGAAACCTAGTTAATCGAGAGAGTTTGAAATTGAGGGGATTTAGTTTACAACGTTAGTTCAACAACAGGTGCTGATGGCAACCTTCTTGTTCATAATTCCGAGCAAAAAGAACGAGGGAGAAATGCTGATGGACTGGAACAAGTGCAAGAAGCTTCCGTGGAACATCATCCTCCTTCTCGGCGCCGGTTTCGCGATCGCCAGCGGCGTGAGGACCAGCGGCCTCACCGACGTCCTCGCCGCTGGCCTTGACTTCCTGAGGGGCGCTCCCTACTTGGCCATCACACCGGTGGCGTGCCTGATCAGCGCCGCCATCACGGAGTTCACGTCCAACAACGCCGCCGCCACGCTGGTGCTCCCGCTGCTGGTGGAGCTGGCGCAGACCATGAGGGTGCACCCGCTGCTGCTGATGGTGCCGGGGGCCGTCGGGGCTCAGTTCGCGTTCCTGCTGCCGACAAGCACGCCGCCAAACGTGGTAGGGTTCGCGACGGGGCGCATCAGGATCGAGGATATGATCAAGACTGGTGCTGCGTTGAAGATCGCCGGCGTTGTGACTTTGTCGTTGCTGATGCCGACGCTAGGTGAAGGCGGCTTCTCTTCTCCATCCATCACTGATTTACTTACGTAGCTTGCTTGATTTCCTGATGTCTAATTGCTCGTCTGTTTCTTCATTTTTTTTTTGTTTTTGATGAAAGCAGGAGCATTTGTTTTCAAGACAAACAAGCAACCATGATCAATCGATGTCTCAGCGAAGGACAAAAATTTTCCTGCAATTTTTTTTTCTCGTTTCTTATATCAGGAATCAGTTCATGTATTTTAAGGCATCATTTTTTATATAAAAATATTTTAGATATTTATACAGTATTTTTTTTATCCTCAAGGGTGCATTTGATCCAGATATAATATATAATTTTGGTAATGTGATTATTAGATAATCATGTTACCAAGATTACGAGGAATAAAATATTATCAAATATTATTTGGTTCAATCTAAAATAATGTCGTTAAAATTTTTTTATTTGGAGGTTTTAAAGTATCACATAATTTAACATTTTACTATATTATTCATTCGATGGTTTAATGGCGAGCGATTGATCGTTAACCGTCGATTGGTCGTCGGTCGTCGAGCGGCGATCATCAATTGGTTGGCGTTGGTCGCAATCGACGACGGTCGACGGCGCGGGGTGGCCGACGGTGATGGACGATGGATGATCGGTGATCGATGATCAATCGACCGACGACGACGTTCGATCGACAACGACGGCTGGCTGACAACGGTTGGTGGGCAACGGTCGATCGGTGACGACCGATCGCGACAGAGACGACCAATGATGACGGAGACGATCAATAATGATGGCGATCGATTGGTGACGACGATCAACAGCGGTGGCCAATCAATGACCGACGACCACAATCGAGCGACGACCAACGATGGCAGATCGATAAATCGGTAACTGACAAACGACAACTAACTAGATTGTTATTTTCCATAACAAAGGAAATATAAAAAAATTAAGCTTTTTGAAAGTTTTTCAATTTCCTTATGCATAATCTTTTCTTGACGTGATATGATATATCGAGTATTCATCGTGATTTGATAATCGTTCATATCTTAAATCAAATAAAATTTTTATTGATAATTTTAAATGGATAATCAAAATTAAGAAGAATAATTTCGAATCAAACCCACGTTGAAATTAAGGCCGGATGAAAATTGGCGGTTTGCAGGAGGATGGAAAGCAAAATTAAGCCTTTCCTAAAATACAAGTCCTCGAAGTCAATGAGTCAATGCCTTCCACTCGCCTCTGTCTTCTCTTCAATAAACGAACCCGAAAACGTATCCAACTTATCTTCTGCATAACCACAACCGGGGCCCACGCCCATTACAGTGGTGTCTGTTCTACCCAGCTCATCGTCGGTACATCAAAATCTCAGGTCTTTTAAGCCGACCAGCTCAGCAGTGATTTTACCCTTGGCCGAGACATTAATTACACAATGGAATGACAACGCTACCACTCTCTGAATATTTTCGTAATTATTATCATATATGAGGGCAATTTCCTGGAGAGCTTCGAACCCTAGTAAGTAAATTTAGTAAACGATCTCCCACCTCTTACATCCTCGATTCCGATCGCGTTCTCTGCTCTTCCAGCGATGCCGAGAAGGTGATGCCTTTTGCCTTTCGTGCCTATGTTCGCATCCAATCGAAATATCGTGGCTGCCAATCTTTCTTCATCATTTTTCCTTTTTGTTCTCTGATGCGCCTTCGAAGCGTTCTACTTTTGTTGTTGTTGTTGTTGTTGGATTAGATGGGTCTGCGCCTCGCTGCGAAAAGATTGCAATCATGTTTTTGTTGTTTTTTTACAATATTTAGTGTGTGGTATCTGGTTAGTTGTTTTGATTTTGGAGGGTGATCGGATGATTTCGCTAGCTTTCTTGAAATTGTCAGGGTGTTTGGTGTCCCGAATGTTCGTGACATGATATGTTGACCATACATTTTTGCATGAAATGTTGGTCTTTATGAGGTAGGAGCTTTTCCAGGTGAAATAGTTGGATGCTCTAAATATGATTGATATTATAGTTTCTTATGAAAAACTAAACCTTGTAAGTTGATTTTCCTTATACGATGGATATTGTGAATTTTCTTCAAGGTTCAATATAATGGTTATTTCAGGAATTTAACCATTAGAGACATACATATTTCAAACCACAAGTAGAAAAAAGTGGATGATAATGGAGATGGGAATCAGAAGATTGTTGAGTCGAACTTTGCTAAGGTCTGCATCCTTGTGGGATTAAATAACTTCTAGGTTCGGGATAAATCTGATATGGGATTCTTTCTCCACCCTTTACTAGGAAAGGAATTGAGGAATGGTCTCAGCATAAAGCAGGAGCCTATTACTATTTTGATGTTTAAGTTAGTGAAAGGAGTTAAGACCATGTCTGAATCAGAGAGTTTGCTACAATATAGAGTTTCTTCCTGCAAGCCTCTTTTGGATTGATCCATTGTTATAACATGTTAGCCAATTGGTCCCTTCAGCATTAGATATGACTTGATGAGATGGAGGTCTCCTCTTGTAAAGGTTAAAATTTGTTGGTTGGTGGACATTATAGCTAGTCATCTTGCCAGCGTTCAGCTGCACATGGGAACTATCATCAAGACCAACAAAGGTGCCTGAGGCTGGCATTCTGCTTCCTACCTTTGAGCATCCATTCATGTCCATGTCCAACCATCATTTGGTCCGAGTTTATCAGACACGAACTGACGCCAGTATAAAAATTTTCCTACTTATATTGGCAAGGTATCTAAGCATTGTTTTCAGCATTCTCATTGGAATTATTATTACCATTTAACATGAGAAGTAAATGGGTTGAATACTAGTCAATTTTTGACCCTGGAATAAAGCATGATTAGCTCCTACTTATAGAGTACTAAAGTAGAGTGATAGTTGGCATAGTCTAAGGTTAAGGCTATAGAAAATTGCCAAATTTAAAACATAGCAGTTTTATGTTGGATTTAAGTTGATCTCATAGTGTCAATAACTAGGAAATTTAGATTTTCTTTATTAATAAGCATATTAATGTTTAACCGTTCGCAATATTGCTGATTGGGGGCTAGATTATGGGAATCCTATCCAGTTGCAGGAAGGAACCTTCTACTAATCACAGTGGACTGTGAAGTTCAATATGGAATTTGGAACTAATGTCTCATTTTGAACCTCCATAGCGATTTGTTCTTGATTTTCACATTGTTGGTTAACTGTAGCTATTTCTCAGGCATGTGGTGTTGTGGTTTTCCATGTCTATTTTTAAGCTTTGAAGAATTAGGGCAGTTGATCTGTGAATGCTACAATTGTAACATATGCATAATAGATATTCTTTAGTATTGGTGTATCATGATTATTATATCCTAGTCAATTATGTGTCTTTCTATATGTACAAGTCATTGTGTCATAAGTTTGCTTACTATCACCTCAGCACGGTTGTAAATACAAAGGTGTATTTTTGTTCTTTCTTGAGCACAGGGTTTTGTGCAAGTACTTTGCATGCGGAACATGCTTGAAGGGCGAGAGTTGCAATTTTTCACATGATTGGAGGCAACAGCCTAACAAAGTAGGTTACCTCAATAGTTTGTTCCTATGTTTTCAGACTAATTTCTGGTCCTAAGGTGTGTAGTGCAATGATGTAAATCCTTTTCTCTGTATTTATGCTTGCAGGTATGTACCTTTTATCAAAAGGGACTCTGCATCTATGGCCAAAGATGTAGATATAACCATGTCATAGTTTCTGGACATGAAACTTCTGTAGCAGCATCCTCGGAATCTTGCTCTCAAATGGAATCAAGTTCTTCTCAAGATGTTTTTCCATCAAGAGATTTAAGGAATCGAGACACCAGTCAAGATTTTACTATTCCAACTGTTTTGGCAGCTTCAAGCCAATCTCATACACCTCACGAAGGTGCACAAAACCAGGCGATTAGTTCTAATGCGGATATCCATGTTTCTGCTCATAGCAGGGCATCTGATCTACCACTTTGTTCCCTTATTTATGTTGGTAGTTGTCCTCATGGTGAAAGTTGTCATCATATTCATGGAGAGTTGTGTTCTATTTGTGGTAAACATTGCTTGCATCCATTCCGACAAGAAGAAAGGGACAAACACATAGAGTCTTGCCAGAGAAACAAGAGGCTTCTTGAAACTTTGAAGTACAGTAAGGAAGTAGAATGCAGTATTTGCCTAGAACGGGTACTCTCTAAACCCACAATTGCTCAGCGGAAGTTTGGAATATTACCAGAGTGTGATCATCCATTCTGCATTGAATGCATTCGGAATTGGCGTAGTAACTCTCCTTCTTCTGGCATTGATTTGAACACTGCATTAAGGGCCTGCCCTGTTTGCCGGCAGCATTCATATTTTGTCATTCCCAGTACAACTTGGTTCTCCACTAGTGAAGAAAAACGAGAGATTATTGATAACTACAAAGGGAAACTCAAGTATGCCAATTTGATTTATCTGCATGCATGTTCAATTTATGCTTATTTGCATTGGCTGGGCATTTTTTGTTCATGAGTATCATAATTTTCAAGTTTTTATGCTGGAGTTCTGTCTTTATGTATATATATATATATATATATATATATAAATTAATAGTTCTGTAAATTCCCTTGTTTTCACTGCATAGGAGTTTAAAATTAAGTGAATGATAGAACATGTTTCTGAAATTCATCTTGGCTTAATCTTATATTCTTATGTGGAAACATCGGTAGCAAAATTTTCTAGTTAAAGTTGTAGCTCAGAGGCTCATAACCTCAAAGTCTACCTTGCCATATCATTGGTAAAAGATAATTATTTGAATATTCCCAATATTGCCTACAGAACCTACTCTAGTTCTAGATCTGAACTGCTAACAATTACTCTGTTTTCTGTGGCACCATTGTTTAGTTCCATATTAGAATTGTGGGCTAATCAAGGGAATTTGTAGGGTTAGATGAGCGAGTTAAGTTTAAATTGGGTTTAAGAGTATTTGCCAAGTGCTTGAGCTTAAAAAGTTTATGGGAGTTTTCTCCTTTGCTTAATATTTTTGTTGTTTTGATATTTTCCTTTGATCTTGTAAGGGTATGCATGGATAGAGTTGGAAACCTTTGTTTTTATCTATCTAGATTGAGACATAATGATTTATATAAAAGGATTGCAGAGTTGGTATGATTTTGTAAGAACCATAACTGATTTGGGTCACTGCATCCAAAAGTCGATGGGATGCCTTATCAAAGCAAACACAAATAAACGGTTAAAACAACCGCACTGGATTAAACTTAGATATCTAACAGTAACTTATATCACCCACTCCCCTCACATAACAAATTAGACCACAACAAACGAAGGAGAAATATAATACTCTTGAGTTGTTTAAGTATGGTACTTGTGCATGATCCGATTGATCTCTCTTATTTTAAACTAGGCAAAATTACCTGTGACCTTGAAGTTAATCTGTAGGAGTCAATTTGGAATTTTGTCCAGTGTTTGTCGAGCTCTTAAAAATAAGGGGACCTTGTTTGCATGCAAATCAACTTTGAGTTCCTTGGTAGATTATTTGCCCTTTAAACTCTTGACTATACTTTTTGCTCACTCTGTTGCAAGTTATTAAAACTTAGCCTCGGAAGGAGCTTTTTTATTCTTACTTCTGGTTAATTAATTTCTCCTAAAATCTCTCCATTGTTTTTTGTACCACTGTTAGTTACAAAATCATGTCATATTTGAACTAATTCCTTTGCAAATCTCATTATACAACCACAAATGAGTCTGATTAGCCTAATTGTGGAAACTATCCTTATGTTTATGCTCTTCCTTTGGCAGGTCAATTGACTGCAAATATTTTGATTTTGGAAATGGAACATGCCCCTTCGGGCCTATCTGCTTCTACAAGGTAATAACCCTCGATTATATTTTCTATCACATTAGTGTTCAATGGATTGCTTTTGTTATCTTCAAAAATTTTTGTTCCCAACGAAGCATGGAACTTCTTGGTGTTTTTTCTGTGATCTTGTATTTGCAATTCATCGCATACAAAAAAAGTTTGATACATTTTACAATAGAAAGCTTAGTAAACTTGTGAATTCTATGTTCAGCGAACAAAGATGGAAAGCAATGTGCAATCAAGTTTGCAGAATAATGATTAAAACTTAGAGGGTTTTCTAAGTTGTTGGATCATGTCTTAGGTATACTTTTTTTTTTTTTTTTTTTTTCAAAATTTGAAATCTTTACATTCATAACTATGAATTTTTATTGTTTAAAGACCTTTTAGAATCTAAAGTTTTCAGGGTAATCACATCATTTTTTTTTTTAAAACATGATGCAAAACTCAATATATATTGTCTACCAATACTCAACAATCTAAAGTTTATCAGTCTAAGCTTTTACAGGTGCAGTCAACAAACTATACAAATTTGTCACTTTCTGAATTAATATTACTGTTGTGATGTTTTGTAGTTCTGGATGTAATTGTCAGTGTTTGAGTTGTTTTGGTGACTTTGGTTCATGCACCATGGGTTTGAGGACAACAATTTTTATCTTTTGTTCTTGCGTTTTGATTTGTTAAATCAAACTAAAATATTAAATACCACATTCAGAGTTGTTTTTATTTCTAACATTTTACTTTTGGGTATCATTTATTTAATTTGATTGGCTGACCACTTCTCCACTTAAGTAATGGACCAGTCTAATACATTTATATTTGAACACATGGTGGTTTGGCTCTTGCTGCACTGATGATATTTTTTTTTTTTTATAGATTGGAACGTATTATCATGAAGATTCATCATCATTTATTTTGTATCTTGTATTTTGTTTATGTTCCTTACTTAAGACCAGCAATTTATGTAGTGAGAAGCAAATTGTTGAGTGATTATATATTTTGATATCTTCAAATTATGATTAAATCGGGCTTATATCGGTGGTATTTACTTTTTCAGCACACTATTCGGCCAAATGCAAGCAGGCGAAATCCTGATAGGTCTAACAGAGATAGGCCTCGTCCACACCGGTCCAGACAACTAGTGGAGGAAGTTGACCGACTTGTCACCGACTACGAGTTAGCTAACCTTGCTGCCATCTTAGATTTTGATGAGGAATTGGAGAATCTTGAAGATGATGATGATGATGATGATGATGAAGATGATGATCTTGGCAATTTATTAGCAATGAGATTCCTTCTTATGCAGATGGACGAAGAAGGTACAAGTGATGAAGATATTTAGCCCCATTGTGCATCCTTCCTGTTTAGTCACGGGGTAGGGTTTGACCATCAGTTCATGTTTCCAGTGGCACCTCATTTGTTTCCTATTTTGAGCAATAACTATACCTGGATCATTTGTGATGTGCTGCTATATTCCTTGTTTCGCAACAATCAGCAATCTGGAAAAGAATTTAGATATGAGAATTACTTCTTTTTATTAGATTGCTTACCAACAAAACAGGTTCCATGGCATTCACGTAATCCAATACATAAAATATGTTTGGTTGCTTCCCACATTTTCCTGCCTAATCTTTTATTTGCATCTTACCGGCCTCTAGGGCTAATCAGTACAAAGGAATTTGTGTCAATTGAAATATTAACGATTAATATGATGATTTTATATATTTTTTTATTTACATATCTAAATTATCAACAATTTTACAATTTTATTTTTTCATGAATTCGAGGATTGTTAATATGTTTAAAAAAAATGTTATATCTTTATGATCTCTCTGAAAGTCAATTTGGTGGAGGGAAGGAAGAAATGAGAATAAAAAGTCTGGAAATGATAATTAAATTCTTGATTGCAATTTTATTTTATTTTTATTCTCTGTTGCTTGGTAAGTGTCTCGTAACTTTGTGGGATGATAATTTAAATGTTGATTTCCCCCAAAGTGTAAAGATATGATATTGACTTTGCCAGTTCATCAAACAAGCTATTTTATCGATACTACGTATATAACATAAAGTCCACTTTGAGTTTGATAGTGGCGTTTTTATTTTGTTTTATGTTTTTTTTTTTTTTTACTTTTTTCATCTCGGCGTATTTACAGTGCTTTATAGAATTTCAAAATAACTAAACCATCTTCAAACATTTCAATTTTATCATACTTGCCCTTTAATTGTTGGTGTTACTGTACTTGAATTTCTTAGAAAATATGGCATAATTGCCACGTTAATTATCCATCTAATAAATTAATGATAATCGCTAATAGTCGATGCTCTCGCACAACATATTGCACATCATTTCAAATTTAAACTTAAAAACTCCGGTTTAAAAAAAAAAAAAATGTAATCTTCAATCACCATCTCCTTACACCTAAAAATCCTCCTATCTCCACTTCTTTTTCACTAGAAACAAAATTTGTATGTAATGTGAAGAAAACTATGAAAAAACACTTAGTCCACATCAATTAGAGGGTTATTGCACTCCTGATCATGCTTACGATGTCTTCAACTCTTCATTCGATATAAGTTATACATCATGATTAAAATGATGTCTTCATAATTTTCCTTAGAAGATATAATATAATAAACTATGAGTCAATTTCTTTTCAACTATAGTTAGTTGAGAATTGACTAGATCTTTATCATTTAATTCACGACTAGTTGAATCATTTTCTCTTCTTCCATTACAATATGGGGATTAGATTTAACATAGAGAAATGTCGAGATGTTGGTAATTCAACTAAAATGGATGAATAAACAATAAAGTTCATTTATTTACTAGTCAGAAATTAAATTGCTAGGACAATGTAACAATTATTCACTCTGAGGGCCTTCTTTTCGAGAGGGCTTCAATATAGCTTCAAAATTAAGTCTTATCTTATATCGATACAAAGCAACATTTATGATGATCACGATATGATATTAATATAATTATCTGTGATTTTAAATTGATTGATGGGATATTAAAGATGAATGAATATTTTTTACACCAATAATATAACATTAACAAATCAGATAGAAAGATTTGTTGGTCGACCAAAATGAAAATATTCCGTCCATCTTGCAGAACCAGAGAAAGAGAGAAGTTTGAAAAAGAAAACAACGGAAATCCATCAAATTCCACGCCTGGTCTCGTCTCTCCCCTGCTTCGCTTTTCTCAACCAAACTTGGCATTTTGCACAACTGAACGTGGCTTCCACCCATCGCTTCGCCATTCCTCAAACGCCGCTTCGCCCTTCCTCTCCTCGCAAACAACTCCCAACAATGGCGTTTCCCTCGATTCCTCACTCCTATAAATCCCCTCCCCTCCTCCCTCTTCAGGTCTGCAGCTTCAAGAGGAAAGGAGAAGCAAAATCCCATCTTTCTCATCTCCTCCCTCGCTTCGAGCTCCTAGCTCGCCGCCGGCGCCGCCGCTGTCAATGGAGATGAGGAAGATCGCCTGCGCCGCTCTCATCGTCGCCGCCGCAACCACCACCGCCCTCGCCGCCGAAGCGCCCGCCCCCGGCCCAGCCAGCGCCTCCTTCGCAGTCAACCCCGCCGTCGGAGCCGCCATCGGCGCCTCCTTCCTCTCCTTCTTCGCCTTCTACCTGCAGTAACCTCAACCTCCGGCGGCTCTTGATCAGAGAATAACTGCGCTTATCGTTCATGGTTTTGTGTTAATTCTTTCGTTGCGTGCTGTGCGCGTTTATTTCTATGATCGATTTGATCGCGACGCGAGTGTGAATCATTTTTAAATGGGATAAAAAAAGTAATCTTTATTTCTTGCTTTGTTTGTCACTTCGATTCATCATACTTCCCTTGCTTGGATGGTGTGTGTGGATGAATCATGTTGTTCCCACGGAATGATGCGATGGTAAAATAGAGTGTTGCTTGTAGAATAAATAAAGGTCTAAAATCTCTTCTGATTTCCTATCTCTCTTGAATGGGGCATACTACCTTTCCCTTCTTTCATATGCCTCTCGAACTGGGAACTTTTGTGCGCAGACATATTGTCTAAGATGGGTTGTGAGCTTGAAGACGATTTTTGACTGCCCTCCTCCTGAAGTTCTTTCTCAGTTGCAGGCAGAAGCTAGGTGCTCCGCCCAGAGGTTTCACATTAGGCTAAATAGTTGTTTTTCTGTTTCAGTTTTTCCACCAAAAAAAATCGCCCTAAAGGAAAACTACTCCCCAATGGATCGAGTTATCTCATTCCTGGCTTTTGTGTGAAAGCTGTAAATCCCTCCACTTTCACAAGTGATTTCAGCCCTTCAACTCTGAACTCATGTGAAAAAGAAGAATAAGAGGAGAAGTGAGCCAAAGGCAAGAGTCATTCATGGCATGCTTTTCCCAGGAGTGAGCGCATTGGTGCGGAGACGAGTGAAATAAATGGATCCGTTTAAGATTAAGAATCTCTTGCCACGGTCGAAATAAGCGCTGTAGGAAGCAGGGCTACTAGAAGCTCATATCCGGAAATCTCCGACATTTACCAGGAAAAGCCCGATCGGAATGAATTGATTCTCTTCCCACGGTAATATCAGATAAAGGTGGTAGGCTAAGCCCAAAATTCCAGCTTTATTGAAAGGAGAGCCTCTTTCTTTCAGAACCTCGGGGAATAAAGTAAACTTGCCTCTATGCCTTAGCCCTCTGGCGTCAAAGCCTCAGTCCTTCGATCAAGGAGTGAAGCTAAGTTCAAGCTTACAGGACTAGCTGGCATTCGCTTCAAGTATCTTTATATAATAAATTCTTTCTTTTATTTGGTCAACAATCTACGAACAGGGCAAATGTCAGTTTTTCTCACCAGGGATAAGCAGTAGGAGTACGTCGGGATATAAATCCGGGGCAAGAAAAGTTGAATCCAGCTAACTATGAAAGACTCTTTTTAAGAGAAAGATAGTCACTTCGCTTCTCGTCAATCGTATACGTCCTATAATCAGGAAAAAAAGAAAGAAGCCATTTTGAAGAACTCATGTAGTGATCGCACAAATGGATCAGGACCCCTTTTCATCCCCGAGGAATTCCATAACAGAATTCTTTCTATACTCGAGAACCCGATGTATATCTCTGGAAAGGGCGATGCTGGCACTGATAAGGGAAGATTTACGTCTGGCTCCAACATGGTCGGAAGAGGAGCTAGCTCAGATTTGGAACACGCTGGTGATGGTTCCAACAGGCCTGAATCCAAGACGATTTCTCCACCTTCTTCCTCATCCAAGCGAAATTCCAGCTCCATCATCTCCAATAACAACCAGATGGTATCCATAAAGCCATCTTCAACGCGAAATCGAAGCAGAAGCCCCGATAGGAGCCCAATTTCCCCTGATTCTATCAACATGAAGGAAGTCTGTCGTCTGCTCGATGCCTATTCTCTTCCGTAGGCGAAACGTAGGGGCAGACCTTTGCCTAGTTTCAGTAATATGCCAGACAAAGCGGCCTTTCAAACCAGTTCCAGGCTGTGATAATCCATTGGGAGCAGAAGGAAGTTGTAGTTCATTGCTCTGGTTTCTGGATTCATTGAGAAGAAAGACGTGGAAAGGGACTAGACCGCAGTTTACCATTCTTTTGAACCTCCGCTTAATAGCCTGCAGCAGAGTTTAATTAAGGTATCCCCCTTCCCTCTAGGCTAAGTGAACTAGTTAGGCTTGAAGCGAAGCGATTCACCCGAAGAGAAAGAAAGAACCAAGCTCGGTGTGCAATCGGACATCTTTCTCTTTCTCGTGATCCCTTCTGTCGAATAGGGTTCGAAGGGTCTGTGGTTCTTTCCTTCGGAACCTCGCCACTTCTTTCGCCGACCCTATCTACCTCCTTTTCGGAATACCAGATCAAGAGATGAATTAGCGGATCACAGGGCTAAGTCGAAGCATGCCTGAACCTTCTTTAGTTTAGTAGTGAGCCGTACCGAGCAGCTCCTAGCAAGGGCTTCAAGATCATGGTAACCCGCATTTTCCTTGGGTACGAATGTAATGTTCAAAGCTGCTTTCTCTAGACACCATGTAAAAGATCACTGACGAGCTCAATCTCTAAGTGTAAATTTTCAGTTTCATCCTCTTTATTTTATTTTGATGAGCCTGAGATCATAATCATATGGGTCAACAATTATCATTTCTTAGTTACAGAAAGGCCTTCTCAAGGAAGTAAGCCAAAAGCCACTCATCTGAGCCAGCGGATTCTCATTCTGCTGTGCCGGTGCGCAAAGCAAGCACGCTTAGACTGCGATGTGCAATCTTTGGTCTGCCTATCATTGTCCATTAAGGGCTCACTCCGCTAGGCAAGAGGACCACTACTGGGATTATTCAACTACTAACTGATGACCAGGGGACTACTCTGGTTCTTCCACTACTGATATTGACCGACCTGCTGAGAGGATAGCAGCAGTAGAAAGAAAAAACCAACCATCGGATTCAAAGAATAAACCTTTCTTCCATAAACCTAGGCAAGACCAGAAGTTTCCCTATCTGCAAAGGCGCTGGAAACAGGTCGAAAGTAGGGCGGAGGGTGGGCTTTAGCACGGTTTACTGAGACTGAGTTCGTCTTATACTAAAATAGAAAGAAGTTGGTTTCTGGACAAGGTCCTATCCTAGGCTTAGAGCTGAGCTAGACCCGCAACTGACTTCGGAATGATTTAGAGAGCTGCGAATCAGGCTTTCGGAGTGGTGGCAGGCAGGGCAAGAAGATAAAGTTCAATCTGACCCTAAGCAGATGCTTTTGACATCTTTCTCGCATCCGCTAGGTGTTAAGTTGAAAAAAAAAAAAAAAAAACCTTTCTCTCCCCCTCTTTATTTTCCCTGAACCCAGTCATCTTTGAGCCCCATACCTAAGCACGTGCATCCCATGTGTCTTGCACCTCGAGCCTCGTGCAACCTTTCTCCCTTCTTTTTCTTTCTGCACGAGCACCCCTCACCCCAACCCATTCCTTCTCCTTCTATTTTCTTTCCTTGTTTTTCCCAGCCTCCTTCCGACCACCAACAACAATGGGTTTTGGCTACTACAAACATTCATCGGAGCTAGCCATAGCTTAAGCTGCTGCCTTTCTTCTCCCCTTCTCAAGCACAGTGAAGAGCAGCAACCTTTTTGTTTTCTAGGGTTGTCTTTTCTTGTCGCCGGAGCTCACCAAGACTACTGACAAAGAGGGTAAAAGTTCCCTTTTTACTTTTTTGTTATATTCTTGTCCAGTTTAACACAAATCAACATGTCCAACCATGCCATTTTGATTTTTCTATCCATTATCTCCACGAGAGCTATGTATTTGTGATCAAAGAAACACCTTCAATTTTCGTTGGCCGAACAGGACGTACGAGGCAATTATTTTGGTTTATTAGATTATGTTTGCTTAAAATTGGTACATTTAGTTGTGAAGGAGTAGTTAATGATGAAATGATGGTGGGATAAGTAGTAGAGGGCTCGTTTAGAAACGAGATAGTGAGAAATAAAATGGTCAATTATTTTCAAGTCTAGATAATATTCAGATTTTATATTATTTCTGTTTTTTTTATATGTTGAACATTTGAGTTATTTCATAATTTATTTGTAGATACTAGTTCGAGCGGAGCTCGGTGATCGACCGAGATTCGACGACTTTTGCTGTATATAGAGGTGGGTACATTCGATCCTTGGACTCTACATGTTCCTTGTGCATGAATAAATAAGATAATTGATTTTATTTATATTTGTATAACTGTTTTCAAAATTAGGGATAAAAATGGTATTTACAAATAGCGAAATGGGTAATAAATAATTAAACTGATGGAGGGTAAATAATTGATATTACTTTCTGTTCATATGCGGGTTTTATATGGGGTAAACACGGGATGGGTTGTTTTACAAATTTTAAATGGATATCCCTACTCTTCCGTTGATACTTCATGCTTATATTGCTGACCTTCCTTACTCATGATTTTTTCATCTGCTGATACTTGTACCTTTTTTTAAAGATACAATATGTAGATATAAATTTTATGTTGGTGATTAAATAACTTGAATTAGGTTGATTATGCAGATTTATCATAAGTGTACATATAGTTGAACAAGTTTGATAATGAATTATATTTTAATATTAAAGAAATTACGGAGAAAAAAAAACTAAAAGTGAAAACCTTGAGCCTGACTTGATACTGCAGGCACCGACGCCTATCTTTGTTATGGTAGCGTGTTGTCGCCCGCGGTCAGCATTTTATTTGCGCTTCGGCGCCTTGTTGTTATCCCTCGTTGTATTCCACCGGTGATGAGGCTTTTAGCCTATACGTCAGATGACGTTATATACACTCTGATGATATTGGCTCCAGTTATTCACTATTTAGTTGATTTATCGATTTAGTTGATTTATCGATTATTGTTGATCTATCAGTTGTAGTTGATTTATCGAGTTTACATTATTGATAATGTCTATAAAGATGATATATACATATATATGTATGTATAAGAACTTGGAACAAGTTAAAAGACTTAAAACAAAAATGAAAGAATAAATTGAAATTTACAAGCTCCTTTGACCTCTTAAACAAGATTAAATTCATGCACATCTTTCTTTATTACCCGCTTAGCAATCTGTGCTAATGTCTGCTTTCTTTGGCCTCCAGTTTTGCAGACTCGAGCACCCTTTTGATAGTTCAACGATTTTTTGCATATAGAGTTGCTCAGAGATATCGGTCTACCATCTTCCCGGTTTGGTTTTATTTCGATGTATTTTGTTTAGTTTCATTGATTTTCTATTTAGATGTATTTTCAGCTTATGTAGAAAAATCTATCTTCATTAATATAGACATTTTATGGAATTTTTGGAGTTTCTTCTATTATATGGTCCTTAGATTCCCTTACATACATGTCACCGAGTAGGGTACCGAACTGACACCCTCGGGGCGTGACAATTTAGTGGTATCAGAGCCCAATTTCGATTTCTCGGTGGATTTTGTGTCTTGGATCTTTGTTTTGTTTTAATCCGGAGATTTATTTTGAACAACAAGAGATTTAAATGTGAGACAATTGATATCTCTGAGCTATAGGATTTATGAGTCTTTTATTGCTGTTTTAAATTTCTTTTGATTATAAAGGGTTATAAAATTTTATTTGATTTTGTAGGCAATGCCACGTACACGTGGTCGGGGTTGGGGTAGTAGTCGTGCTCGTAGTCGTGGTCGTGCAGGCCGACGTACCCCTGGCACTCAGAGAGGTGATCATGGTGTAGACGAGACACCCATTCACCTACCCCAGTCGGTACCAGAGACACCTGTAGTTGATCCAGTCATTTCCACGACATCCAGTATCATGGACAAAGCTCGTATTCCTCTGCTTGCTAGTTCAGCTAGGGATCGTTTTACATTATTCCAAGGAGCCACCGACCCTTGGGAGGCTCGAACTTGGTTAGATGATATTGAGGGTACCTTCGAGTACATGTCCTGTTCAGATACAGAGAAGGTGGAGTTAGCCGCCTATCATTTTCGAGGACAAGCATCCACCTGGTGGAAAATGCAAAAGACCATTTTTGGGGATCAAGTTATCTCTTGGCAGTCGTTCAGAGAGGCATTTGAAAGACAGTATTTTCCTGCCGCCTTTTGTATTGCTAGACGCCAAGAGTTTTTGAGTCTCAAGCAAGGCGACCGAAGTGTGATGCAATATAATGCAGAATTTAGTCGACTTGCTGAGTTTTGTCCCCACTTGATAGCACAGGATCATGACCGTATGATTCAGTTTACACAGGGACTTGCGCCATATATTCGGATTAGGATGTCTGGGTTCCCTGTTGCTAGTTATCGAGATGCACTTGACCGAGCTATATTCATTGAGATGACTCAGCAGCAAGTCTCACAGGAAAGGGAAGCTAGTCACCCGACCTCACACCCTAGACAGCAGAATCGAGGTCGTCGACCCAGTAGCCAGGGTACTAGTAGAGATTCTTCACAGCCACAGAAGGTGGCCAGGATATCACAGGGATCTGCTCGTCCACCTGTGCCTCAGCAGAGACAGATTTCTGATACTGCAGCTTCGACGAGCACTTTGAGGTGTTATAGATGTGGTGCACGGAATCACCAAGTGTCGGAATGCCCACTAGATCAGAGTATCTGTTACTATTGTAAACTTCCAGGACACATGAGTAGAGATTGTACCCTGAGAGCACAACATCAGGTAGTAGGATCTCAGACTCAGCAGGGTCGACCTACACCACGACCCCCACATTCTCGACAGCAGAGAGGATCACGAAAATCTCAATCAGGACAACAACGGAATTCTTCATCTATCCAGTCCACCCAAAAGCCGCAAGTTTATCATTTGCAATCCCAGAGTACACCTCAGTATTTGACAGCTCCACCTCAGCAGTATTTGCTACCCTCACCTCAGCAGTATGCATCATCCTTACCTCAGCAGTATCTGATGCCTCCACCACAGATTCGCCACCGCACCCAAAGAATATTGCCTCCAACTTATCAGTCCTCAGCACAATCACAGGATCAGAGTCATCCGTCTTCTACCCAGGGGGCTCAGCACTCAGGTCCTGAGACAGGACACGTGTATGCTTTGACTCGTGAGGAGGCACAGCGAGCTGGAGGATCAGTTATTCGAGGTACCATTTTAGTTTGTAATATTCCTGCTGAGATATTGATAGACACTGGTAGCTCGCATTCTTTTATTTCTCCTGAGTTTGTAGTGAAAATTGGGAGATGTCCAACTCTTCGCTCATATGGGTTAGCAGTAATGACACCATCAGGAGGGGTGTTGATGTCAAGTCAAGAGGTCAAAAGTTGTCCCTTAAATTTTGATAGTCATGTCCTTGCAGTAGATCTGCATGTGTTACAGATGACTGAATTTGATATTATTCTCGGAATGGATTGGCTGTCAGAGCATCATGCCACCGTCGATTGTCGAGCTAAGGTGGTAACTTTCAAACCCTCAGACCAGCCATCATGGAAATTTATTGGGATAAGCGATCGAGGGATATCTATCATTTCAGCTCTCCAAGCTCAACAATTGTTAGCACGAGGATGTGAGGGATATCTCCTATCTTTGATAAGTTCCAATGTGGATAGTCTAGCACGACCTTCTGATGTCCACATAATTCGAGAGTATCTGGATGTATTTCCTGAAGAACTCCCTGGTTTGCCACCTCAACGACAAGTTGAGTTTGCTATCGAGTTACTCCCTGGCACGGGCCCAATATCAAAAGCACCGTATCGTATGGCACCTAAGGAGCTGGAGGAATTAAAAGTTCAACTCCAAGAATTACTAGACAAGGGTTTCATCCGTCCTAGCGTTTCCCCTTGGGGCGCTCCAGTTTTATTCGTAAAGAAAAAGGATGGATCCTTAAGGCTTTGCATGGATTATAGGCAGTTAAATTCAGTGACTATCAAGAACAAGTATCCTCTTCCCAGAATAGATGATTTATTTGATCAGCTTAGAGGTACTTGTGTATACTCGAAGATTGATCTGAGATCAGGCTATCACCAACTACGGGTTCGAGATACAGATATTCGTAAGACGCCTGTACTAGATATGGACATTATGAGTTTTTTGTAATGCCATTTGGACTCACTAATGCTCGCAGCTTTATGGATCGATGAATCGTATTCTTGGAATATTTGGACCGATTTGTAATTATTTTTATTGATGATATTTTGGTGTACTCTCGATCAGAAGAAGAGCATGAACATCATCTCCGAATGGTTTTGGAAATGTTGCGGAAGGAACGCCTATATGCAAAGTTCAGTAAATGTTCTTTCTGGCTTACTTCTGTGGGATTTCTAGGGCATACAATTTCTAGCAACGGGATTTCAGTAGATCCTCAGAAGATTGAAGCGGTGGTCAGATGGGAACCACCAAAATCCATACAAGAAATCTGTAGTTTCCTTGGATTGGCTAGCTATTATCGAAGATTTGTAGAAGGATTTTCCAGCATTGCTGCGCCCTTGACTCAGTTGACTAGAAAAGGAGTCAAGTTTATTTGGTCTGATGCTTGTGAAGCAAGCTTTCAGGAACTCAAGCAAAGATTGGTGAGTGCTCCGATTTTAATTATTCCCTCCGGAGATGATGGATTTGTATTGTATACGGATGCATCTCTTCAAGGATTAGGAGCAGTTTTGATGCAGCATGATCGAGTGGTAGCATATGCTTCTCGACAACTGAAAGATCATGAGAAGAATTATCCTGTTCATGATCTGGAGTTAGCAGCTATTATCTTCGCTCTAAAGATCTGGAGACATTATTTGTACGGCGTTACTTTTGAGATATTCACTGATCATAAGAGTTTGAAGTATCTCTTCACACAAAAGGAGTTAAACATTAGACAGAGAAGGTGGATGGAATTTCTGAAGGACTATGATTGTACTATCAACTATCACCCTGGGAAAGCTAATGTTGTAGCAGATGCCTTAAGTAGAAAGTCCAGAGGTGTATTAGCATGTCATCGGGTGGCAGTTACTGAAATAGTCAGACAATTTTCAGAGTTAGATTTGATTGAAGTAGGACAAACACAACATGGTATATTGGTCTCCTTGATCGCACGATCCCCCTTAGTAGAGCGAATCAAGGAAAGTCAGATGACAGATCAGTATCTCAGAAGCCTAGCCAGTGAATTGGAAGTTGGTCCCAAGCCAGAATTTTCTCGAGATGTGGATGGATCCTTCGATTCGAGCGGGTTGTGCATCCTCGAGGTACATCTGTTAAGGAAGATCTTCTTCAAGAAGCACATCGATCAAAATTTGCGACATCCCGTGGCACTCGAATGTATCAAGATCCGGCGATCTTATTGGTGGAAAGGAATGAAAAGAGATATTGCGATTTTGTAGCTCGATGTTTGGTTTGCGGCAAAATTAAGAGAACATCGAGAGACCGGTGGGTTACTCGAAAAGATCACAGTGCCAGAATGGAAATGGGAGCATATTACTATGGATTTCATCACGGGATTACCAAGGACTCAGAAGGGACATGATTCGATTTGGGTTATTGTTGATCGATTGACCAAATCGGCTCATTTTCTATCGATCCGAAAAAGGGATTCCTTGGATCGCTTAGCTGAGTTATATTGCAAAGAGATCACTAAACTCCATGGTATTCCTCTCAGTATTATTTCTGATCGAGACCCACGCTTTACTTCGAGATTCTGGCAAAGTTTTCGAGGCGTTGTACCGAATCGCATTTTAGCATCGCTTTTCATCCTCGCATCGTGATGGACAGTCAGAGCGTACTATCCAGACTTTAGAGGATCTTTTGCGTGCTTGTGTTTTAGATTTTGGCGGTAGCTGGGAGGATCATCTACATTTGGTAGAATTTGCTTATAATAATAGTTATCACTCTGCTATCCAGATGGCACCTTTTGAGGCACTTTATGGCAGAGCATGTAGATCTCCTATCTTATGGGATGAAGTGGGTGAACGTCAACTTCTAGGCCCGCAGAGTATTCAGCAGGATGCTGAGCTAGTACGCATTATTAGACAGAGGCTGCTGACTGCTCAAAGTAGACAGAAAAACTATGCAGATCGTAGACGAAGACAGTTGGAATTCACAGTAGGTGATCATGTATTTCTCCGTGTTTCACCTATCAAAGGAGTTAAAAGATTTGGTTTGAAAGGAAAGTTAGCTCCTAGATATATCGGACCTTTTGAAATCCTAGAGCGGATTGGTGCAGTTGCATATCGACTTGCTTTACCCCCATCTTTAGCCGGAGTACATAACGTCTTCCATGTATCTATGTTGCGGAAGTATGTTCCAGATCCGACTCATGTCTTGAAGGATCTTTCTGTACCTTTGCAACCCGATGTGTCATACGAAGAATTCCCTGTTCGTATTTTGGATCGTAAGGAACATCGATTACGTAACAAATGCATTAATCTGGTGAAAGTTGGGTGGCAGCACCATTCTGACCAAGAAGCAACCTGGGAGCGTGAGGATGAAATGCGTAGCAGATATCCTCAGCTGTTTTCCTCAGGTACGAATATCCCTTAATTTTTAAATTTGGGGACCAAATTTCTTTTAGAGGGAAAGAATGTTAAGTTGAAAAAAAAAAAAAAAAACCTTTCTCTCCCCCTCTTTATTTTCCCTGAACCCAGTCATCTTTGAGCCCCATACCTAAGCACGTGCATCCCATGTGTCTTGCACCTCGAGCCTCGTGCAACCTTTCTCCCTTCTTTTTCTTTCTGCACGAGCACCCCTCACCCCAACCCATTCCTTCTCCTTCTATTTTCTTTCCTTGTTTTTCCCAGCCTCCTTCCGACCACCAACAACAATGGGTTTTGGCTACTACAAACATTCATCGGAGCTAGCCATAGCTTAAGTCACGCCTTTCTTCAGTGGATGAATCATGTTACAATTATTCTTTATTAAAATTGGCATGATTTTGTCATGAATTATTTTTAGATTTCAAAGTACATTACATGTTTAAATTGATAAGGAACTTTTCCAAATTCAATTTAGTTGAGCCAAATTTTTTGATGGTGAATTTACATATGATTATCGTAACACATTCGAGTGTATCGTATTGATTTGAATCAAATCAAAAATGATCTAACTATTATGGTTTTAAGTTAACGGATTTGTATTATTGGATATGAGTAATGGATTCTGGATTCATATATGTAGAACCCTTTAATCCATACCATTAGCATTGATTGGATGTTAATGGATTTTAGATTAACGCTATATATAGGGTGTGATCTCCGCAAAAGGACATTATTGTAAGTTAAATTTATCGCCTCTAAATAGTAAATACAGGTGTGTCCCCATATGTACAATTTTGTATGTCATACCGTATGAACATCTTTTTAATATAGACCTTTTGTGATAATTAAAGTATACCCTTGGATCTATTACGATATATCTGTATACTTAATACAAAAGATGTCTCACCAAAGTCTTTCATTTCAAATTTACCTGATAAAAATGATTTGGTCTCATGCAGTAATTGTTTACAATTGATTGCCAACAAAATATCATCCACAAATAGGACATGTATCACAAACTTGTTCCTATTGAACTTGACATAAATGCATTGATCAACTGGATTTTTCTTAAAACCAAATAAAGTAACTACTTGATCAAATTTCTTATACCACTGATGGGATGTCTGCTTTAAGCTATAAATGAATTTCTTTAACTTACATACTAGGGTTGCATCATGTATATAGATTCCACAATGTCTCCATTAAGAAATACAATCTTGACGTTCATTTGATGTAACTCCAAATTATAATGAGCTACAAGTGTCATGATTATCCTCAAGGAGTCTTTTGTTGATACATGTGTAAAAGTCTCCTTGTAATTAATATTCTCCTTCTAAGTGAATCCCTTGGCTATATGACGCGCCTTATATTTTTCGATATTACCTAATGAATCTCGTTTGATTTTAAATATTTATTTACAACCAACAGATTTCGACTAGTTTCCATATGTCATTGTCTGCTATAGATTTCATCTTATCTTTCATGGCTTCAATCTACTTTTCAAGATTAGAACACTATTTAACTTCCTGAAAAGATAAAGGATCATTTTCCAATCCTATGTCAAACTCATGCTCTTAGAGATAAGCATAATCACATGAAACCGTGGATCTCCTTTCCCTAGTAGATCGCCTTAGAGACACTTGTTCTTGAGGCATTTGAAGTGTTTAAGGAACCTGCTCAACCATAGAAAAGTATACCTCAACCTGAGCAAATGGTTTCTCTACTTGCATAGGGGAGGATACAGAGACATCATGGAGTACTACTCAATCCAGATGTGCAACATCAATAACATAGGGTATAGTAACCATATCACTACTAGTTGCACTTGTAATAACTGAGGTAGGATGACAAGTGTTATCCTTCTCAAAAGATATATCTCTTGGATCTATTCTTCCACTGTTCTCAATGAACTTGACCTTTCCCGTTTTGAAAAAGTGCCTATTTGAGGGGTTATAAAACTTAAAGCCCCTTAACCTTTCAGAATACCTTACAAAATGACAGCTAATAATCCTTGGGTCTAGTTTCTTTTCTTTAGGCCTATAAAGCCTAGCCTTAGTTGGACAATCCCAAACGTATAAATGTCTAATGCTAGGTTGCTTACTCATTCATAGCTCATATGAGGTTTTACTTGATGTCTTATTGAGTACTCTATTGAGTAAGTACACTGCAGTCTTGAGTGCATCACCTCACAAGGACTCTGGTAAAGAAGTGAAAGACATCATGCTTCTCACCGTGTCCTTTAGGGTTCGGTTCGTTCGCTCAACTACACTATTCTGATGAGGAGTATCAGACATGGTGTATTGAGTCACAATACTACCCTCAGATATGTAATTGACAAAAGGCCTTGGATGTTGTTCACTTGATCCGTCACAACGACCGTAATATTCACCTCTACGGTCAGATCTGACAACTTCGATCTTTTTACCTAGTTGATTTTTAACTTCGGCTTTGAAGATCTTGAACATGTCCAAGGACTGTGACTTATCATGCAAAATGTACAAGTAGTCATATCGAAAATAATCATCTATAAGAATGATAAAATATATTTTTCCATTCCAATATGTCTTAGGGAATAGTCTACATATATCTGTATGTATCAGTTCTAAAGTGCTACTACACCGACTTATACCTTTATTCCTTTTGTTAGTTATTTTTTCTTTGACACATTGTATGCAAACATTAAAGTCTGACATGTCAAGGGAATGAAGAATTCTTTGTGACATTAACCTTTCTAGGCATTATTTGGATATATGTCATAAACATCTATGCTACAATATGGATGAATTCTCGTCAGTCAAATTGCGTTTTGTACCTATACTGTGCATTATTTTATTGTCAACGAGAGCTATAGTGTTTAACCTGTATAGCTTATCAACTAGAGAATCATTACCAATAAGTTTTGAATGTTGAAAAATACTAAATATTTCATTTTCAAATGAACAAGTATATCCTGATTTGTCCAAAGAAGAAATAGAAATTAAGTTCCTCACAAAGGATGAAACTACAAATGTATTTTCCAAATCCAAAAATATGTCAGTCTCTAGACAAAGCCTAAAAACACTTATAACAGTCACTTTAGCCTTCTTATTATTATCAGTATAGATGTATCTTTCACCATCAATAGACAGTCGACTAGTAAGATAACAATGCTCAATGACACTAATATGAGTGATAGCACCAGTGTTTATCCATCATGTGTCAGTAGGTACAGTAATGAAATTGACTTATGAATTAACTAAGTCGAGTAGTTCATTACCAGACACTACAGTTTTAGTAACATTACTCCTAATAGTCCTTTTATGTTCAGTGATTTCTAAGACTAAAAGTTGTTGGAATCTTGATTTTATTGACAGATATCATTTGTACTATAAAATAAAAAAATGAACAGAACAAATACTTACATCAATAACGGTAAACATATATATATATATATATATATATATATATATATATATATATATATATATATATATATATATATATATATATATATATATATATATATATAGACAGTAATATAAAGCAAACAATAAGAAAGAAATATATGCACATATGATAGGTCCCTTTATGAGATACCAAACACAATATTACAATTAATCTTTGGATTAAATTATAATTTATTAGCGGTACTCTCTAATCCTAACTCAAAATACTATAATCTATCACACGATGTGCTTTTCTTTGGGTCGACACAATATGTGCATAATTGATAATCCAATATGAGTTAGATTTGGTTATATGACCACAGTTCACTATTCCTGGTTTGGTTATATAACTATAGTTCACTATTCTTTTAATCAGTCACATAACATGTCTTCGTTTGGACCAACATCTTACATTTATGTTTATAGTGAACCTCTTTAAATATATATTTGGCATAAAGATGATTTTCCTTTGGGACAATCATCCTTAGCATAGATATACATCCACTCACATAATGATGCACTAAGTTTAGCTAATAGTTCTCACTTTGGTGATAGTATTAGTTCAACTTAATAACACATGTGTTAATGGATACAAATAAAATTCTAGGTTGTTCGACTGTATTATTGTTATTAAATGATGTAGGGAACGCAAAATGACCATAATATGGGACTTGAAAACTTCGGAGCCTCTGAAAAAGCACTAAACGATATTTTTAAGGCCCGAAACAAGCTGTCAGCTATACGGGGGTTAACCCCACCGTAACACCCGTAGTATGAACGAGCTTCGAAACACCACCGAGAACTCCTCAAAACTCATCCCGAGCGAAAAGTTATGGCCTCCGAGAGTTTCCTACGTCATCAGTCGATTGATCATGATCAATCGATTGCTACAGTTGACTAACAAAGTTTCTGTGTCCAAACTAAAATCCAACAGTCGATTGGTGTTTGATGGCAGTCGACTGATGTCATCAGTCAATTGTCCAGTCAACTAAAAACTATTCTGTGCTGAAGTTTATGTCCATCAATCGACTGCCAAAAATGGCAATCGACTGTCATACCCTAGTCGAGTTCCACAGTCGAGTCACAAATATTCTGTTTGAAATTTCTCACACAGCAATTGACTGTACCTTATGACAGTCAATTGATCGTGATTAGTCGACTGCCCAATCGACTAAAAAAATTTTTGTGCATTGAATTTCGACCAACAATCGACTGATGGTTATCACTAAGGGATTGTTACTCAATGTGTTTCATCCGCATGTATTTCATATGAGGGTCTTTCATATGGATGAAGTACCCGTTTAGTGGGAGTCTGTATTTAGTTATGTTTTTTATGCTCTTATGTATATAATTGACACATAAATTTTGATTATCGTACGAATAAAGTTTCCTTTTACATGTGTATTTGTTGACACTCTTAATAAAGAAACATCATGATTTACTAATGTGATTTATATATAGTGATTGTAATGTGATGTATTGAGTTATAAGATGAGCATGATTTGATAATGCGGTTTAGCATATGGTGCTTGCAAATGTGATCAAATCCGATATTGGATCATTAGGAGGATCAGTTGATAATAGACATGTGTAGATTACATTTCATGCATTTCTTATGCTCTACATCCACATCATATCTGTCATTGATGACATTGATATTGTGATTACTGACGGATCTTGCTACCGATTACATATATGAAATAACAACGATCACTTTAGTCTTATGCTAATGAAATTGATGGATCAGATTGTTTCAGTTCAATACGAAATGACATGCGCAACTAAGGAATTTTAATTTTGTTACATTTGGAATCACATATAGTCCAAGTGGAAGATTATTGATGGTGAACTTACATATGATTATCTTAACGCATTCGAGTATGTGATATTGGTTCGAACTCGATCAAAAGTGATTTAACCATTATGATTTTAAGTTAACAAGTTTGTATTATTATATGTGGATTGATGGATTATGGATTCATATATATAGAGTCCTTTAACCCGTACCGTTAGCTTTAATGAAATATTGATGGATTTTAGATTAACACTATATATAGAATGTAATCATCGCAGGAGAGCGATGATTCGACATAACTCTCTCGACTTGTAAAAGATCAAACTCTACGATGTTTCTTCCAACTTCTGATTCTTTCGACGATGCTAACTCCACATTCAGGTGCATATTTAATGCTTCTATTTTTTATTTTATTTTTTATATATTCATTGTAGATCATATGATAAGATTTAGTGTATAAATCATTTTTGTTTTCGTTTTTTCCGATTACAAACTAATCGTGGATGGGATCTAAAAGATCCATCAAAATTCACCACCCAAAAGTGACGACCATCACAACATCCCCTTCTGGATTCTCCTCTACCCGCCGCGATCTACCTCTGCGTGTGGAGTTGTATAGTGGTCGACGCCAGGCGGTTCATGGAGATCGTGTCCTGCAACAACGCGAATCCCCACGGCCTGATCACGGCGGAGCGAGCAAGCCATCTACCGCTTCCATTCAGAGCGACCGAAGGGACGAAGACAGGCATGCCACTCGCAGCGATCGCTGCCTACGCCGGGAAGGTGATCACTATTTTACCGAGATGTTCATCGTCACTGGGAAGGAGGTTATCGAGATGATACGCAAGTATTAGAGGCCGAATCCTCCGCTTCAACTTGTTGTTGATGCCTTGCCCAACTTCGATCTACAAGGGGAAAACGAGAAAAGGTGAGGGCTATTGTCCTTTAGATTTATTTGATTCACAATTCGTAGAAACAAAATCTGAAGTTATTTTATCTGATTCTCTTTAATCATTTCGACGGGATTGTGTGTTATGAGTAGAACAGGGGAAGCGGATCTAACTGCAATCATCTCCGGAACTGAACAACATCTATCTGTACCAATCTTTTACTCTGGCAAAGGTGGAGGAGCCTCTAAACAGCTTTCCCATAGCAATCGAATCAGTTGCAGTTTGGCCATCATCCTTTGCAGTCGTTAAGTTGCTTTTCTGTTGCACTCGTATGAAATCTCCTAGTAGTGTTCCAGGACAATTGCCATTATCTTGCTGCAATTCTCGTGCTCAAGAATTTATTAGGTCAGAACTGAAGCAGTTTCTTCCCTCCCTGCTCGTGCAAGGTCCTCAAGTTGGCACCGGGCATCAACTCGACTGACAGGTCGATATCATGGGACACCCGACCACATCAATCCAAGTCCATTAACAATTAGATCCTAGCAGGAGAAGGTAGATGAAGGAAGGCCCCTCACCACCTCACCCTTTATCAATAGGGAGCCGTGGAGATGGAATCAGATTGATAAAGTAAAATTGCATAGGACAAGTCGACGTGTGTATTCTTTCTCCACGGCGTCAATCTTTAGTTTTCCTCGCTGACTCCATCTTGTGGTTTCAAGTGCTACGAAGCACGCCATAACGCTGACAATTTCTTTTACTTATCTGTTCAATCGGCCTCTGATTCATAAAGTGAATTGCAAAGGATAAGTACTAAGTGTGTATTCTTTCTCCATGGGGTTAATCTTGAATTTTCCTGACCGGGCTCGAGTTGTCTCCTTTGGTTAATGTTCAGGAACTTGCCTCCTACTTTCAGTTAGTGGAGTCTGGTGCTCGAGTCCAAAAGATTATGACCTGTTCTCTCATCAAATGTATTTAGTGAAGCTGAAGCTCCCAGATGCAAGCATGTTCGAGTGGACTCTGTTCGCTGCAGTGTGATCATGAGTCAAGACTGATGTTATTTCATTGTACGTTCAAAGAAAAGTTCCCTTCTTTTGCTCCTAGTGGTCGGATGGGCTTCGAGCTCACGTACAGATCGAATGGCAGGATATGGCGATCAGAGAACATCCACTGCAGATTAAAAGCGCGATAATAATGTCAATGGAGAGCTGTATCCGTGGGTCCACTCTGAAGACGGAAGAGCTCAAGGCAGCAAGATAAACAAAGAAGAAGACGACTTTACCGCAGTTATAACTCACGGGTTGTTTCGAGCCAGAGCATCTCATGTGCATTGACTTATCAATTGCTTTATTTTAGAAAACAGAGCCTCCATTCAAAAGGGCTCCACAGAAACCCTTTTGGGAGTTGGCCATTAATATATGTTTCAGTGTACGTCCACCGTCGAATTCAACGACCAGCATGGGCTCTCTGGATCAGAGGGACGGGAAGGCGTCGAGAAGATGAAGCCAGCGCCGAGACTCGCTTGTCTATTCCCCTCTTGCGCCGGGAAGATTTCTGTCATGTCATCTCTGTTCACGGGTATGTTATCATTTTCTTGGAATCCATATCTTAATAAGCCTGTTATCTCTCTCTTATTTTGTACTGTGGCTGTCGCAGTTGAGTGAAGCCCACATGCAGCCCCAAACCAAGTCACTCAAGAAAATAGAAGCAGCGTAAGATTGGGAAACAGAAGGTAAATTGGGAGGCTAATTTGATCTTATTATTTACCGCGGCTGTGGAGTGGATTCCACTGAAATGGGAAGACTCTTTCTCTCTCTGTGCATGATCTGGGTAATTCTTCAATGCAAAAGGACTAAATCTAACAGGGTTTACGGTGCTGCAGGAACGCTACGCAGCGCATAGCAGAGGCGTATCTGTCAAAATTCAATTGAAAAAGGGCCCTTTCCTTTAACTATAATAATGACACTGCCATTACCTACTCATATCATCCTTCACTGTGTGAAGAGTAGGAACCTGGAGCACCGGAGCGGGTAGCATCCATCACTCAGCATGCCTTCTTCCTCCTCGGCTCGCTTCCCTCTCTTCCTGTCTCTTTTACTCTCCTCCTTCGGCACCGTGCTCTCTTCTTCCTCTGAATCAGATCTGCTTCTCGCCTTCAAAGCCTCCATGGAGGACCCTACCTTGGTTCTGTCCGACTGGTCCCCGAACTTCACAAACCACTGTAACTGGACTGGTATCACTTGCTCCAAGACCACATCTCTTGTTACCTCCATAGATCTTAACAACCGCAACCTCTCCGGTGACATCTCTCCTTCCATCTGCCGACTCCCTGAGCTTTCCACCCTTAACCTTGCCAGCAATAACTTCAATCAGGCCATTGCTCTCCAACTCACTGAGTGCTCTAGGCTTGCCATTCTCAACCTAAGCAACAATCTTTTCTGGGGGACACTTCCTGAGCAAATAGGTCTGCTGTCAAGCTTGGTTACTCTTGATCTCAGCAGGAACCACATTGAAGGGCAGATACCACTCGGCTTGGGATCGTTAGTGAGGCTACAAGTTCTCAACTTAGGAAGTAACTTTTTCTCAGGTATCATCCATCCCCATGTTTTGAAGAATTTGAGTGAGCTAGTCCTCCTTGATTTGTCTCGCAATCCGTCTTTAGTATCTCAACTGCCTCCAGAAATCGGGAGAGTTTCTAAATTAAGATGGCTATTGATGCAAAGATCTGGTCTTTATGGTACTATTCCTGAGCCCTTGCTTGATCTCCAAGAACTCGAGGTTTTAGATCTTTCCCAGAATAATTTGACTGGGATTATACCTTTGGGGCTTGGGTTAGGCCTTCTGAAGTTAGCTTCTCTAGACTTCTCGCAGAACATGCTCTCTGGATCCTTTCCTATCGATGTCTGCTATGGAAAAGTTCTTCTAGAATTAAGTCTTCATGAGAACTCTTTCACGGGTTCAATACCTAAAATCATCGAGAAATGTTCCAGTCTTGAGCGGCTTCAAGTGCAGGATAATAAGTTTTCCGGGGAACTTCCATTTGGTTTATGGTCACTGCCCCATTTAAAGCTACTCAGAGCTGAGAACAACTTGTTCACCGGTGAGATACCCGATGAGGTTGGTGTTCCTTCTCAACTGGAGCAAGTTCAGATTGATAACAACAACTTCACAGGTGGAATTGCAAGAGGCCTTGGATCAATTCACACTATGTACAGGTTTTCAGCTTCACTTAATCGCTTGTCTGGTAATCTCCCTGATAACATCTTTGATTCTCCTGTATTGAGTATTGTAAATCTGTCCCACAATTCTCTCACGGGACCAATTCCAGAGGCCAGGAATTGCAGAAAGTTGGTTTCCTTGTCCTTGGCAGGCAACAGTCTGAGCGGAGGCATACCTCCTTCACTTGGCCGCTTACCGGTCCTGACATACCTTGACATTTCCGACAACAGGATTACCGGTGAAATCCCACCTGAGCTTCAAAATTTGAAGCTTGCACTGTTCAATGTTTCTTTCAACCAGCTTTCAGGAAGTGTTCCGGCTTCTCTTGTTTCTGGTCTTCCAGCTTCCTTTCTACAGGGAAATCCAGACTTGTGTGGATCTGAGTTGTCGAATCCGTGCAATGAGAGACCAGAAAGACAGAACTCCAAGAACAATGGACTGATATGGACTGTAATTGTGATATCTATCATAGTTGGTCTCATGTTAATAGCCTCAGGACTACTTGCCGTGTATAGGTTGTCTCAAAGTCAGCCCGGTTCAGGTAAATGGAAATCAGTGTTCTTTTATCCTCTCAAGATTACAGAAGACGAGCTACTGATGGCTCTAGTCGAGAGAAATTCTATCGGTGAAGGAGCGTTTGGTAAAGTGTATGCCATCCAGGCACCGGATGGAGAATTCGTCGCCGTCAAGAGGTTACTGAACTCCAGTAATTTGTCTTTCAGAGCCGTGAAGGCTGAGATAAAAACTTTGGCGAAGGCCAGGCATCGAAATGTCACCAAGTTGTTAGGCTTTTGTTACTCAAGAAGCACCATCCTTCTCATTTTTGAATATCAGCGGAAAGGTAGCTTGGGAGATGCTCTCCGTAAACCAGGCTTTTCCATGGATTGGCGTTTTCGCCTCAAAGTTGCTGTTGGTTCTGCTCAAGGCTTGCTCTACCTTCACAACGATTATGTCTCGCAGATACTTCATCTTGACATGAAATCTAATAACATTCTCATCGGTGATGATTTCGAACCGAAGATAACTGACTTTGGCCTTGCTCGTGTAATTGGGGAGGCAGCGTACAAATCATCTGTGGCTTCTGAGCTTGGAAGCTATTGCTACTTTCCTCCAGGTAAACCATATGATGCAAGGAATATCCGATTACTTGCGTCGTTTGATTGTTTGAATTCGTACTGTTATTGTCTAAAACAATAGATGAATCTCTATTATTTTAGATGCCTGAAGAATTTCTCATTGTCTGCTTCGCAAGCCACGTTCTGTTCTGTTCTGTTTTACAACTTGGTCGCCGGCTACTTGTTTGCAGAATATGGATGCATCAAGAAGCCAACAGAACAAATGGACGTGTACAGCTTCGGGGTCGTCTTACTGGAGCTCATCACCGGAAGACCGGCGGAGCAACCGGAGTCCCGGGAGTCCCTCGACGTCGTCAAGCTAGTGAGAAGAAAGGTGAACATGACCAACGGAGCCATTCAAGTTCTAGATCCCAAGATCTCAAGCTCAGCGCAGCAAGACATGCTAGAAGTGCTGGATCTTGCTCTTCGATGCACCTCCGTTTTGCCAGAGAAGCGACCCACAATCGTCGAGGTCGTCCGGTCATTGCAGTCACTCGAGCCGATCACCCTACCTCCGATGCTCACCGGCGACGGCGAGCTGCCCTGCCTCGAGTAAAAGGATCGACAGTAATATATATTTTCCCTTTGTTTTCCCCCTGTTATTATCATGGTTTATTTAGTCTGATTTCTGGAATGGAAACTTGCGTACACTGAAAGATCAGTAGGAAAGAAATCGCCGGGGCGTTCTTTGTTTTTATTAGAATCGGCAGAGATGACGACTATCTTTTATTCATTATCAAAATTATAAAAAAAAAATGTCATCTTTTTATCATGAATGAAGTTTGAACTAGTCGCCTAGAGAGAATTGAATTGATGCATCCAACGAGGGTTGAGCCGACTCGCCGACTCTACGTGTTGACATTCGATGCATTGAATCCCACGTGGTTCTGACCAGGCGTCCCAACCCATTGACTTCGGCTAAATATGTTAGTTCTCAAAAATATCCTTTGCCTTTTC
Source organism: Wurfbainia villosa (assembly GCA_025175895.1). NCBI lineage: Eukaryota > Viridiplantae > Streptophyta > Magnoliopsida > Zingiberales > Zingiberaceae > Wurfbainia > Wurfbainia villosa. The sequence goes on from JAKLTH010000280.1 coordinate 926,620, forward strand.
TGTGACTAGCTTGACTTTTTTCTGATAATCGAGACCTAGTGAAGGGTAATTTTGGTATATGGCAATTATTCAAGGAGAAGTCAGCCACGCGTCCCTGGTGATCGACCTTTATAAATTAGCAGCCCGGTTCGATTCTTCTCCATTTCATCGCCCCCAAATTCGAACCGAGATGGCAGAGAAGAAGAGGAGGGGGTCGGTGGAGGAGGAGGCGGAGCTCCAGGCTGCCCACGGAGCCGGAGGGCTCTGCGTCAATCACTGCGGGTTCCCCGGCAGCCCCGCCACCGGCAACATGTGCCGCTCCTGCTTCCTCGCCTCCGCCTCCCGGCCCTCCCCCATGCCCAGTCCCTGCTCCACCGGATCCGCCCCTCCGATCCGGTCCCCCGCGCTGGCGCCGGAAGAGAAGAACGCGACCGTGGCGGCGCCAGCGATGCATCCGCCTGGCAAGGAAGTGAAGCGGTGCTCGGTGTGCTCGAAGAGGGTGGGGCTGACGGGGTTCAGGTGCCGGTGCGGGGAGCTGTTCTGCGGCGAGCACCGGTACTCCGACCGCCACGACTGCAGCTTCGACTACAAGGCGGCCGCCAGGGACGCGATCGCGCGCGCAAATCCCGTCGTCCGGGCAGCCAAGATCGCCAGGATTTAAGAGAGATCCTGAAAATCGTACTAGATTTCCTTCTGCGAAGCAACAATCTCAAAGCCGTCAAATTGTGTCCGAATTCAATGATTAGTATACGTAGGAATTGATGGTTGTGATTTAAGCATTTATTTTTTCCAAATTTCTCGAGTACTATATTTACTTCTACCAATGTTTTCCGATAAAATAAATTATCCGGTTGATCGTTTGACGTGTCTATCTATCTAATTGACTGAAAAAATAAAGCATCAATACAGAAACGATAATTTATTCTCTCTTCCATGTTTGCTTACTTTCTTAAATGCCATTAAAGTTTTAATATTATCTGTCCTTTAAACTTTGAGAGGTCTTTGTTACCGACTTAAAAGTTCTTAGTTTTATTGAAACAAAAAACAAATATTATATCATCTCTTTGTTAAGTTTTTTAATTAGGAATCATCATTTCATTAAATCACTTAACAAATTATAACACTTTTATGAATAAATAATAAGCATTTTATAAAAGCTAAGTTAAAGGGTGATATGAAATCCTCCCTTTATATTTTCTGCATACAATATTTTCTAAAGTTTATAGACCTATTCAATTTATAACATCTTACAAGTTTATTCAAATATATATAAATACCGAAATAGAACATTTATGTAATATAAACTATTTTATACGACAAAAAGCTGACATATAGAGATAATTTAGTTATTTGGGAAAAGACGACAGAAATTATGTACAGGAAAATGAAGAAATCCCAAACATCCAGACATAAATGCCGGATAATGAATTTTTAAATAAAATCTAATTGGATTTGCTACTTTTTCTGTAAAACCGGTTGAACTGACGGGTCTCCGGCTTTGCCAACATTTGACTTCCACCCTAAATGCGTCAAAAAAAGTGTCGGGTTGACTTTGTTTCAAGTCAGCTCCAATATTCGCATGCTGAAATAGTGAAATGATACCGGACTGCTGACGCAGCAGTAATACAAGAGAACGGAAAGAAATGAAATAGAAAATAAAGAGAAGTTTGAGTTGAGCTCCCACGTTCTGGCGTCGCCGCCGATCGCGTAAAGGTTCAAATTTTACGAGTTCGGCGAACGAGAAAGCCTCAAAGATTTTTTCTTTTTTCTTTTTTTTTAATGGCGGGATCTCTCCGAATTCTTCAGTATTTTCGATTCATGCTACAGGATCTAGTTGGGGTGACATTGACTGGAGTGCCCAGACTGACCGGCGATGGTGGCGATCGAGTGCATCGCGGGAAGCTCCAAGGCAGAGGGCGGGAACATGCTGCAGACCGGCGACGTGGTGGAGGAACCCAAGTTCGGCGGATCAAGCTCGCCTGCCGTCCGGGTCCCGTTCAAGGGCGGCAAGAGCGGGGTGGAAACTGCTTCGCTCCGCCTTTAAGCAAGGGAGACGTCGGTGGATCCGTGTCCGGCTTTCGGCGCCACTACGTACTCCGTTCCATCCACGTCCCTAGCTACGCTGTCGCCTTCGTCGACCGCACCGCGGGCGAGTTCATCGCGTTTGCAGAGCACTGAAATAATCTTATTAATTACTTGATCTTTCTTATTCTCATTCAAAACTTTTTATATCTTATCTACTTGTTCGGATCAAAGGCTCGAAAAACGCCGAGGTGGTGTGGGCACTGGGCGCTGGCAAGATTCATGATGGATACATCTCGTACAACTGAGAAATGAAGACGAAGGAATTCTTGCCATTATCCAGCACGAGTCGTTTACTAATACTCTCTATCCTCATTCTTCCAGAGGCATTGAATCCACTTGGATCTTGCTACAACTCCCTCGAGGACACCTTGGCCCCTGCCAACGATTGGCTCTGTTCATCTCAGGCTCCCAAAGTCCCAAGTGTTTGATCAACAAACAGACTGAGGCTCTCCACGCGATGAAGATCATTAGCTTTGGTATCACTGGAGAGTCAATTTTTATGGATCTTAATTACAGTTTTCTGTCACATATCTGGCGAGTCAGCCTCCGCTCTGGATCAGTATCTGATCTTTCAAATTTAACCAACTCTAGCGGTTTTGAGAACTACCTTGAGGTGGACATAAGAATGGTCAAGGCAGCTCGGTTTAAGGTTCCTTATAGTTCATCTCAGCTTCTTCGCTATCGGGACTTTTGTCAAACTAGCACAAAATGCATTAAAGTTGCTGGTGATTTCACGTGTAGAACAATTAAGCACTGAGGTGCTGTCGTTTTTTGATACGCTTAACCATCAGCCAAAACCCGTCCTTGCTCAGGCATGCTCGGAAACCAATTAGAATACATGTTCTACTGTGGGGGCAGCCATTATCTGGCGAGATCAAGGATGATCTAGCGATTAGCAACTGAAGCACCAAACCACCTAATTTCCTGGGGTGCTTTCGGTACAGGGAGGGATTCATAATGAGATTCCCCTCTTCTTCAACAGTTGGCTTTGCCCACTTTTTCGCAAACACGATCATCTATTTTTTTCACGTGTCTCTGTCGCATGGTGATTAGAGCTTGTTTGTTCACCTCACAAAATGAACAATAGAATGCTACAATGGTGATTTTTCACATGAAACGCTACAATGGAACATCAATTATCAACAACCCTAGATGGCAGCTAAAAGAAATAAATCTACAGAATGAATAATTATGGTAGAGAACCATGCCTGCAAAGAACCCTGCACTTCAGCACCCTATCTTGAACATAAAATCCTGGCATTGCCATAATCTTTACCTGAGCAGGGTTTCGCACTCTGTGTCTCTCTGAGGGAATATCTTCCATGTAGACGGGATCGAAGTTGCAATTTTCCTCGACCCTCAAGATAGTCAGAGGCGGGTTGAAGGAAAATGCAAGCAAATGGAGCATCCAAATGCATTTGGCAGCAACGAAGAAACACTGGAGAACCTCTTCTGGCCATGGCCTTGACCAATTCAGCAAGGTAACAAGGCAGCCCATTTTTTGATCACAGAACTTGCTGAAGTCTTCACTATAAAACTTGGTCCCCTCTTGCAAAACCTCATTCCAGCTCAAATTCCGAAGGGAAACAAAAGATGAGAAGTTCTCCCAACACCCTTGTCGAGGATCAAGAAATCTTGGAGATCCATTCTCACGGAACACACAGTTCTCAAAATCCTGATATAGATATTGATTCACAAGAGCTTCCAGGTGATAAATTACTCCTTTAGAATACTTGCAATTTAACATCATGGGTTGCAGAAGCAAATTTATTTTATCTGACAAATCGTGATCCCTTTCTTCTATCTGTTGAATGAGTGTCTTGCAAAACTGCTTCACAGAGAGCCTTGCTTCTGATACGATCTGCAAGAAACCCTCCACCATTACCTCTTCACTAACAGGCATTATATTCTCTTTTTTGGCACCGATGGACTTCATTCGCTTCGGCAAGTTGGGCTTGTCCTGAACATGGGAGCTCTTTGCATGTGTAGCCTGTTTTAAGGCCTTCTTCAGCTCTTCACAGTATGTTTCTAAACTGACCAGCTTCTGTTGAAGCTCACCCAATGCGAATCTCATCTCTGAAACTTCTGCCAGTGCAGCATCTTTATTTTCATTGGCCTCCAGGAGCTCCTTCTTGAGTGATTCAAGTGAAAGAGCTCCCCATTCTTTCAGAAGTTGGGACATATCCTCTGATTCCACTGTTTTTGGTGACATTCCAAAGATTTTGGGAAGTTGGGACATATCTTCTGGCTTAGTTTTCTTTCTTGATTTTGGGAATAACCAGGAAAGAACTGGACCTCTGTGTTTAAGGTGCATTTTGACAGATTGTTCTGGTTTGCATGATGCAACTGTTCCTTTTGTATTCTTGAGGTTCCTTTGATCCATATTCATCTGCAATGAAACAGCTTCCTGCTTGCATGCGTTATGCATTGTAGTAGTTCTACACTCACCTGAACTTGTTCTTTCACTCAAGGACTTTACACTGTTGGATTCTGGAACAATTTGAAGCTGGAGCATGCGGTTGATGCTTGAGGTTCTGTTTGATAGTAGCTCAACAACAGAGGGAATATGTGGTTCATTATTTATGCTTTTATTATCTAAGGCAACTGCTTCATTAATTTTTCCTTCTCCTTCTGAGCCATTAATGACATTCCATGATTGTGATAAACTTCTATTCTCCGCACGAAGACAGTTGTATCCGGGAAGGGAATCCTCTTCATAACTCTTAGAAACAACAACAACAAAACAAGAAATCTAACTTCATAAGCTGAATTATACAGGAAAACAAAGCAAAACAGTGTTCGAAAGGCTCCAACAAGCATACTTGCAAAAGATGCAAATAGAAAGATATATATTTATCTCGCAATGAAACTAATACCAGAATTTTAGAAAGCGTTAATGCTGAAAATAGATCAGAAAGCCACAAGAATTTTTCATACCAGGATCAGGATTAGCAATGAACATAGTATCAAATAAAGAGAACAATGGAATTTATAATTTTTCTCCCCAAAGAGATAAGGTAACAAATGAGATACAGGAGTTGCACTCATGCATATATAGTGAACAATGGAATTTATATTGTTCTCCCCAAAGAGAACAATATATTTTATGCTGTTGCACTCATTATCTAACAGAGGGCATTACAGAACATACCTACTAATCTGTGTGCCACATGTATATATAGTGAAATAGAAAACTTCAAAAAACAGCGACCATGTATTTCCAATAAAATACACAGAAAAAATGACACAAAGCAAGCTTCTACTAGCTTACTTTAATAATTTACCTTTCCCCATGTCACCATATTAACTGGGGTGAAGGAGCACATCATAGTTAAGACTTAAGAATAGATATCGATGATTGAACATTCTGGAATCCAGAATTTTGCATTTAATTCACTAAAACTGGACAGATAAATCTTAACCTTTGTTTGGTTTCATGTTAAGGCTCAATCGTAAAAAGCATTCTATTTAATATTTGAAAATTTTGGGCCAAGTATTTGAAATTGATTGGCAAAGGGTGCAGCCTGCGTTATTTAATAAGTATTTAGGTTGACATTAAGAGAAGCAAAAGAATTTGAAGAAATCAGTCCTGACGTCTTGAGGATATCAGAAATATTACAGGAGGCAATAATAGTGTGAGGATTGAACAAACATGGTGACAGAAAAACAAACGGTTGGTATTGTTAACCAAAAGGATTTAAATGTTCAAGTAAAGTCACATGGGAATATGAAGTTGAAGATGAGTATCAGTGTTGAGAAATTGTGGAGATCAATCTTGGCATTGCCAAGATTCAAAGGCTCTGAGGCATGTCATAGAAAAAGGAGTCAGTGCCATTGCATGAGGTTTCCAACCGATGCGGAAAGGATAACGTGGATAGTCTCACGTGAACATAGCAAAAAAGGATTATAAGTACAGAAAATGAATCTTAGAACACCAAAGGAGAAGTGATGAAAAGTGAAGTGTCACAAAATGACCTTAAAAGGACCAATGAAAATCTAGTGCATTGTCTTTTATGATATATTGTCACAAGATTGTCCAAAGTCTACAAGGAATAATGGCAGGACAACCATAACATGAAACGATTCGGTATCTCACATCAGGGCATCAAACATTAAACATTCAAGCTAGACCCAACAAAAAATAGTATAATTCAAGTAAATAGATTCTCAATCGATTACGGTCCCCTTTGGCAAATGTTTAAGCAATTCAATCATTTATGATCACTTTCTCGGTTATGGTTTCATCTCCTAACAGTTGACTTATTTCCGGCTTCTTTGCCATGAATGGCGTCAATCTCACATGGCTAACTGAAACAGTTTGCTTACAAATTGGGCAACTATCGAACAAGCATTGACTGTATAATACGATGCTTCACATGCACATTAGATTACTATTAATGAGACTATGACATATTTTTATGTCAAAGCAACACTGAAGAAGGTACAGACCTAAGAATCAGAGGAACCCTAATTGTTTGAGGTCCCGACAAACAAAAGAAGGGCCCTGGCCCCCTGGGATCAAGAAGAATCGCACCAGTGTAGCACCAAAATCCATCAAGAAAGAAAGAAATCATCAAATAAGCGTCAAGTTATAGAAAATAACGAACTGAGGAATTTACTGAGCCGCATGAACGAACCTAAACGATAAAAACATCTGGAAACACAGATCAAGAATCCATCTTACCTTGCAGTGCGATGGACATGACGAGCAAAAGGGGGGGGAAAAAAGAATAAACTTTTTGATGGAAACAGGCAGCCGCATAACTCACCGGCGCGAAGACAGGATAATCTTCCTGCACTGACAACTTGCCGGCCCCTTGGGGTACTAAAGGGGAACCGCCAGCAGCCAACATCGCCACAGTGGGGCTGCCGCCGGAGCCCCCTCGGAACAAAGCTGCGTGGAGAGCCCTCAGCTCTGCTGCTTTAAGAATCGCCGCCTGGATGTCCTGTCTGCGGATCCCATGCGAATCGTTGGAACAGCCACCACCACCACTCTGCAGGTCCATGACACTAAGGATATTTCAGACCATGGGTGGATTTAAGGCCGAGGAATTGGTTGTGTGGAGGTAGCAGCGAAATTGTCATGCCAAAAAGAAAATTCTTGGGAGGAAGATGGAAGAAAAGGTAAATAAAAGAAGAAAGAGAGAAAGAGAGAGAGAGAGAGAGGGAAGAAAGGAAATCCACGCTTCAGGCTGAATGGACACAAAAACCGAAGAGGGAGAGGGAAGTTGAGAAGACATAAATATGGATTCTGAGGAAAAAGAACCTCCTTTGCCTTTTCTTTAATGCTCAGATACGAATGAAGCAGAGCGTGCCCATCTGCCATAAAACTAATTCACTTTCACAGCTTTACCTCCATGTTCTTACTCGCTTTTTCTTCTTCCCGCTTTGACCTATCAATCTTGTCTGGCGATAATCAGTGAACCAACCAATTTTGAAATTGTCAAACAGAGAATTAATGCACCAGAGCCTACTCCTACTAGGAAAGAAGACACACCACGTATCAATCGACGCAAATTGGATTGGGAGTGGCAATAAGTGCATACATTAAACAACGAAGGCAGCGAATTAGTGGATTTGGAGGAACTTATTAGTCAGGGTCGATGTTGCAAACAGCGTATTAACTATGTAATGATAGCATTTAGAATGTCCATTCTTTTCATAATTTTTTCTTGGGTTTTTGTGAAATCTGGATCTTGAACTTTCACGTTACCGAAGCAGAGATCGATATTTGCTAGTCAGTGTAAATTGTAATCTATGGTTGCAAAGGACGAAACAATAATCAGATGGACCATTCTTCTAACTTTCTTAAAGGGGCTGAAGATATCATTATCAACCAGCTAAGCCACACTGCCCCAGAACTAAAGGTGCCGCCCTCTCAATATTGTCCAGCTGAGTTTCGATGGAATTTCAATCCCTTAATGCATGCTCATGCATTTCTTTTTTCAGAAAATGCATTACATGTAAAAATCTAATCGACTCCATCCATCATTATAAGATCACACAGGTAAAATTCACCTATAATTTTGAAGTGCACTTGGGAGTAAATCAAAACGTGGAGGTACGCTAGCAAGCACCGTTACGAAAGCAACCATTGCGACAAGAAATAATTGACATTGCAGAGAAAAGAAAAACAAAACTTCTGGTGTCTTCTTTGAGGTCCCTGAAACAATAGTGTCGTTAGGTTTTGGCTTGTGTAACTAAGTTCACGAGTTGATACCTCGTCAAGTCTAGAGACGCTAAAAATATAACAAAAAGTTGACTGCATGACAACATTTGTACTGGTTGTCTCATCTTTTGTTCATTGCATAATATGTTGGTTGAGTGCATGAGCTGAAAAAGGAACTCCATTCCTCCTTTTTAAAGTTTTTTACAAGAGAAGCTATCCATCTCATGTTCGAGAAGCCAATCCAATGTACTCTGGATTTAATAGACTACGTAGAATGGAATATTTAGGGTTTTGTTTCATGCTTGTCACTGTAAATGGCTGTCATGTTTTCCTTATCAAAACTACAGAATTTTCTGTGGATGGGGCGATCACCCACACAATTATTATTAGGTCCACTAAAAACACACAGCCGAAAGGCAAATGGCCAAAAGGTGGAAGGAGAAAGTGAAAATTTTAAGGAAAAATGTATCCAACAGCACCCGACAAAGTGATTTGCCCTGGTCCCATTGTCACATAGCTCAAGGGAACACTTTTGCTGTGCAAAAAACCAGGTCCATCCGTTGAGAAAGAAAATCAAATGAAGGCAACATGCTTTGGGGAAAAAGCAAGTTAATGTGCTTGTTTTATAATAAAAAAGGTGTTGTTTTATTCCAACGTTGACTTGAGATGCAAAGGGTGGAAGGAGCTGGAAAAGTGTGGGTGTGAGATGCCAACCCTTTTGCAACCTGTTTCTTGGTCAATGCCAATGGCAAAGGGAAGGAAATATCAGCCAACTACATAAACCATTTAGCTCGAGCAGTGAATACTGTTTAACAGTGATATAGGGAATAAAGTCAACCAAGTTTGAGAACATTGAATCAAATTCTTTTCCTCCAAAGAAAGCACAGTATAATGTCATAGTAACTTGGAAAAAAAAACTAACCAACGTACTCTCATCCACTGTTAATTTTGTTCATTAATTACTTGTTTCTGAAAGAAAGTGAACTTGAACTGTTCATATTTCAATGTTTTTATTTGCCATTTTATCTGCTCCTTGGGTGATAATTAATGTACCAGGGTAGATAAGTACATATATAGACCATCAATAGTTGTTAGAACCTTCACATGCAGATGTTTTGTCAGACAAATTCCTGGGGAAAAAATAGTTATTTAGGTCCATGGCTTTCCCAAGGTAGTAGGGGCCCGGCCTCTTCATTTACGAGACATGAAGGAACAGATCTAACTAGTTTTCTTTTTTCCACCAACAGATCTAGCTAGTAAAATTTCAGATAATTGGATCCAATTGATAGCTGAAACATCATCATCATCATGGCACATGCATGAAAGAGAGATAGGACAAGAATTGTGATGTGAATAGGCATCCAAATGGGTAGATGTTTAGTATTGACTACCTTACAAAGGAGTCTCCTGTCCTATCATCCTAATCCACCAGTTACCAAACCTGCTGCTGCCTCCTTTCCTTTAATATATGCAACTGCGATGAGGTTCCTTTTGAGTATCGGATGCCTATTAAGAGACAAGGTTACTTTTCGATAGATCTTGTTTGTGTCTTCTTGGGCAGTTCTCCGGCTGCAACCCCTTGTTGGTTTTAACATCGTTTGATCAGGCCAATTTGAGTATCTCGTGGCTTAAACTAGAAGGGCAAATGGGGACTTCAGAATGTGCCAAATGCTAGCTGAAAAAGTTTTGAACATCTTTCAGACACCTACACACGCTATAACCCTTTCCAAATGCTTTTTGTAATTCCACTTCAGTGGGCACAGCCAGACAAACAGAGATAAAGAGGGTAGGCCACTTAACACACTAGCAGGTAGAACAGAACGAAAATCAGTGAAGCTAACTAGAGAACAATATGATGTAGGACAAAGGGAGAGGTTGAGGGGTTAAGTGTCTGTATTGATACAATTGGAACCATAATAGTGTTTAGCACAAGAAAGATACTTAGCTTCGGAACAACATGAACTAAAATGATGCAGATACAAAATATATAGAGCAAGAGGGGAAAAAAATTGTTAATCAGACCCATTTAGAATACATACATAAAGCATATACTTTAAAAAAAAAAACACATATATGAGTGTAACTAAGAAGATCGAATTCCCCTGCTAAAAATCAAACTATTGAAGTTACAAAAGATGACAAATTGTACTTATCCCAGGATAATCTGAATATAAGTTGCAAAAAAGAAATCAGTACTCTGACTGAAACCTACGTTTGCTGATTCAGTCATTAGAAAATCTAAATAAGAAGGAGCCATTCGAACAGGTATTACTTATGTTCCAACTAAGTACAAATGCTGAATGTAAAATAAATCCATTTGTGTGTTCAGATGTCAAGGAGCATACAACTTTGATCCTGTGATTCTCTGCTATCAAACTTCAATTTGCACACTGGTACGACCGCACTGAGTCATGACCCAAACTTTTCTAACAAAATCCATTAAACACTGTAGCAAAAGACTGCCATCGTACTTCCTCTCCAGTTTAGCAACTTACAATTCGATAAACGATAATTCACATTGTCTTTACTGATAACCTTTCCACAACTTCAACACATTGTCTTTGCTGGGCAATGATTAATACTCCTGTTCATTATAAGCAGACAATCGAGTAAAAAGTAGTCACATATAAGAGCCTCCAAAAAAGGAAAGATTCTTAATGGATTTTCTTACATGTTATCGATCAATTTGCAAGAACGAGGTTGCCAAGATAAACTAGAAGGTGCTGCTCAAACATATGCAACATACACTGTCTTTAATTGGGAAAGCAGTCAAAGAGCGAGCAAAAAATTTTGGACAGGAGCATACCATGATCGGACAAGTATATTAGAGACAAAACTGTACAGGAGAAGATCATGTGAAACATTTTCCACAGTGTATAACTTCATTCGGTGATCATACATCTATACATCCATCTGAATAGGATTGAAGTGGCGATTTGCTGATTAACTGCGGTCTTGGACAAACAACGAGCTTGCTAACTAAGGTTAAACCTTTTAATCAGCTGGCCGATGCATGCTAATCATGATCGATTGCAATTAAGGCGATTCCTGTGAAGCAATTAGTCATTCCTCGGTCGATCAAGCCAAAGTGAGCTGAGTGCACGAAGCCGATGAAAGTATTCAGCCATGGCTAACAAGCATCGGGCCATCTGCCTCGTCGTCAAGATCTGGTGAAGCCGGGGAAGTGTCTGCTGTCTCAAATTATCTGCCTGCACAAAACATTCGTTGATCAAGTCAAGGTGTAATGGTTAATCAACTACTGAGGATCTATTTCTTAGTAGGATCATGTGCTCGACTAAATTAAGTTATAAACAGGAAAATCTTGATTTTGTGGAAAGAATCATGAATGTTCAAACTTGTTTATGAAACTTCCCTCTTTTTGGTAAATTACAATATAGTATGAATTGCTGTTGGTGAACTAGCTAGCTACCTCATTTGTATTATTTTCATAAAGTGCCATCTCATCAAAAACTAGTTCATACTTAATTAATAAATTGAGTATCCATGCATAATAAACTGACATATATTATGTTGGGTTTGATCCAAAAAAAAATTCTTAACATTAATAACAGGATATCCTGGAACAAATGCATGCTTAAGCTTTATTTGACCACCTACCCCATGATAATAAATTAAATGACCTAGCAATGACCAGCCATGACAGTTAAATGTTGAATTAATCTGACCCAAAATCCATCTTATAGTATATTTTGCCAAACTAACTAAATCTACTCCGGCTCGATTAGTTTCTGAATTATGCGTTCATTAATCTGAGGCTTTATGTGTAAACAAAAATACTTATAGTAGATCACAATGAGCTTACTTGTCGAACGAAGCCTTCTAAAGTGGTGAGCTTGTTCATGGCGATGGCCATGTGGCTCATGTAACTAGCCATGTCGGAAGGGCAGTTAAACGCGTCGGAGGTGATGATTTCTGAGAGAGATTGATTAAGGGCTTCAAGGCCTTGACTCAATGCTTCCTCTGCCTCCTGCATCGACTGCTGCACGCCACACACAGCCAGTATCTGCTGCTCCGTCAATGGGTCGATGTGGCTCAAGAGAATCTAAACAAGCATTTGAATATGAGTTATAAAGTTATGATCATCAAGTTTCTGGGAGAGCCAACATCGCGCTCCAACACGTACTCCAAAGACAAACAAAACATGGAGCTACTAGTTAATTAAGAAGTTTTACCTTTCTCTAAAGCTACTTATCTATCTAAAACTTCATACTTTAATAATATATTCTTAGTCTGTCAATTGTTCATATGTAAAGGGTAAATGTCAAAGAACATGAGATTAATTATTAGGTGTAATTCGTCACTGTATCAACCACCAGAGTTACTAAAAACTAATCAATCAATCAAGTATATGTCAAATATTCTTGATTTAATACAGACTAAGAAATAAGAATCGAGACTGTTTATAGAAAAGTAATCCTTTCAAAACGTATATCCTTGCCGAGTTGTGACAAGCACCAACTCCAGCGTACTACGTACAACTAAGAACTACATGTATAAGGGCATTCACAGTGAGGGGTTGGAGGAGATATTTCTTCAAATATATTCCTAAACTCCAAATGTGATAAAAAAAACTCTTTTTAAAAATATATAAAAAAATATTACCCAAGCCTCTCTCTCATCTCCTTAGGTGGTAGGGTCGGAATATACGTGTTACACTATTTTTTTAATTTATTATTATTATTTTTTAATTCAACATTATCAAACGGTTTAATTAATATTCAATTTTTGTTCTATATATACATTATTTTTCATGCATCTTTCATCATAAAAAATTTAATACATACTAAATTTCTCTCCACTATAGATATATATTCTTCTCTTTCTCATACTAAACTATTCATTTATTCCAAAATGTCTCACAATTCTCTAACTCCTAACATTTAAAACTTTTCCGCAGACACAATGAGCCATATAGAACATCAGATCCTGGTAAAGCATTATTCACGATGATAGTGCACAATCAACTTATAGAGTGACTCAATTTATACAAAATTATTATGGAAGTACATAGAGAAGAAGGTCAATTAACAGAGAACGTATAGCGGGACACACTCAATTTGTCAATAATTCTTTACTAAGCTGGTGTATACGGATGACATATTCCGATGATGATTCCGAATGAGAAAAAATATTATTTTTGTGCATAGCCACTGATTTGGAAAATCTTCCCAGTGGTTATTTTAAATGAGGGAAGATGCAGCAAAGAGAAAAAGTCTATTAGCACTTCAAAAATGTACGACGGCTATCCGTCAACTAGTGTATGGAGGTTGTGTCGACCAATAGGATGAGTACCTGTGAATTGTGAATGGTTGACTTTTGCCAATGTGTGATGCAAATATATAGAGCTGAGTTTTTAAGAAAACTCAATGCAACTAATATCGCTCATTTAGCTTGAAATGCACAAAAAATACACGATTTCTCTGGGATGTTAAGAAATCTTGATTACATGCATTGGTGCCCCTGAAAAAATTATTTAATTGCATGGAGGGCACAGTACATATATATGAAGTGATTATGGTTGTCCAATAATTGTGCTCGAGGCGGTTGCATTTGTCAATTTGTAGATATGACATTCTTTTTTTTTTTTTTAGTTGCTGGTTCTCATAATAACATCGATGTGATTAATGAATCATCTCTTTTTAATAACGTTTTGAAAGGAAATACAACAGAGGTTAATTTTATTATGAATGGTACATAATATACAAAAGGGTACTACCTAATAGATGGTATATATATCTAGATTGGACCACTTTCGTGAAGAGTTTTTCCTACTCTCATGATCCGAAAAGAATGAAATTTAAGGAAATACAAGAGTCTGCAAAAAAAGATGTCGAGCAAATATTTGGGGTGCTCCAAGCTCGTTGGACAATTATAAGAGGTCCAGGGGCAACATTGGTTCATGGATAAACACAAAGAATTCATATATACATATATTATTTTATACAACATGATTATATTGTGGCGGACAAAGGTCATGCAATATTAATTTGGAATCGCGAAGAACAAAATACTATCACAATAAATCATGGCTTAACCATCGAATTTGTTGAATATATTTGAAAAAATTCTGAATTACGTGATATACAAGTGCATCATCAACTTCGTTACGATTTAGTTGAACACATATGGAAAAGATGTCGCTGTAAAAATTGAATGTCTAATTTATCATCTATGAAATATTTAATTATTTCAATTTCGAATTCATAAAATATATTTGTATTCGTATATTTTACTTTTTTTAATTTGTACATCCTATATTGTACTGTTTCTGTTTAAATAAAATATTATTAGTAAATTAATTGTATGTGGATATGTATTAAGTTGAAGAATTGAAAAAAAAATAATTAATTTTATTTAAATATAAAATTAGATGTAAATTAATAAAATAATAATGGAATCATAAATATTTGATTATGAAATGTAGAAATGAGATATTTAATGATGAGATCCATAAATATTTGATGTATAGTATATTTCATTGTGAAATTTGAGATATTAAAAGAATGAAATATTTGATTAATAATATGGACATAGAGACCACAAATATTTGGGATAAATATTTTCTCCCATTATTGATGTCCTAAGCCCCTCGCTCCCACATTCTTGAAATTATGATCCCCACCACGTAGTTCGTCCCAAAAATAAAAATTTGATAAATTAATTGTTAAAAAATGTAAATGGAAAGAAGCGGTGAATAGAAATGAGTACATGAGTTTAATCCCATGTTAGAGGTTGAGTAGCTTGAATGTTGATTTATATTAAATTATAATTTTTGAATGTTGAGCAGCTCTCTCATGCAATTAAGTAATTGGCATGCAAATCTAAGGTTAAATTGTATTAATCCATATTATTCGTGCGTGAGCACAAACAAATCAAACTATGTTTTACTATTGGAATTTATTTTTATTGTATTCAAGTGCGAAGTATTAATCAATATAAAATGGTAAAATAATTGAACATTAATGATCAATGACTGACATTACAATCAGAGTGGCCGGAGATATTAAATAATTATTATTCAAACATTCAATATAATTGAGGACTAGATTTCTGTATAAAAAAACTACGACCTAGAACAGATAACATAGAAAAGTTCTTAACAACTTCGCTCCTCCACGTTCTATTCTTTCCTACGAAATAATTCGCTTGATAATTTTCCAATAATAGCGATAATTTTTTACGGGAATAGCATGGTGACTAAGACCTTATTTGAAAGGAGGAAAAGAGAATATAAATAATAAAAGGGGAATAGAGAGGAGGGTAAAGGAGATTTACACCTCAAATTGGAGTGTAAGAAAAATTGAGTTTTTGTGAGGAGGGGTATAAGTTCACCTCCGCTCCCCTCCACTTCTTCTCCCTTTTCCCTTCTCTCATTTCTTTCCAAACAGAGATTGTCTTTTTTTTTCTCTTATTTATTTTTACCCTTCCATTACTTACACCTCCCTCACCTCCTTCTAAACAAGCTCTAAGACATTGCGGTACTTGCAGAAGTGACATGGATCGATTCCGAAAGAGATCTAAAGCTCTTTTTTGGATTAAGATGATCTCCATGTGTCTTGATCATCACGTCAAGGTTCATCATAATTTATCTCTCATAATGATTATAAGACATATCGATGAAAATAATTAAATTGACGGTTCTAATTTTGACAGAAGTATAAATTCAATTTAATTACAAATAATCAATGTGGAATGGTGCATGCGGTCATACCTTTGTGTCCTAAAAAATACACTTTCAACGCAAAGTGAAAGCACTGTTTGAGAGGATAAATCTCTTTTTTTAAAAAATATATCTAATAGATATCTCGACAGTGCTCTCCAAACCTTCTCCTCTTGGCAACGTTGCCTCCCAGTCCAACAACCTTCCTCCAACTTGGTGGTCTAGCTTGCTCGGCGATTCTACTTGACCGCTCAGCATTTCCCTGTCCGGTCTTTCGGCTCGACAATTTGGTATAACTTTGTTCGGCCTCCCGTCCAGCAACTTCCTCTCTAATCTCCCGACTCAATAACTTTGTTCAACCTCTCGCTCAATACTTCTTTACTCAACTGTTTGACTTATCTCTCACTCGGAAGCTCTCCACCTAATCTTCCAACACTCAGCCTCTCTATCTGATCCACACAGCAGTTCGACATTTGGCAAGCTTAGACAGTAGACCCGCTTGGGTCACTTGGAGCTCTATCCACTCGAACTACTGGAGATACTCGACAACCTTAGCAGCTTGGCTTTCCTTAGCATCTCACTTATCTCGACCCAGCTCAGTAATTTGGCCGTCGTAAATCGACAACTTGAAATCAGTATGCATTAGATCATCATCTTGACAGATAACTCCAGGAATAATTTTAAATCGGTAAGATCTAACACCCACAGCGAATGGACAGAGATTAATAATTAAATTAATTATACATAATCTAAACAATTAAATAGGTGATCGAATCAGTTAAAAATAAATGCATGATATGAACCTTTTGCTAGCTTCGTTAAACAATTAATGACCACTATCTATTATTATATTTCAAGTTTTTTTATTTACTTTTGTTATGTTGGAATTAGTTTAGAGTGGTTGAGGGATCATCGAAGTGATATTGCCAGTCAGTATAGTTAATTCTGTGCTGAATTAATTAAGCCGGGAATTCATTCGAAGCATCAAGCAAGAATTAAAGAGGACCTTGATGAGCTCGGAGGGGCGGAAGCCTCCCATCCACATGAAGCAGCGCTCGGCGGGTGTCATCCACATGCCGGAGATGAGGTGGAAGACGTCTGACTTTATCACCATGCTCTTGAGGTGCAGCATCTGATCGTAATGCGCGATGCAGCTCTCCACATACATCAGCAGCTCGTTCTCATGCAAGTGCTCTTGAACCGCCGCTCGGAGTTCGCACATTAGTCGATGGTGCTCCTCCAGCCACTTCGTGTACTCCATATCAAACACGGCCTCATCTACATAAAAAAAGCAGGCTAATTAATAATTATATATACCTCAATTAATAACATATATATATGATTGATGAAAGCATTGCGCAGTACCTGAGATTAACCCATTAAAACCGGTGGGATTGCCTTGATCCCCAAGAAAACCTCCACCATTAAGTAATAAACCCTGCATACATTAACTAATTGCATATGAATTATAGACTTCACACAAATGCTTGCGTAGCTCGTGCAGAAAAAAACTATGAAGAAGGAGCCTTTACGGTGCACTTTCCTAGCATTGGATTGGAACAAATTTAAGGAAAATCATAAAGGGCCATTAATCAACAGATCCATTCTGCTCCTATCCAATAGCTAGCCTTCGTACGTTTTAATTTTTTGTTGGCTCATGCATACAAGAGTAACTGCTATACCTGTGCTCTTGCCCTGTGAAGCTCATGTTCAAGCTGAGTGAGTTTAATTCTACTCGTCTCTAGTTGTTGAATGTAAGCCTGTAAAAGTAATAGAACTTTATATATTAAATTGCATGAACTAGATAGGTTTCTTCCAATGACTAGTTATCCTTTTAATTACTTCATATGTAGATATATAAATGCCTTGTTACGCACCTTCTTTCTAAGTCGGCTCTTCCGGGCTGCCTCCCTATTCTGAGCAAGCCTCCTCAGTGTCTACCGGCAAATAAATCAAACACATTGTTAGCTCATACAAACTTTCTATTTGTTTGTCCTTGAGAAAAATAGAAATGTAGATAAATTCACCTTAGGGTCTGATGACTTGGGACCTTCAATTCCCTTTCTGTTCCCTTCCTTCTAAACGCATGCAGTCCATGTAAATGTAATTAATAGCATTAGATTAATGAATTATTAATCAATTGTGTACTAAGGGAGAGAGAGGTTCACCCTAACCAGTTGTGCTTTGCCTTCCTTCCCTGAGGGATCACTTTTAACGTTGCTGAACTCCATGGCTTGCTCCGAGGATGAGTTCTTAGAAGCGCTACTTGCAGAAGAGGTCAAGCTTATTCCTCCCTACAAGGATAGTAGATGAACAAGCTACTTCCCGTACAAGTCGCAGTAACCACACAAGAACAAAATAAGAGCAACAAAAACGGATGAAAAGCATCCAGATTTCTTGAGTTGGTAGTCCCCCTACCTTTGTCGACGGCTCCACATGCATGGGCTGAGAAGGGAATATGTTGAGAGTCTCTGCAAACAAGAACTTCTATAAGCATTAAATTCACTGAAAGTGCAGCATAAAACCACCACACAGTAGAAAACTAAACAACTCTTCTTGAGGAATTAAAGGGGATATCCTTTTGATTCCGCAGGCATGCACATTACATAAAAAAGAAAATTTTCAACGGAAGAGAGAGAAAGCAAGAGCGGAATGAGCCATCTTGACTCTGCCAGCGAAGAAATAAAATCAAAACATAAGAAAAAAGAATGTGAAAAAGTACTTGTTTTCCAGACCGTTCAGTACAAAATTTTCAAAGTAATCATGTTGTTTGTTACAAGTCACAGTCGACAACCAAATACAATTATACACAAAAAGTTAAGATTTTCTTTTTCCAAAAAAAAAAAACAGAAAATCAAGTTTCATCATGTACTCGATTTCAGAATATCACTTTGTCAGATTTCAACTCCTATCGGCCAAAATACAGTCAAAAAAAAGTACAACATGATCTGCTAACTATGATTCTCAAGCATCGCCCCTAGAAAACTCCAGAAAAGAGTCTTTCAGTCGATCTGATATGGATATTTCAGATAATTGACTATCATACTATACAATTAATTAAATGAATTTGTAAGACTCACGTCTGTGTTCTTGAGCTGATGTTTGGTTATCATGTTGTCCATCCAAATACATGAATAAAGTTTGATCCAACTCTCCTATATCATAAGATCCGATCTCTAGCTTGCTTGGTCTCCTGCATAATATAACGGAAAAAATTAACTTTCCAATAAGCAAAACAGTCGACAGAGCTCAGAAAACTTTTGGTAGTTTAAACTAAGCCAATAAATTAATTAAATAGAACAATTTTTTGTGATTCAGAATCCTATCCAATAACAAAACATGAAATTGATTAAGAACAAATGAAGAAAGCATATATAAACTTCGATTTCCCTCAAACGATTCACAAAAAAAAAAACATTAATGAATCACCACGAAAACTTATACTTAACGCTACTAATGATCTCTACTTTTATCTAACCAACCAACATGGAAAGGAATTCATTTTAATCGACAAGGAAAAACAAAGAGAGAGAGAGAGAGGAGATTTTAGACGTGCAGCGACACGAGCATCGATTACATATTGAAACTCGCGTGCATCTGAGCGGAGGAAGAAAGCGAAGGGTGTTGCATGGCTAAGGAGATTTGGTGCTGCTGATGTTGGGCATGGCCGGAGCCGCCGTCGTTTTCCATCATCAGAACTAGCTACTCTTTTTGAGCTTCTCTTCTCGACCTTAGCCGATCTAACCCGCCCATGAATATAATGGCGCAATCGATCTCGCACTCTACTCTCCGCTCTCTTCCGCTCTTTCTCGATCCTCTACTTTTACTGCGACGATGGCTCCTTCTATTGTTTACAGAACACCCCAAGATGAGAGGAGGAGGAGAATAGGCAGGCCGGTAAGGTAACCGCCATAACAGAACCGGCAAAAGGGGACTAGAAACCGCGATGTAGGACGCTTGAAAGTTGAAACCTACTTGGCGTGGTGGATACCGCTTCCAATGCGGTGAGCTGAATGCCGGTGGAATGGTTTCCACCGTGACTGCTCCTTTCAATATATATCTATTTTTAACAAATTTAATATATTTTTTCTAGATTATTAACTATAAAAAAATTACAGTTTTGTTTAAACGAAATGAACAATGTTATCGATCTGACTGATATTTAAAAAATAAAATAATAATAAAAATGAGCAATTGAAATGTTATAAATTGTAAAATATAATTAATTATCATAACATTATTTGAGCAATCCCCTTGCACATATCCGACCAACTCAACATGGATGAGTTTGACCACTTACTTTAGACCTTTTAAAACGAAGACAATAATAATTGGTCAATTAAAAATTATCTAAATTAAAAAAATAGAATTGAATATTTTATCTTTGTTAGACCAAATTACATGCCGACCAATTCAACATTCATGAGTTTGACATATAATTTCAGCTCTATAATTGTTCAAAAGATAATTTTATTTGTTTAGTTGGCGATGCATGCATGAAATAGTTAGGATGGCAATCTATATATTTATACATTTCAGTTTATTATCATTATCGTTCTATCATCATTCATTTGCATGCTCATATTTTTAATAACTAAAAAAGGAGGCTGATCATTTCTTTGATTATAACAATGGATATATGTACTTGTTTTTCAAAGATGAAAAAGTTGATGGCATTTCTCATTTGACTATTACTACTTGGAAATGTGTAAGCTGATTTTAATTTATTAGACACACTTTTTATTTTTGTTGTCATGCGCATGCATTTAAGCAAGGAATCAAACAATGTGAAGTGAAGATATATAAAATATTTGGACTGTATTTGATTGCGTTTTTCATTTTTTATTTTTTGGAAAATAGAAAACGTACGATTTTTTTTCGTTTTTTAATTTTTCAAAAAAATACTGCTTTATTTTCTAAAAAATAGAAATGAAAAACGACAACCAAACAACAATTTTCACATTTTCTCATTTTTTAAGAAAATGAAAACAAAAAATTGAAAAACTCTCCACCGATCAAACGCCCCTTAGTTTCCAAAATTTTGACATAGCAAGTAAACTTGACCACGCAAAGCTTAGAATTGACTTCACAATTAAATAATTAGAGGAATCTAGTTGTTCAATTATTCACCTTTAATGAATTTTAAAATATAAACAAAAAAAATCAAATTCTAAATATTTATTTTATTTTTAAAACTTTATTGGCTTGAAAACATTTAAAAACCAACTGGTCTTTGGCTTTTCCTTCATTTTTACAAAATTCCAAAACCTCACATTGACTGATACAACTGATTCGTAACATCCAGTGAAAAGAGACCTCCATACAATATGACATGTGCATAAGAAATTGACTATATATATACATGTTATAGTTTAGATACCATAGTTGGATCGTTGTTCCAGATTAATTTTGAATAGAATAGGTATCATAATTTAATTAAATATTAATATTTAATTTTGTTTTATATTGACAAAATAGTTAAAGTATAATATCAAAGTTTAGTTATATATCTACTGTAATTTATATTAGTTATAATAGATGTCACATTTTGGCTGAAATTTCACAGTTTATTTTGTTATATATAATATAGGCAAGTGCTACAATTTATTCATAATGAGAAAGAAATTAAAAGCCAGTCCAAGTTATGAAGATGCATTGAAACCAAACACTCTGATTGTTCACAGCATACTTAGGATGACAGTGAAATAAAATTAAGGAAAACATACCAAAATAGGTACCATAACGAGAAACCTGCAGCATCTGTTTTTCCATCTTGTCAGAAACCAAGTCAATCAGAAACTATACTAACAAGCATCTGAAACCAGCTATATACGAATTATTGCCTGCTAAATACCATCAGTTTAGGCCTATGCTTCGTTTATTATCACTTCTCTAGTAAGATATATATTCTAGGCTGAAACTTGATACGGCACTGAGTTCAATCAATCTCCCATGTCGTTCCTCAATACAACTTGCATAGTTTCTTTCAATACATTTCAGTGCAGTGAATGATTATAGTGGTCATGCGGGCGATCAATATGATGTATACATTGTTCAGCTACGAGAAGCTCCAGCATTAAAATATAATACGCGAAGTGGACAGCACTGCAACAAAAGAGACCTCATACCACCTGCTTTAGCAGCTACGTTCTTTTCTCTTGAGAACGACATGGTCTATGCCTTAATTTTCATAAAGACTATTAATTGAAACTCGTTCATTATATGTTTTCCAGCTTTCTATTTCTTTTTGTCAATTCTTGAACACCAATTGTGACATGCTAGAACTTTTGGTAGAAGTTCTGTGTGGTCGTTTTTAGAGGGCAAAAAAATCAAGGGAGAGTAAGCCGGGTTTTAATTTTAGTACTTTAAAACAAACAAGGAACAGAAATCACAGAGGCAAAAATATACCAAGTAAAAGGGAAAAAAAAATTGTTCTTGACATTCAAATGCTCCTAGAGTTCCAGTGATTCAAAATTAGTATCATGAGAGTTTAGATGATGGACACAACTAATGATGTAAACATCGAGGCCGTGTAGGCCAACCAAGAAAGAATGCCCTGTGAAAGATGGATAGGCCCAGAACTGGGAAGAGATGTTGCAAGCTTACCCTGTAAAAGAAGCTTTTGGAGAAGTGGGGAGAATGCACGAGGAAAAACTGCTTATGAAATGGCAAATTCCGTAAAGACAAGTACTTACTTATGTTCCTAAATACGGCAATAGTTCATCGTCTTTCCACAAATCTGCATCCTGCAATATGTCTCCAAAATCGATCAGGCTCGGACTATCGAGCCCATTAAAATCTAATGGCGAGGCAAAAGCATCTGGTCGTATGCACAACTGTTCATCTAGGAATAGAGGCCTGTCTTCGTTGATCATCTGCTGATTGAGATTTGGCGTCGTCGTCACATGCTCATAAGAATAATTCTCAATCGGATTAATGTTTTTCTCAGTCCCCATTCCATGACTATTAACAGACATGAGTTTCTGCTGCTCACAGTTGGACCCAATATCAATGGCAATAGCTTTGCGCGATACATCATTGCCAACCTCAGGGTACAGGAGTGGCTGCCCGCCAATGTACGTGCTTTCTGCACAAATATTACACGGAGGGTTGCACACGAAATTGCAAATCCCAGGCTCCACCATAAGATATTGGCTTTGGGGAACTCCCTCTTGATGCATCGAACTTGTATGGACACAAGCCTCCAGTTGTATATTTCCTGCATGGTGAGCCACTGGCATCATGTTTGTGTTATTCGTGTTCGGAATGGGATTTCCCATTTCGCCGGATCTTTGCTCGTTCAAAGTCACAAGCATTTTCTTGTCAGCAGCTGCAACAGCTTTGCTATGTCTTTTTCTCTTTGGTCGTTCAATCACTTGCTCCTTGCCTGGATGAAGTCGATGAGGCATTTCGGCGGGACTAACTTCCCTGGAATTCTGTGTTACATTGTCTACGCAAGCTTGCATGTGAATTTGCATATTCGTTCCATCATCTTTGGATGAAGTAGATCCACAGACATCTTCCAGGTTATCAACATCGTATTCATCACTAAAACTATTCGTCACCTCCCTCCGATCTCCATGACCACTATTCTGAGTTACATCCGACGACAAACCATTATCACTGCTGAGCTGATGATTGACCAACATTTCTTCTTTATCCAGAACTCCTAGCCAGATGGAGCTCTCTTTGGCACTCATCTTATCCTGCAAGCATTTTGACTTCCTCACGTGTGTTCTGATCTTTCCAATATTAGGAGAAATGTGTTTGATCACGCCTGTTAGCACCCCAGCCTTCCATATTTTCTTCAGATCATGTGGCTTTTTGTATGGGGGGGCCTGACCGTCAGATAAGCCCAAGCCTACCCACCAGTCTTCATTGCCGGAGGGCCACCAAGGCGGTGGAGCACCCTTCTCCAAGGGGTATTTGCGTTGCGGTGGGTCACAATGTTGCATCAATGAGGATAGAAGAGATCCTAGTGTGGCATCTTGTAGATCCATCAGACTTTGACGATTTTTGCCCCCAAATTTCTGTGCGGCTGCAAAGTTTTCAGCCTCGTATTTGGCTATGGCAGCAGGTCCATTCTTATCAAACTTCACGTTCTCCTTCCACCATGCTCTTATATTGTCTGAAGCACCACTCACAGGCTTACCCTTCTCAGGAATGATTCCATAGACAAATCCACGGACATTGCACACTTCCATCAGCTTCAACATGTACTTGAGAATGCCATCTTGCGCTCTCGCCATTTTCTTTCTCAGAGCCTGGTTAGATATATGCTTTGGCTTAGACTCCCCAGAAGTCGTCTGCAGAGCAAAAAGCTTTTCCCGTTGCTTAATTCTCTGCAGTTTAATTTTATCTCTCCACATTCTTCTTGCCAACTCTTCTGGTTCGATATCTTCATCACTGACATCTTTTTCATTGAGATTGTCGCACTGGATACCATCCGGCTCAAAATCTGAAGCATCGCCTCCTAAGTCCCGTGCTATTATTGCTAGATGATCCATATATAATTAATATACGTGACCTGTAGACAAAAAAATTGTTTTTTATCCACTCCTAAATTGATTCTTTGATTCTCACTAGTACTAAGAAGATTTAAATCCATGGAAAATGAAGGCATTTGACAAAAGACCGTGATTTATCCTGACAAAAATGAGAGAGAGAGAGAGAGAAGAGTAGAGGTTTGCATAAACAAACAATGAAAAGTACATGTTCATCGACAATAAGAGTCCTGTTAAACCCCTCAAAATCAATCTACAAGAATTATGAATAATAGAGAAACAAACTTATGCATGTCAAATGACAGCCAAATCAAAACGATCGCCAAGAATGCAAAATCACACGAGTTATAATACTTTGAAACTGCTCAAAATTCACATTACACTCTACTGAAACGTTCAAATCCAGGTCGATCCAAGACTCATCGTGATCCCCACAAACCCTCTTTCCATTGAGTAGAATCTGAATTCCATTGAAAAACTATCTTTTCACAGTTCCAAGATCCCACCCAATCCCCAGTGAGAATAAAATCTAATCGATTTGATCACACCCCAATGAATCACAAAGATCGAAGCAATGCAATACCTTTTAGATTTCTCTCTAGTGAAAACCTATGAATTTTCCCACCTCACGCGCCGAACCAAGAATCATTTGCTCTGCTTTAAAAACGAAAATTCAAACGCAAGCTTTCCTATAGGATAAGCAAAACCACCCCCTTGTTATCTCGATCAATCATTTCCCTCGAACTCAAATCGCTTCAGTCTGGGTATCAGAGTTTCACACCGCTTCGTCGTCCTCCTCCTCCTCCTCCTTTTTAGGGCATACTTGGTTAAAAGAGGAGAAGACGGCGACGACGAGGCTTGGCTTTGTAGGGTGTAAACTGGAAAGTGGAAACCCAAATCTACAAGGGGAAGTGGAAAAGGATCAAATTGGATTTGGTGCACGATTTGTTCCTGGTTCAACAAGTTCATTGGATTTGGATCTCACACTCAGATGATTTCCACTGGGCCCATTTAAATCAGCAGCTTACCGGTCCTTTAATTGGAGGAAAAAAGACTTTAGTATTTATTTATTTCTATTTACACAGTAATTAAATAGTATTCATATTCTAAATTCAAAGTCGAAGGATAATTTAATTATAAATCTCTTTGCCTTTTCACATCAGATGATTTTGCATAACATCAATATCAAAATACACATAAATTTGGACTTTAGATGCCCCTGCAATTCCATAAAAACACACACGCATAAAGAAATAATAATAATAATAATAATAATAATAATACAGCATAATAATGCATACGGCAAACTGAAAGCATCAGCACAAGTTTTTAAACAAAAGCATCAGCACAAAATTACTACTAGGTTTTACGGCAGCACATCCTCATCGATAAAGCAACAAAAAGATCTGCCTTTGGAAATGAAGCAATTAATGGTTCATGGAGGTCTGGCTGCACGCATGATGCGAGCCATCAAACAACACTTCCAAACATGCTACATCATCATCGAGGTTTAAGCAAGCCATGGCCAGGTCTAAAGAGACCAATGCGTGCTTGGGCCTGAATGTTCATATGCCCTGCTGGAGCCATGGTCAAGACACTGATCGTTTTCATGCAAAACAAACTCCAGCTGACCAGAGAAATGAGCATTATTATTAGAACCAGTTCCTCCTGCTAATCCCATTTCATGCTGCATCTCGTGCGAAGCGGTCCAATCTCCTTGGCCTCTGAACCCCCATGAGCTCGTCGGGCGATCGCTGACGATGACTGAATGAGACACTGAGGAACCGTCAAAGTTGCTGCTTGCCGATGCTACGGGAGGAGGATTGTTGATGGGGTTTCTATTCCATGCGTGAGTTGACAGAAGAGAGAGAGCACAGCTCGAGTCTGAGACTCCTGTAAGGCAATCACCAGGCAGAATTTCCATGGGAATGCCGAACGATCCTGCAGGAGAATGAGATCCCTGGAAGCATGGATGCGTTCCGTGCAGAGCAGGTGCGAGGGGTGGGGCATCGACTCCACGCCACTCGTTGCCGGCCACCAGGCCACTCGGCTCAGTCCGTGCAGTGCTCGAAAAACTTGGATAGCTGAAATCCACCATAAAGCTTCTGAATCTGCCAGGTTCTGTATCCCAAACCGCATTGCCATCACAGTAAATGAAGCATAAAGAAATATAACTAGCAAAGCAAATGCAGCTTAAGGAGATGCAGCTAACCCTGCACGGATGATTCAAGACGGCCATAGCGCGGCACGAAAGGCCCAAGAGGTGGCTTCCTCCGGCGCTCATTATGTCCTGCAAGGCGTCTGCGGCAGCTGCGCTTCCCTTGGTCAAATTCAGATAACTGATGAAACCTGCAGTTATGTATCGATCCCAACAACAAAGTAAGGAAGGACTTCCCGATTAAGCAAGCAACATAAGAGACAAATAGTAGCAAGATACAAATTTCAAAAGAAGCCCAGGGAAGCTACAAATCTAACTTATTAAATTCTCTAACTATGGAATCTACTAACAATCTTTGCCATGATATAATGTCATTTCCATATAAACACACCAAATTCTACCATAATGTTTAATTGAGGTATGCACCTAACTTGACACATCTTTCATATAGCTAAGGATGATACGAACCGAATTACAAGCACTAAGCATCAGAAAGTGTATTGAGGCAATGTGCGGTCGAGCCACAAGATAATGCACACATGGTACACAAATGTGTCTGTTTGTGCATATGTAACTCACCGTGTATAAGGAAACTTAAGTTATTATCACTTTGACAAAATATTATTGATCTCACGATATTCTTCGACAATGATATTTGGCTCCAAAGTGACTACTCGGAATTGCTCCACACTGAGCACTCTTAATTTTGGAGTTCTTAAGAGAAAACCAACCAATTCTACTAAAAGATGCCTCATTGCCGGCATAGTTGCTCCATTTAAGGGAAGTTACAATTATTACAATCCACAATTTTCCAACTTCAGTGTGTCTTTCCCACTCTTAACTAGCGAAATTGCTTCCACTAGTTTATCCTTGATCCACACACCTAGTAGAAGGGTCATTCTCTAATACTAAATCGTGACGCTATATATTCGACGACGACCAAGGTATTATACTTGTTGTTTTGATTGATTACTCCAAGTGTTAGTCTCAGTTTTTTCGCATGGTCAAATTTGGATCCAACGTGAGGAGTTTTTCTAGCAAAGGGCTCATCTCTAAATTATTACTCATTAAGAACACTTGATTCAGAGCTCTTATGAAGAATCGAAGCCAATTCTACAAAACAGACATTTTGTTGTTAAGAAGACATATTTAATCCATTTAAGCCAAGTTACACTCGTGATGTAATCTATATTTTCCCACTTCAATGTATGTTTGATTCACGCTTGTCCCCTACATCCAAGAAGTATGGTGTCAAACCTTGTCTAAACTACTCGTCAGGTGTCAAACTTCGACTACGCTATTCGCCCCATCGATTACTCTCCACCCTCATTAGGTTGTGGTTCCATGTTTTGTAATAGAAATAACATATTCATATTGAAACCAACGTATAACATCAGGCGATCAAAAAGAAAACATAAAAATAATGAAATTTAACAAGAAATTGACTTAGCTTGGTAGCGCAAAGAAAATGCTTTTTTTATGTAGGCGTGTAAGCAGTAAAGAATGGTTCTGAACACTATTCAAACATACATCAAGAAGGTCACTAGTTGCTCAAGTCGAAAAGGATTCCAATTGAACAATTACAGTACCATCAAAGCGAGCATCAGGTATATATGCAAGAAAAAACTAACTTAAACTGCTGCCAAAACCACAATTGAAGATGGCTGGAGGGACATCATATAAAGTGATATTAATCATGCTAAAAGGGTGATAGATCCACCCGATACAAGAAAGTTCAAGGCAAACAATCAAAACTAAGAATCAGTTTAAGATAGTCTACTTCATTCCCAATACAAACAACTTGCTGCAGAAAGAAAGAAGTTTCAGCAAAAAAATCCTACACAAAGTAACATATGCACATTCTTGAACTATGAGGGAAACATTATGAACAACAAAAAAAAAAAGAAAAAGGCAGAAACAAATTCAAATGTGAAATCAAAATTAACCACCCAACGATCCATAAGTTAACGACAACACAGCTAGTCCCAGATCTAATTGAACAAGGCAACAAAAAGGCAACGCTCAAGCAGAAGCAAGCAAACACATAACCAACAAAAGGCTCTCGTCAGTTCACAAAGAGGATCGAAGTCGAGCTCTCTTTCACCAAAACATGTCGAAGCAGATTCAGAAACGAAAACCTATCGAAAACAGTAAAAGTATCAAAAGCACGACCTGCTACACTGCTGACAGAATCTCTGCTCCAAGCCTGCAACAATCACCTTGGGAGCCTTGGAATGCATCCCACAAACTTTATGCCTACAGTAATAAGTCTTAGCCCCGGTCAGATCGGCATTGCACCCCTCCACCTGGCACCTCGGTGGCGGAGGCTGCGCCACCGCCTTACCTTTCTTAGACGGAGGGAGCGGCGCCATTGCCTTGGCCGGAGCCAGCCGTGGCTTGGAGGAACTCCCGCTACTTCCACCGCCACCATCCTCAAAGTAAATCTTTTGCCCAAATGTGAGGCCACTGAGAGCGTCCCCAGAGCCGCTTGAGGCCCCGGAGGGCTTGAGAGAGCTCGAATCCATCTCTTGGCTGTTGCAGCTCCCTCTACAACTCATCCATGGCTCAAGGCCAGAGGAGGACCACACAGCGAGTGGGAGTCGGCTTCTTGAAACTTGGGAGAGCGTGTGTAAAAGCAGTATAGAGGATGGGTCTTTATGTCTTTCTGCTGGCTCACAAAGCCATCATGGCCATGTCGAGCTACTTCCAGTATAATATATAATACCATCCGAGACTAAGAGAGGACAGAAAAGTAGCGAGACAGATACAGAGAGAGAGAGAGATAGAGAGGGAGGAAGATTGGGAGATCATAAACGTACAGTTACTAAAGTATTTCTTCGGTTGCATCAGGCTAGTAGTAGAACTAGAGATCGAGAACAAACAGCAACACCAATTTGACATTCTCAAATCTCAATCACTCGCTGCTCGCTAGCAGCCTGGTAAAAGGGGACATTTTTCGTAGATGTTTCTTGTGTTATAGCTTTCTGAGATATGAGTGCTGTGCAAATGTCTCGGAAAGGTAACTTTTGTAGGTCATTGTGCATTTGCTTTGGTAAGCTACCGAGGAGCGCACCAGTGCTGTTTTGCCTTTTTGCGCTGAGGATCTCACTGTAAGAGAGAATCTTTCTGCAAAATCATGAGGGCCCTCAGAGACTCACCAGAACTGGCGACTCTTGCATTGAAATAAATGAAAGGGTTTGAAGATACCGATGAATGAACGTGAAAATGGAAACAAATCTTATGCATCGATTTTTTTTTATCTCTCTCTCTCTCTCTCTCTTCTATCTGCCTTGAATTACAGATATTAATAGAATACTGGCATTTGCATGTGTGAGGTGGAACCGTCTGTGCAGCATGTTTTTCGGAAATCAATTTTCTTACTTGCAAGAAGAAAAAGTTAAATTACTCGACTATGCCCTTTATTCTACCTAACATTTTCAATAATAACTATATGAATTATTTTGATGATTTAAAGTTGCTTTGTTTAATTTTCTTTTTCTTTTTCTTTTTTTTTTAAAAAGAATATCTAAAAACTTAATACTACATCGAAAAGTAAATCATCAGGACAAAAAAAAAATTATATTGAATCAATGGCCATTTTTCAAGAGTGCGTACTCAGTTTTTTATTTTGAATTTTTTTTATCAATAGAAGAGTCTAATTTTCTTTTTCTGCAAATTTCAATGCTAAATTTAAGATTTTTTTAATTTAAATATAACTAAATTATTGAATGGAATCGAATCGAATGGGATAAAATAATAATAATAACTTAATTATTTCATTAATGAATTTCATATAAAAACCATTGATGTCTTCAACAAGTTCAAATTTAAAAAAAAAAAATTACCGATCACTTAAATTTATTCATATTTTTATTTTTAAATTTACAATTTTAATAAAAATTTTAAGAATAAAAAAAGATTAATAAAAATTTTAAAAATATTTTTTTTCATTATTTAATAACGTATTATAAAAAAAGAAGGAAAAATGACATAAAAATAAATAAAAACTAGTGATTTTAACGAACCCTTTAATATAAAAATAATTGATAATTTTAAAATTTATATAATTTTTTTAAAGCTTCAAAATTAGAAATAACAATATGAATACATTTCCAAGATAAAGTTTTTAATAATATACATTTTAAAAAAAAATATTATCAATGATTTTTTATGAAAATTATTCATAAAATAATCAAAGTTGTATTTTTTTTATTTGATTCAGTTTAATTCCGTTTAAATAAAAATAAAAATATTTTTATTTAAATTAAAAAATGAAATAGATGAATAAAAATATTGTTCAAATTAAGTACATTCTCTGCGAAATATGCCCTTAAATCACTTGACGTAAACTTTCAACTCAAAAATATCATTTCAACTCAAAAAATTTGAATGCTCTACCTCTACTTGTGAGTTGTGACCTCACACTAACTCTGTGGTATAACGTCCTTGTCAAAGTGACATTTTGGACCATTTTAAATAAAAACATTTTTTTTTTTCAACATGAAAATACTATAAAATTTTAGTTTCTAGACAAAATGATATTTTCGAGACATTTTGGTGTCTGCATTTTCAACTCAAAACATCATTTCATCTAAGAATATATTGGATATAATTTTATTTGTTTTTCTTCTAAAATGATTTATTTTAGATCATATATTTGGGCTATAAAATAATGCTTTTATGATTATTTTCAATTAAAAAAAAACAGCTCAAATATTCACCTTCAACTCAAAAAGCTATAATGTTTTTTAGACAAAACAACTAGATGATATATTTTAATTTTAAATTATATTTTTCACTCTCAACGTGTAAAATTGTCAAACGATACCATCCTAATTCATCATAAATTTAACATTTAATAGAGAAAGATGAAATGATCCAGCATTCCAAAAATTTTCAATCTAATTCAACCCAAAACGAATTATAAATTAGATGAATCAACTCATGGATAAAAAAAATCTTTAAAATTATTTTATCATTTTCTTTAAAAATATTATTTTGAAGGACGTAATTAAAATAATTTCATTTGAAAAAAATAAAAGTTCAATTAGAGTCATTATTTTCTCTTATTAATTGGGTATAATAAATTCAATTCAATTCAATTAATATAATAAATACATAGACAACCTAAAAATATTTTAAAGAGAGAAAATTTTTAATTTTTTTCAATCCGAGAGTCAATCCAAATTCATCATGAGCCGACAAATCTTCACACATAATTTATACGGATTGATCCGTTTTAAACGATGAATTGATAAAATTTTAATTCAATCTATTTAAATTATCTAGTAGAATGGACAATCTGATATACCCTATATATATATATATATATAATTTTGGCATTTAAAAGCAGGAGCCAGAATTTTTTTAAATGGACATATACAACAAGAATTGCATATTCATCAATCCTCTTTTTGATGAATGATTACTGTTAATTGAAGTATCAAAAAATCTCAAAGGCAACATTAATTATAAACTCAAAAGGCATAAATTTAACACCAAAACTGTTCCTTTTTCATGGAAAAAAAAAACAATAGCTGGCTATTCGTAGCAGACAGTTTTTTTTTTTGTCCGAACCTCTATGGAAAATAGAAATCTAAAACATCCTCAAGTACTCTGATGAACTTTTGCAGTTGCTCGTGCATTGTGACATCAATTATTATTTGTCAGAAGCCCAAACCTCTCAAGAACTTCTCTCAGTTAATGATTGTGATCTTTAAGACGTTGTTGCCAGTGAATTTAATTCGAATTTGATTAAGTGATTTATTTATTGATTTATAAATTTCGATTATTTGATGTAATATTTAATATGTAGAATTCTTTATAGAACGAATTCGTTATTGATGATGAATAGATAACAGATCCGATTTGTTTTCTATATAAAGGACATAGTCCCTTTAGGGGCTGGTGATTCTGACAGACTCCTCGTATCCTATTGGTGAGAAGTTTACGGCGCAGTCACTCCATAATTCTACGGAAGATCTGCTCCTTCCTTTTCGCAGGAACAATGGCGAGGATCTCAGGAAGAGAAACGATGGTCATTCCGTTGCAATCAGGTTTCGTTAATGTTTGTTATCGTTTCATTTTTATGGTTTTTTGGTCGTCAAAGAAATTCGATAAGACTATATCTACTCCGCGAATCTTGTTATATATATCCGATTTTTTTATACATGTTTAGGATCGTGGATTTCTATCAATTGGTATCGGAGTCATGGTCATTTTATCGATTCCTTTGATGTTAGATTGTCGTTTTTTGTCATTTTTCGCCGATTTTGTGCAAGATTTGGATATTTTATCACAAAACAATAATTATTTGATGAATATGTAAATAGGAAATCTAGTTTTAGGTGCTAGATTTTTTAGTTTGCCTTTTCTGACAAAGAACATGAAGAACGACTGTATAACCGCTATCGTTCGTGATGAAATCGTCGTGTTTTCCCTAGGAAAATCGCACGGAGTCGTCGATCAGTTGATTGTTGCTTTGCATCAGTCGACTGGAGTCGACTAAAGGGTCTACCAGTCGACTGATAACAATCATCAGTCGATTGTTGCATCTAAAATTGAGCTCGACTACACATAACAGTTGACTGATGTGCTCAAACTCGAGCACAAAATCTTTTTTAATCAACTGGGCAGTCAATTGATGAACATCAGTCGACTATCATAAGTCACCAGTCGACTAGTGAGGCTGAGTTTGTGCACAGAAGGTATTTTAATCAATTGGGGCGATAGAGTAATCGACTGACTTGATCAGTCGACTGTTGTCAAGCATCAGTTGACTGGTGCTCATGAAATAATCCACAGAAGGTATTTTAGTCGATTGAGGCAGCGGACTGATGCATGTCAGTTGACTAGCATAACTCTCAATCGACTATTGAGGAGTGTGGATGAGTTTGAGCACGTTTTGACGTAGAAAACTTTTGGAGGCCATAAATTTTCACTCGGGATGAGTTTGAGGCGTTCTCAGTTGCGTTTCGAAGCTTGTTCAGAGTTATACGTGTCTTACGATGGGGTTTACCCTCCGTAACAGCTTGTTTCGGGCCTTAAAAATATCGTTTAGTGCTTTTTTGAAGGCTCCGAAGTTTTTAGTCCAATGTTATGGTTGTTTTCTACATCATAAGGTTACTAAAGTATAGTTGAGTTTATTAGATTTTCTAAAGTATCTATTTATACATATGATTCTATTTCAAACTAATAATTATCACCAAAGTGAGAATTATTAGTGAAGTTTAGGACATATTATGTTGACAGATGTATGTCTATGCTAAATATAATTGACCCAAAGGAAAATTATATTTATGTCAGATATATGTTAGAAATGATTTACATATAAAGAACAGATTTTATTGATAAATTTTATTGATCATATACACAAGATGTCGACCCAAAGGAAGACACTTTATATGATAAATTAATAACTCAATCAATTCTGTTGATCATATGCACAAAATATCGACCCAAAGGAAGGTATTTTATGTGATAGATTAATAGGTTAATAAATTCTATTATAGATCATATGCACAAGATGTCAGCCCAAAAGAAGACATTTTGTGCGGTAGATCAAGAGTTTGTAAATCATAGACTCAGACATATATAGCTTATATAAGAAATAATTTAGTTATGAATATCATGTGTCGGCCCAAAGGAAGGCACACGATGTGGCGAACGAAAATTATCATGAACTATAATTAAGAGAGTACCTCTAATAAGTTACACTGCAATCCAAAGACTAAGTGTAATGTTATACTTGGTATCTCATTTAACCTATATACATTTAGATATGTGTATTACACACATTATTAATGATTATTATCTCTTTATGTTCTTGGCATTATATGATATTCTTGTGTTTTTTCTTTCTTATTCAGTGAACTCAATAATCGCCCACATAATAAATATTCCTACACTCACTGGTACTAATTTTATCCAGTGAAAAGAATATGTAATGGTGGTCTTGAAATGTATGTGCTTAGACTATGCATTAAGATATGATCGTCCTGCACTTTTGACTAGTTCTAGCACGATAGAAAAGAGGACTCAGTTTGAACGGTGGGAGCACTCTAATCATACGAGTCTGAGCATTATGAAGTTATCCATCCCAGAAACTATTAGAGGCTCTATAACTGAACAAGTGGATGCCAAGGTTTTCTTGAGTCAATTAGCAGATCGATCCACTTCAAGTGAAAAGGTTGAAACAAGCACACTCTTGTCAAAGCTAATTACTATGAGATATAAAGGAAAGGGAAAAATCATAGAGTACATTATGGAGATGTCAAATATTGCCACAAGACTTAAAGCATTGAAGCTGGAAGTATCTGAAAGCATGTTGGTGCATTTTGTCTTGTTGTCTCTGCCTGCACAGTTCACACCCTTCAAAATAAGTTACAACACTCAGAAGGAGCGGTGGACATTAAATGAGTTTATAGCTCAATGTATGCAAGAAGAGGAGAGATTGAAGCGGAAGACATCGGAGAGTTCTAATCTGGCATTCAATACTCAAGGTACCAACAATAAAAGAAAGAGGAACAATCTCAAGAGAAAAATAAGGCAAACTGCAAATACAGGGACATTCTGTCAAAGTGGGCAAAAGGAACAAGATAAGGTGATCACTACTTGTTACTTTTGCAAAAAGAATGGTCATGTCAAGAAAGAATATTCTAAGTATATTAATTGGCGTATTAAGAAAGATAATTTGTTAAGGTTATAAGTCAATTTCAGCTTCCATACATATAGACACTTGGTGGATAGATGCTGGTACACCTACTCACATTAGTGCCTCTATACAGGATTGCCTCCTCTACAATCGACTACCGCTTGATGGTGAAAGATACATCATTACTGAAGACAGG
The DNA here is from genome assembly GCA_025175895.1 of Wurfbainia villosa. Classification (NCBI taxonomy): domain Eukaryota; kingdom Viridiplantae; phylum Streptophyta; class Magnoliopsida; order Zingiberales; family Zingiberaceae; genus Wurfbainia; species Wurfbainia villosa. The sequence goes on from JAKLTH010000280.1 coordinate 962,045, forward strand.
AAGCAACCTGAAGTAGAAGCATTAAGTGTTTTTTGTTTTTTGTTTAGTTTAAGGAACTATGTCAATTTGGATTTGGAAAATAATATATCATCTTTTAGATGAATATTTATTTCTATTTTCTGTTTGAACAAATAAAGTTTTCACTGTTCATTTAGAAATAAAATTTTCAATATTTTCTGAATTCAATAGTTCCTTAATTGATAAACTATAAAGTCTCCAAAACACTTATATGTCTATTAGTAATAAATAAATGCATATTAGAAGTACGAAGCTTGGCTAACAAGAAGTTCATTTGGTGGTTAAAATACTTATCTAAATAACTCCGAGAAGAATTGTTAATTTTCTTAACATTGCAGACCATGATGTCTACATAGAGTATGTTAAAGAAAAATCAATTAACAAATTATTTTTATGAGTGCGAGATTATGGTTTAGTGCACCATGCATGATATTCTTTATTAGAATGGTGTGGCTGAACAAAGGATCTAAATCCTATAAGTTATGGTGTATAGCAGATGATTTACACTTTTTTACCAAACACCTTATGGGATGAAACACTCATGGTTGCAGTTACCTATTAATAAAGGCAATAATCTAAATCTTATACATCTAGGATTGTTCAGCTGTCAAACATTATGAAACCGAACTTAAAGAATTATGAGCTGTCATTTAGTATTATATTTAATTCACCCATTGAGATTCTTCTTCCGTAAAGAAAATGCTAAATTTACTTAAAAGGTGGGAGCATTAAACTCATGGACGTGTCATTTAAAGAGGAGAGCATTAGCGATTCTATTAAGGATACTATAGTTGTAACTAGCAGGGGTTTGATATCCTATGTAGAAGTTGCACATCTAGTAGGAATAGTATACTATGACATCCAATCACTTTAAACAAAATGTCACTAAGTAAATCTACTAGGAAAAGGAGATCTACATTTTTGCATAATTAAGTTTATCTCCAAGAATATATATATATGAGTTTGACATTGGGTTAAAAGATGATTCTTCATCTTTTTCAAAAGGTCAAACAGTATTCTAACCCTAGAAAATGTATGAGCTGAAGTTTATGGTAATGAATGACGTATAGAAGCTAGTCGAATTGTTTGAGAACCAAACAAGATTCACAGGATAATGTCGAAAGCATGCCTTGTAACCAAGGGATTCACTCATTAAGTGAATATATATTACAAAGGAGACTTTCTCATCTATGTCAGTGAAAGACACCATAAGAGTAATCATGACACTGATAGCTTACTGCAATTTGGGCTACATTAAATGGACTTTAAGACTATGCTCTTTAATGGTAATATTAAGGAATCAATGTATATAGTGCATCCATAGAACTTTAAAATCTTATGATTCAAAACTTATAGTATACAATCTAAATAAGTCCATTTATGATTTAAAATTTAGAATTTCATTATTAGTCCTATAAATTTTTTGATAAGGAGGTTACCTCATTCAGGAGTGGAGGGAAACCTATCGATCAGTTAAAATATGTCAAGTTCAGTGGGAGTTATCCTTAAACTTAAAATATAATGAGTCTTATATATGCATAGAAATATACACATTTAATTTAGCGTACGTGGTAGGAATTTGGACAAACAATTGAATAAAGCACTGTAAAAAGAGTTATGTAGTATTTTTTAAATAAATTATTTAAATGCTCACATAGCGAAGATCTGATTACCTAGAGGGGATTAGATATTAAGACTTCGCATTTTGATGAGTGTCTGGATGATGAGAGATTTACATTAGGAGATATCTTCATATTGTTAGGAAGAACTGTCATTTGAAAAAGCGTCAAACGGACGTTGATAATTTCTTCAATAATAAAGAATGAATTAGTAAACTGTTACAGAACATCCAATATGATTGTCGATTTTTATCACAGGGTAAAGATCATTTGGGGCTTTGATGGCTATTTGGGATCAACTGTGATAATAAAGCTGCAAAATTTTAGGCCAAGAATAACCGTGGCGTGTCGACTTCATTGTATATCGACATAAAGTGTCAAACGGTTAAAAGAAAGAGTTCAGAGTGATCAAAACTTTGATAAAGCATATTAGGATATATTTTATATCCATTATTAACGTGGGTTGAGAATAGGGGTTCTTCATATGGATGAAACACCCATCAAGTGAGAGTATGTATTACTTTATTATCTAGGATGTTCTATAATCAAGACACATGTATATCTTTATTTCTGATGTGCACACTAAGATAGGAAAATATAGTACATGTGTAATTTATCTTTAACATTATGTATAAAGATATCACAATTTACTAATGCGGTTAGCATATGGTGATTGTAGATGTGATGTAAGACTCTATTTTGAGTCATGAGGTCTCGATCATGATTTGCTAATGCGATTTAGCATATGATGCTTGCAAACATGATCATGACCCTATCCTGGGTTATAAAAAGGATCATTTAGGAATTGACATGTGCAGATCACATCTCATGCAATTCTCATGCTACACATCCACATCTGATCTATGTCATTGATGACATTGATGTTGTGATTACTGATGGTCCTGCTACCGATTACATATATGGAGTAGCAATGATCACTTTCGTCCTATACCAATGAAGTTGATGGACCAGATTGATTTAGTTCGATATGGCATAGTGAGTTCAACTAAAAAATTTCGGACATAAATTACATTCAAAATCTCATGTAGTCCAAGTGGGAGATTGTTGGTAGTGGACTTACATGTGATTATCATAATCGTCCGATTGTGCCGTATTGATTCGAGCCCGATTAAATGATCTACTTATTGGTTTGCGAGTTTCGATTATTTGATGTGGAGTTTAATATGTAGAACCCGTTATAGAACGGATCCGTTATTGATGATGAACCGATAACGGATCTAACCCGTTTTCTATATAAAAAGCATGGTCCTTGTAGAGGATGGTAATTCTAACAGACTCTTCGTATCCTATCGGTGAGAAGTTTACGACACCGTCACTCCAACTCTACGAAAGATCTGCTCCTTCCTTTTTGCAAGAACAACAACGAGGATTTCAGGAAAAGGAACGATGGTCATTCTGCTACAATTAGATTTCGTTAATATTTGCTATCGTTTCATTTTTATGATTTTTTGATCATCAAAGAAATTCAATAAGACTAGATCTACACCGCGAATCTTATTGTATATATTCAATTTTTGTATACATGCATAGAATTGTGAATTTCTATCATAAGGTCCACTCGTTGAACCAGAGAGAAGAGGGTAGACACATGATCAGTTCATCATTAACATAATAAATCCGTGGCTAATCAAATTTTCAAGCCAAAAACAACAGCACACAATTCCTAAGTTTCACTGTCACAGAGTTCTTAAATATGGATCAGTCTAGGTGAAATAGAACAGAGGTTTCATACATATAGATATCAATGTCTAGTAGCATAAGAACGATATTTGGAAATGAAGCAATTAATGGTTCAATAAGATTTGGATGCATGATGCTAGTCATCAAACAAGGGCATCCATACATACTAAATCACCAAGATACCATCAAAATAAACCATGACCAGTTCTAAACTAAAGAGACCAATCCATGTTTGGGCCTGAATTGTCATATACGCTACCGGAACCATGGTCAAGGCACTGATCATTTTCATGCAAAGCAAATTCCGACTGACCTAAGAAATGAGCACCATTAGCTCCGGTTGACCCTGCTAATCGCATTTCATCCTGGATCTCATGTGCGCTAGTCCGGTCTCTATGACCTATGAAGCCCCACGAGCTGGGTCCCCGATCACTGGTGACGCTGGAATGAAACATTGGGGAACCATCCAAGTTGCTGCTTGCTGGAAATTCAGAAGGAAAATTGTTGACGGAGTGTCTATCCCATGCATGAGTTGACAGAAGAGAGAGAGCACAGCTCGAGTCCGAGACTTCTATAACATATTCACCGGGTGGAAATTCCACCGGAGAGCCGAATGACCCTGCAGAAGATCCCTGAAAACACGGAGGTGTAGGACCATGCAAAGCAGGTGCAACGGGTGGAACATCTAAACCTTCATGCCATTCACTAGACGCCACCAGACCGGACCTTGCAGGTGGCAAGACACCTCTGGCATTGCTTGAGAAAATTGGGTAGCTGAAATCCACTGGAAAGCTTCTCAATCTGCTAGATTGCTCTGTATAATAAACCATACTGGTTTCACCGCAAATGCAGCAGAAAAGAGAAAGATAAACAAAAACTGGTATCACAGGAAACGAAGCATAAACAAAGAAATGGAAACATGAAAACGACTTGGGAGGTGCTGGTGACCGTGTGCAATTGGAGGAAGACAGCCCAAGCGTGATGGGAAAAGCACAGGTGGCTTCCTCCGGCGCTCATTATGTCCTGCGAGGCGTCTGCGACAGCTGCGCTTTCCTTGGTCAAATTCAGATAATTGATGAAACCTGTGAAGATAAGGAAGCATTTTCAGATTAAACTAACAATAAAGAGACAAACATCAACCAGGGTTGGGCATTGATAGCCCGCAATAAATCAAACTGAAACAGACCAATTTAAACCAAAAATTTTTGGACCAAGGATCTCTAGCCAGGATCCTTTCGTTATTGCAGCAATAAGTAGGTGAGGCCAAAGACAGCTTGCTGAAACTGTTGTTGAATTTTTATGTTCCCTAATCAACATTAAACCTACATAATAACAATTTTATTATTAATTTCAATAGGATTATTTTTTAAAATAACTTTTAGTCGGTTTTGGATTCATTTATATTTTTTAAATTTAATGGTTTCAATCTGAACTAGACCGAATCCAAATAATTTTTGTTTTAATATTGTTTCAACTAGAACAGAAATGGTTTCGGTTTTCCTATTTTTTAATAGAAACATTTTGGTTTGTTTTGATTTTCCTCACTAAATCAATAAACAGAAGATGCACAACCCTAGTATCAACGTGACAAACTACAAGCAAATTTCTGGGTTAGACTAAAAGAAGCTGGAAACCAATGGCCATGTTGTGGAAAAATTTTTATTATGAGGTTGAGAAATGACATTTAAATACATTTATTCAACAATAATTTTTAAAGTTTCAAGGGAAATTATGTGAATAATTCTAGAAAAGAAGAGTGTTAGTGTAGCATATATTGAAATAATTAAGAATATGTATGAGGAGGCAACGACAAGAAAGAAAATGTCAAGAGGATTAACTGAAATGTTTCCCATAAAGATAAGATTATATTAAGGATCAATTTTAAATCCCTATTTTTTTTACATTAATCATATATGAACTTACTAGACACATCAAAACATGATACCATGATGCCTGTTATTTACAAATGATATTGTTTTGATAGATGAGACATGTGAATAAGTAAATATTAAACTTAAATCTTGAAGGGAGCTAGAAGCAAAAGATGTTACACTTACTCTGTAAAGACAGAATATATGAAATTTAAATTTAATAATGTTAGGTACAATGAAACAATTGTTAAGGGATAATGAGTTATCTGTAACTAAAGTTTTAAATATTTAAAATCATTTTTGCAGAATGAAAGGGTTGAGAGAGATGTTTTATATAAAATACAATCAAAATGATTAAAATTGAGGAAAGTATCGAGTATTCTTAGTGATCGTAAAGTACCCTTAAAACTTAAAGGGAAATTTTACAAAATGTCAATTATACTTGCTATGTTATATGAAACTGAATGTTGGGTCATGGTTTGAGCACTTAGCAGAAAATAAGAGCTGCAGAGATGAAAATATTAAGATGGATGTGTTAACATACGAGGATGGATAAAATAAAAAATGAAAACATTAAAACGAAAGTTAAGATTGCACCTATCGAGAAAAAACTTTAGGAGACACGTTTACGATAATATGGATATGTAATTAAACGACCGGTAAATACTCCAATTAGGCAATGTGAAACTATTACAAACATACAAATCAAATAAGAAAGAGAAAGACTAAAGAAGACTTAGTTAGCAACAATAAAACAAGATAAACTTTATTTAAATATAGATTATGATATAGTAGGAAATAGAGTTCAATGACGTAAAAGGGTCCATATAGCCAATCCGATCTAGTGAAATAAGATTTGATTGTTGTTGTACTTGATAATAATTTTTTAATGTTAGTTAGAAAGCAAATTTGAGAACATAAGAGAAACCACAGTGAATCCGTTTTATTATTTCACATTCATAAATAGGATATGATTAGAGTTTGGGTTGAAAGTGGAGTTGGATGAATATTTACAATTGGAAGACTGAATCACTAGTAAATGAATTCAGATGTGGAGAATTTGCCTTCACACTTCACAGGAAAAGTTGGTCGTCTAACAATAATATGATGACAAAGTGTACATTTAAGGTTCAGTGGGGTAAGCCAAGGAGGAGGCAATAGATTAAAAAAAAACAACCAAATAAATCTAAAAGGACAATGAGAATTGTAGGGTTAGGAAAATTTTTGGGATTTAATCAAGCAATATGTCATGATGTATCTTGTGTCGGAAACAGGTCACCTTGGAGATAGAAGGGAGAGAAACAAGTCAAGAAAATTGATCAAAGATTCAAATTTTATGTGGCCGTGTAAGTGTATGCCTTCAGTTATGTCACCTTTCAATGCAACTCAGTTTCGAAACATACAAACTTCCCTGTTTAATAATCCTGGCAATCTAAGCTGCATTCTAGCTGGGCTAAGCAGTTATCTCAGTGTACAGATCTGAAGATGTTGGGGGTCCAGTCTGTTTGGTTTTCGTTAGTTCCAATGGCCTTTGCGATGATCAGATCTACATGCAGAGGCAGGATTGCATAATATCTTTCCTCTGTATCAGCCTACTTCATATAACATGTGGTAGTATCTTGCACATGTAGTTATTCATGTGTAAATTTCCATAGTGCAGTTATTTATATAATAATATGTATTTTTAAAAATGCGACTCGACAGTGACAGATTACTGATGTTTATAGAGAAGACATCAGATTGCATCTGGTATGGTCGTAGTAGTAAAAAGGGGGGGAAATGTAAGATGGAGACTAATTTTGTGAAGGTAGACTTTGACCTATTTACCGATGTGACCTTAATTGCATAGATAATTATACTAGAACCCTCATAGTGAAGCTCGAATGGGTAACCACGAGCTGTCTTTATGAAATTTGTAACTTTCAATTGCATTCCAACAAATTTGAAGTGTTGGATGAGCATGCTCAGACAAAGATTGACTAGAAAAACTATGTTTAGAGCAGAAACGTTGTATCACAACAATAAGTTTGAGAGAGTAAAAGGGATAAGTATAGGTCCACACTTTCGCCATAATTCAGAAACATGGAAAATGCAAGCGTTTAAGTGTTGTAAAGGATGTAAACACGAACACAACTATCAAACACTTCTGAAAACTCTCTAAACATTCGTTGAAAAGATTAACCAGCAAATGGGAAAAACAAAAATACTATGAATGAATAACTATAGTAGTACTGAAGAAAGAAAAAGGTATTTTAAAAAAGAATGACATGGAAGTTAAAATTGAAAACTTGTAGATGGATAGACGGATATTTCCTATTCAAGCGTCATCTATGATGCTAAAGAAAACGATTATAATGAGGTGTAAGGCCAGCAATTGACCCAAGGATCAGTGATAGACTGTATGCACTGCATCGTTGGAGATCTACCAAACCATCAAAAAACTTCTGCTAAATTAAATGAACTCGAAACCACGAAAAATCCCCTTATAAAGTAAAGCATTCATATTCTTGAATCACAAGGGAAGTATAGGAGCAGAAACAAATTCCAAAGTGAAGTCAAAACTACCATCCTGATCTCTCATAAGATAACATCAAAAAAGAGTTCTACCAATATTGCTAGTCGTGGATCTAACACACGAAGACAACAACAACAAAAAAACGCAAATTTTAACTCCACTATATATGACCAAGCATAAGAAAAAGGGTTTTATCAGTTCATAGGCGAATCGAGATCATCTATGCAGATGCAAAGTCAGAAAAGGAAACTCTGAAAACAGTAATCATCAAAAAATGACCTGCTACACTGCTGACAGAACCTCTGCTCCAAGCCCGCAACGATCACATTGGGCGCCTTGGAATGCATCCCGCAAACTTTATGCCTACAGTAATAGGTCTTAACGCCAGTCAGATCAGCATTGCATCCCTCCACCTGGCACCTTGGCGGCTGCGGCTGCCCTCCCTGCGCCGCCCCCTTACCTTTCCTAGACGGAGACGGCGCTGCTGCTGCTCCCTTTACCGGCGCCGGCGGTGGCCTCGAGGAGCTCCCACTTCCCCCTCCTCCAGAATCCTCAAAGTAAATCTTCTGCCCAAAGCTGAGGCCATGGAGAGCATCCCCGGAGGGGTTGAGAGAACCCGGGTTCATCTTTTCCTGTCGCACCGCCTCTACAACCCATCCATGGTGCCAAAGGCAAGCGGAGGAGCAGGATAAGCAGGAATCGTCTTCTTGAAAACGCGGGAGAGAGAAAGAGAGAGAGAGGGAGAAGAAGAAAACGGGGAAAAAAAAAGTAGGGTTCCGACGTCTTTCTGGCTCATAAAGCTGTCACTGCGCGCACACAGCGGGAAAAAGTAGGCCATTTGCAAAATTTGATTTTTTTTTTTTTAAAATGATTTATTCTCACCTAAATTATAAAAATAAAATTTTAAAATTTATGTATATATTTATTTATTTTATTTATGTTCTCATTTTTCTAGGAGACAATAAAAATTTTAAGATTATATATATATATATATATATATATTTCATCTCGTAAAAATAAAAGATGTCTTGGCAAAGTAAACGGTAGGTTCCTTTTTTTGTGCATTTTTGGTAGAATAGAAAGCAGTTTGCTATTCACGTAGAGACGGACATCATTTTTCTTGTCCAAACATCTTGGCATTGAGAAAATCCAGAAGAGAGAGCTTCGAGTACTTCAATGAGCTCAATGCATTGTGAAGCCTTTGTTGTCTGTCAGGAAGGACAGCCAAAAAGAAAAAGAGATTATTCCAAACGCAACTTGATCTCGAGTGGGAACAACAAAAATCAAAGATAACGATGAATAAAAGAAGAATAGATAACTCTGACAACAAAAACAAAAACAAAAATAAAATAAAATAAAATAAAATAAAATAAAATCTGTCCCGGTAAATCAATGGAGGTCTCGAACTTTATGCTACTACGACAGTAATAACAAACTTAATTATAGAATTTAATTATCATAGCAACAAAAGTAGAATTGTGACGCCTCAACCGACACTGAAAATGAAATCTACTATAATTTACATTTATATATTTTGTCAAATGTATTAGCTTACAAAAATGCTATTAATATATTAAGGCGATATCTGTTTTGAAGACCCAAATAAGCTGCTTCTATGCTTCCAGAATACAATAAGGAAATCTGAAACATTAAAGAGCTTCGAAAAAACAATATGTTGCGAGTATATTCCAAACTGTCAATTAAAATTACAATTTACGCTCCCACGGGTGTCATAAGCAACAGAGTCCGATCCACATCGAAGGCAAAGGTCGAATTCTGGATATACATAATTACGCTGGGGGTTTATCCGACAAAGACAGGAAAGATTCAGAACATCCTGATTATAGAAGAAGAAAAATTACAATGTGAATCAAATCGACTTTTACTAACTAAATTGGAGTGTTTTTCCCTGCGAGTCCTTGTTGCCCACCTCATCTACGCCCCCGCTTCCTCGACGTCGACGCCGTAGACCTGGGGATAGACGGCGGCTGCGCCTCCTCCCTGGCCTTCTTTGCAGTCGGCAGGGCAACCGCCGACCGCCTTTTCGGCGGCCTCCCCACGCTCCTTTTTCCTGGACCACCACCGCTCGTGTCCGCGGCCTTCTTGGTCGATCTGCTTCCGCCGGAAGCTGCAACACGGGCGCTCTGTTCTTTCCCTTTCGCCTCCTTCTTCTGCTCGGTGGCCTTTCCGTCGCTGACGGGACCGGGGGGAGGGGAGGTCTTCAACATATCCATCAAAGTTCCCTTGGGGCTCCGTTTCATCCGGTTCAAGAAGCCGGCTGCGCTTTGCTTCTTCGCCGCGGAGCTTGTGGAAGCTGTACGGCCATCGCCATTCTTCTTGTCTGATTTTCGCGGCTCCTGGACAGCCGCCTCGTTTTCGACCACTTTGGACTTGAGGTTTGGAACGGTTGCAAGGTTGAGCCTTTTGGCGGCCGCAGCTGCCGGGGCTTTACCGATCCGGGGTTTGCTGGTGCGCAAGCCCCTGGCAGTCCCACTAACAGCGGACCTATCCTTGGTGATCTTCTTCGGGAGGCTCTTCTCCTCGCTGTCCGACTCCTTCCTCGAAGGTCCCGGTTTCTCCTCTTTCTCATCCTTCACTTCCGCAGAAGCTAACTTGGTGGAAATGGAGCTCGGTTTGCGGCACACGATCAACGGCGCAGAGGAGATTGGCTTGTCGGCGAGGGTGCCATCGAGGCCCGGCTCAACCTCGGGCATCGGGACGGGTGGGTTGGGAGGCAGCGGTATGGGCGGCGGCGTTAGTTCCTTTGGCACTGGAAAGACAGCCGCCATCTCTTTGGCCACTACGCGGCGGAGATGAAGGGCAGCGACGGACTCCGGTGAGTCTCTGGGGTAGAAAACAGCGGCGTTAGTGCAGAGGAGGAGGAGATCCCGGAAGAACTCGGCCGTCGAATACGGGCGGTCGGATCCTGCGCATTCCAGCTTGACTCGCACCGTCTCTAGGTCCATGGGTTGACGCACCAAGTCTCGATAGATTGCACTATCCTGCACAGTCAACCCAAAAATAAAAAAAACAACATAGTTCCCTCCATTAATTTCTATCATAAAGAAAAAATAGCCATATAATCCTGACGTGGCGGCAAAGAAAACCGTCAAATTCTAATAAATCAACACCGCAATATATGAACTCCATGCGTAAATTTAAAATAAATTAGGAAAGAAAATACTTGGCCCCATGATTCAAAATATCTGCCTACCCAGTGAAAAACGACATTTCTATTATACAAATCGAGGGGCAGAAATGGGAAATTTCTATTTTATCATATTTATGAGGGTTAAATATATAAATAATTCACATTCCGTTTTAAACATCATCGCAAATCGGATTACAAAGATAGAATAACTACGATTTCAACAGTTTGTCCGACTTGAAATAAGGACAAGCATCCCATAACTTTAAACAAACAAAATACAAATTCTGATGCGAATAATACAAAATTATTAATTCTTATACGACGATTCGACGAAACCAATAGCAAAACGAGAAATCTTCTTAGTTTCTTAAACAATTATTCTGTAGCAATAACTAGGTCCGTTTCTGTTTATTTATTTTTCTCCCTCATGCTGTGGTCCATTTTCTCTCTCAATTTATCAATCAACGACCCATCATTGTTCGGGACCGAATGATGATCTTCCCATCTCATGAAATTGGGTAAAGGCAAGGAAACGAGTCGTCCAACTCGGAGGCACCGTTTGGGTTCCAAGATTAACAAATCGTGAGCTTCTAATCACCGGGGTTGAGGCATTTCCACCGTCCGATCCGGAGTCAACGCGCTTTTCCGATACAAAATTCTATTCGTTCGCAATCAACGGTCCAAAAGGCCCGAAGTGAGGTGACGAGGATTCGGGTTCCGCACGAGTTTTTACCATATCCTTGACTTCTCGCGGAATCAACTACTAGTCGACGTTTCTCGCCGAGAAAAGGAACATTTTTGCATAAATCGCGGCAGAAATAGAAATTGTGGAGATTGAAAATAACCTACCTGGCTCTCGAACCGGCGGTCGAAGATCGAACCGTATTTGTCCGAACGGATGATCTGGAGGAAAGCAAGCAACGGCTGTGATTCCGCCATCACCTGCTTGCTCATGATCGACGCTTCCTCGGCCTCCATCTCCTCGACCGCGCTGCTGGAAACCGCCTTCCTCCGCCGGGACAAGCTGGCAGAGCTCTGCATATCGCTGCTCTCCTTTTCCCCCTCCCCGCTCTTCGACTCGGCGGTGAACTCACCCGTCGCGTGCGGTCGGGAGGTCTGGCCTTCCGCCCGACTGCACGTGCTCCCGTCGTACGAACCTTCGGTCGCCTTCTCGTCGCCACGCGAGGAAGGATCTGCCGCGTCGACGTCTTCTCCATCGCCAGCCATAGCCGTATGTGGCTTCCGACCGTCCTCGCTGTGATCCTCCTTTGGATCCGTTGAGTCGGACCGCTCGAAAGAAGGGCCGGATGCACCGCCGGAGGAGGCTGGCTCTCCGACAAGGCTTTCAGGCCTCGAACACGGCGGAGCGTCCTCCTTTCCTTCGTATACTGGCTTTCCGTCGCCGGATTCCGACTCCGCCAACCTTCGTTCGCGATCCTCTTGCAGGCTTTTCACCTTCGATTGCAAAGATCTAAAAATATATAAATTTAAAACAACATTCTTGGGACCGCTTGTTCTTCATCCGACGGCCAAAAGATAAAAAAAGGCAAAACTAAAGGAGCCAAATAAAATAAAATAAAAAGACGAGAGGTTTAATCACATCGATTACCTGATCGAGAAATCGTATTGATCCACCTCACGGCGGAGCTCGGCGACGCGAAGCCTCCGGAGCTCCTCGAGCCAAGGCACGTCGGCGTCACCTCCGTCGTCTTCCACTCCTCCGTTGATGGCGCCGACGCCAAACCGGCGCTGAAGGTCACGGAATCTCTGGCAACATCCCTGGGCTGTGAGCGAACAGGAGCCGGGGGCGCGGGACTGGATCTCAGTCGCGACGCAGTCCCAACGGCGTGTACCGTGCCGGACTACCGCAAACGCGAGTAGGAGCTCCTCCCGCGTCCCCCAGACCTCCTTCTCCTCCGGATCACCGGATCTCTCCATCTCCTCATCCCACGCTCACCCTGTCGCTCCCATCACCACCGCCGCGGCCGCAATCAATCCTAGGGTTTCACCTCTCTCTCCACCTCTATTCCTCCCTCGCGCTGTTTTAGGACCTCCGTTTTCCTTTTCTTTTCTTTTTTTTGTTTTTCAACTTTTTCCTGTATTTTCTTTTTATTTTCCTTCCTCTCTCGTGTGGTTTACACTGCGTTCGATCAGAAGCAACCAGAGAGTGGTTTCCCAACACAATCAAATTATCCTTCAATCGTTTCGAAATGACGCCACCGCCCTTTCATCGAGAACGAGAGCTCGTGACCGTCGGATCTCGTGACGCTGTTCAGAAAGCCGTAAATCTTATCGACCATGGAGAACGCGGAACACAGGCTTGACCAATGCCTTTGCGCCACTCAATGCAGACAGTAGCGTACGGTATGTTCACATGATCACGAACCAGTGGTCAGGCTTCCAGTTCCTGAATGACGAATCGGATCAGCTTATCTTATTATAAATTGTCAATACTGAATAAGAATGAAATAAAATCATCTGAACCATAAGAATGGAAATATCATTCAGATGGGTGATTCATGATTGTAGGTTTGTAATTTCTACAGTTTTGAAATTACAAGAGTGTAAGCAGATGGAAGAACAGCAAATTGGGATGAAAAGTTGATTTGCCTAACGCACAGGGGGCACTGTGCTACGGCATTATACACCTTGTGTTATTGATTCATTTGGTGGTCAGCATAGTTAAGGCTATGCTAGAAGAGTGTGTTGTGAGCAAGGAGCTAGCATCTCATCTCTATCATCCTCTAACTCGCACATTGGATCACACATGAGGCTTGTCTGTGGTTGTGAATGTCTTTGGTCGATATGATTCTCCTTGGCTGATCATGAGATGTCATGTTCTCTCCAGTCAAGATGTCGCACACTGGGGGCGACGTCCAGTTTGAGTTGTTCTCGATTGTATCTTTCAACTACCTGACGTCGTTAACAGTGATCTTGTTGCACTCTAACATCCCCTCCCCAAATCTAAATTAACTTGCCCTGTGTCAAATTAAAACCCTGATTGAGAGTAGCAAGTTCTGATCATGTAAATATTTAAGCAGAACTTGACATTTAGTTCATTCTATTAAATCTATATATGCTCAGATTTAGATGATAACCATTAGTTTAATCATATTATTAGATCAGCTAGTTGTCATAATTATATCCAGTTGCCAATGGATGCCCCATCGGCGAGGATATGAAGCAATTAAAGCCCTCAGAACATTACTACAAACACATTGCGGGCAGGATCGATCTATCCTTGCACAAAAACCACATGGATCCCAATAACACCAGATTTAAAGCTACAAACTGCAATTTCATGTCATCGTTATGTAGATATCGAGATTGTTTCGCTTGATAGTGATTAAGATAGAAATGTAGCATACGATATTTTTCACGGTCAGTTAAGTTTCTTCAGCTAATCGGAGGGCGGAATCCCACCGGTCTTCCCATCCTTTTCCTCCGCAGCAGTCTCGCCCTTCTCCGGTTCCACCTCTACTTCGTTGTCGTCCTCGTCGGGGTCGCGGGCGGGGTCTGATCTAGAGATGGCGGCGCGGATGCGGTCGAGAAAGGGCTTGAATGCCGTCTCGACGGTCAGCCACGCCAACGCAAGACCTCCGGTCACGAGCAGAGCCCTCTTCAGCGGCGAGCCTCCGCCTCCGCCGGCTCTGCGATGCCCCATCGCCATCGCTGTCCTTTTGCTGCCCTCCTGTTTGTTGAAAAACGTGACAAGACCGCTATCCTGCCTCTGCTCTCCTGTTTGTGGAAATGCGTGACGAGGCCGAACAGGGCCGGTTTATATTCTAAATTTCAATGAGCCGTCTGTTAAGCCTTCTGAGCCCATTGAACAACGAGGACGATATATACAGGCTTTCTTCTCCAAGTAACAGGTTCATGGGCCTTCTAAATGAGTCCATCGCCCAATTTTAGATTTTAATTGAAAAAAAATAATACATATATATATTTTCTAAAACGGAAAAGGGTAGCGTGGAAGTTTTACGTTGGAGTGAAGGTAAAGTGAAGCAGAGAGGAAAAGGTGTACGAGCCAATCACAAGGTAATCAGTATTTACTTGAAGTATATTCTATTCCACCTTTCCTTCGTTGTGTGCCCCGAGAGGAGAGGAGGCTGTAGTTTCTGACATTTTACAACGGGAGCAATTAATAGGGCTCAAACCTCGACGTTAATTGTTTCGCGACGCAGCCAGTAGCAGAGCAGAAAGGCAGAGATAGGAACAGGAACCGCCCCGAAGATCTGCATTCTAAGTTCAGTAAATGTGAGATACGTAGCTGGAATCGAAGCAGCCATTAATTAGTTAATGCGACGCTTTGGTATTAATTAATACGCATACGTACATGTTAATCATACTAAGATGATGGAAATAACACTAACTTTTTTTTTCTGTTTACAAGTGGGCAAAGGGTATAGGATGAAGTTAGTTTATACAATTGAACTGTAGTCTAATTTTTATAGTCGAGGATGGATCATATGAGCACTCGAAGAACTGATGGAACGAAGTAGCACTGCATGCAACCGGACGTGGTTGCATAGATTAACCAATGGAAACTTCATGCCAAAGCAGGCTGGAGTTGGTCGATTAGACTGGCCTGGCGTTTTTCTGTCTTATCTGTTAGCATATACTAGCTATAGTAACATTTATTCGAGATCTTGAGTCCTTTTAAGGGATAATCCACGTACTTTTAACTTCTAATTATATATCTTTTTCTTTCCTTGGAAGGAAAGAAAGTTCTGTCTTTTGTTCCGTTCCTCGACAGATCAGTAATCAAAACCACAGCTGCCTTACATACGTCCGATCGAGTGCTATGAACAAAGAGATAGTGAGGTAGCAACGCGGAGAAGATCGATGATCGATGATGGAATGGATTGATTGTGGCACACGAGGGAGCTGCATGGTTGCTGCAAGCTTCGTACGGGCACGGAAGAGTTATATCTCGACTCGTGCAATCGCCCCCCATCTCGCTTCTCCCGAGACGGGAACAGTTTCCTTCCCTTTCTCCACCCAACTTTCTCTCTCACTCCCTTCGATGCACGCATGCATGCAACGCCCGGCACTCCCCCATTGCATCTTTCAATTAATACAATTTATTTTTTATATCCTTCGACTTATGATATTTATTCTATATATATATAACAATTTACTGTGCTCTAGTTTTGTAGGGTTCCTGGCCACCACCGCCTCTACTCGTTGATGGTACGACTGGTAGTGGCCATGCATCGACACATTCATTTTATATGTGCCGAAATTAAAAACACACAATGTCAAATCGACTTTTTATGTGCTGGCGCATAGTGACAAAGTCGAGCAGTGAGGGGGGTAAAGAACTCTTCGCAGGCCATGCAAAGAGAGTAGAAAGGGAAGTATCTAGACGATCTCGAGCAGTTTGTCACCAGTTTAGTTAATTGTTTAATGACCTAAATAATTAAGTGTATATTATCTCTTAGCAATATAATTAATCTAGATGATCAGCCTGCAGCTATGTGTTAGGGTCAGAACACAATAAATTAAAGTACTCTTAAATTGATTAACATAATATATGAATGATACAATTGACCAAACTTGACTCGCTGATATTCTGGTGAGGATCGATGTTGGTCTTTGATAGAGTTGTATTCAAACACAAACTTCATACAAACGCATGCATTTTGTATATATGTCGAGATGCTTAATTTTCTCAGAATGATACACTTCATGAAACCACTGTTGTTTGATCATCTTATTTACAAGTGGACAACAAAACTGATCGATTGCCCATGACATGCAGGTTGACCTGAATCCATTTAAAACAGGGAATGCACTGGTACGGGAAGTTCCACTGTGCAAGAGAGGCAATTAATTGCAGCATTGTTTGTGCACGGTGAAAAATAAAGGGACTGTTGACGTACGGCTTTTCCTTGCGATGGCAAGGTTAATCACTTGAAACCCCAAAGGACTGCAATAGAGACAAGAAACAAGAGAAGCGAGTAAAAATGATCATGAATATTTGAATATATATATAATCAAATAGGTAATCCCCACACAGTATATGCAATCGAGTTGAAATTCAAATAGAATCATCATGAGGTGGGTTTGTCTATCTATTCTCTATCTTATAATTCCATTATAAATTTCAGTGTGTGCCCAATGTGATTGTTTCATACATGACTAGTAGTCCATCTGCCTTTGTATAGTGAGCAAATTTCTGGGCCAGTGAAGTGATTTAACTATTTTGTCTCGAATTGAGCTGCTGTACATGCCTTTTACAGATCACACACATTCAATATAAACTATTGTACGTAGCAGTTACAAGATATATATACAATGGTAATTAACTGTTTTGATTGCTATATATGATGATCGAACAATATTTGTTATAGTAAGTTCGCAAAGAAAGACATGTTGTAAAACGTGTAGAACCCTTGCTTGTATAGCTAGCTGTGTATAAATTCTGTTTAATTCCGATACAAGAAAACAAACTGCAAGGTCATGTTATCTGCAGTGAACCATGCATGCATGTACAGTCCTGTGTCTTTCACCTCCAATTTCATTTGTTCACCGGCTCACGCGTTCAGAGATCGCAGAGGTAGCAGCTACAATATTATTGCATTACATGCATTCACTCCACACACCTCCCTCTATCCCCATGCACGGAGCTCATGATCCTACTTTCCTCTTTAAACAATCATCCAGGTGCTCCTTTGTACCAACCCTACAGGGAAATATAATGGAGCGACGCACCTTCCCTCAAATTAAATCGACCCTGCCCTAGCTAGCTCTACCCTACGATCTGGCCTAAAGCTATCCTACCTATAGCTACATATAATCTGATCCCCTATGGCAAACTCCCCGGTTTCAGTGCATTCCTTTGCTATAATATTAACACCGACTTCTCCTCTTCTGCATGCATGAGGATCAGCTGGCTTGCTAGCTCATCAAACTCATCGACTCATCTTGTATGTATGCATGCGATATGGAGGGTGTGTTAATGTGGGATTTGGCGGTCGTCGGAGAGGATCTTGTCACGGAGCAAGGGTTGCCTCCGGGCTTTAGATTTCACCCAACTGACGAAGAGCTCGTCACCTTCTATTTGGCTTCCAAGGTCTTCAATGGCGGCCACTGCGCCATTGAAATTGCTGAGGTGGATCTCAATAGATGTGAGCCATGGGAACTCCCAGGTATATTGGCTAATATTAATATAGGTTCTGTCACCATATATAATGAGTAGTTTTGTGATGGCGTAATCTTTGAAATTTGAAATCGAACAGAAACGGCGAAGATGGGGGAGAGAGAGTGGTACTTCTTCAGCTTAAGGGACAGGAAGTACCCAACCGGACTGAGAACTAACAGGGCCACCGGGGCTGGCTACTGGAAAGCCACCGGCAAGGACCGGGAGGTCCACAGCACCGCCACTGGTGCCCTCGTCGGCATGAAGAAGACCCTCGTCTTCTACAAGGGCCGCGCGCCCCGCGGTGAGAAGACCAAATGGGTCCTCCACGAGTACCGTCTCGACGGCCACTTCTCATGCCGTCGTATCACCAAGGCACTCGCTAATTTATGCTTGATGTTCTACGTTTCATAATTCACCGATCAGAATTTCTCACTGTGTATGCGATTTGCTGCAGGAAGAATGGGTGATCTGCAGAATACTTAACAAGGTAGCACCAGGAGATCAAAAGAAGAGCCAGTTGCACTACACCACCTCCCCAAACCCTAATCCCCTTCCCCCATTCTATGAAAGAATCCCCAACAACTTCCTCCCAAATTTTGACCATGCCTACGAAGAAGCCATTAATAATAATTACTCTCTCTTTCCTCTTCCAATGTCAACCTTTCAGTCCTCTCCTTCCCAGGATCACAGTGCCCTCCTCAACTCATCATCTCCATCATCGCATCAGTGGAATATAATCATACCGCCACAACGAGAGGACGATGAGATCGCACCATTACTCTCCAATGGCAACTGGATCGACCACACGAACTGCTTCTATGACATGGCGCTTAACCATAGCCCTGGTCCAGCAGAGCTTCCTGACTGCATCTTCATGGGTTCCAGTACTGCAGCAGGACAATCTGGACCCTTGGTTTCCTATTGATCAATCTTGCTTCTTAATTTATTATACGTTATGTATTTCTACTCCATATATATGAACTAACTGTCGGGGCACGTATGTCAATCTAGTTAATCGGAACAATGTATACATATATATCGACTGCAATTGAAATATTCATGATGTGATGTGGATTTGAGGTTTTGGGGAGGGGTGAGGACGACGTCCTACGTCGCCGTTTTTCTTGCGTGCGTGGTTACTAACGGGAGCCTTTCAGTTTGCATGCACGCATGATGGGATTGATGTGCACAGGAGTGAGGCGTACTGTAAGAGCAGGCAAAGAAATTTAGCCGAGCGCATGGACGTGCATGACCATGCCATATTGATTGATTGACGTATCGATTTAAGATGGGAGAGAGACGTAGATTGATCGACGTATCCATCCAATATAATTAGACGCCATGTGTCGTACGGTCTGTACTTTGATCTCTTGGCACATGGATGAATTTGGGAGCTTAACGAGGTTTAGGACATATCCTCCCGACAACTCCACAATTGTGCTTGATTTCTTATCTCCATGTTGAATAGAAAATTTTAATTCCATGGATGCAAATCGCCTCTTTTAGAAGTCGTCACGCAACTAACAATTCATGCCTGAATTTACTTCAAAAAAAAGCTACTGCCAAAAAAGCAGCGAGAATTAAAACGCCGGCCAGAGTCTCCAGGACTACCTGTCATATATATACCACATTAACCGTAAGAGATTAGAAACGTGTATTATATCTAAGCTCTCTGGCTCCTAGTGAAACTCTGCGAGAAATTAACAAAACTTGGATCGGCCTTGAAATTTAAGTATCGATTATTCAAAGACAATTCCATTCATCTATCTAAATCAGAAAAGCGGGATCAAAGATTCAGGTTCTGATTGCAGATGCATCATTCTAACGTATTGCATGCCTAAGAGAACTATAACATTTACAGGTATTAATTACTGTATTAGATATGATGCTAGTAAGGTGGGGAATGATTCGATGCACATTTGTTCAGTTAAACACTAGTTTCGCAAGCTTTATGCCAGGAAAGTCTTTGATCAGAGTGGTTTACGGCGTTTGTTCCAATTTCAACTTTCCTACTTCCAATGATCTTGGTTAACAAGACTAATAGTTGTCGATGGTAGTTTAGGAGATACCTAATATTGGCAGCTCAAACCATGAAATAATTTGCCTGTGAAACCTTATGTTGATCGTCAGCATGTTCGGAGTAGCAATTGCAGACCTCAGCAAGAAGGCAACAACAATTCACAGTAGCTTTCTACAAAGTTGCAACACTGAATAAAATGTCCAGCATGACTAATCTGCCTCCTCAAATTTGTTTCATTTATAGAACGTTGTCAGCAAATATACCCCTACGATGACTTGTTCATTGAAACAATGGAATTTAATTTAGTTTAAAACTAGAAGAAAATTAATTGTCTGATAAATTCCTCAAAGTCATGACACCAAATAATCCATTCAATTGGCACATGACGAAACAATATCTGAGCACTCGTTGATGTCTGATTATATTTTGCAAACAGATCAGATGAGAAAATACTAAAGCAAACAAGCTGGTTCACAAAACAAATTAAGTAAGAATTTGGAACTTTTATATGCTTAGGTTACCTGCGCATCCATTTGAATCATTGAGGTACGGGATGCCCTGGAAACCTTGTGAACAATTACAGAGGTAGCCTGGAACATTAGTAGAGTTCGAGCAATAGCAGTTGGGGGAGACTCACCAAGTTGTCAGTGCTGTTTGCTTGCTCACAGGTCTGGTTCAATATGATGTCCAATCCAGCCTCACCAGCACCTTCTCCTTGGTTCTGTCGTCGGCGATGCTAGACAGGGTAAACTTGAGTTTGCCCACGTCCGCCGGCCAGTGAACTTAACTAGCTGGATCAACCAAAGAACCACGCTCGGGCAATCTCTAAGCTAGTTGTATTTAAGTGAGCTAGTCGTCGTATTTGAACCTTTTTTTTATATATATCTATTTGTGCAGCAATTCCTTAAACATTTGATCTACAAATTTACAGGTTGAATCATCTTGTATCACAGTCGCTATCTTAGACACCTGAGGCTGGCTATATCAATTATCTGTCGATAAAACTCCCATCCAAGATTCCCATTTACAATATCCAAATTCAACAAATTGTTTTAGTGATAGACTTCGTTGAACGTTGCAATCGCTCAACAACGATCCTGATAGCAACGCTTAACGAATGTAAGTGCAGCAAATTTGGATTTTTATTGAAACATTGATGCCAAGAATATCCTTCTGAATCACAATCTCTCCATCCGACAATGCATAGTATTCATATGCTACAGGATAAAGTGTAATTCAGCTGAGATCACACCATGAGATTAGCTGCTTGCTGTAATGTGTTGGCCCATACTTGATATAGTGTTGTTGAATAAGGACATGGCTCATCATTCGGCATATGTCGAAGAAGTTGCTGCTAATGTGTCACTTCTTTGCCTTTGAAAACCGGAGGCACCTGTACTTCTCCCCACCAACAGTTATCTCAAGAGCACCATCTTGGTTGTCTTGAGATGCTGTGCCCATTAGGACACTCTTCTCCTTTTCTAGGTTCTCCCTCTCCATCTTTAGCCTTGCCTCTTGACGTGCAATCTCTGCCTACAAGTGAGAGTTTCACAAGAAGCTTTATGAGAGGACAATGATAAAAAACAACTAGTTGGATGCCTTTTGATCTTGCAGTTATTTTTGCTGAAGTAAAATAAGCCTGAGATGTACTTGTAAGCGCGTGATTGATGCTTTGATTCCTCGCAAAAATCCCACAGCATGGAATTAACAAAGCCTGATATAATAATTGCAACGATATCCAAAGTTGGACACAATAGAGTTTGGATAGTTGCTACTCAATCAATGAAGACACTTTTTAAGAAATAAAAAGATCATTGATTTGGTTTATTAGAGGGCTGCTTTCCAAGCTTTATGGTTTTGGCCTTTTGGAACATTCAATAGTGAGCATGGTAGCTCATGAATGGAAATAAACATCCAACAAAGAAACCCTGAATAAGTATAAAAACCGTGATCTGAGAACCATTGAAACATACGACTAAAAATTCATTAGGATTTTTTCCCCCTTATTTTAACCAATGACAGGTTCAATGAGCCAATAATGCAGTACTTATGCTAATAGATTGGTTTGGTATTGAGACTAGGGGTGTAAACGAATCGAGCCGGTTCGCGAGCTTTTCGAGCCGGTTCGAATAATATTCGATTCGAATTCGAAATTATCGAATTCGAGCCGAACTCGAATATGTACAAATATTTTTCGAATCGAACTCGAGCCGAAATAATACTGTTCGAACTGTTCGCGAACTTTTTTTTTTAAAAAAAAATCGAATATTAAATCGAGTATTAATTTTCGAATATCAAACCGAGCCTCATTCGAATATTAAATCGAGCCTCAATTTCGAATAGTAATCGAACCGTTCGAATTAATATTCGAAAATTTCGAATCGAATCCGAACTCGAGCTTTGATTCGAATCGAATTCGAGCCCAAAATTATTAAATTTTCGAACTTCGAATCGAACTCGAATACTAAATTTTTTTAAAAATTCGATTCGATTCGGTTCGTTTACACCCCTAATTGAGACCAGCTAGAGGCAACATAATCGGGATGGCAAATTAGGTTGACTGAATCAAATTAACAGGATATATATGAATAATGGTGATAGCCTGCACAACTTACCCTACGTGCCTGTGCGCAACAAGCCTATCTGTCCATGTCTCCCTTCCCTCCTATGCCGCACCTCGCCGTCGACTACTCGCCATCGACCGCCATAGCACTATAGCATAACCCCTAAACCCATCGGGGCTGCCTGCACCGTCCCTCTCTTTGTGATCTGACCGCGAACACGCCGTCCTCTTGCAGCATCTTCACTCCCACGAATGCGCCGAAATCAGGTCAAGATCGGCCCAGAATCCAACACGATCCCACATGAATCGGAGTCCAACCAGATTTCAAGCGCAATCTGGTCGGAATCCGACTGCGATCCGACCGGATTTGGATTCTAGCCAGATCGCGGCAGAAATCCGACTAAACGTCGGCGACAGTGACGAGTGTTCGCATGAGGAAGAACACTGTGCATTCCCAATCATGCACGTGCACACAAATACCCGTCGCCCAGGATATCAACTTTGTATATATGAATATCAATCTTCATATTAAATTAAAAGTGACAAAGCAGAATTTTTTTTATCAACATTCTAACACACAGATATCTATATATTGCTAGGTTGCCCGTCTAGGTGCTTCCCTATTCAGAGTACAAAGAAAGTATATGTGCTTAAAGAAACATCATTAATAGAGAGCGCTAGTATGATGTGAAACTATTTCAGAACAATATATCTTGCTTTTATCCAGAATACAAAGTTTTTCAATTTCCTTAATAATTAGGAAGCAACACTCTCCCATCCATTTCCCTTTCCATACAAATCCTATATGTGACTTTCAGGCTTGGTTTACTTGGATGGAAAATCATGAGGGAAGAGCAGTGGTACAAAAAATATATATGTATGGTCCATAATACATGCACAATCTTATGTCTCTTTGTCTCTCCCTCCCTTCCTTTCATATCTTTCCACCCAAGTAAACCAAGTATTGAAGAAATTTATAATCAACCTGAACTAAAGTTTGTTACTTATGATCCATGCTAAAACAAAAGTGGTGAGAAGTGAACATTGAATTCAATGAATGAAGTAAAAAGGCAAATGCAGAAAGAACAATCAATGTGGTCTTGTCTTCAGTTTATCTTTTCTGTCCTCCCACTCTTGGTTCCTCCCTGATTTCTAAATTTGCATTTGTTACTTTTGCTAGGTTATTATAAGCAAGAAAGGTCCTCTAGTAGAATCCAATCAAGTACAATATCAACTAGTTTCCAAATATAACAATGAGAAAATGGCCAAATAACTTTGAACATAAATTTGGTATTTATAATGGCAGATGTGGTTTATGGCACAATTGAACCAATTGAGTGTGGATCAGGCGAAGAAACAAAATTGTTGGCCATCCACAACAAGGAGCTGTTTCTAAACTACTTGGAACTTCTCTTGAAATCTTCCATACAAAATCCAACTACGCCAACAAAATTGAGCGTCATGCTAAAATCCACATGACCTTTTCTGTTTGGTTCAATTTGTTGATTAGCTTGTTTGCAACTGAACCAAAAGCATCATTGTTTCCTCTGGAAAATAATTCTTGAGAAAAATAGCATAATCTTTATGTTGGATATAAGTGAGAAAATTTAGTTGACGGTGTAGAAAATGGATATAGTTACGATAGGTATCATAACTCTGAGGAATTTCTCAAGCAGAATGGATTTCCAAACCCTGAGGTTTGTTGATGTTTAAATTCTAACTATCACCTAGCTTTCCTGACGTAAAAATCAGGTAAAATATTGAAATTATGATTCCAATCCCTTGAGATCTTATGATTCCAAGTATATGCTAACTGTATTAATCCAATTATTCAACTAACAGACTATAAAATTGATTCTTTGATCCATTCATGCAGAAATGACATCGATCTCCTAAACTATCAGTATCCCTGAAGAAAACATACGGACAATTTTCTTCATAATGCAGTTCGTAAAGTGAATACATACCGGTGCCATCGTATCATCGCAATTAAGACTTTAACCAGAGAAATACAAGAATTAGCAAGAACAGTTATCGGTTTTCCACACTATAAAAAAAAAATCGAGACGAAGGAAAAAAAAAGGGGGGAATTTTTCAAAAACGGCAGCAAACAAATTGTATTACCTCTCTTCGGGAGAGCTCGGCTTTCCAAGCGGCCTCCCTCTCGGCCACCTCGCGCTCTCGCTCCTCGATATAGCTCTGCATCTCCCTCTCCTTCATGATCCGGTCTTGAATGTCCGCATCCAACGCCTCCTTCAGCTCCATCACGAACTTATCGACCACTGTCTTTATCCGAAGCGACATCAGAGCTTCCCACTGTACTGATCTCGTTGCCACAGTGGAGGCCAGGTTTTTAAGGGACCGTAATCTTCCACCTTCCTTCTCGAATACCTCCTACAACTCGCCGGAATCCTAGATTTTCAGTGGGAGTCTAGGGCAATTTGTAAAGCCTAAAACTACACTGTAACAGCGCGCCGAGTCGCTCACTAATATTTATCCCTAATTTCATTTTTGCCCTCTTTATTTCATTTTTATCAGCCCTTAAAATTAATCTCTTTTGTAACATTATTTTATTCATCTCAAAAGGCTCTCAATTTTAGGCATAAAAACTTAAAGAGGCAAATGCAAAAAAACAAACAAAAAGTATATAATCATAGGAGCAAAATGAAAAATACGATTATTAATCTCCTGTTAATTGAGGTTTACAGAACCCCCAAAATACAAGGTGAATGACTGATAGAGGATATAACACAGAGCAGAATCACATTGCAACTCCCAACAATGAATAGGCAATAGATAGTATCAGTGTCTCAGAAAAGTAGATGAGACGATGTACAGTATTCGATTGAATCTTGCTCGAGAATGCTCTGAAGGAGATCCTGTTGGCCCCTCTCAGATCTTTTATTCCCTTTTAGCGACGAAGACAACATGATGATTTTTCTTGTCAGTGCGAAGCTATTCTTTTTTCAGATCTCCAAATGCCTGAACGATCAAGCTCATTCCCAACTTGGGAGTACTAGTGCATGATCATCCACGTCCAACTCAAGCAATCTCAAGGCAAAACAATACCAAACTTGCACCGTAGTCTAATTGCATGCCGGAGATCTCTCATCTTTTTCTTTTTGCCGCTTTATCTTTCCCTTTTTTTTTTTTCTTTTTTTTTTTTTTTTACCGTCACTGCCTGCTGCAATTTTCAGACATTCCTGGCCATGTTTTTGGCTCGAAGATCCCAAAAGCCAGCTTGGACTCGTCAATGACCACCTTCACACCTCAGATGCCCACTCTTTTTCCTCAGAGCAAACGTTGATCCTTGAGCTCGGCACAATCCCCTCCTCCTCGATCCTCTCGTTGCCTTGTTCCTAGGTATGCTTTCCTTTAGAAAAGCAACAAACAGAGATGCTGTCTCATTCCCTTGCTGAACTCTTGGAATCGATGGCAACAACAACTTTGCCTGCGCACTATATAACCGACATCGATCTCATACTAGTCTTACTGGTTCCCTTTGTTTTCATCTGACTGTTCGCTTCAATTCTCGCGCACACAGAATCATCCCCCTGCTCGCTGCGACCTCGGAGCCTGCATGGAGGTAATACTAGTGTGTGAGATATGATTTCCTAAAGTTTGCAGGACATCGAGGATACAAAATCGCAGCCCTGTTCGCAGAGAACTCATGCTGATATATGTTTCGATGGCACAGACTATAGAGTTAAAGGTGGACATGGTAGCATTGCACGAGAAGAGATTGAGGAAATGTTTGTCCAAAGTGAAAGGTAAACAGTTTTTTTGCCTGATAGTTTTGTCCAATAGTTTCTAAGATAGTGACGAGAGATTGATCACGATGTCAATGTCGATCAGGGATCGAGAAGGTGGAAGTGGAGGCGAGCGTTCAGAAAGTTACGATCACAGGATATGCAAACCGGAATAGGATACTCAAGGCACTGAGGAGAGTGGGGTTGAGAGCAGACTTCTGGTCTGCACACAATGAGATTCTTAGTGCTTACGCAACTGGAAGTCTTATGTTCAATCACTATAGTTTCTTCTAGGAAAGGAGATATTACATATATAATTCTGGAGATAGAAGACGAAGGATCGGAGCTAGTCTTCTTCATAGGATTTGCTATGGAGGTTTACTTTCCGACCATCAGATCAAATGGTGCTGGTCTGGAAACTCGAGTGTTGGATCTGAATAAGAAAAATGCATCGATTAATGGCTTGAATGTTCGGCCTCATCTCATCTCATTCCTTCATTTGTCTTTTTTTTTTAAAAAAAAATCTTTGCAGGCCAGTTGAGGCAGAGACCGAGAAGAGTGATCTTTGTTCTGTAACTAAGAGATGGTAAACAAAGTGGATGGTTTTGTTGGTATATGGCCAGTATTCTCTAGAGTATATTCAACCCATGGCACAGTTTAAATTGTAATGGAAAAAAAAAACACTATTATATGCAGATGATTGTATTTAACAACTAAAGAAAATCAGTTTTCCTTTGATTCTTGACCATTTTGACGTATGTTTTCCTGGATATATATCGAGATGAACAAAAAAAAAAATCTAACAGTTAAGGGTTAGAGTTCGTTGGTTCATCTTGCGGTGATTATAAATAAATACAAATGGGAAAATAAGATTCAAATATATATGAGCAAGGATTGCAGACATGATTGTAAAAAGAATTGTTCAGAAACTTTTAAATTAGTTACGGTATGTTTAATCAATTCACGAAGCACATAATTTGAACGACCCTGAGAATCGGTTACAGGTCGACGTGTCTAATCGAGATCCAACGCCATCGGAATTATTCATTATACAAGGGGAGAAGATCAATAGATGCATCATTATAATACAGAGGAAAGATCAAGAAATACACTTAGAATTTCTTCATTTGAAAAAATGTACCTTCTTAAATCTAAATTCAATTGGAATGAATTCGATTGTAACTCAATTAAATTTGAAATGACTCGAATTTCCTCAGTATCTTGCGGCTATTAATTTGATTTTATCCTATGATTCTATTTATTTCCACCCTATCATATCGTATTATTTCCCTCATCTCACCGACATCGAATCCTGTTATCTAATCATATTTTTGCAGTGTTTTCCATTTTTCAAGCTACAATAGGAATATGTACACGAACATATCCTACTTTGCAAGCTCAATATACTGTTGAGCAAACTTGGGCACTCATTATCAGAGCTGACTCTGGGTTAGACGGCTGTTCTCCTCCGTGGAAGGTCCACAAATTTTAAAATTATTAAGGCTTTTATTTATTGCCTATTTTTTTAAGAAAAAATAGTATATATAAATTGGGATATATTTTAAAATTTAATCCAGGACCTTTTTTGATTTTTACAAAAGAAGGACTATTTTACAGGGATTTATTTTAAATTTTGGCTTCGATTTGGATGCAGGACCTTTTTTGGTAGGACGTAATGTAATCAAAGTTGTAATATAATTTAAATTATAATGGAATACAATATAATCTTTATTATATTCTTATGTTTGGATAAAAATTGTATGTAATCTTGGATTACAAATGTCATTATAATCTTTTATTTGGTGTTTATTACAAAGACGATAAAAATGGATCGACGACGATGACATAGACAATGACGACGATGATGACGATGACGCAATCGATCGGATCGATCGGTCGGTGGCCGATAAACGGCCATTGTCGGTCGTCGGTGTCGCCGTCGATCGTTAATGATCGTCATTCGTCACCCGTCGGTCACCACTGATCGTTGGCGGTCGACCATTGTCGATCGTCGATCGACCGCTGCCTTTGGCGACCACCGTCGGTCGTCGGTCGATCGACCGTCGTCGATCGTCGGTCGACCGCCGTCAGTCGCCAAACACAGTCTAAATCTCATTTGAATGTAATAAATCACATTTGCATGTGATTTATTACATGTAAAATGATATTTAAAACATAATGTAATCCTGATTACATGATTTTCTCTTTATGTCAGGATTATAAAACTTTAATGTCTTTTTAATGTCAGGATTACATTCACATTTTGATTTTAAACATATGAAACAAAGAATATATCTTGAGTAATATAATCTGCATACCAAATGCCTAGTTGTTAGTGGATGCTATACGGCATGAGTAACTAACGCAAGAATATAAAATATATTAAAAAAAATTGTGTTGCTAGCTGGGGCACCACGGTGTTTAAAAAAAAAAATTGGATGCCATTAGTCGAGGGTTTTTTTTTTGGCTGTAGATCGCGAGGATGTGCTAAGAGACAGGTTCTAATTTTGAAATTGAATTATAAGATCCCAATGAAATTTGAAAATTAAATTTCATTTAATATATATTTTTTAAAATCCTGGGCTAAGATTCCAATAGCCCTCGCCCAAAGTCGAAGTTGCCTTCGGGACAAACGCAGCTGGCAAGGCGTCCCCATGTAAAATTAAAAATTTGAATTTCAGTTACCATAAATTTATAAGATTTTTTTTTATAAAAAAATAGAGTACTGATGAATCATTCACTATTTGTATATTTTAATATATATTTAAAAAAAAAAAAGCTGAATCGCCTCCAAAACAAATCGAGCTTAATACTTATTCTGTGCCAACTTAAAAAAATAAATTAAAAAAAAAAAAGGAAAAAAAAAAGTGAGGTCGTGCTCGTTATCGATTCATATGCCAAAACGCCTCAGCCGCGAGCAGGTCGCATAAAACCTAAAACCCCTCGCCGCGCAGCCGCCCTCGCGTTCCTTTCTCTCTTGCTATCCGAGCCGGACCTTCCGCGCCGCCGTTGGCGATGGACGCGCTGCCTCCTCTGGTTCTGAAGCGAAGCTACCGCTGCGTGTCGTCGCTGCAACAGTTCTACGACGGTGGATCTTTTGCTGTGTCCTTCGACGGCTCCTTCCTCGTTTGCTCCTGCGGCGACGAGATAAAACTCGTGAGCTCGTCCGATGCCTCCGTTCTAGGGAGTCTGGGTGGGTTTTCGGAGTCTAGTACTTCCTTCACCTTGAGCCCCGATGACAGGTTCCTTTTCACTGCTGCGGACAGCCGTCAAATTCGAGTTTGGGAGCTCTCCTCCCGCAAGTGCATTCGTTCGTGGAAGGTTTGTAGGGTTAAGAGACGGTACCTTTAAGCTAAAAGGCACCTGCCTAACTTTTTTTTTCCTTGGTAATTTACCTCTAAAAACTGATTTTCGAAGTGCTGATCTTTGATCGAACACAGTATAATGTTGTAACTAGCATGAGCTACCGCAATGCATATATAAGAAAAACTTAAGTGGAGCGACATTTTCAACTAAGAAGAAAAATATAAAAGCTAAAAACAAGTTTTTCAAACCTGGAATTTCCACAAAACTCATGAAACAAATTCAGTGACAACGATCAAAATAATCAGTGAACTAACTTAGATAAACATTATAATTGAAATTAACTTGCGATTATATAAAGGACAAGGTGAATGCATGAATGTTTGATTTTGTATTAAGTTTTCTAGTTGAGAAGAATTATCAAATGCTAAGGCCATGTATTCAAAATAATAAGCATTAAGATTAGCACTTCGAAAATCAGTTTTTAGAGGAAAATTACCAAGGAAAAAAAAGTTATTCGTACCATAAAAAAAATTGCTTTTCTTTGTTGCTGGATGTGGGGAATAATTATCTTTTATAAATAGTCATGAGGTATGCATAAGAAAAAAGTTTTTGTAATTTTATGAGCCGTCTACATTTTTGTGTAGGGACATGATGGTCCAGTAAAGAGCATGACATGCCATTCTTCTGGTGGATTGCTAGCTACGGGGGGAGCAGACAGAATGGTTTGTGTATGGGACGTGGATGGTGGATTTTGCACACATTTCTTCAAAGGTCACCGGGGTATTGTGACATGCATCAAATTCCACCCTAACCAGTTACTTGTGAGTAAAATTTTAATGTTAGTCTCATATAGTTTGTTTGTATAAATGATCAGATTGGTTCTATCCTGGATCTTGTTTCTAAATTTTTCTATCGACTGGTACCATACTTTTCTTTTAGCTAATTGCATAATGCTTTTGGAATTT
The DNA here is from genome assembly GCA_025175895.1 of Wurfbainia villosa. Lineage (NCBI taxonomy): Eukaryota > Viridiplantae > Streptophyta > Magnoliopsida > Zingiberales > Zingiberaceae > Wurfbainia > Wurfbainia villosa. The sequence goes on from JAKLTH010000280.1 coordinate 992,670, forward strand.
GCATGCCTGGCATGTTCAATTGTTTGTGATTGTACGGGTACTTTTTTTACAATATGGAAAGGAGCAAGATTGAAGTTGGATACTAGCCTATATAATGTAGAATATTTATGTTGTGTTTACTTGGTTGGAAATAAGAAAAGAAAGAAAGAATAAGAAAAGGACATGAGGTCCCTTTTCTAGCTGGAAGGAGGAGGAGGAATGGAATTCTTACTTCTTATTTCTCCCAAATTTGATGGAAGTGGAGAGGAATGAATCTTGAGACTATATTAAATATAACAGGAACAGCATTAAAGTTTAATCTTTTGCTTCACGAAATATTATAGGAGTTAATATTGCTAAAGAAGGAAGATTAGGTTTTGGACCCTCAAGGACTCAACTTTCATGTCTAATCTGATAAATATATTTTGATATTGGAATATATAACCAATATTTGTATTATATACAGACTGACAGGCATTGCCCAATGTCACTGAAAGCATAAGAATAGGTGAGCAATGTTTGGCTGCATATTTTATTGACTGTGCTTTGTTTGGCTCTACAAGCAAACAGAGTCAACCTCTTAGTCAGGCCTCTGGAATGTAGTTGGTGTATTATTATAAGTATGTATTTCTATTCCGAAGATTAAGGTATTTACTTCAATAATTTGGCTAAATTAAGTCTATATAATAAACTCGGTGACAAGCATTGAGATCTTAGTCTTAATTTGGAATATAGCACCTAAAATATTTGGGTTGTTAACTTAACTTTGCATGGGATGTGAGGTTGAGACTTCCTTCTGTAACCACCTACTATTTGTTCATATCACATGAGGGATCTGTCTTTAGCAACACAACTTTTCTTATTATGGGAATTCTTTCATGTGTTCATCACTGTAATATGTTGGATGTTCCAGTTGTTCTCAGGTGGCGATGATGCTACTGTTCGAGTTTGGAACTTGCAATCTAAGAAGTGTGTTGCAGTGCTGGAAAAGCACTTCTCACCGGTCACCTCGTTGGCAATATCTGATGATGGCTTGATTTTGCTAAGTGCTGGAAGAGATAAGGTAAGATTTCTACTTCAAATTTCTTATTTAACCTCTTATATATGGTTCTGAATTATCATCTACATTGATCAATGTACATGATCTATTAGGCTATTATTTGAAAAGATTACTGGTTCTTCAAAACTGAAAGTCTGAAACACCACTTGTTACGATATGGTGTTTGTTGCTTCCCTTGGAGACTAGTAACATTTAACTTTGTTAACCAATTAATCATGTGTTTTTCTCACTTGTATGTTTTGTGCTTATTTTAATTGAATTGATTGTTCTATGTTTCTTGTGAAGAAAAAATATTATTTGCTGCAAGAAACTTCTCAGGCTAGGACAACAGCATGACTAGAACTTAAGTAGGAAAATCCCAACTATTAACTAAAACAATTTCCAATTTATATTCTTATTTAGCTAAGACAATGGCACATTGTAGGGGCTGTTTGTATCCTAGATTAACCTTTTAGAGGCTAATGTTGTCAATATGTTTTAACTTCTTTCTTTGGAGTTTAGAAGTATGATTTGAATTAACTTCTTGTTTGTGGCGCTACTTGGCTTTCATGCAAGCTTTGCTGAAAAAGTAATAATATATGACCCTTACTTTATAGAGTTGTCAGGCCTACAATGCTTGTATACTACAACAACAACAAAGTCTTATCCCACTAGGTGGGGTTGGTTACAATGCTTGTATACTAGATTTGGAAAAAAAAAAAATTGATATATGACACTTCAGGAACTGTGTTTGGAGAGTTGTCGTGGCCTCTTAAACAAAAGGTGGTTGTGTTTTTGGGATCTACTTAAGACCAAGTTATTCTCTAAAACTCTGAGTTCATTATGCATACCAAATGTTTTGAGGATCGAGATCCTACCTAAGGAGAGGAAGTGATCCATAGGTTCTAATCGTTGGATTGGAATGTAGAATGGTAAGATGCTATCTATATTTTAAAACTATATTTGACATTTATAATTTATTACATACATTGATATTCAGTATATAGTATTAATATGAGTACAACACTATCATTCCATACCACGAAGTAAATATATTAAAAAGATATTCTGTCTTAGTATTTCGAATAAGAACTTTTATAGGATTAATGGTGATGGTAAGATAATGATGAAGATGGATAATAATCATTAAAAATGATTCATCTACTTTAGAGTCAAAATGAATCTAGTTGAAAATTTTCAAATGATATGGCAAAAGCAAATTATTTGCTATAGTAATTGTTGATGTTTTTTGAATGTCTAACCAAGCCTATTGGGATAAAGATCATACATAAGAATGGTAAGTAGACAAAGGATCACATTGTACATTTGTAAGATTCTAGCTTTATTCTCATTCAGATCCTACTTGAGATTTAGATCATTTAGGTAGTTTGGATGTAGGATCATATTTTGACAACTGTGATGCACACACCATTTTAAGGAATTTGCTTGTGTTGGCTATTGCATTAATGAGGTAATACTGGGAGATAAATTCTTCTTGAATCAATGGGTACTATGGGATGCTTCCTGTAGGAAGGAAGAAGAGGAGAACCCTTGTGCTTATTAGGTTTGGAGGACTTGTTCCTCAGGGTTCCGTGATCCTTTTATCGGTGATGCTGGCAGAAAGCTTTCAGCCAACAGAATGATGTATTTTAGTCATGTAGATTGGCATGTCACATTTCAAATTGTGGCATTGGATGTCTCTTTTGTTGTAATTTAAACTACATCTGGTTCTCTTCATTTGCAAATGATGGTTTACCTGAAGTATCCTATCATGTGAAACAGATGACTATATTTTAGCCTTCTTTATTCCTCATTCTGATCCCTTCCGTCAATGCAACCAACATTTTTGGATTGATTTCATGGACTATTTCAGTTAGTGGGTCTGACAATCTCGTAAAAAATATTGAAAAGAACAAAGGTGAGAAGTGTGTTCTTAATTGGGGTTTAACTTATTCCTTCAACACCAGTTGGAGTTTCAAAACTTGAGTACCTACTGTTGTTTTCTTCCGATAAACTGATGTGGATTCTTTTGTTCTATCAGCCTTTCAATGTATGGGTATCTTATATTTTGCTATTTTAGTCACCTTGACTTAGGATTAACTTTTCTTTTTACTCTAAAATTTGGATAGCTGCTCTATGTGAATGATGCGCCATTCCAATATTTATACTTTGGCAAAATTTAGGATGTTTAAAATGATTCATATATCTGAACAGTTGTTATTACTTATCACATGAAATGTATTTTTTGAATCTAGGGTTTTAGCTTATGGATCTTTTCATAACAGGGTTAAACTCCAGCTTTGGCAAGTTGTTGACATCCGAGTATAGATTCTTCTTCATATTCAAATTACGTTTTTCTTTGGAGTTTGGACTCAAGGCTGATATCTATTTCTATGTACCAGGATGCATGTTTGTTAGACAGGCCGCTTTAAGGACTTGAATGGAATAATTAGTAACTTAGTGCAACTTCTTGGAATCCAGTCAGCTACTAGTTTAGACTTTATATAAGAAGGCTGCGGGGTGATTTCCTTGAAAGTAACTTATGCTACTCAATAGCTTTTGCGGGTTTGTTTCTTTGGTTGGGGAATATCAATAATATATTCCTTTCCTGATTTTATGAGGAATAGTTGTTTTCAGTTGATTTTGAAAAGATATAATTCATTAAAGTGCCTGCTCATTCATTTTCTCTTTATCTTCTCACTGTACACTCTATTCTTTTTTCAATTATCAATCATTACCTATTACTCCGGTGGAATACTTTTCATTCTTTTTCATAACAAACATTATTTTATGTGATGGAAAAGTTGAAGTGTTATTGTCTAACTTTTCTTTCCTTTCTGAATGGCATTAGGCATCTTATTTGATCCTTAACCTGATTCTTCTTATAAAATATTCCAATTTAAGTTTGTTATGCTAGCACTATATATATATTAAAGACTTTACATTTGCAGTTTTCTATTAGTAGGTGTTTTATGCTTTCCACAGTTTCATTCCCCCTATTTCCTAATAAAAGTTAATTCCAAACCACATAGGTCGTCAACAGATGGGACCTGCAAAATTATACCTTCAAGATGACAATACCAACATATGAAATGGTGGAAACTGTTTGCATCATTCAACCTGGTGATATTTTTTCTCCATTTTTGGTAGTAAACAATGGTAAAAATAATAGCTCTTCAGATCCAGTTCATTTTCTGACTGTTGGTGAACGTGGGATCGTGCGTATATGGAGTTGTGAAGGGTATGATTGATACCCCAAAACTTGGGGTTTCCACTCTTTTTTGTTTTCCATCTTTTACATCCCCACAAATTTATTAGTTGTTTTGTTTTGCAACAGTGCTATTTGTATATATGAACAGCCCTTGAGCTCCAGTGAGAGTGACTCTAGAAGAGGATTATTATCAGCTGTTTTCTTACCATCAGATTTAGGGTTACTCTGTGCAACTGCTGACCAAGAGTTTCTCTTCTATAGCCCTACTAAATCTACCCGAGGAACGTTTCAGCTGCATCTGTACAAAAGATTTGTAGGCTACAATGAAGAAATACTTGATATGAGGTTCTTAGGTGATGATGAACAGTACCTTGCTGTTGCTACTAATTTGGAGCAGGTATGCTATTATTTTCAGTTCAACTGTAATTGACTTTGATAAACTTTGATGAAATACCAAATTAGTGCTGAACATCAACTGCGTATGCATCGGCAATATTTCTATCACATGCATATGTATTCATACGTATGCATATATTTTTTATTATTGAAGCTCCTGGAGCAACTTCGCCCATGATAAGTTAACCTTGTCGTGGTTGGCCAAGTTCGGATAAAGGAGGAGGGTTGCGTTAGGTTGCCAGCCAGCCTTAAACTAAGGCAAATGTTCAATGAATGGATCAATCAAACTATTGTGCTAATGCCAAGTTGTTCCCCGGAAGAAACGCATTACATGGTCCGACTGTAACATCTCGGCAAGTATCGCTACATTTTCAGAACTCGGGTGTAGTGAAAAATATGCTAGAGTTCGAGTTGCAGGGTCCGACTGCAACGTATCGGCAAGGACCACTACATCTCTATGAGAACTTGGGTGTAGTGTTAAATAAGCAAGAGTTCTCACACCATAGGTTGGGTAAGAACAAATATTATAGAAAAACTAATAATCTAAGATTTGGTACATGGAACATAGGAACTCTTATTGGTAAAACAATGGAAATAGTAGATACGATAATTAGGAGAAAAATTAATATTGTATGTGTACAAAAGACAAAATGGGTAGGTGATAAGGCAAAGATGATAGAGAACTCGGGTTTTAAGTTATGATATACAGGAAAGAGTAAAATAAGAAATGGAGTGAGTATTATTGTTGATAGTTTGTTAAAGGATGAAGTTGTAGGAATAATTAGAAAGGGGGATAGAATTATAACTCTCAAAATAGTAGTGCAGAAAGAAACTATGAACGTAATTAGTGTATATGCACTTCAAATAGGATTAGATGAAAATACCAAATTAAGGTTTTGGGATGACTTGGATGAAATATTACAAAATATTTTGTCAAATGAGATGATTTTAATATGAGGCGATTTAAATGGGCATGTCGAAGTGAAAAATGATGAATATGAGAGGGTGCATGGGGGTTATAGGTTTGGAACAAGAAATGAAGAAGGTAAAACTATATTGGATTTTGCAATGACATATGATCTTATACTAACTAATATATTTTTTTAAGAAAAGAGAAGAACACTTGGTCACGTTCAAAAGTGGAAATAATAAATCACAAATTGACTTTCTTATGGTTAGGAAGAGATATAGAAAGATTTGTAAAGATTGTAAGGTTATTCCTGGAGAAAGTTTAACTACTCAACATAGGTTAGTAGTATTGGATATACGCCTCAAACATAATATTAATAGAAGGAAAATATACACGACTCCTAGAGTGCGTTTGGTTCAAGTAATCATACATAACCTTGGTTATGTGATTATCATGGAATAAAACATAACCTTGGAATAAAGTATAACCTTTGATAAAAACCTTGTTTGGTTGGAGGTTTTAATATATAACTTAGTTTAACATTTTACTAAATTATCCTTTGTCTTTTGCTCAATCAATTCGACGACGATGATGGAAATATTAATGATGATGGCAGCGATCGGCCGACGATAGTGCCCGGCCGACGACGACAGTGATCGACCAACGGTCGGCCGGCGACGGCGGTGACCGACCGACCGCGGCGACGGTTGACCGATTGACGGCGACAACGGTGGCCGATCGATTGGGGACAGGAACGACGATCGACCAGCAGCGACAACGATGGGTGATCGATCGGCGGCGACGGCCCGGTGGCGGCGATCAGCGATAGTGGCGGCGACCATCGGTCAGCGATGGGCAGCACGGGCCGGCACGACGGCACGGCAACGACAACGACAACAACGATAAGCGATGGCGGCGGCGATGGCGGTGGTGGTGGCGGCAAGCGATGGTGGCGGTGGTGGCGGCGGCAAGCGGCGGCGACCGCGGCAGCGATTGGCGGCGACGGCGGCGGCGGCGACCGACGCCCGACGACGGGTGGCGGCGGTGGCCGACGATGGGCATCGACCGACGATGGGCGACAAATCGATTGAGTTTTGACAAATTGACATATAATATATTGCTAGGGGTAATATTGGGGAAAAAAAATTCCTTAACTCCGGGAATCAACAAAAACCTTGGTTCTCCAAGGTTTTCCTATTCCCCCTAAAAAGGTTTTTGTCCATAACCAGGTAATGAACAATTACCAAGTAATTGTTCATAACCTAAACCAAACAAGGTTTTTGTTGATAACCTAACAAGGTTATTAACAAAAACTCCCAACCAAACGCACCCATAGTATTAAGTGGTGGAAGTTAAAGGATGAGAAACTAAATATATTCAAAAAGAAGGTAGGAGTACAAGAATTAGATGAAATATACAGTGCTCCTAATACGACATGGGATAAGATGGTATCAAAGTTGAAAATAGTAGCCAAGAGTGTACTCAGTGAGTCAAAGGGACATGCACCACCAAGTAAAGAATCTTGGTGGCGGAATAAGAAAGTGAAAGAGAAAGTCAAGGAAAAACGAACAGTATATAAGAAATTATATATTTGTAAAATGAGGAAAATTTGAAAAAATATACAATAGCCAAGAAAGAAGCTAAGATTGAAACTTTTGAATGGTTATATCGAAAATTAGATATAAAAGAAGGGGAAAGAGACATTTATAGAATAACTAAAATGAGAGAGAGAAAGACAAAAGATCTTAATCAAATAAGATGTATTAAAGATGAATGCAATAGGGTACTAGTAAATGATGAAGAAATAAAAGAGTGGTGGAAGAGATATTTTCATCAACTTTTTAATGAAGGTTTAGGAGATCAACTTAATTTAGGTAATTTAAGTAGATCAAATGAGTATAGAAATTTAAATTTTTATCATAGAATTCAAATTTCAGAAGTAGAACAAGCTTTAAATGAAATGCAAAACGGAAAAGTCGTTGGACTAGATGATATTTCGATAGAGGTATAGAAGTATCTAGGGAAACAAGATATTTAATGACTTACAAAATTATTTAACATGATATTGAAAATAAAAAGGATGTCTGATCAATGAAGGATAAGTATCCTAATTCTCTTATATAAGAATAACAGAGACATACAAACTTGTGAAAACTATAGGAGTATTAAACTAATGAGTCATACCATGAAACTTTGGAAAAGAGTAATAGAAAAAAGATTAAGGAAGGAGACTACGGTTCTCGAAAATCAATTTGGATTCATGCCAGGAAGGTCGACAATAGAAGCTATACATCTTCCCAGACAACTAATTGAAAAGTATAGAGTGCAAAAGCAGGATCTACACATGATATTCATTGATTTAGAAAAAGCTTATGATAGAGTTCCAAGAGAAATGATATAGAGAATTTTAGAAAAAAAAAAGTATTAGTGTAACATATATTGAACTAATTAAGGATATGTATAAGGAAGTAACGACCAGAGTAAAGACTTCATGCGGATTAACTGAAGCATTTCCAATAAAGATAGGGTTACATCAAGGATCAACTTTAAGTCTCTATCTTTTTACACTAATCATGGACGAACTCACTGGACACATTCAAGACACAGTACCGTGGTGCATGTTGTTTGCAGTTGATATTGTTTTGGTAGATGAGATACGTGAAGGAGTAAATGTTAAACTAGAATCTTGGCAGGAAACACTAGAAGTGAAAGGTTTTAAGCTTAGTAGAGTAAAGACAGAATATATGAAATTTAAATTTAGCAATATTAAACGTAATGAGACAAGTGTTAAGATAGGAGATGACGAGTTGTCTGAAACTGAGAGCTTTAAATATTTAGGATTATTTTTGCAAAATGATGGAGAGATTGACAGAGATGTCTTACATAGAATATAAGCATGATGGTTGAAATGGAGGAAAATATCGGGTGTTTTATGTAATCGTAAAGTGCCTCTAAAACTTAAAGGGAAGTTCTACAAAACGATGATTAGACCTGCTATGTTATATGACACTGAATGTTAGTTTATGACTCGAGCACATGAGCAAAAGATGAGAGTTGCAGAGATGAGGATGTTAAAGTGGATGTGCGGATATACGAGGATGGACAGATTAAGAAATGAGAGCATTAGAGAAAAAGTTAGTGTTGCATCTATTGAAGGAAAGCTCCGAGAGACACGTTTAAGGTGGTACGGATATGTACTTAGACGGCCAATAAATGCTCCAGTCAGGTGATGTGAAATGATGTCAAATATACACATCAAATGAGGAAGAGGAAGACCAAAAAAGACTTGGTTAACAATAATAAAATAAGATAAAATTTATTTAAATATATATGATGATATAGTAGGAGATAGAGTCTAATGGTGTAGGAGGATCCATATAGCCAACTCTACCTAGTGGGATAAAGCTTTGTTGTTGTTGAAGCTCCTAAAGCTAATGAACTATCAGGAACTCCACATTGTGCTTTTTAATTATTGTAGCTCCTAGGGCTAACAAGTTATCTGAAGCTCCATATTCACTTGGAGTAGAAGCCAAGGGGCGTTTGGTTAGGCCGTTTTCCGTTTTCATTTTCCACCGAAAATGAGAAAATGCAGAAAACATGTTTGGTGGGGCATTTTCCATTTCTGTTTTCTGAAAAACACAGTTTATATTTAATTGGAAAACGGAAAACGATTTAAAATCATTTTTCATTTTCCGGAAAAGGGTAAATGCGGAGATAGAAAAGGCAACCAAACGCAGCCTAAATAATTACACAGAAAAGACTCAGGAGGATTCTGAGCTAATGCACTTACAGCAGAGCTCCACCTTCAATAGAAGCTTACAAATCACGTACAGAGAATGAGGAACATGACAGTTTAAGGAACTCAAGATAGATTCTGTTTTTCTCAGAATACTGTGGATTTTCCACATTAAATCTTGTAGTATCTTACATAAGCATTAGTTTTTGACATATTGGTGCAATTAGTAGGTTATGTTTTTGTGTGTCCACCTGCTGTTAAATATTTTCCAAGTTTAACCCCGTGCACCCAAATATTATTCCACTCCTAATTAAATTATGGTTTCTTCTGAGCACATTAGGCCTGAACATATTGTTTACTATGTTCTTATTCTTTTATGTGGCCACTCTCATAGTCAGTTCATAATTCATAGCAATTGATGCATAACCCTACAACAACCACCAAGACTTATTCCACTGAGTGCTATCGGCTAAATTGATGCATAGTCTGTGATATAAAATTTTGCATGTTAATCTTTTGAAATTTATTTCAGATTAAAAAATAAATGCGCACACAAAATTACATAGAATTATGGAACATTAGTTTGTTTTGTGCATTCTTCATTGAACACTGTGTTTGTTATGTGCATTCTTCATTGTGTATGCAGGTGCGAGTTTTTGAAGTTGCATCCATGTCATGCGCTTATGTTCTTGCAGGGCATACTGAAATTGTTGTCTGTATTGACACTTGCATTTCTTCTACTGGGAAGACAATGGTGGTAACAGGAAGCAAGGATAATAGTGTGAGCACTTTACTGTTCTGCTTTATCTCTGTTTTATAGTTACTTTAATTTTTTTTTTTTCTTCCAAAGTTTTTTTTATAATAATTTACATCATCTACAAACATGGACTTATGATACCTGATCTGCAGGATTCTATATACCTATGATTTATCATTTTGTTCTGGAACCATAGACATTTAAGTATCTTATACTTCTTTATGCATTTGAGGCTGTTGGGTACCTGGGCTCCCTGCAAATATCAGTTGCAGCCGTTGGCTTATTAGCAGGTGTTTATTTGCCTACAAATGGCCTGCCAATTCCAAATCCATTTGGAGCCGGCCTCTATAAGCTGCAATTGCAACTGTCTTAAAATGATTTCTTGTTTGCTCACGCAGTCTACATATTCATGAACAATGCACTATAATATGAATTATAAAGGTTGGGAATTAGATATAGGAATATAGAATAGATTTTTTTAATCCAATGTCAACCATTTATATTTTATGATCTTTAAATGCTATGGAATTTAAAATAGCAAAATTAAATTCTAAACAGTTGCATACTGTTGTTTCATGATATTTAAATTTTAGAACTAATAATTTAAATATTTTATTTCAGCTATTTCTTGATATGCGAGACCAACATTGAATCATTTTAATGAATATGTTTCTCAAATATACTAATTAATTATTATAATAGGAATAATGAATAGATAATTATACTTGATTTTCAAAGAAGTATTTTATTATAATGTATAGTTAAGGTTCAATATCACGAGCTAACAAACTGGAGTTTTAATGTTTGATTGGAACAATGTTGTTTTGGTATCCTGTCAACATTCCAATGTATGGTGCTAGCGGTGAATTAGAGGTAGAAGGACGAAAGAGATGATGAAGAAAAAGAAAAGGAAAAAAAAAATAACTATTTAACTTTTTGACATTATCTTATATGGATACAAGGTATAAAAAAATAATAACATTATCTAAATTCATCTCGTGTTGTAGCATATTAAAGTGTTGAGTGTCTGTATGACACAATAGTCATCGACCCGATTAACACAACTACATAGGAGACATTACTTGTGTAGAATAGTATTAAGCTTTGGTAATTTATTGGAACGATAGGTTTTCAATGATGCCACCTTGCATGGTATGAGATTTTGAACCATGTGTATAATCTTATATATGCTGATATTAAATTAAAATAATTGAAAATGATATAGCAAATTTTGATATATATTAAATATTTCAAATTTTAAGGTAGAATAATTTTATTGTGTTTCAGGAACTGTAGCAATGAACTTGCATTTCTATTATCAAACAAGCACCATCAGAAATAGCAATTCTATCTGCTTGCCACTGAACAATATTTCTGCAATGCCACTCGCAATATTTGCATTTGTCTACTTTTTCTGATGGGCACTGCCAAGTGCAGAACCCTCAAACCACTCAGTTAACAAAGTTAACGTTCTACTAATTAATGAATGCATATGCCACATCCTTCTATGATAAACCTTAAGGAAACGCTTGTCAGAAGATTGCCAGCTATCTTCTTTTTTTCATTAACTAGTTATCTTTTTTTTTTTATAAATTTTATAGGTGCGATTATGGGATGTAGAAAGCAGACATTGTTTAGGTATTGGTAAAGGCCATATGGGAGCTGTTGGAGCTGTGGCTTTCTCTAAGAAATCGAAGACTTTTTTTATTAGCGGCAGCAGGTGATTTTTTTAAATAAGAAAATTGAACTACATGTGCTTTTATGCTACATGAATTTGTTCTTTTCCAGAGCTTTGAATTATATTATGCCGCTTTTATTTTGTTTCTCATTCTTAAAGAATTCTTGGTTTGATGTTTCTCTCATTTTTTCTTAAAATAGTTTTGGATGTTTTAGATGCTACAATAATTTTGGATTTCATTGTTGATGTTTAAAACATAAGCCTGGGAAGCCAAGGCGGTCCACTCGAATTAAAGTGTACAGTTTCCCTTTTTTTGGAAGAATATGGGCTTCTTACCGTGAATGTGCTTGGTAGATAATTGAAATTGAAAACAATATTTTAAATTATTACCGGATGTTGGAGTTTTGAAACCTAGTTGAAACATATGATTTCAATACCATCCCGTGATGAAAATTGATATGTTTCGCGCACTGATAAGTGTGCCCATATAAATTTGAGCATCACTCTGAAGTTCATTGAATTTGTTTCCAAAAATAAGACTACCAAATAGATAGTCAATTCAACTTGGAATTTGATTTATTTTTTAATAGAAAATATAAAATTATCACAACTAGTTGTAATTAGTTATGGTAATAGTGCTAAAATCTCTTTTGATAATTCAATGGAAGCTGAGAAGCCTTCACCCTTTAGAATACATATGGGTAACTTGCAAAGAAAGCTAGTTACCTGTGTATATACCTGTATGGATGTATGTAATATAAATTAAAGATATTTAATGTTGTAGTTTATCTTAAATCCATTTAGTTTGATAAGTACTATTGTCATAATGAAAGAAGAGCTATAAACTTAATCTTTATTAATTGCTTCAATTCACATTCTTTTTATTAAATTTAATTGATTAGACAAATCATCATATAAATGAGAAAAATATTCACCTTGCTTTAGGTTGTATGTACATAACTAATCTAAAGCCAACCTACCTTTTGGTTCAACCTCTACATTGTTTTGAATAATCAATGATCTTTGCTTGCATATATCAATAAACATAGCTTAATTTTTAGCATTACCTGCTTGCTCGTTGAGTTTAACAAGGCATTAAAGATTATTTTATTATCCTAATCAAATTTTTATATTCTTAACAAGCTGTACATCAAATATTTTCTTGTTGACTTGCAATAAAAAGGTATTCAGTGCATGAAGTTTCCGTCAATCTGGTCCCAGAAAATGTTCTATTGTACATAGTCTTACCCTGCTTTGCAAGAGGTTCTTATTGACTTGCAATCCAACAAAATATTTTTCTTTAATTTTTTTTCTTCATCAAGTATGCCAATTTTTGGACTCAAATCTAACAATTGCATGACTAATTCCTTCCATTCACTAAATCTTCAGGTTTTGGAAACTGATTTAGAACCTTTGGTTCTCTGAAAACTATTCTTTTCATCTTGTAATATTTGCTTGACAATAGAGTGAAGCATTATTTACTTATTCTTAATTGTTTTTCTTACTCTGTTCAAAACTGAAGTTCTATGCTTCCATGTGATGATCTGTTCGACATTCTTTTGATTATTTCTGATCTTGTTTTAGTTCTATTACTTAGTTTGTCTTTAGAATGTAAAATTTATCATATATTGCATTATATTATCCAGTAACATAAACCAACAAATGCAAAATGATTATTTCAGCCATTTCTTTAAACCATTCGGAAGAATATTCAGTTATTTTATTCTGTAGCAAGTGAATTTCCTTGACAGTTTTCCTAGTTTTTATACTAAAACCAGCTTCCCTCTGTCAATAGTGATCGGACGATTAAAGTATGGAGTTTTGATGGAATCTCTGAGGATGCTGATGTGGAGATTGCACTAAAATCAAAGGCTGTCAAAGCTGCACATGACAAAGACATCAATTCTCTTGCTGTCTCACCAAACGATGCGCTAGTTTGCAGTGGTTCTGAGGTGGATAAATGGTTTAAATTTTGGTTTTTGATACATAATTTATCAAAGATTATGCTTTTGTTGTTCCTATAATCATTACTTTATATTTTTTATTACGTAGGATCACACTGCTTGTATATGGAGTCTTCCTGGTCTAACTTTTGTTGCTGCACTTAAAGGGCATAAGAGGGGAATTTGGTCAGTGGAGTTCTCTCCTGTAGATCAATGTGTGCTGACTTCTTCCGGTGATAGAACAATTAAGATTTGGGCTGTTTCTGATGGTTCATGCTTAAAAACATTTGAAGGACACACTTCAAGTGTATTGCGAGCTTCATTTCTTTCACGTGGAACTCAAATTGTTTCATGCGGTAAAAGAAAATTTTAAATGCCCCTCTAAATTCAGACAGGGATGTTAGTCTAAACATTTTCTTTTTCAGGTGGGGATGGCTTAGTTAAACTATGGACGATCAAGTCAAATGAATGTGTGGCAACCTATGACCAGCATGAAGGGAAGGTACTAATCTGCTTTGGTAATTTTTGTGATTATAATAATTGAATACGGTTGGTAGCATGTACTGTTATTATTATTCTTTGGAATAATCTATCCTGTTGTGAGTAGACTGCAAATCAGTGATGATTTTTTGATTTACCTCTGTCTGACCTGGTGATATGGCAGAAGATGAGAATATTATTTTGAGAATGTCTTGTGGAAAGAAAAGATAATTGACGTTCTCATTTATGATTATCTGAACTGAGCAAAAACCTAAAAAAATGCATCTAGATGACAAGAAGATTGAAATATTTGACTATCTATGCCAATTCAACCCAGTTTCTCAAAAGAATAATTTACCACAGCATGGTGTAGAAACACAATCTTTGAGTAGATTGGATTCAACTTGAGAGTTGAGAACATTCACACAGAGCTCTTGCGTCTGTAACTGAGGGATCCTGCACGTGTTAAACCAATGCAACTAAGATGGCAAAGGGGTTGTTAATTCGTATCATTCACTTTTACTCTACAGATTTGGGCATTGGCTGTTGGGAAGAAGACAGAAAAGTTTGCAACTGGAGGCACTGATGCTGTCATAAATTTTTGGCATGATTACACAGCTGCAGATAAGCAGGAAGCCTTCCACAAAGAGGTAGGTTTTTTCATGACCCACCACTTTTTTTTCTCTCTCTTGAGGCCTTCAATATTTTCTATTTTCCCTTTGTTTGACTGTCTCCTTTCCTAGTAATGCAATGCCAAAAATGAAAATGAGATCATGTTTGCTATAATTATGCAACAATGCTTCTACTGATATTCTAGAAGTTAAAAGCAATTATTTTGTCTATTCAAGAGTTTCCCAGTGAAATAGTTTCTGCCAATGAAGCGTTTTGGAAACAGTAAAACTTGTTTGCTCCTGTAGTTTACTGATATTATTTTGTTACTCCCATTTAGTAGATTTTTTATTTGGGGGTCTATTCTTTATGTGATTTTGTCATGCCCTAATGAGATTTCACAGAGAATAAGCTCGGATGTAAGTTTGGTGTATCATGTCCTTGACCTATTAAAAGAAACTACAGAGTGTTTCTAATGAAAAATCTCTTAAGAACACACAAGCACAAAGAAATCATTCTCTTGACGTGATAGCAATAGTAACATGAAAATCTTGGTCAAAACATAGTAAACAAATCCCCATCCATGAAAAAGATGGAGAAGATACCTCGTGGAAGAGAAGAAGAGGAAAAAGGCTTCTGTAGCTATTATTTCTGCTGATTGGGTGCCAGATTGCTGTTCTGTTTGGTCATTGGGAGCGATTTAGGAGGGCAATATTTACGTGAATGGGATGGGAGAAGTTAGGGTTTTGTTATGTACAGAATCTGTTTTGAAAAATCAAACTAGTTTTTCTCCACCTGCCTAACACCTGGCTAATCTGCATAAACTGCCTAACCGGTCTGCCTGACTGCCTTTTGAAAGACTTGCCTGAAGACCACCATATATAGCCTATCAAACCGCCTGGACAGCTGCCTAGACTGCCTCTTAAAACAGTGTGACAGTGAAAGTATCTGACCATCGGAGAAATTTATCATGGTACTTAGTACGCTGGTAAAAATGAAAACAATTACCTATATTTCTGTGGCAGTGCTACTAAATCTCAAGTTCTTAATAGCTATATATCAATCCATGTAAATTTGATTTACTATCTTCGCAGTTTAACATTTTAACATACCACATATTACCCTGCTTTACCATTCCATGGGGTCATTTTATCATTTCTCATATCAACATATAGTGAGTGAAATGATTTACCATTGTCAGGGTTTAAAATCTTATGTTGTTTTTGTCGGTTTATTATTGATCTACTATGACTTTTTATTAATTTAATATGCTTTTGCCTTGCTTTGGCTTATGGGCTTTACTCGATGCAGGAAGAAGCAATTTTGAGAGGCCAAGAACTTGAAAATGCTTTGTCAGATTCTGACTACACTCGGGCAATTCAACTTGCATTTGAACTTCACAGACCGCAGAAGCTCTTTGATCTATTTTCACATATTTGCAGGTTAGGAACAATCATTTTACCTTATGGTGTTCAATGTCCATCCTGACTTATTTGAGGTGCGATGCAGGAGAAAGGATTATGAAGACTCAATACAAAGAGCTCTTAGTGGTTTCGGGAAGGAAGAAATTTGTGTTCTTCTTGAATATGTACGGGATTGGAATACGAAGCCCAAACTCTGTCATGTTGCACAAGTTGTGCTTAATCAATTTTTTAGAATCTTTCCTCCAGCTGAGATTATGGAGGTAATTTCTATCATAAAAAAATCATTAGGCATAAAGCCATAATCCCTAATGTAACGAGGTTTTTTAAAGATTATTATGTCCTGCAATCTCCTTTCTCATTTGCCAGTACTTATTCTTTTGTTGCTCTGCATTTCCAAGCATTTGTTTCTCAATTTAATAGGAGAAACAAAATTGCATATGGTGTATGCTGCTTTTGCGTTTCTGTAAACTAGGCAATTCAAACTATTCATTCATCCGTGAACAAATTATATTAGAAAATCTTCAATATTCACAATGAATAGCTAGACAAGTAATCTTTGGCTTAACTTTCTACTGCTAATAATTCATTTCAGTTATTTGACATTCGTTATTCTTTTTCCAGGTCAAAGGTGTCAGTGAACTCCTTGAGGGTCTCATACCTTATTCCCAAAGGCATTTTAGCAGGATTGACAGGTTAGTCAGAAGCACCTTTTTGTTGGACTACATTTTAACGAGGATGTCAGTACTAGATCCTGAAGCTACAATTTTGGCAAACAATGATGACCAACAAACTTTGCCACTAGAGAATGGCAAACTTGATCAACACGATGACCAGTTAGGCACCGAATTATGTGGGAGTGATGCCAGAGTCGATTCACTGATCCATACACAGGAGGAAAAAGCAGTCTCAAAGAAAAGGAAATCTAGTAAATCAAAGAAGGGATCTGTTAAAAAAGCCAAGGTTTTGTTGGCCAAATGCGAAGAAGCAGCTCAGGTTGCGTAGAGTGGATCAATGCTATTTGTAGCAGCAAAGGATATGAGTTTTTCAGTTAAACGTTTTTGACTCCGATTGTGAAAGGGGGAAAAAAATAATGGTCTGGTGAATTAGAACGAGATACAATGAACAAATCAAGTTGCGAAGCACAGGAACATATCCTGCCAAGGCAAAGGAGGCCCGAGTGAATGCTGCTTCTATCGCATTGCTTTCCTCATCTCACTAACATCGAGTCCTATTATCTAATCACAATTTTGTAGTGTTTTTCGTTTTATTACTTGTAATAGTATTATGTACACGAACATATCCTAAGATGCGAGCACAATGCACTGTTGTGCAAAGTTGGCCACTCATTATATTTATCTTCTATGGAAAACAATAAACTTTAAAGTGCCAAAGGATTGTGATTGGGATATGAAAGAAAAATTGATAGGATTATGATATTTCTTGTTTAGATTGAATTCAAAATTTTAAATTTTTGCTCGTGCATGATTTGTATGAAACACAAATCAACACTATTATCCAACTAAAACATCTGGCAATCAAGTACAGAACCAAAAAAAAAACTGAAATCATATAAAAAAAAATCTTTTTGTATGGAAATACAGTGGTCATCCAAAGAATTTCACAACATTTTCACATATCTAGGAGCTCATGCTCGAAGATGGATCCTTTTTCTCATGTGAATTGTTGCTCATGAACTATCGAGATCCACCTCCAAAGGTCATGTTTTAGCAGTTCAGAAAGTAACATCTGATTTCATATGATCCAGCTTTTGGTGATTTAACGAACCCATTCAACTGTTTTATAACCACTTTTCTCCCATACCTGTGAACATTGGTACCTGAGAATAAAGGATAAACACACATGAATACATGATGCACATTTATATGAAACAAAAGACGAATGATAGCCGATAGGGTGAGAAGCTTTGACAAAATAAACGTTGGCAACTTCATCTATAATACCTTCCATATATAATACTTGATTTGATGCAATCCACATCATAAAAGGCAGTCATATAAGAAGGGGGTTGAGAGTAAAACATTGAAGCACGAATTGTTATAGATGAAAGTTCTATATAGAAGTCAAAGAAGACCAAATAAATGCATATTTTAATGTTCGTCTAAATAGCTAGTTGCAGCAGAAGAGAAGCACTAGCACAATCGCGGGCAAAGTGCAGAGGCGTCCGAGCATACGGAGAGCGTCCAAGAGGAAGAAGTTGTTTTTTTTTTAATTATTCAAGTTTCGTCTAATTAATTTTGGAAGTACATGATTTTTTTTCTCGAGTAAATTCGAAGAACAACTTATGCATCCTCAAAAATCGACCTTCAAATTTATTCATTTTTAGTTAACTTCTGAGTATTTTATCATCGCATTACATTCATAGAAATGAAGACGGTGATTTTTTTTTAATAATCTAGGTATCTAGATTTTATGGTCTGATTAGTCTTGAAGGTCACCGATCTAGTCTTACAGAAAATTTTCACCAATCACCAGGGTAAAATTCGGAAACGCAATTGGGTTTCGATTAGTCCTGAAGTTTTTCACCAATCCAGTTATACATTTATAGTGGTGAGTGCCTAGAACCAAAAACAGAAAAATTACAAATGCAAAGTGAAAAGAATGACTTATCAGTTAAATGCGTTTATTTTTTTGGGGGGACACCGATAACCCGACTAAATCAAACTAATAAGGTTATATATACAAATATTTTGAAAAGTTGCAAATTTATACGTATAATGCCTCGGTTTTAGCTATGGAATGAACAAAGATGACAGAAACTAAAGCTGGGGAAAAAAGAAGAAGAATCATGAATGATAAAAAAAAAAAAATGAGGAGGAGGTAGAAGAACCTGGAATTCCATTTGAATAGGAGGTCGTGTCCATGATTTCTTTTCATCCATTGTATTGAAATTAACTCAACCTCCGCACTCATGGTTGACTCAGTTTGTCCAGGAAATTTCTTGATTCTGCAAGTTCAACATTATACTAAATGGTAACGATGCAGAATCTCAACTGATCATACTTGAGCAATGATAAGGAGATGCATAATTAAGTACACAGGCTGATGGAATTGGTCGAATAACATGGTCAGGACCTAACCAAAGTAATTGTTTATTGCCTCACAACCTCCAGTTACTTGGGAGTTGGGAGCAGCTAATTTTGTTGGAAAGACCACATTTATAAGTGATAATTAAATTTCAACACACTATCATGACATATATAACTAAGGTCTTAATGATTCTTGAGTCGAAGTTAAACAAAACCTAAATTTTGAGCTTTGATTAAATTTGTTTAGCTGGGATCAAAATATTGTTAGTGGAAGAAACAAAGCCATTGAGCTCGGATGGTCCAAAGTTAATTTAGATTCGGATTGTGTTGTAATGCATAACTAGTGGCTGTTAGCAGAAGTAACTGACAATGAATTTCAGTGGATTCAATTCAAGATTGGAATATTTCGATTCTTCATCTAAATGTTATTGAATTGGGTGGGCAATCATGTGTTAAGAAAGTTTTCCAATCTATGAGGTCAAACTATGATTAGTGTGCATTGTGTTCAGTCTTTGATCAGATTTGCTGTTTAAGATCTATTATTTATGTGTTGCAATTCTGTCTGTTATCTTGTTTAACTCATGGATTGTGTTTCCTGTGACGGAGAATTAATCACTAGATGCATGTTTGTCTATGGATCAAATTTGTGGGTAGATTTTCTTTCTGGATCATTGGTGTATGGTTATTCGATCTGGTCCATTGAAGATTTGTCTTTGGATTGATGTAATCCTATTTGTGGATTTGTTTGGTGCAATCCCAGTGTTGTTTGGCACAAGTTGTGATTGAGTGTCGTTACGTTGATGTTATTATGACCTTGTCCAATGACTCCAGCTGGAAATGTTTATTGATTGTATTCTGGGAGTAGTATTTAACCATTTGAACGGTTTTGAGTTAGGATCCAATCTTTCAGGGATTCAACTATATACTATGACTAATTAATTGCACGTTTTATATACTGAGCGATAGCAGTTTAAACTGTTTCCGTAGCTGAAATACCTAAATGATAGTAGTTTTTGAAGATTATTTAACTTCTCTCCTCTTCTCCTCGTTATCTTTATATAGAAAAAGAAGATGCATCTGTTCGAAGAAAGTCTAATAGACGCACATTTATAATAGAGAGGAAGAACTAAAAAAATACACCTCCTAAATGTCGAATCGTCTAATCGTCATCTTGAATAATTGTCGAGCTGAACTCAAGCTCAAATTAAATGAATTTGGTTATGACTCAATTGAATTTGAAATGACTTGGATTCAATATGATCAGATCAAACATTGTTTATTTTGATTTTCCCTATAACTTGACTATCAACTTGACCTTGCCACTTGATTCTGTTTATTTCTATAATATCATAGGCTTCTCAACTAGTCTAATCGAAAGAAATGTAAGTCCGATTGATTGGACTTGTATCGAATCATTATCTTGAGAACCTAGGGTGAGATCTACTTTTTAGCCAACGAATCATCTCTCAATTACCGAGATATCATAATGCCTAATCAGATAATGCACGCCGAGTCATAAATACCGATGTGATTATACAGTTACAATTATCAATGTAATCAGAAGATCAAATCTGATGTGACAACAATAGAAATTTTGATATGATGGTTACATGGGATATCCCACCTTTTTTATCCGACAGTTGCAAATGAATACCTCGATCCTTATTAGGGCAAGTGAAAATTAATTAAATGTCAATTCATACAGTGCTTTCGTCTTCGTCCTCACTTGTCTCCTTGCCATCGTTCTAAGATTCTACCTTCTGTGGTTCTTAGAAGATTCTACCTTATGTTGGTCTTCTAAGATTCTACCTTCTATCATTTTTGAGATCTTAAAAACTCTACCGCCTATAAGTCCTCCTTCCTAATAGTCAGCTTCTATTTTCAGTCATAGCCAAAGTTATTTCTTCGTTATGGTATAAAACTACTCCGATAACTTATATTAGGGAAGACAGACCGACCATAAAAATATCCTTTGAAATCTCCTTAGATTCTTGGGTACGAATTCACTGATCAGATCAATGCCCACATCTTTCAGCGGGGAATGGCTTCACCGGCCATCTTCTTTCATGGACAATTAGTTGATGATTTGCGGTTCCCTATTCTACCTTTTTCAGTGAGATATCTAAGTAGTTCTTAACCCCTAACTCCTTTCAACTAATGGGTGGAGCTACCATCATCTTTCATATTCATTTGAGTCAAGTAAACTTTCACTATTTCTTTTTCCTCAAAAAGAAAGAGCTCAAGGTCTTTTACTTCACAACGAGACCATCAACTTAATTGTCAGGGCAATATCTGACATCTCTTATGACCTCTCTTATAAGTTCTAAAAAATATCATATTTCTATGTCCGATCTATCCTTGTCTTTAAGTGATCGACTAAGTGACAAATAAGCTTATCTCTACTGTCCGAACGGGATAATTATAAAGAACTTACTTCATATCAAGAGATAGCAGATATACTAATCGATCTCCACTTTGATGTCAATCTATTATTCAAGAAAGACCTTCCTTCTCTACTATTTTGAGCCGAGTCTAATAGAAACGGAATTCAATGGTCCTCTTGGTAAGGAAAATTATAACTCACTTTGTCCTGAAATATAAACTAACGGCTCTTCGAAGTCATGTTAGAGAACTACTTGTAACAAACTTAAGCGACTAAGTTTACGTCTCCATATGCTATCACTAAGGATGTCTTTGTAACTTAAGCGACTGAGTCATCCAAATTGCTTCCTCCACGATTATATTTGGAGCCTGAGATAGTGACTTCAGGCGAATCAACCCGTAAACAACTTCTACATAGTTGAGTTCTTCACATCATCCCCCTCCCCCTAGTTCATCGATATCTTTTTCGGACCGAAGGGCTTCCTTCTTACCTCAAGAACCTTCGGGAGCGTAAATTTTTTTTTTTCATTTTTTATTTTTATTTTTATTTTCAAAAAATACTCTTTTATTTTTTGAAAAACGAAGATGAAAAATATTAACTAAATGTATTTTATTATTTTCCTAGAAAATGAAAGCAAAAAAAAAAAAAAAGTACCTACCAAACACCCTCTTCTTCTCCTCGAGAACCAAGCATCAGCTTATCCTCCATTTCGAAAATTACTTCTAGCCACACTCTGTTTCATCAACAACGACAACCTCCTTCAAATAGTATTTTGGAGAGGATTATGGAGGTTAAGGAGGTGGAATTAAAGGATAAGGGCGGATTTGTGTGATTTGATGAATATTGCTATCATAAAAGTAACAAAAATGATTTTTCTATAATTATCTTAAAATACTGATCTCTCATGCTCATAAAATATACTTGACGATCACACCATATATGAAAAATGCTTGAAATCGATTTAAAAAAAAACAATACAGATATATTTAGAATTTCAAGACACACCTTAAATGAAGGGTCCTTGTGTCTCATCGTCGTCTTAAATAATTGTTGAATCGGATTCGATTGGAATTAATGAATTTGAGTGTTACCCGAATGAATTTAAAAAGACTCGAATTAAAAAACATTGATTATTTTGACCTTTTTTTTTTATAGTTTAACTACTATCTTGATCTTGCGAAGTGGTTCTGTTTATTTCCACCGTATGATCATTCATCATTGGCTGGGTTCGATCTGGATTGGAGGGGGAGGACCGGCCGTGAGCAGCGAAGGTTCGATCGGACGATGAAGGCGAAACGGTAGCTCCTCCTTGCTCATCATCTCCTCCTTGCAACCCTACCTGACTACGGCTTTCCGTTAGTTCGAGCAGCAGATAATGCAATGCATTATGCTCCATGTTTGCTTCGGTAAGCTTTTCCTTCAGGAATCGATTCTCCTCATGCGCTCTTGCAAGTTCAGCTCCAACAGCTACCGACTGCATTTGTTACCAAGAATAATGTAAGAATCATTTATTAGAAGAGAAGAATTAATTAATTAACTGATCGTTGTATATATATATATATATATATATACTTTAGCAAATCGTCGTTCATCCTCCGATGCTGCCGCTTGTAACTGCGCCCACTGGTTTTGTATTGTTCTCGGCAAACCAATCTATTACAAAGTGACTCATAAAGGATCAGGGTATCTGTTTTAAGGTAATTAGGCAATAACAGAAGCGATTAATTAAAATCTTAACCGACCGGAAGTGACAGGTCAAGGTTCGGCTCCTCATGATCGCGGTCCGTGGATCCGACCATCGCTTCCGGTGCCGGTGTCGTACGGTTCCCCGAGATATTTTCCATTGCTCTGTACTCGATGCGGCCACGCTTCGGCTCCGGCAGGAAGAAGTTGATGAGGGAACGACCGCCGGCGGGGTGGCCGGATGAGCCAATACGGTTTGATGATCTCTTCCTGGACGGCGACCCAGAGTTCTCCATGTCTTTGAAGAAGGAGAAGAGGAAGCAAAATATCTGGAAAAGGATATGAAGCAGAGGAAGATGATGCAGAAAGCCTGATGAGGAGGAGAATACGACGTCGTTGTGATTAGAAAGTTGCAGCGCGAGAAGGCGACATATATAGAGAGCAAGCGCGGCCTGGCTGGGTGCGCAATCAAGGCCTTCCGTTGAGATATAATCGGACGGCAGATGATCTGAAAATGAGAACCCGATCCGTGGCTTCGCTACCTCCGCAAATCTGCAACAGTTTGGATTGCGCATCTCTGAATAATTTTTCAAGCGCCTCAAAAATCTTATTAATTCCACCTAATTACTTTTGATTAACTTCAAAAAAAAAAATTAATTATTTCTTTGGAGGATTAAAGAGTAAATACTTGAAAAAACTTTGTTTTTCTTAATTAAGGATTGACCTTTATTGTTGAAGATAATTTTATCATCCGTCCTAATCATTTGATCATAATTAAGAATTTGTTAATCATGCATTGCATCATATGCTTCTCACGATGGGAGAATAGGTAGTTAGGTATTCCAAATAATTTTACAACTCGAAAATTGATTTTTACTGTTTGGGATAATTCTATCGTCCGTACTAACAATTTGATTCTTTCATGAGAAATTATTTGATTATTCCTGTGGATACTTAAGCTAGAATTTGTTAGTTGTGTATTTCATAATAATTTTTTAACCGATTTAAAAATGTCGATTTCCAACCAAAAAGTTAATTTATTAATTTTCACTGCTATCAATTATCTGAAATTTTTAAAATATATATTTAGAATATAATTAAATTTTGATCGTGAAAATAAAAATCGGAATAGGTATGTTTGATGTAGTTAATGGCTGAGTCAAAGTTCTTGTAACTTAATTAAAAAAATTAGAAATAAACTAACTCATTCAATGGGATATGGTTAATTGTGTTTCAAATTATATGAATTCTTATAAAATATTTAACCATGCCTCACACATCCCCGTTCGAATGTGTCCCTGTGTATTCATATTATTATTTATATTGTCCACGAATATTAAAATAAAATAAAAATAAAAATCAACATGTAGCTAAATTATTGTTTAAAATCATGTTAATATACAAAACTTTCTATTTTATTTTTTAATAATTCAAATATTTAAATTTTATCCGACTAAAGACTTGTTGAGTATCATTAACCATTACAAGAATAACCTGAATTAGAAACCTTCTCAGGCCAATCTCTAATCAGAGATTGAATTAAAAATTAAATTTTAATTCGAAGATCGATTAAAATTTTTTCTAATGGATTACAAAATCAATCTCTATTTAAATATTAATTTGAAAATTGATATCTAAATTAGAGAAAGATTTTGAAATTTATCATTAATTTCAATTTAGAGATCGACTTTTAACTCAATTTCCAATTAAAAATTAATTTTGAAATCGATCTCTAAAGTCTTTTAATTTGATCTCCAATTTTTTTTTTTAATGCATTCTCGAATTTTGATAAATCTAAATGAGGTTTCTGAGAAAAAAATTAAGGTTTTTAAAGACCAAACCGGGATTCGATCCCTATGCGGATTCGATGTAGAAATCGATTTTGAAGTTAGTGCCTAATTAAAGATCGATTAATTAGTTTTTAATTCTGATTTTTTTAGCATGCATATTTACTCTAATTTAAAATCGATTGTAATTAGAGATAGAATTTGTTTAAATGGTCTTTAATTTAAAGACTAATTCAAAATTCGTTCTCTAAAAACCGATTTAAAAATTGATTTTTAAATTTAGAAATCGTTATCAAAATCAATCTCTAAAATTACTGAAAAATTAATGACCGAAAATTTCTAAGTCGTCTCTTTGAAATTGTCTTGTAATGAAAGGATGCTAGTACCTTTTAAATTAGAAATCTATTAATCATGTAACTAAAACTGAATTTCTAAGTGAATAATAAATATAATGAAATACTAAAATCTGATAAGCATGTAGTGAACTATATTTGATAAAACTTCAGCAAATTTAAAAAGAATGTTTATGAAAACAAAGGAGATCAAATCAACTCGCTCGGAAGAACTGGTTAAACCAATTTTTTAATATATATAATAGAACTTGAACATAGCATACAGAGATCCGCTGATCTGAGAATCATTTATCCAGTATCATTCAATGAAAATAAAACCAATTCATTCGGACACTTGGAAGATAACAAGCTTGCAACAACAATCTAGCAGAAGCTTTTGATTGAACTTTAAATCTGAAGGGCATCAGCAATGGAGCCGGCAAGGCTGAGGACTTCAAAAGGAGCCTTATCAGTAATGGCCTTCACTGTCAGCGGGCATGAGTCAGTTATCCAAAAGTAAGCAAATTGGTATTCTGATCCCTCTGGAAAAGATAAACAGTATTAGATTAGAAGCTCAAAATCATCGAGGATGAACACAAAACACAATAATGAAAATGAGCACGTACTGGTATTACTGTGCAGAAATCGCTCCCATGATTTGTTTGGGAACACGCCATGAGTAACATATGCACTGACCTTCCCAGCACCATGGGCAGCCAAGACCTTCTGCGAGACAGTAAACTAAATTGAGCTTCCAAGTTCATGGACATTAGACTTCACTATTACATGTACACCAGATAAAACTTTTGGAAAGAAATAGCATATAGGAATATGATCTAGCAATCATATGAGACGAGAACAATGGAAGAAAACTAAACCCGTACAACAAAAATGGGTGGTCATATATATTTTATCCAAGTTGATTATGCAGAAACTCCAGTCACTGCTGAGTTATACAAGTTAACCAAATAAGATTAACAAACAGTAAATAGAAATACTGGGATATTAGTGTTTTGTGTGATAATAAACTTAACATTCTCATTTCTCAGTGACATGATCCATAGTCCATCAGGAAATATAGCATTGAAAGTCATTATCTATCCGTGGGCAGGATCACTGCTCATACCTGGCATTCAATAAGTGTCCCACCAGATTGTACCAAATCATCAACGATGACAACATGCTGGCCTTCAGGGTTTCCTTCTTTAATTCGAACTATTCTTTTGTCACCCTCACGAACCTTTGCACAAACTACCTGTTATTCCTTAATTGAATTCTCAATTAGAAGATAGCCAATAATTTTAACATAATAGCACTGTTTGTGAACAACACTAACCATAGGGAAATGCAACAATAGCTTGTGAAAACGCTTCCACGCACCATCATCTGGGAATGCTATAGTGATCTATGTGAGTGAACGTTATTGAAGAATCAGTGGACTAATTATGGGTATATAAAAGAAGAATCATTAAATTATGTCGTTTAACTGTGAAACAACAATTTTCAAAGCTATATACGTTATCTGCATCTGGAAGTTCATGTAGGCGCTGCAACAACAAAGGAATACCAGTTTCAAAGCAAGGCAAGACATCATCCCCAAAGTAAAATCTTTCCTGAGAAAAATGAAAGCAATGATATAAGACAGATTTGTCAAAAAAATAGATTTACCATAAATAATTATGCATCACATGCAGCTTAAAATAATTTGTTAGACAATCACTCAACACTATGAAAGGGTTAACCTCTCTGTAAAATTTTCAGTGTAAACTAGTTTGTCAAAACCTGAGTGGACATACTGGGTTTCGCTGGTTGGAACCAGGTAAAAAGGCCAGTCATTTTTGCAGCAGAACTGATAAATACAAACGGTTAAAACCCAGAAATTTATCATAACCAGAAGAGTTATTATTATTTTGGTTTCTATAAAAGAAATTGTTTATCAAGGTTTGAAACAAAAATATGGGTAACAGGCCAACCAGCTAAAAGAATGCAATCCAATTTTGAAAGTACTGACATACACAAGAAATGTATGAAATGATCAAATACTTGACAAGGTAATTAGGTAGCAAAACATGTTTTGTACATCCTCAGAGTGTAGAAGAACATGGTCACTTGTAGTTTTAAATATCAAACACTAGAACATATGTTGATTTATGAAGAGTAGCTTTAAAATTTTATTTTAATGCATCAAATTCACAATGTTCAAGGGTATAAAATACTGAATTAATAACATCTCTGTTCAGGAGTACAAGTTGAAAGAAACTAACTCATAACTTGCAAATACTTAAAGCTTGACAGTTTAATAATATTTGATTTTTTTTTTTCCAAAGTAACATAGCCATACTTCAAGTACAAACTTTTTTCTTTCCTATCAAACCAGCTGAAGAAACAAAGACAATATATGAACAAGGAAATGAATGCTATAAGAAAGACATAGAACAACTACTGAGAGCATCCATTTGTTCCATTCACTTTAGGATGATGCTGTTGGAGGTATTGAAAGAAGTCTAGGGCCTGGAGCTATTATTTAGGATGCAAGATACCTACAAAAGGGTCACATAAATCGTATACAACTTTGACAAACCTGCAAAGCATGTATATCATAGATGACGACACTAGTTGGACCACCTCTGGATTTTGGAATCATTGACAATATTCTTGCCATTGTAAATGCAGTAGCAACATCACCTTCTTCTTCCACCCTTTCAAAAGAGCCAGTTGGAAAGAACGGTAGTACCAAGGTAAAAGAAGCAATGAATAGTTTAGGTAAAGCGAAAATTGCAGATATCTGCTCAAAAATGACTCCTGGAGAGCTGAAAGAGGCTAGGAAAGCAACATGTTGTCCTCTAATATCATGTGCATCGTTGATGAAGAGATTTGGGAATCCATCATCAAAGTTTCTAGTGAGATCATGAAAAAATCATCAGTATTGTCTGAATTGGGATTACATTTTTGCAAGACAAATTTTTAACATTTTTTAAGAAATGGAACAAAAAAACATAGTTGTACGCATAGAAAAGTAAAGTTTAGGCAGTTGTAGCTCAAGATGGAAAATTTTGTTGCAACTTCCAATGGATATAGCTGCAACATTGCACAATTCATATTATAAGATGTCGCACTTAAATATAATTGAGGATCATTTAAAAGAAGAAAAATGGATAAAACATACGTGTAAATGGGATATGGTTCATATATCAAAATGCTAGATCAGGTGAGTGTTTAATTCAAAGATAACTCAGAGTGGCTAATCATCTCAACTTCAAAACAACCTCTTCGTAATCAAAATGACCTTGAGTTAGCAAAGGATCTATTTCTAGGATAGCCACCGTATAAACAACAAACAACAGCCTTATGAAGTTTTGGGTTGTTGAAAATATACTAGTAGCCTTCTTCTGAGTTTTGAGACATCTCACATTGTGATTGTGATTGTTGTCCCACATCATTGGTGGGCTGCATATTATTTAATAAGGTTATAGTCAGCAATTAGGCAATGAACATTTCAGTCAGGTGATTTACATTAAACATAATCGGTCAATTCTCTTTGCTTGTCCAGATGCTACAATTGCTGGTCAATTCTCACCAGCAGGCTTGATACAATGAGTATGCTATTGAACTTCTGCTCTGCCACACCAATGGAACATTTTCTATTGGATAGACTTTGATCCTTGAGGATGTCAAACCTTCGTGGAGATTGAAACCAACAGACAATGGCTAGATAGGTCCAATACTTCCACAGATTTCGCTTAAGCATTTCCACACATGGTTTAGGTTTCTTATATGGTTAATGGATACATCCTATCTGTTCGAGTTGCAACAGTGGATGACAAGTTAAATTCTTCTTCAGAAGAAGAAAGGTAGAACAGATTGGCATACTCATGCTTCGTTACAATGCATCATTAAACCTAGGCAAACTTCCGGAAGAGGATACGAAAAAAAAAAACGTTTATCCTTGATATAGCAACAGTAGAGCAGATAAAAAAAATGATTACGAGGAATAATGAAATCCTTCTAATCCATTTTGCTTGGAGTTATCAGCAACAAAAACAAAAAGAAAAATCTCTAACGCTGAGGAGGAAGAACCAAACCTAATTTTAGGATAAAAAGAAATATTAAACCTATTCAAAACCATAGCTCCACAATTCACACTCAAAAATCCCAACTACAAGGATAAAGGTCGAATCTTTGAACTCAGAAGCGACATGATCCAGTTCGCCAAGTAGTCTACCTTCCGGGCAAAGAATTCAAGAAAGAGGAGGTGGAGATTTACCTCCAAGAGATGGTCCGGAGCTGGATGGCGTCGGAGTGATGAGCCACTTTCCTGGCGAGCTCCTCGCACTCGGCGCAGT
The DNA here is from genome assembly GCA_025175895.1 of Wurfbainia villosa. Classification (NCBI taxonomy): domain Eukaryota; kingdom Viridiplantae; phylum Streptophyta; class Magnoliopsida; order Zingiberales; family Zingiberaceae; genus Wurfbainia; species Wurfbainia villosa. The sequence continues at coordinate 1,022,407 of JAKLTH010000280.1, forward strand.
AGAAGAGATTTACCTGCTTGTTCACTCTCTTAGCCATCGCCCACAACACTGCAACCGCAGCCAAAGACCCCCTCGGACGAAAACGGAGAGAAAGGAGGAGAGAAAGGAGAAAGTCTAGGTCATCTCATCGAAGTTAAATATTTTTCGCCGCTATTATAGCAAGAAAAGAAATGGCAACAAGTAATATACGCTGAGTTTGAGAACCATCTCATGGACTCTGCGTTCTCAGGCATCGAAGACTCCGTATTCACGGCGCAGCGTCGGGGACAGGCTGCTCCACTACGCACCGGGGCAAATCTACGGCAGATCTTGGGTAAGATATGCTGACGTATTTTATTCCAAATTAGCTGGGTTCATATCCAGCAAGCTTTGGAATCAATTCTCCTAAATATCATCCGTACTAGAAGAATTTGTCGTATCTAAGGAAAAGTAAGAAGGTACGATGATTTTATTCTAAATTAAAAAAAAATCTTTTACATATAATTTTATAAAAATATTATTTTCTAATTATGATCCACAGACAAATCCGTTCGCTCCACGGATAAAGTGAGGCGGTTAGCACACTAAATATTGCACAGTGGAACATGAATTAATTCTTACTTTTGTTACTTTTGATGCGGCTCATGTGAAGATGGATTTTCTCTTTTTCAAAACATGCAAGTGAAAAAGCTAATGGAGGCCCTCTAATTGTACGTTAAAAAATTTGTCTGTTTCTTATATTTATAAAAATGATATAGATCGATTCGATTTAAATCATTCATATATATTTTGATTATAATGTTAAAGTCTATAAAAATTTTTATGATTTATCTTTCTCACAATAATTATGAAATAAATCGATAGGGATCTTTAGATTAACGATTCTAATTGTTTATAGAAAAATATCCTGAGTGTATTTATCCATGTGATAATAAAAAATTTGAATCGTGATTAAAAGAATTTAATAAATTTTACTAAGAAAATTTATAAAATCATATAAACATAAAACCAACAAAATAAAATATGTATAAAAATAGAAATTAAATCGGGATTTAGTAGATTGAAATCTCTGTATATATAAGTTGAAATTAATTATAATATTAAAATTATATCTGTGTGTATATATATAATTTATTACATCCATTAATAAATATTTCCAATTTTTATTATTTAATCAACGTAGATAAAAGTCAGTATAATATCAATATTGATATGTGTCCTACATTATTTCGATGTCGACCTATATAAATATCATCAATAGTATCTTCACCGATAGAATATAATAATATAATTTCATCGTGCAACTAAATATTGATGAAATTTTAATCCTGTTACTCAATATAATTTAAATTCTTATTTAACACCACCAACGACAAATTTATTGACCCAACCTAAATAGAAATTAATTTAATAAAATAAAATATGTATCTTATAACTTTTTTTTTTATCCGACGAGACAATTAGGATTAATTTTGACCGAGTTTATAGGATTTATTACTTCTTGTTTACTCTATATATGACTTAATTCATATTTAATAAATCCCTTGTATTGACTCATGGGCGAATGTACGTAGAACTAGTTGATATATTATTAGCATATCTATTTAGTCAACTGGGGCAAACGGATACGACCAAAACCATTGCTTACGGTTTAGAAAAACTCATTTGTGCATGGAAAATATGTCAGGCAGATTAGAGTCGAGGTTGATGGTCACAGAAACAAACACAATGGCAGAGGTTGACTTGCCTCACAGACAAAATATATAATTCTTAAGAATACCGAAAGCTTAGGGAAAAAAAAAAAGTGGAGAATACAAACAATTGGCTAGCGTAATAGAAGGTCGGATTTAGTCCGAACGAACATTTTAAATTTCCGTCCGAATTTGATTCCTACTTTGCTGTGATAGTATCAGACTGTGCTAATCAATTGGTCATCGCTGTGAGAACACTAAACCATGTGATAGCGAACCATCACCCCGGCTCAACTGGAACAAAAATGAACAGGAAAAACACCACGAATCATCGTTGACTGGAGCAAGTCAAGCAGCAAAAATACAGTGAATTTTATTCATGCATTTATGGCATTTCAATCGGTCTCATAAATTATTATATTTATGATAAATATATAGAGCACAGAAAAATTCGCGTTCGAAAGCAAGTAAATGCTTTTTTTTATATATTCTTCCATATTTATCGACTAAACAAATTCACTCAATTGGGGATAGGGCTGTAAACGAATCAAGCCAAGCCAAACTTTATAGGCTGCGTTTGGTAGAACATAATGTAATCTAAATTGTAATGTAATCTGAGTTGTAATGGAATGCAATGTAATCTTAATTACATTACATTGTTTGGATACAAATTTTATGTAATCTTGGATTACAAAGGTCATTACATTCTTTTGTTTGGTGTCCATTACAAAGAAGATAGGAATAGATCGACAACGATGACGTAGACAACGACGACGATAGACGCCGCCAACCGGTGATCGACTTGGCCGATCACCCACCGGCCCATCGTCGATCGCCGACGGCTAATCGGCTTGCCACCCAGTCGTGCGATCGGCCGTCGATCGTCGTCGGCCGTCGATCATTTCGCCGTGCGGCCGGCCGTTGATCGGCCGATCGCGTCGGCTCGATCGATCCGCCATCGGCCGTTTGGTCGGCCATCGATCATCGGCCGTCGTCGATGATCGTCGGCCGTCGTCGACGGTCACCCGTCGGTCGGCCATCGGTCGGCCGACGGACGACCATCGACGGCCGACCGTCGTCGTCATCGATCGCCGGTCGATCGGCCGATCGGCTGATCACCGATCGCCGATCGACGTCAGCCGTCGTCAGCCAACGCAGCCTAAATCTCATTTGCATGCAATAAATCACATTTGCATGCATGCAAATGTAATTTATTGCATGCAAATGAGAAACTTGTAATGTAATCTGGATTACATACGTTTTGCTTTGTAATTCATATTACAAAATTTTAGTTCATTTTGTAATCCAGATTACATTACATTACAATTCTAAGACAATAAAGCTACGTTTGGTAGGGCGTAATGTAATCTAAGTTGTAATGTAATCTAAGTTGTAATGGAATGCAATGTAATCTTGATTACATTACTATGTTTGGATACAAATTGTATGTAATCTTGGATTCTGCCGTTACATTCTTTTGTTTGGTGTCCATTACAAGGCGATAGGAATGGATCGGCAGACGATGATGTAGTCACGACGACGACGACGGCCTAACTAGCGATCGATCGTCGGATGACGACCGACCAAACGATCGTCGCCGGTCACCATCGATCGTCGACGATCGATCATTGTCGTCGGCCGCCGACCGACACCACGGATCGTCGCCGCCGCCGACGATCGTGTCGATCCGCCACCGCTGACCGACGGCCGACCATCACGGTCGTCGATCGATCACCACGGCCGATCGCCGGTGGTTTCGTCGATCGGCCGCCGCCGTCGGCCGATGCCGCCGCCGGCCGACCGATCGATCGGCCGCCGCGCCGGCCGTTTGGCCGATCACGCCGGCCGGCCCGGCCATCGCTGATCGGCCGATCGTCACGGCCAATCGCCGTCGATTGTCGTCGACCGACCGATCGGCCGTAATCGCCAAACACACCTAAGTCCCATTTGCATGCAATAAATCACATTTGCGTGCATCATGCAAATGTAATTTATTGCGCATGGAAGCTTGTAATGTAATCTGGATTACATGGGTTTTGGTTGTAATCCAGATTACAAAACTTTAGTGCCTTTTCAGAATCCGGATTACATTACATTCTGACTAAGACAATAACAAACAAAGAATGCCTTGTAATGTAATCCTGGATTACATTCTGAGTAGACACGGATACCAAACGTAGCCTAACAAACAAAAGAATCTGTCTTGTAATGTAATCTGGATTACATTCTGAAAGCGAGATTACTGATACCAAACGTGTGTTAGATTTGTTTGATAAGATAACAGTGAGCCAAGCCGCCTAAAATTAACTAAGCTCTTGAAAAACTGCCTGCTCGACGATATATTTTTTAGTTTGAGCTTGACTTGAACTTAATTGAACTTGGCTTGTTTAATGAGTATCAAACTTGATTCAAGCTTTAATCAAACTTGATTAAAACTTGTTTAAATTTGATTTATTTAAATATTATCAAGCTCTTAAGTTAAACTTATTTATTTATTTAAAATTTTATTAATTTAATCCTGATTTATAAATGAGTATAAATAAATTCAAAAATAATTTTTAAAAAAGTATAATCATAAATCGGCTTGTTAATGTTCATGAACATTGTTCACGAACATTGTTCACGAACAATGTTCACGAACACTGTTCACGAACGCTGTTCACGAATATTAACAAGCCGAACACATACGTATTTAAGCTTGTTTATTTAATTTATCAAACTGTTCAAGCTTATTTATTAATTGACTTTGATACATATTCAACGAACGTAAACAAATCCATACCAAGTCGAACACAAAACTCGTTTATGAACGCTTGATTCGTTTACCGCTCTAATTGGGGACGTTTAGGAACTGCTAATTCGATTGGTCGACGGAAGGCGATGGCATCCTGGCCAGCGCACTTGCTTTTCCTCCTCCGCCTTGTAGTGCTAGCAGTTACAGCAACCCCCCAAACAGCACCGCAGCCATCGGTCGACCCCGCCGACAGGTGGGTGCGACCAGGGTGCCGGTCCAAGTGCGGCAACGTGAGCATCCCCTACCCCTTCGGCATCGGCTCCGCGGCTGCTTCCGTCCGGGGTTCGTGATCAACTGCGCCAGCAACGGCACGACCTACCTCGGCCACGGCGGTGACACCCAGGTGGAGGAGATCCGGCTCGACCAGGGTCTCCTCGTCGTCGACCACTATATCGCCCATGATTGCTACGACAAGAACTGAAGCCTGTCAGATCATAACGAGTCCTTGATAAATAATATCGGTCTCCCAAACTACAAGAGTTCTCCAGTGACCGGAACAGTTTTGTGGCCATCGGCTGTGACACTGAGGGCTACATTTCGAGTCTCACGGGGACCACTTTCCGGACAGGATGCTTTTCCTGTTGCACCAATTCGCCAGCGTCGTACCCAATGGAACATGCTCCGGCATCGGCTGCTGCACCTCGCCAATTCCCAAAGATCTCCGCAGCTTTAAGTTGCTCGATCGTCAACGGCTCTTCCAATCACTCCAATTGCCCCTTCGCCCCCTGCAGTTACGCCTTCCTGGCCGACGTGCGCAAACTCAACTTTAACATGTCTAGCTTCACCGAATACACAAACAGGGATAAGGCGCCAGTGACGCTCGATTGGGCCATCATGAACCAGACCTGTGAAGAAGCAAACCACGCTGACGACTTCGCGTATGTCTCCCCCAACAGCTACTGCACGAACTCGACAAATGGTCCGGGCCACCTCTGCAAAATCCGATCAGATCAGACATCGATGAGTGCTCAGCTGATGGTTCGCCATGTGTCAAACGGTGCGATAACAGAAACGGGAGCTATTCTTGCTCATGCCCATGGTACATGCATGGAGATGGCCGAAGAGATGGAAGCGGATGCAAGTCCATGCAGAGAGTACTGTATCTGATTTTAGGTAATCGCTTGATGCGATAAATCCACTACGTAGTTTCTTCATTTCTAATCCCTTTTTCAGACTTCTCGTGCTCTTTCTCGTGAAATAGAATTTGTTCGATTAAAACATTCCCTTTCGTAAATGACAACCAAAAACATGGGAGTGGCATCTGTCGTCAAACAGGTAATTAACAGCGATAGTCTAGTCCTTTCTCAACCCGTCCACTCATTTTTTGTGACATCATTAACAACATCTCTATAGCGAGATAACCAGAACAAGACGTGGGCTCTAACAAAATCGGTGTGCGACTTCCGAGCTCGGAGAAATAGTGTGGATGGCCTGCATGTGAGTCTCGGATGATTGGGTCAGATTTAATCCCGATCATGATGTGAGCGAGCAGGATATGGTTATATCCTATGTAATCTAACAGGGTGCGTGTATGCCTTAAAATTCTATTCATGCAGCAGGGCTTTGTACGCCAGTTTTTTTTCAGATAATAACTAACTACGAAAATCCTCAACACGGTCAATCACAAGTTATTAAAATCATTTTTTGTTTGTCGTTTATTTGAGAAAGCGTCGTTGATATTTGTCTTTGAGCGTTGATGCAGGTGTTGGATTTAGTTTATTTATCCTTATTGCGAGTGGGTCATGCATGGCTTTACTGGATTTACAGGAAGAGAAAGCTCGGAGAGCTGAAGCAGCACTTCTTTGAGAAGAACGGCGGTTCGTTGCGACCGGACACCAAACTCTTCCCCTCAGAGGAGCTTGAAGCCGCATCTGACAACTACCACCAGAGCCGAATCCTCGGCGAGGGCGGCGCCGGAACAGTATATCGCGCCGTTCTTCCTAATCAAAAACGTGATCGCAATAAAAAAAAAAAAAGCCAAGATGAGCAACGATGAAGCCGAGGCCCAACAGTTCATAAATGAAGTTGAGATTCTCTCCCGTATCAATCACCGGAATGTGGTGAAGCTCTTGGGGTGCCGCCTCGAGACTCAAGTCCCCATGCTCGTTTACGAGTTCGTGCCCAACGGCACGCTCGCCCACCACGTCCACGATGAAGGCCACAGAGGCTCTCTGTCCTTGGAAGTTCGTCTAAGGATCTCTTTGGAAGTGGCTGGAGCCTTGTCCTACCTCCATTCTGCGGCTTCTACTCCCATCATCCACAGAGATGTCAAGACCACCAACATACTCCTCGACCACAATTTAACTGCAAAAGTGTCCGATTTCGGAGCTTCCAGATTGATTCCTCTAGATCAGAACGGATTGGTGTCGTTGGTTGTTGGCACCTTTGGCTACCTGGACCCGGAATATTTACAAACAGGGGAGTTCACTGATAAAAGCGACGTCTATAGTTTCGGCGTGGTTTTGGTTGAGCTTTTGACTGGGAAGAAGGCTGTGGCAAAGATGCAAGCTGCCAAGAGTTTAGCCCCACTTTTCATTGACTGCGTGAATTCGGGTCGACTTGTTGAAATGTTGGAGAAACCCGTGGTCGATGAAGGAACTCCAGAGTTGCTCGAAGCTGCTGCGGAGCTCGCAATGAGATGCTTGAGCTTGAAGAGCAAGGACCGACCATGGATGAGAGAAGTGGCTATGGTGCTGGAGGCATTGACCAGGCGGAAGATACATATATCCTTGGGGGATACAATCCTTCAATGTTAACGTGGAAGAGGGAGACAGCTCGCCGGCTAAAGTTGAAAGCTCTTCTCAGCCGATTCTCCCTGATAACGACACTTCATCCATGGAACCCATTCCAGATTGTGAGTTGAAGAAGAGAATGTGGTCAGCCGTCAGCTCGTCTATATATCACGTCCACACTCGATGTTAGTAATCGTAGGTTATTATATTTTTGAATTTTATTGTTCTTGGCATTTAGGGTGCATTTGGTTCAATTAATTATACATAATCTTAGTTATGTGATTATCAGAGAATAAAATATAACCTTGAAATAAAGTATAACCTTAGATAAAAATCTTGTTTGGTTGGAGGTTTTAATATATAACTTAGTTTAACATTTTACTAAATTATCCTTTGTATTTGCTCAATCAATTCGATGACGACGACGATGTAAATATTAATGATAACAGAATGACCGCCATCGATAGTGCCCTACGACCGGTCGCGGGCGCGCGTTAAGACCAACGATCGACCGGCGACAGTGGTGACCGGTCGCCGACGACGACGGTCGACCGACCGAGGGCGACGATGGTGGTCAACCGATCGGCAGCGGCAACGACGATCGGTCGACCGGCGGCGACAACGATGGGCGACCGATTGGCGACGACGACGACGCAAGAATCGCCGACGACGGCCGGCGCTGTCGTTGGCCTACGACGGACGACGGTATGACGATCACCGGCGACGGAAGTACGGCGGCGACGGCGGCGATACGGCAGCGGAGGTGGCGGCGACGATAAGCGCGGCGCGGCGGCAGCGACGACGACGGCGTAAGCACGGCGGGCACGATGATCGGCGGCTACGACGACGACGGGCGATTTAAGGTGGCGGCGACCAGCATGGCGGCGATGGCGCGGACGGCGAGCGATAAGCGATGGCCGCGGCATGAGCGTGATACGGCGACGGCAATGGCGACGACGGCGACGGTATATGGTCGGCGACGGCGGCGACGGCATCGGCCGGCGACGGCGACGGCGGAGATTCGTCGGCGACGACGACGGCGGCGGTATACTGACGACGGCGACGATCGGCGACGGCGGCGACGGCGGCGACGACGGCGGCTTAATATATTGCTAGGGGTAATATTGGAAAAAAGTTTTCTTAACCCCATGAATTAACAAAAATCTTGGTTCTCCAAAGTTTTCCGATTCCCCTAAAAAGGTTTTTGTTCATAATCAGGTAATGAACAATTACCAGGTAATTGTTTATAACCTAAACCAAACAAGATTTTTGTTGATAACCTAACAAGGTTATCAATAAAAACCCCCAACCAAACGCACCCCTAACGTAATCCCTTATATCTAATCTAATGTTTTCAATTTTCAATTTTCTAAATATAAGCTAATAACTCTACACTAATTAAGGATGCATGATATTTGAAACCAGATATGAAAAAAGCAAATTAAAGTGCATTATTTGAAGACCGAAGTGAAGAGGAGGCGACGATGTATATATAAGAGAAAAGAAGCAAAGAACACATTTAACAAATTGAGATTGACGAAATGAATGATGGTTTAAAGCAAGAGTGAGATTTAATAAGTTTTGATGTGCATATATATAGAGATGTATTTAGAGCTTCCTTAACCATAAGGGATGAATGATCTTTAATTTCTGTAAGCTTGGCAAAATTTGACTGATTTAGGGATTGAATCAATATAATTACTTATTCCATACATCGATGCAAAAGCCGAACCCAAGAATAAGAACAAAATCCTAGTAGAGAGGTTTAGAAAAATTAGAACGTCCATTTGTTCCTTGGAAAATTTGTAATGTGGATTACAGTTGAGATTGATGGTGACCTTAAAAAATTAACAACATCATGCATAAAGACGACAGAGGTTGATTCCCCTCATTGACCAAATATTTCATTCTCAAAAACACCAAAGGCACTGTTCAAAGAAAACGAAAGAAAAAAATGGAGAATTTAAACCATTGCGCGCGAGTCATGCTTCAAAAGTTGGTGATGACTTTTATGATGAGTGAACACATTGGAATATTGTTTCTAGAAGGTAAGAATATCTTTTCTTGGATGAGTGCCGTCGAGGGAAGCAAGGGAACTCCTTATGAAGGGCTATCCTACAAACTGTCGTTAAAGTTCCTATTAAACTATCCATTTAAGCCATCTCTAGTTAAGTTTGAAAGTCCATGGAATAATCCAAATATTTATAACGAATGTGGCAACATCTAATAATCTTATTATTAGATATTAAGTATAACTGTCTTACCATTACCCATATGATGATGACAGTTAGACAACCAAATCACTCCATCACGGAATGGTACCCAGTCAACTCGCTTACAGCGAGTGTTGTGTCTCAGCAATCCCATTAAGACGCTTTGCGTCTCGACAATTTTATTAAGACGTCTTGCGTCTCGGCAATTCTATTAAGACGCCTTGCGTCTCGACAATTCTATTAAGACGCCTTGCGTCTCGACAATTCTAGTAAGACACCTTGCGTCTCGACAATTCTATTAAGACGTCTTGCGTCTTGACAATTCTATTAAGACGCCCTGCGTCTCGGTTATCTCCCATATCGACCGTATTATCTCTCATTGCATGGTATCTCGGCTATTCTTCATCTTCTCTCATGCCGACCGTATCGCATCTCGGCTCGGACTTTTTATGTTGAAGGCTTTTCATCCCATCCATTTTATCTTCCAGCAACACTACAAAAAACACAGTCATTAGCGACGAATTTAGCGACGAATTTTAAAAAAAAAATTGTTGGAAAATAAATTAGCGACGAATTTTGCGACAAAAATATTTTTGTTGCGAATAAAGCGTCGCAAATAATAGCGACAAAATTAGCGACGAATTTTTGCGACGAATTTTAGCGACGAAAATTAGGGACGAATTTAAAATTTCGTCGCTAATTTTGTTGCAGAAGTTACCAAGATTTCAAAAATTCGTCGCAATTTTCGTCGCAAAAGGTTGCGACGAATTAAAAATTTGTCGCAAATTTGTGACGAATTATTTTTTTCGTTGGTAATTTTCGCGACGAAATAAGAAATTCGTTGGTAAATTGCCGACTGATACAAATTCGTCGCAAATTTCATCATTGTCGTGAAAATTGGCCGCAAAACCATATTTTCATGCGAATTAATTTTTTCGTTGGTAATTTTTGCGACGAAATAAGAAATTCGTTGGTAAATTTGCGACTGATAGAAATTCGTCGCAAAATTCGTCGCAAAGTTCAATATTTTGCGATGAGTTCTTTTTTCGTTGCAAAAATTTGCGACGAATTTAATTTTCGTCGCAAAATTCGTTGCAAAATTTGTCGCAGGTTGGATTCGTTGCTAAATTCGTCGCTAATTTGCGACGAAAATTTAATTCGTCGCTAATTTGCGACGAAAATTTAATTCGTCGCAGATTTCTCAGAATTTAGCAACGAATTTGTATTTTTGTCGCTAAATTTGTCGCTAAATAAAATTTTTTTTAACAGATTTCATCCGTTTCGATATTCTATCGTATATACAAATTTTCACACACACACAACAAAACACAATAAGTTCTAATATCCAAATAAATACATTCAATACAAACAAAACACACACATTCAATACAACAAAATAATATTCAATCATATCCAAATAAATACAAAGCAACACAATCAGTTAAGAACAATACAACATTCCAAATAAAAAGTTATATCCTACAACATTTCAAACATCAACATAGTTCTGATATCCAAATAACAATGTCTACAAAAGATCTAAACACATGGGAAAGAAAAAAGAAAAAAGAATCGTAGCATAATGACATTTTTCTACCTGCATTAGAAAAGAAACAAACAAAAAGTATCATACATTAAAAAAACTATAATAATACGAAAAATAAATATGCAAAGACTTACAATGATGTGCATATTCAACCACCATAAGGATTAACTTCATCGATCATTCCTGTTTAAAGCAAAATAAACAAAGTCAATAAACTAAAAAATTTTAAAAGTACTAATTAAAAACATGCATACAATATCATCATCGTCGCCACCATCATCGTCATGACTCGGAGGAATATGACTTGGATCAGAACTAAATTCTTTGGCTATCGCGTAAGAAAGGCTTGTTGTCGTCGCATTTCTATCATTTCTTGATCCCTTTGTGAGTTTTGTTGTTGTATTTCTAGAATTTGCTGATCTCTTTCATGTATTATGCCTTTCAAATTGCTAACCTCCTCAGTTAAGTTATGTATCTGTGCTGCTACTGCTGGTGGAGTAGAAGAAATAGATCTACGAGGAGCATTATGCATTCTGCTCAGAGAACCCATACTTAATATCCTTCCCCTTTGATCCTCCACTCGCCTCGGCCATAAATCCAAATTATTACTAACAGATGGCTCAGATCCTCAAGATCATCACCGTCATCTCTGAAATTCTCTCGAGATGAGGATAATCGATCATATCTCTCCTACACAAAATTAAAATTTTAATCAGAGCATTTACATAACTAACATAATTAAAGTTATAAAGTAAGTTTAAAGATTAATTCAAACCTTAATTGCTCGAGCTCTATCTCCACTCCAAGTCTTATCTTTTTTATGGAAAGTGCGAACGAAAGTATCTATAAATTTCGGCTCCTTTCCCAATTCCTTAGACTAAATATAAGAATGTTAGAAATAAAATAATAATCTGAAATATATTTAAAAACTAATTGTAGAATTTAAAAATTACCAATCTACGTGAATGCTCTTCGATATTTATAAATCCTCCCGCGTATATTTGCGGATAAGTCTCGTAATTACATGCTTGATTTAATTTATTCTGTTGACTTCTTTTTTTGCTCTCATCAAATTGCCAATAATTGGAGATTTTACTCCAATTTTTTGACGTGACACAGGCGGGTTTTTTTCCAGTAGATTTGGCATGACTCAATACAAGCCGGATATGATCGCCACATTTTTTTTAAAAATTCTTTTAACTTCCAAGTCTTGAGTAGGGTCCCAAATAAATCTCCGCTGAGATGGAAAAAAAATAATTATTTATATAATCACTTATTTAATATATAAAATGAATCAATTATACCTGAAACTCGCACCACCATAATTCTTTTGTAGGTCCTGGCATGCTTGAGTATGACAAAGAGTCTCCTCTCCAATAGTTATTCACGATTTTATTGATCTCGCGAATAACAGGTACAGAATTTTCAAACCTACGATAAAGTGAAAAAAAATTTGAATAAATAATTAAGATAGTTTAAAAATTATAATACTTATATTACTTACGAATCTCCAATCGGAAATATATATGGTCGACTTTCGATGTTCTCGGAGGAGTGTCCGTAGTGCAATTGAATCGAATGGGAAGGTCGTCTTGCGTGAATGAGATAGTCTTGGCGTGATCATGTGAAGGTCCGAGGCGGATCGGAGGGCAAGTAGGTATAATCTTGTGGCGGTGGATCAATCGCCACTACTAGTACTCTGTCTCTCTGTCACCACGCGTCAGAACTATCAACCCGAAACAAAATTAGAATAAAGAAAATAAAACTTTTATGCTTAATGAAGAACATGAAAAACTTACAATATGCATAATGAAGATATGAGAGACTGCGACTGCGCTAAGCTACGATGATTTCACCACTGATAACCTATAAGAACAAAATATACACAACATCTGAGACAAAGATATAAATTTAACAATGAGACATTATATAAACAAATAATTGAGCTAAGAAAATTTGTAAAATTATAGTTTAAAACTAAAATTATATATAAAAAAACTTACCCTAGACGTCAAATTTCAAAGTCCTCATTATCATCTTCCTCATCCTCGGTCTCCTCCTCCTCTTCCTCCTCGTCCCCCTCCTCCTCCTCCCCCTCCTCCTCCTCATCATTATCATTAATTTCAGTTGCATCCACATTTATCACTACTCCGCTGGGTTCTCGTAACGTTGGAATTATATATTCCTCGGTATGAAACATATTTGTAACTTTGTCTTGTTGATATGCAATGTCTTGCCAGCGCTCTTCAATTTTTTTCCGTGCTTTTGTTTTACAAACAGCCCACCATTCATTTTTGTCACGCCTCAAACTAGGATATGGAGCATAGAAAACTTGAATCGCTTGTTGTGTCAAAATAAATGGTTCATATCTCTTATAAAATCTTTTATGATTTATTTCAACCAAATTATACTGTGGATGCACCTTCATCCTCTCGACGGTCAAACCAAATGACACATAAATAAGATAACTCGCATTTACGGACCGGGATAATCAATCTCTATAATTTCATCCAAAGAACCATAAAATTCATTGCTTGCACCTCCATCATTGGAAGATCAACACATACTCCACTATTCATTGTACTCTTTCCATTTCCATATTCTTGAGTGTGGAAATTATATCCGTTATGAAATATGTAAGTGCGTACCATTGCTTTTGGACCCCATGATAGATGGATTAGCAATTCTTCGAACTTGAGTTTGATTAGCATAAACCTATACTCAAATGAAAATGATATTTATTTAAAAGTTAAGATATGTGTAAACAAAAATGAGGTAATTAAATCGCTATATGATTTGAACCATGGTGCAAATTCGATCGCAGGTGATCAAAGTCACGTGTCGGGATTTGAATATAAGTTTTGGAAAATTCTATAATAAAAAATTGTATTATAACATAAACAAATTAACACTTGAGAAGAAATAGGAAATATATACTAACTCGAAATATGGCGATACTTCGACAATTAAGTAAAACATATGTCCGGCCGCCCGCCATTCTTGATCAGTTAAGTATCGTTGCTTACACGGTCCACTTGGTCGACCAAGATAATTAAAAATTGAGAATGAATTCAAATTGGGATCGACAGAACCTTCATCATTCCTTCTGGATTTTCGTCTTTTGGTCTGAACGTGAGGCTCAAAATAATATGATGCAAAAGTTGTTACTTCCTCCACAATATATGCATTCACAATAGAGGCTTCAACATGTGCCTTATTTTTCACTTTTTTCTTCAAATGATATAAGAATCTGATTGTAATATAACAAATTGTATTAGAAATGAATATATAAACAAATTAAACATTTTTATGCAATATTAACGAAGTATAGAATATGTGAATTATACCTTTCAAAAGGATACATCCATCGATAATGAACTGGTCCTCCAACTTTGACCTCATATGGCAAGTGAACCAAAAGATGTTCCATTGAATCAAAAAATGCAAGCGGAAAAATCCTCTCTAAATTGCACAAAATGATTGGAATGTCTCTCTCTAACTTCTCCATGTGTGAATATCCCAAAACTGTTGAGCATATATCATGAAGAAAAATACTTAACTCTGAAATGGCACCCCAGACAAAATTCGGTAAGAGTTCTTTAAAGGCAATATGAATTAGTCTTTCCATGAATATATGACAATCATGGCTTTTCAAACCCATCAATTTGCATTCATTCATATCGACACATCTCCCAAGATTAGAAATATACCCATCAGGAAATCTCAATGACTTCAACCATTCACAAACAACACGTCTCTGTTCCTTATTCAATGTATAAACTGCCTTTGGTTTTGGTCCTCTACTATTTTCATCAACATCAAGGGTGGGTCGTTTACAAATGAGTCGCATATCTTTTCTTGCATTCAGATTATCTTTTGTTTTTCCGGTGATATCCATCACTGTATTTATCAGATTATCAAAAATATTCTTCTCAATATGCATAACATCGAGATTATGATGAATCAAATTACTAAACTAATACGGTAACTCCCAAAATATACTTCGTTTGGTCCATTTATAGTTGGTTCCATATTCATAAGTTGTACCATGTGGCTCTTCAATAACAGATGGAAAGTGAAGAACTTTGTACCAAATATCTTGACCTGTCAATCTCAATGGCGGAGGTGTTCTTTCAATTCGATTCCTAGTGAATTCATCTTTATTCCTTCTGAAATTATGATTTAGTGGTAAAAATTATCTGTGACAATCAAAATAACTTAGCTTCTTACCATGCTTCAATCTAATCGACTTTGATCTCTCCATACATATTGGGCATCCTAAGATCCCTGCAGTACTCCAACCTGATAGCATACCATAAGTCGGAAAGTCATTTATGGTCCAAAGAAGAGCAGCCTTCATTACAAACATTTGATTAGTATGAACGTCGTATGTAGGAAAACCTTCATCCCATAGTTGTTTTAGCTCTGCAATTAATAGTTGCATATAAACATCTATTAACTTCTTCGGATTTTTTGGGCCAAGCACAACCAATGTTAAAAACATATACGGTGTTTTCATGCACATCCCAGGCGGAAGATTATACGGAGTTAATATAACTGGCTAACAAGAATAGTGTCTTCCTGATTTACCAAATGGAGCAAATCCGTCAGCACAGAGACCTAACCTAATATTTCGAGTCTCCTTCGCAAAATTAGGATATGTTCTATCAAAATTTTTCCACGCCTCTGCATCTGATGGATGACACATTAGTCCCTCTTCTGTTCGATGATTTACATGCCAAGTCATGTGTTCAGCAGTTGTCTTTGATGCATAAAGCCTTTGTAACCTAGGAGTTAAAGGCAAATAAAACAACTGACTATATGATTTACGTCGTTGCTGCCTCCTACTAGTGCTCTTGTACCTATCTTGATTACAGAATTTACAAACATCCACATTTGCATCATCTCCCCAATATAACATACAACCATCTCTGCACACATCAATTCTTTCCACTGGGAGACCTAATTCTTTCATCAGTTTTTTCATACTGTACAAATCATTGGGCAGTATATGATCACGCGGCAATGCCTCTTCAAAAGCTTGAACAAAATTATTAAAACACTCTTCAGACACATTATGTTCTGCCTTGACATTCAACATTCTTGCGGTGAACGATAGTTTAGTGTGAGTCTCACAACCAGCCCATAAAGGTGCATCTGCAGCACTCAACACCTCCTGAAATTTGAGATATGCTTCATTATTCATATTCTGACCGATATCTGTTACTTGCACCTCTTCCAAGGGTGATGCATTAGTAAACATTTGCTCACTTGTTGGAGGACAACTTGAAGTTGCACCTTGTGATTGAGAATCAAATTCGAGCCCGCATACATCATATATCATCCTCGATATGGATTTAATTGATTATAATCACTTTGATCCCGAGAGACTTGTGTGTTGTGTCTATCATAAACTTCATCAGATATAAATGGTTCACCATGACATGTCCAGTTATAGTAATTTGCAACGAATCCAAATCTACAAAGATGCTCTGAAACTTTGCTAGACGGTAAAAATCTACCATTGTGACACTTTCTGCACGGACACCTTATTTGATTACCATCCATAAACTCAACATTACTAGGCTAAATTTAAAAACTCTTGCAACCCACTCATAAATTCATCGATTAAACCCGACGCGTTCAAGTAAATTCCTATTATACATCAAACTCATTTCACGTGCATTATGCATTTTCAATCAATTATATTAATATAAACCCTAGAAATTACAATAATACAAATATACATTAGTTCACATATGAATTCACTATGTTTAACAATCTTTAAACATAACCCAAAAAGACAACAAATTGTATAGAGACTACTTATCGTTAATTTAGGTTTAAACATTTTGGGATGTTTAAGCCTGAAATGTTAAACAACTTAAGTTGATTGTGACAATTAATATCACAAATGAACACAATCCAAGGCATTGTGTGGTGTTAGAGATGGCTGCATGTGGGATAGTGTGGCTACCATTGGGCCTCACATTCTACTGATTAGGAATGGTTCAAATTATGTGTTGGGGTTTCGGTCTTAACGAGGACATCAAGACTTAAAATGGGGGTGATTGTGACACCCTAAATTTAGTGCCAAATTATGAATTGTGGGCTAATAATATAGAGAAGCTTTATAAGCTTAGATGAGAGAGTTATTATTAATATAGGTCTAGGAGTTTTGTTAATCGACCAATTCTCTCATCTAAGCAAGCAGTGACAACAAACTAATCAAATTTATTGAACATGAAAGATACTCATTGCAATTATGTCATTTAGGTCAAATTATTGTTGTAGATGTATAACAATCG
Source organism: Wurfbainia villosa (assembly GCA_025175895.1). Taxonomy (NCBI): domain Eukaryota; kingdom Viridiplantae; phylum Streptophyta; class Magnoliopsida; order Zingiberales; family Zingiberaceae; genus Wurfbainia; species Wurfbainia villosa. The sequence continues at coordinate 1,039,670 of JAKLTH010000280.1, forward strand.
TCGCAAATGAGACAGCTCATTGACACACGAGGTCCAAGCGTGACTCAAAATGTATCACCACAAGTTAATACTAATCTAAGCCTTAAACACTAGCTCCCCCCCACCACTGACTTTAAGATGCTTGTAATTACTCAGGTAGATGTGCATGATTTGCTCATCTAAGCCTTATAAACTGCTTGTTTTATCTCATAACTTCCTATATGTGACTAAACAAAATCATAAAATATTTCTTCCAACTTAGTATTTAGCATTATTTGGTATGTGTATCTCTATGGCAAATTAGCAGCTTAAAGCTTCTGTATTTTACAGTTAACTATATATAGTTACAGAATAAGTAGGATAGCAGCATAAAGCTTCTGTAGTTATGGAGTTAAATATAAGAAGAAAAAAATTATACCACTGTGGTCGCGCCTCCGAGCCTGGTGGCTACGGCGATCGACCTCTCTGACAGATCGAATCAGTTTACGGCCGGCGTGGCTCGCGGCGGCCGATAGCCGACAACCCCGGCCGCCGCGTGGTCGCGCGGCGTCGCCGAATCGGACATCCGGGCGCTCGCTCGCGGCCACGGTAGGAGGTGGCTGGGCCGCGGCGTTTGATAATGGCGACAGACTCGTGGGTGTTGGCAGAGCGGCGCCGGGCACCGGGCAGAGAGGCTGGGCGCCGGCACCGGTGGGTGGAGGCGCCGGCGGGCGGCGAGGCCGGCCGGCGTCGCGACACTGGGGGGCACGCGACCGGACAAGGCGGCGGAAAGTTAGCGGCGCCGGCCGTAGCCGGGCGCATGGCGGCTCGGCCGACGGCGGTCGGCGCGGCTTGGCCGCCATGGCCGCGGGGCGACGGCGGACGAGGGGCGCTGACGCCTCGAGAGCGCCGGCCATGGGCGTCGGCGCGGCGTCGGCCAGGCGGCGGTGTGGCGTGGTCGACGGCCAGCCGCGTGCGGCGGTCGTGCGGCGGCGGTCTGCGGGCCGGCTCGGAGGGCGGTCGTGGTCGAACGCGGCAGCACCGCGAGGCGAGGGGAAGACCGGCGGCGGTGGAAGGGAAGACCGGCGGCGCGGAGGGGAAAGGTTAGGGCTCGGGCGCGATGCGAGGAGAAGGGAAAAAATTAGGGTAGCGAGGTAAGTTAATTAAATTTTGCAATGAATCTTTGGATTCGTTGCAATTTTTTGCAACGAATCCTGGATTCGTTGAAAATTTAAAAAAAAAATTTAAACTTTTTAAAACGTTAATTTATTTTTTAATATTAATATTAACTTTGCAACGATTCGTTGCAAAATTGCAACGAATCCAGGATTCGTTGCAATTTTTAAAAAAAAAATATTTTAAACTTTTTAAAACGTTAATTTATTTTTTAATATTAATTTTGCAACGAATCCACGAATTCGTTGCAAAATATTTAAAAATTAACTCGTTCGGCAGAACTTGTTTTCTATTTTTTTTAAATAAATTAAATATCTGCGACGAATTCTGAATTCGTCGCTAAATTATGCGACGAAAATTATTTCCGTCGCAAATTGGCGACGAAAAAATAAATTCGTCGCAAATATGTGCAACGAATTCATAATTCGTTGCAGAAATTTGCAACGAATTTATTTTTCGTCGCAAATTGCCGACGAAAATTTATTTCGTTACAAATTTGCGACGAAACCTAAAATTTGTCGCTATATTTGTTGCAAATTTGCAACGAAAATAATTCATTGCTAAATTTCGTCGCCAAAAAATAGTTTTTTTGTAGTGCAAGGACACGTCTTCTCTGATGCACCGTTTCTCTGCGTGGTCCATTTTGTGGTAAGTTGGCCCATTTAGAGGAGGAGGTGGTTATTTCATACTCTTAAGCTGACTTGGCAATCCGTGTCATCACCTCTCTCCGACAAAAAGCGAGATCCTCTGACAAGGCTCAAATACGTATCCTCGGCATTAATTGAGATTTGTCTCCTATCAACCGTGCGACGTGTATTAATTGCTACTCACGCGCGAAAGTAGATTTTCCTGCTGAAGTTTCAGAGGATTGGCTGCCGCATTAATTAGGATTTGTCTTCTATCAACTGTGCGATGTGTATTAATTGTGACTCACGCGTTAGATGCAGTTTGGATAGTAATGATCACGATGTATGACCCTTGAAGTCATATCACCTTCACGCGGGACTTCCCCCTCCCCTTATATATATATGTGACCCTCCTTGAGAAGGAAAGGTAATCTCTCACACTCTTAATCTCGTTCTCCTAAATTTCTCCTCACTTCTTCAATCTAATTTTCTGCCTTGAGCATCGGAGGGGCATTGCCTAGATCCCTCTCGGCGGCCTTAATCGTTTGCTGTTGTGCAAGATCCTCATTCGGCTAGGTTCTCGTCATTCGGCTCGCCCATTCGGCGAGGTCGCATCCCAGCTGTCTTTAACTGTTCTTCCACATCATCTTTCCATACCGTAGTTATTGGCCCTTGCCGTCTTCGCCACTCGAACATATCACCATCATCGTCTCGATGGGCAACATTATTCATCCCGAGCTTATTATAAGAATTCAGTAATGAAATAGATAATAAAATTATTTTCCAATCATAAATCGAAAATCACATATCCTAAAGGATGTCCATGTCTAAGCAGGCGTTGTCACATTGGCCCAATATTTGGATGGAGGCATGGAGTTTCAAACTTAACTAGAAGTGTTTAAATGGATAGTCTAATGGGAATTTTTGTGACGGTTTGTAAGACAACCATATTAATAAATAGCTCTCACTTCCCTCAATGGTACTCATATAAGAGAAGATATTTGCATCATGTGGAAAGACTGATACTCTAGCGATACTGTTGGAATTGACCTAGGGTTTTTTAGAAGGATCTCTCTTGAACTTCATCAATATTTCCTGCGTCAGATCACAAATTTCCTAAATAAGTCTCTCAAATCAGATCACAACGTTTCGAGTAACTCGTTCGCTTCATAACTTTCTTTAATTAGATAGTTGCTCTTCCTCCGATCCGGAGTGTCGAGTTCCTACAAGCCGAGTCATGGCTAGCTCCCGAGTGTCGAGTTCCAGGCCGAGTCATGGCTAGCGCCTGAGTACCGAGTTCCAAGCTGAGTCATGGCTAACTCCCAAGTACCGAGTTCCTAGCCAAGTCGTAGCTAGCTCTCGAATGCAAAGTTCCTTGCTGAGTCGCGGAGCTTTCCGAGCTACATAACTTCTCACTCGTAGCTCCTTGTGTCGCCCGTACCTTAATCGAGCGCCCACACGTGCCCGAATAGCAGATCTCTCGCCCGATTCAGAGACTTTCCCAAGTGTTGAGCGATTTCTTCCCGAGTACATCATAACTTCTCCCCAAGTGCCCGTGGCATCTGAGCCGACAGTGCGTCTCGAATGTCGAGCGACTCTTCCTAAGTCTGTCTCTCCCGAGTCGACAGTTCTTTCTGAGTCAGTAGCTCATTTCGAGTCGATGACTCTTCTCGAGTTACAGGTCTTTTAGTGTGCTATCGCTCGCTTCTCAAGCACAAACTTTTCGAGTGCTTATCGACATTATTTGGTCGACCTATATGACATACAACAGTCGAAAATATATTGATTTCATCCATATTTGACAAATAGAGAATATGTCAGAACATATGAGCTTCCATGCAGTTTTTGTCCCCTAACACTTGACAAAAGAGAAAGAGTAGATAAACTTGGTCGGCGGAGTAATCAGGGAGTCGGTATAAAAGCCAATAGAGACTTTTGGAAAGGGGACTGACTTCTTCTTCTTCTTCCCTAAACATTATCTCATAGGAAGGTAGCTCAAGGGAGGTTGCTTCTAGGGTTTTCTCTCACTCACATATTTCCAACTATACAAGAGATAACTTTTCTCCGATCTTCTTCTTCTACATTATTTTTACTATATTTAATATTTTTTTATTAATGTCCTATCTAACTTAAACATCAGAGGGTCGTCGTCAGAAATCTAGCAATACCTTTTGACGAGTGATAATTTTGATAGGATTTACTACTACGATCGTGAAAAATCCATCCTTCTTCGATATTGCTACGGAAGGAGTTAAAAAGCGACCGCATCATCTAGTATCTCCGCTCATCGTTAAAGTCATGAACTCCTTTTGAGTTTTGAAGCCTCTAAAAGACAGAGCTGTGTTTGTCGAGGTCATTGACGACGACACGAGTGCGATGAATTTTTTATGTTCTGCACCTCCATCTCCCAAAGGTTTCAAAAGAAGTTAATGACATTTACGATGAGTGAAGATACTAGAGTATCAGTCTTTTCAAGAGGTGAAAATGTTAACTATCTCCGAGGGAAACAAAGAGACTTGTTATAAATGACTGCTTGTTACTAAAGTTCTCATTGGATTATCCATTAAAACCACTCCATCCTTCCATCTAAATATTGATTAATGTGGCAACATATGTTTAGACATCCTTTAGGACATGTAGTGTTCGGTGTATAATTGAACAATAATTCTATTATTCATCCAGTGCTTATTATGAGAACTCAATAAAGAAATTCCACTCAATTTGCAATATTAGAATAAGACATGGCAAAGGAGAAGACTTTTGTAGTAGAGGACATGGTAGAAGTAGGGGAAGAGATCATTTTGATGGACAAAATAGGCTATTGAGAGGGCTTTCATTATCAAGTTCTCCTAACAAGTTCTAGATGGATAATAAGATTGTTCTATAATTTTAAATTGAAGACTATATGCCTTAAAAAATGTTTAAACATATATTATCAGCTTGATCAATATTTGGATGGGAGTATCGAGTTTCAAACTTAATTAGAAGCGTTTACATTGATAGTCCAATTGAATATTTTGTGACGGTTTGTAAGATAACCTTTTGTATATAATTAACCTTTTTTTTTCCCTTGATGATACTTATCCAAGAGAAGATATTTTCACCTTTTCATAAAGACAGATACTCTAGTATCTCCGATCATTATCAAATTGGTCCTATAATATCCTTTTTTTACTAGTCAAATGGGCAAGATGTCACTACCACATTCATTAATTCTATTGTCTCTTCTGTCTGTTACTATGCATCTGATAAATATGATATACTTTAATCAAATATGTGATATCTCAATTTAAAGTAGGTCAAAAGTAATAAGTCAATATTACTCTGAGTGTGCTCGACCCCTTATATGATTTCCGTAATACTCCTCATGTATCTGTCTGAGAATTCTCTTAATTTGCTTCTTCAGATCTCAAATACCACAACAATGATATCAAGTAAAGTGCTTCACTGTCCTTGATAAGGAAAAGACTATTTTTGGATCGTCCAGGACATTCCCATCTCTCAAATATGCTTCAAATTCGATCATCCAGTCGGGCTCTCGCCAATGGACCTCTCGACCCCTTGTATGGCCAGAGAGGTAGCTAGCTCGAAGTATAAAAAAATCCTGAAAAGGCTATCCATCAATGAACTAGCTAGGCGGGCTAGCTAATCTGCCCCCTTCATTTTCTTCCCTAGCTATTTGCTGTTTGTTATCTTCGAAACTGATGTGTCATTTGCTCATATATAGGCTGCCACATATTTCGCTATGCACTTCTAGCCTTGATGGCCAAGGAACTTTGGATATGTGAGGTAACCAACTGTGAATCATATTCGGACCCAAACAACTCCCACTCCTCATAATCCGTTGTTGTCAATCTCCTTGACCTTGCATTAATTATCATTGTTCGAGCACATGCTAACCCGACCCACTATTATTTTATATGCATTATATTCCATTTTTATTCTTTGCCTACGTGTATTAATTAAGTCGCTTTGATAACCTCCTCCTCTGTTTCTTTGCCTGAGTAGTTCCTTCCCTCTTCTTTGCATTATTCAAGAATGTTCCCAAGGACCGCATACCTCTAACAGAGCAATCCCTACTTCCTCCATCCCTTTGTTGTTCTAGCTCCAGAGGTAAAGCTTGGTCCTTTGTCCTTTTTGCTCCTCGGATCCCGGACACAACCCCCCTCCAATGAATCTCTGGTTCCATTCGGGAAGAGTACTCAAGTCACCCTCTCCCTCACCCCATCACCGTTCGGGCTCAAGCTCATAGGACTCTTGCCTTACCATCCTCTCTCATAGTATTGTCTTCTGGCGAGTCCTCAAAAGACATAATACCTCTCTCGTCTCCTTCCATCGAACATTGCGATTCGGAGCCTTCCTTAGGTTCTTTTTCTGTTGTACAAATTTCTCTCTTTCAGAGGGGAGATTTATTGCATTGGCTTTAGACAGTCTTTTCAACTTCGACGGAGTCAAAGGCAGAGTCGACCGGCAGAGTCGATTTTGCAGAACCGATTCGACAGAGCTGATTCTACAGAGCCGATTTTGCAGAACTGATTCGACAGAGTCGCAGAGCCGCAGAGCATAACCGAATCGCAGAGCTAGTGCGACAGAGTTGGTTCGGCAGAACCGGTGCGGCAGAACGGTGTGGCAGAACTGGTTCGGCAGAATCAGATTGCAGAGCCGGTTGAACAGAGCGGATAGACACTCGGTTGTTCCGCAGCACCATTCGATGTCGCGGCCTGTAGTTTCTATAGTGTTCTTAAAACAGATTCGTCTCCTCTTCTGTGCTTTCAAGGATGATGGACGACTGTTTCCCAGGATACAACGACGGAACCGGGAAGCGATCAAGCACATATCGTCTTTCCGACGAACTGAGCACACTAGAAAGCTATCAACAGCGAAGCAGAGGAGGAAAATGAGGAGAACAAAAAAAAATTATCTCAAATCTCCAACGCTTCCTCTTTTATAACTTCGTAGCATTCTCCAATTAATTACATAATTAATGGATTAATGGCTCGCTTTTGAAACGTTTGTAATCAACTCAACCATTTCAGCGCCAAGCATCAATGCATACGTTACAAAAAATGAAACGAATTAGCAAAAGGTTGGTTAGATCTACTTGGACAAATTATGCCTCGATTGGTAGTACATTCAACGTGCGCAGGTCGCGCTCGCACACGAGTCGCCTTGCAGTAGTGTAATCCGGGTCTTGGATTTGCACCCCCCTGTGCACTCACGCGTGAGAGAGAGTCTTTTCCCTTGCATATGTTCACAACTACAATGCTTGTGATACATTATAAACCAACCAAGTTGTCCCTCAACTACAAATGTGAGACTAAACTCCTCCACATAAGTGTTTCCTCATCCTTCAATTTCCTTGTTTCCATTCACATTTCCAACAATCCCTCACATGAATGGAAACTGATATGTGATAGCTCTCAGCAGTAAAGTCCGGTATATGATAGGTAAGTTTTACCCTTTGAACCTTCCCTTATGATAATATGTTTGCTTACTGGTTGATTTAGTAGACGCGATGTCTTTGAACTATTCGACCTCTCATATAAGCATTGACACATTTCACACATTTCTGCACTAGCCACCTAGGACCTGATTTATCCCCCTCCACACATAGGGGCAGCGGTGAAGGGCCGCTAATGTGACGGTTCCACATTGACACATTTCACACAGGACTTTCCATGATGTACTTCAGTTCTCATGAGTGTGTTCGTTCTTGGCCATGAACACGCCTGGTTCTACGAGAAGATGTAAGATTTGTGCCTTCCAAATCCCTTTGAAGTGGCCCCACTTCTTTCTCGCATAGGTGACCCTTTTAAGAGTATATTATATCGCTCTACTGGATCATTAAAAGTCATATGCTTATCCTCCATCTTATCACTGTTTCATTATCTCATAACCCCCACAGTGATCCTTCTTAGTCGATGCAGTTAGGTTGTCCCTTTGAACCTAGTTCTTGGGATCTCCAATCTACATAGGTTGAGTTTCCTTTGCACCAACATTCGTTATCGGCATCAAACCCATCCTTCGAGATTAGTTAGCGGATCCGCAAGGTTATCATTTGACTTTACATAGTCAATAGTGATAACTCCCGTTGAGAGTAGTTGTCTAATAGTGTTATGTCTACGACGCATATGTCTAGACTTTCCATTATACAAACCCAATCACGACCGACTATCACGGTATGCATATCGCGGGCACGAGTTTTGACCATCTAGGAATATCTTCTAAAAATTGTCGTAATCATTCAACCTCTTCACCACATTTGTCAAGAGCCACAAACTCAGATTCCATCGTGGATCTAGTTATTATGGTTTGTTTAGAAGATTTCCATGACACAATTGCACCCCCTAAAGTGAACAAATATCCACTTGTAGACTTAGAGTCTTTCACTTCTGATATCAAATTAGCATCGCTATATCCCTCGATCACAGCTGGATATCTTGTATAGTGCAGCTCATAATCACGAGTATACCTCAAGTATCTCAGTACTCTTGTTATCCCTTTCCAATGCTCAACACTGGGATTACTCGTGTATCTACTCAGTTTGCTTACTACGTAGGCTAAGTCTGATCATGTACAGTTCATTAGGTACATCAGACTTTCAATCACTCTGGAGTACTCTATCTGAGAGCTACTCTTTCCTCGATTTTTCGATAGATGTTGACTCATATCTATCGGAGTTCGTGCCAACGCAACATCATTCTTGTTGAACTTCTCAAGAATCTTATCCACATAGTGGGACTGACTGAGAACAAGTCCTTTAGCTGTTCTAAGAATTTTAATTCCTAGAATCATATCAGTTAGGCCCATGTCCTTCATGTCGAATATTGAATTCAATATTTTCTTAGTGGATTTAATTATCTTATCATTATTTCCAATGATAAGTATGTCATCTACATAAAGACATAAGATGACAAAACCATCTTCTATGTTTTTACTGTAGATATATTTATCACACTCATTGATTCTAAATCCATTATTTAGCATGACATTGTCAAATTTTTCATGTCACTGCTTAGGAGCTTGTTTCAAGCCATACAGTGACTTGACCAATCTACATACCTTGTTTTCCTGTTCAGGGGCAGAAAAACCTTCAGGTTGTTCCATATAGATTTCCTCTTCTAAATTTCCATTTAGAAAAGCGGTATTCACATCCATTTAATGTATTTCCAAATTCCACAATGTAACAATTGCTAATAACACTCTAATAGAGGTTATTCTTGATACCGGAGCATATGTATCAAAATAGTCAAGACCTTCACGCTGTCGGTAACCCTTAATTACCAATCTAGCCTTATATCTATCTATTGTGCCATCCGATTTCTTCTTTCTCTTAAAAATCCACTTACAGCCTAATGACTTACTTCCCGGAGGAAGATCCACAAGCTCCCAAATATGATTTTGTAAGATAGAAGTGATCTCAGATGCAATCGCTTCTTTCCAGTGAGGTCCCTCAGAAGATCTTAGAGCTTCTGGATAGCTCTGTGGTTCACTTTCCAACATGAAAGTGATAAAATCCGATCCAAAGGATTTTTCCATACGAGCTCTTTTACTCCGTCTAGTCTCTACCTCTACTGGTTCACCCTTATGCTCTTCTTGTGTTTCAAAAGTCATTTTTGAGGAATTTGCTTCCTCTCTGGACTTATATGGAAACATATCTTCGAAGAATGAGGCATTTCTCGATTCAATTATCGAGTTCTTAAGTATTTCTAGAATGAGTCATTCATTCACTAGAAATCGATAAACACTGCTATTCTGTGCATATCCTAGGAATATGCAATCAACAGTTTTTGGTCTTATCTTGATCCTTTTTGGATTAGGCACCAATACTTTAGCAAGACACCCCCACACTCATAAGTATTTATAGGATGACTTTCTACCATTCCATAATTCATAAGGGCTCTTGTCTATATTTTTTCGAGGTACCTTATTTAATAGGTAATTCGCTGTCAAAACAACCTCTCCCCATAAATTTTCTGGTAGCCCACAACTTAATAAAAGAGCATTCATCATCTCTTTTAAAATACGATTTTTCCTCTCAGCAACACCATTTTGCTGAGGAGTATATGGACCTGTTGTTTTGTGTCTGATTCCATGTTCAACACACAACTCAGCGTAAGGTGAAACATATTCACCTCCTCGATCACTTCGAATCACCTTAATCTTCTTATTAAGATGATTTTCAACTTCATTTTTATAGAGAATAAATTTCTCTATAGCCTCATCCTTACCTTTTAGAAGATACACATAACAAAATTTTGTGTTATCATCTATAAAAGTAATGAAATATTTATTTTCACCACGCGTCGGAACCCTTTTTAGGTCGCATATGTCCGTGTGGATTAGGCCGAGTGGTTCTGTATTCCTTTCAACATGTTGGAAAGATGACCTTATCATTTTTGCTTCGACACAAGTTTTACACTTGTGTTTCGGGTCTAGGAGGAATGTCGGAATGTTTTGCATATTAATTAATCTTCGCAATGAATTATAATTAACATGTCCTAGTCTACTATGCCACAACATAGATGACTCAAGCATGTAAGAGGAAGAACTTTCAATTTTATTCATTTTAGGCCTAATGACCATTACACTGAGCTTAAAAAACTCATCATTCTCATACCCCTTGCCTACAAACATTCTACTCTTGGACAGAACTACTCTGTCTGACTCAAATACAATGCGAAAGTCATGCTTGCTTAAAAGTGTTCCGGACACCAGATTCTTTCGGATCTTCTGAACATACAACACATTGTTCAGAGTCAGATCTTTGCCCGAAGTCATTTTCAACACCACTTTTCCACGGCCCTTGATCTTCGAGGTTGCTGAATTCCCCATATACAGTTTGTCTCCATCTTTAACTTCTTCAAAGTTATGGAGCAGCTCCTTGTTGTAGCACACGTGTTTGGTGGCTCCTGTATCAATCCACCACTGTCGCGGGTTCGAACCGATGAGGTTCACTTCAGAAATTACGGCGCACAGATCTATGTCCGACCCTTCGCTCACATTAGCCTCCTGCTTATTCTTTGGCTTTCTACAGTCCGAAGATTTGTGATCAACACGATCACAATTGAAGCATTTTCTTGTGAATTTCTTCTTGCTAATGCCTCCTTTAGGCTCCAGTTTGGAAGCCTTTGACTTCTTCCGTTGTGAGCCCTCGTCATGTTCAACCACATTGGCTTTGACCACTACCTGAGTGAATGATCGCCTGTCTGAGCTCTTGTTGTCTTCCTCAATCCTGAGTCAGACAATGAGCTCCTCGATAATCATCTCTTTTCTTTTGTGCTTCAAGAAATTCTTGAAATCCTTCCAGCCGGGAGAGAGCTTTTCTATGATTGTTGTCACCTAGAAGGTCTCACTCAGCATCATGCCTTCAGAGTGGATCTCATGCAGGATCACTTGAAGCTCTTGGACTTGGCTAACTACAAATTTCTTGGCCCCCCGCATCCTCTGTTCTGTACTTTCGGTCTAAGGATTCTCATAATTTCTTAGCCTTTTTCTTTGTACAGTATACATTATACAATGCATCTGCCAAACAGTTGGGGATATAGTTTCTACAAAGAAACTCTGAGTGTTTCCAAGCCTCTACAGTGTGAAGGTTTGGGTATCCAAAGTACCCTCAGGTACCTTGGGTGGTTATTCTGTCAAGAACCTCGCCAGATTAAGAGTGGTCAGGTAGAAAAGCATTTTCTGCTTCCACCTCTTGAAATTCAATCCAATGAATTTCTCTGGCCTCTCGGCGTAGTTGATTGAGACTGTCCCAATCGTTACATTAGGATTAGTTACCTGCCTGTTGAGTAGTAGGTTGCGCTACCATCATCTCAACTTGGTCCGTCGGCATCACAACTTGGTCCGCCGCCATCACAACAGAGTCGAATCTGTTGTACAAATTTCTCTCCTTCAGAGGGGAGATCTGCTGCACTGGCTTCGGACAATCTTTTCAGCTTCGACGGAGTCGAAGGGAGAGTCGACCGGCAGAGCCAATTTTGTAGAGCTGGTTCGACAGAATCAGATTGTAGAGCTGGTTGAACAGAGCGGAGAGGCGCTCGATTGTTCCGCAGCACCACTCGGTGTCGAGGCTTGTAGTTTTCACAGTGTCCTTAAAACAAATTCGTCCCCTCTTTTGTGCTTTCCTAGGATACAACGACGGAATCGGAAAGCGATCAAGCACAGATCGTCTTTCCAGCGAACTGAACACACTAGAAAGCTACCAACGGCGAAGCAGAGGGGGTTGGTTGGATCGACTTGGACAAATTATGTCTCGACCGGTCGTACATTCGACGTGCGCAGGTCAACCGACTCTGCAATCCGATTTTGTCGAACCAGCTCTGTAAAATCGGCTCTGTCGGTCGAGGCTTGTGGTTTTCACAGTGTCCTTAAAACAGATTCGTCCTCTCTTTCGTGCTTTCGAGGATGATGGATGACTGTTTCCTAGGATACAACGACGGAATCGGGAAGCGATCAAGCACAGATCATCTTTCCGGCGAACTGAGCACACTAGAAAGCTACCAACGGCGAAACAGAAGGGGTTGGTTGGATCTACTTGGACAAATTATGCCTCGACCAGTTGTACATTCGACGTGTGCAAGTCGCGCTCGCACACGAGTCGCCTTGCGGTAGTGCAATCCGGGCCCTGGATTCGCACCCCCTGCGTACCCACGCGTGAGAGAGAACATTTTCCCTTATATATGCTCACAACTACAATGCTTGTGATACATTATAAACCAATCAAATTGTCCCTCAACTACCAATATGGAACTAAACTTCTCCACATGAGAGTTTCCTCATCCTTCCATTTTCTTATTTTCATTCACATTTCCAACATTTTCTATATTATTGAGAGAGTTTTATAGCTATTTTCATATGCATAACACTTCGACTATAGACTATCGGAGAGAGTGGAAGTCACACGGAGAGGAAGACAAGAGCCATTAATACTGCCTCCAACAGTTAAGGGCCAAACATCCCAAACTTATGTCTATCTTGTTATTTTATTTGCTCGGATGAACAATTAATAAATAACCTCATCTATCTTAAAATTTGTTTGGTATTATTGAAGAGTACATAAATAAATGATGTCTTCATTGAGATTGAGCGAAGCTCCGTGACACATCGGCCCCTCTTATAAGGAACATATATATGATATAAACGATTTGAACAACTATCATCATCATATAAATTAATAAATTGCACAAATTAAAAAATAATCTATATTTCATGACTTTTGTAAATTTTTATATTTGGATTTATTTATTTATTATAAAATGTAATATTTAACAAAAATACTTTGGTAGCAATTCTGCACCTAAGATTTTTAAAAACAGTATAGGATTATATTTCTGCACTCAAAAATATCTTTAAAAACAAAATAAAATAAAATAAAGTTTAAACATTATTCTATCTTGAAATACTCGAACATTACTCCATAAACTCCTAGAAGCTCATTTATAATTTTTTGTGAGACTATCGATCGAAGTGCTTAGAATAAAATATCTCAATTAATGGTAATTAGTGAAGAACCTAAGCATTATCCTGCGTTCTCACATAAAACTATATTGTGCTTTAATAATATCAGTTTGCAATTATTAAGAAAGCCGAGCTCAAAGAGAAAAAAAAAATGGCACTAACGGAATGAATTATTAAATAAAAATTTGATAGAGTTTATAGGATTTATTATATTCCTTCTTGATTACTCTATCTATATGATTCAATTCATATTTAATGAATCTCTTGTATTAACTAGTTGATATATTATTAGCATATCCATCTAGTCAACTGATGCAAACTTAAGGATACGACCAAAACCATAGCTTACGGTTTAGAAAAACGGGCTCCTCTGAAAATTTGTCTGGTAAATTAGAGTTGAGTTTGATGGTCACAGAAACAAACACATGAATTAATGGCAGTGGTCGACTCGCCTCGCAGACAAAAATATATATATCATTCTCAAGAATACCAAAAGCTTAGAAAAAAAACAAAAGGAAAGAAAAAAAGAAGAAGAAGAAGTGGAGAATCCAAACCATGTGACGTCGAACAATCAGTCGGCACAAAAATGAACACCACGAATCATCGGTGACTTTAGTAAGTCAAGCAGCAAAATACAGTGAATTTCAGTATCATGCATACATTTCATTACCCTGTCAAAGATGGCATTTCAATCGGTCTTAAAAGTTAATGTATAGACCCCAGAAAAATTCGCGTTCGATGCAATTGTATGTAGTTTACAGTTGACCCGAAACTTGACTGACTAAGCCGAGTCCAAAATGTTTTTATATATTCATCCATATTTATCGACTAAACAAACTCACTCGATCGGGGAGGTTTGGGAGCTGCTAATCCAGTTCATCGACAAAAGAAGATGGCATCCTGGCCAGCGCACTTGTTTCTGCTCCTCCTCTGCCTTGTACTGCTAGCAGAAGTAGCAACCCCCCAAACAGCACCGCCGCCATCGGTCGACAGGCGGCCGCGAACAGGGTGCAAGTCCAAGTGCGGCAACGTGAGCATCCCCTACCCCTTCGGCATCGACTCCGGCTGCTTCCGTCCGGGTTTCGAGATCAACTGTACCAGCGACGGCACGCCCTACCTCGGCCTAGGCGGCAACATCGAGGTGGTGGACATCCAGCTCTTCCAGGGCCTCATCGTCGTTAACCACTATATCGCCCGAGACTGCGACTACCAGAGCGGAAGCCAGCGATACAATTATTATAACGTGTCCTGGATAAATATTATCGGCCTCCCAAACTACAAGTTCTCCACGGAGCGGAACAGTTTCGTGGCCATCGGCTGTGACGCCCTCGGCTACATTTGGAGTAACAGGGTGAGCACTTTCTGGACAGGATGCTTGTCCTATTGCACCGATGCCAGCTTCGTACGCAATCACACATGCTCCGGCATCGGCTGCTGCACTGCGCCCATTCCCAAAGATCTCCGCAACTTTTCGCTGTTCGTCGACAGCTTTCACAATCACAACAATAGCATCTTCGCCCCCTGTAGCTACGCCTTCCTGGCCGACGTGGGCAAACTCGACTTTACCCTGTCTAGCTTCACGGAATACATGAACAGGGAGAAGGCGCCAGTGACGCTGGATTGGGCCATCACGAACCAGACCTGTGAGCAAGCAAATGGCACTGACGACTTTGCGTGTCTCTCCCCTAACAGCAACTGCTCGAACTCTATTAATGGTCCGGGATACTTCTGTAATTGTTCGCAAGGTTTCCAGGGCAACCCGTACCTCAATGATTCAAATGGATGCTCAGGTAACTTAAACCTATATATAAAATCCCCAAATTCTAACTTTTGTTTTGTGAATCAGTTCGATTGCATGCTTTAGCATTTTCCTAATCTGATCTCTTTGCAAAATCCGATCAGACATCGACGAGTGCTCAGCTGATGATTCGCCATGTGTCAAACGGTGCCAGAACAGAGAGGGGAGCTATTCTTGCTCATGCCCATGGTACATGTATGGAGATGGCCGAAGAGATGGGAGCGGATGCAGGTCCATACTAGGAATATTGTATCTGAGTTTAGGTAATCGCTTGATGCTATACATCCTCTACGTAATTTCATCATTAATTTCTTCAGATTTCCCGATCTCTTGCACTTAAAACAGAATGGGTTCGATGAAAACGTTCCCGTTCGGAAATCACTACCAACCTTGGTAGCAGTATCTGTCGTCAAACAACTAAATAACAGCGATAGTCTTGTCATTTCTCAACGCTTCCACTCATTATGTGAGCGGCCGGGATTAAATTAAATCCCACATAATCTTACTGCAAGCGTGCATGCCTTTAAATATTTCTATGCAGAGCTCTGTACGCCAGTTTTATTTATCATTTATATGAGGAACCGTAATTGGAATTTGTTTTTGAACATCGATGCAGGTGTCGGATTGAGTTTGTTTTTCCTTATTGCGATTGGGTCATGGCTGTACTGGATTTACAAGAAGAGAAAGCTCGGAGAGCTGAAGCAACACTTCTTTGAGAAGAACGGCGGTTCGTTGCGACCCGACATCAGACTCTTCTCCTCAGAGGAGCTTGAAGCCGCATCTGACAACTACCACCAGAGCCGAATCCTCGGCGAGGGCGGCGCCGGAACAGTCTATCGCGGCGTTCTTCCTAATCAAAATGTGATCGCAATAAAAAAGGCCAAGATAAGCGACGATGAAGCCGAGGTCCAACAGTTCATAAATGAAGTTGAGATTCTCTCCCGTATCAATCACCGGAATGTGGTGAAGCTCTTGGGGTGCTGCCTCGAGACTCAAGTCCCCATGCTCGTTTACGAGTTCGTGCCCAACGGTACGCTCGCCCACCACGTCCACGATGAAGCCCACAGAGGCTCTCTGCCCTTGGAAGCTCGTCTAAGGATCTCTTCGGAAGTAGCTGGAGCCTTGTCCTACCTCCACTCTGCAGCTTCTACTCCCGTCATCCACAGAGATATCAAGACCACCAACATACTCCTCGACCACAATTTAACTGCAAAAGTGTCTGATTTCGGAGCTTCCAGATTGGTTCCTCTAGATCAGAACGGATTGGTGTCGTTGGTTCGGGGCACCTTAGGCTACCTGGACCCGGAATATTTGCAAACAGGAGAGTTCACGGATAAAAGCGACGTCTATAGTTTCGGCGTGGTTTTGGTTGAGCTTTTGACAGGGAAGAAGGCTGTGGTTAAGATGCAAACTGCTAAGAATTTATCCACACTTTTCATTGATTGCGTGAATTCTGGTCGACTTGTTGAAATATTGGAGGAACGCGTGGTCGATGAAGGAACTCCGGAGTTGCTGGAAGCAGTTGCGGAGCTCGCAATAAGATGCTTGAGCTTGAAGAGCAATGACCGACCATTGATGAGAGAAGTGACTATGGAGCTGGAGGCACTACATCCTTGGGGCAATGTTGATGTGGAAGAGGGAGACTGCTTGCTGGCTAAAGTTGGCAGCTCTTCTCCTCCGATTCTGCTCCGTGATTATGACAATTCATCCATGGAACCCATGGCGCCCTTCGAGATTATCAGATGAGGGAGAGGTAGTGCGGCGGTAAAGCAGGATGATCGCTTTATAAATGGGCTAGGATCAATTCCGTCGGATGAAGAATTTAAAATCTTTCCTGGTGTCAGATGACCTCTCTCTGTCTGTGCCACTGTGTCTAGGGATATAGTCCCCTCCGCGATTTACTTCTCTTTCATCGCAGCCTTGAGACAGATGATAAAAAATTGCTAGTGGGATAGATTCTCAACCTTTGAAAATGTTAGTAATTATAGGAGTGAAGGTCCGATGATCAGTTTGATGGTAAAATTTTTCGAAGACGTTTGTCGGATCCGCTGAGTATAAAAATATTCTCATTGATTTATATGACTATAAGACCGACTAATAAAAATGCCTAATTAGAAGGAATGTATCAATTTTTTTTTACTATAATATTAGTAGTTGTAACTTTGTAAGTTATTATATATATTTTGAATTTTATTGGTCGTGGTGTTGGAAAATTTTAATAATGTAAAATGTACTTATATTAATTTAATTATACATTACAATAAATTATTTATTGCTAATCAAATAAATCCAATTAGGGCATTACGTCTAAATTAAAACACTGTAGTATATACAACGAAGAGGATATATATATGTCCATATATATTTACACGGATTCTTTTTAAATCCATATTTAATTTATTGTTTTATATATTAACTAAGTGTATATAAACTTATTTTGTACATTATTAACGTAATCCCTTAATTATATCTAATCTAGTGTTTTCAATTTTCAATTTTCTAAATATAAGCTAATAGCTCTACACTAATTAAGGATGATATTTGAAACCAGATATGAAAAAAGCAAATTAAAGTGCATTATTTGAAGACCGAAGTGAAGAGGAGGCGACGATGTATAAGAGAAAAGAAGCAAAGAACACATTTAACAAATTTCGATTGATGAGATGAATGATGATTTAAAACAAGAGTTAGATTTAAGAAGTTTTGATGTGCATATATATAGAGATGTAGTTAGAGCTTCCTTAACCATAAGGGATGAATGATCTTTAATTTCTGTAAGCTTGGCAAAATTTGACTGATTTAGGGACTGAATCAATATATAATTACTTATTCCATACATCGATGCAAAAGCCGAACCCCAGAATAAGAACAAAATCCTAGTATAGAGGTTTAGAAAAATTAGAACGTCCATTTATTCCTTGGAAAATTTGTAATGTATGAGATAGAAAAAGGAAAAATAAGAAACAAGCAGCAAGTTAGCAATGATGAGAAATTTTACCAAATCTTCTTCCTCTAACTGCTCTGAAGGTCAATGCTGTTGGGAAAATGATATATTGCTCTGAAGGTCAATGTTGTTGGGAAAATGATATATTGCTTCTGCAATTCTGAAGCTTCACTTGTATTTTTTAATCTCAAATACTGAAGTTACATAGATATTTATAGATAAAACTTAACATGAATCTAGCCTATACATGAATCAATATTAAATAGATAGACTTCACCCTGTCAAACATATGAATAGGCAAATGCATGCATTATTTTAATTTATGAATCTAAAACTTCCTGATAATGATTGCAAAGTACATTTCCAACACCCCCTCTTAATTTACAATCTTGATCATATCTCTAGCTTTCTGAAATTTCTCCACTTGCACTGCTTTAGTAAGAAAATCTACACATTGCGCATCTGTTCTAACAAACTCCAAGTTGATTTCTCCTTTGCTCACAACATCACGGATGAAATGATGTCACAATTCGATGTGTTTGGTTCTTGAGTGAAACATTGGATTTTTTTGTCATAGCAATTGCTGATATATTGTCACAATGAATCACAGTAGGATGTTCTTAAACTTGTTGAAAATCTTCAAGTAACCTTCTCAACCAAATTGCTTCACAAGCTGCATCTGTAGCAGCAACATATTCTCTTCTGTCGATGATAATGCTACGGATCTTTGCTTCTTGGAATTGCATGAAACAATATTACTTCCAAGACAAAACAAATAATCTGAAGTGCTTTTTCCATCATCCAACGAACCAACCCAATCACTGTCGGTATAACCAATTAGCTTGCACTGATCTTCTTTTACATACTTAATTCCCATTTTCTTTGTTCCTTTCAAGTATCTCAGGACTCTTTTAGCAGCTGCAAAATAAAGTCTACTTGGCTCATTCATGAACCTTGAGATCATACTTACAGCTTGAACAATATCCGATCGTGTGTTCGTGAGATAAATCAATGAACCGACAAGACTCTTGAATAATTTTGCATCAATTTTTTCAGCACCATCAATTTTCCTCAATTTATCACTTACTGTCATTGGAGTAGAAATATATTTGCAACTCTCCGTGTGAAATTTCTTCAAAAGATCTTCTATGTATTTCTCTTGAGAAATAAAGATTTCTCCTTGGGACTGCTTCACTTGAATTCTAAGAAAATATTTCATAATTTCCAGGTCTGTCATCTCAAAATCATTCATCATCCTTTGCTTGAAATCTTCAACTAAAACCATGTTGGTGCTCATATAGATTAGATCATCTGCATAGATGCATACAATTAAAAAATCTTTGCCTTGTTTCTTCATATAAAGAGAGGGCTCATTTGGACTTTGATGAAAACCATTCTTGAGAAAATAACCATCAATCTTGCTATTCCAAGCTCTTGAAGCTTGCTTTAGCCCGTAAAGAACTTTCTTAAGGTGATATACCTTATCTTCTTTTCTTTCCACAATAAATCCTTGAGGTTGATGAACATACACATCTTCCTCAAGCTCTCCATTGAGAAAAGCTGATTTGACATCAAGCTGAAATATCGGAAGCTCCAATTGTGCTGCAAGAGCAAGAACAACACGAATAGTTTCCATTCTAACAACTGGTGCAAAGGTCTCGTTGAAATCAATTCCTGGTTATTGAAAATATCTCTTTGCTACAAGCCTCGCCTTGTGTTTTTGTATGCAACCATCTTCGTGATATTTTGTTTTGTAAACTCATTTTAGCCCAATGACATCTTTATGCTTCGGCATATCCACTAATTCCCAGGTTTTATTCTTTTCTATTACTTCAATTTCTTCCTTCATGGCTTTTCTCCATACTTCTTCTTTTTCAGCATGTTGAAAACTTTGTGGTTCAGAAGTAAGAGTGCTAATTCAGATGTCCCATAAATTTCTTTCAAAGATCTTGTTTTCCTTATTGGTGACTCCGCACTTGAATTTTCAGCATGATCAAAAGCACTTGGTGGACTTGGACTTGGACTTAGAATAGCACGATCAGGTTCGTCATTCTCATCAGGCTTTGATGCTTCATAGAAATCACCTTGAGATATCAATTTGGATGAGCTTTCTTTCCAACTCCAAGATGTCATTTCATCAAATATTACATCTCTTGAAACCACAAGTTTGCAAGTTATAGGATTATAAAAGCGGTAGCCTTTTGACTCATCACTATAGCCAACAAAAATAAGCTTCTCGCCTTTTTCGTCAAATTTATCTCTATTTGGTGTAGAGATATGAGAATATGCAATGCTGCCAAAAATCTTCAAATGATTAATCACTGACTTTTTCTTATGCCAGGCTTCGAACGACGTTTCATTCCAGACTGCCTTCGTAGGACACCTATTCAGGATGTAGATGGTCGTATGAACAGCTTCAGCCCAAAAAATTTTGGGTAAATTTTTGCCAATCATCATGCTTCTAGCCATTTCAGTAATAGTGCAATTTTTTTGCTCGGCTACACCATTTTGTCGGGGACTCCTTCGAATAGTCAACTGTCTTTGAATACCATTATCTCTGCAATACTCCATAAATGGAGTGTAAATAAATTCACCTCTATGATCTATCCGAAGAGTCTTAATTTGATGACCAGAATACTTTTCTACAAGAGCTTTGAACTTAAGAAATGCAGAAAAACTTCAAACTTTTCACTTAGAAAATAAACCCACATCATCCTTGTATAGTCATCCACAAATAAAATAAAATACCTTTTGTTTCCAAGAGAAAGAGTTCTTGAAGGACCCCAAATATCTACATGAATAAGCTCTAAAGGTGCTTTTGCCCTCCAAGTTGTTTTGGGGAAAGAAGACCGATGCATTTTCCCATACACACAACCTTCACAAATTTGAGCTTTTGCTTCAATTTTTGGCAGTCCAATTACCATGTTCTTCTGCTTGAGAAGTTGCAGTCCTTTCTAATTGAGATGTCCATATCTTAAGTGCCAAAGTTGTGATTGGTCAAAATTTTTGCTTGTGTAGGCCATTTTTTCTTCTAGTGATAAAGATAAAGGAAACACCTTGTTTGAACTCATTGGTATTATAGCAATAGTGCAATTGCTTCTTCTATCAAAATTTTTGCATTTCTCATCTTCAAAAAATATAGAATAACCTCTTTGAAGTTTGTCCAATGCTAAGGAGATTCACGTCAAATTAGGCACATAAAGAACATCATTGATAATTTTTTTGTTACCTCCTTTAGTTTGGACAGCAACAGATCTCTTTCCTTTGGAACGATGTAATTTTCCATCTCCTAACTTCACTTATGAACTGAAGTTCTGATCGAGATCAATGAATAAACTTCTATCTTCAGTCATATGGCTACTACAGCCGCTGTCCAAGTACCATACATATTGCAGTTGTTTTTGAATAGTCATACAAGAAAAAAGTTGATTACCTTCATCTTTAGAGAAGTTTGCTTCATCCTTCTTATTTTTGTTTTGATAATAACAATCCCTCTGCGAATGGTTTGGGTTCTTGCAACTTTTGCATCTGAAAAAACAATCACTTGTATGATGATTAGTCTTTCTACAAATTCTGCAAAAAAAATTTGAGTTTGTAGCTTGGTGACTTGGATTTCCCTTGTTGTTCTCTTGTTGATTGTTTTGTTTTTTGCCTCTTCCTCTCCCTTGAAATGATCCTCTACCTCGGAATGCTCTTCCTCTTCCTTGAACAAAGCCTCCTCTAACTTAAGAAGACTGTTCTCTACCTTGTTGTTGCGATCTAGAATTCGGGCTAGAGAAATTTATTTTAGAATCAAAAGCTTGCTCCAATGGCTGATTTGAGGACCTACCAATTCTATCTTCATGCACTTGAAGAGAACTCATCAAATCATGAAAAGTGTATGCAGATAAATCCTTAGATTCTTCTGTGGCAGCAACAATATAATCATATTTCGAGGGAAGACTTTGAAGAACTTTTTGGACAACATTTCTTTCTTCAATTATATCTCCAAGACTTCTAATTTGATTCACAATTTCAGCAACTCGAGTTAGATAGACTTGCATACCTTCACTATCCTTTTTTGACAGATTGTCGAACTCCCTCCAAAAACATTGAAGTTTTATGAATGTTTCCTTATCATTGCCATGAAATCCCTCTTTCAAAATATCCCATGCTTGCTTGGCTCTCTTTACACTATGGATTCTAGAATATATGACCTTGCTCAGTCCTTGTTGAATAAACCTTAGAGCACTTGTGTCTTTCTTTAAATTTTTCTTATACTCCTTTTGTTGAGCATCTGTCCATGTTTCATCATCATCATTCTGCTATTGTGGTGGTTCTGGAAAACCATCGACAATAATATCCCAAAAGTCTTGAGATATAAAGAGAGTCTCCATTTGACTACTCCAATAATCAAAGTGCTCTCCATCAAATATGGGAACTTGATTGGCAGTATAGGAAAACATGGAAATAGGAGCTTGTGTCGATGTCATATTGATGTGAGAGGAAAATAGGAAAATAGAAGATTGAACAAAAGCTCTGATACCACAATTTGTTGGGAAAATGATATATTGCTTCTGCAATTCTGAAATTTCACTTGCATTTCTTAATCTCAAATACTGAAGTTACATAGATATTTATAGATAAGACTTAACATGAATCTAGCCTATACATGAATCAACATTAAATAGATATACTTCACCCTGTCAAACATATGAATAAGTAAATGCATGCATTATTCTAATTTATGAATCTGAAATTTCCTGATAATGATTGCAAAGTACATTTCTAACAAATGCGACAATCATCACTCTTTCTTCTTGGACACAAGCGTTTCAACCATTAATCATTTTTAATGATTTTAATCATATAGATGTTACAACCGTTGGGATGTGTCTATTTAGAAGAAATGTCGTAGCCATTGCGTTTAATAATTGTAACTATCAAAATAATGAGTTTGTGATTGAGCTATCACAGACCCAAATTACTGAGCCTGGGTCCAAGTTTGAATCAATATTGACTTGACTTTGATTGAATTTCTCAAGATGATATGTATATAATACTGATTAAGTCTTCCACCATGCGGACCGCCAAGTGGAATAGTATTCCCCTATCACATATATTTAACAACTAAACAAACTTAGTGCACAATATCCCCCGACGAAGTTTCATTGTGATTGGACATTATATCAAACTCTTCTCCACGAAACAAGGGCGGAGTCACAAATAAGATTACCCGGGCTTTAACCTGGGGAATTTTTTTTTTTTGACATTGTAGTAGAGTGTAAAATTTTTTTTTTTATTTATTTATTCTGAATTCAATTCGGGGTCCTTTTCTCATCGGATGATTAGCCCCGAGCTGACTCCGCCGGCGCCACGAAAGAGCTTGTGTTGATGAATAATATAATATTAATAGTCAATAAGTTGACAATTGATGAATTAGCAACTAGTAGTGATGATAATGGAGATAATTAGTTGTTGTAAAAAGTCGAGCAATAGATGTAAGATAGTAGTTGAAAGCATGAAATTTTAAACTTAATTAGAGATGGTTTAAATGGATAGTCCAATAGAAACTTTTACGATAGTTTGTAAGATAGTCCTTCGTAAGTAGTCCATTTGCTTCCCTCAATGACACCAATTCTAGAGAAGATATTTTAACCTTTTGGAAAGACTGATATTCTAATATTTTCAATCATCATCAAAATCATGAACTCCTTTTGAAGCCTCTAAAAGACAGAGGTAGTGCCCACTGGGGCACGATGCAATGGTAAAAACGGAGAGACATATCTCATAGGAGAATGTAGTTCGATCTTCTACTGTGATATTGTTCGACAACAAATTTAGAAAAAAATTATTCGGACGGTCCTGGGGCCCAGGAGTTTATCTGATGGATGGAGTACGACTTCGACGTTGGATCGCTGCTCGTAAATGACACAATCAAGGAGTTCGGAATGAAACGTGAAAAAATTACGAATACTTTTTTGATTTACCTTTGATGGCCGGTGGAAACCACTTGGATTCCGACCTTACCCGGCTCAACTATTGGCGAGAGACATTCAAGATCCATGGACAGACCGATCACTCATAAAAATTAGTCGGACCAATATTCAGAATACCCTAATGTCAATAAAAAAATAATAATAAATAAATAAAAGACAGAGGTAGTCTACATGACTACATGGATGCTTTGTCTGCTAGGTTGAGACCACCGATTACAACACCGGCAAGATGAGTTTTCCATATTTTGCACATCCATCTCTCGAAAGCTTCAAATGAAGTTGATAGCTTTGATGATGAGTGGAGATATTGAGTATCGATCTTTTCAAAAGGTGAAAATATATTTTCTTAAATAGATACCATTGAGGGAAGCAAAGGGACTCTTTATATATGAAGAATTATCTTACAAATTGTCACTAAAGTTCCTATTGGACTATCCATTTAAATAACCTCTAGTTAACTTTGAAACTCTATGCTTAAATTCCTTGCAAATATTGACTAATGTGACAACATTTATTTAGACATCATTCGGAACATGTGGTATTCGACTTATAATTAGTTATTCATCTAAAACTTGTTATGATAATTCAATAATGAAAGCCCTCTCAATAAATATACTGCAACGCTATAATAGGATGTGGCAAAGGAGGAGGTTTTCATTAAAAAAAAAAAAGGATGTGATAGAGATAGAAAAAGAGGTTATTTTTATAGACAAAAGAGGCAATTTGTTGCAGCGTAGCTACTTACAGGACTTTCATTAGCAAATTATCCTTACAAGCTCTAAATGGATAATAAGATTGTTCTACAATCATAAGTTGAAGATCACGTGTTCTGAAGAATGTCTAAACACATATTTTTACATTGGTCAATATTTGGATGAAAGCATGAAGTTTCAAACTTAATTAGAGGTGTTTAAATGGATAATCAAATGGGAATTTTTGTGACAGTTTGTAAGACAACCCTTCATGAGTAGTCTCTTTGTCTCCCTCGATGGTATTTATCAATGAGAAGATATTTTCACCTTATGAAAAGGCTGATACTTTAGTATCTCCATTCATCATCAAAGTCATAAACTCCTTTTGAAGTCTCTGAAAGACAGAGACAGTGTCTAAAAGATTGGACGAGGGTTTTGCCTAATTGGTTGAGGCCACTGATGACAACATGGGCGCAATGAGTTTTTTATATTTTGCACCTCTATCTCCCAAAGGCTTCAAAAGAAGTTGATGGCACTGAAGATGAAAGGAGATACTAGAGTATATATTAACCTTTTCATAAGTTGAAAATATCTTCTCTTAAATAGGTATCATCGAGGGAAGCAAAGGGACTCGTCATGAAGGGTTGTCATACAACCTATCGCTAAAGTTCCCATTAAGCTATCCATTTAGACCACCTTATTTAAGTTTGAAATTTAATTCTTCCATCCAAATATTGACTAATATAACAACATTTGTTTAGACATCCACTACGGGATCAAACTTATGTTTTGATGAATGAAATGAGATATTAAACTGTCTTAAATTATAAGACAAATTGATAGAAAAAGTATTATAATTATTATGAAAGAGATAAATCATGAAAAATTATGAATTAAACTATCCACTAATAATATATAATGATATATTTCATTATCAATCGAACAACATAAATCATATTTCTAAACGAAGGATTAGGCGCTCCCGTAAAAATACGTTTTAAACTTCATTGTGAAACATTTTATCTATAATTATTTTTTATTTTATTTAAATATTTACTTCTCAACTTTTTTTTTGATTGACACCGAGGTATTCGAATTTTCGGTCCGACTAATTTCTAAGAGTGATCGATCTTGTCCTATGGATTTTCAGGATGCCTCACCAATAGTTAAACCGGATAAAATCGGGGCTCAAGCGGTCTCCATCGACCATCAAAGATAAATCAAGGAAGCACTCACAACTTTTTCACCGTTCAACTTGGACTCCGTAATCGCATAATCTCTGAACGACGATCTAATGCTAAAATCGTATTTCGTCCATCGAATAAACTCTTAGTCCCAGAACCATCCAAATAAATTTTTCTTAAATTCATCATCGAACGATATCACAGTAAAGAATCGAATTACATTCTCCTTCCCTGTAAAATATCTATCCGCTTTTATCGTTGTACGTGTCCCTGAAGGACTAATTTAACTTTATGCTAACATATGACTTTTATGGAATGTACGATATAAACGAATTGTACAACTAGCATCATCGTATAAATTAATAAATTGCACAAATTGAAAAATAATCTCTATTTTTTAAATATATATATATATATATTATTAATTTAATATTATTTTAATTTCCTTTTCAAAGAACTATTAAAATTATAATGTTCATTTTTTTGTTATGATATATTATTCAAATACAAAACCAGTGAACTCTCAAATATAATGTTATTTTATGTATGTAGATCGACAATATTAATTGACATGTGACCATTAAAGTTTTTAAAAGTAAAATATCTCAATGGTCAGTAAAAAAAAAAAAACATCATCTCACATTTTATATATATATATATATATATATATATATATATATATATATATATTCTTGAACCTCACTCACTATAATTATTAGTATATATATTATCGTTCATGTCGTATGAATCATCAAAAGTTTCATCACTTTTATCTCACTTAATTAAGTGGAGGTGTATCTCGTTGTTGCCTAATTTCGTCACTGTTCCAAATGAAGAATGAATATAATCCGTTATACATAATTAACTTATTAAATTTAATATTCTACGTTATAAATATATGCCAATAATCCTACATTTACATTGGAAGTGGACACGAAGAAAGAGAAGGGCATTAGTTAAAGAAAGACAAAAATGAATATAGTCAAGATTTTTAAATAGATGGGACAGTGATTTTTAAATAGGGATGGTCGTATCTCTATGCATAAATAGTCCCAATATAAAATGATTAATAGCAAAAAAAAAATTCTAATACATACATTGTATATATAGTATTAAATGTAAGAATTGACTATTAATTAGTTCACAAATAAATACAATGAATTTAAGAATTGATTGTTATACCATATGGCCTTAAGCAATGAGCATCGAGTTGAAGACTGTATTTATGCCTTCGTTACCAGATTAACAAACTAGATTTGAAATAATTTGTCTTTGCAACTAGACGTATTTAGATAAAATTATTATCGTATGACATAGAGATCACGAATTTAAATCGTAAAAATAACCTCTTATACAATATATAGGGAATTGATAGGTTTTTGTCAAAATACTTAACTTGTGATAATTTAGTTTTGATATTTCTCTATATTCTAGCAAAAGACGATTATACTCGCCTTCAATATTCATCGCCGTCAATCCTTTAGTAATGACGAAAAAAAATAAATCACGAAAGACTATACTTCTTGACTTGTTAATCAAAAATAACAAAAAAATTTTGAGTGCGGATGAAAATTTTAGATCTCACCTAGAAAATCGATTTCCTGTCCACTCAAATATCATGTGTTTTTCTAATCAATGTATCATTCCGAGGACCGATATTTCTCCATATAAATTTAGTGGAAAGGCAGTTCACATCAACTTTGGGATCATGATTTCCTTCCTATCCAAGCTTAGGAAAAGAAAAAGGCTTACAAATGATGAAGTCAACCACTAGATTTATTTTTCCAAGTCTTCCAAGTCAATGGAAAGAGGTACGCAAGAAATTAATGCTGATGATAACTTCCAAGTCAATGGAAAAGAGGTCGATCGGCTTTGATTAAGTGTGTATATAAACTAATTTTCTATATTATTAATAATATAACCAGTTATGCCTAACCCACTAGTTTTAATTGTCCATTTTGTGAACATATATAAGCCAATAATTCTACATTCACATTCAAAATAGACGTGAAGAAAGCGAAGTGCATAATTAAAGAAAGCGGGAAGCGAACAAAAGCAAAGGACTTGAAAAGAAGCAACGGATAAACTCAACAAAAGCAGGAAATTCAAGCGAATTTAAGTGCATAATTAAAGAAAGCGAATTTAAGTGCATAATTAAAGAAAGCGAATTTAAGTGCATAATTAAAGAAAGCGAATTTAAGCGAACAAAAGCAGAGAAGCAAGAGACTTGAAAAGAAACCACGGACAAACTCAACAAGATGCCATTAAGAGGATGATCAATGATGAAGAACAGTGAGAGCCAAAATGTTTCAATCCAGAGCATGTGGAGATATGTATTTATAACTTCCTTAACCATAGGAGGTAAATTGATTTTGAATTTCTGTAACTTCTTTTGGAAAATTTGGATGGATTCGAATTGATTATTAAGGTTCAGAAATATGATGTAAATTATATATTATCCTATACAATTTATCCATAAATATTTATGATCATTTTTATTAGTTACTGTCCGATTTCTTAAGATTCAAAAATTAAATTATAATACACACGGTGGATAACCAAAGTACTTATGGATACTCATAAATGAATTACGTGTGTATATATATATAACGGTTGATCGTGATTGACTAGATCAACTCTAAATGTATATAAATTAATTTATCCATATATCTAACAACTAAAGAAGCTACTTATTGCGCGATATCCTCCAACTGTTGAGGTGAAGGAACTGATAATCCAGTTAATCGACAAATGAAGATGGCATCCTGGCCAGCCAACTTGTTCCTGCTCCTCCTCTGCCTTGTACTGCTAGCAGAAGTGGCAACCCCCCAAACAGCACCGTCGCCATCGGTCGACTCCGCCGACAGGCGGCCGCGAACAGGGTGCAAGTCCAAGTGCGGCAACGTGAACATCACCTACCCCTTCGGCATCGACTCCGGCTGCTTCCGTCCGGGCTTCGAGATCAACTGCACCAGCGACGGCGCGCCCTACCTCGGCCTCGGCAGCAACATCGAGGTGGTGGACATACAGCTCCTCCAGGGCCTCGTCGTCGTTAACCACGATATCGCCCGAGACTGCTACTACCATAACGGAAGCCAGCCAAATAATTACGTGCCCTCGATAAATATTATCAGTCTCCCAAACTACAAGTTCTCCACGGAGCGGAACAGTTTCATGGCCATCGGCTGTGACACTGAGGGCTACATTTGGAGTGACAGGGTGAGCACCTTCTGGACAGGATGCTTGTCCTATTGCACCAACGCCAGCTTCGTACCCAATCACACATGCTCCGGCATCGGCTGCTGCACTGCGCCCATTCCCAAAGATCTCCGCAACTTTTCGCTGCTCGTCGAAAGCTTTTACAACCACTCCTATAGCATCTTCGCCCCCTGCAGTTACGCCTTCCTGGCCGACGTGGGCAAACTCGACTTTACCCTGTCTAGCTTCGCCGAATACACAAACAGGGAGAAGGCGCCGGTGACGCTGGATTGGGCCATCATGGGCCAGACCTGTGAGCAAGCAAACGGCACTGACGACTTTGCGTGTGTCTCTCCCAACAGCAACTGCTCGAACTCGATTAATGGTCCGGGATACCTCTGTAATTGTTCGCAAGGTTTCCAGGGCAACCCGTACCTCGATGATTCAAATGGATGCTCAGGTAACTTAAACCTATATATAAAATCCCCAAATTCTAACTTTTGTTTTGTGAATCAGCTCGATTGCATGCTTTAATATTTTCTCATCTGATCTCTTTGCAAAATCTGATCAGACATCGATGAGTGCAAAGCTGATACTTCGCCATGTGTCAAACGGTGCCAGAACAGAGAGGGGAGCTATTCTTGCTCATGCCCATGGTACATGTATGGAGATGGCCGAAGAGATGGAAGCGGATGCAGGTCCATACTAAGAATATTGTATCTGAGTTTAGGTAATCGCATGATGCTATACGTCCCCTACGTCCCATACTAAGAATGGGTTCGATGAAAACGTTCCCGTTCGGAAATCGCTACCAACCTTGGTAGCAGTATCTGTCAAACAACTAAATAACAGCGATAGTATTGTCATTTCTCAACGCTTCCACTCATGATGTGAGCGGCCGCGGTTAAATCCCACATAATCTTACTGCAAACGTGCATGCCTTCAAATATTTCTATGCAGAGCTCTGTCCACCAGTTTTATTTATCATTTATACAAGGAACCGTAATTGGTAATTTGTTTTTGAACATTGATGCAGGTGTTGGATTTAGTTTATTTTTCCTTATTGCGATTGGGTCATGGCTTTACTGGATTTACAAGAAGAGAAAGCTCGGAGAGCTGAAGCAGCACTTTTTTGAGAAGAACGGCGGTTCGTTGCGACCTGACATCAGACTCTTCTCCTCAGTGGAGCTTGAAGCCGCATCTGACAACTACCACCCGAGCCAAATCCTCGGCGAGGGCGGCGCCGGAACAGTCTATCGCGGCGTTCTTCCTAATCAAAATGTGATCGCAATAAAAAAAGCCAAGATAAGCGACGATGAAGCCGAGGTCCAACAGTTCATAAATGAAGTTGAGATTCTCTCTCGTATCAATCACCGGAATGTGGTGAAGCTCTTGGGGTGCTGCCTCGAGACTCAAGTCCCCATGCTCGTTTACGAGTTCGTGCCCAACGGCACGCTTGCCCACCACGTCCACGATGAAGGCCACAGAGCCTCTCTGCCCTTGGAAGCTCGTCTAAGGATCTCTTCGGAAGTAGCTGGAGCCTTGTCCTACCTCCACTCTGCGGCTTCTACTCCCGTCATCCACAGAGATATCAAGACCACCAACATACTCCTCGACCACAATTTAACTGCAAAAGTGTCCGATTTCGGAGCTTCCAGATTGGTTCCTCTAGATCAGAACGGATTGGTGTCGTTGGTTCGGGGCACCTTCGGCTACCTGGACCCGAAATATTTCCAAACAGGAGAGTTCACGGATAAAAGCGACGTTTATAGTTTCGGCGTGGTTTTGGTTGAGCTTTTGACAGGGAAGAAGGCTGTGGTTAAGATGCAAGCTGCTAAGAATTTATCCACACTTTTCATTGATTGCGTGAATTCTGGTCGACTTGTTGAAATATTGGAGGAACGCGTGGTCGATGAAGGAACTCCGGAGTTGCTGGAAGCAGTTGCGGAGCTCGCAATGAGATGCTTGAGCTTGAAGAGCAATGACCGACCATTGATGAGAGAAGTGGCTATGGAGCTGGAGGCATTGACAAGGTGGAGGATACATCCTTGGGGCAATGTTGATGTGGAAGAGGGAGACATCTTGCAGGCTAAAGTTGGATGCTCTTCTTCGCCGATTCTCCGTGATCTTGATAATTCATCCAAGGAAACCATGCATGGTGCCCTTCGAGATTATCAGATGAAGGAGAGAATGCATGTAGGTTATTATATTTTAAATTTTATTGTTCTCGAGCGGTGTTGGGAAATTTTAATAATGTAAAAGTACATATATCAATTTAATTATACATTATAATAAATTATTTATTGCTAATCAAATAAATCCAATTAGGGCATTACGTCTAAATTAAAACACTGTAATATATACAACGTCGAAGAGAATATATGTCCACATATTTACACGGATTCTTTTTAAATCCATATTTAATTTATTGTTTTATATATTATCAAAGTGTTTATAAACTTGTTTTGTGCATTACTAATGTAATCCCTTGTAACTACGGTAATTTATCAAAGAATGTACCTTAAGTTTAGAATTGTCAAAACACAGTTCCATATTTTTATATTTATCAAAGGGCGTACCTCATTCACTTTTTATCCCTCTCGTCAAATGAAGATTTAATGCTCAAATATTGCATGCATCCGAGCCACAACTGGAAATTCTGAACCATCCAAACGTGGTGCTGAAAATTCAAATCTCAGGACCACTGTGTTCCTGGTAATATAATTCCTAGCACCACCTTTTGTCTCGATTAACTTGAAATTGTACGCGGTGTTGAGAATTTAAATTCCAGTACCACTATGTTCCTGAGAATATAATTCCCAGTACCACCTTTTTTTCGATCAACTTGATATTATATGGTGATGAGATTTTAAATCTCATGACCACTGTGTTCCTGAGAATATAATTTCTAACACTACTTTTTCGATTTGAAATTGAGCGTGTTGGTCTCGCCCAGTCACGATTGACCAGGACTCGAGTTTGGCTCGAGTGATGTTTTGATGTGTTTTGATGTTTCGACAAAAACATATGACAATATAATTGTCATGGAAAGTCCAAGTCGGACACTTGGCAATGTAAAGTCCAACATGGGTTGACAAGGAAAGTCCAAGTATGGTCTTGGCATGGAAAGTCCAACATGGGTTGGCAAGGGAAAGTCCAAGCTTGAGTCTTGGCATTTGAGAAGTCCAAGGATTTGATATTGGCGGCGTAAAGTCCAAGCGGGAGTCTTGGCAGCATAAGTCTAATGGTTGGCGGCGTAAAGTCCAAGCGGGAGTCTTGGCAGCATAAGTCCAATGGTTGGCGGCGTAAAGTCCAAGCGGAGTCTTGGCGGCGTAAGTCCAATGGTTGGCGGCGTAAAGTCCAAGCGGAGTCTTGGCGGCGTAAGTCCAATATGCCTTGGCGGTGTAGACACCGTTAGCATGACATAGCCGACGGAAGCACCTGAAGGCTAGCGCGATGGATGAACAAGTCATGGATGACTTGGAGGGATCCGAGAGGCGTGAGGCTGATGGAGGTGACTAGAAGGCTTAGGTCTAGGCTAAGGGTGGTCTAGCAAGTATGGGGGAACCATATTTGAGTTAAAACCTCATGGTTGAGGTGTGCCAGTCGACTGGTGTCATGTGGCAGTCGACTGGACCGAGTCAACTAGGGTTTGATCGGGTTAGCCTAGCGATCATTGCCATAGGTCGATCGATTGATGCTCGAGCAATGATATCCGATCGATCGGTGGTGCTTGAGAATCGCCACGAGAATCGGAGTCGAGACTGACTGGGGTCGAGTGAGGACTCCATCACGATCGTGATGGTAGTTCCAGTTGGACTTATCCAACGTGGAACTAGCCGTTGTCTCACGACAACAAGGGCATCACGATCGATGGTCTCGATCGATCCGATCGATAGACTTTTTCCAAAGACAGTTGAAGCTATATGGAGCTATTGATGGAGGAAAAAGGAACAGGTTCTTGATGTATATAGGGGGGATTTGTTGGTGAAAATCAGGTCTCAAAGTGCAAGCAAGCAACCAAGCATTCAAGCAATCAAAACAAGTGTTGTAAAGTCTTTTCTTTACTTGTATTTCATATTTACATTGTATATTGCTTGTATTTCATTCTTACTGTTGTAAGATTTATTGTAAGGGGTTTCTCCGCCTTCGACTTGTGTCGAGAAGGAGTGTTTATCATTAGTGAGTGCGTGTGCATCACTAGGGCTCTTTAGAGCTCGATCCGTGGAGTAGGAACCGTGCGGTTCCGAACCACGTTATATCATTGTGTTAGCTTGTTGTCTATTTCGTTATCGCTTTTATTATTTCTATTTCCGCTGCACACTAACGAAATTGTAGACACAAACGCGATCGAATTTCATCGACGCTATTCACCCCCCCTCTAGCCGTTCCAAGGGTCCTAACAGAACGTGTTCCTGGAAATTTAAATCCCAGAACCACTATGTTCTTGGGATTTAAATTCCATGACCACTGTATTCTTGAGAATATAATTTCCATCACCATCTTTTTTCTCACCCAACTTGAATTTATACGTGGCACGCGGCCAAACTAGGAGGTAGGAGGATCATAACCAAGTTTCCTCGATATATCAATAATTCATACTGTAAGATCTTTCAATTCATGTCAAGATTTTGGAATTTGGATTCCTCTAGGTCCATCAATGAGTTTCGATCAAAATCTATTGATAATCCTATTCACCTCTTATTCGATCCAATCCAAATCCATTAGATTTAGAAGTGCCCCTCTTTATATCCATGCCTAAAATTTCTGATATTTAAGATTTTATTAGGTATCCAATATATTATAAAATCAAATGATATAAATCAGAATCATGAAAAGATAATACTGAAAATTATATTCTCAGGAACATAGTGGTAATGAGATTTGAATTCGTAGTACTATGTTTAGATGGTTTGAAATTTTCAATTGTGGCTCGGATGCATGTAATATCTTAGCATTAAATCCACGTTTGGTGAGAGGGATAAAAAGGGAATGAGATGCGACTTTTGGTAAATATGAAATCATGGAACTGTGTTTGGACAATTCTAAATTTGAGGTGCACCCTTTTATAAATTATCGTAACTTATAACTATTAATCTAATGTTTTCAATTTTCAATTTTCTAATATAAGCTAATTAATAACTCTACACTAATTAAGGATGATATTTGAAACAAGAAATGAAAAAAGCAAAGTGCATTATTTGAAGACCGAAGCGTAGAGGAGATGAAGAGGATAAGAGAAGAGATCATTTAACAAATTGCGATCGAGAGGATGCATGAATGACGATTTAAAACAAGAGTGAGAGTTAAAAAGTTTTGATGTGCATGTATATATATAGAGACGTAGTTAATTAGAGATTCCTTTAACCATAATTAAGGGATGAATGATCTTTAATTTCTGTAATTAAGCTTGGTGAAATTTGACTGATTTAGCACTGAATCAATATATATAATCACTTATTCCATCGATGCAAAAGCCGAACCCAAGGATAAGAACAAAATCCTAGTTAGTAGATAGATTTAGAAAAACTAGAACGTCCATTTAATTTGTTCCTTGGGAAATTTGTAATGTGGATTACATTTGAGATTGATGGTGACATTAACAAATTAACAACATCATGCATAAATTAAAATGGCAGAGCTTGATATATATATTCCACTCATTGACCAAATATTTCGTTCTCAAAAACACCAAATGCAGTGTTCAAAGCAAACGAAATGAAAAAAAAAATGGAGAATTTAAACCATTGCGAGTCATCGTTGATCACAGAACAGAAGTCGAGTGGAAAAATACATCATCTGTTTTCCTAACGGTCAGATTGAAAAGCAGTTGAATTTTATTAATTAGCATGCATTTTAATTTATTACCCTCTTACAGTTGTCATTCGATCGGTTTGTATAAATTAATTATATTTATATGAAATATATAGAACCCAGAAAAATTAGCATTCTAAGCAAGTATATAATTAAAATTATTACAGTTGACTTGAGCAATAGTTTGATTGACTAGACCCATTCTAAATTTCGTTATCTATTAATTCATTGTCGGAGATGGCTAAGTGAGCTGGGACTTAATTTCTTCAACGCACTGATCGCTTAATGGATTGCGGATGTGCAAATAAATTTCTCTTCTCGACAAGTGGATCGTGGATTTACGGACATACCTTTTTTAGCTGATAGATTTCTCTTTTGAGTGGATAAATTTTTCTTTCAGATGAACGCAGATGACAAAACTTCTCTCTTGAGCGGACATACTTTTTCTCCGCGGAGATGACTCGATGGTAAAAATAAAGTGATGCTTGTCGAAAATGCATAGATTTGAAATCGGATGAGGAATTTAAAATTCCTTTTGATTTCAGATGAATTCTTTTATGCTCTTGCCATCGATTCGAAAGACTGTGTTCAACCCATAATTTATTCTCCCTTTTGCCGATAATCGTGGACGGATTCTCACCATTTGCCCAGGACATACTTTCTCGTTAATTAGACAGGTGGAGCCACGATTGTCCTATTAGGTGTAGGAATTGATTTATATTTGTAGATAGGAAAAATGAGTTATGAGAGAAGATGTCCTCTACTCAAATTAGAATATGAGATAGAAAAAATAAAAAAATAAAAAAATAAAAAAAAAACAAGCAAGATAACAATGATGAAATTTTTTACCAATTCTTCTTCCTCTATACAATTTTAATACTGCCCTGAAGAAAAATTTGACAATTGTCACGTTTTCTTTTTGGACATGAGCATTTCAGTCATTAATCATTTTTAATGATTTTAATAACATAAGTGTTATAATCATCGGGATATCTATTCAGAAAAAATACCGTAATCAGTGCAACTGTCAAAATAATGAGTTTGACTGAGCTAAAATGGATCCAAATTACTGAGCTTGGGTCCATGCGAATCAACATTGATTGGGTTCATGCTTTCAAACTCTTCTCCATGAAAGAGTTTGTGTTGAGGAATAATTCAATATTAATGGTCGATAAGTTGGCAATTAATGAATTGACTAGTTAATAATTAGCGGTGATAATGGAGATAATTAGTCGTTCTAAAAAGTTAGATGTTGTTACAATAGTTAGAATTTGGCTGAAAGTATGAAGTTTTAAACTTAATTAGAGATGGTTTAAATGGATAGTCTCGGAGGTTTTTCAAAAGGAGTTGATGATTTGATGATGAGAGAAAATACTAGAGTATCAACCTTTTCAGAATATAAAAATATCTTCTTTTTAATAGGTGTCATGGGAAGCAAAATGACTCATTGTGAATGATTGTCTTGCAAACTGTCACTGATTAAAGTTGCCATTGGAATATCCACTTAAAGTACCACTAGTTTAAAATTTGATGTTTCCATCCAAATATTGACTAATATAACCACATTTATTTAGACATATTTCTGGACCTATGGTGTTCGGCTTATAATTGGAGAACAATCTTGTTATCCATTCTGCAAACGGTTGGAACTATCACTCTTATTATCCATTCAAAATTTATTATGAGAACTTAATAATGAAAGTCTTCTCAATAACTACGTTGCAACACTAGAAGGATAACAAGAGAGTGTGACTGATATAAGAAAAGAGGTTATTTTGATGAACAAGAGAACGAGATAATTTGTTATTGCATAGCTATAATTCACAGGCTTTTCATTATTTAATTTAATTCTCTTAACAAGTTCTATATGAAAAATAAGTTTGTTCTGCAATCATATATAAGTCGAAGATTACAATCCTGAAGAATGTCTAAATAGATATTGTCATATTAGTCAACACTTGAGTGGAAGCATCGAGTTTCAAATTTAACTTGAAATGGTTTAGATAGTTCAAATATGCATGGAAACTTTAGTGAAAGCTAGCAACCCTTCATAAGGAGTCCCTTTGCTTCCCTTCACAATACATATCCAAAAAAAAAAATCATCTTCTTAAAAGACTAATCTCCAATGTCTCTGGTCATCGTCAAGACCATCAACTCGATCCTTCAAAGCCTCTAGGAAACGGAGTCAGTGTCTAGAGAATTGGATAGGGACTTTGCTTGCTTGGCTGAGGCTGTTGGCAATGGCATGAGGAATGATGAGTTGTCTACACCTCTTTCTCTTGAGGGCTTCAAAAGAAGTTGATGGCTTTAATGATGAGTGGAGATATTGAAGTATCTTTCTTTTCAAAAGGTGAAATTATCTTCTGTTGGATATATATGTGCCATCGTGGAAAGCAAAATGACTTCTTATGAAGGACTGTTTTACAAAGTGCCACTAAAACTTTTGTTGGAATATCATTTAAATCACCTCTAGTTAAGTTTGGAATTTCATGCTTTCAAACAATTATGACAATATTTATTTAGACATCCTTCGGGACGTGTGGTTTTCGGCTTATGATTATAGAATACTTTTATTATCCATCTAGAACTTATTCAGAGAACTTAATAATAAAAGTCCTTTCAGTAACTATGTTGCAACACGCCAACACCAGAAGAGGAGATGATAAAGAAGAAGACAACTTGTTGACTAAAGTCGGAAGCTTTTCTTCGTCAAATATATCGCGACCGAAATAATAGCATTGCGGTAAAAGTATCCAAATATTATTAAAAAACTAATAATATAGAATAAAAGGACAGTTTGACGCATGACTCTCGCCCATATAAAATTTGGAAGAAGTATCTATTATGCATAGTATTATTCTACTTTTGTAAAAAATTATTTTCTTAATTTGACTAAGTGATCATACGATAATAATTTTATGGTTACCTAACACTTTTCTTATATACAGAGAGAGATAATTAATTCGTCGAGCGTCGTTTCACTGTCCGACTATGTGCGATGAGAAAATGCACAGTAATTGTGCATCGAAGCCGTTGATCTTGCTGACGGAAGGCCGGATTTCGATCAGGATTCGATCGGAATTCGGCCGGCACTGGAAGATTCCGATCGAATCGCGGCCGAAAACGACCACGAATGCGGCCGTCAGTAGGCGCGCCAC
This sequence comes from Wurfbainia villosa, assembly GCA_025175895.1. NCBI lineage: Eukaryota > Viridiplantae > Streptophyta > Magnoliopsida > Zingiberales > Zingiberaceae > Wurfbainia > Wurfbainia villosa. Next base: position 1,077,659 of record JAKLTH010000280.1, read on the forward strand.
TAGCAGCCGCAATCATGACCGTGATTCGACCGATATCGGAATCCGGACGGATTGCGATCGGCACGGCGGTGAATCGACGCTCACAGTCGTGAATTCTCGTGCGAAAGAAACACTGTGCATTCCTTGTTACTGTGCAATTGATCCGCATTATAATCTAACCTCTAAATCCGTCGAGGACGCCATCGTCTTCTGACCAATCGAATCGCGGTTAGATTTCAATCGGATTGACTAGAATTCGATCGAATTGTGGTTGTTAATGTCGCGGCCACTGGCGATCGCAATCGCGATCGATTCTAGCTAAAATTTGATCACAGTTCAATCGACATCGGAGTTCGATTGGATGACGGCCAAATTCCAACCGCGATCTAGAAGAAAATGTGTATCATATTTAGAGATGTATTTTCTTTAACATGCATATGTATAGACGATATGTTGATATCAAAACAAATAATGAACATTTTGTTCATTTACACGTGATATTCATCCTTTTTGAAAATCATGATTTAATAATTTCAAGAAAGAAAACGTAATTAATGAAAAAATAGAGTGTTTAAGAGCTAAAATTGGCCAAAGAAAAATAACCCTATAATCATACATATCTAATAAAATATTTATTTTTTCAGATAAAATAGAAGATACAAAACAATTAAGAGCCTTTGACTTTTAAATTATGCTAGCTAGACCATATCTAGAAGAAATAGAGAAAATAAGTGAAAATTTATATAATAAAACTTCAGCTAAAAACCAAAAATATTTCAACCAATAGGACAATGATTATTTAATAATCGAATGTGATAGATGTGAAATAGGATAAGATCCTATATAGAAAATCCACAAAATACAATTCTAAATCCTTAGAATCCCTTTATAGGTATTTTTCTAAAAAATATAAAGAAAAAGGACATCTAATCTCTCCAGAATATGAAATTTTAGTAGTTATATATTGCCTAGATGTATTTCAATTATTCATATATGATAAAAAAAATTACAATAAAAATAGATTATGAGGCTATTATAAAGTTTGTGGATATTATAATAAATAAAGAATGAAAATAAATAACACACTGGTTGACACTCTCTTTGTGTTATTGGCATGATGAAAAAATCAAAAGATTTCAAGCCCACATTCAAGATACTCAGAGATTAATGACTTTTAGCAACGTAGAGATCACGCAATATAACAAACCATAAGAACAATTCATTATGACATCAGACATTATCTATACCACGTAGAAAATTATCTTGTCCACAATATATGAAATATTCCCACCATGCCTAAGATTACCACACAAAAGATTACAATAAGAACAGTTCATTATGACATCAGACAATTATCTTCTCAAAGATTGAGCTGCGACTGATCAATGTGCATCGTGTGTAACTCAATCTCAACTTTCTGATCGTGCAGAATTAATGTACAGTAATTGAGAATGCACAGTATTTTTTCTCTCACAATTTCTGATCAAAAATTTCACCGTTGACCACCATCCATACTATAACCAACCCCCGAACCCAATCGGGCATTTACATCGTCCGATCACGATTGAATTTCGATTGAAATTTGATTGAATCAGATCCGATTGTGATCGTGATTCGATCGATTTTAAGTCGGATCACGATCGGAATCCAATAGTTAGGCAACATAAATTAATAAAGTAAATATAAATTATTGTGTAGTTAAATATGAAAATATAAAAAAATAGATATTATAATTGAATTACAATTTTATAGTTTTCATTTAGGGTCTGATTTATAATACTCTTTTTATCCTACATTAATTTACTTTTAATTATTATATTGTAACTCTAAACTATGGAAATAAATCTTTAGAATATAAATGATGTCACGAATTATATAAACTTCTCGCTAATAATATATAATGATATATTTCATTATCGAACAACATAATATCATATTTCTAATCAAAGGATTAGCTAGCTCCAGTAAAAATAGGTTTTAATCTTCTTTGCGAAACATTTTATTTATAATTATTTTTAAAATTTAAATATTTACATCTCAACTCTTATATTATTACTTTATATCGATCGTCTTCTTCTTGCTGGTTAATTAAACTTTATGCTAACATATGACTTTTAAGGAATGTACGATATAAACGAATTGCACAACTAGCATCATCGTATAAATTAATAAATTGCGCAAATTGAAATATATTTTATTAATTGAATATTATTTTAATTTCCTTTTCAAAGAACTTTTAAAATTATCAAGGTCTGAGACCCATCTCTTCGATCAGGAGAGCAGGCTCATGCAATCTCTAATTATGAGATATACGTACGAAAGCTCTAAGTTTTCTTGAACCTAATTAACTCGCCAGTTATGTTCAATTTTTTGTTATGATTATTCAAATACAAAACCAGTGAACTCTCAAATATAATGTTATTTTATGTATGTAGATCGACAATATTAATTGACATGTGACCATTAAAGTTTTTAAAGTAAAATATCTTAATGGTCGGTAAAAAAAAATTTAAACATCATCTCACATTTTCTCATATATATAACTATATAATTATCCAAATTGTGTTTTAGAAAGACCAGTTTGCAATCGTTAAGAAAACTGAAAACAAAGAGAGAATTTAAAAGATGAAATAACTAGCTGAGTAAGATGCCAAACTAATTGTTAAATAATATTTTGATTGAGTTTATATGATTTATTCTTTGTTGATTTAGTCTTTCTGGCTTAATTCATTTTGACGTAATCTCTTGTATTTGTTCCCTCTTGATCTAGTCTCTTTGACTTAATTAATATTTGATGTAACCTCTTGTATTGACTAAGTCTACGTATGTAGACGTAGTAGAGCCTATTTAGGGACTGGACCCTGCAACTACTAGGTGAATTGATACAACAACAGAACCCACGGATAAGACCAAATTTAATTACCATTGTATAGTGGTTTAGAATTAAAACTCAACTCCCACGGCTCTTGGAAAATTTTAAATTTGTGATGTTTATTAGAGTTGATCAGATTAGTGGTGACAAAAACAAACTACATGCATGATGACTGATGAGGTATCATTGACGGGGCCACCAAATTTATCATTTTAGAAAAAAAAAAATTAAGTGGATAATTTAAACCATATATGTTTATAGCGAATCAACGTTGACCGAGCAAAAGCGAGGAGGAGGAAAAATACATCTAACTGTCCACAAATCATGATATTGATAGACAGAAAAAAAAAACCAACTGTCGTCCCCGATCGTTCGTACAAATTATATTTATATTAAATATATAGAGAGAAAAGAAATTCGCTTTCGAAGCAAGTATATGCAGTATAGTTGACGCGGAAGTTGACTGACTAGGTCAACTCTAAATGTTCATCCATATATTTAACGATTAAATAAATTTATCGTGCGATATATCCCCCAACTGTGGAGGTGGAGGAGCTGCTAATCCAGTTAATCGACAAATGAAGATGGCATCCTGGCCAGCCAACTTGTTCCTGCTCCTCCTCTGCCTTGTACTGCTAGCACAAGTGGCAACCCCCCAAACAGCACCGCCGCCATCGGTCGACTCCGCCGACAGGCGGCCGCAAACAGGGTGCAAGTCCAAGTGCGGCAACGTGAACATCACCTACCCCTTCGGCATCGACAACGGCTGCTCCCGTCCGGGCTTCGAGATCAACTGCAACAGCGACGGCAAGCCCTACCTCGGCCACCGCAGCAACATCGAGGTGGTGGACATCCAGCTCCTCCAGGGCCTCGTCGTCGTTAACCACGATATCGCCCGAGACTGTTACTACCAGAACGGAAGCCAGTCATATCATAACGTGCCTTCGATAAATATTATCGATCTCCCAAACTACAAGTTCTCCACGGAGCGGAACAGTTTCGTGGCCATCGGCTGTGACACTGAGGGTTACATTTGGAGTCACAGGGTGAGCACTTTCTGGACAGGATGCTTGTCCTATTGCACCGATGCCAGCTTCGTACCCAATCACACATGCTCCGGCATCGGCTGCTGCACTGCGCCCATTCCCAAAGATCTCCGCAACTTTTCGCTGGTCGTCTACAGCTTTTACAACCACTCCGACAGCATCTTCGCCCCCTGCAGCTACGCCTTCCTGGCCGACGTGGGCAAACTCGACTTTACCCTGTCTAGCTTCACCGAATACACGAACAGGGAGAAGGCGCCAGTGACGCTGGATTGGGTCATCACGAACCAGACCTGTGAGCAAGCAAACGGCACTGACGACTTTGCGTGTGTCTCTCCCAATAGCAACTGCTCGAACTCGATTAATGGTCCGGGATACCTCTGTAGTTGTTCGCAAGGTTTCCAGGGCAACCCGTACCTCGATGATTCAAATGGATGCTCAGGTAACTTAAACCTATATATAAAATCCCCAAATTCTAACTTTTGTTTTGTGAATCAGCTCGATTGCATGTTTTAATATTTTCTCATCTGATCTCTTCGCAAAATCTGATCAGACATCGATGAGTGCACAGCTGATACCTCGCCATGTGTCAAACGGTGCCAGAACAGAGAGGGGAGCTATTCTTGCTCATGCCCATGGTACATGTATGGAGATGGCCGAAGAGATGGAAGCGGATGCAGGTCCATACTAACAATATTGTATCTGAGTTTAGGTAATCGCATGTTGCTATACGTCCACTACGTAATTTCATCATTAATTACTTCAGATTTCCCGATCTCTTGCTCTTAAAACGTTCCCGTTCGGAAATCACTACCAACCTTGGTACTTGGTAGCAGTATCTGTCGTCAAACAACTAAACAACAGCGATAGTCTTGTCATTTCTTAACGCTTCCACTCATGATGTGAGCGGCCGGGATTAAATCCCACATAATCTTACTGCAAGCGTCCATGCCTTCAAATATTTCTATGCAGAGCTCTGTACGCCAGTTTTATTTATCATTTATATAAGGAACCGTAATTGGTAATTTGTTTTTGAACATTGATGCAGGTGTTGGATTTAGTTTATTTTTCCTTATTGCGATTGGGTCATGGCTTTACTGGATTTACAAGAAGAGAGAGCTCGGAGAGCTGAAGCAGCACTTTTTTGAGAAGAACGGCGGTTCGTTGCGACCTGACATCAGACTCTTCTCCTCAGTGGAGCTTGAAGCCGCATCTGACAACTACCACCCGAGCCAAATCATCGGCGAGGGCGGCGCCGGAACAGTCTATCGCGGCGTTCTTCCTAATCAAAATGTGATCGCAATAAAAAAAGCCAAGATAAGCGACGATGAAGCCGAGGTCCAACAGTTCATAAATGAAGTTGAGGTTCTCTCCCGTATCAATCACCGGAATGTGGTGAAGCTCTTGGGGTGCTGCCTCGAGACTCAAGTCCCCATGCTCGTTTACGAGTTCGTGCCCAACGGCACGCTCGCCCACCACGTCCACGGTGAAGGCCGTAGAGGTTCTCTGTCCTTGGAAGCTCGTCTAAGGATCTCTTCGGAAGTAGCTGGAGCCTTGTCCTACCTCCACTCTGCGGCTTCTACTCCCGTCATCCACAGAGATGTCAAGACCACCAACATACTCCTCGACCACAATTTAACTGCAAAAGTTTCTGATTTCGGAGCTTCCAGATTGGTTCCTCTAGATCAGAACGGATTGGTGTCGTTGGTTCGGGGCACCTTCGGCTACCTGGACCCGGAATATTTCCAAACAGGAGAGTTCACGGATAAAAGCGACGTCTATAGTTTCGGCGTGGTTTTGATTGAGCTTTTGACAGGGAAGAAGGCTGTGGTTAAGATGCATGCTGCTAAGAATTTATCCACACTTTTCATTGATTTCTTGAATTCTGGTCGACTTGTAGAAATATTGGAGGAACGCGTGGTCGATGAAGGATCTCCGGAGTTGCTCGAAGCAGCTGCGGAGCTCGCAATGAGTTGCTTGAGCTTGAAGAGCAATGACCGACCATTGATGAGAGAAGTTACTATGGAGCTGGAGGCATTGACAAGATGGAGGATGCATCCTTGGGGCAATGTTGATGTGGAAGAGGGGGACTGCTTGCTGGCTAAAGTTGGCAGCTCTTCTCCACCGATTCTCCGTGATTATGACAATTCATCCATGGAACCCATGGCGGCCTTCGAGATTATCAGATGAGGGAGAGAATGTTGCATACTCGTCCATCACGTCCACACTCAATGTTAGTAATTGTAGGAGCGAAGGTCCGATGATCAGCTTGACGGTAAAATTTTTCGAAGACGTTTTTCCGCTCTATTGAGTATAAAAATATTCTCATTGATTTATATATGACTATAAGACCGACTAATAATAATGTGCTTAATTAGGAGGAATGTATCAATTTTTTTTTACTATAATATTAGTAATTGTAAGTTATTATATTTTGAATTTTATTGGTCGTGGTGTTGGGAAATTTTAATAATGTAAAATGTACATATATTAATTTAATTATACATTGCAATAAATTATTTATTGCTAATCAAATAAATCCAATCAGGGCATTATATACGTCTAAATTAAAACACTATAATATGTACAACGAAGAGAATATATATATGTCCACATATATTTACACGGATTCTTTTTAAATCCATATTTAATTTATTGTTTTATATATTAACTAAGTGTATATAAACTTATTTTGTACATTATTAACGTAATCCCTTAATTATATCTAATCTAGTGTTTTCAATTTTCAATTTTCTAAATATAAGCTAATAACTCTACACTAATTAAGGATGCATGATATTTGAAACCAGATATGAAAAAAGCAAATTAAAATGCATTATTTGAAGACCGAAGTGAAGAGGAGGCGACGATGTATATATAAGAGAAAAGAAGCAAAGAACACATTTAACAAATTGAGATTGATGAAATGAATGATGGTTTAAAACAAGAGTGAGATTTAATAAGTTTTGATGTGCATATATATAGAGATGTATTTAGAGCTTCCTTAACCATATATAAGGGATGAATGATCTTTAATTTCTGTAAGCTTGGCAAAATTTGACTGATTTAGGGACTGAATCAATATAATTACTTATTCCATGCATCGATGCAAAAGCCGAACCCAAGAATAAGAACAAAATCCTAGTAGAGAGGTTTAGAAAAATTAGAACGTCCATTTGTTCCTTGGAAAATTTGTAATGTGGATTACAGTTGAGATTGATGGTGACATTAACAAATTAACAACATCATGCATAAAGACAATAGAGGCTGATTCCACTGATTGACCAAATGTTTCATTCTCAAAAACACCAAATGCACTGTTCAAAGAAAACGAAAGAAAAAAATGGAGAGTTTAAACCATTGCGAGTCATGCTTCAAAAGAAGTTGATGATCACTTTTATGATGGGTGAACACATTGGAATATTGTTTCTAGAAGGCAAGAATATCTTTTCTTGGATGAGTGCCATCGAGGGAAGCAAGGGAACTCCTTATGAAGGGCTATCCTACAAACTGCCATTAAATTAAGTTCCTATTAAACTATCCTTTTAAGCTAGTTAAGTTTGAAAGTCTACGATTCCATCCAAATATTAACGGATGTGGCAACATCTATTTAGACATCCTTCAGGACGTGGTCTTTGGCTTATGATTACGTAATAATCTTATTATTCATCCTAAGCTTATTATAAGAACTCGGTAATGAAATAGATAATAAAATTATTTTCCAATCATAAATCGAAAATCATATATCCGGCAGGTGTTGTCACATTGATCAATATTTGGATGGAGGCATGGAGTTTCAAACTTAATTAGAAGTGTTTAAATGGATAGTTTAATGGAACTTTTGTGACGGTTTGTAAGACAACCATTAATAAATAGCTCTTCACTTCCCTCAATGGTACTCATATAAGAGAAGATATTTTCATCTTATGGAAACACTGATACTCTAGTGATACTATTGGAATTGACCTTGGATTTTCTAGAAGGATCTCTTCTAAATCTCATCAGTATTTCCTAAGTTGGGTCATAAATTTCCTAAGTCTCCCAAGTCAGATCACAACGTTTCGAGTGACTCGTCCGCTTCACAACTTTCCTGAATCAGATAGTTACTCTCCCTCCCGAGTGCCGAGTTCCTGCAAGGCAAGTCATGACTAGCTCTCGAGTGTCGAGTTCCAGGCCGAGTCACGGCTAGCTCTCGAGTGTCGAGTTCCAGGCCGAGTCACGGCTAGCTCCTGAGTATCAAGTTCCTAGTTGAGTCGTAGCTAGCTCTGAATGCAAAGTTCCTTGTCGAGTCGCGAAGCTTCCCGAGCTGCATAACTCCTCATTTGTAGCTTCCCGCGTCGCCCAAGCATGCGGCTTCCTACCTCATCCGAGCGCTCGAATGTGGCCGAATTGCAGATCTCTCGCCCGATTCAAAGACTTTCCTAAGTGTCGAGCGATTTCTTCTTGAGTACATCATAACTTCTTTCCAAGCGCCCGTGGCATCCAAGCCGATTGTGCATCTTGAATGTCGAGCAGTCCTTCCCGAGTCCATCTCTTCCAAGTCGTCAGTTCTTCCCGAGTCAGTAGCTCCCCTCGAGTCGATGATTCTTCTCAAGTTATAGGTCCTTCAAAGTGTTATCACTCGCTTCTCAAGCACAAACTTTTCGAGTGTTTATCGGCACTACTTGCTCGACCTATATGACATATAATAGTCATAAATATATTGGTTGCATCCATATTTGGCAAAGATGGAATATGTAAGAACATATGAGCTTCCATACCGTTTTTGTCTCCTAACAGCTTAACAAAGGAGAAGAAGCAGATAAGATTGGTCGCGCGGAGTAATCAGGGATTCAGTATAAAGGCCAATAGAGACTTCTGAAAGGGGGCTGACATCTTCTTCTTCCCTAAACATTATCTCATGGGAAGGTAGCCCAAGGAAGGTTGCTTCTAGGGTTTTTTCTCTCACACATATTTTCGACTACACAGGAGATAACTCTTCTCATCTTCTTTTTCTTCTACATTACTTTTACTATATTTAATATATATTTTCTTTCATCAATGTCCTGTCTAACTTAAGCATCAGAGGATCGTCGTCGGAATCTCGATGACACCTTTTGACGAGTGTTAATTTTGATAGAATTTACTGCTGCAACCGTGAAGAATCCATCATTCTTCGATGCTTATGCGAAAGGGACTAAAAAACGACTGCATCATCTATATCTTCACTCATCATCAAAGTCATGAACTTCTTTTGAAGCCTCTGAAAGACAGAGCAGTGTTTATAGGATTGAATGGAGGCTTTGCCTTCTTTGTTGAGGCCACTGGCAACGACACGAGTGCGATAAATTTTTCATGTTCTGCACCTCCATCTCCCAAAGGCTTCAAAAGGAGTTAATGACATTGACAATAAGTGGAGATACTAGAGTATCAGTCTTTTCAAGAGGTGAAGATGTTAACTACCACTAGGGAAGCAAAGAGACTTGTTATAAATGACTTCTAATAAACTGTTACTAAAGTTCCCATTGGACTATCCATTTAAACCACTCCATCCTTCCATCTAAATATTGATTAATGTGGCAACATATGTTTAGACATCGTTTAGGGCATGTAGTGTTCGATGTATAATTGAAGAATAATTTTATTATTCATCTAGAGCTTATTATGAAAACTCAATAAAGAAATTCCTCTCAATAACTATGTTGCAATATTAGAATAAGACATGGCAAAAGAGAAGACTTTTGTAGTAAAGGACATGGTAGAAGTAGGGGAAGAGATCATTTTGATGGACAAAATAGACTGTTTGTTGTAGCATAGCTATTGAGAGGGCTTTTATTATCAAGTTCTCCTAACAAGTTCTAGATGAATAATACGATTGTTCTGCAATTTTAAATTGAAGACTATGTCTTCAAGGATGTTTAAACATATATTATCAGCTTGATCAATATTTGGATGGGAGCATGGAGTTTCAAACTCAATTAGAAGTGTGTAAATTGATAGTTCAATCTTTTGTGACAGTTTGTAAGATAGCCCTTTTTTTTATAACTAATTTCTTTTTTTTCCTTGATGATACTTATCCAAGAGAAGATATTTTCACCTTTTGAAATGGTAGATACTCTAGTATCTCCAACCATTGTCAAAGTGGTCCTATAATATTCATTTTTCACTGGTAAAATGGGCAAGACACTACCACCTTCATTAATTTCGTCGTCTCCCCTACCTATTGCTATGCATTTGACAAATTTGACATACTTTAATCAAATATGTGACATCTCTATTTAAAGTAGGTCAAAAGTAATAAGTCAACACTCGACCCCTCATATGATTTCCATAACACCCCTCATGTATCTTCCTGAGAATTCCCTTAATTTGCTTCTTCAAATCTCAAATACCACACCAATGATATCCCAATAGACTTCTTAAAAAGAATTATTTATGAAATATGCTTCAAATTCGCTCATCTAGTCGGGCCTCACCTCCTCCCTCTCGGCCCCTTGTATGGCTAGAGAGGTAGCTAGCTCAAAGTATAAAAAATCTTGAGAAGGCTATCCATCAATGAACTGAACCGACTAGGCGGGCCAGCTAATCTACTCCTCCATTTTCTTCCCTAAGTATTTGCTGGATTGCTATCTCCAAAACTGAGGTGTCATTTGCTCGCTGCCACATATTTCGCTATGGCGAAGGAGCTTTGGATATGTGAGGTAACCAACTGTGAATCATATTCGGACCTAAATGACTCTCACTTCTCATAATTCGTTGTTATCAATCTCCTCGACCTTACATTAATTATCATTGTTCGAGCACATGCTAACCCTACCCACTAATGTTTTATATGCATTCCTTTTTTATTCTTTGCCTTGGTGTATTAATTAAGTCGCTTTGATAACCTCCTCCTCTCCTTTTCGTGAGTAGTTTCCTTTCCCTTGTCTCCACGGGGATGACGCGATGGTAAAGACATAGTGTTGCTTGCAGAATAGACTGAGTTCGATGCTGGATAAGGGATCTAAAATCTCCCCTGGTTTCAAATGGACCCCTCCTTGCTCTGTCACCGTGTTAAGGGACTTTGTCTCCTCCGTAATTTATCTCTCTCTCACCAATATCTTGGGACAGGTGACAGAGGACTGCTAGTTAGACAAAATCCCAACTTTGCGGTGAGTAGTTTCCTTCCCTCTTCTTTGCCTTTATTAATTAAGTCGCTTTGATAACCTCCTCCTCTCCTTCTTTGCGTGAGTAGTTCCTTCCCTCTTCTTTGCCTATTCAAGAATGGCTTCGTAAGGACCACATACCTCTAACAAAGTAATCCCTACTTCTTCCATCCCTTTGTTGTTCTAGCTCCGTAGGCAAAGCTTTGTCCTTTGTCCTTTTTGCTCCCCGGACCCGGACACAACCCCACTAGCCTCCAATGAATCTTTGGTTCCTCTTCCTCACCCCATCACCGTTTGCCCATCTTCGGGCTCAAGCTCATAGAAGGATTCCTACCTTGTCATCGTCCCTCATAGTACTGTCTTCTGACGAGTCCTCAAAAGATATAATACCTCTCTCGTCTCATCCCATCGAACATTGTGATTCGGAGTGTTGCTCAAGCTTTTTTTCTATATTATTGAGAGAGTTTTATAGCTATTTTCATATGCATCACACTTCCACTATAGACTATTGGAGAGAATGGAAGTCATGCGGGGAGGAAGACAAGAGCCATTAATACTGCCTCCCTGCCTCCAACAGTTAAAGACCAAATTAACAACCCAAACTCATGTCCATCTTGTTATTCTGTTTGCTCGGACTAACAATTAATAAATAGCCGAGCTGGGGTCGCTTTGGAAACGGACTGGAGTCGATTCCGGATGAAAGGTCTAAAATCTCCTCTAGTGTCAGATGACCCCCTCTCTGCTTTGCCATCATGTCCAGGGACAAAGTCCCTCCGTGATTTACCCTCCCTCTCGCCGCAGCCCTGGGACGGATGACAGAAGGCTGCTAGTTGGACAGATTCCCAACTTTTTGGAATAAATAGCCTCCTTTATCTCAGAGTTGTTTGGTATTACCTGCTCTCACATTAATCTTAATTTTCTCCGCATATCTGTCTAAACCCCTTCTACTAACGACGTGTTCAAAGAACCTTGGCTGATAGGAATTCGCCAATCTAACAATCCTTAATTACCGATTTATTCAATGACCATTATGAGAGAGGTAAATCACGAATGACCCTATGAGTCTTGACATGGTAGCCAAGACTCATGAGGATCATCTGAATTCAAGAAAAGAGACTTTAGACTTCTTCCGAAATCGACTTTTGTCTTATCCGTAAATTCCGTCGTGCCTTAGCCACCACATCATTCCCGTGGAGACAACAACCTTCACTTCTCAATTACCTGAGAGGGAAAATCATCCTCTCAATGATCCTTTCAAGATGACTACTCTCACATTCTTTATTGTCTCACTTGCTTCATGTCAAACTCTTAGTCTTCTTCTTGCGCTTTAAATAACTCGTGATGAAGACGGTTGCCCCCCCCCCCTCTCCCCCCCCCCCCTCGACCCTCTATATTAACGATCTCTTATAATTGCACCATATCTTTAGGAGAGAGATGGATAAGAAATTTATATTGAAAAGTACATGGGCAAGGAGCCTCCCGATTGAGAATCGAACTTTAGACTTTTAAAATCCACTCCCATACTCCCATACATAGTCCGGATTTTAAAATTTGATCCTAAAACCCTGAGCGACATTCAAAAATTAAATCCTATTTTCATTATAAAATTTAAAAATTAAATCTTAATTAATGATAAAAAAATTTTGAACAGTGAGCGAAGCCCTCAACTGCCCTCCTTCAGATTCAATTTTGCTTCTATGCATTTACCAACTGAGCCGACCATTAGGACGCATCGTCCCTTTTGATTTTGACTTTTAAGGATCGGAACGTGTGATATAAACGATTTGAACAACTATCATCATCGTATAAATTAATAAATTGCACAAATTAAAAAATAATCTATATTTCATGACTTTTGTAATTTTTTCTATTTGTGTTTGATTCGATTTTAACTTGGTCAAATTAAATCAAATCTATTTGAGTCCGAATCCATATTCTCTTTATCTTATTCGATAGATTTAATTCGAACTCAATTTTACTTCAAAACAACATCTTCATGTTTGAAGATTCAATTCGTCCATTTGGATTTATTTATTTATTATAAAATTTAATATTTAACAAAAATTCTTTGGTATCTAGCAATTCTGCACCTAAGATTTTTAAAAACAGTATAGGATTATATTTCTGCACTCAAAAATATCTTTAAAAACAAAATAAAATAAAATAAAGTTTAAACATTATTCTATCTTGAAATACTCGAACATTACTCCATAAACTCCTAGAAGATCATTTATAATTTTTTGTGAGACTATCGATCGAAGTGCTTAGAATAAAATATCTCAATTAATGGTAATTAGTGAAGAACCTAAGCATTAGAGCATCTATAATCCATTCCATTATAACATTCTCCACCTCATTAAAAATCATTAGATCCATTGTCACATATTCTTTTTAATCCATATCTCTTTTAACATTAACATTGGTCCTACGATCTATTTAATTATCTTAAAATTATATCTTATTAAATATATATATTTTAAAATATTAAAATTATTATTTTTAATAATAAATTTACTTTTAAAAAATAATTAACTTTTTTATTTAATTTTTAATTTTAATTTTAATTTTTAATAAATATAATTTAAAAAAATATGTGAGGTGGGCCAGGGGTGACCCACCTCACATCCTCTTAAACGCGTTCAAATCATTGAAAGCGTTCAAGAGGAATTCAACGGGAGGGATGTTATGGTGTTTAACACAAAAGAGTGTTATAACACCTCTCTATTACAAATACCCTTATCCTGCGTTCTCACATAAAACTATATTGTGCTTTAATAATATCAGTTTGCAATTATTAAGAAAGCCGAGCTCAAAGAGAAAAAAAAATGGCACTAACGGAATGAATTATCAAATAAAAATTTGATAGAGTTTATAGGATTTATTATATTCCTTCTTGATTACTCTATCTATATGATTCAATTCATATTTAATGAATCTCTTCTATTAACTAGTTGATATATTATTAGCATATCCATTTAGTTGTCCATGGGCTCCTTGGAAAATTTGTCTGGTAAATTAGAGTTGAGGTTGATGGTCACAGAAACAAACACATGAATGGCAGTGGTCGATTCGCCTCGCAGACAAAAATATATATATCATTCTCAAGAATACCAAAAGCTTAGAAAAAAAACAAAAGGAAAGAAAAAAAGAAGAAGAAGAAGTGGAGAATCCAAACCATGTGACGTCGAACAATCAGTCGGCACAAAAATGAACACCACGAATCATCGGTGACTTTAGTAAGTCAAGCAGCAAAATACAGTGAATTTCAGTGTCATGCATACATTTCATTACCCTGTCAAAGATAGCATTTCAATCGGTCGTAGACCCCAGAAAAATTCGCGTTCGATGCAATTGTATGTAGTTTACAGTTGACCCGAAACTTGATTGACTAAGCCGAGTCCAAAATGTTTTTATATATTCATCCATATTTATCGACTAAACAAACTCACTCGATCGGGGAGGTTTGGGAGCTGCTAATCCAGTTCATCGACAAAAGAAGATGGCATCCTGGCCAGCGCACTTGTTTCTGCTCCACATCTGCCTTGTACTGCTAGCAGAAGCGGCAACCCCCCAGACTGCAACGCCGACGTCGGTCGACTCCGCCGACAGGTGGGCGCGACCAGGGTGCCAGTCCAAGTGCGGCAACGTGAGCATCCCCTACCCCTTCGGCATCGACTCCGGCTGCTTCCGTCCGGGCTTCGAGATCAACTGTACCAGCGACGGCACGCCCTACCTCGGCCTCGGCAGCAACATCGAGGTGGTGGACATCCAGCTCCTCCAGGGCCTCGTCGTCATTAACCACTATATCGCCCGAGACTGCGACTACCAGAGCGGAAGCCAGCCATACAATAATTATAACGTGCCCTGGATAAATATTATCGGCCTCCCAAACTACAAGTTCTCCACGGAGCGGAACAGTTTCGTGGCCATCGGCTGTGACGCCCTCGGCTACATTTGGAGTCACAGGGTGAGCACTTTCTGGACAGGATGCTTGTCCTATTGCACCGATGCCAGCTTCGTACCCAATCACACATGCTCCGGCATCGGCTGCTGCACTGCGCCCATTCCCAAAGATCTCCGCAACTTTTCGCTGGTCGTCTACAGCTTTTACAACCACTCCGACAGCATCTTCGCCCCCTGCAGCTACGCCTTCCTGGCCGACGTGGGCAAACTCGACTTTACCCTGTCTAGCTTCACCGAATACACGAACAGGGAGAAGGCGCCAGTGACGCTGGATTGGGTCATCACGAACCAGACCTGTGAGCAAGCAAACGGCACTGACGACTTTGCGTGTCTCTCCCCTAACAGCAACTGCTCGAACTCGATTAATGGTCCGGGATACCTCTGTAATTGTTCGCAAGGTTTCCAGGGCAACCCGTACCTCAATGATTCAAATGGATGCTCAGGTAACTTAAACCTATATATAAAATCCCCAAATTCTAACTTTTGTTTTGTGAATCAGTTCGATTGCATGCTTTAGCATTTTCCTAATCTGATCTCTTTGCAAAATCCGATCAGACATCGACGAGTGCTCAGCTGATGATTCGCCATGTGTCAAACGGTGCCAGAACAGAGAGGGGAGCTATTCTTGCTCATGCCCATGGTACATGTATGGAGATGGCCGAAGAGATGGAAGCGGATGCAGGTCCATACTAGGAATATTGTATCTGAGTTTAGGTAATCGCATGATGCTATACGTCCACTACGAACTTTCATCATTAATTTCTTCAGATTTCCCGATCTCTTGTTCGTAAAACAGATCGATGGGTCCGTTCGATTAAAACATTCCCGTTATGAAATCGCTACCAACCTTGGTAGCAGTATCTGTCGTCAAACAACTAAATAACAGCGATAGTCTTGTCATTTCTCAACGCTTCCACTCATGATGTGAGCGGCCGGGATTAAATTAAATCCCACATAATCTTACTGCAAGCGTGCATGCCTTTAAATATTTCTATGCAGATCGAGCTCTGTACACCAGTTTTATTTATCATTTATATGAGGAACCGTAATTGGAATTTGTTTTTGAACATCGATGCAGGTGTTGGATTGAGTTTATTTTTCCTCATTGCGATTGGGTCATGGCTGTACTGGATTTACAAGAAGAGAAAGCTCGGAGAGCTGAAGCAACACTTCTTTGAGAAGAACGGCGGTTCGTTGCGACCCGACATCAGACTCTTCTCCTCAGAGGAGCTTGGAGCCGCATCTGACAACTACCACCAGAGCCGAATCCTCGGCGAGGGCGGCGCCGGAACAGTCTATCGCGGCGTTCTTCCTGATCAAAATGTGATCGCAATCAAAAAGGCCAAGATAAGCGACGATGAAGCCGAGGTCCAACAGTTCATAAATGAAGTCGAGGTTCTCTCTCGTATCAATCACCGGAATGTGGTGAAGCTCTTGGGCTGCTGCCTCGAATCTCAAGTCCCCATGCTCGTTTACGAGTTCGTGCCCAATGGCACGCTCGCTCACCACGTCCACGGTGAAGGCCACAGAGGCTCTCTGTCCTTGGAAGCTCGTCTAAGGATATCTTCGGAAGTAGCTGGAGCCTTGTCCTACCTCCACTCTGCGGCTTCTACTCCCGTCATCCACAGAGATGTCAAGACCACCAACATACTCCTCGACCACAATTTAACGGCAAAAGTATCCGATTTCGGAGCTTCCAGATTGGTTCCTTTAGATCAGAACGGATTGGTGTCGTTGGTTCGGGGCACCTTCGGCTACCTGGACCCGGAATATTTCCAAACAGGAGAGTTCACGGATAAAAGCGACGTCTATAGTTTCGGCGTGGTTTTGGTTGAGCTTTTGACAGGGAAGAAGGCTGTGGTTAAGATGCAAGATGCTAAGAATTTATCCACACTTTTCATTGATTGCGTGAATTCTGGTCGACTTGTTGAAATATTGGAGGAACGCGTGGTCGATGAAGGAACTCCGGAGTTGCTCGAAGCAGTTGCGGAGCTCGCAATGAGATGCTTGAGCTTGAAGAGCAATGACCGACCATTGATGAGAGAAGTGACTATGGAGCTGGAGGCATTGACAAGATGGAGGATACATCCTTGGGGCAATGTTGATGTGGAAGAGGGAGACTGCTTGCTGGCTAAAGTTGGCAGCTCTTCTCCTCCGATTCTGCTCCGTGATTATGACAATTCATCCATGGAACCCATGGCGGCCTTCGAGATTATCAGATGAGGGAGAGAATGTTGCATACTCGTCCATCACGTCCACACTCAATGTTAGTAATTGTAGGAGTGAAGGTTCGATGATCAGCTTGACGGTAAAATTTTTCGAAGACGTTTTTCCGCTCTGTTGAGTATAAAAATATTCTCATTGATTTATATATGACTATAAGACCGACTAATAATAATGCTTAATTAGGAGGAATGTATCAATTTTTTTTACTATAATATTTGTAATTGTAAGTTATTATATTCTGAATTTTATTGGTCGTGGTGTTGGGAAATTTTAATAATGTAAAATGTACATATATTAATTTAATTATACATTACAATAAATTATTTATTGCTAATCAAATAAATCCAATCAGGGCATTACGTCTAAATTAAAACACTATAATATATACAACGAAGAGAATATATATATATATATATATATATGTCCACATATATTTACACGGATTCTTTTTAAATCCATATTTAATTTATTGTTTTATATATTAACTAAGTGTATATAAACTTGTTTTGTACATTATTAACGTAATCCCTTAATTATATCTAATCTAATGTTTTCAATTTTCAATTTTCTAAATATAAGCTAATAACTCTGCTCTAATTAAGGATGATATTTGAAACCAGATATGAAAAAAGCAAATTAAAGTGCATTATTTGAAGACCGAAGTGAAGAGGAAGAGAAAAGAAGCAAAGAACACATTTAACAAATTAAATTTCGATTGACGAGATGAATGATGATTTAAAACAAAAGTGAGATTTAAGAAGTTTTGATGTGCATATATATAGAGATGTATTTAGAGCATCCTTAACCATAAGGGATGAATGATCTTTAATTTCTGTAAGATTGGCAAAATTTGACTAATTTAGGGATTGAATCAATATAATTACTTATTCCATACATCGGTGCAAAAGCCGAACCCAAGAATAAGAACAAATCAAATCCTAGTAGAGAGGTTTAGAAAAATTAGAACGTCCATTTGTTCCTTGGAAAATTTGTAATGTGGATTACAGTTGAGATTGACGGCGACCTTAACAAATTAACAACATCATGCATAAAGACGACAGAGGTTGATTCCACTCATAATTGACCAAATATTTCATTCTCAAAAACACCAAATGCACTGTTCAAAGAAAACGAAAGAAAAATACATATATTGCGAGTCATCATTGACTGAACAAAACTCAAGAGGAAAAATATAATACATCATCTGTTTTTCCTAACGGTTAGACTGAAAAGTAATTGAATTTTATGAGCATGCATTTCATTACCCTGTTACAGTTGCCATTCAATCGGTCGTATAAATTATATTTATACTAAATATATAGAACCCAGAAAAATTAGCATTCTAAGCAAGTATATAAAATTACAGTTGAGCAATAATTTGATTGACTAGTTAGATCCATTCTAAATTTCGTTATATATTAATGCATTGACCGCTTAACGGATTGTGGATTTGCGAATACATTTTTCTTCTCAAACAAGTTGATCGCGGATTTGCGGACAGATCTTTTTAAGCCAACAGACTTTTCTTTTGAGTGGATAAATTTTTCTCTCTGATGAACAGATTGCATGCAGATCATATGATAGACTTCTATCTTGAGCGGATATATTTTTCTCCTCAGGCAGACGGAGTGATAAGAAAATGAGTTATGAGAGAACAAAGAGGTGACACTTTGTAATAATCTTCTGACGTTCAAATTAGAATATGAGATAGAAAGTATGGAAAAATAAGAAACAAGCAGCAAGTTATCAATGATGAGGAATTTTACCAAATCTTCTTCCTCTAACTGCTCTGAAGGTAAATGCTGTTGGGAAAATGATATATTGCTTTTGCAATTCTGAAGTTTCATTTGTATTTCTTAATCTCAAATACTGAAGTTACATATATATTTATAGATAAGACTTAACATGAATCTAGCCTATACATGAATCAACATTAAATAGATACACTTCACCCTGTCAAGCATATGAATAGGCAAATACATGCATTATTTTAATTTATGAATCTGAAACTTCTTGATAATGATTGCAAAGTACATTTCCAATACCCCCTCTTAATTTGCAATCTTGATCATATCTCTAGCTTTCTGGAATTTCTCCACTTGCACTGCTAGTAAGAAAATCTACACATTGCGCATTTGTTCTAACAAACTCCAGGCTGATTTCTCCTTTGCTCACAACATCACGGATGAAATGATGTCGCAATTCGATGTGTTTGGTTCTTGAGTGAAACACTGGATTTTTTGTCATAGCAATTGCTGACATATTGTCACAATGAATCACAGTAGGATGTTCTTGAACTTGTTGAAAATCTTCAAGTAACCTTCTCAACCAAATTGCTTCACAAGTTGTATCTGTAGCAGCAACATATTCTGCTTCTGCCGATGATAATGCTACGGATCTTTGCTTCTTGGAACTCCATGAAACAATATTACTTCCAAGACAAAACAAATAATCTGAAGTGCTTTTTCTATCATCCAACGAACTAGCCCAATCACTGTCGGTATAACCAATTAGCTTGCACTGATCTTCTTTTACATACTTAATTCCCATTTTCTTTGTTCCTTTCAAGTATCTCAGGACTCTTTTAGTAGCTACAAAATGAAGTTTACTTGGCTCATTCATGAACCTTGAGATCATACTTATAGCTTGAACAATATTCGACCGTGTGTTCGTGAGATAAATCAGTGAACCGACAAGACTCCTAAATAATTTTGCATCAATTTTTCCAGCACCATCATTTTTCCTCAATTTATCACTTACTGGCATTGGAGTAGAAATATGTTTGCAACGCTCCATGTGAAATTTCTTCAAAAGATCTTCTGTGTATTTCTCTTGAGAAATAAAGATTTCTCCTTGGGACTGCTTCACTTGAATTCTAAGAAAATATTTCATAATTTCCAGATCTGTCATCTCAAAATCATTCATCATCCTTTGCTTGAAATCTTCAACTAAAACCATGTTGGTGCTCGTATAGATTAGATCATCTGCATAAATGCATACAATTAAAAAATATTTGTCTTGTTTCGTCATATAAAGAGAGGGCTCATTTGGACTTTGATGAAAACAATTCTTGAAAAAATAACCATCAATCTTGCTATTCCAAGCTCTTGAAGCTTGCTTTAGCCCGTAAAGAGATTTCTTAAGGCGATATACCTTATCTTCTTTTCCTTCCGCAATAAATCCTTGAGGTTGATGAACATACACATCTTCCTCAAGCTCTCCATTGAGAAAAGTTGATTTGACATCAAGCTGAAATATCGGAAGCTCCAATTGTGCTACAAGAGCAAGAACAATACGAATAGTTTCCATTCTAACAACTGGTGCAAAGGTCTCGTTGAAATCAATTTCTGGTTGTTGAGAATATCCCTTTGCTACAAGCCTTGCCTCGTGTTTTTGTATGCAACCATCTTCATGATATTTTGTTTTGTAAACTCATTTCAGCCCAATGACATCTTTATGCTTCGGCATATCCACTAATTCCCAGGTTTTATTCTTTTCTATTACTTCAATTTCTTTCTCCGTGGCTTTTCTTCATACTTCTTTTTCACCATGTTGAAAACTTTGTGGTTCAGAAGTAAAGAGTGCTAATTCAGATGTCTCATAAATTTCTTTCAAAGATCTTGTTTTCCTTATTGGTGACTCCGCACTTGAATTTTCAGCATGATCAAAAGCACTTGGTGGACTTGGACTTGGACTTAGAATAGCACGATCAGGTTCGTCATTCTCATCAGGCTTTGATGCTTCATAGAAATTACCTTGAGATATCAATTTGGATGAGCTTTCTTTCCAACTCCAAGATGTCATTTCATCAAATATTACCTCTCTTGAAACCACAAGTTTGCAAGTTATAGGATTATAAAGGCGGTAGCCTTTCGACTCATCACTATAGCCAACAAAATAAGCTTCTCACCTTTTTCGTCAAATTTATCTCTATTTGGTGTAGAGATATGAGAATATGCAATGCTGCCAAAAATCTTCAAATGATTAATCACTGGCTTTTTCTTATGCCAGGCTTCGAACGACGTTTCATTCCAGACTGCCTTCGTAGGACACCTATTCAGGATGTAGATGGTCATATGAACAGCTTTAGTCCAAAAAATTTTGGGTAAATTTTTGCCAATTATCATGCTTCTAGCCATTTCAGTAATAGTGTGATTTTTTCGCTCGGCTACACAATTTTGTTGGGGACTTCTTTGAATAGTCAACTGTCTTTGAATACCATTATCTCTGCAATACTCCATAAATTGAGTGTAAATAAATTTGTTGGATCGAAAGTGTCGCTAGAGGGGGGGGGGGTGAATAGCGATACGATGTCGTTAAAAAACTTTTGCAATAAGTAAAAAGCAAGTAGAGAGTGCACAGCGGAAATATAAAGTAGACAAGATATTTTTACGTGGTTCACAATCTTTCGATTGCTAATCCACGGCCCTAGTGATCCTTGATCACGTACGGAGGGCAATTCACTAAAACCACTCCTCCTCGTTGGAGGTAGGAGCAACGATTACAAAAAGAAATCAAGGCAAAGGGACACTCCCCCTTTCCTTGTTACGATTAAAGCACAAAGACAATTTAAAGAAGTAGAACTTAAATAAATATACCGACAACTCTTATAAGTAGAAGATGTAGCTTTCGTTGTCGGCGGCACTTCGTCGTAGCAAATGTGAGTAGTAGTAGCGGCGTTACGACGGCGTGTTGAGAGCTCTTGAATTCTTGTCTTTGCTTGGAGTGAACATGTCTATTTATGGATATTGATCTATGAATTTAGACATAGGTAGTGTCCAAGGTGAGGTTCTTATCCCAACTCAAGGATGAGGTGTTTCATCCAACCACCTTGTGCCACCTCCAACCTTCTTGTGCGCCAACTCAAGGATGAGGTGTTTCATCCAACCACCTTGTGCCACCTCCAACCTCCTTGGGCGCCAACTTGAGGATGAGGTGTTTCATCCAACCACCTTGTGCCACCTCCAACCTTCTTGTGCGCCAACTCAAGGATGAGGTGTTTCATCCAACCACCTTGTGCCACCTCCAACCTCCTTGGGCGCCAACTTGTTGGAGCCATTCAACTTGTGCCACATCATGGGAGCCAACCATCTTGTGCCAACTCACCTTATTTTGGGCGTCCACCACAAGGAAGCTTGGTGATGGTTTGGATGTCCACCTTGATGCCACATCACCCTTTGTACCAAAACACGAGTCAAGTCCAAATTCACCCCCTTGAAATTCGAGCTCTTCTCGAGGCTGGAACTTGACTAGCAGTTGACTGTAGTCAAAGGGTTTTGGACTGCAGTACAAGTTAGCTTAAAATATAAAGTACGATGGTTCTAAACATCTGATATAGACCTAGAACTTCCATTGGAGGTATTGGGGGATCTACGCTAACGACCTTGCTTCGCTTTCACACGAGCTTACCTTGTAGCCTCGCTCGCCTTCACCCGAGTACCTCGGCTTCCTCCGTCCTCTGGCGTCGACCACCTCGGTTCCCACCGGTGTCGCAGACCTTCCGCTCAACTTTAGCATTTCGCACATTAATTGAGCTCGTAAGATAACAAATATACCCTTAACTATTGAGCCTTTTGCCATAATCAAAATACGGTTCGACTTTGGTGCCCATTGCACCAACAATCTCCCCCTTTTTGATTCATGGCAAACCGACACAAAAGTTAATTAAAAATTAAGCATATAAGTAAGCTAGCATAATGATTAAGCATGAATGAGCTAGCATAAAGATTAAATATGAATGAGCTAGCATAATGATTAAGCATGAATGAGCTAGCATAAAGATTAAATATGAATGAGCTAGCATAAAGATTAAATATGAATGAGCTAGCATAATGATTAAATATGAATGAGCTAGCATAATGATTAAATATGAATGAGCTAGCATAATGATTAAGTATGAATGAGCTAGCATAAAGATTAAGCATGAGTGAGCTAGCATAAAGATTAAGCATGAGTGAGAAATATTATTGTTTCAAGTTCTCCCCTTTGAGGTAACCTCCCCCTTGACCGAAGGTGAGTTCTTGAAAAATAATTTTTACTCCCCCTTAATAGTTGCTTAAGTAAACGGAATTACTTAATATAAAAGGTAATAATTTTGTTTACTTTCTTCCCCTTTAATTTTGGTAATAATTTTGTTTACTTTCTTCCCCTTTAATTTTGGTTAATTTTGGTTACTTTTGTGACTTTCTCCCCCTTTTGCCTTAACTCAAAAAGTTTGTAAATATATTTTAGGGTTTGTAAGTCCAAGCAAGTTCCCAATATGATTTCTAAGGTAAGACTTAGGCTAATTTCATAAAAAGAAGCAAAAATAGAGTACATATATAGAAAAATTTAAATCCTACTCTATTACGCACATACCTAACTTTCGTCTTAATAAACTAAATTCGGCTTCGGGTAGTGGTTTGGTGAAGATGTCCGCTAGGTTTGATTTGGACTTAACATACTCTAGTTGTATAGTTCCATTAGTTACATGTTCCCTAATGAAGTGGTGTTTAACTTCTATATGTTTTGTCCTAGAATGACATATTGGATTTTTAGTTAAGTTAATTGAACTAATGTTATCTATGTAGGTTTTAATGTTGTTAAAGATTAAGCTCAAGTCTTGGAGAGTGTGCTTCATCCACAGGAGCTGAGAGACACACTCACCCATCGCAACGTATTCGGCTTCGGTGGTAGATAAGGCAACGCAATGCTGCTTCCTCATCGCACTAACTCACTAGACTCGAGCCGAGGATTTGACAACAACCACTCGTGCTCTTTCTATCGAGTTTACTACGGCGTAGTCGGATCAGAGTAGCCGATTAGATTAAACTCGGTAGATCTAGGGTACCAAATACCTACGCTTAGCGTGCCCTTTAGATATCTAAGGATACGCTGACTAGGGTTAGGTGAGACTCCTTGTACAGTTTGTAACCTTGCGCACATACTTACCGCGAATAAAATGTCGTTGGCTCGCGTTAAGTATAGGAGACTTCCTATTGCGCTCCTATAGTATTTTAGGTCAACGGGTTTTCCTTCTACATCTTCGTTTATATTAACATTAGTTGCCATAGGTGTATTGATTATTTTAGCATCTTGCATTCCAAATCGATTTATTAAGTCCTTAGTATATTTTTGTTGATGTAAATATATTCCATCTTTAGTTTGTTTAATTTGTAAACCTAAGAAGAAACTTAACTCTCCCACTAAATTCATTTCAAATTCACTTTCCATAAGTGAGATGAATTCGTTTAGCAGGATCGAGTTGGTAGTTCCAAAAATTATATCATCTACATAGATTTGGGCTATAAAGATTTCTTTTCCTACGGTTTTAACGAATAAGGTCGACTAAACCTTGGTTGAATCCTTTGGACTTAAGATAGATCGAAGCCTTCGCACTCAAGCTCTTGGGGCTTGTTTGAGTCCATATAGGGCTTTCTTAAGTCTAAGGACATGGTCGTTTATCTAGATTTTCAATCCGGAGGTTGATCGACGTAAACTTCTTCCTTAATGTATCCATTCAAAAATGCCGACTTGACATCCATTTGAAACAATTGATATGCTAACAACATTCGGATGGACTCTAGTCTGGCTACGGGGGCGTAGGTCTCATCGTAATCTAAACCTTCGACTTGACTAAACCCTTTTGCGACTAACCTAGCTTTATTTCTAACTACTTCACCTTTATCATCAAGTTTATTTCGAAATACCCACCTTGTTCCAATAATTGATTTTTCTTTAGGTGGTGGTACTAATTCCCAGACTTCATTTCTAGTGAATTGAGCTAGCTCTTCTTGCATAGCAATAATCCAGTCGGGATCAAGAAGTGCTTGTTCAATAGTTTTGGGTTCGATTTTGGAAATTAACGAGATTTGACTAAGGTTTCGATATGAAGCTCTAGTTCGAACCCCTAAATTTGGATCACCTATAACTTGATTGATAGGATGATTTGTTTGAGTCTTAGTGTGACTCGGGTTAGGGTCATCTATCACTTGGTCGATAGGATGACTTGGGTTAGGACGAGATTCAAGTTCAAGATCAGAGTCGGGTTCGCTATAAGTTGATTTGCTAGTTGGTTTTGTTAAGGATTGAACGGGTTCGTGTCCTTCGTCGAAAACTATATTAATGGTTTCTTCGACTCTTATGTGTAGGATCAATGGAATTACTAAAGGGTTGTTTGTAAGTTTTTAAACCTAAATCATCTCACCAATATCTACATGATCAAAACATGTTATTCCTATGTTCGTGAGATGACTTTCAATTTTACTTGATTAATTTTAATGAATTTAAATTAACCAACATTAGGTTAGATTCGGATTTAGTCTAAGCTCATCAAGTAATCTTTTCAAGAGATTAGCTTCCAGGTCGTGGCGAGGCACAGAGGCCTTCTTTGATCGGAACAACGACCACTTCCTTAAACAAAGCTAATTTCAAGAAATTGATAACTCGACTTACTTGAGACTACGTCTTGGTCTAACTAGTTATTTTTGAAAAGAGGCTCCCCGAGGCTCAATCTTTTCGTAGGATTTTAGTTGGTTTATTTTTGAAAAGAGGCTCCCGAGGCTCAATCTTTTCAGCAGGATTTTAGTTGGTTATGAGTCCTATCTAACCATTCTAAAAATAAAGGAAAAACTAAGCATGCAATTTCTAAGACTTAACAAAAATACATTTTGTATTGGCTCCCCTGGACCATTGAATCGAGTGGGTCTATTCACATAGTGAATTTGGTCCTGGGAACCCAATACATGTTAGATCCTAAAGTTGAAATCAAAGTGGTCTTAGGGACCCATGCTTGGACATTTTTCTTATGTTGGTTTACTATAGACATATATGACTTATTGGTTGTATTTGAGTTAAACCCGAGTCCTACTTGTTGTACACGGCCCTTTGTGATCCAAGTAAGAGGTCAAGTCCCTTGGATCCCAAAGTGAACCTTTCCAACGTGTTCCTAAGGTCTTCGACTTGTGTTTTCAAAGCGAGTTCTCAACTTCAAGCTTTTCAACTTGAGGTTGAGTCCTCCTCTTGAATACGAGTAGTCGAAGAGGTTAGGAGACCTCATGTTTGAGAAGGTTAACCTCCTCAATTAGGGTCTCGACCTTGGACTCGGACTTAGCTAGTTTCTTATTTAAAAATTTAATTGCACCATACAAAGTATTAAGTAACGACCGACTTACCCTTAATGATTCTTTTGAACCGGATACGGATCCGTGGCTTTGTCTTGAATGGAAGCTCATCATCGGATTCGGACTCGGACTCTTCTTGGTTTCGAGTCGTGGCTCGGGCTTGGCCATTAGAGCTTGGATATCGCCTTCTTCCTCCGACAACTCCTCCCAAGTAGCGTTAGCGCTTTCTTGGTCTTTGATGTTATTCTTTAGCTTTGGGCACTCGGACTTGATGTGACCGAACCTGCACACTCATAGCATCTAAAATTAGAAGTATTTGAATTAGGTTTAGGCTTACCTTGAGTTGTTGGTCGTTGCCTCTTGATCATCTTCCGAACTAGATTGACTAGTTCGGATTCTATTTCGAGTCTACTTCCGATTCGGACTCGCCTTCTTCCTTCGGGGTGGCTTGCTTGCGGGCTTCTTCTTCTTGGAACTCGCAACTAACGCAATACTTTTCTCGGCCCGACCACGTTAGTTTGCTCATGTAATTCAAGTTAAAACAATTCGCCTAACCTAATTTTAGAAAGGTCCTTGGAGACCTTGTAGGCATCGACCATGGATGCCCAAGGTGGTCCTAGGAAACGAGTTAAGAGAATACCGATAAGGTCGCGATTCTCGACCAGTTGACCGATCGCATGGACATGGTTGACGATGTCTAGGATACGAGCATGTACTTGAGTTGCCGTCCCCTCTTCCTGCAATTTCAAGTAATACAATTTATTTAAAAGTAAATCTCTTTTACATACCTTCGTGTCGTCGGTGCCTTCGTGTAGTTCCACTAGCTTGGTCCATAAGTCCTTTGCACTAATGAAGGGGCCGACGCGGTTGAGCTCTTCCTTGGACAACCCACATTGCAAGATTTGAGTTGCTTGGCATCGGCTTCTACTTGTTTTTTCATGGAATTTGACCATTGATCGTAACCCAAAGATTCACCATCTTCATTAATAGGAAGTGTGAAACCGGTTTGGATTACGATCCACATCTCGATTTGGGTTTTAAGAAAGCATTCCATCCGAACCTTCCAATAACGAAAGTCATTACCGTTGTAAAACGGGGGTCGGGCGGTGCTAAACCCTTCGAGATGGGCCATTTAAAAACAAGAAGAAGAACGACGAAAAGAATCTTGCAAAACACACACGGAAAGAATATTCCAAGACTTTCGTCTTGGATTAGTAGTGCGGGAAGTAAAAAAAAGATATATAAAATGTAACTTGCAAAAAGAAATAAACAATCAAATGCGAATGTCGTTGAAGTTCCGGAGGACAACCTTACTCGGGATCTAACCCGAAGGACAACCTTATCCGGATCCTAAAGCCTCTAATGCAATTCTATATGTAGGAGAAGATAAGCAAGTGAAATAATTATACGAAAACAGAAATAAATAAATAAAAAATCTGTAAAAAAAGAAAAACAAAGCTAGATTGGTGGTTTCACCGAATCTTAGCGCCCCCGGCTCTGATACCAATTGTTGGATCGAAAGTGTCGCTAGAGGGGGGGGTGAATAGCGATACGGTGTCGTTAAAAAACTTTTGCAATAAGTAAAAAGCAAGTAGAGAGTGCACAGCGGAAATATAAAGTAGACAAGATATTTTTACGTGGTTCACAATCTTTCGATTGCTAATCCACGGCCCTAGTGATCCTTGATCACGTACGGAGGGCAATTCACTAAAACCACTCCTCCTCGTTTGAGGTAGGAGCAACGATTACAAAAAGAAATCAAGGCAAAGGGACACTCCCCCTTTCCTTGTTACGATTAAAGCACAAAGACAATTTAAAGAAGTAGAACTTAAATAAATATACCGACAACTCTTATAAGTAGAAGATGTAGCTTTCGTTGTCGGCGGCACTTCGTCGTAGCAAATGTGAGTAGTAGTAGCGGCGTTACGACGGCGTGTTGAGAGCTCTTGAATTCTTGTCTTTGCTTGGAGTGAACATGTCTATTTATGGATATTGATCTATGAATTTAGACATAGGTAGTGTCCAAGGTGAGGTTCTTATCCCAACTCAAGGATGAGGTGTTTCATCCAACCACCTTGTGCCACCTCCAACCTTCTTGTGCGCCAACTCAGGGATGAGGTGTTTCATCCAACCACCTTGTGCCACCTCCAACCTCCTTGGGCGCCAACTTGAGGATGAGGTGTTTCATCCAACCACCTTGTGCCACCTCCAACCTTCTTGTGCGCCAACTCAAGGATGAGGTGTTTCATCCAACCACCTTGTGCCACCTCCAACCTCCTTGGGCGCCAACTTGTTGGAGCCATTCAACTGCCACATCATGGGAGCCAACCATCTTGTGCCAACTCACCTTATTTTGGGCGTCCACCACAAGGAAGCTTGGTGATGGTTTGGATGTCCACCTTGATGCCACATCACCCTTTGTACCAAAACACGAGTCAAGTCCAAATTCACCCCCTTGAAATTGAGCTCTTCTCGATTTGGAACTTGACTAGCAGTTGGATTTGTAGTCAAAGGGTTTTGGGACTGCGATACAAGTTAGCTTAAAATATAAAAATGCGATGGTTCTAACCATCTGATCTCGACCTAGACCTTCCATTGGAGGTATTGGGTCGGATCTACGCTTAACGACCTTGCTTCGCTTTCACACGAGCTTACCTTGTAGCCTCGCTTCCGGTCTTCACCCGAGTACCTCGGCTTCCTCCGAAGTCCCTCTGGCGTTGCCCGACCACCTCGGTTCCCACCGGGTGTCGCAGACCTTCCGCTCAACTTTAGCATTTCTGCACACTTAATTGAGCTCGTAAGATAACAAATATACCCTTAACTATTGAGCCTTTTGCCATAATCAAAATACCGGTTCGACTTTGGTGCCCACTGCACCAACAAAATTCACCTCCACGATCTGTCCGAAGAGTCTTAATTTGATGACCAGAATACTTTTCTACAAGAGCTTTGAACTTAAGAAATGCAGAAAAAGCTTCGGACTTTTCACTTAACCCACATCATCCTTGTGTAGTCATCCACAAATAAAATGAAATACCTTTTGTTTCCAAGAGAAAGAGTTCTTGAAGGATCCCAAATATCTGCATGAATAAGCTCTAAAGGTGCTTTTGCCCTCCAAGTTATTTTGGGGAAAGGAGACCGATGCATTTTCCCATACACACAACCTTCACAAATTTGAGCTTTTGCTTCAATTTCTGGCAGTCCAATTACCATGTTCTTCTGCTTGAGAAGTTGTAGCCCTTTCCAATTGAGATATCCATATCTTAAGTGCCAAAGTTGTGATTGGTCAAAATTTTCGCTTGTGTAGGCCACTTTTTCTTCTAGTGATAAAGATAAAGGAAACACCTTGTTTGAACTCATTGGTATTATAGCAATAGTGCAATTGCTTCTTCTGTCAAAAATTCTGCATTTCTCATCTTAAAAAAAATACAGAATAACCTCTTTGAAGCAGTTGTCCAACACTAAGGAGATTGCTGGTCAAATTAGGCACATAAAGAACATCTTTGATAAATTTTTTGTTACCTCCTTTAGTTTGGACAGCAACATATCCCTTTCCTTTGAAACGATGTAATTTTCCATCTCCTAACTTCACTTCTGAACTGAAATTCTAATCGAGATCAATGAATAAACTTCTATCTCCAGTCATATGGCTACTACAGCCGCTGTCCAAGTACCATACATATTGCGGTTGTTGTTGAACAGTCATACAAGAAAAAAAGTTGATTATCTTCATCTTTAGAGAAGTTTGCTTCATCCTTCTTATCTTTGTTTTGATAATAACAATCCCTCTGCGAATGGTTTGGGTTCTTGCAACTTTTGCATCTGAAAAAATAATCACTTGTATGATGATTAGTCTTTCTACAAATTCTGCAAAAAAAATTTGAGTTTGCAGCTTGGTGATTTGGATTTCCCTCATTGTTCTCTTGTTGATTTTTTGTTTTTTTTTTGCCTCTTCCTCTCCCTTGAAATGATCCTCTACCTCGGAATGCTCTTCCTCTTCCTTGAACAAAGCCCCCTCTAACTTGAGAAGACTGTTCTCTACCTTGTTGTTGCGATCTAGAATTCGGGCTAGAGAAATTTATTTTAGAATCAAAAGCTTGCTCCCGTGGCTAATTTGAGGACCTACCAATTCTATCTTCATGCACTTGAAGAGAACTCATCAAATCATGAAAAGTGTATGCAGATAAATCCTTAGATTCTTCTATGGCAGCAACAATATAATCATATTTCGAGGGAAGACTTCGAAGAACTTTCTGGACAATCTTTCTTTCTTCAATTATATCTCCAAGACTTCTAATTTGATTCACAATTTCAGCAACTCGAGTTAGATAGACTTGCATACCTTCACTATCCTTCTTTGACAGATCGTCGAACTCCCTCCAAAAACATTGAAGCTTTATGGATGTTACCTTGTCATTGCCATGAAATCCCTCTTTCAAAATATCTCATGCTTGCTTGGCTCTCTTTACACCATGGATTCTAGGATATATGGCCTTGTTTAGTCCTTGTTGAATAAACCTTAGAGCACTTGCGTCTTTCTTTAAATTTTTCTTGTACTCCTTTTGTTGAGCATCTGTCCATGCTTCATCATTATCATTCTGCTGTTGTGGTGGTTCTGGAAAACCATCGACAATAATATCCCAAAAGTCTTGAGATATAAAGAGAGCCTCCATTTGACTACTCTAGTAATCAAAGTGTTCTCCATCAAATATGGGAACTTGATTGGCAGTATGGGAAAACATGGAAATAGAAGCTTGTGTCGATGTCATATTGATGTGGGAGGAAAATAGAAGATTGAACCAAAGCTTTGATACCACAATTTGTTGGGATAATGATATATTGCTTCTGCAATTCTGAAATTTCACTTGTATTTCTTAATCTCAAATACTGAAGTTACATAGATATTTATAGATAAGACTTAACATGAATCTAGCCTATACATGAATCAACATTAAATAGATACGCTTCACTCTGTCAAGCATATGAATAAGCAAATGCATGCATTATTCTAATTTATGAATCTGAAACTTCCTGATAATGATTGCAAAGTACATTTCCAACAAATGCGACAATCATCACGCTTTCTTCTTGGACACGAGTGTTTCAACCATTAATTATTTTTAATGATTTTAATCATATAGATGTTAAAACCGTTGGGATGTGTCGATTTAGAAGAAATGTCGTAGCCATTGCGTTTAATAATTGTAACTATCAAAATAATGAGTTTGTGATTGAGCTATCACAGACCCAAATTACTGAGCCTGGGTCCAAGTTTGAATCAATGTTGACTTGACTTTGATTGAATTTCTCAAGATGATATGTATATAATACTGATTAAGTCTTCCACCATGCGGTCCGCCAAGTGGAATATTATTCCCCTCCATGTCACATATATTTAACAACTAAACAAACTTAGTGCACAGTATCCCCCAACGAAGTTTCATTGTGATTGGACATTATATCAAACTCTTCTCCACAAAACAAGGGCGGAACCACGTATAAGATTACCCAGACTTCAATATGGGGAAATTTTTTTTTTACACTATAGCATAGTACAATTTTCTTTTTTATTTATTTATTTTGAGTTCAGTCCGGAGTCCTTTTCTCGTTGGATGATTAGCTCGGGGATTAGTCCCGGGCTAGCTCAGCCAGTGCCATGAAAGAGCTTGTATTGATGAATAATACAATATTAATGGTCAATAAGTTGACAATTGATGAATTAACAACTAGTAGTGATGATAATAGAGATAATTAGTCGTTGTAAAAAGTCGAGCAATAGATGTAAGATAGTAGTTGAAAGCATGAAATTTAAAACTTAATTAGAGATGGTTTAAATGGATAGTCCAATAGAAACTTTTGCGATAGTTTGTAAGATAGTCCTTCGTAAGTAGTCCATTTGCTTCCCTCAATAACATCAATTCTAGAGAAGATACTTTCACCTTTTGGAAAGACGGATATTCTAATATTTTCAGTCATCCTCAAAATCATGAACTCCTTTTGAAGCCTCTAAAAAAGACAGAGGTAGTGCTCCAGGGGCACGATGCAATGGTAAAAACGGAGAGACATATTCCATAGGAGAACGTAGTTCGATCCTCTACTGTGGTATTGTTCGATAGCAAATTTAGAAAAAAATCATTCGGACGGCCCTGAGGCCCAGGAGTTTACTGGTGGATGGAGTACGACTTCGACGTTGGACCGTCGTTCAGAAATGACACAACTACGGAGTTCGGAATGAATCGTGAAAAAGTTACGAACGCTTTTTTGATTTACCTTTGATGGCCGATGGAAGCCACTTGGATTCCAATTTTACCCGACTCAACTATTTGCGAGACATTCCGAAGTTCCATGGGACAGGACCGGTCACTCATAGGGATTAGTCGGATCGAATATTCGAATACCCTAATGGCAATAAAAAAATAATAATAAATAAATAAAAGACAGAGGTAGTCTACATGACTACATGGGTGCTTTGTCTGCTAGGTTGAGACCATCGATTACAACACCGGCAAGATGAGTTTTCCACAATTTGCACATCCATCTCTCGAAAGCTTCAAATGAAGTTGATAGCTTTGATGATGAGTGGAGATATTGAGTATCGATCTTTTGATGAAAATATATTTTCTTAAATAGATACCATTGAGGGAAGCAAAGAGACTCTTTATGAAGAATTATCTTACAAATTGTCACTAAAGTTCCTATTGGACTATCCATTTAAATAACCTCTAGTTAACTTTGAAACTCTATGCTTAAATTCCTTGCAAATATTGACTAATGTGACAACATTTATTTAGACATCATTCGGAACATGTGGTATTTGACTTATAATTGGAGAACAATTTAGTTATTCATCTAAAAATTGTTATGATAATTCAATAATGAAAGCCCTCTCAATAAATATACTGCAACCCTATAATAGGATGTGGCAAAGGAGGAGGTTTTCATTAAAAAAAAGGATGTGATAGAGATAGAAAAAAAGGTTATTTTTATAGACAAAAGAGGCAATTTGTTGCAGCGTAGCTACTTAGAGGACTTTCATTAGCAAATTATCCTTACAAGCTCTAAATGGATAATAAGATTGTTCTACAATCATAAGTTGAAGATCACGTGTTCTGAAGAATGTCTAAACACATATTTTTACATTGGTCAATATTTGGATGAAAGCATGAAGTTTCAAACTTAATTAGAGGTGTTTAAATGGATAATCAAATGGGAATTTTTGTGACAGTTTGTAAGACAACCCTTCATGAGTAGTCTCTTTGTCTCCCTCGATGGTATTTATCAATGAGAAGATATTTTCACCTTATGAAAAGGCTGATACTTTAGTATCTCCATTCATCATCAAAGTCATAAACTCCTTTTGAAGTCTCTGAAAGACAGAGACCGTGTCTAAAAGATTGGACGAGGGTTTTGCCTAATTGGTTGAGGCCACTGATGACAACATGGGCGCAATGAGTTTTTTATATTTTGCACCTCTATCTCCCAAAGGCTTCAAAAGAAGTTGATGGCACTGAAGATGAAAAGAGATACTAGAGTATATATTAACCTTTTCATAAGTTGAAAATATCTTCTCTTAAATAGGTATCATCGAGGGAAGCAAAGGGACTCGTCGTGAAGGGTTGTCATACAACCTATCGCTAAAGTTCCCATTAAGCTATCCATTTAGACCACCTTATTTAAGTTTGAAATTTAATTCTTCCATCCAAATATTGACTAATATAACAACATTTGTTTAGACATCCACTACGGGATCAAACTTATGTTTTGATGAATGAAATGAGATTTAAATTTAGGATGTTTGAATTTTCTAATATGGTTTGTTAAGTATGCAGGCACAAAATCTTGATAAGTGAAGTTCAGATGTAGAGTCTAGCAAAGCAAGTTCTGGAGGTTAAAAGCAAGCAAGTCCAAATGAAGAGTGTGACAAGACAAGTTCTCGAGGTCTAGATGAATGAAATTCAAAGGTGGAATCCGACAAGGTAAGTCATAGAGGTTTAAAGCAAGTGAAATCTATATGTGGAATTTGACAAGGAAATACTTGGAGGCCCTAAACAAGTGAAGTCTAAAAAAGGAGTCTGACAAGGTAAGTTCTGGAGGTCCCAGACAAGTGAAATTCAGATGTGCAGTTTGGTAAGGTAAGTCTTGGAGGTACTAGATAGAAATTTTTGAGTGATCTTCTGTTTCACAAGATAGTAGGGGGAGATTCACTATTTCTAGGAACAAGGTAAGCTTGAGCTAGGTGTCATTCTGATTTAGTTAGGCGGCCATGATTCGGCCATCGGTCAATCCACTATACTCGATCTGGCGAACGGGCCGACGTCAGTTGTCGGTTCATCCATCGTCGGATTCCGACTGCGATTCGGTCGGAATCCGACTCGATCGTGGCCGAAATCTGACGCCCGATTCTAGCGGCCGATTTCGGCCACGATTCGCCCGACCGGCGGCCGAATCGTGATCGGTCGAATATAGTGGATGGACTGACGTCAGCTGTCGATCCGTCCATCGTTGGATTCCGACCGCGATTCAATCGGAATCTGACCCGATCATGGCCGGCAGTGGGCTCGCCACTGTCGGCCACGATCTTTAGTAATTTCTGACCATTTAGCGTCGGATTCTGGGCGCTAACCAGTCGGAAAACTCGCCCCGTCGGACCGTCGGCCAGTTGCGCATCGATCGCGCCTGGCCCGTCGGCCAGAGGTGGCCGGATGATGCGGCGACGACGCTGGATTCCGACGTGGGTCTCGCGTGGAGCGCAGCGTAAGGTACATAGTGTATTTTCTCTTTTATATATATATATATATATATATATATATATATATATATATATATATATATATATATATATATATCCTACACAACTCATATATAAATATCCATGAACACTTTATTACACTACAAAAAAACTGTTTTTTGACGACGAAATTTGGAAACGAAAATAATTCGTTTTCTTTCGTTTTTCCTAATGGTTAGACTGAAAAGTAATTGAATTTTATGAGCATGCATTTCATTACCCTGTTACAGATGCCATTCAATCGGTCGTATACATTATATTTGTACTAAATATATAGAACCCAAAAAAATTAGCATTTGGCTTTCCGCAGCGCTCAATTATCCTATCCGTAGCACGCATTGCATGCTGCACAACGATAAGCTGTTGAAAGTCATAAGATATCGACAGCGCACGACCGCGCGCTGGAGTTAAGGGCATTCACAATGCACGTCAACGCGCTGCGATTAAGTGCATTCACAACGCCTTGTACGCCAAACGCGGTTAAGTGCGATTCGCGTATTCGCGCCATGTGGCTGCGATTAAGTATTCGCGATCTTAGCGGCGCAGCGCCGCGATTAAATGCATTCGCGTCTTTTAAGTGCATTCTCGAGAAACAATATACATATACTCCATATAATTATAATATCAAATACAAGTAATTATAAAATCAAAATTCAAACAATTATAATGCAATACACAAATACCACACAAAATTATAAGATCACATACACAATTATAAAACCAAAACTAATACAATTATAATATATACCAGAGATAACCATCAACATTACAATTAAAGAAAATAATAATTCACTTAGTCAGAAAATAATCCAAACTAGTAACAAAAATTCACTTACAAGATTTCTTTACTACAAAAAGTATATAATCAAAGCATGTCAGTCACACAAAACTATAAACTTTGATAACCAAGTGACTGTGCTTCCTATTGCATCCTCAAGAAAAAACATTTCTTCATTTGGTCAAATTAGGTCCACCTTCTCCACAAAAAACTCTATCAACTCAAACTTTCCAACAAGATCCACCAAGAGGAACGTGATGGACTTTTGTTTTTAGATATATGGATGCAATTCAATTTTCTGTAATAACTCCATCGATAGACCAATAAAGCAGCTTACATTTAGCATTATCACTGAATAAAAAATAAACAAAATGTAGAAGTGAGAAAATACAAAAAAATTTAAGGAACAAAAACAATACAATCCCACAGCAATTAAATAAAAAATTAATCTTATGAATTAAAGGATTTAATTTTACCTGAACTGTTGTGGAAAATAAGTCTAGGTAAGATAGCACTGCCATAAGTGCACTAGCATACAAGCAAGCTGTTGGTTGTTCTTGTGATATCGTCTTGAGAGCTTGGAGTGACTGCAAAATACATAAGAAACTTAAATGGAAACAATGAAGGTAATCTGGTTGTAGATGCATGCAACATTGTTTAAATCAATCGACCCACATCCTAATACTATTTCATACATGATACATCAGCACACGGGAAAAAAAGTTGGACACATCCTAGCTGATGCACAAGAATGTATTTCCATGTGGAGGTAATCGTTGCTCATTGTTGATAAGAACCTAGAAGTTAAAACCCATAAGAGGTAGAATTCAGTTATCCACCTACACAACAACAAGTAGATGTGATAATATCAGTTTTGTGTCTCCTCAGGGATGGCGCGATGGTAAGACAGGGTGGTCACTTTGGAAACGAGCTGGGGTCGATTCCGGATAAGGGGTCTAAAATCCCCCGGCATCAGATGACCCCCCCCCCCCCCCCTCTGCCTTGCCACCGTGTCCAGGGACAAAGTCCCCCCGTGATTTACCCTCCCTCTCGCCGCAGCCCTGAGACGGGTGACAGGAGACTGCTAGTTGGGCAGATTCCCAATTTTTGGATAATATTAGTTTTGCCCTCTGTAAATTGTATTCCTAGTACACGAATAACAAAAGTTATTGTACTGTATAACAACAGGCTCCTCAAACTACAAAACATAGCCCAACAGATGGCTATGGAATCATCCAAAAAGATTTAGTTTGCATATAAGCAAAATATTGAACAGAAACAGTAAAGGATTCCCTCTAAACATTCATATAAAGTTTTGTAAAATTTCAAGGCACAAAGAAGAATGCATATCCAACCATTCTGTTATTAAAAAATTTCAATCAAATTAGATGACAAATTAGAAATTTAAACTTAAACTAGGGATTGCAATCTTATTGCAGGCCCTAAACCCCATGTACAACACGAGGAATACCCTTTTGTTTTTGCAATATTTACTTTTTGATGATAATCAATGTCTAGATGCCGGTGAGAATGGTATATATTGCATCATTAAGCAATTCTTCAAAAAAGTACATATAGGCAAAGACAATTGAGTGGTGTATCCAACCAATAGATCAACATTAAATGAAAAGAGAATATGGTTACAATCAACATTATATCCCTCACCTCAATGGCCTTGCTAGGAGCAACACGGATGACATTGATAAAATTACCACGAAACAGACCCTTCCACCCTTCTGTCTTCATAATATTCTAGAAAACTTCTGTTGATGAGTTCCTATTGCTCCCAACCATAAGATGTGTCCTAATTGTTTCCAGAGGTGCAATGCAAGTCTGCGACACTGTCCTACAATTCCTCCACTAAGCAATCTTCTCAAATGAGGATTCCCGACATTAATTCTCACTTTCAGTATACTTTCTTCTTTTTAGCAAAAACTTATTCAACATAATTGGTCACATCTTCTATGGCTTCAGTTGGAGTCCCAACAACCTGAAAACCTGCCTTAGGTGTCACATTAGGAGAATTTGAAGAAACCCCAAGCCTAACTCCCATCTGACTAACACTGGCAAACAAGCCACCGGAGGGATACGAACTATCATAGATATTCCATGAGAAGCTCAAATCTTGGATAGGTTTGATATTCCACGAGAAGCCCAGTTCTGGGAAAGGTTGAAGGAACCCCCCACTGTTCTTCTCCACTATTTGCAATCTCTTATTCACCATTGCTATCATAGCAGAACTTGAAATTCATGTTGTTATTCAGAATATTGCGACTTCCAAATCCATGTCTATTTGACTCTTACAAATTGGGACAAGATGAAGGAGATAATGTAGGAAAAATTTATAACATTTTACCAAATTTGCACAAGAAAACAAGGAATGAATTTTCCTTCAACAGATTCTACGGGAAACAGAAGAAATATTAAAATGTAGATGCGAAGGACGAACTAGTAAAGTTACAACACGATAGTCAAGTCCTTCAAGCAGGAGAAAAACACGAAAATAATTCAACTTTTCGGAGAGACGGGGCAAGGATGAACGAGTTAAAACCAAAAAAGAAAAATCGATTGAAAGAACCATAGCAACTTACTCGAATCAACTAAAACATGCAGAAAATTCAATCCTTTGCAAAGGAAACATTGGGTAAAACCTAAAAAGTGCTCAAACAATAATTCGAATATAGAATCATCACCTGCATTATTCAAGTCGAAAAATTGAATTGGCGGATGCAAACTCAGCGCGAATACTTCCCAGTGCAAACTATTCCTGGTCTTCCTTACTATCTGGCCGTGGGTATACTAAGCATCATTATGTCGGTGTTGTTCTCATGATTGAGAAGTCCCACAAGCACTCTGTTGGCAACATCCCGATCGTGGTCAGCAGAGGACTGGTGACTCTTGCCAGAGCTGCAGTGGCAACGACCAACGGAATCTCCAGTGGAGAAGTTCATGGGAGGGACAGTGGCAGCAGCAGATGACGACGAGGAAGGAGGAGACAACGACAGGTTCTGGGAACGGTGCGAGCCCGTAGAGAGGGTTGGGGGAGCCTGGGAGGAAGCAACGGCTGAGCGTTTGACACGACAAGTGATGGGTGAGGTCTGAGTAGAGGGCGCCGACGAGGTGGCCTCCGCCCGCTTCTGGCTGCGTGTTTCCATACAAAGAAGAAAAACCTCCCTCGTCGCAAGGCTGCGGCGCCGATTAAGAATCGACCGAGGGCATCTGTGATCTGAGACCAACAAAAAAAAAACAAGGCAAAGGTGAGAGCTTTACGGGGGCGATCGATCGGAATCCGACAAATCGACGGAGATCTTGACGCAAGGGGTAGGTTTTCTGGGGTTCACGCAGTCGGCGACGCGAAGGAGATTATTTCAAGGGTTAATGAGTCGAGTGGTAAGAAGGGACGAGATTAAAATTCTCACTGATGCTTCGTTCGGAACCTGAGACTTTTAACAGCGCGCGTATATTGTATTTATGTGAAGACTTTTAACAGCGTGCGCACGCTGTAATTATGTAAAAATGCACACTGTACATATATCATTAATTAATGATATCATTGCTAATTAAAAAAATTAATTTTTTAATTGGTTATTTGTAAATAGTAAATTTTTAATCGCATATATTAATGTGTACGGCGGATAATAAATTTTTAATAGCATATATTAATGTGCACCGTAAATAATAACCTTTTAACAACATATATTAATGTGAGCTACGAATAATAAATTTTTAACAATATATCCTTTAATGCATGCTGTTATTCTCTTAGTCGCTTTCTCACGTTCGGCATTTTCTCACGTGAGAAAGCGACGACGAAGGGTGAAGAGAATGGACGGAGACAGGATGAGGCGAGAATGAGAAATCGACAAGCGTGCAGAAAGCGATGAGGAAGGTGAAGAGAATGGGCGGAGACGACAAGCGTGAGAAAATGTCGAGCACGAGAAAGCGACGAAGAGAATACATCGTTTAGGAAAAAATTTAATCTAAAAAAGTAATATAATTAATTAGTAATATAATTAATAAGAATAATAAGAGCAAATGCGTTGTTAAAAAATTTTATTTTCAGATTAAAAAATAATAAATTATTTAATACTAATAGCAAATGTGTTGTTAAATTTAAAAAACTTTATTTTTGTAATTATACAAATATAATATTATCCACAACGTACTAGATTGGTGCACTGTAAAAAATTTAATTTTTTATAATAATACTTTTAACAGTGTACAAAATGCACGTTGCGGATAATTAACAATGTTAATATTATCCGCAGTGTACTTGATTGACATGATTGACATGCAAAAAATTTATTTTTTTATAATTAAACTTTTAATGGTGTGCAAATTATACATTATTATTATTTCATATTAATAAACTTAGTATTATTCGTAGCACGCTTGATTGGCACGCTGTGAAAAATTTAAGTTTTTATAATGATACTTTTAACGGCGTGCAAATTGTACGCCATTATTATTTCATATTAACAAACATTGTATCCGCAGCACACTTGATTAGCGCGCTGCGAAAAATTTAATTTTTATAGTGAGTTTTTTAATAGCGTGCAAAATGCATGCTGTTAAAAGTCTCATATTAATAAACCTAATATTATCCGCAGCATACATGATTAGCGCACTGCGAAAAGTTTAATTTTTTATAATAAGATTTTTAACGACGCACAAAATGTACGTTGTTAATATTTAATTAAAAATATAATATTATCCTCAGCGTATAAAATTGGACACGCTGTAAAAATTATTATTAACAACGTACTATAATTATATGCTGTTGATAACGTACTGCAAAAAGTCATATTTATTGTAGTGTAACATTCTAAGCAAGTATATAAAATTACAATAATTTAATTGATTAGCTAGATCCATTCTAAATTTCGTTATATAATTAATTCATTGTGTGAGGTCACCAAGTGAGTTGGACTTTCTTCAATGCATTGACCGTTTAACGGATTGTGGATTTGCGAATAAATTTTTCTTCTCAAACAAGTTGATCGTGGATTTGCGGATAGATCTTTTTGAGCCAACAGACTTTTCTTTTGAGTGAATATAAAATTTTCTCTCTGATGAACAGATTGCAGATCATATGATAGACTTCTATTTTGAGCGGATATATTTTTCTCCTCAGGCAGACTGGAGTCACGAGTCGATCGTCCTATTAGGTGTAGGAATTGATTTGTATACGTAGATAGAAAAATGAGTTACGAGAGAATAAAGATGTGACACTTTGTAATAATCCACGTTTAAATTAGACATCCTTCGGGACGTGTGATTTTCGGCTTATGATCATAGAATACTTTTATTATCCATCTAGAATATATTAAAATAACTTAATAATAAAAGTCCTTTCAGTAACTATGTTGCCACACCAGAAGAGGAGATGATAAAGAAGACAACTTGCTGACTAAAGTCGGAAGCTTTTCTCCGTCAAATATATCACGACCGAAATAATAACATTGCAATAAAAGCATTCAAATATTATTAAAAAATAAATAATATAAAATAAAAAGACTCGTCAATATAAAATTTCAAAAAATATCTATTATACATAGTATTACTCTACTATGTAGAAAATTATCTTTGTAATTTGAATCAATGATTTTTAGATCATACGATAATAATTTTATGGTTATCTAACATTTCCCTTATATATAGAGATATAATTGATCCGTCGAGCGTCGTTACGTTGTCTGACTCTGTTCGATGA
Organism: Wurfbainia villosa; assembly: GCA_025175895.1. Classification (NCBI taxonomy): domain Eukaryota; kingdom Viridiplantae; phylum Streptophyta; class Magnoliopsida; order Zingiberales; family Zingiberaceae; genus Wurfbainia; species Wurfbainia villosa. Next base: position 1,119,246 of record JAKLTH010000280.1, read on the forward strand.
GGAAACGCACAATAACCGTGCGCCGAAGTCGTCGATCTCGCCGGCGGAAGGCCAGATTTCGGCCAGGATCCAGTCAGAGTTCGACCGACACCAGAGTTTGGCCGAATAGCAGTCGAATTCCGACCGAATCGCAGTCGGAAACGGTCGCGATCCGACTGACATCGAAATCCAATCGGATTGCGATCGGGCGGCGGTGAATCGACGCTCACAGTCGTAAATTCTCGCGCGGAAGAAACACTATACATTCCTTGTTATTGTGTAATCGATCCGCATTATAATCCAACCTCTAAATCCGTCGAGGTCACCATCGTCTTCTGACCAACCGAATCGCGGTTAGATTCCAATTGAATTGGCTAGAATCTGATCGAATTGTGATTGCTAATGCCGCAACCGTTAGCGATCTCAATCGCGATCGATTCTAGCTAAAATTTGATCACGATTCAATTGACATCGGAGTTCGATTAGATCATGGCCAAATTCCAACCGCGATCCAAAGGAAAATGTGTACCATATTGAGAGATGTATTTTCTTTAACATGCATATGTATAGACGATATGTTGAGAGATGTATGTCCCCACGGGGATGGTGAAATGGTAAGACAGGGGTTGCTTGTAGAATGGGCAAGGTTCGATTCCGAATGAGGGGTCTAAATTCCCTCCTGGTTTCAGATGGATTCCTCCCTGTCTTGCCATTGTATCAAGGGACTTTGTCCTCCTGTGCTTTACTTCCCTTTCGCAGTGTCCTGGGACGGATAACAAGGGACTGCTAGTTGGACAGATTCCCAACTTTACAGATATGTTGATATCAAAACAAATAATGAACATTTTGTTCATTTACACGTGATATTCATCCTTTTTGAAAATCATGGTTTAATAATTTCAAGAAAGAAAATGTAATTAATGAAAAAATACATAGAGTGTTTAAGAGCTAAAATTGGCCAAGAAAAATAACCCTACAATCACACATATCTAATAAAATATTTATTTTTCCAGATAAAATAGAGGATACAAAATAATTAAGAGCCTTTCTAGCTAAGACTTTTAAATTATGCTAGCTAGACCATATCTAAAAGAAATAGGAAAAATAAGTGAAATTTTATATAATAAAACTTCAGCTAAAGATCAAAAATATTTCAACCGATAGGAAAATGATTATTTAATAATCTTTTTTTTTATTATTAACAAGTGGTATCCAAGCTTCGCCCGACTAATCCACTTATTTAATAATCGAATGTGATAGATGTGAAATACGATGAGACCCTGTATAGAAAATTCACAAAATACAATTTTAAATCCTTAGAATCCTTTTATAGGTATTTTTCAGAAAAATATAAAGAAAAAGACCATCAAACATCTCTAGAATATGAAATTTTAATAGTTATATATTGCCTAGATGTATTCCTATTATTCATATATGATAAAAAAAAATTACAATAAAAATAGATTATGAGGCTATGATAAAATATAATTAACTAGTAAAGAGGACTAGGAAGTCTCTTAGCAATCGAAGATGTATAAAGTGTGTGGATACTATAATAAATAACTCACTAGTTGACACTCTCTCTGTGTTATTGACATGATGAAAAAATCAAAAGATTTCAAGTCCACATTCAAGATACCCAGAGATTAATGACTTTTAGAAACAGATCACGCAATATAACAAATCACAAGAACAGTTCATTATGACATTGGACATTATCTATACCATAGAAAATTATCTTGTTAACAATATATGAAACATTCCCACTGTGTCCAAGATTACCACACAAAAGATTACAATAATTAAAGCTCCGATGAACACTTCTATTATCTACCTTTCGATATCTTAAGATTCAAAGATTATACTAAGGTGTTCACCCGATCAATCTCAAAGATTGAGTTGTGCAACTGATCAGCGTGCGTCGTGTGTGACTCAATCCCAACTTTTTGATCGCGCATAATTAATGCACAGTAATTGAGAATGCACAGTGTCTTCTCTCCCACAATTTTCGACCAAATCTTTCACCGTTGACCACCATTCATACTATAGCCAACCCTTGAACCCAATCGGACGCTTGCGCCGTCCAATTGCAGTTGAATTCCGATTGAAATCCGATCGAATCAGATTCAATTGTGATCGTGATTCGATCGATTTCCGATCGGAGCACGGGCGGAATCCAACCGTTAAGCAACGTAAATGTATAAAGTAAATATAAATTATTGTGTAGTTAAATATGAAAATATAAAAAAATAGATATTATAATTGAATTACAATTTTATAGTTTTCATTTAGGGTCTGATTTATAATACTCTTTTTATCCTACATTAATTTACTTTTAATTATTATCTTGTAACTCTAAACTATGGAAATAAATCTTTAGAATATAAATGATGTCATGAATTATATAAACTTCTCGCTAATAATATATAATGATATATTTCATTATCGAACAACATAATATCATATTTCTAATCAAAGGATTAGCTAGCTCCAGTAAAAATAGGTTTTAATCTTCTTTGCGAAACATTTTATTTATAATTATTTTTAAAATTTAAATATTTACATCTCAACTCTTATATTATTACTTTATATCGATCGTCTTCTTCTTGCTGGTTAATTTAACTTTATGCTAACATGTGACTTTTAAGGAATGTACGATATAAACGAATTGCACAACTAGCATCATCGTATAAATTAATAAATTGCGCAAATTGAAATATATTTTATTAATTGAATATTATTTTAATTTCCTTTTCGAAGAACTATTAAAATTATCAAGGTCTGAGACCCATCTCTTCGATCAGGAGCAGACTCATGCAATCACTTATCACTTATGAAATATACGAAATTAAAGCTCTAAGTTTTCTCGAACCTAATTAACTCGCCAGTTATGTTCATTTTTTTTTTGTTATGATTAGTCAAATACAAAACCAGTGAATTCTCAAATATAATTAATGTTATTTTATGAATGTAGATCGACAATATTAATTGACATGTGATCATTAAAGTTTTTAAAGTAAAATATCTCAATGGTCAGTAAAAAAAATCTAAATTAACATCATCTCACATATATAATTATATAATTATCCAAATTGTGTTTTAGAAAGACCAGTTTGCAATCGTTAAGAAAACTGAAAACAAAGAGAGAATTTAATTAAAAGATGAAATAACTAGCTAGCTGAGGAAGATGCCAAACTAATTGTTAAATAATACTTTGATCGAGTTTATATGATTTATTCTTTGTTGATTTAGTCTTTCTGGCTAATTTCATTTTGACGTAATCATAAAATTAATTTTTATTGAGTTTACGTGTATTTGTTCCCTCTTGATTTAGTCTCTTTGACTTAATTAATATTTGATGTAACCTCTTGTATTAATTGACTAAGTCTACGTATGTAGTAGAGCCCTTTTTAGGGACTGAATCCATGCAACTACCAGGTGAATTGATGCAATTCCCACGGATAAGATCAAATTTACCATTGTATAGTGGTTTAGAATTATAACTCAAGTTTCCACACGATGACGACACAAAGGTACTTGTAGAAATGACATAGATCGATTCCGAAGGAAATCTAAAATTTTTTTCTGAATTCAAATGATCTTTACATGTCTTGATCACCATGTCAAGCCCCATAAAATTCTTCGTGATTTACCTCTCTCATAATGATCGTGAAACAGATCGATGGAGACCGTTAAATTAACGATTTCAAGTGCTCTCGAAAAATTTGTGATGTTTATTAGAGTTGATCGAGGTTGGTGGTAACAAAAACAAACTACATGCACGATGAGGTATCATTGACAGCGCCACCAAATTTATTGTTTTAGGAAAAAAACAAAAGTGGATAATTCAAACCATGTTTATAGCGAGCGAATCATCGTTGGCCGAGCAAAAGTGAGCAGGAAAAATACATCTAACTGTAAACTGTCTACAAATCATGATATTGATAGACAGAAAAAAAAAAAAAACTGTTGTCCCCGATCGATCGTACAAATTATATTTATATTAAATAAATAGAGAGAAAAGAAATTCGCTTTCGAAGCAAGTATCTGTAGTTATAGTTGACGCGCAAGTTGACTGACTAGGTCAACTCTAAATGTTCATCCATATATTTAACGACTAAATAAATTTATCGATGATGACATGACCGATGAGCAAAAGGGACTGACCACCAACCATCGTAAATAAGAAAAAAAAATTGCCTTGGAAGTAAGTATATAATTGACAGACTAGGTCAAATCTAAATGTGCGATATCCGTATATAATATTTAACAACTAAACAAACTTATTGTGCGATATCCCCTAACCGTGGAGGTCGAGGAGCTGCCAGTCCTGTTAATCGACAAAAGTCAAAAGAAGATGGCATCCTGGTCAGCGCACTTGTTCCTTCTCCTCCTCTGCCTTGTACTACTAGCAGGAGCAGCAACCCCCCAAACAGCAAAGCCGACGTCGGTCGACTCCGCCGACAGGTGGGCGCGACCAGGGTGCCATTCCAAGTGCGGCAACGTGAGCATACCCTACCCCTTCGGCATCGACTCCGGCTGCTTCCGTCCGGGCTTCGAGATCAACTGCACCAGCGACGGCACGCCCTACCTCGGGCTCGGCGGCAACATCGAGGTGGTGAAAATCCAGCTCCTCCAGGGCCTCGTCGTCGTTAACCACTATATCGCCCGAGACTGCGACTACCATAACGGAAGCCAGCCATACAATAATTATAACGTGCCCTGGATAAATATTATCGGCCTCCCAAACTACAAGTTCTCCACGGAGCGGAACAGTTTCGTGGCCATCGGCTGTGACGCCCTCGGCTACATTTGGAGTCACAGGGTGAGCACTTTCTGGACAGGATGCTTGTCCTATTGCACCGATGCCAGCTTCGTACCCAATCACACATGCTCCGGCATCGGCTGCTGCACTGCGCCCATTCCCAAAGATCTCCGCAACTTTTCGCTGGTCGTCTACAGCTTTTACAACCACTCCTATAGCATCTTCGCCCCCTGCAGCTACGCCTTCCTGGCCGACGTGGGCAAACTCGACTTTACCCTGTCTAGCTTCACCGAATACACGAACAGGGAGAAGGCGCCAGTGACGCTGGATTGGGTCATCACGAACCAGACCTGTGAGCAAGCAAACGGCACTGACGACTTTGCGTGTGTCTCCCCCAACAGCAACTGCTATAACTCTATTAATGGTCCGGGATATCTCTGTAATTGTTCGCAAGGTTTCCAGGGCAACCCGTACCTCAATGATTCAAATGGATGCTCAGGTAACTTAAACCTATATATAAAATCCCCAAATTCTAACTTTTGTTTTGTGAATCAGCTCGATTGCATGCTTTAATATTTTCTCATCTGATCTCTTTGCAAAATCTGATCAGACATCGATGAGTGCAAAGCGGATACTTCGCCATGTGTCAAACGGTGCCATAACAGAGAGCGGAGCTATTCTTGCTCATGCCCATGGTACATGTATGGAGATGGCCGAAGAGATGGAAGCGGATGCAGGTCCATACTAAGAATATTGTATCTGAGTTTAGGTAATCGCATGATGCTATACGTCCACTACGAACTTTCATCATTAATTTGTTCAGATTTCCCGATCTCTTGTTCGTAAAACAGATCAATGGGTCCGTTCGATTAAAACATTCCCGTTATGAAATCGCTACCAACCTTGGTAGCAGTATCTGTCGTCAAACAAGTAATTAACAGCGATAGTCTTGTCATTTCTCAACGCTTCCACTCATGATGTGAGCGGCCCGGATTAAATTAAATCCCACATAATCTTACTGCAAGCGTGCATGCCTTTAAATATTTCTATGCAGAGCTCTGTACACCAGTTTTATTTATCATTTATATGAGGAATTTCTTTTTGAACATCGATGCAGGTGTTGGATTGAGTTTATTTTTCCTCATTGCGATTGGGTCATGGCTGTACTGGATTTACAAGAAGAGAAAGCTCGGAGAGCTGAAGCAACACTTCTTTGAGAAGAACGGCGGTTCGTTGCGACCCGACATCAGACTCTTCTCCTCAGAGGAGCTTGAAGCCGCATCTGACAACTACCACCAGAGCCGAATCCTCGGCGAGGGCGGCGCCGGAACAGTCTATCGCGGCGTTCTTCCTAATCAAAATGTGATCGCAATCAAAAAGGCCAAGATAAGCGACGATGAAGCCGAGGTCCAACAGTTCATAAATGAAGTCGAGGTTCTCTCTCGTATCAATCACCGGAATGTGGTGAAGCTCTTGGGCTGCTGCCTCGAATCTCAAGTCCCCATGCTCGTTTACGAGTTCGTGCCCAATGGCACGCTCGCTCACCACGTCCACGGTGAAGGCCACAGAGGCTCTCTGTCCTTGGAAGCTCGTCTAAGGATATCTTCGGAAGTAGCTGGAGCCTTGTCCTACCTCCACTCTGCGGCTTCTACTCCCGTCATCCACAGAGATGTCAAGACCACCAACATACTCCTCGACCACAATTTAACGGCAAAAGTGTCCGATTTCGGAGCTTCCAGATTGGTTCCTTTAGATCAGAACGGATTGGTGTCGTTGGTTCGGGGCACCTTCGGCTACCTGGACCCGGAATATTTCCAAACAGGAGAGTTCACGGATAAAAGCGACGTCTATAGTTTCGGCGTGGTTTTGGTTGAGCTTTTGACAGGGAAGAAGGCTGTGGTTAAGATGCAAGATGCTAAGAATTTATCCACACTTTTCATTGATTGCGTGAATTCTGGTCGACTTGTTGAAATATTGGAGGAACGCGTGGTCGATGAAGGAACTCCAGAGTTGCTTGAAGCAGCTGCGGAGCTCGCAATGCGATGCTTGAGCTTGAAGAGCAATGACCGACCTTTGATGAGGGAAGTGGCTATGGAGCTGGATGCATTGACAAGGTGGAGGATACATCCTTGGGGCAATGTTAATATGGAAGAGGGAGACAGCTTGCTGGTTAAAGTTGGAAGCTCTTCTCCGCTGATTCTCCGTGATCATGATAATTCTTCCATGGAACCCATGGTTCCATTCGAGATCTTCAGATAAAGGAGAGAATGTCGCCTGCTCGTCTATTTCGTCAGGACTCAACGTAATAGATTTTATTATCTTTAATTATTAAAGAATTCATTGTAAAAATATCCAAACTAATAATATTGTATTTTGTCATAGGAGTGAAACTAACGATATCATGAGTGTTATGCTTACATATATTAGGTACATGAAGTGAGTTCAATAAAAACGGCATTTAAATTGATCGTATAAATTTAATTAATCAACTTGTAATTAAATTTGATGATTGCAGATAATACTGTGTATAGATATTCCATTGTCCTTTCGGAATGATCCATTGACTAGAACATCGTAGATGTTCTTATAAGTGGGAGGAGTTGAATCTCCCCATGGAATTTAAAATCCTCATCCTGATTCAAAAGTCCTCCGTTGTTTTTAACCAACAAATTAAGGGGCATAGTCTATGTGATTTATCTCTTTTCATCGTCACTGAAGAACCGACGATGAAGAATACTGAGAGCGAACGGAATCGCTTTTTGCTACAAATATATAGATGATCCGTTATTTTGATAGTGAAAAACGTTATACACTTCGTCCTCGTATCTATTATACACGTGCCTCAATAACCCACAAATTTCATCTTGTTTCTGTTTTGGAGGTGGCTTATATATGAAATCTCATGCATTCAACAGTCTAGGAATCAATCTCTCCTAGAGCATTAATTAATTACATTAACAGCAAATATTACTCTACAGAGATCACCATGGCACAGCCATGGCTTCCTTAATTATTGTATACATGCATAATATATATAGTTTTCCTTTTTTCCTCAAAATTATCCAGGTCTGAAACCCATTCTTTTTCCAAGAGTAGCGCCATGCAATCATTTGTGAGATATGAGAGCTTTGAGTACGTAGTCTTGAGCCTCGTCAGCTAGTTGTGTTTGTTGCCTGTTACGATAATTCAGATACAAAATTACTCAACTCTCAGATGCTTTGTGTGTAGATCGACAATCACACATGAGCTAGAGCAAAGTAGAAAATATAGCGGCCGGGAATCTGATCAGGACACAGACGAAGGCTACAGAGGCTTTATTTCTTGTTCTCCAATCTATATATAGCTCATGTTTTCTGTACAAGTATGCATTTTGAAAATCAAGTATGACTTCTAACTCAAAATTCAAAACAAAAAACGTCTTAACTAGTGGAAACTTTTACGATGCAAGAAGAAATGTATCATCTTCCATTTGACATGACAAATAGTACTAATTTTTTAAAAATCTTGTTTGTGTTGATTTTGCTAATTTCATATGCCCCTATTCTACTAAATTCAGGCATCCAACTCAGTTTTATGGCACTCACTTCACAAATTCTCTGGAAAATCAATAGGCATTTGTTCGTCAGCCCATTGTGCATCCTTCACCTTGGAATCAGGTTCCCTTCCGGTCACCTGAAGTGGAACTTCTAGCTCAGGCGGTGTCTGCGAAAATACAGACAGATCGATTAGATACTTTACTATGATAGTGATACCTTTCTAAACTCTAAAGTTTTGTAAGCTTATTTCCTCAAGAAAAATTACCATGCAACGAATAAGAGGCCAATTAATTTCGCGGAAGAAGGGATGTTGCTTGATTTCATTGGCACCAGTTTTTGATCCCAAACGATTAGCAGGGTCTCTGTTCAGTAATCCATGTATTAGCTGCCTTGCTGCAAGGCTAACCTGCAAAATACAAGCAACAATATTAAAAAAAGGATCGCCTTTTCGTGTTTTGTACACTGAAACCTCATTGAATTTTCTGACACAGATGCTTAGATACTGTAGAAGCTTGGATTCTCAAAGAAGAAGGGTATAGCCCTGAGAATGGTCATCTGATATATAGATTCCTTGAAATGCTATGTCATAGCAGTTCGATTTATGGACAAAATTCATGAGGATTTATAACTGTTCGTATTTGCACTCATGATAATGCTACGCCATGGTTAGGCAGGGTGCTGATGAAATTACTACTCGAATAATTTTCTATATTTTCATGGTCATAATACATGCGTTCATTTTTTGTTACCCGTGACACAGAAGTATAGAAAATCCCTATCAAAAATATTCTTGATCTGTATTCCTTTTTTTTTCTTTGCTAGATTAATATTTTATTATCAATTAAGAGGCAATTCTTATGCTTCATCAGTAGCTTGATTTCAATTTTTTTTTTTTACTTCAAAAAAAAAAAATGGCAGCAAGATTGTGGAGAATTTTCTTACGGGTATGCTACTGGGAAATGTAAGGTCCTTGCGTAAAATATTTGCAAAAGTCTTCTGTCTGTTCTTCCCTCTGAAAGGCGTACGACCATACATCATCTCATAACACAAGATTCCTAGAATGTCAAAAATCAGAGAAAAAGATTCATGTATTTTTAACATTTCTTTTAAAACGATAAGAATGAATGAGATTGTTCACTCCACATGCAGTACAGAATAATAGAACTTAATAACAATAATTAAAACAACTTATATTTATAGAAAATTGTATGAGCTACTGAAACTTTTTTTTTTTTTTTTTTTTCAAATATCCACTGGATGCAGTTAAAAGTAGATATCAGAGGAGCAAATAAACTTCATCTTTTAGTCTCGCAATAGGGATATTAATATTTACTTAAATATCAAGAGATTTCCACATAAATTCTTAATATTTTGAATTGAATCGAACTCTCTCTCAAACTTTAATATGATATTAGAGTCAAGCCTAGCTTCACCTCTACATGGTACGTTAAAATTAAAGGAGTACTGAATGGGAAAGAAGAAAATAAACTCCGTCCCTTAATTAGTCTCATCCCTCGATCTCACATCTCCATTTGAATGACCTTAAAGTATACATAAATACTAGGAGATTGAAATCTTTCTCATGATGAAGTTTTTCACTGTCTCACAACTTCTATATAATCCTTTCTTGATTGTATATTGTACACAAGTATTGGATATCAGATTATAATTTTATTTCCACTATCAATTCTGATACAATATTAGAGTATATTTTGATTCCCCAGAGCTTCATGTGTCTTCTTGTGGGAGAGGAGGATATTTGATCTTGACCTTTCTCCCCCTTAGACTTCTACGTACTCTCCTTCCACTACTTTCTCCTTTTCGTTCTCGTTTATTCAATCGAGCACCAAAAATTAACTAAAGGAAGTTAAAATTTGTGTTATATAAACAATATCCCATGCATGTACTTTGCCATCGAAATGGAACAATGTCACACTGTTGTTTTTGTTTGTCTATGGAAACAAAAAAAAGTGAGTCAATTGGAAAAGTTTCAGTGCTTACCAAGGGCCCACCAATCAATAGCACTGCTATGTCCTGTTCCTGTGATGATCTCCTGTAAAAATAAAAAAAATAATAAAAAAATCACAAATTAAAATTTTCAATCAGTTTAAAACAGAAACAGCTACATTACGGAATTACAACAAAATAAAAATAAAAATAAAAACAAAAACGTTGTGGCTTATCCAGATATTCGTCCGTAGAATTGACCGGAGATTTGTTGGTAAAGGTGTAACATATCCATCTTTAAGTAGGAGAAACAATTTCTTTTTAAAAAAAGGTGCTTCCAGAGACTTTCGACGGCGTCGCTCCTGAGTCCTGTAGCTTAGGGTTGTGCGACCAGTAGCCGAGGCCTCTCGCTCTCCCTCTACCTCGTCTTTCCTTCGTCGGGTTAGCGGCGAGATTCTGCTTCTAAGGCCGACGGTGAGTCTTCACAAGGATTTCCCTTGATTAAATTGCTCGTCTCTACGTTGGGCTGCAACTTGAGGTGTTCGGGACAGCGGGCACCGATTAGAAACGCCTCTTCTCGTGCGAGCACTGAGTCGCGCGTCTTTACCATCGAGCAGCGGCCACTACGAGTAGCGGTAAAGCTAACCTATCCCTTATCGTTTCTTAAGGGCTTGTTTGGGAGGAGGTGAGGGAGGGGTAAGTAATGCAAGGGTAACGAGGAAGAAAAAAAAGACTATTCTTATTTGGGAAGAAGTGAGGGAATGAGAAAGGGAGGAGAAAGGGAGGGGAATGGGGTGAACTTATACTCCTCCCTCTCACAAAAACTGGATATTTTTTACACTTCAATTTAGGGTGTAAACCTCCTTTCCCCTCCCCTCCATTCCCCTTCCATTACTTACACTCCCCTCACCTCCTCTCAAAGAAGCCCTAAGATGTGCGGAGACTGTTATTAGAGATTTCTAATATCATGCTCTATTTGTGCAGCCCTGGCGGTTAAAGTTCTTCATGTCACCTTCAAGTTTGAGAGCGGTAGTCAACTCTTGTGGAACGGGGCAGAAGCTGTATCAAAGTGTTCTACGGTACTCTTACATATTCCAGCAAGCTTCATTGAAGGTAGGATCCCTTCCCTCTTGTTAGGCCTCATTCGAGGGTTTATACCATTATAGTTGTAGTTTGGAGATTATTAGTTTTGCTTAAATTGTTTGGTTGTGCTAATCTAAAATCATGAGTTTTTCGTCTTGTCGACCTTGAAGAAGGCTAGGCTTGTTAAGTGGGTTGTGGTTGTCAAATGAGATTATTAGTATTTAGTGATCAAAATCATGTGATTTTAGAAGTGTATCGCAGCAAAATTTGACACGTACAAATCTGATTTGAGGTTGTAACTTAGCTCCTAATCTCCTAGTATGGGCTCGAAAAGGTCCCTTGAGCTTAAGGGGGACTTATGGATTTCTTGTTAAGTTGATGACCAAATTTTGAGGCTTATATTGTGTGATTATGACCACTTTTTGTTGTTCTGTCAAATGGGACAGCAACCCGTAAAGGCTATCCCCGACTTTACAATCCTTAATTCGATAGTAGAAATGTTGTCAGTAACAAGCTTTAATATAAGAAAGTAAGGGAGTATTGAGTCCTTTATTTGAGCAAATGCCTAAAGCTAAAATTGTAGATAGATGGACCTCAATGTAACACTATAATTGGAGGAAGAACTTTGACCTTTTTTACTTTTAAATTACATGTGTGTTATGTCATAGACTTTTGATTCTTATGTTGTACATGCCACATGCTATGCTTAGGTTTTCATGTCATACACTTGTGATTATATTTTAATAGCACATGGTATGTTTAAATTTCTCATGTCATAGGCTTATGCTTAAATTTTCGTAGCACATGTTATGCTATGTTTAAGTTGACCTTTGCAGATTAGTAATTATTTCTTCATATATAGCATCCTTAAATGAACCAATAAAATGAATGCTATCCAGGAGTTACGACTTAGGTTAACTCAATGGCTTACAACTATAAGTATCTTTTTATTGATAATCACACTCGATTGATCACGGAGAGTGTACCAGTTGTACTCAAGTAGGTGTTCTCGTGTTGTGTGCTACTTAATTTCTTATAAGTGCAGGGGCATAACCCACATGCCTACCACGCTCAAACTATAAAAAGATGCGGTAAACATAATGTAACGAAATGACATAATGAAACCTCATGTTATTTACGTATTCATGCTTTGTTTACTTCGCTTTACTAACCATATTGCTGTATACAATTACACTTTACTACATTTGTCGCTGCATGCTAGTGTATATTTTTGTCAACTATTTCTCTAGATGACATCCTATTAGTCTTGCTTGTAGACTTACTAGAGACGGGTGCTTTGGGTATTGAACCAGGATAATAGAGCTCTAAGATAGGTTGTTATGATTGGATTAGTAATGTTTTTCATAATCATCGTGGAGTGGGGCCTAGATTGTTATTTTTGCATAATTTGTATTTCTTTTAGCATTAGGCAATTTGTCTATACAGAAGCTATCTGGATTGTCAATGTAGTTAGACATATACAGTTATTTGGTTATTATTGTTATTAGTTTTCAGCTTCTCGTTGAGTCATGTAGGTTTATTTTATAATGTCATGCTACATGGACTTACATCCAGTATGGATATGTTGATGGAATTGTTGACAATGAGAAGGGTTTGTCCCATCCATGCGAAGGGAACCACTTGGCCGGGGACAAAACCTTTACCAATTTACTGAGCTGGCATCTTAAACTACAACAAAAGAAATTTTGCTCTTTTGATTTACTTTAAAATAAATGATACCATTAAAGCAACTAGAGGTAGCATAATATATGGTAAAAACTTAAAATAGAAACGTACTGGAGCTATATACTCTTCTGTTCCAACAAATGAATTTGATTGAGTATTTGGTTCTGCTACAAATGTTGGTGGAGCAAGATCTCTAGATTTTCTTCTCTTTGAAGGTAACAGTCGTTTTATCACCTGTAAGTAGAATATAAAATAATTGCCTTGGGAAGAAAGAAGAGGTATACAATTTGACATAATTAAAAATCAAGGTTATCAGAAAAACATAATTAACAAATATATTCTAAAATATTATAAGGATAAAAGTATTATATAGAAAAAGACAGGCTTGATGTATAGCCTATTATAATCATCCATACAACTCTTGCTTTCCCTTTGTATCATTCCTGTATAATTTGCTAGTATGTTCAATCCTAAACTTCAGAACCATAGTGAACTTCCTTGTCTAAGAATCTCATTTGGCAAATTTTAGTCACAAAGGATGTCTTAGATTTGTTAACAAAAGAAGTGGAGATGAGATAAAATGTAAAACAAGCCAAGTTTTTTAATGACATAATGAATTCAATGAAAAAGAAAACGAAATCAGAATGAAATAGCTAACATACTTGTGGTTTGCAATTTGTCAAGAAAGATAAATCAAAATCTGTCAACACCACATGCCCATCCTTCTGGAGTAAGATGTTTTCAGGCTTTAGATCACGGTAAATGATACCTATGTGAAATGATGAACATGTTGCCCATGTTAGTTACATATTGATACAAATAAATGACAATACAAAGAAAAGGAAGGACTCCATGCTTAGACATCATTTTTCGAATCCAGTTACTCAAAAATTTGACATAGCATTAAATAACAGTCTGGTTATGAGTAGCTTGTGTAGGATAATGTCACAGTTTTTATCTTAGGAATTAAAGGAAGGTACAAACTTAGATAGAAACGAGTTCCAATATCCAATTCCAACCAAAATTTGAAGTTCAACTCTGTAATGGGAAGATCGACCAAGTTATTTTGAGCTTGGGGTTTGAGAATGAATAAAATCATGGTTGTAACATCAATTTTTTCTATTAACATTAAATGCGTTTCAAATTCCATCACGAAGTTCAAGACTGAACATTATGCTAGTTAAGAGTGGGTAAAAGGAGTAAGTTTTACCATAATGAGAAATTAAGATCATTAGACACACAAATGATGCCCCATTTGCAAACAAGTATTATTGCAACATCAAGGTTGGTTATTTTGCATACTCTCAGGGGGGGATTCTAGAGGAAAATGGGCAATTGAAAATTTCTTGTAAAAGTTATGCCATAGTCGGGAATTTAATGAAGAATGGTACTAATTGTTCTATCTACATAGTATACTTTCATGAAACCAAATTCAAGCTTTCGAATTTAGACACTGATAGATGCAATATGCGTTGGTTGACCAGTTTACCTAGGCAGTGGAGATATTCAAGACCAACTACAACTTCAGCAGCATAGAACCTGCAAATATCTGAATATGATTATGAGGGAATAGCATTAATACACTCTATATTTGTCATAGATAAGTAATAGAGCTAGTATTTTCTGTACCAACAAAATAAATAAATAAAATATATATTTTCATGGATAAGCAATAGAGATACGGTTAAGTAAATATCCCTAACTATAATTTACCTTGCAGCTTCTTCTTTGAAAATCTTCATAGGTTGCTTATCAAGCAACGCAAATAGTTCTCCTCCCGGACAGAAGTCTGTGATTAGGCAGACGTGTGTTGTGGTCTAAGTAGAAAAGGAGAGAGAAGTGATTACATTTAAATTAGAACAACATCATAACACATCAATGAAACAATTGATCGTACATAAAGAAAATGAACAAAAATAGCCACTTCTTTATCTCTTCTCTGATGAATAATTTAAAGTTCTCCAATAAAATGAATGCAAACTGGAGATTTTAAGTGAACTAACCTGAAAAGAAGTGTATAGCGTTGGAAGAAAAGGATGGTCCAACAATGAATAAATCTCCCTCTCTATGCATGCCCGATGAACCTGTAAACCCACAAGGACTTAAGCATATAGTACAACTCATTGCTATTTAGGAATATCAGTACTTCCAAACTAAACATCGACTTGGAAAGTAGCAACACTCAGTGAACAAGAACTGACTTCAAATCTGGCTTCAGAGGATATAGGTGTTTTTATCACTAGAAATTGTTTTTGGTTACTGTACAAGGATTATAAAGATAAGTTACCTACTGATCTCATAAAGTATAGCAATACATCTTAAACCTTTTTTTTTTTTCATGTTTGTTTCACAGTAGTCAATGCAGTGGCAGCTAAGACTGCAGAATTGTTGAGGTATAAAGATGCAATCTTGTTTCTTAAGAAAATAAAAAACATTAGTGAAACAATCATCTAGAAGAAGTATTTGATAAACATAGAATAGAGAGAGCTTTTTTTTTCTAGGAAAAAAAAAACAATAGAGAGAACCTTGTTGCGGTTCAACATTATGGACTTGTCCATTGCCTTCATAGCAAATAATTCACCAGTAGCTTGCAGTTCCACCAAATGTACGCTAAAACAAAAGCAATACGCATGTTAGACTACGTCACCGTATAATTTGCAACTGCTTAACAAAATTTTCACAAAAAAAGACGATAGTGTATTGTGTTGATGTCATGTATCACTTGAATAAAAGATCCGATCTAACTGCGGAAATGTTTAAACCCAAGTTCATAGTAACTATCTCAACTAAGCTTATGTACCGTCATTAGTTGGGTATTAGATAAAGGAAGTAGAACCCAAAAAAATTCAACTTGAACTGGTTGGGTACTTCTATAAAGGAAATTAGAAGCTAATAATACAATATTAAGTAGGTTAATCACTTATACTCTTGTAAGCTCTTAGAATTTAACAAGCTGAGTTATTATATTTACAAGTTTTCGTGCTTTGGTGACTGAAAAGGTATTAATTATTAGTTTTTTTTTTCAACTTGAAAACCCCCAAAAATTTGAAAATCTGGAGACCCAGAAACTAGAAACCTGACCTAGCCCAAATAAAAAAAAAAAGGCTGCAATATATTTCCAGATGAAATTGGATCTGTCAGGATTTTCTTAAAATCCAAACCTTTTGTGGTTGGATTATCATAAAACATAGAATGAAATGGTAGAAATGTGATATTCCATATTATCAACAATAAAAACGTTAAATTAGAAAAAGAAGCACCCCTCATTTGTTAACAATACCTTCCAGTATCTCCACATCCTAATGGTTTAATAGGCTTGAAATGTTTCAAACCAATTGTTTCACCTTTTCCAGTGATCTGCAAATCCGACAAGAATTTGAATCACTCACAGGTTAAGTTGAATTTCAAGATCAGAGATATTTTTTTGTCCTAAAGGCAACAAACAACTCGTAGTTTCAAGTATGGTATCAAGCACGTTGTAGTATTATATAGGTAAATCAGGAGACAACCAAAATATGATAACCAGAGAAGAATAAATAATGCTGGCTTTATCTATTTGGTAAGCTTTGAAAAATCAGATATTATTTTTATGGAGAGGTGGTAATGGTTACAGAGGCTCAATCATAAGGTTGGTGGATGCATAAAATATTGTCCTTTGATAATTAAAAACTTTATCCAAGATTTTCCCCACTCCACATTTTGAATGGGACAAATCATTTACCGTTTTCCAATAACCATTTTGTATTACAAAACGTATCTTCTCAAGTTGTATAGCCTTGTGTTTGGATAATCAAAATGAGCCATTTTGTGTGAGAAAATGCATCTTCTCGAGTTATATAGCCTTGAGTTTTGGTAATCAAAATGTCTTCATTTTTTAGGAAAAAGAACTTGGATACGATGTGTGTATTGTATTCTGTGATAAATGTAAGCTTATTTCTATCGACCTACTTTTTTAATGAATTCTTCACAACTATATAATTCGTGAATAGAACATAGTTTGCCGCATGCGCTACACACTTGAGCTCTTGAAAACCTTGACTCATGCAATATGAAAGAACTTCAGTTAACAAATTGCATGATGTGAACTTTACCAGAACATGTTTTTGAGGAACTATTAAATTTAACAGGCAAAAGCTATAATAGCATAATTCTCAAAAATAAATGACAAATGTGGTAGCTACAAACAGTCAATTGTACAGAGGCACTATAAATTGTACGAATACCTTTTTGATAGCTAACCATGAAGAATTTTCCTTTTTGTGAGGCTTTGGAAAGACAGGCTTCGAATGGATTGCCCATAAATCCTCTGGTCTCTGAAAATAATCAGTAATTGTTATTCAACTATGAGTAATGACTAAGAGAAGTATGTACATATATTTGTATCTGCAAGTATTGGCTGTCTAAGAAGGTATATAGAAAACATACGAGTATGCACAATGTCAATACAAGACAACAATCCAATTGGAAGCACCACAAAGCAACTGCAGGCATCATTAATTGAGGGAGGGCTTATTCCTCAAAAAGGTTAGCTCTCAGATCCTTTGTCGTCACTATCAGTTTCATAAAAAAAAATTATCCTCAAGGTGCAAACTGCGTACTGTTTTTATGCAATTGACATCTTGTGACCTTCTTACTGGGTAGTTCAATAGAACAAAGACGATAAAGTTCAAACTGTGATTTTCACAGAAAAAAGCTCTAACTCCGCTTGAAAGGGCCAATACCAAGTGCAACTCATCCCTCTAAACTAAAAATTTCACAGTGCTAATGTATTTTGAAGGTAAAAGATGCATCTAAATTCAATGGTCTATTTTTTGGATATTTAATCCAAATTTTCTTTTATATACGATACAAGATGAAGACATGTAAGTATAGATAAACAAATTGAATTGTAATTGGAAAATATCTTCCTGATGTAGGGAAAAATAAAACAAATGCCCTTGCAATTGACAGTGTTTGTGTAAAGGAAAAGATAAACTCTCTCCACTAGTTAAGGTATTAATCGAAATTGCTAACTTTGAGCTTAACAAAAATGTACCTTACCAAGTGGGCATCGGGAAGTTCTCGAACAGCTTCATCAACATTCTCAGCTGTCGCCTTCACCTGGTAGAGAAGTAACAAGGTGAAAACATATCATACATTTCCATTCATCTTTTGGAAGATAATCATTTCACATGGTGTAAAACTATCTCTTTAATCACCATTAAAATCTCAGTATCTCCATCCTTAAATATTTGTAGTAAATTCTAAGAAGTTTGTTATTTAAAAGAAGTTTGCAGGAAGAATAGTCTCACTGGCGCTGTAAAAATAAATAAATAAATAAACAACAATCAGACTGGCAAGACAGATTCCTGTCACTCGATAATAGATAATATGTCAATATTTAAAGGTTACAATTGCATACCTGAAAAGTGTATGGTGCTGTAAAAATTTGATACACAACAGAAATAACTATATCTGATGCAATTGATTATTAATTCTTTTGGTTAAGATTTTAGATACAGCTATCAAATCAACAAATTATTCTGTTGGCCATTGGAATTCTATCCAAAGTTTGTAGCTTGGTTAATCATTCATCTTAAAAGCTATAGTTGTAAGGAAAGAAATCAATTTTTTTTCAGTTCTCCTGACAAGTGACTAACCAGTTAACTCTAACGTTGCATTAATCAGTTTAGTTAAGATTGTAGACATATTCTGTTTGAATAAATTATTAGGTTAGCCACGAAATTTTGTCAAAAATCAAAAGATTCAATGGTATTGATTGTACACTATAAAAAAACAGGTAATGGATCTTCACATTCCTTGATTGAATTATACGAAATAATGCTTATGTAAACGATTACCGACTCATGAACGAGTTAAGCTGGCCAAGTGGCCGTAGTTTAGAAATTTACCACTTTAGCACCTTTTATCTCTGTCGTCTCTGACAAACGGTTTCTAAGGGGTTCAACATGATCACTTCCATCTAGTTGCACACCAATAAAGTATTGAAGCTCTCCCTACAAATTATGAACCATCAGTCATCCCATTATATGAAGCTCCATTGGCAGGAATACCATCCGAATAAACAAGTTCATTACCTTTTGATCGCGCATCGGTTGCAAGTGGAACAAGTTCCAAAATTTTTTTCCTAGATTAAGAAATTCAACGTATGCCATATTATTAGCAGAACATATTTGATTCAGTGATTAATTACTGATCAAAAAAGAATTGTAAGATGCAGTTTTTAGTGCATCAATGTTGATCAAATCACCCACTAAGAAAGAGTGCAACACGATGCCTCACTCCAAAACTCACCGCTCTTTGTGTAGTTGATTAGTTGGATTGTCACTTCCCTTTGATCTCTTATGGCTTCTCTTATCTTTGCAACAGTTTCTTGGTCTGTTTCAGGTCCTTGAAGAAACCTGTGCTACAATTCAATATTATTACAGGATAAAGCAAACAAGAGTTCGGAAAAGGTACTAGAAATCTTCTTAAGAAGTCAGTTTAGAAAAATATAAGAATGCCAAAGATTAATAGTTAAGACAAGCTAGTTGGGATAATTAGAATTTAAGGTGAAGGGTAGGAAAAAATGTCTCTCGACATGATTTAATAATTAAAAGTTGTTTAATCTACCGATATTACTAGTGATATAGTCTTGCATATGTATTAAGGCGTGTCTACTTGAGAGCGCATGCTAAAGTAGAGAAAAAGGAGCAGGAGAAGGAATTATATTTCCTTGTCTACTCAAGTAGAAGAAGAAAAAATCAAGGAGAGGAACGAAGCAATTTGAAGTTTTTTTTTTCCTGAGATAGCAAGCTATCTAGTTAAAAAAAAAGAGAAGAAAGGTTAACCAAAGAAATGGGGTACTTAAAGGCCCCAAATGAACCTTAAAATTGTTATCCAAAATGTATGCAATATTTCATGTTAAGCTATATAATATTTTATTGTGAAATTGTTCATGGGAGAGAGAAGATTCAAATAAATATAAGGAATGTGAGCCATTACCGACAATTTCTTCCTAAAATTTCTTCCCGTGTATACTCCGTCAATTCAAGAAAGCTATCAGATGCAAATATCTGCAGCACATTTACACCAAATAAAACTTGGAAGTACAAGTCTAAAGAAAAATTCGTGTACAAAATAGTTAGATTTAGTTAAGCATTAAAAAGTTAATCATCATAAAAGAAGTTTCCAAATAATGTACTAAACCAAATGAAGAAACAAATATAAATCTACTTGAAAGGACTAAGATAGCGCATTGTCTAATCTAAGCTTGGTCACTTGACAAAATCACATCATCTAATCTTAAATTTGGTCACACGACAAAACTCATTTTTCATATGAGGAGCCTACCACAAATATAATCACTTGTAGTAGAAGCCAATTAAGTTATCATTCACACAAGTTCTCCATAACATAAATCAATTAGATATTTCAGTTTAAAAACACTGATATCTGTACAGAGATATGCATCATCATTCTAATTTTGCAGATATATGGTAACTACTGAATATTTGACTATTTTGTGTTCATATCTAAACTAATTCCCAATGCAATGATGCAAATTAATCCCTTTTTGCTAATATATCTTACAATTGGATTATCTGGGAGTCTCGGATCCGTTATCACAAAGTTCTTTTCTATACGCTCCAAAGTTGTGGCTAAATCAATTCCTTGTCTCATGTCTTTCTCTCTTTCCACACGGTCCCAACTTTCTGTGCGTTGGACTTCTCTGGTCATCAGAATCTCAGGCTCAATAACAGGTTCGTACCTTTCAATTGAACTTTGTTTTCTTGACCTAAATCTGCAAATAACTGGAATGTTTCAGCAGTGCATAAGGCAGCTTGAGTATCGATACAACAAACACAGATAAGCTATACAGCTCTCGAAGTAAATTAACAATATTAATCGAGAGGAGAATAAACCAAATAGTGCTGTATGATTGGGGTGATAAATAATTAAGAATCGACTGGAACAAATTAATAGTTAGCTATTGCATTTGAAAAATGGTTAAATAACAAGTTGAGTATACCCTACAGCACACTTAAAGCTGGAGAGCTTCTCGCTTACCCAATTAATGAAGAACGACCAGATTTTCTAGTGCTCATCACGGGTAGGTCTAGTTTAGCATCCAATGGAGGGGCTAATCCACTTAGTGCTTTAAGATTCTTATTCTCTTGTGAGTCTTGATACGGAGAGTCAACATGGATTTGCTCGCCTTCATCAAGCTTAGAAAAAGTATCATGATCGTCTTGTGAGTGATTGCGAGGATGCTTCACAGTTTGGACAACCTCCTCTATAGAAGACAAGGCCTTCTCCTTTTGTCGTGCTGACATGAAAGAGAAACAAAATATATCCTGAAAGGAAAGTAAAATATTGCGACGAAGAGATTGGTTTGATAAACTTTCTCACCGTCATAACGAATCAAGGACATTGGCAAGGCATTTGGACGCAATGTCTTGTCATTTAGACCTTCTGTGTATTTGCTGACCTCAACCTGCATTCTGAAATTAGAAGCGTCTAAGGTTAAATTAGATAGATATGAAAGTTACTAACTGACAATAAGAGAACATGGTCACGGATTCTAGCCTTCTAAAAAAAAGAGTAGCACCATCATCACATTGTAATGCTAATATTTTCTACATCAAACTTTAGCATAAAATTAAGGTTGGGTTTACTTGGATAAATAATTAGGTGGGCAAAGGGGAGGATGGAAAGCAATATTATATAAATGACTCTTGGCTGATACCATGGTCAACTGTTTAAACATGATTTAAAAATCCGATACTAGGAAGACAAAAGACTGGATCAGTCAAAAGGAAAAGACCCACCCTATGTACTTGATGATATTTCCATTCTCATTCCTTATAGGTGTTACGGTAAGAAGGTTCCAAAACTTCGTGCCATCCTTCTTGTAGTTTAAGAGTCTTCCACAATAAGTTTTCCCTGTCCTGACAGCTTCTCTTATCTTTTCAACTTCCAATTTATCAGTTTCTGGACCTTGAAGGAAACGACTGCAACAAATTAAGAAGAAAATAATGTTACAAGTTTGATGAGAAGGTTACAAATACAGATAAAAGGTCATAATCAACAATGACCTAAGAAGAATAATATCTTTTATTATTACTGCATTGGTCCATTTAGTATATTACGTATTGGCTATGTTACTAGACTTCTCAAGCAGAAGTGGAGCTTCACTTCATGGTAAAATCTTAAAATAATAACAAGTGGCGAGAGAATTAAAGAGCCCACCAGTTTTTGCCAATAATTTCCTTAGCTGAGTACCCGGTCATGGTGAAAAACCCAGTACTAGCATACACAATAGGATAATCAGGCTTGGTTGCATCTGAAACAACAAATGTCTGCTGCAGAGAAGATAGTGCATCTTTTAGTTCTTGAGAAACCCTAGGGTAATTTGAGTCATCGGAAGTCCTTGCTGAGCCTGAAAATCTCTCCATAGATAATTTGTTTCCCTCTTCTGATGCTCTTATAAAACTCTCACTTCTTTTGTCCTTGTCTGAGCCAACTGCAATTCCCCACTCTCCGAGCCTTTGGTTCAGCAATTGAGTGCCTTCGTCTTTACTCGTCTCCTCTAGTATTTCAGAGGATACGGGATGCATTTTAGTGCCCCCAGTTGGCAATGCCATCCACTTTTCCGACAGTTCTGTGTCAGCAATCTTCTCTGGAGTACCCGTACCATGGCTGGCTAGTAACTGGTTAGCTTCTGCATCAGATATCGCAATGTCTTCTTGACTTTCCTGTTCTGATTTCCCTGAGCATGGTATCATCGTCTTCGAGTAGTGAAAATATATAAATTGTTGCGCAAGGCTAGTTGACTTCAAGAAGTGAGTTCTCACTTCAGGCCTCAGGTTCAGGATTCAATTGAGATTTTGATCTGGAAATAGAAGCCAAAAAGGTACATTGAAAGGAAAGCATGTCATGAACTACAATCATCTACAAAACACAATGTAGAATGGCATCTACCTAAAATGGATAAACTCCTGAGAAATGCATTAAATGTAAGAACACTGAACGATAATAGCCCCTCACTTTGCATTAAACAAGTGTCAAACATGAAGTATAATAACCGCTCACTTTGCATTAAACCAGTGTCAAAGATAAGGAAGAATATAGGTTCTTAATTAGCAAACCTCAAGGAAGATAAAGTGGAAACTCTTACAAAACCTAGGCTTCTAAAACATGTCGGCCAAGAACTGATCATAAGCTTTAGGTTTGAAGGTCGAAAAGCAAAAAAGACTGAGCTTTAATTTTTTAAATATCACCTTCCCAAGCACCAAAGAGTTCGAGAAAGATATTGAGTCCGCGTGGCCATAGAAGGAAAACTAGAAAAACAAAGAATATAAATTCTATCTTTGTTCCTTTTATTGGAAGTGAAAACAAACCAGCAACGATGTATACCCTTTCGTTAATTTCAGCTCTTTAACTTTCATTCAAAACATTCTTGGAATCCAAGGAGAAGAAGGGCAACCTTGTAAACCAGCAGGAAGGG
Organism: Wurfbainia villosa; assembly: GCA_025175895.1. Taxonomy (NCBI): domain Eukaryota; kingdom Viridiplantae; phylum Streptophyta; class Magnoliopsida; order Zingiberales; family Zingiberaceae; genus Wurfbainia; species Wurfbainia villosa. Next base: position 1,142,731 of record JAKLTH010000280.1, read on the forward strand.
GAAGCAGAAAAGGCCGGCCGGACTTCGATGGAGAAAGAGGGGGGAAAAAAACGCGCTTTGTCCAACAGCTTTATTGTCGCTCTACTTTTGCGCTTACGAAGGGAGAAGGAGTGAAAGATAAAAAGGAAGCAAAAGCCAGGCAAGAAGAAGAGATGGAGACAGAGACAGGAAGTAAATAAGGGCAAAATTCCTTCACCATTGCGGCAGCAGCAGCAGTCGCTGCTTCTGCTCACTTGATTCATCTCGCGCGGACGGTTCGTGGTCGTCCATTTGGATCATTTTTAGCCGAACCTTTTTCCTGGCGTCGAGGAATTCTTCCGTTTTAAAACGCGCGTGATCCTTGTGTTTTTGAGGCTGCGGCTTCTCCAAGTCCTCGTTTTGGAGTGCGAGGGGAGTCGACAAGCCATCCTTATTTTAAGTTTTGGTGGAGTGTCATGGGTTACGTAACTGTAAAAACGGCAACACAGTTATTATTTGTCGTGGAGAATCTACGCAGATTTTGTACATATACATATAAATATAAATATTTAAATTTAATTGAGACAAAATTAGCATGAAACTTAATTAGATGTTCACTTTAGATTAACGAGGCCTGCATTAGTTTGATTAGCGGGATAACTATTTGATATAATGATATTGCATAAGGAATGCAATATAAAGAGTCTAAATCATCTGGTAAATCCTTACCAACTGTCATAATTAACGACTATCATCAGTGAGTTTGGGACTATCTGGTGAAGAAAAAGCCCTTTTTGAATCAGGATAAATTCCATTAAGATTCGATTTCAATCATTAACAATTTATCCATCGACTGTCAGAATTTAAATTCTAACCAGATCCAGCGGATCAAAAAAGGGACTCTTCGCAGTAAATTAAATCTCATGGATGAATTGCTATGAACAGACTCAAGGATGGGATGGTTGGCGATCAGCCAAAAGTCTCGTGCCAGCCACTGGTTTTCTATCCTTTCTGACGTATAGTTTCAGATCGAATTCTTGCTCAATGAATTGCTCCTTCCTTATCCTCGAATGCCAATTTGAGCTCGACAGCCTTCGTAATTGCCAGTCTCGCTTAATCTTCCTCGCTTTTGTTTATGTGGCCCTCTCGTTTAACAACTGCAGCTGTCTGATAAGAAATCACAACCATATGTTGAAGAACACGTCAAAGGTTGGAGATTGTCGATAGATATTCCGAGTGCTACTTGTTCGTCGAATATTTATTTCATGAAATTATTCTAATTTCAGCAATGGAAACAGAGCATATGTTACAGTAACAGATGGATAACGAGTTCACCTCGTTCACATGTCCCAAGGTCCAACACTAGATGCCGTCCTCATCGTTCGTACAAAATGGCGTCCCTACATTATATGAGATGATGATGCAGCAAGATGAGCCGATCAAACGCAGTCTGGAAGTGGGATAAAAATGTTCTTGGAGGCGTCCCATGAAGTAAGCGGCAGAAACGAAGGGAAGAAGACAGCTGACAGAGAAATGACATGCTTCTTGCTTCATTTTTTCTTTTTTCTTTTTTTTTTTTTGGTTTAGCGTGTGGATTGCAGGGACGAAACGGTGGCCAAGCGGCAATGGGGAGAACCACAGCCACAGGCAGAGGCAGGATCGGATGTCTTTGGCTCTTTGCCAATGGCTACGAGATGGGAATCCTCTGGCCATCTGTCTCTGCAGGGTCCGCAGGAAAGCGATGAGTCGCTCCTCCTTGCCCACTGACGCGATGTTGCGGTTGTGAATAAAAACGGAGCCGCATCCAACTGGGAGGGTTTACATTTCTACACGACAATAAAACTGTAATAAATAACGGAAAATTATGTTCCCTTTACATGGAAAATATTTTTTAAAAAATCAACCATCTGAAGGATGCCGGTCGTCTGGTCTAACAGGCCTCACGAGCAAAAAAAATCGACATAAAAACTTATTTACTCGGACAAATTATATAAAATTGCCACTCTAGAGAATGCGACAAATACGACATAGATCTAAAATTCATTTTTAAATTCAGATGATTTCTATATTCTATTTTTTTTTTTTTTAAGAGTTGCAGATGCAGACAAACACAATGGAAAATAATGGTGGGATCACTGATAATTGTGCTCGTAATTCGTTGAGAAAATTATAAAAATATAAATGAATGAATGCCGATGGGCGACGACGACCAATAGATAGAATCGCCGCAAAAGAGGGCCTGTATTTCCAATGAAGACTCCTTCCGAGTCGTCTGATACGAGCGGTTGATATTGGAAGGTCAATCCATCTCGAAGGACGCCTCACACACACACAAAAAAAAAAAAAAAGTCTCTTTCATGGCAGTCTCCTCTTTATTTCTCCCTTCTTAATTTTAATCAGTCTGTAAGCCAAGAAAACCAGGATACATGGATATGATACAAGTTATTAAAACGTACAACTATTGGAACATGAAGTAAAAAAACTACAGAAACACAGAGTAAATTAAAGTCGAAATACATAAAGCAAACTAACGAATTAATCGAAGCTCTCTTGTCCATTTACCGAGATGTGGATTGATCGAGAAAAAAAAAAAAAAACACTCGCACGAAATCAAAAGCTTCCCTTCTGTTGTAGCTACCGTATTTCGAGAGAGCAGACAGGTTAGGAAAATAATACAGAAATGAACCGACAGAAGAGAAAAGGAAGAGGGCGTCCTTTGAGAATTCTCTAAGGAATTAGTTCATTTTAATTGTATTATAACATGTAAAGCGAAGAATGTTGATCGAGATCCATTGAGAGCTCGAGTTGAATGACAATATGATTCAATTTCAGCAAGCTATTAATATCAATCAAACGGTAACAGTTTGCTCCCCGAGCAACAATGCAACGGTAAAGTATCTAATAAAATTTCAAAGTATTTTTTAGTCAATTCTCAACCAGATCGAGCTTTAAAATGTTAGATCAATAGATTTTTTTTATAAAATCAAACCAAACTAAACATAGATTTGGAAAACCGCTGTTAATTAAAAAAAAAAAACTGTCACAATTTAGAGTTTGATTCTACGCGTACTGTTTGTGGATTAGATTTAGGATTTGTAATGTCGATCGTCAACTATTTTACTGTTTATAATACGTTTAGATTTAGATTTGTAACGTCAATTCATCTCATCGTACAATTTAGAGTTCAATTCGTCGTTACTCTTCGTGAAGATTTTTGGAATGACAATCTTGGGCTCAATAGTTAGTCGAGGATATATTATCTCCTGTTTTATTTTGTTGGAAGTTAAATAATTTTGAAATTTTAAAAATTAAATAGATAAAATATTTAAAGTTACATTTATTTTAATTTATTAGAGATGAATAGTATAATAATTTATTTTTATTTAAAAAAAAAATAAATTAAAAAAAAATCACATATCAAACATTTACTTATCTTTGCTCATTTTAATTTTTTTCTAATGATTTAGTGTACTTAGACAATCTTCTCCTTGATTCATATACAGGATAAATTTGAAATATAATTTATACATATTCATAAATTGATTTTCAAAATATTCATTTAATCACCTTATCTTAGGATTTTTCATGGTCACTTTTGTATTTTTTTTATATTATCTATGTTTTTTTTTATTTATTACATGACAATAATAATTGCTCGACGATTGAATTAAATTAAGAGTACTTTTTATCATACAAAGAAATATTTTATAAAAGAGTACAGTTCGATTTTTTATTACAATATCATTCGATATGACAAATTTAAAAAAAAATCATTCGGACGACTTTGAAATCAAGAGTTTGTCTAGTGAACGAGATACGACTTCGACATTGGATCATCGTTAAGAGATGATACAGTTATGGAGTATGAATTAAACCGCAAAAAAATTATGAGTACTTTTTTGATTTATCTTTGATGACCGATGAAAATCACTTGGGTTCTAACCTTATTCGATTCAATTATTGACGATGCATCTTGAAAGTCTATGAAACATGATCAATTATTCTCATATATTAATTGGATCGAAAATTTAAATATTTCGACGCCTACCAATAAAAAAAAAAATATATAACACATGCAATCAGGTGTACAAGTACAACGCCCTGTTTATTTATATTTTATTCTAAATATCTTACTTTATGGGGGGTTTAAGTTATTTATAATATGCAGATAAAATAATTTTAAAGGTTGTTTAATTATTATTCGAGATTCTTGTATTTAGATCTAACAGCTGTGAAAAGAAGGTTCATATATAGAAAATACAGACCGGCCGACCGTCAGCAGACTGCAGTTTTCCAACTGGCGGATAACTACCAGCCGCCGGCCCAACGCACTTCGTCCTGCTCCCGCCCCAAATGAAAAACACACTCAACTACAAGCCAACGCACTTAACCCATTCGGTCTCTGATCTCAATTGCGACGGTGACGTTCTCTGTTCTCATCTCCATGAATTCCCATCCCATCTCATCTTCCTCGAAGTTTCTCTTTACGCGTCCTCTGCGTGTGGCATCCAAGTCATAGAAAAATACCTGCAATCGACGACTTCCTTTTTTCTTCCTCTTTTTTTTTTTTTTTTAAAGTAGAAATTACTGAAACAAACAAATCATCAAGAATGGATAGCGCCAGATCGATGGAGTTGCGTCGCAGCAAATCAATGCCAATTTTTTATTGAATAGCGATAGCGGTGGAGATGAACAATTCAAGTCGCTTGCAAATTAAGACCGGAGGTAATTACCACATCAAGTTCATCGAACATAAATCGAGTTTCTTGTTGGGAAAAAGCTAAGAAAGGGATCCGCAGGGTGTGCTTTGGAATACCTTATTAAGCAATGTGGAACCGTACTTTTTCCGTGCATTTTAGAGAAAAAGGATAGGTGTTGAGAGAAATTGCCTGGAAATATCGCTTCCTGAAAATAATATTCCAAATGAAGTTCTTGTGAATTAATTAATTAATTAATTAATGTCTTTCGCCGCCTTCTGCGTTGTATATAATCGACGGGGAGCCTTGAACTTCGATCGGGCTTGGCAATTTTGCCAGCGAGCGGTTTCGCCTTTGGATGGAAGCTGCCTCTTCCCGTCTCAAGATCGATCACAACCATCATCATTTATCGAACTCGACGATCGATTGTCTCGGTGATTCGGCAATATGGACAGCACGATACCGAAGAAGAAGGAACGCGCGAGTGCATTGTCAAAGCTGATCACTCTGATCTGCGGTGCGAAATCGCCGCCCAAGAAACAGGGGAAAACGGAGGCCGAGCATGAGTCGCCGCCGCCTTCTTCTTCTTCGACTGCCCCCGCGTCGGCGTCGCTTTTGGCTGCGAGCTTCTCCAAGTCGTCGTCGTCGTTGCATCACGTTTTCTGCTACTTCGACGAGAACGGCGACGGGAAGATCTCGGCGACGGAGCTGCAGAGCTGCATGCGGTCGGTAGGGGAGGAGCTGTCGCACGAGGATGCGGTGTCGGTGGTGGAGTCGAGCGACAGCGACGGCGACGGATTGCTGGGGTTCGACGACTTTGTGAGGCTGGTGGAAGGGGACGAGAGCGAGGAGAAGGAGAAGAATCTAAGGGAGGCATTCAAGGTGTACCAGGAGGCCGGCGACGGGTGCATCACGCCGAGGAGCCTGCGCCGGGCGCTGGGGAAGCTTGGAGAGGCGAAGAGCGTGGAGGAGTGCAGGATCATGATCCGGCAATATGATATCAACGGCGATGGGGTCATCACGTATGATGAGTTCAGGATGATGATGCTCTAGACCTCCCCCCCCCCGTTTCGCCTGTCTTTAATTTGATGAAATTTGAAAATTATATCTTTGTACAATTTAAATATTGAATAATATTTTATGTTAAAAATTTTTGAAATGAAAATGAGAATCATGTTTGGTTAATAGATTTGAAATTGAGATTTTAAAATTATTTTTAATTATTTAGAAATCAATAAAATCTAATTTAAGTGGTGAGTTTGAGTTTCATTCCTACAAATTTATCATTCGTTGTTGTCGTCTATCGTCATTCGGGTTGGTCGTCCCTGATTCAATAGTTGTCGATCGTCGATGGTTGTCGATCGACGCGGCGAGTCGTGGGTCGTCGATCGTGGATGCTGCCCGTCGTCGATCGTCGATCGTTGATCGTCGACTATCGACCATCGTTGCCCGTTGACTGTCGCTCACTGTCAATTGCCATTGTCGTTGTCGCTATGACCGTCGGTCGTTGACCGCTGGCCGTCCGTCGCCGGTCACCCGCAGCCCTCCGTCGATCGCCTACCGCCGCCGATCATCGGCCACTAGTCCTCGGTCATCGATCGCCGATCGGCAATCGCCCTCCATCGATCGCTTGTCGATGTCGATCGTCGATCGTCGAGCGACCTGCGACGGTTGGTCGATCGTCAATCACCGATCATTAGTGGTCGTAGGTCGAGCAGTTGACGACAGCTGGCCATCGTTGGCCGCCAAGCGTCGATCGTCGACGGTTCTCGATCATCGATGGTTGCTGATCATTGACGGTCATCGATCGTCGTCAATCGCCGATGATCGACGATCGTCGACGACCGTTAAACTAAATAATCTTATTAGAATGACTAAATTCATTTTCATTCAGCTGACAGTTTTTTTGTTTGGGAAGATTATTAATTTGATATTCTTAATCGTTATCATACTTTTAATACATAGATGTGGATTTTTTTTTTAAAAAAAAAATTGGGACAGCTGCAATTTTTTAATTTAGATTTCATCTTATATAAAATCTACTTGAAAAGTAAGAATTTCACTAAATATTATCTAAGAAATTAATAATAACGCTCTAAAATGAAATTTCCGAGAACTTTAACTGAATTCCTGTCGATCTAAATATCCATGGAATAGGAAAAGAAAAACTCAAGAAAAAAAAGAGAAGGAAAATCAAACATTTATTCTGCCTCGAAGAATATTTAGTTTGAATCGGAAAAAAAAAAAGGAAAATGAATCAACTCGAAGAATGTTTATCTGTTCATGCGATTCCTAATCTCACCGTCGAACCTTTCAGCATCCAACTGAAAGCCATCTCCGATAGAAACGCGCACGCTCGGCCCGTCTCCTCTCGTTCTGGCAAGCGGCGCCCACCGCCTTCTCCGCCGCGCCCACCGCTTTTTCCAGGTCCTTCACCTTCAACCCAAGGCACAGCATCAATCGACAATGCATTGCGAGTTTACCTTAATCGATCACCTCGTGCATCAAATTAATTATTAGGAGGCTTCTCACTTTTATGATGATGGGCTTCTGACTCGGGAGCTCACGGGCGCCGCCCTTGAACGACACCACCGACCTCCACGACCGGGCACCGCCGTTCTCCTTGTTCTTCTCTGCGCGCACTACAGTCTCCGCAGGGGAGGTGCCGCCGCCGCAGCCGATGTCCTTGTCCAACTCCAAACTCAGCTACGGAAGGCAAGAAAAACGAGCCAAAACATATACCACAATCAGCAAACAACGACGAACGCCATCTTCTAATTATCAATTACCTGACGGATTCGCGTCTCGAGCATGTGGAGACGGTCCAAAAGAGCGTCCTTGACTTCCAAGTCGTGCATGGCGGACAGGGAAGTGTATCGGCGGTGTTGGCCGCCGCCGCCGCCGCCGCGCTTCTTCGCCATGAGCTTCACGTCAGCGGTGAAGTAGCAGTCCGGCGCGGGTAGGAGTCTCTGCTTCACCTCTATCTGCCTCAACTGCATCAATTCTCACGTTATGCGTGCATGAACAATGCAAGCAGCATTCCATATATCATTTCGTGATGTAAAAAAAGGTCCGTAAACGTACACGAAGATCAAATTGGTCGAGCCTGCTGACGAGGGATTCAACTGGAGCAGATGATCGATTTTGGTCATCCATAATCCGATCTCACTGGTTAATTCTTCTGCTTCTGCTTGGATACAGATCGAATGATGTAACTGGGGAAGTCTGGTGATCAGTTTATATAGATGTGGGTTTAGCAGTATAATTCGGGCCATTAGGTCCGGTCGGATTTCATCCTCTAATTATGGCCACTAATTGATTCTTCTTTTTCTCTTGTAGATCCGGATTTAATCCTCTAATTATGGCACTAATTGCTTCGTCTTTTTCTCCAGTAGATCCGAATAGCAAGACTATCGAGGGGCTACTTGGTATAGTTTGGATGATGCGCAAAAGTATATTTAAATTATGTTTTTTTATTTTAAATGTGGATTTTATTAATATAGTGGAAGTTTGGGTTCATCTGTTTCTGATTGATAAATAGCGTTTTTCAGCTGGAACACTAAAATGAGCCAAAATAGGCAACGAAAAGCAGAATACAAATCAGTTGTAAACCTGTTTGCAAATCTATTGTCAAATGGATACAAACAGCACTGTATAAGGCCACCTTAACTATCAATTCAAGATTACAGAATACAAATGTTTGAGGAATAAAATCTTTCGCCAAAACACTTTGCGTAATCCTACCGAACAACCATTATCAAATATGCAAATGGTTGTTGGTGAACTATATGTTTTTGTCTACCTATATATCTAGATATGCGATCAGCACTGTATAATATAACTTGAGCCGATATTTGTTAATCGAATATACATGTAATACAAGCCACCATCTTCCATATTTTTCTCGTTCGCCTGCCAATCTTCTGTAACCCCTTAGTAACGAATGCAAGGAAAAAGTCAGCTGGAATGCTTTGTGGTGTCAATTCACTGCTCGCGCTTTCAAAGTGGAAGGTGTCGCCGCTTCTATTTGTGTGAAGATAAAAACTCCTGCCACCGACTTCTCCAATCTTGTCACTTTTGCTTATGCCTGGTAGATTGCCCCTTTTTTTTCGATCAGAAGGTTTTCATTCTTGAGAATTTTCAAATCACACAGCCTAAGACTAACAAACTCAAAACTTTTACCGAATACGAAGATGATAATCCAAAAGTTTTCTAAATCACATAGCTAAATAAAAAAGGGCAACCCGGTGCATGAAGCTCCTGTCATATAGGTCCCAGAAAAAAATCCATTATATACAGTCTTATTTTACTTTGTAAGAGGTTATTTTCAAAATTCGAACCCATGCCTCCTAGTAACTTTACCATTGCGCCAAGTTTTCTAAATCACATAGCTAAATGTACCAATAAAAAATGACCAATGCAGTTGTTTATCACAGATGAGGATGACCAAACTACATAGCTCTAAATTAGCGGATTGAATTAGTCATTTGCATCTCAAAAGTCCTTGCTAGTGTCGTTATTTTTGACGTTGATTCAGGAACCAACACACGGAGCTCTAGTTTTGTTTTTCTTATGGAGCTAAAAAGTCATGCTCTCAATATGCACAAGATATGAACTTGTATTTAATAAATGAACAAGCTGGATGTACATTTCACATGATACCTAATTCTATTGTGGAGGGCATGTACAGACTGAGAATTAATTAAATATGCCATTATTAGACATTATTGGCTGCATGACAATTATATTGTTCAAAGTCAATGAAATAGGCAATGATATTTCTTTGAAACGCTCCTAGTGACGTATTGAAACAATTGCATTCCAGAAAGGACTCCGCTCCTTTCTAAATCGCAATTAGTAACTCTGTAGACTTAAAATAAGTTCAGAATTTATACTGGCAGAAGGCAATGTCAAGAAACATTGAAGAATATGGTCACTATATTTTTATCTTCATTACGACACAATAGAAAAATGGGTGAAGACATATTTTACATTACTAGAAATGTAAGGAAAATGCCCACAAGTAAAATGGCACAGAAAGAAAAACTAGATGAAGGGGATTATCTAGTTCATTCAGCAAACACCTAGTATCCAGATATGAAGGTGGAGCAAAACCAGAAACAATATGATGTAAAATGTATACCAAAATAGAGGAAAGCGAGTTCCATGAGAAATAACAATTATCTTTATGAATTACCATGTCAATTTGATCACCTCCATTTTTTATGACAATGCATTTTGAAACCTTAGTTTGATTCCAACCAGGTTACTAAATATGAAGTCTTTAAATAAGTTTTTTTCTTCATAGAATTAAGTTTCAGCTTTTAAGTTGATGAAGAGCTCAATCTATACTTTCTATAAACATGCTCTCGCTTGGTGGTGGATGAACTAGATAAGATTTGCTCAAGCAAAATGAATAGATTGAATTGAGTGCATATGTATATATTACCAACACTTGTTAGATCGGTACATAGGACTTCCTATGATGTTAAGTTTGATCAAGACTATATATATATGTATATATCCTAGCATATAGCAAACAACTTAATGACATCAAAACTGAGTATTCTAGATATTTGGAATACTTGGAACGATGTTTCTCCAAGTGATTTTTTTTTTTTTAAATCATTATTAAAATTTGTTAGTGAAAGAGGAATATCGATTTTTCATTCTGCACTGGACAGGGTTTGGCAATCTACCGAATAACCTAGGCTATCACATTGCATCATCGATGCTAAGAGAAATCGTGTCTAGTGTGACTCAAAGAGATTAACTACCGTGCAAAGAATTCGATAGAGGGCAAGTTATAGATCCATACTCTGGAGATTGAAGTGGGAGTAGTGGAGCTGGAAGGAACCAGCAGATCGCCGGTCAAGCAAGGGAGTCCTTCCCTCCCTGCTGTACCTATCCACCACCAACGCGATGGCCTCCTCCACGCTGGCTCCCATCCTCACAATCGCCCTGACCGGCCCCGGACTCCCCTCCACCGTCACGCTCACGACCATCTTTGCCCCTTCCTGAAAATCCACCACCATAAGAACCAGCATATATAGTTATATTTGATTGAAATAACAACCAAAGTTGTCTACATCAAACGAAAACGAATCACGAGGCAGCGAGGAGAAGGAATCATGGAAGTCGTGGAGGTTTAAGGCCGATCGGTGCTTGATCCCGAAATCGAAGCTGGAAACGAGGAAGGATCGGACGGTCCGAAGCAGGGGCTCGGAGGAGGAACGGGGTAGGACCCGGATCGGCCTCGGTAGCGTGAGGCGACGGCGGGAGGGGAGAGGCAAGCGACGACCGCGGTGGCGACTGCCGCGGACCCCGGCGGTAATCGGGGTTTTGGAGCAGCCGTTGGACTTTTTCCGCTCTGTCATGGTGGCAGCGAAGTCAGATGTCCCGGCTTGGGGCTACACGACTGGAGCTTCTTGTATGCCTGTTTCTTGCGTTAGGGGCTGTGACTTTGCGTGCCGTTCGAGTTGCCATTTGCTTCGCGGAGACGAACGACGAGTGCAAGACATCCCACCTTCTCAACAACGATAGGTCCCGATGGGGAACCCTGTCCGACATGAATGGTCGATCCAACTATTCCAGCCACCGCCCACTGCGTATACAAGTATGACTGGCCGGTGGCTGAGGTCGGAGTAGGACCCACATTTGGTCTGGCTAGGAGAATCTCAATCGGATCAATATAAAATGTTATGAAATCACATTTAGAAAAAATAAATATATTTTTTCAAAGTCTACCAATGGGAATTGAACACTCGTAGCCAAAGAAGTGAAAAAAATATATATGTTGTGGAATTTAAATAGTTGGAAATCGCTTAAAAGTTGTTCGGAAAATCAAAACCATACGAAATTCAAATGAATCGGAACAAAATTTGTTTGGAATTACCCCCAATAATAATAATAATAAATTAAAGAATTGAATTTTTTACGTTGACATTTTTCGAGAATTTCCATCAATAGTCAATATTACTGAAAAACTACGCTAATTTGGCATTTAAAAAAAGACTCAGTAGAAACGCAAACGCAAGGTGTTTCGAGAAATAAAAATCTTAGTGGAGAAATATAAACTCAACCGTTCTCTCAAATTCTAGCATACATTCGTGTATATCATACATATATACATTGCATAATTTTTGTCAGAACACTAGATATTGACTAGCCGCACGAGAAATTGACACTCTGATGAAGAATGTCAACCCAAATAATTGAGATAAGCATGATGCCTTACAATGTACAAGTTGAGCTCAGAACTGCAGAACCAAATCTTTAGAGTAAAAAAAAATATACACCACTCAACATATAAAGTTGAATTTTGATTATGAGAGAAAACTGTAAGCCCTGGTTTACAAAACTACTAATAATGCAAGAAGCGACACGTCCTCACTGGTACGCCCATAACCAGCACGAGGCGAGAGCAGCTTGTTTACTCCAACCTCTGGAGGGATCAAGCATGTCTCTGCGCACCAGGTGGAGCTGTAGGCATGGGGAACTGAGGATCCTCCACCACGTATGGATTCTGCCACCAAGATGGGAAGACAGATTTTAACTTTTGAAGAAAACTCCATTATATATATTCGCAAAAATAGAAAAGAATAATGAGAAGAAACCATACAGAGTCCTCACAGTGCCAAGTTGATTCCGACTAATACAACAGATGGAAGATTGGCAGTGTGGGGCAAATTAACTCATATTACAATGCCTGATATCTTATTGGAAAGCAACAGTACCTGGGTGGCAGTAGGGCTTGCATATGACGATTGCTCGGTGGTGGATTTTGGTGATGTATCCGGAGAACTTGCATCATTGGATCTATCAGTTCCACCTAATTTGCTATGGGGCCCCGTAGTTAATGATGATTCTTCACTTCCATTGTTAAGTTTAGCCCTCTAAATGAAAGCAATAACTTAGTTTCTGTTGTCCAATGCAATCACTGCAACTTATCACTGAAAATTTGGCATATAAATCGTCATACTACATCCACGAATAGTGTGAGAGAGTATAACACTCGTTTTAAAGACTTATTTGATACACGAGCATGTAGAGAATCATTAATGAAAATACAGAAGTTCGCTCAGACATAAGGCAACCAGACCAAATGATTGAACAGTCAATGTCAACCATGCTTGGAGGTTGCAAAACAACGTCGCGTGAATATAAATGAAACGAAATTCTCTTTTTTTTTCTTGAATTTTCGTAGATGCCAAAAGTAGTCTTCTGTGCACCATGGTGGTAAAGAAAAAATCTCAAGTGCAATGAAATAAAGAGGAGAATTCGGGGATTCTAAAGATGGCTTCAGTGATATACCTGAAATATTTTCCCAAGGAGTTTCAGACCTTTGGCTCGAGCATGAAGTTCCTCCTTCTTTACATTGTTTTCTTGAAGCACCTAAATTCAAATTAGTAACTAACGAATAAGATAATTAGGATGACATAAAATAAATAATATCATCTCCTGAGAATAGAGATTAAAAAAAAAAGACCATCTGACAAACACGGGACAAGGTGGCTTCAATATCAGCAACATTAAGCTTCCAGAAGGAATCGATCACTACTTTTTTATTATTCTGCATATACTCTTCTGCACTAGGATGCTTTTTAAGGTCTTCCTGTAGCTGCATTAGTGCAATAGCACCTAGATATATAGAAAAAATGTTAGGAACTTAGAAACAACCATGGAACTCATATACCGTGATCTTTTTTTTTTTCATGTGGGAAGATATGAAGGGTTCTGTTTGGGTGCTGAGTTTAAAATCAAACAGGCAGGCATATGATGTTCATTTATTGTGCAGCTCAAGCACTCATAAGCCAAGCGTTTGCACACCTGTTGCAGCAGTTACTCTTGACTTTATGAGGTGACCTTTGTTTCTAAACCATTCGGCAACAAATGGCACACCCAAGTACATGGCCTTTTTCCCAAGTTCTTTTGCTGCCTGTCTTGCATAGATGTATCCTATAGTATTCAGCATATCTGCTCCATAAGCTATATCCAAAAAATAATAATAATAATAAAGAGTTAGATTAAGTAGTCACTTGACATGGGTCTTCAAGGAAAATAACAAAGTCGAATATAGTGCATAAATAGTGTAACATGAGATAATAATAATCAGGTAGTCACTTGACATGGGACTTCTGGGAAAATAGCAAAGTCGAATATATTGCATAAATAGTGTAACATGAGATACATAATAATCAGGTAGTCACTTGATATGGACTCATGGGAAAATAGTGAACATGTATGTAATATGAAACAATCTAGGAAAACTTAAAAGGCATTGAAAACCAAAAACATCATCAAGAAATATGGTCTATGCATACAGCAAGATGAGTTGATCCTAACACATGACCAATAGAAGGGAACAAATAGAAGATAGGTATTGATATTCATAAAATTAAGTAAAAGATATTCATGAATGGACCTGATATGCAACAAATCATTGGATATGATCTTTGGATGTTTAGATAATTTTCAAAATTGAGCAAACTTACATTTCTTTGCTTGAATTTAACTATCTAGAAACATGTAGAGTAAAAGTATTTATCTTTCATAACATTAATTGGCCTGATATAGCTGATACATAAACTATTGGATTGGAATATAGGGTGTTTAGATCATTCTGAACATTAGAAACCGCATTTCTTTGCTTGATTTAAATTATTTTTTTTATCAAAATTCCCATCACAAAATCTTCATATATTTCAGTTTATTTTTCTTATAAATTAAACATGTTGCATTCTTCTATTTACTGACATCTTCAGCCTTCGAGTGCAGAATTGATAACAATTTAACTCCATAAATATTATTGGCAGATCTGAGCAACGCTCAAGTTGTAATTGTTCTAACTAATATTGCATCAAATTATTTTCTGAGTTGCGGCTTGCCTTACAACACTAGTTCTTAGAGCAAGATGCTGATCTTTTCAAGTAAATAAAAAAGATTTTCTTTGTGGCACTAATCTCATGTTTGAATTACCAGGGCTGCAGCAATTGATTTAAAGCTTATGTTTCAGAAAACAAGACCTTCAGATGCTTGATATTTAACAAGTCATAAGAAACTACTAGGAAAAAAAAAATGAATACCTGCATTTGAAAGCCTTGTGACCTCAGTTTCAGCATGACTAATGAATTCATCTATGTTTCCTTGAACATACTGGTGGAGTCTGTTTTTCAGTATGCCTGTAAGTTTCTCCTCTCTTTCTTTTTGAATGGTCTGAGGAAAAAATTCATCAGCTTGCATGTTATTTTGATTACAAGGAAAGAATTTACTAGTAGACAAGCTTGAGACTATAAAATTACACAAATGAAAGCTTTTAACCAACAACAACAACAACAACCAAATCTTATCCCACTGGGTGGGGTCGGCGAATGAAAGCTTTTAATCATCCAAGCAAAATAATTTACCAGAATTTTTAAAGCACAAGTAATTGCCTTCGTTTGCATGAGTGGAAAAACTCAGCATTAACCCAAACCCATATATACCATATCGCTTTGTGTTTGTGCATGCGAGTGAGCCAGTAAGAGAGAGATAATTTATGGTCAACCGATGCTTCTAGAGCTCAACCAAAATGGACTGTGATGCAAGCTTTTCCGAGTAATTTATTTCTTGTACTAAAAAACAAGTAAAATAAGAAAATTGAATTAATCTGACTAATATAAATCACATATGTTTATCCTGAACCATCTTTTCATTTTGTTAGAATGCTGCGCCTGAAATGGCTAGATGACTCTTTTAAACCAACAAAGAAATAAAAGATCAATCACTCTTGAGTGTTCTTGAATTCCTCAAAAGAAAACTCACCCTATTCCTTCGCGGTTGGTTTTGCAGATACACAGAATAAATGAAGCATGCAACCATATGTTAGAAATAGGTAATCACATATAGATACCCTCAATGTTTCTTGCAACTTTTTGGCATCATTTTGTTCCTCTTCAATGGAAATATCAAGTGAAGCCATTGATGCCATGGCAAGCTGACCAATGTACTCCTCAAATAGTTCACTCCCGAAAAGCATTGCAAAGATTGCTGCAGGATCAATAATTGCTTCCCTGCAAGGATGCAAGTATTCAAAGATCAGCTCATTTAATATACTTGGCCCTTGGTTTTGAAATAAATTACAAATACAAACATTTCATTTTCAGCAAGTTGATAACTTGATTAAACAATTTTTCTACATAAAAGTATCATATAGTTAATTGTGTGGTTTAAAAATTATTATTCTAAAGGTAGCTTACGTGGAAATGCCTGATTTTCCATATGCATCATAAGCTTGGCGTTGTGTTGGATCACTTAATACTTGGTATGCCTCCCCCAAAGCCTGAAGATTAGGAGTTGACAAAGCTTTAGAAAATAAGGAACAAGCTCAAACCCTGGATATTATATGCTATTCAGGCAAATAAACTGCCATACAAATTGAATTTGCAGAGAAGTCTTCAGTGATAGTGAATCTTACAACTTTAATCAATTCATGCACTCTTTAAATGCAACTACTTAACTTTCTTTGCCAGGAATGACTCCATGCCAGTGCTAGTCAATACATTATTGATTAAGTTTTTATAAAATTATCATGGAAGGATCTGCTCTAAGTCTCTATTTTTTTATAGTAATCATGGATCAACTCACTCTACGTATCCAAAACATGGTACCATGGTGCTAAACTCGAATCTTAGCGGGAAAAACTAGAAAGGTTTTAGATCTAGTAGAATAAAAACAGAGTATACAGAATTAAAATTTAGCAATATTAAATATAATGAGATAATTGTTAAATATGTGATGACAAGTTATTTGTAACTATAAAAGAATAGAGGGATTGAGAGAGACATCTTACATAGAATATAAACAGAATGATTGAAATGGAGGAGAGTATTAGGTGTTCTTTGTGATTTTAAAATACTCCGAAAACTTAAAGGAAAATTCTATAAAACAGTAGCTAAACCTGTTATATTATGTGAAGTTAAATGTTGGGCTATGACTTAAACACATGAGTAAAAGGTGAGAGTCGTAGAGATGAGAATGTTAAGATGAATGTATGAACATACACGAATGGATAATTTAATAAATGAAAACATTAAAAAGAAGTCAAAGTTTTATCTATCGAGGAAAAATTTCAGAAGACACATTTAAGAAGGTATAAACATGTACTTAGATGATCAATAAATATTCCAGTTAGGCGATGTGAAACTATGAAAAATATGTACATCAAATGAGAAAGAGGAAGACTAAAGAAGACTTGGTTAGCAACGATAAAATAAAATATAGTTCATTTAAATATAAATAACGATCTAGTAGGAGATAAAATCCAATGGCATAGAAGGTTCATATAGATGATCTCATTTAGTGGAATAAGACTTGGTTGTTGTTGTTATATCTTCAATATCTATAATCATGATGTCAGTTTAAAGGTTAGGGAACAGTGAGGAACCTAGGAAGGGGTCCATTGCAATGTTTGCTTGAGAAGCTTTTCATGGATCCAAAATCCAAAGGGATCAGCAAACAACACAAGGATTTCATTAATCATCAAGCAAAAAATAAGCAACTATATGTGTTGAAGCCAGGCTGTTGCAGGCCTACAGTATTAAAGGGGCACATGGAAAGGTGTGATGGCATAAGTTTCTCTTTTATTGTGGTGAGTCCCCCTTCTATTGTGGTGAGCCCCCACCCCCCTTCCTCGCCTATGAAGTTGCTAATCATTTTCGGAAGGAAGTGGCGTCTCTCCTCTTTTAACAGTATGAAAGGCAAACGTCATGCCACTCAATAGTAGGAAATATTGAGATGAAAGCCAATATTACTTGCAGAAGCACGAAAAAAGACAAGATATCAAATGTCCCTACCAAACCAAAATTAATAAAATCTAACTGGTAAATATTTATTGGCTAAAGAAATTTCAACAATCCTCACTTCTGGGTTAAAACATATCACTAACCTGAAAATTTTGAGCTGCAAGAGGATCATTTGGGTTTTTATCAGGATGCACCTGCCTTGCCTACAAATAGTGTAGTGACATTAAGCTTAAGAATATTACATGAAAAATGCTAAGAAATATTCTCAGTTACAAACTACAACAATTTGGAAAGAAAAAAATTGAGTGGAGAAGTTATAATTTTAAGGCTTTCAGCATTTTCACTTTAAGTTGCTCTTCATCATTTGATATTTGTCATACATGGTAACTTTCCAAACTTCAAATAAGCACCTATTGCAATAAGGTAGGAACTTATCTCATGAATTACCATCAGCAATCAAATTCCAAACTAAAATTTTGAGTTTTCATCTCGTTTTTCAATGTTATTATCTATTCTGAACCTTTTAAGAAACCATGATATTCCATAGCACAGAACCACACGATATGTAAAACAAGAGGAAGAAAAAACCCGTTAATAGAGCAAAAGGAAGCCTGTCATCTAGTATAATCTTTTATTATTATCATCATGGTTCGTTGGAACGGGAACGGTCGCGGTCGCAAACTCCTGCGTTCCCGTTCCGGAACGGCTCTTATTTCATTTCGGAGTAGCCGTAACGCCGTCTTTTCCTTTTTTCTACAGCTTTGTCAACTCTTTTTTTCCCGTAGTCAATGTCTTCCCTGTGGAACGGTATGAGCCGGAAATTTGGAACGGCGTAAGACGTTCCAATTCCAGAATGTCCGTTCCGAGCGTTCTGCATCCGTTCCGACGAACCATGATTATCATTACTACTATGAAAGACTAGGTAGTGTCGGTGCAATCAACTCGTAAAAAGTTTGACTTAAGGGGGAGGTTGTCGATGCAATCATACTTGAGTTGGGTTAATTTTGATGCGGTTGCACGTTAAACACAATTTATAAAATATTCTTATGTCAAATGTTGAGATATGTGCTGCACAGGATCTTGACAATAATTGTGGTGTCATTTGGATAGTTTGTTGGGTAGAAGTCCTAGCGGGTAAAGGAAACCAGATGCTTGGCATGAAATCCATGGAGAGGAAACTCCGGGAGGGTAGAAGTCTCGACAAGTCTTGGATAGTAACCTCCTAGCAGGTGGAAGTCCAGGCGGATCGAGGGAGACCGAATGTTTGCATTGTGTTAATAAGGTCTTACATTTGCAAGAGCATTTGGAAGAATCTGTATTTACAAGTTGCAGCCTATTCATGCTCTTCTAGATGCATGCCAATCTCAACAGGAACAGGGCTGGTCTACTGGAAGCCACAAAATTTTGGTGATCCGTTGACAACTCATAAACTGCCTCACAATCAGAGAATGCAAAATAACTCACGAGTAAATTCTGGTTGCCACAAAAACGATTTTTTTTTTCCCGAAGAAAGGAGGGACAAGGGGACCATCGTAGTAGATACTTGAAAGGAGGCCGCCGCAGAAAAGGGGAGTTCGAGCAACTATGAAATTGAATAATCCTGAACTAGATGTGAGGATGAGGGACAAGCGTAATGGGAGGAAGATGAAAAAAAAAAAAAATTGAGCGAGAATGACCGAGCCGTCTGAAAAGCCCAATATTGGCGAGGAAAAGGAACTAACCTTCACGTAGTAGGCTTTCTTGATCTCAGCTTCAGTGGCCGAGGGGCTGACACCAAGCACGTCATAGTAATCAGTCTCCTTTACCATCTCCACCGCACCCTCCGCGCTGTCTCTTCTCTTTCTCCTTCCGCGCAGGTCTTCTTATCAGCAGCAGAAGCGGCGCTGGCGGGCACTACTCCGGCGATCGGATCCGATCTGCAACAAAATATATATATATATATAACTCCCTTCCAGTTGTCGAGGAACCAAAATCTAATTCTTTCGCTTACCAACTCCTCTCTCTCCGAGTCGTCGTTGGCAGAAACAAGACATCTCGGGCCGACGGACGAAGAAGCCAAAGCAAGAGAAGATGCGATGGGAAAAAGGGTTGATGATCCACGACGTGTATGACCCGGTGCAGGTCGAACGGTACCGTCCCAATGCCCTCGCTGACCTCAGTTTGATTCTCCTGTACGCGCCTCGGGCTGCTAGCCAGAGGACCCTCACACTTTCCCGATTTGAATTCTCCGCCCACAGCAAATTTATATCATAAACAAAAAGCACATTTTTTGTTTTCCTTACGTTCAGGCAATCGATTTTAGTGGTAATCCAATTTTATGAACTTCCAGAAGGTCTGTGATTTTTATTTATTTATTTGGCTGGATTTTGAACGACAATTGCTTCATTTTGATCGATTTTTTTGTTGGTCGTTGTTGGATCGAAGCCCCTGCACCAACAGTCGTCTAGTGATTCGGTAGGAGTCTAGGTTGTGTTTGGTATGTCTTGGTATGCTGTCGTAATCTATCTTATAATGTAATCAGATTTTTTTATTTGTTACTATCTTAGAATTGTAATGTAATATAATCTGAATTACAAAAGACATTAAAATTTTGTAATCTAAATTACAAAGTAAAAATTATATAATCCAGATTACATTACAAGCTTCCTATTTGCATGCAATAAATTACATTTGCATGCATGCAAATGTAATTTATTAGATCTGAAATGAGATTTAGAAATTTACGTTTAGCGATTGGCCGATCGATAGATGGCCGGTGAGTGGTCGGCCAAACGGCGGCGACGGCGACGGCCGACGGCGATGGCGGCCGTGGCCGATCGGATGACGGTGACAATAAACGACTGGGCGGTATGGCCGACGACCACAACGCCGTCGGTCGTCGAACGCCGATCGATCGTCGGTTGGCCGCCGTCATCGTCGTCATTGACTACGTCATCGTCATCGATCCATTTCTATCGTCTTTGTAATGGACACCAAACAAAAGAATATAATGATCTTTGTAATCCAAGATTACATAAAATTTGTATCCAAACATAGCATTCCATTACAATTTGGATTACATTATAACTTGAATTATATTACGTCCAACCAAACACAATCTTAGAGTTTTAGGACTTAGGATGGCCGAGCATTTAAAGATAAGTGGATGGGAAGCTTCGTAATGGATATCGAACACAGCAAAGAACCTTATCGCTGTGTTGTAATAGCCAAACCATCGACTCAGACGTGAAAATGGGCAACCTTCCGGTTAGCATAACATCGTGGTCTAAGGAGCGCTTACGTGCATAACATCGTGGTTTAAGGCTTGCTCATTTCTCGTTGGGCCGCTTGGGCGCATTGATTGCCCAAGCCATGTTGGCTACAAACTAAATAGCAGAATTAGAATTAGAATTTTTAATAAAAAATGGTATTAAATTAGGAAGCTAACCTTTCGTGTCAATTTAAGTCGATCGGCAGCCGTGGAAACAAAGATATCCCGTCCAACTGCGGTCCCACCAAAAGTTCTGGATAACAATGTCCACCGAAAATTTTAATTACTCAGGCAAATGGGTACCACTTAATTCAATTAAAAATAATTAACCAAAAGCATTTTGCTTTACCCGAAGGAATCTGATAAGCATATCCAAATGCGTCTAATGGCACTGCCTCAAAAAATTTAGAAATTTTCCATGAGAATAGCAAGCGGAAATGCCTTCATTATACAACTTGAGGTAATATTCACACTGAAAATGCGTAAAATTTAGTGTAGCCTTTGAAGTGCACAAAGGAAGGCATTACAACTGAAGGTGTGTTCGTTAAATGTTCAAAACTGATTTATAATTTATTTTCTTCGGTCAAAGTCAGAGGAGATCATTAATATAATGATTTTTTTAAAATTAAATATTCAATAATACAAAAAGTTGAAATTCACTGATCTAGCGGATCCTACTAATCCACTTCTGGATCATCGTAAGGGAGATAAATCACAGTAAATCTTTGACCCTTGAGATTAATAACTAATGTATGAAAAGACGATACTCTCACATTTGTGAAGGATTAACTTATTATCATATGATATAACATTGTATATGTTAGCCACAGAGGACTTCCCACGGAAGCAAAATTAAATATTCAAAACTTTACTAAGAAGCATCCGGCCGTACAATCTGTGACTGAAACTGACTCAATCAGTCAGTTTCAGATCCAAATATTTACATGATATGTTAAAGATCAGGACCGACCGATTTTAGGCCGATAAAAAGGCAACAAAAAAAAACGACCAGTAATGGAAAAAAAAATCAAGGTAAGAAAAATAATGTATCCAATAATAATAATAAGCTCGATTCAGATCGGGTAGACTTCAGCTAAGATTTAGTTGTAGGTGGAGAAAAAAAAACAAATTCTACCAAAACACGCTGTTAAAGAAGGTTGGATACACTAAAAGTCAACTTTGCCAATGTTCTGCCAACGCAATCAGTTAAACAATTTCAAGAAAACGGTTGAAGTTAGATGTATCTAAACAATTTCTGCTGCTTAATCCCGACAACAGATAAACTTATGACCCTCCGGGACCAGAGTAATTCAAACTGTAAAAAATAATAGAAACAACGAGAGCTCCAAAAACTCTCACTCTCGTACAAAGACATTATGATAGGAGTAGGCACTCCCCTGAGCTTCATCCATGAACAATGTTAAACAGATCAGGACCTCTCTATATATATGTTTCGCAGTCAGCAGCATTAGTTCCTTAGTTTTGTCAAGGAATATAAATCTGCAATTGGAGGAGCTACGGGCTTGTGACAAAGGTTCCGACGTAGCCACAGCCAACAACCAAGAATGCAACAGCCTGAACATAGATATAACCATAGTAGTAGTTTTGACCATAGGCAAGATTGTAGCAGGCACAAAGAAAGAGGAAGGCAGCATATCCAAGTTCTGGCAAGTTTAATCTGGGCGAAAAGTGAACAAATAGGTTGTGTAAATCATAGTGCTAAGAAAAGTAAATGAATTACAAACATCATATTGATTACCTGTCACATAGAGTGGTTGATGTCTTTTCTAGTAATGGGATTCTAGTTTTATCCTTGAGGGTCTCCCCCAGCTTATCAGTGACGATCCATTCGTCAAAAGTTCCAACCTTCAATAGACCAATTATAGTTGCTTTCATCCGATGCATGGCCATGACATTCTCAAACAGGATCCAAAATGGCATAAGATGAAGGGAGCTGCCACAAGTAAAACTAGGCAATTTGATCTCCAAATGCATGTGCAAAGAAGACAAATAGAGGGATTGGAACTTAAGTAATATGTTCAAGAGAATGAATCATCTTTCACATTTGAATTAATGACCGAGTTATAAGAATCAAAACAAGAATGGTGTAAAAGATTATTGACTTGGAAAAAAGGGCTGCATTAAATCAAAATGAGACCAACCTAGGATTTCTTATAGCATTCAAAATGGTAATTGTAGTAGGTATATACACTACTCCCCATGTTGGAATGGTGACTTCTGGAACCAAAACAGATGTTGGGATCACGACACAATATAGAAAAAATGTGACTAAGTGGGTCACAATCTTCCTTGCAAAGAAAAAACTGTAGGTTATATGGAATTTCTTCCATAACGACACTTCCTGCACGACATGAAACAAACAGTTGTGAGCAAAGAAAGAAGCTACTGAAAGTCCTATATCAAAACAAGATATACCTTGGCCTTTAATATCTCAATCGCCATTTTCCGGAACAAGTATGCAGCTCCACAAGTCCAACGATGCTGCTGGCACCGGTATGCCTTGAAAGTACTGGGCAATTCACTTTTAACCTAAACAAATTGTACCGCCAACAAGATTTAGCATAATTAGTCAGGATTGTGTAAGATGGAAGGGTTCTCGAGAGTATTCACAACAAATCGTTTCAAGGGAGTCAAAGCCATTAATGAGATTGTTGAAACCCTAAGTAGAATTTTCACAACGAATTGTTTTAAAGGGTCAAAGAAGTAAATTGGAATGTCAAAATCTTTAGGAATTCGCCAAATCATCATTCAAAATAGTTTCCACAGGTATCAAATAGATGACTTTGTGAAGCATTATGAATTAATTGAAAGTACACGAGCTGTATCCCAGACAGCTTTTTGGGGTTGACTACCTGGACCTCATCCTGCCAATGAGAACTATGCAAGGGCACATCGTTGCTGAGAGAACTCAAGTCACTTGACAGTCAGTCAGTCAATTATAGTTAGCAGAGTACTTCTAAGTCGCCTTTCTTCCAAGTTTAATTAATTCAAATTGTAAAAAATAGAAAATATCAGTCATCTTATATGCAAGGAACCTATAACTAATTACACCATTGCATGATGAGCACTAGCAAATTTCAAATGACATAAAACATTTACCTTTACATCACCCACATATAACAGTTTCCACCCTTTGAGGGTTGCTCGTACAGCCAAGTCCATATCCTCAACAGTGGTTCTATCCTTCCAGCCTCCTGCTTCATTAATTGCTGATATACGCCACACACCAGCAGTCCCTGTAAACTTAACGTTTAGTGAAACTGAAAGAAGTCACTCAAAATATTGAAAAATGAATCAAGGCAAGCTAATGGGACTTTTATTTTAGATAGGTCAATAGCAACCACTAGAAGACTAGTGCTATCAATTAAAATCAATCATTCCCCGCAATTGTTAATAAATTGTAGATCAAAACTCCAAGTTTTTCAATGACAGTTGAAAGACAGTTTTGAAATGATTAACTTGTCATATTTCAAATCCATACACCCCCAATATTTCTTCCAAGTCAAAGAGAAATGTAAATAATTGTATTAGGCCTCAACAAACA
This sequence comes from Wurfbainia villosa, assembly GCA_025175895.1. NCBI lineage: Eukaryota > Viridiplantae > Streptophyta > Magnoliopsida > Zingiberales > Zingiberaceae > Wurfbainia > Wurfbainia villosa. Next base: position 1,166,983 of record JAKLTH010000280.1, read on the forward strand.
CTCAACAGCATAAAATTGTCAAAAATATCATAAACATGATGTTTATTGTAAGACTAGATCATCTCTCAACTACTGACATGACCTTAAAAAAGACTACAATTTGTAGGATAGTATGCATACAACCATTATCAACAGTAGGGTCACGCTGCATTATGCTGTATCACAATGGGTAACTGAGTGTGATTTACCATTGAAGCCAAAAAATGCAAAGGTGGATGAACCTGCTTCTTGCTCCACTTTAAAGTGGTAATCCAATGTAATCTTTTGTATCCTTGTCATAAGGCAATCGCTGAAGTTCACTGCAAAATCGTCCATGAAATGCCACGTCAGCAACTTCCTGTCAATAAGGAAGAGGACAAATCAGAACAAAAGACTCTTGTTTTCTAACAGCAATGTCAAAAATATAAAATCCAACCACATAATATCAATAATGTGCATCTTCTTCTCTTTCATTATTTTTTTGGGTCCTTTTAGGCAGCTATTGTATGTAAAACAAATATATATTTAGTTCTAAGTCCTATCTACTCTCCGAATTCAGGACTAAACAAGGATGACAATTGCCTTCTATGCTAAAATGACAAATTGCTCTCTGCCAAATACAAATAAGTGCAGAAAGAATGCAGAGTAGTCGGTCATACAGCACCATTCCTGAGTAGCAACAGACATTAAACAAACTGATTGCAGTCTTATAGCTAGGAAAATAAAATTGCAGAGTTTAAGAGATTTCTAAAAATCCATGCAAGAGCATATGGTAGACAGTAAAGCTAAGTTCACCAAAGGGGACATACTTTGTGCAATTTGCATTTAGTAGACTCACAAACTAAGAAAACTTCGTTCATAGATATCATCTCTTGTGGAATTATATACAACTCCATAGACATATGACTGGTGGAAATAATGATGTTCTTTTATATTAGCTTAAACAAATTATAAGTAGATCTGTTAAAGCAATGGCAGATACTCCAAAGAATTACAGCAAGGGGATAGCTGGGACTTGGCGTTTTACTACTAACTATCATTGATTACGATATGTAGCTGCATAAACTGATAGAGAGTTTCTGCGATTTGACAAAAAAGTTACTGACAGATGTAACATGTTTCCTGTTAATTGTTTTGCAATTTGAATCAGTGTTAATTGTCAATCGCATATGAATTGATAAGAATTGGAAAAAAACAGAATCAAGTCCCTTGGCCTGATAAGAATCAGTAAAATATTTTTATATTCAATCCAGATTAATATCTGATCTCTCGTTAACATTAGATAAGAAGCTAGATAGAAAACCTAGAAATGACTATTATAGAATAGCATTCCACTATAACTTACCCAGGATTTTGAAGGCATTACAATTGGTTTATTTTATATGTTTTTTTTTAAGAATAAATCATAAACTACTACAGTTGGAAACAAACTTGTTGAAAACAAATGACACACTTACCAAATTGCCATCGTGCTTGAACAAGTGCAATACTTGGATTATGAATAAGAAAAGGAATGATTTTCATGAGAAAATCAGGTTCTGGTTGGAAATCAGAATCAAAAATGGCAACAAATTCACATTCTTTGGCATAGCTATGTTCCATTCCCCGTTTCAGTGCACCAGCTTTGTACCCTTTCCTGTTATCCCTAGCTTGATAGTATATATTAATGCCTTTGCTTGCCCAAAGCTTGCATTCAATTTCCACCATGCCCTGAAAAGAAAATCTATCTAAAATAAATGTAGTAATTTTAGTCAAAACAAATGGCAACATGATAAGATAATAGTAATTCATCAGTTAATAATATTAAGGAAAATAGACTAGTGGAAGAGTTTTTTACCATATCAAGAGAGATAACATGTAATTGAAAGATAAACACGTTAGGATATGATAAAACATACAGATGATGTGGGTGTAGCTGTACCAACCTATGGTACATGTAATTGAGATGTATCAATATATTGATTCTGTTATATTTCTCATTGGTTTTTTAGCCTTATTTGGAATTGATGATTTCGCTAGAGGAATCAAGTATTTCATGTATACATACTTTTCTAGAATTATGTACTGGTCTTATGGACCTCTATACACAATTGGAGCAAAAGTCCCATAAAGCTTCTTGTTTGAAGTAAGTTATATTCTAACAATTATTAGGTGCCAAAACTTTCGCGTAACAGCTGTAGAAAATAGTTCTCGGCCCATTTATCCAACCTTTCCATAAGATGCAAATCGAACTTATGGGCTATGGCACCCAACAACTAGTTTTTTGATGTCTAGATCCAGGCCATACTGCTAGTCCGCTACCACAAGCGAAACAAAATGGCTCTGAGAAACTTGAATCTAAATGGACTTTGGGGTGGATAAATTAATTAAATTGCTGAGGTAAACTCTGATGAAGTTGAAAAATGATTTAAGACATCAAACTTAGACCTAAAATATTATTGGCTACCAATTGATTAAGTTGGACTTGAATATCAAGATTGAAGCTTTTATAGATTTAGCATAAACTAGATCACATCTGGGCAAACTTACACAACCAAGTTACTAATCTCTGAAAGTGCATAATTTTACAGCAAGAACTTTGATACAACAATTAGTTTAATTCAATAAAAGCTCCGATTCAGTCGAAAATTCTCTTCTCTAATTATACTTAGGCCTAGCAAAGTACCTCGATGAAAATCCAGGATATACTAATCTATTCTAAGCAAATATATGGAAAGTTAACAATATATCCAGCACATATCTCATCAACCGCTGAGCATAATGATATATTTAAATGAGCAAACTATATAATTAAGTTATAATCCTATTTCACATTGCTCTCCTTGTGGCCACCTCGTCATCATCTCCTTATGATCTATATTATATGATGTAAGCTATATCAAAACAACAGTGCAAAATCAGTCTGTCCAGTTTATTTATAATAATTAAATCAATAAACAATATATGATGAAAGAATGCACACGAGTATTTAGTAATTAGCGTTGGAATGTGAGAAAGCATTTGAGAAAATATCAAAAGGTGGCTTGTACACAGCTTCTCTGACATAAAAAATATTTTAGAGCTCCAGTGGACGTTGCAGTACTTCTGGGATAGCTCGCTGCCAATTTATTTCATTTAGACAACACTAGAGTGGTATTTAATGAATAACTCCCCGAACTTGTGACTGATAGGTAGGCCACCACGCAATGTGAGCTCAAACATCTGAACCTACCAGGACGATTGGTGGACGTTTTTGATGACAACATTAATTGCCATGTGCTAACGTAGCATTTCTACGAAAAAATAAAAGCAATTTTATGATGAATGTGCCGTGTTGTGTCCCTAGTGAGCAGTACCGAACATGCGCAAACAAAAATTCTGAAGTCAGCTGGTCTCCAAACCAGCTACACATTTTTTCATCGGTTGCTAACTTCCTAAACTCAGATTTTATTGGCTTGTACTGATTAAATGCAACAGGAAGTAGCGATACCCTGATCGTAGGATCCGTGGAATCATCCAGAACTTGGATTACTATCCGATCGGACGGCCAGGAAAGAGCACAGGCGGCCCCAATGGAGAGCTTGTATACCTGCAAGTGCAACCAAGTTGGTTGCCAAATACCATCCATTTTTGTTAGATAATAAAAGAATAAATCAAAATTAAGTGTACGTAAATCAGTGATAAATATCGTTTTACTACCTCTCTCTCGTTGTACATCGGAATCTGAACGAGCACCATGGGAAAAGCCAGATTCCCGGACTCCGGGTCAGCACCGGAGTTGATCGGTTCCCAACGGTAGCGCGACTCCGGCCAGCGGCGTAGGATCTTAACCGCGAGGCTCACGACGGCCATGGAGACCACCTCGACCAGCAGCATCACCGACATCGCCAAGAAAACAACGGTCGCAACTCGCAGCACTGGCGCGACTACCCGTGAACGCACCTCCCCCCAGGCGTACCCGATCGAGCCCCATAGCGCATCGGCCCGGCTCCAAGGGATTTCAACGCCGTCTAGGGAAGGAAGGAGTGTCCTATAGTCGTCAGTTTGGAGTAGGACCGCTGGAACGGAAGGAGATTGCTAATTGTGTCTCGACCTACCTGACTGTAGTAAGATGGTGAATTTGAGATGGGAGACGACACCGACAGGGGAGGGAGGAGCGGCAGGGCCAACAGATAAGGGTTTCATTGCTCTCTTTCTCTCTGCGCCTCCCTCAAGCCCTAGCTCAAGCTCCGGACGACGCAAAGGTAAAGGAAGGAGGGAAGCGTTACCTTCCCCACGAGAGGAACAGAAAAGAGAGGGAAAGAAAAAAAAAGGATAAAGTAAAGCAAACGGTGGACGTTCGTTGCACGTCCCTTGCGCTGCGCGGCCCTGCGCCCGCGTACGTAGGGACACAGCGCAACGGATCTCACGAGACGGATCCGAAATGGGGAACCGAACCCGATTTGTTTGCGGATTAATTAACAGAGAAACCCGAATCGAGGAGTCATCAAAATCCGAATCCGATTTTGTTATTTTTCATCCGTACTGACTGCGATGGGAATCCGAACATAGCTTTTGATATAATTAGATGTTAAGAGTGTTTAGCAAATTAAATCCCATTGAACAGTTGAATGGATTAGGTAAGGTTGGTCTAATTTAGCACCAGAACATATTTTTTAAGAGTGAACTCTCGAGTGTTATTGGAGGCGCCCGGTACGGGGCACTTGCACTTGTGATTAAAGGGATTAATGATCGAATGAGTTCAGCTCTTTGAAATTTTGAATAGGCTTGAGCAAGCTTCAACAGATCATGAATTTTGAATAGATTTTTCGCTTCGGTTCATTTATCGAGTTCGTCTTCGCCAGTAAATCGGCTTAACGCATTGATATTCTTTAATGGGCCAATCATAATTAGTTGTCGATTATTTTTTATCTTAGATCGATCAATTGCAGTGTGGGTCAGTAAACGTTCGAATATGTAGCAATTCGGATTGATAGTTAGTGGAACCATCAGCCACTCTGCTAAGCAATCGACTGTACGTACATCAAAGAAGAAAAAGACTCTTATTGAACTTTATCGAATGACTCTTCTTCCACTCTGCTAAGCAATCTACTGTATATCCAAGAAGGAATTGAACTTCTTCTCATCTTATAGACATTCTTCTTACATAAATTTGGAGGCGGACGAATGAACATGGCATCCACATCAAATCTGTTTCTGTTCGCCGTGCCCATTCAACGTGTAATGGTTCATGCAAAATGCCACCACCGCTATATATCTGTCTCGGCCTCGACCATCAATACATGTATTCATCAGAACTTTACAGATATCTACCTCATCTCATCTCACTAAAAAAAATAATAATTTAGAAGCGGTTTTATAAATAAAACCTTTAGAAATATTTATTAACCATTTCTGAATATTTAGGATCGGTTTTTAACCGTTATAGATAATGACGATGCTAAAGACAACCAACAATTATAGAACCGGTTCTAATTCTTTAGGATCGATTTTCAATCGCTCGTATTATATGAATCGTCCGATTGAGAAATATGGTTTTACAAACGATTATGACCGATTTTATAAACACAAGTTTTAAGAGCGATTAAAACCGCTCCTAATATATATATATATATATATATGTCTGTGATTTCAAAAATAATTAAGAGTCGTTAAAAATTGTTCCTAATATATGGTTATGATTGATTCTATAAACACAATTTTTAAGAGCGATTAGAACCACTCCTAATATTGAGTTTGAATATTGTAACAGTACATATATCAAATTTTCAAAATCAAATACAATACCAAATTAAATCAATTTACAATATTCACATTTCACTTCACAAAACTAATTTAATTTATTGCATTATCAAACCAACACATAATATTCATATTTCATTTTAAAATATTAATATATCTCATTAACATTTTACTCCACACTACATATTCTAACCAATACAAAAAAAAAAATTTAATCTCCAGAATATATACAATTTTCAATAACAAATCTTCTCCATCAAAAGAAGCATCAAAGAGAATCTATCTTAAATTAAATTACTTAAACCATTGCACTTCATAGTCTTCCCCCATGAGCTTCGATGAAGACATCATAACTGCTTTCATATCCTAAAGTTAATAAGGGAGTTTTGATATATTGCAACCACAACGGATTTTCTTGTAAATATTCATGCATATTTTATTCTAAGAATTAGTAAAATCACTGAAGCCGCTATTACAATTAACATCTTGATCGAACCATAACAAATGATTTAACATGTAGTTAACAAGCATTTCGAACAACAATGTTTCTATTGCTCATGTAGAAAATGGATAGTGAAGAACAACAATCACCAGATACAACATCCATTTGTAGTAGGATATACCTTAAGCATAGCAAGAAAATAATAGAAAAATGAACAAGTTTGTCGATACAGGAACGACGAGCAATGCTCAGATTTCTGGATTCAGTATCTTCAGATGTTTCAAGTCTAGTATTTCATATTCATTATTCTCTAATTGCATTGCTAAGAAAAGTTTCATTCAAATGCCCACTAGTGCTTTGTTAAAGGATATTGCTCAAGACATTAGTCTTACTAAAAGTAGAAACAAGTCAAAAGAAACATTCAATGACAAACATCATGGGATAAAAATAAAAATAAAAATAAAGATAAAAGATATTTTGGTGTTAATGGAAGAGCCATTTTTTTTATCTTGCAGATGCAAAAAATTGCCAGGTCACTTATTGATGTAATTGTCATTGTTTTATTTTAATTTTTAATCCAAATCATGATGGATAATGGTTCATTGCTAGCGGACTTCAATGATGCTGACAGTGTGCTTAACTTCATTTTTGCTTATGAATTTAAATATTTCTCTTTTTTCACCCTATGCCTCGAATGTGATTCACTTCTATGGTTCCATCTAAGTGTTTTTCTAGTGGATTTGAGTGGAAACTGAGTATCCCAAGTGCACAATCAATACGTCTTTAGGCAAACCATCAATGCCCATTATTGATACACTTGCTTTGTTTGAGATACATCAGAATGATTGACTATGATAATAAATGCATTAGTGCTCTTCACCATCCACTCTTTTTTCTTGCAATATTTAGTATTTTTGAACTCATTTTTTGTACAATCTGTTTGAATTAGTAAAAAGGATCCGATAGGACTTTTTTTTTACCTATAATGGAACGGAAAGAGTTCCCTTCAATCTCCTAAAAAAGAATATTGTTTTTCTTGCCAAGAATCAGTAGAAGTACATTTCGCCAATAACCAGTACAAGAATATGTCTTTAACTAAAGTTTAGGTATACTATGCATGTTGTGATGGCTTAGTAGGGATCTTGTCAGTTTAGCTACAAGTGGTAGAATAATATATCCTTGATCAAGCACCTTGGTCTATCATCCATGACGTGATTAAGGATCATGGCTCAATATAATAATATTGATGGTGCAACCATATACATCCTACCACCATGGTCCTATTTTGTTGTTAAATAATCGATGATATACCGAGACTTGTAGACTCTTATGAACAATGCTGACTTTGTGCTAGTACAATAATGGAATGGCAAAGTATAAATTTGAGACTTGACTCTAAAGTGTTTCGATTTTCATGAAATCAATTAGTTCTCCTGGTTTTGTACATATCAAACTTTTGTAATCATCAAATAATTTTGCATTTTAAAAAATAGAAATATTAAATACTCTAATAGAAACATTTGTATTTAAAAATCAACCTCAATGATTGCATTCAAAATTCTCTTTAGTCATCTGGTGGTTCTGATGGTGAGGAGGATTTACATCTATTTTCTTCCACAATTAATGGAAATTATTATTGCATAATATTTGCAAATATAGTTGTTATCTACAAAGATAAATAAATTTGATATTGTGTACTTAATTATACAAATATTTTTTTGCCTTTATTTTGTTTGTGTGAGAAATGTTATTACACGAGAGCCCCTAACACTTCTAGACATCATATTTAGTATTACTCGTGTAAAATTTTAAAACTGATTATTTTCTTGCATATGTCTTCTCATATGCTCTATTTTCATCTTTCGTTGTGTTTCTCTCAACTCCATTTCTTTAATTTTCTCTCTCATTTCTCTAAATTTATCTGTTAAATTTGAATTAGAGTGATAATCTTGTCAGTACATTGAGTTGTGTTTACATTGCTCTGGGAACACTTGACTAGGTAGTGCACCAGCTCTTAAACATCGAACTCCAGAGTGCTCGGGTCCAAAAATTTCACTATATAAAAAACATAATTAAAGTTGAACCATATGTAACAACTTTTACAAAAAAAGAAATTAAATTATAAGTAAATTGTTACTGAAATGCCTCCTTGTGTACTTCTATTGGTTGTGTTCCTTCATATTTATTTTGGAGGTGACGATCCACAACCTCTTTAAGTAAATTCTAACAAGAAAATAAATTGTTAATAGAATGGAAAAAAAATAAAAGCCAATTTAAAAAGTGAAACATATTATTATTACCTCAACTCGTATTGCCTCATCGTCAACAGGGGCACTTCCTTTATTTCTACTTCTTCGACTCAATTATTGTATTTCAATATGACTCAATTTTCTATTATTCTCTTGAGACTAATGGGGTAAAAAATTCACATTTAACACCAAATATTAACATCATATCTTTAACACCTAATATTTACATATTCCATAAAAAGCTAACTATATACATTACATTACTTATAATTAATATCTAGAATCCCATAAAACCTTAAAACTTCAAGGATAAGAGTATTAAAGTGTAAAACAATAAATGAGCAGTGAGGAACTAACTGTAAAGAAGAAAAAAAATAATTTTGATTCTTACAAACTTATATTCCAACGATGGAATACTAGTGTGTCTCCTTTCTTTTTATTTGCATTTTCTCTATTGATTTTTGAAGTTCTCTGACACAAAAATTTATAATGAAATTATAACATCTATAAACATATGTCAAAAACAATTAATACTAGTTGTATCTCAGTAGACTTCCAATAGTTACATAAAACTTCCCAAGTTTAAAATGTCACCCATGAGGAATGGGTCATATTGCAACAAGCTCTTCTAGTGGAGTATTTGAATCATAAGATGTAGCTTTCACTTGAGTCTTCCATCGTCTCCACATGGCCTCCATCATTTACATTATAACTTTTCTATGACGATTGGGGATAAAGAAACGTGCATATAAACATAAAATGAAATATGTGCATGCTTTAAATCCAAATTTGAAATTAAACACTTGTCAACTTACAGTAACAAGTTTTTATGCATCATTCAAGCGATTTGTCGGCATTTTTCTCCAATCTAAAAAGTTTAGGAGCAACACAAGTCCATTCCGTGCAATAATCCCAATAAATTTTACAAGTGTTAGTTGTAAATCACCGTAAGGCTGTCCCCTTTCATTGAATTTCACTACTAGCACATGATCAGGATGTGAGATATGAATATCCCTCATAATAGTCTTTCGACATCTTTTTTGCTAAGATTGGGATGAAGACATGGCTTAATTTTCTTCTGAAAAATATAATTTTCACTTGGAGTTGCAAAAACAATTCACTATTCATATCCAAAAATATTTTTCACTTGCTCATTAACGACCTCCTCATTTTGTATCTCTAATGGTGAATGAGATGTTATGTCTTGTGATTCATTTCCATCAACTCCTCTATTAATTGATCCTTCTTCTCTAGATTGTCTTTGACTATTTTGGAGTAGTTTTTGCATTCTTTTGTTTGTCATTTTCTAAAGTTATCTAAAAATAATATAGAGATCGGAAAATTACCCTATTTCCCATTGCATAGGCAGCATAAGAGTAGCATATAATGTAGTAAGCTAAACAAACTAATAAGAAATCAAAGTGACAGCAATGTAAAGAAACAACCTTTCTCCTAAAAGGGTAATTTGATGTCTCGTTAGAGGCTGCCCCATGAGTGGGTGATCACCTCCTTGTCAACAGACACACCATGAGCAGTAGCTCACCGCATCATCAATGTCGCCCCATGAGTAGGTGCTCGCCTCCTCATCAGAGACCACCCCACGAGCAACATCTCGACGTCGAGTCAATGGTTGCCCCACGAGAGGACAATCACCACCTCGTCAACAGTCAACCCATGAGCGATCGCTCACTGCTTCGTGGATAGTCGACGCACGAGCAATCGCTCGCTGCCCTGTCGATGGTCACCCCATGGCAGCCGCTTGCTACCTCGTCGGTGGGCGCTCGCTGCCTCGTCAACAGCTGGCCCATGAGCGTTGCGAGAGTTACGAGAGATTACCTTGCTCGAAGGGACGGAGCATAAAAGGGGCGACACGGGCATGCTGCAGATTATGGAGATGGACTACGGACTGCAGAGATAGTGCGGATTACGGAGATGGATTGCAGAGACAAACTACGGGATCGGAGGAATGTAATTTAGGTTAAATTTTGATCATTTAAGATAATAAAATGGGAGAGTGAGTTAACAGCGAGAGGGAGACAACGAGAATGTGATTTTTTTTTTTGTCGAAGAAAAGGGAAGTAAATATAAGATTTTAATCTAAAATATGACATTTAGGAGCGGTCAAAAACCACTCCTAAATTATAGAATCTATTATTAACCGCTGCTAAATGTGACCATTTCTAAAAGTTCATCTTTGACAAATCCTTTTCCAACCTCTATTTCTGGTACCGTTAACTACCTAAATGGACAAAAAAGACAGTAGTACTAATTAAAATCTAAGCCTATCAAATTCCGAAAATCTTCTTCCCATCTTGAAAAGAGTGGAAGAATTGAAAACTCATCTCAATCTGCTAACAAAGACTTGTAAACTTGCAGGTAATAGAGAAAGAACATCTTTGCAGTGTTTAAGTTACAAAGAAAACGAACAATAACAGAAATAGAAACAGAGGATGAAAATTTATTGAACATCTTCGAGAGCTTCAGAATTATAAAGATAGTTTCAACATAATGAAAGAAAATACAAAAATCAACCAAAGTATTCATCATCTATTTCATTGTTCACAAACGGAGAACATCAACTATTGAGCCCTCAATGTCAGTTCTAATTAATTCAATATCTACTATATTTACATCACCTAATATCGATTCCATATTATATAAATTATTATGAATAAAATACATTATATCCATATCATCTTCATTGCCCATGTTGTATGTTTCTCTTGGTGTGTGACGAATGGTAAGTACCAATCCTCCTCCTTTGGATCACGAACATAATAAACCATTTGAGCTTGCGTAGCCAAAATAAAAGGTTCATGCTCCTCACGTTCTCCTTTATGTATCAAGCGTGAAAAATTCAATATTGTAAATCCAAATGGATCAATTTTCAAACCGGTAGTAGTGTTAATCCAATCACATTGAAAAAGAATAATTCGTCGACAACCATCATAATCAAGTGAGATGACATCAATTAGTTGACTATAATAGATTGACTTGTGATCATCATCATGCATCGCCTACACCATGATCCCGCTATTTTGCACTTTTTTTGTTTTTTGTTTAGATTCCACCATGCAAAATGCAAAACCATTTATGTTGAATCCATGATAACTAAATGCTATTGAATTTAGACCACATGAAAGCACCCTAAGATCTAAGTCATCAATCCGTTCGTTTACTCGATCAACATGTAAGGCACACACATAATTTTTAAAGAAACAAGTCGCAAGTCTATTTATTATGAATCTGTAATAAAAAATAAATTACAAATATTGTTTACTCGTTTTGCAAACCATTCTGGAAATTGCATTCTAACCATGTCATCCAATTGAGAATTACTTAGGTGACGATCATATCTATGTCTTCTCCTCAGTTCATTTTTTAATTTATTGTTCGATGTCAACACTAATATATAATTAGAAAAATTTATTGTTGATAAAGCAGTAAAATATTATGCAAAAATGAGAGAGAATATGGTATTCAACATGTAATACTTACTCACGATATGGTTGCAAGGCTGTATAATTAGAGAGAATATATCTATGAGCTTGAGTTAAAGTTTTGTCATCCAAGGTAAGTACTTGAAGTCCTTTTGTTGGTCGCTCTACTTGTGGAAACATCAAAAGTGTGGGAAAGTCAATATTTGGTGTCTCTTTATGTCGTGTTCTATGATTGTTGAATGAGATGTTACCATCTAGATAACATGAACAAAACACAACACATTCATTCGCTAAATATGCCTCTGCAATGTTGGCCTCTGGTCGTGCTTTATTTCTGACAAAAATTTTAAGTTTTCCCGAATATCTTTCTATCGGATACATCCATCGATAATGTACAAGCCCAACAATTCTTGCTTCATACGCTAAATGTACGACCAAATGAATCATTATTGTGAAAAAAAATGATGGGAATATTCTCTCTAATTGACATAAAACCAAAATAACTCCTTCAACCTTCTGTAATTCTTCTTCTTATAGGGACTTTGCACACACCGTCCTAAAATATTCACACAAAACAATAAGTGGAGGAGTTACCTTTTTGACAACATCCGACGAAGAGCAATTGGAAGGAATTGTTCCATCATGATATGACAATCATGACTTTTCAATTCCATAATCTTGCAACGTCCAACATCCACACACTTTGAAATATCAAATGACATACCATCAAAGACACGAATATCTTCAATATTGAACAAAATATCTTCTTCTTCTTTTTTTCAGGTTTACACATAGAGTAACATAGAGGTGACAAATACTCTCTACCATCTGATTGTGTTCGAGGCCATAGTTATTTCATAATACCCAAAATCTTTAAATCTCTACGTGCAATATAATTATCTTTGCTCTTGTTGGAATCATCTAAAAGTGTTCCAATAATCTTGTCGCAAATATTTTTTTCAATATGCATAGGGTCCAAATTATGTTGGATCAAATTAAATTCCAAGTATAACAGACTAAAAATTATGTTTTATTTTCTCCACATTTATTCAATTGACCTTGTTTTTATTCTCACATTTGGTTTTGATGTATTACTCTTATCGAAAACCACATTCTTGTTTAAGGTCATTCGTAGAACGTCAGCTATAGATAATGGAGTTAAATCTAACTCACGTTGTTCTTGTTGTCCATAACTTGACATTGTTCGAATTTCTGAATCTGGTGGTAGAAAACGACGATGCCCTCTGAATGACCACTTTTTGTCATGTTTTAGGTACAATGCATCTCTCTTATCAACACAAGTTGGACATGCATTCTTGGCATATGTATTACATCCATACAAACATCCCAAATCAGGAAAGTCACTAACTGTCCAAATTAATGCAGCCCACATTTGAAACCAATCTTTATTACAAGCATCAAATGTGGCAATCCCATTTTCCCACAAATCTTTCAATTTAGTATAGAGGACGTAATACACATCAATATCATTTCCAGGTGCTTTTGGACCTGGAATAAGGGTAGATAAAATAATAAAATGAGACTTCATGCATTCCCAAGGTGGAAAATTATAAGGCATCAAAATAATAGGGCAGGTACTATGTGCAGTGCTTTGATTTTTAAATGGATTAAATCTATCAGCAACAAGTCCCAAGCGATGCAAATTCACAATGTCGTTCATCAAATTTCATCCATGCTCGAGAATTAGTCGGATGCCTTAGATTTCCATCCAAAACTCATTTATTTGAAATGTCATTGCATACTTTCAGACGTCTTGGATGACATGAATAATCGTTGCAATCTTGGTTTCAATGGAAAATACCAATGACTTTGGCCGAAATTTTAACCACATGACATTTTTTTCCACCTTTATATGACCTCCTAGATGATTTATGTAAAAAATTTCATCTTGAAAGGTTACACACTTTGCAAGCTGCCTGTGCATTCTCACTTTCCCCCAATGAATCATGCAACCATTTAGACAAATGTGTATTTTTTCATAATGAAGTCATAAACTAGAAATTAATTTCTTTGCTAGCTTCATAAAAAGACTTAGGCACTTGAGCTTCAGCTGGAAGTGCTCGACGAAGGAAGTCCAACAATATCGTAAATGATTTATCACTCCATTTTCCACTCACTTTTAATTAAAATAACTCAATAAGGAACGCCAATTTAGAAAACTCTGTGCATCTGATATATAACTATTGTTTCCCTTCCTCTATTAGTCAATAAAAATATTTCACATTAGACTCCATTGATATATGACTAGTCCTCCAATATAGTTTTCATTACTTGCAGGTTCTTCATGCATTCAACATTTCTTGTACTATGGATTCATGGCTAGTTACTTCAGGAACTTGTTGCACTAAATCTCGAAGTTCGTTGTTATCGTGATCTTGTACAATTAGATTTTCTCTATGAAAATTTCAGATTTGATAATCTTGTAAAATACCATTTATCATCAAATGCTCGTGTGTTGTCTCTCGATCATAACTCAATGAGTTTATGCATTTGCAATAAGGACATGATCTCGTGACTTCTTAAATTGCATCACTAAATGCATAACGTAAAAAAATATAGAATTCCCACCGGATACTCAAAAATGTCATGTGGGATAGTCATCCATTCCTTCTGCATGATTTGATTCCGTTCAATAATTTTTAAACGTTTACACGTTGAAGTATGATTTATTAAAATTAAATAACCTTCATAGATAAACACATACCAATTTCAAAGAATTTAACAAATATAAAATATAATTCCTAAATATAAATTTTCAAATATATAAACAAAATGATTTCACGAGATAAAAAAATTATATATGCTAATGGGAGAAATCTTTGATATTATTCAATTTAGAGAAAAAAAAATATGAAAAATGAAGCTTAGTATAATAGACAAACTATAATACATAAAATAAAATAATGAATTTGAAAAAATAGAAATAAATTGGATAAAAAAGACAAATCAAAGGATTTATTAGAAAAATTTATAAATCTATCATTCCAATATAAATTTTAATCGATTATAATTTTATGATCATTAACACTTAAAAAAATTATCACATAATGAAAACTAAACCTTTAAAATTAAATTACCTCCACAAACAAAATCAAAGTCTTATGAAGTAGAAGGATGGTACTAGGGTGTAATTGATTTGATAGACCACTATAATATAAAAGGATGTTGAAATAGAGAGAAAAAATTGAAAAATAATATGATCTGAATACACTTCTCAAATTCAAGCCGGCTACCTAAGATTTTTTGTGAAAAAATCTAAGATACAATCACCCCTCCAATCCAAGACGATTGCTTTTTGAGACAATAGTCTAAAATATATGCGCAGTCTTTTCTAAATTAATCTTGTTATTATATGACCGTTCCTAAAGAATTAGGATCAATTTTTAAGCACTAAACCGCTTTTAAATCTTCCCAATAGAATTTGAAAAAATATCCATTTTAAAAAATTATCCAACTGAAGAGGTATTAGGACCAATTAATAAGATCGTTTCTCAAAGTCCATCTTTGGCGATCACTCTTAAAATTCCGATCCAATTTTATTTTATTTTTATTTTTATTATATTTTTTTTTTGTAGGCCTCCACTTAGCTAGGCAGACCATTAAATTTCTCGACTATATCAGTGACACTTTTCTCTGTTCCCGTGCATGTTTTACGGTGCTCTGATCTCAGCATCGGTTGAAAGCAGACAAAAACAAGTTCAACGACGTTTCCAAGGCGACGTTGTCTTCCAATTTTTCAGATATTAGACAATGAGCATTAAATGACAACGGCTAAGACTAGTATTGCACTGTGTATTTTACAATAAATTAAACGTAAAAGAATATTGTATTTCTCAACCAAACAAAGCTCTCTGGACACCAGTTTGAGCCTTCATGCAACCCGCAGCATTAGCATCCAACAATGAAAAGTGTTCTTTAACGTAGGCGAAACTTTAGGTGCTTTTATCTAAAGATGTGGACAACTTGACGTGACTTGCAAATTCAATTTCCGGGTGTTCTTAAAGAACCCAGCTTTCTCTCTCACTTTGTGCAAACTTCTCTGCTATTTCATGCACTTGGACGTGGAATCTAATACGCATGGGTAAGTACTCTCTAATCTGTCTAAAATTCCACTTTTACAAGCATGCGCACACTTTGAGCTTTCCTAATACTTTTGCCAACTTTAACTATTGGCTCAAGCATGCAAAAGCACCTGCAACTAAAGTAATAAGTTTATAATTAAAAAGAATTGAGGAGTTTGTTTCATGTTCTCATGCGGTTGTAGCTACAGCAGTTATTAATGGATGAAGGATACTGAAGAGCAGTGTCTTTTTGTTCATGTCCCCAGTAAGCTATGTGGATCTGATACAAACATCATTATATATGAACACATCATCTTTTAAAGAGTTATATATGCTTGATTCTTGAGCCACTGCATCAAGAATTATATCTCTAGGCTTTAACATCTACTCAATGCCACCAAGTTCCTTTAGCAGCATATTAATATAGAAATGCAAGGAGAGTAGCCTTGAAAGCGATAAAAAGTCGTAGGAATCAAAATTAAAGGCAGCTCTGCAATCTCATAATGAAAGAAATCTAGAAACTTTAATCAGACTCCTAATCATGTGACTTAGATGCCATCTCCAAGGCAAACGAAACGCAGTTACATTAGTAAATCGCTTGGATATTCGTTGCTTTTGATGCGGCCACTACTCGCAAGATGTACAATGTCGAGCGCCAATTGATTGCACTGCAGCGTTGGTTTGCATTGGCCAATGCATTACGTATGACAAACGCCAGGGGGAACATAATGAAGATGTTGGATTTTAGGGTACAATTCAAATCTGTCATGTGTGTAACACCTCAGCGAGTATGGTTACGTTAGATTTTGTAGGGCATCCGTATCTGCCTGTAATCATTCACTGAGTCTCTCTTCATCGTTTGATAGTTTCACTACTAGCCAATTCTGTGTCTGATCCATCTTTTATCGGTCTGCTTCAACAGTCTACTACATCATAACTTGTACATGTTAATTAATCTACTAATCCTAGAGGCAATCCATATCGTTCAGATAGAGAAAGTGTACAAAGTGATAATAATTAATGTATCAGGTCTTCTATTTTTGCTCCAACCACAAAAATTCGACTGCAATGTGACTTAGTTTGTAATAAAGGTAGTTCAACATGTAAATCAAATCTTTTTCATTACTTTTGGAAAGGATATATTTACACTTTTATCTTTCTCGATCAATAATTGTGATTTATATAAAGAGTTTTACTAAGAAATATTTAGTTCAGAGGTACATAAGTTAAATCCTCAGGTTTTTAGAGTTTAAATCCTCGTTTAATTTTATTGCTAATTATATATCTTTAGAACACTAAAAAAATATTTGCTGAAATATACATATGTAGCTCTAATAGATAATAATTTTTTAAGAAAAATCAAATATTGGAGATTATAAAGCTCAAATATATATCAACTGATATAATAAAAATAATTTAATTATTTTACTTAATATTAACTATATAGCCTTGTAATTAACGAAGCTTAGAATAGCTAAAGCGAATATAATTCGACAAGGATTTAGAAATAGTTAAAGTTTATAAAGTGGACCAAAATAATGAGAAAAACAAATATTTATTCATTATATGTTTTAAATAATTATTTTATTTAAATCTTGCTCCGATTGCGCCATTGGAACGAACTAATTCAAAATTTAAGCCTTGCTCCTAAACTTTCTTTTATCGGTGCGTTTCTCTAAAATTTTTTAAAGCAAACTCTTCTTTTAACATCTCTTTATCAGCAACTTCTCCAGACCACACTAGAAATCAGGATTGTTCGTGAACGAGGGAATATTGACATTCCTCTATTTCTTTTCTCTGCCGAGTTCATCACTTTCTTTGATTCCTTCTCACATGAGCTGACCTCTATATATAAACTTACATCCGTGCGAACAATTTCATTTATCCGGCTTTACAATTCATCAAAAGATATTGTCTTTCGCCAACTAAAGCCTAAAGGCTAAGATAAGGCTTGCAATTAAACATCAACCATTTTTTTTTACTTGTAAACTTCAATAAATATTTTGGTCATACGAATTAATAGCAAATATTTGTTCCTAATTCAAGAGCAAAACTAGAACAAACGATCGAAATTCGCACTTCCCAGCCAGCCGCTGCTTCCTCGAGGTGCCAAAGTAAAAAGCGAAAAAAGAAGCACAGAGCAGAGCTCTTGCCTGCTCTGTCCCTTGCCAAAGCATCTTTCGCTTTAAGTCTTCCTTTTTCTTTTTCCTTTCCCTTCCTTTCGTCACCTTTTTTCCTAGTGACTATACATCAACTTTCTTCACGTTCCTCTTTGCTTGCCTTTTGTAGTTTATGCATGTCATGCGCTTTATGTGCTCGTGCTATATCCCACGGCTCTCTCAGTGTGCTCTGCTCTTGTTCTTGACCTGCAGCTGGAAGAAGCAGAGCAGCGGAAACAGTGGTAATTAAGTAGCGGAAGATCATGGAGCTTCTGTCGCAGATGTGGTCGCTCTTAGGGCTGCTCACCATCCTCCAAAACATCCTTCCTTCTCAGCTTCTGGCCCTGCTCCACTCGACATGGCAGTCACTTCAAGACTCCATCACCCCTTACTCCTACTTCGACGTGCCTGAGTTCCTAGGCTCCTCCACCGTCGAGCCCAACGATCTCTACCGCCACGTCTACCTCTACCTCCATCAGTCGCTTCTTAGCTCCGCCGCCGCCTCCTCTTCCCCGCCCCGCCTTACCCTCTCCCTTCCCCGCGGCTCCCTGGCCGCCCCTTCGCTGTCGCTGTCCCCTAACCATTCCCTCGAAGATTGCTACGCCGGCCAACGCCTCCTCTGGACTCACCACGCCGACACGCTCCAGGACTCGCTCGAGGAGCGCCGGTCCTTCTCCTTGCGCCTCCCCAAGCGCGCTTCGGGCGTCCTCCTCGGTCCTTACCTTGCCCACCTCGCCGAGGCGGCTGACCACCTCGAGCGCTCCTCACGCCCCCGTCGCCTCTTTACCAATTCCCCCCGAGGCGGGGCTCCCTCCTGGTCGTCCGTGGCCTTCCGCCACCCGGCCACGTTCGCCACGCTGGCGCTCGAGCCCGAGCTGAAGGCGAGCCTCCTCGCGGACCTGGATGCCTTTGCGGCGGGGCGCGAGTTCTACTTCCGCACGGGCCGCGCGTGGAAACGTGGGTACTTGCTCCACGGCCCGCCGGGATCCGGGAAGTCCTCGCTCATCGCCGCGATGGCTAACCACCTGCGCTACGACGTCTACGACCTCGAGTTGACCCGAGTCGCCAACAACTCGGACCTGCGTTCGTTGCTCATCCAGACGAACAACCGCTCCGTAATCGTTATCGAGGACATCGACTGCTCTCTCGATCTCACCGGCGACCGACGTGGCATAGCTATGTCAGCAGCAGCAAGGACAAGAACGGTGAGGCGTCGACGGCAGCCTCCGCTCAGCAACGAGGGAACTGACTCCGATGACAATGACGTCGGCGGTAGCAGGGGCAACGACGGGCGTGTGACTCTGTCAGGGTTGCTGAACTTTATCGACGGACTATGGTCGTGCTGCGGCGAGGAGAGGATGATAGTGTTCACGACGAACTACGTGGAGGCGTTCGACCCGGCGCTTCTGCGGCCGGGGCGGATGGACGTGCACGTGAGTCTGGGGGCTTGCGGGGTGCACGCGATGCGGGAGCTGGTGGAGCGATACGTCGGGGTGAGGGACCACGAGATGCTAGGCGTGGCGGAGAGTTGCATTCGGGTGGGGGCGGACATGACGCCGGCGGAGGTGACGGAGGTGCTGTTGAGGCACAGGGAAGAGCCGGAGGAGGCGATGAGGAGTTTGGTAGAGGAGCTGAGGGCGCTTGTAGCGGTTGGAGAAGGTAGCGGAGAGGAAGAGGAGTCGGGGGCGTGGAGTTGGGAGGAGTCACCGGAGAAGGCGGGCGGAAAGAGGAGGAGGGCCGGCTGGGAGAAAAAGGTGAGGTTTTTGAGGCGGCTGAGGAGCTTGACCAAGGCAGATTCAGAAAGTAGGGGGGTTTAGTATCAGAAGACTGCAATCCCCCCTTTTATTTTCCCCCTTTTATTTTCTTTGCAGCCAACATTTGTAACTTAGAAGGTGTTATTTGTAACACCAAGCAACTATGCACTGCATTTTAAGATAATGTTTTCTTCAGTAGGCGTGTTATGGTATCATTTTTCCTTTTTCTTCCATAAAACAAAACCGAAGAAAACTTAGAACCAATTAAAAACAAGTTTTCAACGTTCTACTTTTGGGCAAATTGCAGAATCCACGCTGGAAAAATATTTATCTATCTGGTTATAAGATTTTGAGAATCGGAAAGAGACATTTCACTGCACTTTAATTTATTTAAAGTGAATAGTAGGAAATATAAATTGATTTATAATGACTTTATTATATATATATATAGTAATATTGTCTTTCCTTTCATACTTTCTATTTTCTTCTCCGTTTCTTTTTATAATCACATCTACTTTTACGGTTTTACCCGACACCAGCGCCGCCGCAAAAACTAGCTGTATCCTGTTCCCTGTCCAATTACGTAAACCAAATCCCAAATTCCGACCTACCCCATCGCTCATGCTTTGGTGCTATCGCCTCCTCCTCCGTTCTTGGACCGTCCTTTTCGCTTCCTGTCGCTCTCCCTTGCTTGCGTACAGATCCGTGTTGTTCTTCCTTCCCTAATATTTTGTCCGTTTCCAAGTGTGGGATCAAATTCTTGCCTTGTTCTATCTTTTTTTTTTTCTTGCGGAGGTTTGATCGATCGCCAGCGGGATTTTCACCGCTGTTTGCGCTTTTTGCGAAGTAGTTCCCATGTGAGCGCGAGGCAGTCTCATCGGTCGTGGCTTGGCTTCCAGCGATCCGTCAGCCATTCCTGTTCATCGTTGAATAAAGCCTCGTTGGTAGGTCCAGCAACCTCCGTTCTTATCCCCTTTCTGTTGGTATTTTTAGGAATATTCACGCTGTGCCTTGCAGACCTACCACCACCACTGTCGTGTTGGGAACGCTCTCGGTTCGGAATCCGATTCGGTGTTGCTCCGATCTGGCTGCTTAGAACGATGGGAGGACGACAGGTGGTTCTGGATCTTGGTGGCGCGGAGATACGCGGAGAATTCGAGGAGAGGAATCCACCTATCGCCCTCCCTAATCAACGTCTGGATTCGTCGGTTCTGGCGCTCGACATCGGGGGTATTGCTTATTGAATTTTTGGTAGCTTTGGTGGGTCGAAATTGGATTTTTACGCTGCGAATTTGTTGACTCTGTTGTGCCTTTAGGGACTTTGATCAAGCTTGTGTACTTTTCGGATGGATTGCTGCATTTTGTGAAGTTCGAGCGGAGGCGCCTTCATGAGTGCTTGGATTTTATTCGATCCAAGAATCTTATAAGCGGGAAAGGTGTGTCTTTTCTTTTTTTTATCTTCGTTTGCTTTCTTCTGTTAGAGAATGAACGTCTCACGGTGCTACCCTGTGTGGGTTTCTAAGTAAGCTGAAACTTCTCTGCGTTATTCTATGTTGTCAATAACTATGGCAACATGCGCTCTCATCACGCAAATACGAGCTTAAAGAGAAATACAATTGTTATTTTAATAGAATCTAATTAAGAGTTGAGCAAGAGCCCAAATCCTCCCTGATGATATACACAAACAGTTCAAATTTTAGCTAGCTTCTAGTATTGAGTGATGTTCAAGCTTCTGGTTCAAATTGAATAAAAGCGGTCCAGCAAAACAGATAAATGAATTGACTATTTATGGATGTAAACTATAGTAAGAGGTAAGAGGTAAGCTACCCTTTTGAACCTGGCTCTAACGATCACTGTGTCTATAAAATTTTCTTCCACGAATTTGTATTGATTAATTATGAAAGCACTGAAATCTTTCTTCTAATAATTTTTCATCAAATTTCTTGAAGAATTGTAATGATTTTTTGTGTTGCTTTATGACAGTTTTCCCTGTATTATAAGTTAATTGGATGCTGGATTTGCATAACATGTAAGGTTCCCACAAAAGGTGAGTTAGGACCATTCTGAAATATAAGGCACTGAATGACTATAATAAAAATATAAAGATGAGTAGATTCAGAAAAGTGCAATCTTGTTATATGTTAGGATTGGAGGAGGAAATGTATCGGCACAATGATACTATGGTAGAACTATGTCTCTTGATGAGTGATACGCTAGGGCTGCCTGCTTTCGTAGGCAATCTCACAAGAGAGATGACAAATATGAAACTTATATAATTGTTTGAATTAATAAAGTAATGAGATGTAGGTCCCTTTAATAGGTTTCACAATAACCTATTTGTATGTGAAACAAGCTTGAAGAGTGATGAAATTCTACTTAGCACAGTACCCCAGTATGGGAAAATACAGTAAAATAGTTCCAGATAAGGAAGAGGCGAAAGCTTATGAGACGAGGTGGACATACAGTAAAAGAGCTCCTGGTGGGGAAGGGAAGGAAGAAAAGTGGAAAAGAATATAAAATGTTTTTCTTCAACTTCAAACCTTGATTAGAAAATTAGTTACTTACAGGAAAGCAAACGCAAGTCAAACTGGAGTCCTATAAACCATATTCTTTGTACACTTTTTTTTTTCTTTTCATTTTGTACAAGTATGCCATATTTTTAGGCTCAGCTGAACTGCTATCAAAAGCACAACTGCTGCAATTGGATGATGGGGAAGCTGCACTTTCCTGAGCGTAATTGCTTTCTAGATCCCAAAGAATAATGAGATGGAGGTCTCTTTGATAGATTTCAGAATAATCTAATCTCAGTCTTATTAAGACATAGACAAAATAACTGTATGGACTGAAAATAGTAAAGCATTTATAGAAATAAGCTGTTATATATATATATATATATATATATATATAATGTAGGCTGT
Source organism: Wurfbainia villosa (assembly GCA_025175895.1). Taxonomy (NCBI): domain Eukaryota; kingdom Viridiplantae; phylum Streptophyta; class Magnoliopsida; order Zingiberales; family Zingiberaceae; genus Wurfbainia; species Wurfbainia villosa. Next base: position 1,189,727 of record JAKLTH010000280.1, read on the forward strand.
GAGCTGATTTATTTTAAAATTGTGTCTTTATTTGCATCATTGTATGCCTCAGTCACCATGTTCACAAGAGAGGAGGGAATATATGAGAACAAAACTTCATATGATTGTTGGATGATTAGAACAATGGGATATGCTGCCTCTTAATCTAGTCTCATAAGTTTCAAGCAAATAGACTGGTTGCTATATGCAATATTATTGTCATTTATTTACTCCTCGTTATTAGCTTGTGACATGGTTTGACAAATACGCTTAACTTATTTGGCTGCATTTTCTCCAGAGCTGTCAAATGGCCATGCTTTTTCTGTAGGATTTTTGAATGGGCATGCAACTTTGAAGGTATTTTCTTTTTGAACTTTCTACATTTCGTCGGTTGTTATCTTTTGACATGTCTAAGAGGAACGAGAATGAATGAAAGAGACTTGGATTAAGAGAGGGTGTTTTTTCTTGTTGTGCACTGAAAAGCAAATAAATCTGTCATTTCAGATTTTTCCCTGATAAATTTCACGGATGATGCCAATTTGGCTTTGCTTTTCAAAATTTCCCCATACCTTCAAGAGTGCCAATTTCCATTAGTACTTTCGGAATTCATTTCCATTTGCCTCTATTAGTCATCTTATGTAAATGTCATGTCACATCCCCATGGATGTTCCATCCTAGGTAGGTTGAGTTACAATTCATATACATATATACTATGTGTAAGCATATGGACACATACGTATATGTGTATATTTATGTTATGTGTGTTTGTATATTATACTTTTCTTTTAGTTTGCACTTGATGCTTGACCTGCCCCCCATGTGGAGTTCACATGAACTAGATGGTGGGCAGGTCAGGATTGAGTTAATAATCATTTTTTAATTCTATTTTTTTTCCTCACAATTGACATTTGGATACCAAGTGGGCTGCCAAATGAGGTTGACTGTTAGGTAACTTGATAACATTTGGTTGTGAGGGCAAACTGACAAGAACACTGAAATATAAGAGAAAACTGACATTTGCAAAAGTGGATAAAGAAGAGGGTAGAACACAAGGTTTTCCCAAATTTTATTCTCAAACAAAACCATCTCGTAGTTTCCATTTCCATTGTACTACTCATATATGTTTTGGTTAAGTTATTCTTTTATGACCTATACTTTCAAAATTGAATTTTAACAATCGATACACATGTTGCAACCCTATAAAATTGAAGAAGTTATTGTCGTCTTCTAACAATTGTTGTACTCAAAGATTTGAAGTACACATATATTGATTGATGAACTATGAATTTGTATCATCCTCCTTTATTAACATTACTGTTCGATGAAAGGAGCATTGCTTTAATGGAATTGACAAATTTTATGGTTAAGTATTTTGCTTGATTTTGGCATCAGAGTAGGTTCACTCCAAAGTAAATGTGAGAACTTGAGGTCCTAAAGCAACTAGCAGTTTCATCTATATGACAAAAATAATACTAGGTTAGCTTAGTAGTTCTCGGTATGCTAACATATTGAAAAGCGATACAAATTTACACCAATAATCATAGTTCCTTTCTGGTAGTTTACTTCAAGATTACTTTGCATAAATTGTGTTAGATTTGATCAGCATTTAAGTCTGGCTCCCTAATTTCTGAGAAGCACCACCACCTACTATTTTATCATCCATCTAGTCATTGACCTAAAGATTTAGGCATCCATGGAATGTGCATGAGGGAAAAATCATGATGTATGGTGATTGTATTATCAACTTAGACGCTGATGCATGCTAATCAAATTATCATAGTTTCAGTCATGTAAATCTATAGCTGCATCTATATCATTAATGGCATTCTAATGTTCATCAATTTAATGCATTGCCTCTCGGGTTTACTTAACAATCTGTGATGGTCCATGGTATCATAAAAATTTATACTGATCTAACAATTTCATCAAACTTGCCTTTTGTAACAATAGCAGTAAGAAGGTGATACGGAATGCAGTTTGTATCCCTCCAAAAAACAATTGATACTTGTGCTTGGTTTTCTGTTAATTTCTTTTTAATGCTTTAGCAGGCTACAGGTGGTGGAGCATTTAAATTTTCTGGCAAGTTCAAGGATGATCTAGGTGTTACACTTGAAAAGCTGGATGAGATTGATAGTGTTGTAGCCGGAGCCAACTTTTTGTTGAAGGTTAATTTTTGTTACTTCTGTTCTTGCTTGTGGTATAAAATAACTGAATTCAGGATTTTGTACTACTGATCTGGTGCTTGTTTATGAAATCAAATTGTTTCTAATGTATTGGCATCATACTTCTTATGTGAAAGAAATTTCCTGAAGATAGCATCTTCCTCCATTTGTTCAGTATTGTTAAGCTTGGTGAGAGGAATCTCAGAAAAAAAAATAGTGTCGGCTGTTTCCTTAACCAACTAATGATACCACTACTTATACTTGGATATTCTTACACTCAAAGATCCTAATTTATTTTTCCATAGTCATAATTTGCTATTTCTTTGCCAAAATGTGTCTAGAAATAGACATTGTTCTTAGATACAAGACCTCATATGCTTATCATTCAGAAGTCATTTCCAGTTTCTATCATGTACTTATGCACTGGATATTTAAGTCAAGTGGTTCACAGTTAAAACTATAAAATTGAATAACCATATGCGAGGAATAAAATATTATCATCCATGGTTTGAAATGCTAATTAGTATCAATTAGTAGGGTCAAATGGTATTGTTCTGTTTACCAAACGAGTGTTGGCATGCATAAATATCACTATGCCTCCTGTGCTAACACAATTTTGGTGGTACCAACCAAGACAAGGCCTGTCTTGATCAATATTGTTGGAAGATTTTCTTCCTAGGACTCACCCTTTGGTTTTGCCTGTTGGTCATGAGGATAAATTTTTTTTAAAAAAAAAAGGCAGTCCGGTGCACAAAGCTCCCGCCATGCGGAGTCTCAGGGAAGGATCCATTGTATGCAGTCTTATTTTGTTTTTTGCAAAAGGCTGTTTCGAGGATTCGAACCCGTGACCTCTTGGTCACAAGGCAACAACTTTACCATTGCGCCAAGGTCCCCCTTCCTGTTGGTCATGAGGATAAAATGAAAGACTAAAAGAGAGCAGAGAGTAAGAGAGGTAAAGGAGATGCAATAATGGACAGGAAAAGATGAAACAGAAAGGGAAATGTGCCAACCAGAGCACCAATAATAGTAAAGAGGAGAATGTCATAGTTGGAGAAACAAAGATGTATCTTATCCTGTATCTCTCGCTAATTCAGTTTCAATTGTACATTCAAGTCCAACTCCTAATGGTTAGTCAAGATACATTTGTGAACATGTGGAGGATTTTCACATGGAGTGATTTTTAAATCTTGTTCTCAAATAGTAGTTTATGTCTCTATGCTTATGAGTCAAGACTTCATAACTTGTACTAGTTTAGCTGAGCTGTTACATCAGAATCATATTTGTAATATCAATGTAATCTTCAGATTGCTGGGTTCCTACTTTAGTTCAAATATTTTCTGTATTTCTGGGCAGGAAATCCCTGGAGCATCTTTTACTCATATTGATGGAAGAAGGAAAGTTGTAGAGATTGATAAAAATAACCTATATCCTTATCTCCTTGTCAATATAGGTTCAGGTGTTGGTATTATAAAGGTAATTCAGCATAGGTTTTGTTTTCCAGTACATCAGTTGCTACTTCTACTGTTGTATAATTGATGTTTACATATTGTTTTTGAGCAATATCACATGGTATGTAGGTCACAGGAAACAGGAAGTTTGAACGAGTAACTGGTACCCATATTGGTGGTGGTACAATATTTGGTTTAGCAAAACTATTAACAGGTTGCTTAAGGTAATTTGGCCTACATAATAAACCTTCTTTGGCAGGTATGATCTTTTTTTCACTTGATAACTTTGAACAGTTATGACGAATTCTTGAAGATGAGTCAACAAGGGGATAATCTAGTGCTTGACTTAATTGTGAAAGATATCTGTGGTGAACTTGTTAGTGAAAAGGTATGCACGTTTCTACATTTTTTCCCACTATGCATCTCCCTAACTGTTTTTACTTCTTCTAAATTGTGCCAGCAAGGTCTTTCAGCATCAACCCTTGCTTCAAGCTTTGGGAAGGTGATAGCATCAAAAAGGACACTTTCAGATTACAAACCCGAGGATCTTGCTACTACATTGTTAAGCGCTTTTACTTATAACATTGCACAAGTATGCATGTTTTCTTCATTTTGTTGTAATCTTGAGCTGATAAAAGCGTCTTTTTGTTTTTTGAGGGAAAGATTGTATATCCTGTTTGACCATGATAAATAAGTATTCTCACATGATTGCACATTTCAGCCATACTTCCATCCTAAATTTTGGTCATACAATTACATTTAGTTAAAAATCTACATCATGTATTTCTCAGGAACTTCAATGCACAGACAACATTTTTGATGTTGTTGTCGTTGTTGATTGAAGCCTATTTAAAACTTGTTTATAACACTAGAAGAGGCTGATGCAGTGGGTAGAGAGGTGTTGGAGAGGGATTGTAGTGTTTTTATGGAGGGTTTTGCTGGACTGTTGTAAGATTTTGAGTAGCCTAATGAAATAGATGTTTACTTTCTTTGAAAAAAAAGACTTATTTTATAACCACTTGTCTATTTTTAGGACCAGAACTAAACCATCGACTGCAAAGTTATTTAGCTTTTAACAAACTGTTTTTTCACTTCAGTTTGTAACTGGCTTGAATTTCCCTGGCCTCCTTAATTATGACATTAAATATGTCACACTCTGGGAACTTTTTCTTCTTCTTATTATCAACACCTTAAATCCTTTCTATCTTCAGGTTAGATTGACAAGTAAAAAAACATTATACTGTGGAGATTCTTTCTGAGAGAGGACTTTTCTCCTACTTTATGTTTTGTGCAGATTGGATTTCTTGTGGCATCACTCTTGGGCCTTAAAAGAGTTTTTTTTGGAGGATCATACATTCGTGGACATCCAAGCACAATGGACAACATATCATATGCTATTAATTATTGGTAAATATTATGCTAAGAAGATATTGAATTGTCAGTGTGGACCATCCAAAGAAAATACTTTGTTGGAATTTCTTCTTTTAGTGCTGTTGTGTAGCATAGATAATTGCTCATCGATTATCATCTTAGAAAATCTGATTCATAATTATCATACTGTTTGATTTTTGGTTGCTTTTAGCCGACCCCACCTAGTGGGAAAAGGCTTGGTTGTTGTTATTGTTTGATTTTTGGTTGCTTTCTATATTTAGGTCAAAGGGTCAAATGGAAGCAACTTTCTTCCGTCATGAAGGATTCTTAGGAGCTCTCGGTGCTTTGATGAGTTACAATGACCGTGATACTGAAGATACTGAAAGGGTACACATGAAAATTCTAAAGGACTAGTGTAATTGCAACCTTCCTAATTTATTTTAGGATTAAGTTTTTTTTCTGTGTTAAGGACTCTGCTCTTCTTAATTGGGTTCTTGCCAGTCATCTGTCATCTGTTTCAAATACATAGGGAAATCAAATGGTTCTGTCCCAAGGGCTGACTTTAACTTCCTCCTCTGCTTCTATAAAAATAATCAACAAATTTTCTAGATCTTTGTAAGTTTGAATTGCCAGATGCATGCCATTGTCTTCCTATTTTGTATTTTTGTAAATAGTCTATACTCAATGTTGTATTAGTCTCGTGAGGGTTGACACTTGATCATACTTCATTTATTTCCTCACATCCTAATGAGTTGACATTATCCATACCATGTGTTTCTTGTCAATCACTCAATTTGTCCAGCTCCTAGAGAATTTCCAAGGGATAATCCTGGTGTTTAGCATGACATTTCTTTGCTTGTGTATTTGGTGGTTGAATACAAGTATACAACATGATTTAAATTCGATAACCATTTATTGATGAATATTTTTTTATCCAAAAGTTTCTAATTCTTCTTTATCAACTTCTAATTTTTTTCTTCATTATAAGATATATATAGAAGGGGAGTCTTAGCGCAATGGTAAAGTTGTTGCCTTGTAATCTAAAGGTCACAGGTTCGAATCCTGGAAACAACCTCTTGCAAAGCAAAGTAAGGTTGTGTATAATGAATTCTTCTCCGGGACCCCATATGACAGGAGCTTCGTGTCCCGGACTGCCCTTTTTTATTAGATATACATAAAATCCATTGAGCTACATATTTGTTTTGTCGCTTATCATCGTGATAGGACTACCTTTTTCTTTGTATGTCCCTACACCCAACTTGCTTAACTGTTTTCTCTAGATGATTTCATACTTTCTATTGCCATTCGTTCCCATCTTTTCTCCTAGCTGGACTTCCATCAAAACCCCACATTGACCATATCACTTGTGCAGTAGTGTCTTCCACAAAATAAGTATGCATATTACATTATAAGCTATCACTCATTAGAAAAATATTAGCATTATTTTATTTAGATTACTGTAGGACTCGATAAATTCTTAGCATTTAATCAACTACTCAAATTTTATTTCTTTTGTATTCATATTTTTTTAGAATTGCAACAGCTTGAGGAAACCTGCTGTTTTTATCCATGTTGCTTGACAAAATGTGGTTCCCAGATTTCTCATGAAACTTAGACACTCTTTATCAAGAACGCTAGTTTTTGCCAAAGACACATTGGAAGGCTTTGCAATATAAGAACAAAAACACTAGTTATAAGCTTCCACTGACATTCTTTTTGTAACAAAATGTCAGCGATTCAATGAATTTGCAACTAAAAAGTAAAATAATGATGTTTCTAGTGATAAACAAACCATACAGTTTCTCAACATTTATTGGTTGTGAATTGTGATATCGTGAAAATGTTTTTCTCTGCTAAATTAGTTTGTAATTGTGCATTTAATATTCCAATATTCACATAATAACTTTTACATGATCGTAGGTTTATGGATTTTGAAAGTTTGGGAATGATTGACTACGCTGCCTTCTCTCCACCACTTTTTTCCCTAACATTTATTGTCTAGTTCTATAAAAAAAAATGAGTGCATTTTGCAAGAAAAGTTTCTTGTATTTTTCTAGTTCTCTCTTTCTCTTCAAGCAATCATAACTTTAGTTTGAATTTAATCGATTGCTTTAATTTTTTTGTCACTGTTAGTTATAGTTTCAGATGTATACCTCTGCAATTTTCTTTCATGCAAAGTGAAGGTTAGTTTCCCTGTTTCTGAAAACATGCTTCAAGCATGTCCAGCTTTTGCCCCATTTACCATTGTCTGGATTATTGTGGTTTTTGCACGAGAAATTCCATATATGCTTTAGGTTTTTCCTAGAGTTTCATTTTTAGTCTGTTTGACAGGAGTGCGACCTTGAACCTTCAGTAAATAAGGATGGAAACTTAACATCTGAGCACAACGAACACAACATATTCCCTTATCTCCTTGTCAATGTTGGCTCAGGTGTTAGCATGATTGAGGTAAATCTTAAATGTGAAAATTAAATAAAATTTTAATTACTTGTTTTGGTAATGGGACAGATTAATAACTAGGCATCAAGCAGGTGATTGAAAAATGGAAATTCCAGCGTATTATTGGGACACATTTAGGTGGTGGTACTATCCTAGGCCTTGCAAGGTTGTTGACAGGGTGTACAAGGTAATAAGTGCTGGAGAAGTTCTTCCATGCCTTTTATCATATTGATTTTTTATATCACACATCTTTTGTAGCTACGCAGAGTTCTTGGAGTTGAGCCAGAGGGGAAACACTCTTGCAGTAGACTTGACTGTTGGAGACATATATGGAGAGCAGGGTTACTCAAAGGTAGATTTTCCTCCTTTATGGCTGACTTATTTGATGTAATACATTGCACAGTTCGTGCAGCCTCAATAAGTAGAATAATCAAAGAGTTTCTGGTTGGGTGGAGTAACAGAGCTTAGGGAAACAGCTGAAGCTCTACTGGCTTCTGTTACAGGGGTTCACTCATTACATTACATGGCACAGTTGATGCAACCCCAATAAGTAGAATAATCAGAGTTTTTGGTTGGGTGGAGTGACAGGGCTAAGAGAAACAACTAAGCTTGCACTGGCTAGATAGAAACGGCCATGATTTGATTGCAACAAGAAGGAAGTTATTCTGGTGAACAAGTGAACTTTGGCTGAAATCCATGACCTTTTGCAAGTTGTGCTTTGGCCTTCCTATAAGTGCATCCTTCACTTTTGAAATCCTGTTTTGGTCATCTGTTGCTACAGCTAACTGTCTGCTTGTTGTAGCTAAACAAGTTACTTTTCTTTTGTATTATTTTGAAGTTTCTTAGTTTGGAATATACTTTCTAGCTTCAGTTTTGCACTTTTGGGCAGGTTGCTTTAGTCAAGGTAGTCCGTTTATGCTTCACCTGTTTCTGAGTTCCGTCATTTGTTATATTAACTGAGTGAGCTGCCATTCACTCATCATTTTTCAGAAAAAGTAGAAGAATCAAAGATTTGGAAATAATAATTTTTCTTCATAGTCTATGTATTCTCGGTCATCTTTTTGGTTCCTTAATGCTTTGCTCATCTATGAGGCAAGTTTGATGTGCCACACTTATCCTCCTGAAAAGTCGATAACTCTTCCTTGGGGAACTCATTTACTCATTGCGTGTATGGTTTATAATTTCTATCTAAAACCAAGGTGCAGTAGTGCATTTTGAATTACACAGTACATGAGTCTGTGCACCTTATTAGTTGGTTGTTATATATATTTGGTGGGCGACTGATATTCTTTTATAACTCTTTTGTCCTGAAAAAAATCACAGCATGGTCTTCCAGCATCAACAACCGCATCAGCCTTTGGTAAAGTAACCTCAAACAAACTTTCAGACTACAAAGCAGAGGACCTTGCGGCAGCTCTCTTGAATGCTTTCACATACAATCTTGGACAGGCAAGTAACCATTTTTTGATTTGGATAATGCTGATAAACTGATAATATCACTCCATGAGATATTCTAACCAGACAGAATTGTTAAATTAACTACGAAACTAAAATTAATGCCTGGATCAAATAATTCCGTGAGCACCTATTTGTTTGCAAAAATATTGGCAGTATCAAATTGTGAGAACTCCCGACACTATAATTTCCACCTACTAAATTTCTATTTTATCCTACTAAATTTTATCCAATTGGTATTGATCTTTTTTTTTTGGCATCATGAGAATTCTCGTCAAAATGATTTGATCAGTGAGCATCTTTTATTGCCAAAAGTGTTTTTTTTTTCTTTTGAAGCTTCTGATTGTTTTGGTGGATGAACTCACTAGATACATTTAAGACACAGTACCGTGGTGCATGTTGTTTGCAGATGATATTGTTTTGGTAGATGAGACATGTGAAGGAGTAAATGCTAAATTAGAATCTTGGCAGGAAACACTAGAAGTGAAAGGTTTTAGGCTTAGTAGAGTAAAGACGGAATATATGGAATTTAAGTTTAGCAATATTAGACGTAATAAGACAAGTGTTAAGATAGGAGATGACGAGTTGTTTGGAACTAAGAGCTTTAAATATTTAGGATCATTTTTGCAAGACGATGGAGGGATCGAGAGAGATGTCTTACATAAAATACAAATAGGATGGCTAAAATGGAGGAAAGTGTCAAGTGTTTTATGTGATCGTAAAGTGATTTTAAAACTTAAAGGAAAGTTCTACAAAACGGCAATTAAACCTGCTATGTTATATGACACTGAATGCTGGGCTACGACTCGAGTACATGAGCAAAAGATGAGAGTTGCAGAGATAAGGATGTTAAGGTGGATGTGAGGACATACGAGAATGGACATAATAAGAAATGAGAGCATTAGAGAAAAAGTCAGTGTTGCATCTATTAAAGGAAAGCTCCGAGAGATACGTTTAAGGTGGTACGGATATGTACTTAGACGGCTAATAAATGCTCCAGTTAGGCGATATGAAACGATGACAAATATACATATTAAACGAGGAAGAGGAAGACAAAAAAAAACTTGGTTAGTAATAATAAAATAAAATAAAATTTATTTAAATATAGATGATGATATAGTAGAGGATAGAATCCAATGACGTAGAAGGATCCATATAGCCGACCCCATCTAGTAGGATAAGACTTTGTTGTTGTTGTTGTAAGCTTCTGATGGTTTGCTTGTGGTGTCATTAGTCCATGAGATTTAACTTATTCCACACATCTATAGATTATTGTCTTTGTTTCCTTTTATTTTTGGCAGGCCTAAAAGAAATTGTGCATTGATGTAAATATTTCTCATTAACAAATACTGATGCTTGTAGATCTCCTGGCTGGTGGCAAAGCTTTCTGGGCTCAAGAAAATATTTTTTCGGGGAACTTATATATGTGGTCATGAAAAGATAATGGACAAGATTTCTAGATCACTCAGATACTGGTAATTACTCAGCTACTGTGATACTGTTCTCTTGTTTAAACTAAAGCATTTTATGTCATTAGGTCAAAAGGTCAGCTGCAAACAACCTTTTTATGCCATGAAGAATTTCTAGGAGCTGTGGGTGCATTTTGGAGTTATGAGAACATGGGTATAGACGAGTTGGCGACTAAGGAAGTCATAAAACAAGTTTTGCTGGGAGCTCCATATGTAGGAGAAAAGTCACCATCTTTGTCACCAAAAAAATTCTCAGACAATGTAAGTGAGAAAGCAAACTTGTGTCATAATTAGTCAAGTTGCCTAGATTGCTCCACCATTTGTTTTTAAACTAAAATAAGTAGACAAATTTCTTCTTTGGTAGTTCATACATCAAGTCAAATTTGCATACCACTGAATTTACTATTATCAATTTTATAATCGCCCCAGCAGTACCCAGTCAACTAATGTATTCATTTGGCATAACACGGCATATGCTAGTTTTACTAGAAAAGTGATAGTTCTTCCGTTGTATTTTATGTTTGTAAATCCTTTCATGGTATATCTTTCCTCTCTAGGTTTTTTCTCCATGGTTTTAATTTTTCTTGGCCCTGTTGACTCCTCGTTATTTGATGTTTACTTCAAGATTCCCATAACTATAAGATAGAGAGTTTTCTTGCACTAGGCCTTCTAATACCCAAAAATATATATATAGATGCGTTGCGTTAGCTACAGCAGTCGATATCCATCTTAAACTACAAATTCTATGTTGGTCCAACCTCTGTTGTCGCAGCAAAATATCAACTGTATAATCACAAGAGTTTTCCTTTTATTGTAGTAATTTTTATTATTCATTAATAGGATTTCAAGTCATCATCTTTTACCTTCGTATTTCACGTCTGATTTTTGCATGCCAAAATAAGCATTATCAGTGTTTTGTTCAATAATTTATTTGTTAGATTCATCTCTTTTTTACAGTTGCTTGTGAAGGATGATCAAATGACCTCTAAGATGGAACTGGAGAAGTTAAGACAGGAGAATAGGGAGCTAAAAGATGAAGTGACGAGATTGCTAAAAGAAAACGCTGAACTGAGAGCCAAGTTAGAGGAGTCGCATAATAATAACTTGCAAAATTCTTGCAAGTAAACCATTTCCATGTCAGCAAGAAACAAGCACTTTATCAATAAGGAAATGAGAGAAAATCCTAGAGTTTTTTTTTGTCTTCTTTACATTTTTATTTGTATTTTATTTTATCTTTTTGTGAGAAACCTGTATCTCAAAAATCAATTATCCACTATAAATTGGAGGCCAAATCTAAAACTATTCTGTAAAATTGGTCCAGATTGTTACATGTAATAACTCATTTGTATTTTCTTACTAGTACATGCGGATTAAGTTTCGCATATTGTCCCTTTTTTTCCTTTGATTTATAAAGGAAAGAACGAGCTAAGTTATAGACAAAATTCAAAAATAATGAATATTTCGGAAATCTGAGCATACTAAAACTAACACTTTGCATTTTTTTTAAAAATTTGGTATCGTATATTCGATTAATTTTAAAACGATCGATTTGTTTTTATAAAAAAATTTCATCCAAATGAATTTTTCAAAAAGCCCTCCTCTCTAAACTATCTCTCCTCTCTCCGCCTTCTAAGTGCGCTCTCTTCCTCCACCTCTTCTCCTGCTCATGCATCAAAAGTTAACAGATTCAATATTAATTATATAAACATGTAAATTACTCAAAATTAAATTATATACATTATAAATTACCCACTAAGTCATCTCTAGAGTATTTTACTCCACAGAATATGCATGTACCAATAGATTGTAATAACATTAATATTAATCGTATAGCACCACTTAATTTAATTAAGAACTTAATATTTTAGCTTTGGAGTAAATATTAATGTTAGCAAATAGGTCATTTAACATCTTTAGTTATGGATTTTAACATAGAATATTAGAATTTAATTTTGGCTACATAAAATAAGTTTTTTTTTACATTAACATTAATTAGTAAGTTCTCTGGTGTGACCTTAAAATTAACAATAGACCATAATTGATTTTGTATACTATTTTGAGTCAATATCAAACCATGGTTGACAGCCAATCGATCTTGACCCATGTTCACCCCTGCATTGAAGCTCTCATTAATTATATAAATTCCATACATTTGGAATTTCAATATGCCATTATAAGTCTTGACTATTGATATCATATTCAAGGATTCATTAATTGTTTCTAACTGGTCAAGCCTCAATCTCGTGTCAGTTTTTAAATAAATCCAAAAAAAGAAACACTTAGGTCAGACAAATTTTTCATGAAAATTCTCCCTAGAGGTTCTAAAAGTTGCGTTCCCATGTCATAGTATGCAGGCAGTTAGCATACATTACTCCATCATTCTGATAAAGTGTGCACACTTCACTTACTCATGCCTCGAGGACTACTGTAAATGGGTACCGATCGATCATGTTAAAATCTCTAGAAATCATTATCGTTTGGTCTGGGCATTCATCTGAGAGGTATTAATTATGCCATACAAAAACCCGAAAAGGAAGATTAGCATGGCACAACAAGTTGCAGTAAACGTTCGGTTCTAGGCTAAACCAGACCACAGGAAGTAAAATAAATATAATTAGTGGCCATATCGCAAAAACAGGTGCAAACTTGGAACTGCGAACAGGCTAGTCACCTCACACACACCGTCCATCAACCGGCATCAAGAAATAATGGCAGTGCAGATTGCAGAAAAGAAATTGAGCTGCTTCTACATTCTAAAGCCAAATACAGCGAAAGATCGAGCAAACAAATATCAGAGATAGAAACACGTGGGCAAAAAAAAAAAAAATAATTGTTAGTTATATATATATATATATATATATATACTTGACTTCCTCTGGAACCTCAGTCTGAATTAATTTTAGAATAGTAACACGCCCCTGTTCGGTTCCTCCGAAGTCATCGTCACCTGCAAGAACCAATCATATAGCTTTCGTTACGCCAGATAATTTACAAGCAAACATACGCAATGATTTTTTCACCGTTCGATTGGTAATTGCATAATGAATAAAAAAAGCAAGTGCTTCCTCTGTCGCAATTTCATCCGCTCGCAATTTGGATTCGTCGATGGCCGATCGGATTCCGGCTAGCACCAGAGTCTGATCGGATCGTAGCCGGATTCCAATCGCAATCACAGTCGTTTTCAACCGGATGCCAAGCGGATTACGACCGACAACGCCCGCAATTACGATCGCCAGTGGGATTTTGGCCGGAATCCGACCACAATATGATCGATACCAGAGTCTAATCAGATCGCGGTCAAATTTCGACCGAATTACGAGCGACAATGTCGTGGCCGCAATTCAATCGGAATCTGACCTCGATCCGACCGAACTGCGATTGGATCCCGATCGAACCATCGTTGAATTCCAACCTCCTGCTGATAAATTTGAGCGGACATCGCGACGTGATTACTGTTCATTTTTCATTCATCGTACACGGACACACAATAACAAACACTCAGAATATCAAACTTTTATATATATATACGCACACACAAAAAGAGAATCTGTTGGACATACGCAGTGCACCCGCACAAGTAAGATGGAGTCATATGAACAGTGAAAAAACTGTTCATGTCACGTGCATGCTGAGCACGCATCGCGACGAATAGATCACTGATATATATATATATATATATAGCAGTCCTGTTTTTTAAATTTAATCATCGGCCCCGAGCGAAATGGCCCTGGACGAGGGCCTCCCCAGGACTGACTCTCTGATCATCTTTATATATAACCTCAAAATTACACGGTAATAAATTTATCTGCCAAGGCTTCCCTTCGTTGCAACCATCCAAAATACTAATAACCAATTTAAGTGGGGAATAAATTCAATAAAGAAGGACGACAAAAAATTTATTAGGCAGATATTATATTGACTGTGTCCAGAACATCCATTATTATTGTCGAATTTCGTGTATCCATGTGGCTGCTGCACCATGGAGACAACAAGAGATGGCTAATATACATCCGAAGTCCAAAGGCCAAATCCATCAAACAACACACAATATCGCAATGTTGCTAATGCCCCTTGTTGACGCTCGCCTACAAAATGAAGAAACTGCATTGTAAAAATATTCAGGAACAGGACAGAATAACTGATTAGCAGTAAAAGTTATATGTAGAGGCAGGAGGTTTAAACAAATAACACAAGAAATTAGCGTGATGGAATCAATATATAGTTGTTCACACTTCTCAAAAAGTAGTGAGCATGAAGTTGTGGTCCTTTCTTTGCATTGGTTCTTTAATCTCCCTATCTAAAATATCAAAAAATGATAAGTATATATAAACCAATATAAAGGCACTTAATTTACTAGGACATAATTTAAAAAAAAACTATTGATATAAAAAATAGATTAATCAATTTATATTATTTTCTAAATGGAGAGTTTTTTGCCGGTGAGCAAAACAGGCTTTGATAAAAAGGAAATGAAGAAATGTTTTGCATCATCAAGAACTGTAGTGATCATAGATTCTCTTGAAATACTGAAACGGTAGTCATCACTATGGCTCTAGGATCAAAGTATTTGAAAAGGTTTAGTGATACTCGGACAGAAGACGATGGAAAATTAAAAATTCAACCAAAGATATGCAGAATAATTACGAGAGTAATAATGAGGAACAAGATTGATGATCAACAGTAGAAACACTCGCCAAAAATTTGGGATTTTGAATCCATTAGAGTCGAAGAAGAGTGAATTCACTGTGCTATAAGTAAAATACAACCCAAAGACCTGATTACTGCTTCCTTATCTAAGTTTATTTGTCGCTCCAGCATCAGCTTTCCCCACAGAAACTCAAAGGTTGACACCCATGGACCATGATAGAAATGATCAGACAAGAACTAGCAAGATGGAAAGCATCATTCATATCTACTATATCTCCAAAGGCTTATCTGGTATGATTTGACTAAAGCAACAGATGAAATTGCCCACAAAGAAAAAACAAATGAAAGGACCTAGGCCTTTGGAGTCTACTCCATGATCCATACGAAGAGAAAATTGAACACCAAAATTACCAGATCCTCGAGTAGCATGATGAGGACATTTAAACATCTTAAATAGCTTAAATATCTAATGGTGCAGAATTACATTTGATGCTATACTTGTAGTATTGGAATAATATGGCATTTTGTGGAAATTGTTAAGAGTATTAGAACTTTGCAAATGAGCCAGTTTTTTTTTATTGGTTTACTTGCTGAAAGATGATTTTTAGTGTTATATTAGTGTGTTATATGTCATCTATATAAGTATAATTATGAGAAACTTTGTCCTTTGGATGCCAATTTCAAAATGTTCGCATTGCTACATGTCCTTTTTTTTATCCCTATCCTCTATGTTTCCAATACTACCTTATCCTAAGTTTTAACTAACTAGCTTACCTGTGTGCACCAGGCATTATTAAAACAAAACCTATGGGCATCCGTGAAAGGAAATCATTTCAACAGGATGTTAAATGACACACGGGGCAGGTACAAGATATTGTCATCAACACAACATCACATGAAGGGTTGATCAATAATTATATTGCAAGCCATCCCATAATTAGAACCTTGAAACTAAATCACTATGCAATCTAGAATTTATATATAAGATATTCATTATTGGCAAAATTGTAAACTTAACACATGGATTCACCACCAATTGGCAAAAATAAAAATAAAAAATAAAAAATTGTAAAACAATAACATTGAATAATGAATCCTGAAAAAGCAGCATTTGCTTCCAAGATTACCATCTAGATGGTAGCAAGAGATAAAAGGTGTTTCCAATTTGTGATGTTATATGTTGAGTCCTATTAGCATCACAAACTATTTCTAGCACACCATATGTCCCTCTCTGATGGGTGTCTTATGAAAGAGTAGGGGAACAACGATCGGTATTACATTTGATCAAGTAACGTTGGGATTGCTAATTATAAGGGAGATAAACATAAAGCATCAAAATTATCATAGTATTTATTCCAAGGGAAAATAAATAACATCGACGATCATCTTGAACAAAGACAGCTCCATTAATGCAAAAAATTATAACTCGTAGTAACAATGTTAGTTACGGTTAACACAGTAATTGCAACTCGTTTAATAACTGAACTATAATCATGGTAATTAGTATGCAAAGAATTAGCATACCTCAAGTCTTTGCATAACATGAACCATCAGGAATTCGTACTAAAAGAAGTTCTCCCTAATCTCTGGCGGCGGCGTAACATCGCCACCATTGGAGCTACTTCCCGTGGCTTCTCCCTGTGGTTCCACTTGACACTCCGGTGAGAACGTCCCCCCGCTATCCGCCAGCGTTACATTCAAATGCTCCATCTCAAAGAAGGCAGCGTCCATGGTCGCAGATCTAAGAGACCGAACAGGGAACGATAGGCGATGCTGCCTCCTCACTTGCCATAGCGCAGCCGTCAGCACCGTGGATTCCACATCGGCCGTGCTTAGGGCCAGCGACAGCACGTCATCGACTCCTTCGCCCACCGCTGAGACACCTGAGGAGCGTACAGGCGCACCGAAAGCGACTGAAGATTCACCGAGTGCAGGGAGCGGAGAGCGGCAGACAGGGCAGGAGTTGTGGAGGGAAAGCCAAGGGACGATGCAATCGGAGTGGTAAAGATGGGAGCAGGGGAGTCGCCGAGCGGCAGATCGAAGGGCGAACTCATCCTTGCAAACGGCGCAACAGGGGATGGCAGCGGCGTCAGCCTCGGAGATGCATACGGTGGGGAGGGCGTCGATGGAGGTGGCAGAAGCAGGAGAGGAGCCAGAGCGGGTGGGGGCGGATGGCGGGAGGAGAGGAAGAGGATCCTCGCCGCCTCCATCTGCGAGTTGGGCGATGAGGCGGCCGAGGCGCGCGGCACGGGAAGGAGGAATACGGCGGCGCTCCTCGGGGTCAGAGGCGGATCCGGTTCCTTCGTCGTCGGAATCGGTGAGGGCGAGGGGGAGGGATTGGAGAAGGGGAGTAGGGCCCGAAGAGGAAGAGGGGGATGAGGCGGAGAGGAGGTGGGTGGGGGCGAGCTCCATTTCTTCAAGGAAATCAGAGCGGGAGCAGTCGGGGCAGATCAGGGGCGATCGGGAAGGAAGGAGGGTGACGCTCATGTCGCACTGGTGGCACCAGTAGATGACGGGCGGGGAAGCAGCTACCGGAGCGGAGGCACAGATAGGTGCGGCGCCATCGACCGTGGTCGGATTAGCTAGGGATGCAGCAGCAGAAGACATGACGGCGGCAGCAGAAGACACTTCCCTCGTCTCAATGTTTCTTCCTCTTTCTTCTTTCCTGTCTTGAGTTTCGATGGCGAACGGTAAAAAGTTGGGTGGGTCAGTCAGTCGGAAAGAGGAAGGGCGGGTGAGCTAGCGTCTCTTCAACGGGAGGCAGTAGGCGAGGTCGATGATAACCTTTCAAACTTTTATAAATTAATACAAATTCCATTTTCGTTGTCTACTTTTCCAATCGAGGAAGCAACCTCCTCGCTATTACAGAATTCTAAGTCCCAACCGTAGCTTCGGCTCCCACCAGCTCAAGTTTTGCTCGATCGCCACTTAGTTCTTGTTTAAATCTTGACGCCGAAGTATGCTCGGTCAACCCGATCGACTCTGCCATCGCGCTCTTCTCTCAACCACGACCATCTGCATGTCTCCCATTCGACTCTACCTTTCAAACCATTGATCGCTCGATTACAATCTGGTCTACCAAGTGTTCGTCGAAATGATTGAGAGAGTGAAGGCTGCATCGCCTTCGGCCTCGTCGCCGAGATCGGGGACCAGGGATCGGTGTCGTGCGGGCCTAGCGGTGCGTTGCATGCGCTGCTGCAGTACTCTGGGTCCGCTGGTGTATTCGTTCGTGCACCTAACGCACCGATATCTGGGGGCAGCCGCCCCTGCGCGTTCTGTAAGGAGTACCGCGAGCTGAAAAACCGTGACCTATTTTGTGTAAGCAGTTTGCCGCGTGCACACGTTGTCATGGACAACGTGTACACGCACTGCACTGAAATGCTGCAGCAGAAAAAATATTCCTTTTAAAAGAAGATGAGCGCCTAAATTTATGAAGATTTTTTTTTTTTGTTTTTGACAAGTGCGAGACAAACCGTCGGACATCAAAATTCTGTCGAATTTGGTTGCTGAAACGAAAAAGAGTGATTCATATCGTAATTATTCTTTATACAATAATCCATAACAAAGATAAAATTCAAAATTGAGGTAAGTGTTCATTTAATTTCTACAATAAACTATTAATGTGCACGATTCATGAGGCATCAATGATCTAATTTACAAACACATTCTTTAAAGTTTGAAATGCAGCCAAAACGTAGCGTGGTTTGATTCTTACCAAATCGCGCTAATTCCACTTTACCTCTCAAATGAGCGGATCTGCAATTTAATGATGAGAGAGAGTTTTCATGCATCCGAGCCACTACTGGAAATTCCGAACCATCTAAACGTGGTGCTGGGAATTCAAATCCCAGCACCACCTTTTTTTTTATTTGATTTCTAATTTATATCGGTCTGATTTCTGAAATATTACTGTGAAACCCTAATAAAACCTCGAATATCAAAAATTTTGGCCACGGATACACAGAGGGACACTACTCAAATTTAATGGACTTTGATTGGATCGAAAAAGAAGTGAATAAGACCATCAATGGGTTTTGGAAACCGTTGATGGACTTAGAAGTCCAAATTTCAAATCTTGGCGTAGTGAAGATCTTCTGACACATGAATTTTGATATGTCGAGGAAACTTAGTTTTAATCCTCCTATCTCCCAATTTTAACTTGTGTCGAAAAAAATGGTCTTGAAAATTAAGCGATGGAAGATAGTGATAGTGGTCTTTGAAATTGATTCGGCACCGCTTTGTAATCTTGGAATTGAAATTTCGGCACGCTGTGTCTTGAATTAGAATTCGGCACTGATAATGTGGAATCACTGCAGCACCATTGTAGTCTTGAATTCAATCCCAGATTACGATGGTCTTTGAAATTCAATTCCGGCACCGCGGTGAATCTTTGAATTGTAAATTTAGACGCGATAAAAATCCAGCATCACGATAGGCGTAGGGTTTCACACAACAACAACACTCGGGCTGACGGAAGATAAAAAATTCAGTCTTGATCTTTTACAAGGACAAAAAGATTAAAGCACCATTTCACGCTCGCGAAGCAATTTGTTAGTTACCCTATAAATCATTGTCGCAACACTTGATTTAAAGCTGCAAAGAAAGTGTATGTTTACAATTCAAGCTTTTATTGATTCTAGCATGGTGACTGGTAAAATTAGACACAAATTCAGTCTTGATCTTTTACAAGGACAAAGACTTTAGGAATGCGGACTAAGATTAAAGCAATCAGGAGGAAAGTTGAAGGTACAGCACATTAATCATCATTAAAAGTCATCTATTACGATCAAATTTAATTACATGGTGGTGAGGCATATGACATGCAGCAAACTAGGATTATGAAAGCCAAACTCCAAGCTTTATTGAATGCATTAGCATGAGGTCTTCCGTCAGCCCGAGTGTTGTTGTTGTGTGAAACCTGCGCCCATCGTCGCGCAAGGATTTTTATCGTGGTGAAATTTACAATTTCAAAGACACCGCCAATGAATTGGAATTTCAGAAGATTATCGTCGATTGGAATTTCAAAGACCATCACAAGGTGGATTGAATTCCCGGCACCACAATGGTGTCAGAGGATTCCAACACTATCATGTGCCGAATTCCAATTCGGACTACAAGTGCCGAAATTTCAATTCAGACACAAAGCCGAATCTTCGCACCACTATCACTATCTTCCATCGCCTTAATTTTCCATCATTTTTTTCGACACAAGAATTGGGAGATAGGAGGATTAAAACTAAGTTTCGACATATCAAAAATTCATGTTGTAAGATCTTTCACCTATGTCAAGATTTGAAATTTGACTTCTCTAAGTCCATCAACGGGTTTCGGCCAAAACCCTTATTCACTCTTTTCGATCCAATCAAAGTCCATTAAATTTGAGTAGTGTCCCTCTGTGTATCCGTGGCCAAAATTTTTGATATTCGAGGTTTTATTAGGGTTTCACAGTAATATTTCAGAAATCAGACCGATATAAATTAGAAATCAAATAAAAAAAAAGGTGGTGCTGGGATTTGAATTCCCAGCACCAACCTTAGATGGTTCGGAATTTCCAGTAGTGGCTCGGATGCATGAAAACTCTCTCTCATCATTAAATTGCAGATCTGTTTGACGGGAGGGGTAAAAGTGGAATTAGGTGCGCGATTTGGTAAATCTGAAACCATGCTACGCGTTTTGGGCATTTCGAAACTTTAGCAACTGTGTTTGGTAAATTGCCGATGATCTATATAATTGGATGACGTTTGGATTCTCACGAATTCACGATCAAATTGAGTCTTAATAGTTCTAGTCGATTGAACTTAAATTATGATCGATTGGTAAAAATATCAATTGACTGGTCTAAGTGGATCAGTCGACTATTCTCCAACAAATCAAGAAAAATTATTCTTGATTTTTTTTTTGTGTTGATTCTATGCCTGTGTAAATTGAAAGTCGATATTTGTACTCATTTGGCGGCTTTGTACTGACTTAATTAATTTCAATTTTTTCAGATAGCACGGACAATTACTACTATGACTTGACGTGTATTGCGTAATCAGCTGAGGGAGCTTATCCAGGGGATAGGGTATGACTCAGCTCATGGAGTTGGGTGACACATCGGGAGACTTAATAAGCAGTTTTGGAGACTTGAGATGCAGGAGTTTTCAATTCTGGACAACTATAGGATCTGAGCTTTGATTCGTTCACTGCCTGAGAATCTAAGTAATATTGCACATCAGATATGGGGGCGCTACGAGGGGTGTGTATCCTACACTCAGTTGTGCGCTGAGTTACTTCACTATGAGGCTTGTCAAGTTCACTGTAAAGTTGATCCAGTTGAAGACTTAAAAGAAGACTCTGAAAAAGCACTTTTCTATGAGCTCTTTAAGAGAGACAGTGTCTATGCATCATTCTAATAGTGTCCCAGCCAAGTGTGATCTGATTCAGCCCAAGAAGATTGAGCATGTTTCGATTATTACTGTACTAGTGTTTATCCTAGTGGAAGTAATAATCGCCTATTTAGTTTGTTAGAGTTATTTTTTATTTGTCAGTTATAAGTAGGAAGAATGTTATGTGTAACATTCTTAGTAAAGTCTTGTTATTTGTTGATAATGTACAACATGTGTTCATTCAAAATGATTAGTTCATTTTATGTTGTTGACTTTACATGATGCATGATATTAGTTTATGCTCTTTGATATGTTCATTATGAGTATAATTTTAAATGATAAATTCATTTAATGTATAATATCATGTTTGGATAATTATTAAGTTTATTAGATGAGATGTATGTAATAAAATAGATTAACGTAAATCAGATTGACACATACAAATGATGAGTGATAATGTAGTTATCATTTGATTTTGTAAACCAAATCAGATTTACATTGAGTCAATTCATAGATTACATGCATAAAAGACATACACTGAATATCTGAATAATTTGTTTATTTATGATAGATTATGACAATAAAGAACATCATAGCTGAACTTAACAAAGGTGAAAATTTTAACGGGAACAATTACAAAATCTGGCATCTCAAGATTCAATACGTTCTTGAGGAACAAGAAGTTTTAGAGGTTGTACATCAGGTTATGGAAGAACTTGTTCGGTGTCCCACGACACAGCATAGACGTGACCTTAATGCCTACAAAACTTGGAAAAAGAAGGATTTCACTGTTAAGGGTATATTGATAAGTTCAATGGTTGATGACCTAGTTTTTGAGTATGAGTCGTATCCTTCGACTTATGCAGTCTGGATAGTCATTAGGGATACAGTGGAAGGTGTTTGCTCAAACTTCGACAGTTGACAATCAGGTTCGATAGCTACAAAGAAACGCTCGAATGTTTTGATGGTTCAACATCTCAGGGAGATGTCTAACATGATTCAGGAGCTTAAAATTGTTGGTGAGCTGACAGATGAACAACAAGTTAATGTTGATGCAATCGACCCAAGTCACGATTGACCAGGACTCGAGTTTGACTCGAGTGATGTTTTGATGTTTCGACAAAAACATATGACAATGTAATTGTCATGGTAAAGTCCAAGTCATGAGTACTTGGCATGGTAAGTCCAAGTGGGACACTTGGCATTTGGGAAAGTCCAAGTCTTGAGTACTTAGCACAAGGAAAGTCGAAGCATGGGTCTTGGCATGGAAAGTTCAACATGGGTTGGCAAGGGAAAGTCCAAGCATGGGTCTTGGCATGGAAAGTTCAACATGGGTTGGCAAGGGAAAGTCCAAACATGGGTCTTGGCATGGAAAGTCCAACATGGGTTGGCAAGGGAAAGTTCAAGCTTGAGTCTTGGCATTTGAGAAGTCCAAGGGGTTTGATATTGGCGGTGTAAAGTCCAAGCAGAGTCTTGGCGGCATAAGTCCAATGTGCCTTGGCGGTGTAGACACCGTTAGCATAACATAGCCGATGGAAGCACCTGAAGGCTAGCGTGATGGATGAACAAGTCATGGATGACTTGGAGGGATCCGAGAGGCGTAAGGCTGATGGAGGTGGCTAGAAGGCTTAGGTCTAGGCTAAGGGTGGTCTAGCAAGTATGGGGGAATCATACTTGGGTTAAAACCTCATTTTTTAGGTTGGCAGTCGACTGACATTATGGCCAGTTCGACTGCCGTGAGTCGACTTGAGTTCGATTGTCATTTAAGAGCTGAAATTGCTCTGGCAGTCAACTGCTCATTGGAGTAGTCGACTGATGTCGACGACGATCGCGAATGGCGATCATTGTCGGTTGAGTCTGAACACGAATGCTCCGTAGTCGGCTACGCGCGTTAGCGATCAGCGCCAATGTTGGCGATCGATCGCCAAGAGTCGTTGGAACTTGTCCAAGCGTGGATTGAGTCGTTGTCTCACAACTCTGATGTTAGCGATCGGGGGACTTATGGCGGTCGTATCGTCGGCGAAAATCCAGCTCGACGCAGGATAAAAAGGGGAGCTCGTGGAGGATTTTGGCATTGATTCTTTAGGAGCTTTTTGGGGGCGATTTGAAGGCGATTTGCAGGTGCATTTCAGGGCCCTTCAACCTCATCCAAGCAACCAACAAGCAAAACGCTCAAACCCTAGTTTTGTAAAATGTTCTTTACATTTCCTTGTATTTTGCTTGTATTTTCGTGTATTACTTTTGTAATCTGTTGTAAGAGGTTTCTCCACCTCCGGATTATTCCGAGAAGGAGTTATTACATAGTGGTGTGCTTGTGGCATCGCTAGGACTCGTTTGAGCCCGATCCGTGGAGTAGAAATCGTGCGGTTCCGAACCACGTTAAATATTTGTGTATTGGTGTGTTCGTGTTTGTCTTACTTCGTTATTATTTTTATTATTATCATTCCACTGCGCTAACGAGTTTTGTAGAGACGATCACGCAAAAGAATTCCATCATCTTACGGTCACACGCTATTCACCCCCCCTCTAGCGGCCTCAAATCTCCTACAATTGGTATCAGAGCCCGGGGCTCTTCTACGGATTAACAACCCGGAGTCAAGATGCTAGAGGAACAAGATGGAATTCAAGGAGAGATTGGGTGACGACATCAACGTTCCGCCTTCCTTCGCCCGCGAAGATTTCGCTTATTGGAAAGGTAGAATGATGCATTTTCTAATGTGTGATTTTGATAATTGGATCAGTGTCTTAGTAGGTTTTGACACTCCAAAAGACGAAGAAGGAAGAAAAATTAAGAAGAAGAATTGGAGTCAAGAACAAATCCGATACTATAACATCAACAATAAGGTAATGGGTATTTTGCTTAATATAATCCCTAATTATATTTTGATCGAGATAGGGGATTGTAAAGATGCCAAGGAGGTATGGAACAAATTGGAAAAAATTCCATGAAGAGCCTCACTCAATCCAAGAAGATGAGGAGGATGAGGAAGAGGGCTCATCCTCACAAGAAAGTGAGGATTCGGAGATCGAGGAGTGTTCGACATTCGAGGAGGAAGAAGTGGTGGAAGAGGCAGAATTAGAAGAAACCTCAACCTCTAGGATTGAGGGGGAGGAGATTAGAACATCTACACCGGAGCAACCCCAAGAAGAAGTTTCGACATCCGGTCAAGATGAAGAAGCTCAAAATCCGATTCCGGCACCTACAACCACCCAAGGTAACTCAAGCATATGTGTTAATAATAAAATGCATATAATATATTTTGAGTGTAGGGAAATCGGGCACTACAAAAGCAAGTGCCCAAAGAAGATTAGGAAAGTTCCACCGGCACCAAAAGCCAAGGATGTCGGTTCCCCAACACCTAAAGGCAAGGAGCACATCATATGATTCAAATGCAATTCAAAAGGATATTATAGGAATCAATATCCTAGGGGGAGCAAAAAGACCCAAGAAGGAGCATCACAAGTAGGGGGAGCTACTAAGGCAAACCTTAAGGTATATCATTTCAATAATGCTCATTCTTCTAGGTTTAATGTTAAAAAGCATGTTTTTAATTCTCTTGCAATTCATCATGAAAAGCATGCTATGAACAATAAATATTATTGTTTAGGAGCTAAGAGTGTCCATTTTAAAACTAAGGAGAAATTTGGGACTAATGTCCCTAAAAATATTTTACCTAGGGAATCTATCAAGAAAATAGGAGAACACCTAGGTCTTAATCATAAATGAACTAGGCATATGCCTAGAGGAAATGGTAATGCCCAAGGACCAAATGAGAAATCAAAAATTGGGAAATTAGAGTTGGAAAACCAAGCCTTGAGGTCAAGGCTTGAAAAACTAGAAAAGACCCTTAGGAATATACAAAATCAAGTTCAAGGGTCTAGTGGTCTAAGTCAAGGGTCCAAAAGTCAAAGTCAACACCTAGGACCTAAGAGTCAAAAGTCAACCAAGGACAAGCAAGGTTTGGGTCACAAACCTAAGCCTAAGGTGGTTTATCATAGTGTTCCATTTGATTATGGAACACAAACTAGGTCTAGGAAGACCAAGGTCAATAGGGAAGTCATCCCTAGAGTTGACCAAGGTGTGTGCCTAGTGGCTAGGGTTTCAAAGAAACCTAGGGAAGCCACTAAGAAGGTTGCAAGGGGAGTTACCCCTAGAGTCAACCTAGGTAAGACCAAAATGACCAAAGTTACCAAGCCTAGGAGGGTCATTAGGAAGGTATCTAGGGAGGTCATCCCTAAGGAATACCTAATTAACCCAATGAGCTCAAATAGATTTTGGGTTCCTAAGGGCGTGATTGACTCACGCTAGATGGGTTAGGTCATGTCAACCTTGATTGGATGGGTAGTTAACTCAACCATAGCAAAGTTGACATTTTAGGTCATTTCCAAGGTTATGGATATCTTGGAAATAGATTTGAATCAATATCCTAAAAGATTTTAGGATGTGCCAATGCATTTTTAGAATTATGAAAAATCAATTAAATTGGCACATTTTAGGTTTAGAGGTCTTAATGTGTCATTTTGGGTTTTTGGGATATATGGGAGATTAATAGTAATATGGCAAAATAAACTTAATCATATCAAATGACAACTAATATTAAAATTGATGTATCATTATACCTACACTTTTTATTTGTCATGCCTTGATTGCCACATAATATATCATGACATCATGTTTATTTTCATCATCTATATGTCATGATCATGCTTTTAGGATTAGGTTTAATGTCATGTGTTTTTAGATTCCATCTTATGCCATGATATCATGATTATGAGCATGTGTTTATTTATACCATCTTTAATGTCATAATCATCTCATGCATCTAAATTGATTAAAATTGAGTTAAGGACAATGACATGACTTGAAGTCCCATTTATAAGGGAATCAAGTAGGGTTGCCTTAGAAAATGCATGAAATCCTAGATTAAATGAACCAAAACCCACATCTCACATTAAATTGGCATGTATGTGTATGTTATACACCCTAGATACATGTGAGATGCTAGGATATGAGTTAAGTTCAAGGTGCATAGTTTTTGCATCTAGGTGAACTCAAACTCATCTTATATGAGTTGTGGATCATTGGGAAAGCTTGTGTACAAGTCATGTGCATAGAGCCCAAGGAATATGATCCAAGATAAGGTTTTGAAATCGTTTTAAAATCAATTTAGAAAACCTTGGTGAAGTCTATCTTTTGATAGCAATCACCATTGATAGAGTTGATACAAAATAGGGCCAAAACATTGAAAATTTCAATGGTTTTGAGTTTTGTATTAAACTCACTATTTTATGGGTAAAATAATTTTCAAATATTTTTCACCCATTGTTTTTCTTATAAGTAATATACGTATCAAATTTCGTGATTTTTCGATATACGTAGAATTACTTATGCTTTTTCAAAATTCGATTCTGATAGTTGAAATTCGAGAATTTGATTATCGATCGCCGCATGATGGCGATCGATGATGTGAGTCATGATTCGACATAAGTAGTCGACTGCCAAGCTGATTTTGGGAAAACTAGGTTTGGTTAGCCCGTGTTCAGCTGCGGTTAAGGTCCCTAACCACTCCTAACCCTAGGATATGCTTTGGGAAGCATTGTAAAGGGTGAAAATCCATTGGATATGGATTAGGAGAGTTGTTTAGAGTTTGTATCGAATTTAAGGTGGGGAGAGTTCATGTTTGAATTTTTAACCTTATTTTTGATGGTTTAGAGTTCCTATTGGCTTAGGGACTTCCCAAGGACATTGTTGGTGCAATGGTCAAGGGGGAGTAAGTCTTTAGGGGGAGTTATCCATCTTGGGATGATGGATGTGTTTCTCCTCTTGAAGAGGGAGAAGTCATTGGGACATGAGACTTTGACCTCCTTGGAGAGATAATCTTTTTGATGTATGTCAAAAAGGGAGAGAATATTTGGGATTACCAATTTGGAATAATTGGTAAGAGTTTTGAGTTAGTGTTCTAACTCAATGGTTTGTGTGGTTTTTGTTAAACATCAAAAAGGGGGAGATTGTTGGTGCAATCGGCCCAGGTCACGATTGACCAGGACTCGAGTTTGACTCGAGTGATGTTTTGATGTTTCGACAAAAACATATGACAATGTAATTGTCATGGTAAAGTCCAAGTCATAAGTACTTGGCATGGTAAGTCCAAGTGGGACACTTGGCATTTGGGAAAGTCCAAGTCTTGAGTACTTGGCATAAGGAAAGTCGAAGCATGGGTCTTGGCATGGAAAGTCCAATATGAGTTGGCAAGGGAAAGTCCAAGCTTGAGTCTTGGCATTTGAGAAGTCCAAGGGGTTTGATATTGGCGGCGTAAAATCCAAGCGGAGTCTTGGCGGCATAAGTCCAATGTGTCTTGGCGGTGTAGACACCGTTAGCATGACATAGCCGATGGAAGCACCTGAAGGCTAGCGTGATGGATGAACAAGTCATGGATGACTTGGAGGGATCCGAGATGCGTAAGGCTGATGGAGGTGGCTAGAAGGCTTAGGTCTAGGCTAAGGGTGGTCTAGCAAGTTTGGGGGAATCATACTTGGGTTAAAACCTCATTTTTGAGGTTGACAGTCGACTAGTATTATGGCCGGTTCGACTGCCGTGAGTCGACTTGAGTTTGACTGCCGTTTAAGAGCTGAAATTGCTACTCAGCGATCGGCTCATTGGAGCGATCGATGTCGGCAACCGATCATTGCCGAGGCAGCGGTCGAATACGATTGAGTTGCGACCACAGGCGCTCCGTGGCCGTAGGCGCGTCGGCTGGCGTTAACGATCGGCCGCCAACATTGGCGATCGGCGCCAAGAGGCCCGTTGGAACTTATCCAACGTAGATTGAGTCGTTGTCTCCACGACTCTGTGTTGGCGGATCGGCGAGGACTTATGTGATCGGCAGCGGTGAAATTCAGCTCGACGCAAGATAAAAAGGGGAGCTCGTGGAGGATTTCGGCATTGGTTCTTTGGGAGCTTTTTGGGGGCGATTTGAAGGCGATTTGCAGGTGCATTTCAGGGCCCTTCAACCTCATCCAAGCAACCAACAAGCAAAACGCTCAAACCCTAGTTTTGTAAAGTGTTCTTTACATTTCCTTGTATTTTGCTTGTATTTTCATGTATTACTTTTGTAATCTGTTGTAAGAGGTTTCTCCACCTTCGGATTATTCCGAGAAGGAGTTATTACATAGTGGTGTGCTTATAGCATCGCTAGGGCTCGTTTGAGCCCGATCCGTGGAGTAGGAACCGTGCGGTTCCGAACCACGTTAAATATTTGTGTATTGGTGTGTTCGTGTTTGTCTTACTTCGTTATTATTTTTATTATTATCATTCCGCTGCACTAACGAGTTTTGTAGAGACGATCACACAAAAGAATTCCATCATCGTACGGTCACACGCTATTCACCCCCCCTCTAGCGGCCTCAAATCTCCTACAGTTAAGACAGTTATTCGTTCCCTTCCAGATTCTTGAGAAACTATGAAGCAAACCTTAACTCACAGTGAGAGTATTAGGACTTTCACCGACGTCTCATGCCATGTTAAGATGGAGACGAAGAGAGTAGAATCCGTAAGGATTTCTAGCCGAGCCTATTTGGTTGTTGGTTCTGTTGGTTCAACTGGATCCAAGAAAAAGAAATTATTTAAGAAAGGAAAAGGAAAGAATAAGGAAGCTGATGCTGCTAGGGAAGACCCAATCAAGAAGAAGATAAAGAAAACATAGAAGAAACGTAAAAACAAGGGGGCTTGCTTTTAACTATGACAAAAAAGATCGCTACGCTCGAGAATGTACTGAGCCAAAAAAGGTAACTTCAAGTCTGTCTTCTGAGCATTTTGTTGCTAATTTTATATTGTTGGATGATTCTTATTCTTTGTGAATTATAGATTTGAAAGCAACCAACCATGTAGCTCGGGGGCGGATTATATATGTAGAGTACCGCAGGGTACCAGTTGACAATAAATAGATCTATATAGGAAATAATGCAAAAGTTGAAGTTAAAGGAGTCAGCACTTGTAAATTTAACCTTCGGGGTGGAAGTATTTTATTTTTAAATGATGTCCTGTATGCTCTTGAGATTCGAATGAATCTTATTTCTGTTACTTGTCTTCTTGATTTAGGATATTGTAATAATTTTTATAACCGGTTTATAGAACTTAAGATTGACTCTGTGTCAATCGGATATGGTTTTTTAACAAATGATTTTATGGTTCTTGATGTAAAACCAAATGTCAATTATGCGATTGATAGTTGTTTTTCAAACATTGCTCTTACTAGTGATGCAAATATAACTGATGATATTTGACATGCTAGATTAGGACATATAGGGCAAAATCGCATGAATCAATTAGCTAAAAAGGGTTACTTGGGCTCTCGTGCTAAGATTAGCTTGTCTATGTGTGAGCATTGTCTGGCTACAAAAGTAATCAGAAAATCATTTGGGATCGATCAAAGAGACTTTTGGGTTTGTCTTAAGAGTCTTATATAAATAAGATGTTATAATATTTCAGCATGTCTGATTGCAATAGTAAACAGACACCTATAGTGAAAGGTATTGTTCTGAGCAAGAATACGAGTCCCAAGACTCATAAAGAAATAGCCAAGATGAATAAAAAATCATATGTCTGTGTTGTAGGTAGTTTAATGTACACTTTGTTATGTATTCGTCCTTATATCAGCTATGTTATTGGTTTAGTCATCTAATTCCAGTCAAACCCAGGATGGAGATACTGGAAGACAGTGAAAAGGATATTCAGATATCTGAAAGCGACAACAAATTATAGTCTTTGTTATCAAGGATCAAATATAAGCCTGAAGTATAATATATCAAAAATAATAATACTGGGTTATTAGGAAATTACCTTATAAATTTTTTGGAATATTTAAAATGTCATATGATATTTGGGATAATAGAATAATTTAATCAAGGGGTTAATTTATTAAACCCTAAGTTTTATTTCCTAAGGTTTAAATAGGATAAAAACCTAGGTTTTAATTTCCTTAACCTTTTTCACTCCTCCCGATCTATATTTCCCAACTGCTCCTCAATCTCCCTGATTCTTCTCTTTCGCATCGCCCGATCCGTCGTCGTTTCCTTCTCACGAGCTCGAACTACCGCTGTCGCCTTCTCCCCGCATGCCGCCCATGCCCAGCTCGTCGTCGTCGCCTCTTCTTCCTCGTGTCCGCAGCCACAACACTCATTTCCTCTCCACTGTTGCTCGCCCGAGCCACACGCACAGGCCACTACCTGCAGACAACCGCGTCCAGGACTGCTCACGCACCTCCTGTCAAATTTGACTCGTCGCGAGCTCGATCCACCTTCGTTATAGCATCGATCCCTCCTCCTCATCCAGCCTCCGTTCGACTCCTCTGCCAGCGACGTGCGCCGCCACCTGCCATCCCAATCGCATGCCTCAGTCGAGCATTGTGATGCTTGGCTTGCCATCCCAATCAATGCCTCAGTCGAGCATTTGTTTATTTGACACTAGAGTAATAACATACTGAGCATTGAATGAATAATGAATATACTTTGCATGTGTACCTAGACTTATATACTTAGGTTATTTGATATGAGCTCCTATTAGTACATATCATAGGTAGTCATGGATTGATAAGTATATCGTGTATTAGTGGCATGCACCATCTTGCATTATTGCATGATTGAGCTCCTCGGTAGGAGGCGATGATACTTAGTAGTTGAGCCCATCGTTAGTTACATTATCTACACACATAACCACTCATGAGTTAGTGGTGTTTCAGGTGTGTGTGCAGTTGCTCTGTCAGGGCTCCACGGTGGTTGCTCAGGTTATTGGTATTGCGACGTGGTAGCAGACAGGGATCCCTCCTTTGTCGTGAGACGAGGTGATGTTCCCCATATACATACATAGGGTAGGAGGGTGATACTCCGCCAGTATCATGTCCACTCGGTCATATAGATGTAGTGACGACAGAGTACATAGTTGTTACAGCCCTACCCACTCGGCCGGTACACATGACATGTCGGTGGCTTGACTGGTGTCGGGGGTGACACAAATCATTGCATCATGTACATACGCTTTTACTATATGCATTGCTTGTTGTACTTTTGGTTGTTGCATATGATTGTCATGCACATACAGGAGGTATTATGTAGTTTGTTTTGGTGATTCTACATTTGCTTGTATGGATGTATTTTATGTCAGCTTAAGTGATTCTAGTATGTATAGTTTCAGATATGTATTTCTGTTGAGAAACTGTACTAGCATGATTATTATTGCTACTTATAGTTTACTATGCATGACTATTAGATATCCACTGAGTTTTACTCACTCCGTTGATATCTCTTTTATTTCAGGATGAAGCCTTCCGGAGGGTCCAGTTGCGAGTCCCCTGATCTGATGACTTCATGATTTTGATTTTTAGTTTTCTGTATTTTTATTATTAATATCCTATGTTTTAAACTTGTAGTATTTTATACTCGTGGTTGTTTGGGTAGTACTTGATTTTGTCCTTACGGACTTTTGTTTCGATTGATTTTGGTTATGTGTGTGGTTGTGTATTCCTGCTCAGACTAGAGGTTTTAAACCTCATATTTACTTTGGTTGTTGGCCTGAGACTCATATATTATATGTATTGTGGAGTTATATTCCGGGCATGTTGACCGATGTATAGTGGGTCGTGTGGGCCCTGTATACATGTTTCAATTGTCCGCAGTACAGGGGAGGTGTTGTCCGATTTTCGGACAAGTATCCCCTCTCGGGGTGTGACATGAAAGGCTATTCAGATGTAGATTGGGTTGGGGATCTGGATGATAGAAAATCCACATCAGATTATGCATTCTTGTTGAATGGTGGTGTCATCTCCTGGAACAACAAGAGATAGTCTTGTGTGACCTTGTCTACTATGAAAGTTGAATATGTGACATGTTCAGCAACTATGCAAGAAGCAGTCTGGTTAAAGAGGTTCCTGAAGCATTTGAAGATTACCGAAGACAGTGGGAGTCCAGTGACCGTCTACTGTGACAGTCAAGTTGCTATAGCTTTTTCCAAGGATCTCAAATATCACAGAAAGGGCAAGCATATAGTGATAAAATATAACTTTATAAGCAATATTATTGCTAAGAAGAAGGTAATTCTTGAATATGTCCCTACATGAGCTATGCTTGCAGATCTTTTTACTAAGTCGATAACTAGAGAGTCATTTTATGAGTATGTAAAGTCTATGAGACTTCGTAGAATGTAACCATTTTTTAATGACAATCGGATATTATAATTTGATTGTTTGAAATGTTAGCCATAATTTATTCAATGTATGTGATGTTACAATCTGATAAAATCTTGATGAGCATGTTAGCAGGTAGTGATTGATCCTCTCAAATGAATAATCATCTCTATTTATCAAGTACAAATAGGGTAAGACCATTACTTATAGGATAGCTTTGGAAGTTATATGTATAGAGATACATACCTATAAGTTGGGTCGTCTTGATATTTGTATCAAGATAAGATCATTTGAAAATAATGATTGAAATAAATGCTCCCACCATTTACTATATACATGTTTGGAGCCAGATTAAAATTTATATGTTGAATTCAAAATTAGACATTGGGAATGTCTAGATCAAAATATGTACTATGTTAATTTAAGAAAAACATGCGCTCTTTATTAGTAAAGAGAATAACATCGTAACATGTGATTCATATCACATGTGCTAAGACGACGATAAGGATAGTAGGAGAATGAATCTCTGCTTCTTTACTATGTGAGCCCTTTGAGATTATATATGTTAATCTCAGTATTTGCCCTTTGTGACTATTTAGCTGTCTATTTGAAATTTTAATCAGGGTCTGTTACGTTAGCGTGTAAACCTATTGACTATGGATGATTCGGTCTATGAAACATTACTAGGAAAATAACTGATTAAAATGAATGGATTCAAGCTAAAAAGGAAGATTAAATAAATTTAGATCTTTTGAGAATTATTCACTGGTCGATTAATTTCTGTCGTGTATAGAAATGATTGTGAATATTGAGAATATGAAACATGCTCTTGACATGATGGTCATTATGAGGGATTAGATATGTCCATATTGATGTAAATGACTATTTAATCTGGATAAATAGCAAGACATGAATGTATCCAGGAAAATGATTGTGTACCACCAGGAGAATAGTTTTGTACCACCTGGAGAATGGTTGTGTGTCACCTGAAGGATGATTGTGTGTCATCTGGAGGATGATTGTGTGTCATCAAACAAATGAATATATGTCATTTAGAAAATAGTTATGTACTATTTGGAGAGCGATTAAGTTAAGTGTAACAACTTTTTTTAGCATTGATCGCTCTATGAGCAGCTATGTAAGGTGTAACAACTTTCTTAGCATTAGATTGCTCAGTGTGTTGTTGTCACACGAACCATTTTCCTAAATATGAATTGGTTGTTCTATTTGTTTTTGTGAATATTAATCTCTATTACATTAGTCTTTTTAGACTATGAACTCTGGCTCTATTTTAGTCTATCAAACTAAATACTTCTATTAGTTTATGTGACTATTGATCCCGACTCTATTTAATGTATGTGGCTAAATACTTATTATCGGTCTATGCGATCATTTTTCTATGTGGCATAACTTTGACAAGCGTGCGGCGTACATGCGTTGTCATTGGCGTAACGCGCACGCACTACACTTCGTGCAATGCTACAATAGCAAAAACACCCCCTTTAAAAGGGGGTGTGCGTCCAAGTCCATGGAGATTTTTTTTTTTTTGCCAAGTGCGAAAAATTGTGAGTGCAAGAGCATACAAGCTATTGGAGAACATCAAAGTTTTGTCGGATTTGATTTGTGGAACGAAAAAGAGTGATTCATATCGTAATTATTCTTTAAATAGCAATCCAAAACAAAGATCAAATTCAAAACAGCATTGAGATAAATATTCGTTGAATTTCTATAATAAACTATTGTGTATGATTCATGAGACATCAATGATCTCCAGTTTGGACGTGTTCATAGCTGTTATTGGTCTATAATCACCTTGCGCTGTGTTCTTCTACTATACAATTCCACTTCCATACTCATTGTTCCTCCCGTCACGGTTTAGAATATAACTGAAGAGGCAAATGATGGAAAACTATCGTGCAAGAAAAGATATATAATGTTATCTAATTTTTTTAATTAATTAAAATAGAACGAGACAAGACAGATAATGCAATCGCTGAATATTCTTCGTCTAATAATAAGATTATAAGAAAGCCCAAAATATTCAAGACGAAAAAAAAAATACCAAATAGAAAATCCTCTCTTTTCCTTCCAGTTTCTTTCTTCTTCTTTCTTCTTCCCCTTTGTTGTTTTTTTTTCCTCTTTCTCTTGATCTCTCCGTTTTATCTTCACTTTTGCTTTGTTCTTTCGGTCGACTGTAATTCGCCGTAGCACCACAGAAAGCCAAATGGACAGAAATCATTATTCAGTTTCCATTAACAACTAATTAATTATACTTTCTACCAAAAATAAGTAACATAGTCCATTTAGGTCTGTCTAATTGAAAACTTTAATCAAAGCTCTTTCTATTGGGTCTGCCTAAGTTAGGCCGGACCAAAAATCTTGAAAAACAAAAGCCTTGACAACGTTTGCATGCCTTAGAATTTATGATGGTCGAAGCCATTAATTATCAAGTGCAACTACATTATGGAACAACGTACACTGTTCGTGTGTAATAACTTTTTGTTAAAATGCAATTTTGAACTGTGAATTTGAAATACGTTATTGGTTTTGATTGAGTCCATATGAATCTCATTTTATGCATATTATTAAATTTCCCGGTGGGTACTTAAATCCCATTTTCATAAAGATCTTAATAACATATAGAAAAAGAAAAAACTGACAGTTCGGGTGTTTACATAATATATATGAAACTGTTAATTTAGTAATATTAGCCCATAAATGAAAACAAAAAAAAAAACTAAAAATCCAACGTGCCTAACTCACTGACCTATGCATGCCCCCCTTTCTTCTCGTGTGGCAGACACGCGCTTGACTATGACTTTCAGCTGCGTGCATCCATGCATGCATGCATGCGACTCGGAGGGATGGTTCCGCTTTGCCAACTGTTTCGGTCATCTGATTTTGGTTTTAGATTTTCGAGAGAGAGACAGAGTTAATCTTCTTAAGAGAAAGACTTAGACCAGGTTAATTCAATCACGTCTTGACTCAATTGACATCCCTCCCACAATTTCAAAGAACTTTTGGAGAGCAGTTCATTTTTGAAATGTCCAAGGCGTTTTTGGGACGACAAGGATCGACGTCGACGAGCCTTCGTCTACTGAGCAGATTTGTCTCCTACCTTCCGTTTGCCTGCTCGGTCGTCGGGCAGAGATGCTCTCGCCGATGCATCAATTGATCGAGATCGATGGATAGGGCGCTGCGACTGCGTGCGTCAGCTGTTCGATCTCGTGGCGGACGCACGCCCACTGTTTTGTCTCAGAGCGGTCGTTTCTTTAAGGGAAGTGAGAAGGTGATCGATCAGCTTGGCTTGGCAAACGTTGATTCTGCTCAATGATTCTTCTTTTCTCATAAAATACGTTTTGAATTTCCAAAATATCAGTTTTTTTTTTCAGTCTAAACCTTGATGTACAGTTACAGGAAAAAAAATAAATTGCATATAATTTGCCTCCGACAGTGATATTATTTATTTATTTTATTAACAAGTGGTATTTAAGTTTCGTCCGACTAATCTACTTGATGAATCGGCCTTGTCTAACGACCTCCGAAGAGTCTCCATCGACCCACAAAGGTAAATCAGGATGACGCACTGTCAAATCATTGTAAAGGGTATGTACGTCAATTGAGTCTGCATCCCACATCGATCCAGTTGAAAAATGGATACCCGCCTCCGCAACCCGCGAGCGAGTGGAAAACGGTGAAATCTCCTCCACGAACTGTGGTCAGCAGGGATCGAACCATGACTGCTGCAGTGACCGTCCAAATTCTTATCGACGCATCGTTGTCCTAGGGGCACTGTGATATTTTTAAATATAGATAAGGAATGAAATGATGCCAGAAAAAAAGACTAATTTTAAAAAATAAATTTGAAAATAAATTTTAGATTGACATATTCGTCGAAAAAGAAAAGAAATTAATTTTTTTTTAAGATTAGAAGATGGTCAAAATTAGTATATTTTTAATTAATATAAATAAATTTAAAAATATACTTTATTATTGCAATAAATGAGGAATAATTATAATCCTTATTAGAATTATTTAAAAATATACTATATTTGTTACTCAGTTAGCTGTATAAAATATTGCATTTTGATTATTTTTAAATTATTATAATTTTTAAATTAATTTTTCTATGCGAGATTATTATTATTATTTTTTTATCATCAGCTGTGCAACGATTTAATTTTAATGCTGCGTCATTTTTTTTAAAATATGTTTCGTTCTTGTCCTTTTTTGTTGTGGCTCCGATATAAGTGCCGCTTCCTCTCCCTCTCTCTCAATATTACTCTTAATTATAAATGATGGCGTCGGAAGACGGATGGGCGGTGAACTCGTCGAATACACCGGCGTCAGGTGGTGGTTCCTCGGAGAAGCTTTTGGAGGATCACCAGGAGAAGCACTTCACTGCCAGCGATGTGGTGCGCGACGTCATTATCGGTGTCTCGGACGGCCTCACCGTCCCCTTTGCCCTCGCCGCCGGCCTCTCAGGCGCCAACGCTCCTTCCCACATCATCCTCACTGCTGGTCTCGCCGAGGTCGCCGCCGGCGCCATCTCCATGGGCCTCGGCGGGTCGGTAACTTCATTCATACCACGGTTTCTCCAGAACGGTTATAGCGCCGTCCTGTTTCTACATCTGTTACACATCGATATAACTGAAAGAAGATTTATCGGACGCCTTGTGATATAACCGCATCGCAGGTATCTAGCGGCGAAGAGCGAGGCGGACCATTACATGCGAGAACTCCAGCGTGAGCAGGAGGAGATTATTGCCGTCCCTGACACGGGTAAGCTCAAGCACCCTGTATAAATTAAGGGTGAATCGTTGCCGTCGAATGCTGATCTGACGGTCGTACATCGTGGTTGCAGAGGCGGCGGAGATCGCGGAAATCCTGTCGAGGTACGGTCTGGAGCCTCACGAGTACCGTCCGGTGGTGAACTCCCTGCGGAAGAACCCGCAAGCCTGGCTCGAGTTCATGATGAAGTATTAAGCATCTCTTGTCGGTTCATAATTTGAAGCCCAATCGATTCAATGATAATGTAATTTGATCGATCAAATTTCAGATTTGAGCTGGGATTGGAGAAGCCAGATCCGAAGAGAGCATCACAAAGCGCCCTCACGATCGCCCTCTCCTACATGGTGGGTGGCGCGGTGCCACTGCTGCCTTACGTTTTCATCCCCACTGCCGGGAAGGCCATGCTTGCGTCCATTGCCGTCACGCTGACAGCGCTGCTCTTCTTCGGCTACGTGAAGGGCCACTTCACCGGCGACCGCCCGCTTCGGAGCGCGATCCAGACAGCCTTCATTGGAGCTATCGCTTCCGCCGCAGCCTACGCCATGGCCAAGGTCGTCCAAGCCAGCTGATGCAATTGATAGGATAATTAAGTGCGTAGGATCAAGTCTTGCAAAATTAGCGTAGAATGATCGCTCTATGTGTCTGACCTATAGATTCTCTTTGTTGTATGAAAGACCAAGGTGATGATACCTTTGTTCTTGGATATCAGAAATGCAAATTCTGAGTGATTAAGTTCCATCAAAACGACATCATCGTCAACAGTTCACGATTGACCATAGCCCTTGGGATGCCTTATTTTTCCGGAGTGCGCACACTGTGGGTTTCATGGGATATGCGCACATCTGAACCCGACCCGTTACAATTACCACCAACCTAATCAGCATTTTAGAATTCAAATAAATAAATAAATAAAAGGATGCTTTCATTCACGATTTGACACGTCAGTCCAACAGCGGTAGAAGGTGGCTTGCGTCGCAGGTAATTTTGGAGCCCCAAGAGGGGGACGACTGCCTCTGCCTTCCTCCTGCCGCCCGTCCACCCAACTGCCTTTGCGCCTTCTACGCCCGTCCGCCAGGCGGCCGCCCACCATCTCGAGGAGCGGCGCACCAATTGGGCCCACTCCCGGCCGGTGGTGGCTCTCGGCGTCGCCTTGAACCTGACCTTTGCGGCCTCCGCCGCCGCCGTGCTCTGCGCCACCACCCACGAGCGTCCCGTCACGCCGGTCCGGGTGTGGATCTCCTTGTACGCGCTCCGGTGCCTAGCGCATGTTGGTTTGGTCTGGCGGGGGAGTATCGCTGGCGCCAGCGGAGCGGCGGAGAGCGAGGGATAGAGGAAGGGGGAAGTGTCGGGGAGCGGGTGTTGGGGGATTCGGAGTACATGGACAACGAGGATGATGCAGCCCGTGTCGTCGCTGCGAACGGTCACCGTATCAGGTAGTAGGAAGTCAGGTTTTTTCTTTTCCTTAATAGATGCAATCTCGTCGTGGAAATTGTTGGGATTGAAGGGAAAACCCAGTTTTTGATTAAAATTCAGGGAATTTTTATGCTGGGATATCGGATAGCTACACTCAACTTTCTTAGAGCTTACGAATCTTCTACATGGCTAAAGTTTAGTAGAGAAACTGAGTGATATTTCCCTGTTTGCAATTCGTAGCAGATTCAACTGGACTTGTGCTCATGAACGACATTGCAAAGTAACTATATAATTCCCATGCAATTTTAACCATGTCGATCAAGTTAGAGCAAAATAAGTTATTCTCCAGGCGAACAGTTTTTTATTGATTCGCCTGATGTTGATCAAGTGTTTTGTGTCCTTTTCATACTCGCTAGAGGCTTATGCTACTTTCAAGTTACTAGGCCGACTGAGCTATGTTATCAATTATAGAGAATCCATTGAAGTGCAAGAGGCTGTCACCAATGCAGGGTATAAGAATTTTGATGTGAAATCTTCCCTTGGCAAGAAGAAACTCTTCTAAATTAGCATTTTGATGATAAGGAAGCATATTGATAGAGTATCTCATATAAATAATATTAAGACCTAATATAGGAATTGCAACCGCCACCTATATATTTTATTTTTGTGATTTTATGACATTATGGTAAGTTCAGCAAAAAATGTATTTAGTATATTATTGTTCAACGTAAAGGTTTGAAAAGTTTTGTGTTGCTCATCTATTTATCATTTCCTGATGTTGTGCTCAGCATTTTCAAAGGATGTGAATCCATCAATAGCATGGCTTCCTTTATTTGGTGGATTTTTGGCTTTTGTTGGGCGTTTTCTGGTGGCGAAGCTCTTTTACATAATGCTCCTACTCTTTACTGGTATGACTTTCATATTATTTGCATTTTTTTTTCCTGTTTGAGTAATCTTTCTTACTCTTGATAACACTTATGTTCCTCTAAATGTTAAACTATGACTATGTATTTATACCTGAAAAACAAATATCAGGTCCACTGTTTTGTTGGATCCTTCGTCATCCTTCATACAACATATCCAACCCAAATTGGAAAGCCGAACTAGCTTGACCATAACTTTCTGGTGTTTTTAGGCTTCTGGGATGTGAATCACTATGGTTAATGGTCAGGTTTGGTTTTCAGATTTTTATCTAAGATCTGTGAACAGGCTTAGTTAGCAACAATAAAATAAGATAAAATTTATTTAAATATAGATGATAATGTAGTAGGGGATAGAGTCCAATGGCGAAGAAGGATCCATGTAGCTGACCCCACCTAGTGGGATAAGATTTTGTTGTTGTTGTTGTATCTGTGAACAGGCTTGGCAATCTTTTGTACCCCTAATAAAACCTGGTTTAGGTCAGATCTTTCTTAAAACCCAACATGAATTGGTCAATACCCACACTTACCTCAAGTTCACACATCCATGAGTGAAGGCATTGCTTTGTTTACACACGTTGTTTTTTATGCTCGTTAAATAGTGCTTTACAATTCATTAAAGCTATCAGTTCTTCTTTCCTTTTCCACCATTTCAAATAACTGTGTTATTTTCCTACCCTACTTAACATCGAACAATCAATCAACTACTTCTTCAGTTCTTTTATTTCAAAGGTTATCTTTCATGTTTATCTATTTTCTATGTAAAAGGATAGTGGTCTATCTTTCTTTGCTATATTGTACTTTTCCATTTTTGGCATAATCATTGAATTTCATTCTCTATTTTAGCTTATCACCTACTCACAACTTCTTCATTTAATAAATGTATTGATTAATCTGAGCAATAATGTTGTTTTTCCCATATATTGCATGGGAGTCTCTTACCAAACTAGGTTAAGGCTTAAACTTGTATATCAAATGCACCAACTTTACATGACAATCTTTTATTTCCAGGTGTAAGTGCCTAATTTTACCACAACAGAACCTCTATGCTTTCAGAATATAATTCTATTATCTAGAAAGAAAATAAAATTTGAGTGTGCTTCTTCATGGATCTGGGCAGGTTGACTGTGGTTTTCCTCACATTTGATGCGCTCTTTGCCATATTTTGCATTACTTTCACATGCATCATTGGAATTGCACTCTGCTGCTGCCTGCCTTGTGTTATGACAATTCTTTGTTCTGTTATAGGTCAGGCGAGGACTTTAGATTGTCTTGATATAAGATTAGACTGCTAAGCACTAGTCTGTCATGAATTTGGCTAATCTTATCTCTATGCTCACTTCGTGGGTAAAGGAAAGTGCTACAGATGCGGACATCAGTATGCTTTCTAGATACAGATATTCTGAGTTTCACCGTGATGGACAAAAGTTAATAAAGGAAGGATTAATGGTTCCAGATTTAAATAACAGGGGATTTACCTCTGATGAGCGTGTTCTTCCAGAGGAGGATGCAGTAAGTTTTACCTATTTTGGCATTTGCCCCCTTATGTTAATTTCTTTGACACTGATTCTTAATTTTTTTTTCACCATATTCAGATTTGAAAGTTTGTGATTTCGTGCAAACCATTAGATTAATTCTAATTCCAAGCCATGTATGTGTCTGAAACTTTAGAATCCATAAAAGTATCCAACTAATTTAACTTTCTTGTATAGATATCGAGTAGTATCTGGCTAGCTCCTTAGGTAATTTGTTTTTTGTTTGATTTTGTCTCTATTTTCTTAGGG
The DNA here is from genome assembly GCA_025175895.1 of Wurfbainia villosa. Taxonomy (NCBI): domain Eukaryota; kingdom Viridiplantae; phylum Streptophyta; class Magnoliopsida; order Zingiberales; family Zingiberaceae; genus Wurfbainia; species Wurfbainia villosa. The sequence goes on from JAKLTH010000280.1 coordinate 1,231,150, forward strand.
CTGTTGTATTTGTCTAACTTCTTATGAAGATGGAAATTCTTTACTTTCTCTTCCCTGCAATCATCATTTCCACTCTTCATGCATCTGCAAATGGCTTCGGATAAATGCAACCTGCCCCCCTTTGCAAGTACCCATTGGCGTAACATGGGTCCTAACGTAGCGGGCCGCGCGTCTCCTGATTTATCCTCGTTGACCGGTGGGGACTCTCGTTGAAGGCCTTAGGACGGGACCGATCAACCATCAGGATTAGTAGGGAAGAGAAATCGTACATGATATTTGATGTAAAAAAAAAAAAAAAAAAAAAAAAAAAAGTATCACATGCATGCAAATGGTTAAGATGTTGAACTCCATTATTTCAGCTCCTGGTAAAAGCTACTGCTGTTGTATTTCTGAATCAGACACTGTACAGTTGCAGTTTCACAGTGATGTTAAAAATGTACATGCATCGGTGATGTATTATTATATGATTTTGTAGATTGATAACAAAACATTCGTGTGCAAGAAACATTTTGTTCCTGTCATTTCACCGTTATTTTGTGTCTATCAGTAGCAGGCAGCCCTTTTGCACTGTGAACGAGCAATCAGCAATGCAATGACAAATTTTGAAAATAAGTTTGGGGAGAAAAAGAAAGAGATTTCCAAATTAGCATTCTAAAATATAATTTATTTAATAATTTCTTTTAAAAATGCATTCAAAATTGCATACCTACTTTCAAAATAATATTTAAATTTCCATAAATAATTCTAATTTTGAACATTATTTTTAACATAGAATTTTCCTTGCGCGAGCAACGCCAAAGCCTTAGCCCTTAGGTATTATGAAAAGGACAGCTGAACAATTAGTTTTCCGTCGGCAAAAACTTTTTTATTTGTATGCAGGCTACGTTTGGTATATTACAACTTTTAAAATTATAATATAATATAATCTGAATTATAAAAGAATTAAAATATTATAATTTGAATTATAAGATAAAATTTATATAATTTAATTATATTTTAAATCGTAATCTAAAAAATATTGAATGTTTAATTGTTGAGATCAATGGTCGTCATCGTTGCCACTGCAATCAAATGACCATCGTCCATCGTTGTTGGACACTCGTCGTCGTCGCACGGCATCGGACACCCGTCGGTCGATGTTGTCGTCGTCGTCGTCGCCGCTATCGCCATCACCCAACTATCGCTCATCATTGATCATCAATCGGTCGATCGTCAATCGACCGATTGACCACCGTCGATTTGGCCGTTTATCGTCGTCGACCATCTAGCATCATAGACGGTTGGTCGACTGTAATCAAAAATTATATATAATTTTTTATCAAATATAATAATATAATTAAAATTACGTTACATTACAAATTTAATTATATTATAATTTTGATTATATTACGCTCTACCAATATCCCAAAGAGAAAATGAAAGGAACAGAAGTATTCATCACTCTCATTTATTTGGAAGGAAGTCAGAAAAGCAATAAAAGCAGAGGAGGAATTAATTTAATTTAATTATTTATTTTAATCTCATCCAAATAGGATCAATCCCGAGGCAAATAAATACATAAATATCTACTTACGACCGAGTTAACACAAAGCTGGTCACTAAATAGGATTCTGCAGACCGAAGAGCTAAATTCAAATATATATTCATATGAAAGTATAGAGTCCATGGAATCCAGATTTCAGAACTATCAGACCATCATGTTTTCTTCATAGAAGAACGCCTCTCCTTCTCCAACTTGTGAAATATGCTTCCATCATAAACAGCTTTTATGGTATCCTTGTGCAGGAATCCTTCTTTATCTTTGCCGAGGGTATAAAGCAGTTGCCATTCTGTCCAGCTTGCGAACCTACATACATAAATTCCCAACACAAGAAGAATGAATTTTCAGTTATCAGATAACACTTTCACTTTGTTCCACTGATCTGTTAAAGCTAAAACCTACCGCCCTATGCGGTCCTTGGGCTCCCTATTTGCCTCGAGCATCTCCTTCAGCTCTTTCGATGATAGTGCTTCAGGGTTTGTCTTGGCATGCTTCTGAAATATCTCTAAGAACTTGGAGGCCACGAACCTAAATTTGATACTCATGCAAATCCAACAAAAACGCAAAGGAAAGATTCAGCAGTGATGTTCAAGTTCTAAGTAGGAAAAATGTAAATGGTACCTCCCCTCGGTGTCGTAGACTCCAGAATCACTTCCATGTTTGCCTTTGTGAATGTCCTTCACGTAGATTGGAAAATAAGGAAACACAGATTTACCCTACATACGAGCAATATTCAATCGAGATCAGAAATTAGAAAGGTCGATGAGATAAACAGGGAAAGGAACCTCATGGTCTTAAATAAACAGAAGAAAGCAAGAAGGAGAGATTTAGAGGTGCTTCTTTTGCGCATTTAAATTTTAGGAAAATAAAGAAGAGTTCTACTCTTCATTGTTCAGATGAAAAATATATATATAACAATAATAAACCATAACTAAACAAACACTCCAAATCGTTACAGGCCTGTGCATCGAACATGAAGCTTCAGTCCTTCCACAGTTTCATGCTCGACGAGATTCTCCGAAGACAATAAAAATAAAACCTGCTTACGGTTCCACTCACAGGGTTGGTTTTGATGCTAAGGAAGACATTGACGAAAGCAGCGCCTGCAGCAGACAAAGCCACGCCGCACCCAATCGCCCGAAATCCTGTCCGACAGCTACAATAATCAATCCGCCGACAAAACTAGCACAGAGAAAGACAGCGAGATGGAACCTTGGTAGGTCTCGGACGGGTAGATGACGCCGTCGTTGTTCCTGTCGAAGAAGGCGGCGTGCTTCTGCAGCGGCGTCAGGTCCGCCTCCCGCTCGCTTTCGCTGCCTAGAACCAAGCGAAAAGCTGTGGTCACCTTTCAGTTGGGCAGATTGCTTTTAACAGAGTGAGAAATCTTGCCTCTGGAAGGAGAAGACGACGCCATCGATTGATGAAAACCAATTGAGATCGACTGCGAAAAGAGAACAAGGAGAGGCGATTAAATACTAATTATCACAACAGTAGATGCTTATCTGTGCGGCCAAACTCGGCGTTCACTATTATTTGATGTCCCAAACCAGTAGAATATGCTTTAAATTAAACCTATCATTTCTTGACACGATATTGTTTTAAATTTTAAATATAATTTGGGCTTGTGGCTTTCGTGGAAGCTACTCAAATGTGATTCGAGTTCACAGTTTTCTTGTTTATTCTCAGGAATGAATAAATAATGATTTGCCAGTTAAATTCCGTCGGCATGAACCAATCGAGAATCAGAGAAAAAACACGTGAACGTATATCGTAACGTAACGATCAGGATTGCAGTGAGAAGCCGGAAGCGTCGTGAAATTAACTTTCCAACCAAGAACTTATTTTCTCAATCGATACATCTTTTATTATGAAAACAAAAAAAAAGCTCAATTATCAAAACTTCTATTAAACACATTCTGCTCAGTTTTTTTTTTTTAAATAATCTCAGCTAGGCAATCCATTCTTCTTTAGTTTTATAGTTGAACACATTCTTCTTTAATTTAATTAATATTCAATTCTTTTAGTGTCAATACTTCGACTTCTGACTTCTGATAGATGGAAATACGTAGTTAAGAACATGTGACAAAGGCTAAGTCGATATTCATGCTACGGTGGAGATTTGATCAAATTAAATCTGAGTCTTCGAATTCAGTTGAATCACACTTGATTTCATTCCAATCGGATGTAGATTTAACTTGACAGTTATTAAAGGACTCAGCCCTTAAAATTAAAGGTATATCTCTCTCGCGAAGGGACTTGATATTTAGGAGATGTATTTATTTGATCTTCCCTCTATGCTGTAAAAGTATGTCTATTGGATTTTTTTTTTCTAGTAGATGTACCTCTTGATCTTCTCTCTTTATATAAAGCTAGGTAACAAGAAGAAAAAAAAAAAAAAAATCAGGTAATCTTCTTCTCACTTGTTTCAAGTCTTTTCAAATTTGAAGTACTTAATGTTCAAAGAAGGTTGATCCTTCAAAGGTCGATCTAGGAGTGTTCGATCTCTTGAGCTCCTGGTGACATCTAATCTCTCGAGCAGTCGAGCTCTTAGCAACATTTGATCTTCCAAGGTCTTAGTGATGATCGATCTTCTGAGGCCCCGTTGCAATCCAACTTAAGTTCAATTACAACTTGATCTGACAAAACTCTATAGAAGAAAATTGATATAGCAAAATCGGTATATTGAAGACCATTTTGATTGTGTTTAGTTGGTAGAAATTACTCAATCATGAATACTCATCTCATTCATTGATCTCGGATCGAATGAATTTCAAATTTTTTTTCACCAATATTAGTATGAATAATGGTAGGAAGCTTGTTTACAAAAACATTGCTTTCATGTATTTTAAAAAAGTTTATTATTTAAAAATGTATGCAAATTTTCTTTTGGACAAAGCATCTTTCCGTCTATTTGATTTGATTTATGTGACGGGAACTTGCCAAATGCTTATCCTTCCAAGTGACTTTAATATGGATCAAGCATTTTATTAATTGTGGACGAGTGGGCTTATTTCCTTTTTATTGAAGAAGTATTTCAAACTTCAATTAAATCCTTTTTTCAAAAAGAAAAATGAATGTTATGGTACAAGTATATATGATTATTTTTCAAATTTTATATTTGACAAGAAAGATTATATAATTCGTGTACAAACATATTTCACTAATATTTGATTGTAAAGGGTAAAAATGACTTTTAAATAAGAAAATTGATCCGGTTAAAAAATGTATATATAACATCCAAAATTAAATGTTAAAGTTTTTTCACATATTAAAAAACATTTTTAAAAACTTTAAATCCTATTATTACATGTACCTTTTGTGTAATTTCTGAAAAAGTTAATTTAATTTATAAGTCAGCTTACACTGTAACAGTCATACATTAATCTTATAATTAAGTTTTATATTGTAAATTGAACATTTCTAGCTTTCAAATGTTTAAGTATACTTAGACTAATATTTCCTATAAGTTGGGTAAAGATTTGTGCCATCTAGGATAAAAGAAAATTAATCAGGGAGAAAAAATAGACTGAGGCACCTTTCAATTAAAAAATATACACATGAGCAAATTTTGATAACTAAAATTTATGAAGGCCGTTTTAATTTTAAAATACATGCTAAAAAAACTTAATTTATCAAAATACATCTGTTGTGATTTATATTTATCGAGAGGAAAAAAAAGTAAAAATCAGAAGATGATGTTTAAGTTATATATATATAAGCTGATTTTCAGCTGGGCATTTGTCCATGTGCACGCGTTGGGGTGCTCAATTGGCATGGTCAATATGACCATGTCAGTTGAGCGTATGTTCTCATGCGTGCACATCGATATGCATGAACAGACGTCCAACTGATTATATATATATTATGGATATATAACTCGTACGTGATAGTATCTCAGCCGTTTGATCATCGTTATTGCATAGTGAATGAGGAATGCATAATATTTCTTCTCCGTGCGATTTCATGAACGGATGATCAAATTTCGATCGAATTCCGCCCGCGATTGTAGCCGCTAGTAGGCGTGCCACTGGTGGCCGCAATCATGGACGTTCCTTACCGTGATCCGATCTGCACAGAATCGCGGCCGCCATCGCCGCGATCACTAGCGCCCACAATCGCAGTCGTTTTCGGCCGTGATTCGATCGAAATATGGTCGTCATGCGGTCGGACTCCAGTACCAACCGGATCGTGATCGAAATCCGACCTCTCGTCGATGATTACAAGCGACGTCGAGCACACGATTACTATGTATTTCTCACCATCACTCATGGATCGCGCATATCGTGGCGCTTATAAATTAGCGCTGTCTTATAAATTAGCGTGTAAATTGACGTATAAATCAAAGATGTAATCGATTATGAACTTCTAACTTCTTCAACACCGGTGTTTTGGTAAAATAAATCAATGAAATTAACCAATGAATTTATCAATTTACACCCCTTCTTTTTTTGTTTTTGGCCGAATACATGTTCTGCTACTTTACAAAAGAACAACTATCCCAAGCTTATTAATCAGGACGAGAAGACCAGCTCATCCATCAAATCCGAGCTCGAGAGACGCTCTATCAATCTATCCAATGCCTCCTTCATCCACGACTGCTTGCACTCCGCCATTACTTCTGCTGCGTTCACCTGTTCATGTACATTTTATCAACACCCATGCAAACAATAAAGAGATCTTTGAACTTCGACTGCAACTTGATTTCTTTGACTTACCCATTTCCGAGTTCTCAGAGCCTTCTCCGGCCAATAATACAACTCCTCTGTCACATTCAAAGGGAACATGACGGCCTCGTGAATCTTGTCATGGCTTTTGCTCTTGTATCTCCATTCCCCGAGCTTATCCTCGACATTTCCTTGCACGCCGGCTTCCTCGAACGCCTCGCGACAAGCCGCCTGGATAATCGTCTCGTCCAGCTCCCAACCTCCCTTTGGGAACATGATGTCTTCTCTCTTTTGGGAGGTGACGACGAGCACCTCGACCCCGTTTGTCTTGAGCTTGTAGGGGATACACCTGCAGGAATAGGCAAGGTGTGTCAGGCGAAAAGTTGCAATCTTGTTTGTTTGTTGTTCTTCAGAGTGTTAATCAGAAAAGGCTTAGGTTAGATGCTAATGTCGTACTAATTAACCATGAAAAGGATGTGCTACCCATGAAACGAGTGGGCCATCAATGATTGAGATAAGGATTATCCAGAGAGGAAGATAATGAATAAGATCGAAGGTACGACTGATGGATTTGGGGATGAGGTGGTTAGTTGGAGAGATCAATCAAAATGTCAATTTTCAGCGTTGGTTCTAAAGTGAAAACAGATTCGTCTCAGATGCTGAGACCAGAATTGCTCCTTTGATTCAGGATTCGTAATATTTCGGAAACAGAGCATGATTTAATCAAAATTCTCTCTCTCACTCTCTCTTCTTTTCTTCTTCTTCTTTTTTTTTTTTTTTTTTTTACATCTATTTCGTCTGCTGTAATTTACGAAAGGGATTCAGGAAGAGGAAAGATGAGAAGGAGATAAGAACGTAACGCACCCAACGATGAGGCGGCTCCCGCAATTGCTGTAGCGCTGGAGGTGTCTTCCTTGTCGAGAAACCAAAGATACCACCATCTTCTTCTTCTTCTTCTTCCTGGCTGATTAATCTAGCAGACGAATCAATTAAGTAATTCTCCCGTGGTTTGAAATTTTGCCCTTCTAATTAACAAGAGCCAAGGGACCCTGGAATGTTAATTAAAGCCCAGAAAAGTTGCACGGGAACTAATTATCTCTGTCTGGTTGCCGTAGTTGCGACAAAAATAGGAGAGGAGAGGAAAGGAGATGAATGCTGTGAGGTGGGATGGTATGGATAATTGGGCGTATTATATAAAGAAAGATGTGTAATGTGGTGGAGGCCAGCGCGGAATCCAAGAGAACGCTGCTGCTGATGGAGGGATTTGGATGGCAGGAAGAACACACGGACGCGGTAAGGGGGCCAGACAAAGTGACTTGCCGCGGGGAATGCGACGCTGAGGAAGTGTGGTGTAGGAGAGCGACGCCGCGGGGCGAGCGAAGTGGAGGAATGGCGGCGCGGTGGGAACGCCCTGTCCCGCGTGCGTGGAAGTGGTATCAGATCTGCCTTCCAAATCTAAATCGACGGCGCACCCACCAACCACTGTTGAAGGCCCCAAGATACTTGAATTGACCTGGATTCTCACATTTATTTACACTGAAATTAAATTTCAAATAAAACGATTGATAAAGATATCAAAATTGCTTCTTTTTTTATGGACATTTTACAAGATCAACCGTGGCTGCATCGCCACTTTTTAAAATTTTTTATGCAGCCAATTCAAGTTGAAAACAATGTTATATAATTTTTTCATTCTGTTATCCTTTTTTTTTTTCTCCTAAACATTCATTCGAGTAAATTAAGTCCAGAAATTGCTTATTTTCGAAGAACACGCCGCTTCGGCGCTTGGGCTAACAAACGCCGAAGCGCGTGCGCTTGACAAAAGAAAGCTGGCGAACACTGGAATTCGAGACTAGTAAACTTTGAAATTTGGTTGACCTGCCTGATAAAATGATTAATTTGATTTGAATTTGGTCACGAGAAAATTATTTCTTGCAATAAAACTTCGCGAAGGACTTTGGTCGCTCCTGTTCGCTTCATCCGGTGGCGGCTATAAGCGCCGTCAAAACCACGCACTCGACGTCGAAACATAACCACGTGATTAATCAGAGGGGCGAAAAAGCGAAGCCCAGTCGTTGGGTCGAGCCTGGATCTTATTTGGCCCGGCCTATGAAGCCCAGTCGTTGTGTTGGCACATAAATAAAACGTTGCCCTGGAAACACAAGGAGAGAAAACAGAACAGAGATCACTGGTGTGGCGTAGGTTATAATACTGTGAAGGATGGTGATCGGTAGTTATCACACGGAGTGAATTTGGCAGTCCAATGCGAACCATTGCACGCCCTTTCACAGTGGCGATTGCTGGATTGCAATCCATGTATATCACTGTATGGATCATCGAATACTCAACGACGCTTGTGTTTTCTTTGCAGATAATCCTTCCACGATCTATATTATCTCTCCATCTAACTCCAATCTCTACCAAATCCTTCCACGATCTCTCGCATGGTCGCATTTGAGCTAGATTAAACATGGTTCATTGTAATCTACCTCCACTCCCAATCCCACCGCGAGTCCACGACCAAGACCATTTCCAATTAAGGCGCCGCTTCGCTCCTCCCCGTGACCAACCGACTCATTCACAAACTCGCCCATCATTCCCTCGATTTGCCCAGTGCCCGCCCAACGGCGAACAAGGTCATCTTCTAGGTCGCCGGTGGTTGCCCTTGTGTCCACATCTTGACTTGACACTTCTCGCATCTTCAAGCGGTCGTCGCTCTTCTGACATGATCGGCTAGCACGTCGACCCGACACGCCACTCCCGTCATCCTCATCATCGAGATGGCGTCTGCCTGGATGTTCTCCGTCGCACTGACCGCACGAGACATGATTGGGAAGGCTATTCTGGAATGTTCTTATCAATATCGGCTACATTTCCCCTTTTTTTTTAATCCATAATCCCATCCAAATCGATCTGTGGAAAAATTTTAGGCACAGAAATACAGAATCGAATCGGCGAGATCTATTTCAACTGGGTTTTGAACATCACATTAAAATCAATAAAACTCTCGATAATTTATTTTTTTCATAATGATAATAAAATAGATCAATATAAAATACTAGATTGACAATTCAAATTTTTTATGAAAATCTACTTTGACAAAATTTATTAAAATAAATAAACAAAGGGGCATCAGGCATGGATGAATCTCTACCCGCATGCATTGGTTCGACGCCATTGTATGCCGCCAAAAGGCAGCTGTGCCTGCGAAGCTAGCCAGACACACCCGTTTGAGATCAAGTGCACACCATGCTTTGATGCTTCGTGCTGGACTCCTCTGCAGTCACAGTCACCTCTTCTATCCAGCAACTCGCACTGCTATACGCTGACACCCATCATTGCGATCTGCTGAAGAATCATTGCTCTCTCCTCTCGTGCCCTCATCTCGGAACAATTGCTTTCAGTTCACGCGACATGGGGTCGTCCATGTACGATGGTGGTGGAGTCGTCACGGCAGTGACTGACGCAAAATCGCTAAAAGGCTGGAGAGCGGCTAGGGGTGGCTGCCTGTCTGGCCTGCCGGCTGCTTGCGACCCAGTTCAATTCGACCCGATTTAGGCGCTACCGGATGGGGTGGCTCAGCACACTACTCTACGGGCCGATACAATTTACACATTAAAAAAAAAAATAATACAAAACAATAAAAAATAAAAATAAAATATTTTTGATTTTATCTAAACAAACTCGATCAAAACACTAGGCAATTAAGCTTTGTCCAATGTCACTCCTGTCCCTCTTTCATCGCACTAATAGCATGGCTTTTTACGTCAATATAAAATAATTTTTTTAATTTGATTCAAAATAATAATGTTTTGTTTACATACGAATAATTTTAATATTTCTATATAATGATAAGCGGTCATGGTTATAATTCGAAGGCTAGATGCAAAGCTACTATTACCGACGTTACCAGTCCCAATCTCAACCATCTCCTGTGGTCGTATCAAAAATATATTCAATTAAAGTCGTTCACACAAAAGAGGCATGGACAAGAGTGACTTTAACCAACATAATTAAGTTAGTTGTGACTTGTGAATGTGATAAATCTAATTTAGGAGTTCCTGTTCGCCAACTTCCAATGAAATTTACCATTATACTCGTCATAAAAAAAAAAAGACAAAACTAAAATAGTTGTCGCTCATGTGACGTCGTGACACCACACAAAAAGGGCATCGAATTCCCTGTTCACGTGCCGTGCTGCTTCAAATCAGACTGGCGAGCGAGAAGGAGCTAAATTGACTGCTAGACAAGGATTTCGCATCCAACTTCGGTCTGGTCTTTATCGAGTAATCTACCACCGAAATGCGTTATAACGCCAAAAAGAATTACGGGGAACCAACAGCTAGTATTCTAGATCCCTTAGTAGATTGTGGAGTCCGACAAAAGGGATTTCGTTTTCTATCGACATTAATTAATCCACTAGATTGAGATTATTCATGCTGCCCTCCAGTGCCGGTAAGGACGACTCCATTAAAAGCCAGGGCTCATATCTTGGCTCATCGTTGGATTCCACCATGATCAAAATTTTCCAAACACACTGGGGCAAAACTGAGCTGAACACTGATCGATGTCGTCGTCTCAGGGACCACGGAATTTGTCCTGTCACAATAAATAAATAAACAAATAAAATAAAAACGTACATATTCTTGGTTTGTGTATTTGTGCAAAAGAATATCCCAACCGTGGAGTTTTAATAATTACAGGTAAATTTTATGTAGAATTTCTTCGTATGGTTTTTGAAAATTGAAAATTACGGATCGGAGATGATGAAACTAACACTGCGGAGATGATTGAATATTTTGGACGTCTCAGATTGCAAACGATACGAAAATAAAATAAAATGACAATTCAGCGTGTAACCGGATGATCAAACTACCAGAAAAAGAAGGGTAATTATGTCACTTAGCTTCGACTCGATTCTACCCTTCGTTCTTTCGCACCATATTAATAAGTCCGAGGTTTTCTCCGATCTCTGTTATCTCTCGGGGCAGGAGGCTATATGGATCGGGGCACCGACTTCATCCCTTCCTCTCCTTCCTTCTCCTCCCTTTCCTCCTCCGATCTCGACACCGAGGTAATATTAAGCTTCCCCTTTTCCTCTTTCCGATCGCAACCTCTTTACGGGTTGGAATTTATGCAGTCGACCAGCTCCTTCTTTCCCGACCGGAGCACCACTCTCGGCACCCTCATGGGCGTCTCGTTCGCAGCCTCCGTCTCCGCCTCCCGTTCCGCCGGTCTACCGTCTCGCCGCGAGCACGCCGGCGGAGCCGCCGGCGCGCGGCGTCCGAAGCCGAGGGTGGCGGAGAGGCAGCGGCGACGCGGGAGAAAGGGAAGCTGGTGGCGGCTCTGCCGCGACGAGATGTCCGGGCCGACCTCGCTGGGGGAGTTTCTGCAAGTTGAGCGGCGGATGACGGGAGGAGACCTGGCGGACGGGCACTACGTCTTCGGCGGCGCCTCGGCCTCCGCCGCCCCAGAGCACGTGGCCGTGGGTGGAGGTCCGCTGTTCGCCGACGGCATGGTGCTACCGCCTGCGCCGCCGGCTGTGCGGCACAGGCGGACGGAGTCGATGGGGCGGCTGCCGACGCTGCTAATCCCGGGAATCTGTAGCGGCTGCGAGGGGTAAACTTGTGATTTCGCGCCGCGTGCCAAGTTGCAGAACAAAAAAGCCTTTGTTTTTTCCTATAAAAAAATGGTTTTAATTATTCCCTTCATTTTTTTAACTCTTATTTCTTACCCTTTGCTTTTATTTGTTTTCCTTCTTTTTCTTTTTTTTCATGGCGTGACGTGAGAGAGAAGGAAAGAAGCCTTGGGACGCGAAGTGTAATGTCGGTGGATTGGAGCCCACATTGGCACTGACTTGAAATTATTGTATAAAAGAGGAGACCAAAACTTGGGAAATTTATATGCATCGTTTGCTTGGACTCCCTGCTCCAATATCACAAATTTAGAACTATTATAATAATAATAATAATAATCTGCTATATTGAATCTTAAATATCGTTAAAAGTAATTTGTACTGTTTCCTCGTGGAAAATAATGATGTGGCTCAGATATGCATCTCATTTTTGGAATGGAGCTCTAGTAAATGTTCAGCTCAATAAATTGGTAAATGTCTTTATATGCAACATGATTATAAACAAATTGACATTTGTATTTTTCTTTTTAGATCAATAAATGCGGATTGCTCTGCTTGAATCGACGTCAATAAATTGGGAGAGTGGACTGATGGCCCAAACGTACCTACTTGGCTTTGGAGCACTAATTACAGAATAGTTAACAAAGTAAGTTACGTAAGGAACAGCAACCGATATTTCATCCTTATTTGCAAAATCATTTCCAAGAACACAAATGTTTCATTTTGGCTCAAAAACAGCCCCCTCTCTCTCTCTCTCTCTCTTTTGGTTGCAGAACCCATTGCCTGAAAGACCCTGATCTTTTATTTGCAATTTCTATAAGACCATCTATTCCACCTGTCTCAAATAATTGGACATCCCTCAAGTTCCCACTCAATCTCTTGACCTGACCCGCCAAGGCCACAAAAGCCAAACTTGAGAGTTGAGACATCTCTATGACTCCATTGCACCGCTCATGTTATAAATACTCAGGTTGAGTTATGTCTGTCAATTGGTTCGTCCTGTCAAATAATTTAAATGGATTGAATTAAAATTTTATCAATTCGTCATTTTGACGAATCTAAATGGATCAATCCGCACGAGTTACGAATTAGACGGGTTGACCCGCGGCAAGCTTGGATTGACCCGTGAGTTTAAAAATATCAAAAGAATATAAAACTTATACAAAATATTTGTTTAAATTTTTTTATTAATATTCCAATACTAACAAGTTTATAATCATAATCTTCTATTACATATACAATTCGACACAAAGTGCAGGGGAAATTAAAAAAAATATTTGATTTGAGTACTTTGATAAATTTTTTTTAATATACTCTAATTAGTTTATAATTATTTTATAATTACTATTTCAATTTCAATTAATATAGAAAATTATGATATATCATATAGAGTCAACCAATTATAAATATCAAAAAATCTCAATTAGATATTGGAGGAGTCAAAACTTGAATTTGTATATTATCAAGATTTGGATATTTTGAAGTGTTGGAAGAATAAAAAAACATTGATAACTAACATTGTCGATTGATAATTAAGTCTCAATTATAAAATTTTAGTTGTTTTAAATGCATATTTTTTTTTATCATAGTATTCTATCCTCCTTGTCGGTTATCACCTCAAACTTTCAATACCTTAATAATTTTATATTTTTATTTTATTTTTTTGCCCATGGATTGACCCGCCTAATTCACAACCCACCTTGAATTAAGTTGAATTGGAGATTTTTTACCCACCAAGATGACGAATCGATCTGTTCCTCCTATTAAATATTGAATTTGCGATGAATTAATCCGTTCCATTATAAATCGATCCTGTTGACAGCTCTATAAATATGCCATCCCAAGCGACACCAGCTCCAGCATATCGAGATTCCAGCGTCAAATCAGATTCGACATGACAGCTCTTTTGCCTACTCTTATCGTTTCTCTCCTGTTCTCTGCTTTCTTTACCACCACTAATGCAACTAATAAGCCTGTTTTCTTTGCGGGAAACAACAACTAGCTCACTTTCTCCCTCGCGAAGTCAGACTACTCCTGGTATGGAATCGACTACAATATGTTCGCATTCCAACAGGGAGGGAGATTCTCCGATGGAATAGCCATAGGAGACATCATTGGTATGTCTAAAACCATTTCTGAATACAAAGTTTGAAACTATTCTTAATTTGCAATTCCTTTTGATTTCTGAATGCAGCTGCCAAGTTGGGGTTTTGGGGATTCCATATATTTCTCTGTCCGAGTATGATGATGCCATGCTGAAAGGTGCATGTCCACTATGCTTCTGGCGAAGCAGTAATTCTCAATGAGACCGGAATCTATTTCGTAAGGTTTTTTTTTACCCCACTTCATTGATCGATAAACTTTACTGAGATGCGGGTTCACAGGTCGAGAAGCTCTCCTTCGACGATCCAATTGGCTGTTATGAGAAGACAAAAGAAGCAATCACTCTCAAACTTGGAAAAGTGGCTTCTGAAAAACTAAGCAATGTGGCCATCTTTTTTACTTAGCCCTAGTAAACCACAAAAACCAAACTCTTGATAAATGTCATTTCATCAACATGACTAATAATTATATATATGTTTCAAGAAGCAATGTCTATATCAGCAACTTGTCTTCAACCATTTCTTGCCGATGGACACACTTACACGCTCCGGGAATTCGAGGATCTATTGAGAAATACTTTGGAATGGCAGTTAGCGGTATAGTCCATTCAACTCCAAAGACACTGAATGATCACCTTTTGATGTTGTAGTTAGACAGTCAAGTTTTAGCGACGACGAACTACAATATGATCTAAAACTGAAATGAATGTGTTCGATGATTCAAGAGGTCGTATTTTGCTGGGGCAAGGAAGTTGATCTTCCATGGGCTGCATTCCCTCTCAGAGAGCGAAACCCGTCGATGGCCAATGCCTAGACGTCGTCCACGACTATGCGTTGCTGTTCAACGAGCGAGTCAAATTATATGTTCTCGCTGTCCTCAACTCCAGGCTTCCTAATGCGCAAATGACATTCGCAGAATGCTACAATCCAGTTTTGGATCTCATCAACAGGCCAGAAGAGAAGTCTACGGTAGGCAATCGACCAAGTCTCAAAACATCAACATCCGATGACAAAAATAAAACTTGTTGCAGGATTCAAAATCTTGTTGCAATGTGGATACAGCTGTAGGTTGCCTGTGCTTGCCAAACTAGTACCTCTGCAGCGACCTTAGAGAATACGTGTACCGACACGCCTATTACCCAACACATGCAGCGAAGGAAGTTCTCACCAATATCCAGAGGTTACACGAGTTCATCCCGCCCTTGGACAAAATGCTCCTCCTCCATGATCGTCCATGTTCCACGAAGGTTACCTTCTGGGTTTTGGTTCAAATTAGAGCGGTAGCTTGTAGTTAAGATCATGGATGTCTCAGAAGTTACTTCGAGTATTATTAAAAGCATGTTTAGTAAGCTCGCTAATAGAGCAGATCGTCAGTGCCAATGTTCTGGAACGATTTGACAAATATTTCTTCCGTTGCATCAATGCCAAAGCTCAAACGCAGAGAATTCGACGAGGCCGCCAATGGAAGCTATAAAGAAGTTAAAATGTCATGCACACACAAACAAATATATGGCAACGAGTTATAATCATAATTGAAGAGCAGTAATTAGCTTTTAGTGGGTCGTTATCAAATATCACAATCAACTAAACCCTCTACACGCAGATTTCAAACTTAAACAAACCTTATGGCTACATCAGACGCCTGAAGGACAACTAACACAATAAGTCTACGAGCCGTTGGCCTCAAATCCCGTCCAAGTGTTCGGTTCGCTCCTGCTCCGCTTAGACCGCTTCGGCCACGAGCGCAGGCTTCACCTTCGGAGGCCGGCCGCGCCCCCGCTTGACGCCAACCACAGCAACGCTCTTCCCCGAATCCGCAGCTCGATCGGCCTTCGGAGGTCGGCCACGCGGGCGGGGAAACCCGGAGGCCGCCTTCGCGACGGCGGCAGCCAGCGGATCCTTCGGCTTCGGCGGCCGTCCACGAGGGCGGGGCGACGGCACCTCGGCGCCAGCAGGGAGCTCCGGCTTGGGTTTGGGAGGCCGGCCGCGACCTCGTTTCGCAAGCGTGCTCGAGGGGGGCTTCGTGTAGTTGCCGTCGACGAGCAGGAGCTCGCCGTTATCCTTCATGCGTTCGAGGTGCGTCGCGAGAAGCGACGAGTGGTCCGGCGGAAGGTCCTTTTGCTTGGATTCGATGTAGTTCGAAATGGCCGCCTTGTCGGCGTCGCTCGCCTCGCCCAGCGCTGCGATCGCTTCCATGATCATCTGCAACAAAGTACGCCATCGATTAAAGATCTCGTTGCGATCGATAAATTAAACAACCACCATGGAACTCCTAACTTACTCACCTCCGGGTATGCCTTGTTACCTTCTTCAGCGGCAGTAGCCATGGCGACGATTCAATTGAGAGAAGGAGAGATGGATCCGGAAGGGCAATAAAAAAGCAATCGAGATTGGATTGGGAAAGAACAGAAAAAAGATTAGAAAATTACAAGAAAAATAAAAGGGGAAAAGGGTAGTGCACGTGAAGACTCTCACAGAAGGAACGGCTGCGATGCGAGGACGCGACGTCGATCGAAGCGTCGGTCGCAGTTTAGGCGGTGGGCACTCCGGATCGATGAGGTGGCGGGGAGCGACGTTATATATGGTTTTCGTGGGGTCGCTTGTTGCAGTATTATGCCCGCGGAATTATGCGATTAGTGGGATAGGCCTTAATTAAGAAAGGCGTCTCTTTCTTGATAATGCTTGCATAATATCGAAGAAATTAATATTTTGTAATTAGTTGAATATTAAACTAAAATTACACTAGATTTATTAGTGTATATATGTATATTTATTAGAATCAAAAATTTGGATCAGATTTAGCAATGCATCTTTGTAATTCATATTATACGATTATTTTCTTAATATTATTTTATTGCACTATAATTGATGGAGATATTTTGTAATCATTTGCCAGATTAAGAGCTGTGTTACAATTGAAGAAAATTAATTGCCAATTTGTGAAGGAAGGCTTCACACGTAATTGTGTCTAAACAACTGTCTGATCGAGGGCTAATTTAATCTTAGTTTTTAAAAGCAAGCGATTAAGATTAAATATTTAGATTCGCACGTGGAATCCCCATCATCTCTGTTTTTCTTTCTTTTTCTACTACACATGGCCAAAAAGGCTGGTAAAAGAAGACGAGAAACTGCTGATAGGAATTGTTATTGTCCTCCTCTCTTAGGTGGCTTGGCTGATGGTGCAAGGGAATTGAGCGGAAAGAACAAGGCAAAGAACAATCATCCAACCTAACTTTCCTGTCTAAGCTTCGACAAGAATCAGATTCCGTCACACCAAACTCAAACTTCATAAAGGATGACCCTAAAGAGAGGCTCAGGCAAAAGGGAGCTCTTTCGTTATTCCCTCGACTTTAATAAATCATTGCCCCATCTTTATGGCTTCCCTTTCCATGGTTCATCCCAGCTCAGTACTGTGCGAAACACCCCTCCTCGACCTCGATGTCAGAGAAGGCGAGTTGATTAATTGCAGAATTAGGCATCATGGATATTTCTTAGCTTTTCATCCTTTTTTCTCTCTCTGACTTCTCAGTTCTATTGCATGACGATGAGGATGAACATCGACTGCGATGGCTGCTACCGCAAGATCCGTAGAGCTCTTCTTCAGATACAAGGTGAAATATCTTCGTCGATCGCAAACTGAATGATCCCAATTTTTGGTTGTCCTATTCTTGACGGTGATCGACGTGCGTACTCCGATGCAGATTTGGAGAGCCATTTAATCGAGAAGAAGCAGAGCAGGGTGAGCGTGTGCGGGGTGTTCATCCCGCAGGAAATCGCGATAAGGATAAGGCAGAAGACTAATCGGCGAGTCGAGATATTGGAGATCAAGGAAATGGATGTTAGCCATGAGAGCAATAACAATACTGTAGCTCAGAGGCCCCCTTGAGTTAGCCATTCTTGGTGTATTGATCATTTATAATCTAGAAGATCACAGATGGCAACTCTATCTTCTGAACGCTAAATGCGAATTGTGGAAGTTTATTCAAATTAATTCAGGGTAACATGGAAGGGATTCACCATTTGCATGAATCTCGCCTCCAGCATGCGTAGATAAAAGTTCCAAGTTTCTCATAAATACTTAGCCAAATGGTAAATTAAGTAATAATTGGATCTTAATCGTGATCGTTTCCATCTTCAACTCGAATGCTTTCGGTTATAACTTGCTCAGGGACATTTGGGGTGGCCTTCCTGCGTCTTCCAGTTGTTGTAGCAGGCGCAGGTCTCCTTGTTGCCGTAGGTGCCCGGCGGCACGCACAGGCACTTGGCGCAGCACTTCAGGCAGAAGAACATGCACGGCTTCTTGTGCGACGTCGCCGAGCATCGGTACGCACATTTCCCCTGACACTCTGCGATCCATCAACTAACCAATGTAATTACCCTCGGAGTCAAATCCTCCACACACCATTCGTGCATTCTAGTTTCAGAAACAAACTTAATTACCTCCTGGTTGAAGCTGACCGGCCCCGACGCTCTGTTGGAAGAAACAAAGAATATCAAGTATACCGAAAATGGAACTAATTCGATCGACCGTAACTCACCTCCGTCAGAGAGAGCGTGAGAAGCAGCGCCAGAAGCAAGGAGCAGGAGGGAAATGAAGAAGAACGCGCAGCTGTCGCCATTGCTTAGTTAACTAGCTACTCTTGCTCTGCTAGTGCTAATGATTGTGGTAAAGCTGGCTTGCCGTTTAAATAAAGGCGATCGAGCATTATGTACCTTTCTGGTACTAGAAACGACAAGGGATCCGTAGACTTGAGGGAGCGAGTGGTTCGGCGGTGAATCCGGCGAACAAACATGGTACGTCGGTGTTGCGGTGGAAGGTTACGGCCATGTGATGTGAGGCGAGTTTGTTTCCGGCATTTGCTCGAGCACATGGTGTGCTTTTTTTTACGTAGATTGCGGGACGACTTGTCTAACTATACCGACCTATGCAGGCAAAGCACATGCGGTTGGTCTTGCAACTGTTCTTTTGTACGGTTAAGTCGAAGAATGATTAATTGTTGGGCATTCATTCATTAACTACATTTCGGTGAGAGTTACATTGCGGAACGAAATGAAGAGGCAGCTTGCATGCCCTGGGTTGGAACGTACGGCAACGGACAAAAATTAAATTGGATTTTCAGTCAAACTAATGCTGCATTCTTAGAGATTGACTCGATCAAATTTGAATCTACTCTAACTGCTCATTCGAAACGCGGGCAGCAGAAGTTTCACCATCAGCCGTGCGATAATTAACCTGACGATCAACTTGGCAAGCAATTTCCGATACAGAATCTCCATATGCTTTACGACTGGTATATATTTGAGCACGTGGTGGCCGACCGGCGAATAGCTTAATTAATGTGATTTGACCTCTCGTGTTGAATTTGTAAACGATATGATGGCCTAATTAATTAGCCGATTCAAATGGATGGTTATGACAATTAATTATGTCCACTAAATTAGGTGATTAATATATGATGGGGTCTTTTTCTTCAGGCTCGAACTTCTCCTCTTGCATCGTTTATGGAGAGCAGAGTTTACTAGACTTCGAGAATGTCGCTGTAGATCTTGATCTACTTATTGAAAGAACAGTAATTACAATTATCCAAATTTATTGGTGCGGTCCCTTCAACGCTCAGTATTCGTGCAGAAGGAGAGAAAAAATAATAGAGAAAGTTCAGAGAATAAAAGTTATCTCCGTGTATTATAATCGAAAAAGAATCATCTCTTTTCTTTTACCTCCTTCGGATCTTATATAGTAGATCAATACCGTTTCATTGATCAGACCTAGCTATCCGACAACTATATTCTTTGAAGAATTATTAGGAACAATCGTTAGATGAAATCTCATCTAATATCTCACGTTATCTATTTGTTATTTGTTAAGAATATATATATATATATATATATATATCAGAATACATATGGATTGCTACATATTCATAAATTATTATTTGATGGGGTCATTATTAGATTAGATGTGACAATTATTATTTGGAATCTCCTCTCTGAATCTTATTGTTAAAGACTTAGTATTTGGACATCTATTTATCATCTCGGGAAGTGTTTAACTAAATAAAGATGACTTGATTGTTCATGTATATATATATAACGACTGCTAATATTCATTTTCTAACTGTTTTCAATTATATATACTTCATGCTCTCGTTTCTGTCTTCTTGGATCCAATTTGTATGACATAAGTAACCTGTTGTTAATTAAGTGTTCAGTATGTATATTGTATTGGAAAATTTAATTACAGTAATTACAATTATCCAAATTTATTGGTGCGGTCCCTTCAACGCTCAGTATTCGTGCAGAAGGAGAGAAAAATAGAAAAAAAATAATAGAAAAGTTCAGAGAATAAAAGTTATCTCCGTGTATTATAATCGAAAAAGAATCATCTCTTTTCTTTTACCTCCTTCGGATCTTATATAGTAGACCAATACCGTTTCATTGATCAGACCTATCGGACAACTATATTCTTTGAAGAATTATTAGGAACAATCGTTAGATGAAATCTCATCTAATATCTCACGTTATCTATTTGTTATTTGTTAAGAATATATATATATATATATATATATATATATATCAGAATACATATGGATTGCTACATATTCATAAATTATTATTTGATGGGGTCATTATTAGATTAGATGTGACAATTATTATTTGGAATCTCCTCTCTGAATCTTATTGTTAAAGACTTAGTATTTGGACATCTATTTATCATCTCGGGAAGTGTTTAACTAAATAAAGATGACTTGATTGTTCATGTATATATATATAACGACTGCTAATATTCATTTTCTAACTGTTTTCAATTATATATACTTCATGCTCTCGTTTCTGTCTTCTTGGATCCAATTTGTATGACATAAGTAACCTGTTGTTAATTAAGTGTTCAGTATGTATATTGTATTGGAAAATTTAATTTATGATGTTTTACACGAACTTTATAAAGAAAAAAATATAATGATATCTCCAGCTATTGATTAATAACAAAATTCGAATAAGACTAAAATTTTTCCAAATCTTTTAGAGTTAATCTAAAAAATTATGACAAATCATAATAATATTTCTTCCATGTTAGAAGAAATAATGATGAGATTTTTCCATATAAAAAAATTATAATTATGCATATCAAAGTAATATATTTTTAATTTAATTATGCATAATTAAATCTTGACAAGTAATATTTTACATATTCAAATATTTATATAATCAATGCTAGCTATATCAAAATTAATCTCATTCAAATCTTGATATATATAAATCTATGATTTAAAATAATAAAATATTTATGTTTGAGATTCTTAATGGAACTATTAGTGCTGTTTGACAGGGGGGGAAAAATAGCATGCATATATCAGCTCGGTCCTCATTTCCTATTGGTTCAACAAGATAATTATTGCAATTTCGCCGTGAATATTAAGAAGTTTCTCACAAATTTATCCAATACGATGACCGAAAAAATGACTGACTGATTGACTTGGGATTGGTAACACAGCGATTCGATTCAAAACTCTACATTTTCTTCTGAATTTCCTTCCATTCAAACATGCATCTTTGATACTTTGTTCTAGTTTCTTGTCTTGTTCTTTAGCACCACAATGTAAATCTGTTCTTTACTATACTGAATATAATATTTTTTGAGTCCACGTTTAATAATAATAATAACGATGAACTTTTTATTTTGGAAAATTAGGTTTTTAATTTCCACTACTCCGTGCCCGTCACATTAATGTCGTAGTTATCGATAAAGAAGTTTCGGGCTATGCTATGCCATTTGAGTGAATGACAATAAATTAATTAGTATTAATTGTTGTGGTATATTACTTGTCTTTTATTTCGGTCAAATACTTTGCATCAAGATTCAAATTGCGTCTTAGGAACAAAAGAAATTACTTTTTATTAAACAAGGAGACTAATTTACAAGTCTTAATTAATTGCTTCCTAGCTCAAGATCAAATAAATGGATGGGTCGATCATGGCATGCATGCTTGCCGTGTGTTAATTTCGTCAAGCATTGATCATGCCGAGTTCCCTAATAATTATTTACCAAAAAAATATGTTTTAACTAAAATTTTATTACAAAGAATCATCGATCAGCTATTAATTTACTCAATCTCAATGCATGAATGCGCCGTCATCAGTGGCCCATACGTACGAATGCACGTCTTGAAGTCTCCTCCTCCTTCAAGGACTTGAGCACGATGTTGACCATACTTGACACCAACTCCGACCAATTCCTATTCAATTAAACCAACGCCAAAGTTTAGAATTAATCACTCGAGTCGATTATTGATTAGTAAATTATATGGAAAAGTCGAATTACTGATCGAAAATTAAAGTTTACCCCTTTTTGGAGTCGAAGTTGAGGCCGACAGTGTGCTTGGCTTCCATGATCGCCCGGTTGTAGCGTCTGAGATCCTCCGGCGAATGCGTGGTGGGGGCGCCGCGCACGACGAGATCCGACGGCTTGACGTCGCAGAAGACGGGGATGAGCTTCTTGTTGGCCTCCACCATCAGCGCCAGCTCGTGGAGGCAGAACACGGAATCGCAGTAGCGCGGGGAGAAGATGGCCACCCCGACCTTGCTCTGCAGGATGCCGGCGTCGATGCACTCGTACAGCTTGTCTCCGGGCTCCATCGACCGGTTGTCGAGGAACGGCCGGATGTTCATCTGCACCAGCCGGTCGTACAGTAACCCCGCCACGGAGCTCTTGGTGTCGACGCCGCGGTGGCTCAAGAACACGTCTACGCCTGGCCTGCATTCCGGCGCCTTCGCCTTCGCCTTCGGCGTCGCCCCCACGAATGCGCCAGCTGATTTCCTTGCCAGGACCCTCGAGGCGGCTGCGCTGAAGGGGACGACAACGCGGCGCATGGAAGACGCAGCCATGCAAAAACAGAGGAATCAATGAATAATGGGATTTGGCGGAATGAATTGATCGCTGCGGGATTGCGCAATTAATCGCGGCTCGACTAATACTGAAGTTTGCTGTGCAATTAAGTGGTATGGAAATGGAATGTATGTTTATTTATATATATACACATCGTGATCGAGGAACGAGGGAGTGGTACGGAGGCAATGTTTCTTTGAATGGATCGACGACGACAAGAGTCAAGGTTTGATTTTCCAACGAGATACGTGCGTGGGAGTTGTGGTAATTTGAAGCGAGACTCTTTCAAACACCCAAAATATTGGAGGATCTTGAAACTTTGATTTTTTTTCTACTTTTATACGTAAGTAACCATGTTAATTAATATATTTACAGAGATATATAACATTCCATTCAATGAATATGCCAAGACCTGCACAACATGAAAAATGGACTAATCTGGTCTTTGCTATCCTATCAGCCACTTTTTTGACAACGTACGTAACTCTGCATGTCTATACCTTAATTGTATTATTGAGGATGATAAAATCTAGAATCCGAATATTCATTCAATAGATGAGACTCGTAATTATTATATTTTTATCTTATTCAAGAGATGCATGTCAACGTTGGCTTGAAATTTGACCCGTACATTTTCGTTCAATTTTTGGATTTGCTGAATTAACTAAGGAAACAATATTTGTTATTTAGATGGCACATGAGACTCAGTCAAACATAGCATATAATATTATCCATTTGATACTTTTCTACTCAAAATTTATTAGGAACATAAACGTACATATCACAGACATTCCGAACGCGAAGAATGGGCGAGAGAGACTCTGTATAGTATACTTCTCTGCGTACAGTTTATTAATACAATGACTGGAGCATACAGTTTATTAAGATAAGTGTTTTTTTTTAATTAAAAAGAAAAGGCACTTTGAAACAGTCTAATCAAAGAATGATCAGGTCGAATTGAAAAGTACGACGACGAAAGAAGAGAGGAACGATTCATCAGATTTGAATATTTTTAACTTTTCTATGACTCGCTTTATCAAGATATGAATATCGGTGACGGCGAATGTCGGAAGCCATTGGCACGGGCGAATGTCGGAAGTCATTGGCACGGGCGAATATCGGAAGCCATTGGCACGGGCAAATGTCGGAAGCCATTGGTACGGACGAATGTCGGAAGTCATTGGCACGGGCGAATGTCAGAAGTCATTGGCACGGGCGAATGTCAGAAGTCATTGGTACTGGAGAGTTAGCGAAAGCAATCGACACAACAAAGGAGAGACGGAAGGCGCTTTGCCAAGAGGTCGGTCCAATCTGATCAATACAAAGGGAATTTGACATGGGGAAAAGAGGAATTGGTTCGGGTTGATAAAAAACCCTAGGGCTAGGTCCCCCGTGGATTATAGACCTAAACTAGCTTCCCTCGATACGGAAGGCTGAGGGAGGTAGTCTAGCCTAGTTTCCCGAAAAATAGAGGAAAAGGTGTTAGGCAACGGCCTGAGAGGCCCCACACAATATTCCAAGGAGTCTTCACTCCTTATATTTGTAACAGAATTATTCTCCAGGAAGAGGTGGTGGCCACGTGTACGATGGAGATAATCCACGACGTTATGATGAAGGAGGAGGGAGGATAAAAGGAAGGAGGCAAAGAGAAAAAAGGGGATCCGTAATCATTCCGACGCAGCAAGAGAGAAGAAGAGGGAAGAGGAGAAGGAAAAAAGGGAACAACCATCTCGCCGGAGAAGAAGGACGGAGATCGGTCATTGCTACATCTCTTGTATTTTTCTCGTCTTGTAATATCATTGTAAGAGGTCTTTCTCCTCCACCTGCGGAAATTTACTTTCTGTAAAGGAGGACTTTCATAGTGAAAGTGCTTAGGCACCGCATCTGGTGAGAAAACTCACCTCCGTGGAGTAGGAATCCTCATTCCGAACCACGTTACATCCGTGTCCGAATCTCGATTTGGCGTCTTTCTTGCGTTTCATCTACTTCATCCTCTTATTCTCTCGACGATTACGGGAGAGAATCCTCCGAGACCTCCTCGGTGCTTCTTTGCATTGAAAACGGAGCGACGATTTTTCCCATACCCGCATCGGTTTGGCGCGTCGTGGGAACATTTGAGGGACGTCGAGATGCAACTCAAGAAATACAACAACTGATATTTCCAATGCGGAGGAGCGCCCATCACCCTTCTACCATCGCAACTGAAGGCCCTGATGGATGACGCTATTACAGAAGCCCTCGCCAGGGAAAGGAGAAGGACCGGATATTTGCATCCGCACTCCGGGGAACCTTCTTCCAGAGGCCCACCCCCAGAAATGCCTCCTCCCTCTCGTACAGTCGCCAATGGGGAAGTATTGCTTGGAGGCGGACTTGGGGGAAGAACGCCTCAGAATACTATTCCCTTCACCCAAACGCCGAGAGGAACAGGTGAAAGTCAATCAATCAGACCTCGGAAGTATCGAGCCAAGTCCCTTCACGATGGACATTCTCACCGAGCTCCTCCATCCTACTTCGGAATCCTCAGTCAATAAGTATGATGGTTCGACGGATCTGAAGAGCACATATCTCAATTCGGCCGGGCCCGCTCGCTTCTTATTATCGACGCTCTCAAGTGCCGAGTCTTCCGAACCACCCTGACTGGCTCGGCGCAAAAGTGGTTTACTACTCTGCCCCCGGGGTCTATCACCTGTTTCGCTGACTTCCAGAGAATGTTCAGTCGAGAATTTGTCAGTTGCAAGGCGTATAAACAAGACGCCTCTATGTTAATGCATATCACCCAGGGACCTTCGGAATCCCTTAGGGGGTATATTCATCGATTCACTTCTGCAGCCAGGAGAATCCCCGCCACTCGATCTGAATCTTTCAGAGGCGCTATTCAGCACGGGCTGAAGGAGGGCCCCTTCCTCAGTTCCTTGTTGAGACAACCTACGGATAGTTACGAAGAGCTACTGAGCCGTGCGGAGCAGTTTATCCGCGAAGAAGAAGGATTAAAGGTACGGAGGGCCGAACGGACTGCCGCAGCAATCCCAACTAAAAGAGTTCGTCCCGCTGCTCCTCAAGCACTCCCTCGGCGGGAGTATACAAGACCTTTTCGACAGGAGGTTCCGAGGCCTCCTCAAATGTTGCAAGGTGTTCGCCCCACCCCGCCATTACAAATCATGGCCGCTGAAGCGCTTCCTCCTGTGAGGACATGGAAAGAACGTGAAATGGAATTTTACGACCAGCAGGGTCTGCTACAACGACCCTTGGGACACAGGGGGATCCCGCGTAACCCCCCAGCCCCGTTCTTTTGCCAATATCATACAGAATACGGCCACAGTAGTGGTCGATGTTTCAAGTTACAAGAAGAATCGCATATCCGCAAGTAAGGTTTCAGGCAGGAGGGCCGGCGCGGCGAGGCCCCCGACCCAATGTAACCCGTCCAGGGCCGTATAATCAACAATCCCGGGTCACTTTCCCCCAAACGCCATCCCAGGAGGTTGTCTCTCAAGAAGGTCCATCAGGTGAGGGCCCTTCATCCAATCTATATGACATTTCCACACGGGGAGTTATTCATGTTATAGCTGGAGGACCTACCGACGGGGACTCTAACCGGGCGCGGAAGTCGTACGCCCGTCTCATGGAGAGTTTGGTCATCGTCACCGACCATACTATTCAAGTGGCACCGCCTGCGTTGCTCGGGCGAAGATCCGCAAGGTGTCCTGCTTTGCCCACACGGACGCCTTTAGTTATCCGTGATATCCGCCATTATGAAGTGACCGCATCGGTTGACTCGGGAAGTTCTGTCAACATCCTCTTCTAGGAAGCCTTCGGACAGATGCAGCTGGGAAACGCCCAACTAGAAGAGGTGGCCACTCCCCTCTTCGGATTCGCAGGGTATGTGGTTCACCCGACGGGGCAGATTTCATTGCCTTTAACTTTGGGCGTAAAGCCCAGCCAAAAAACCAGTATAATTTCTTTCCTTATCGTGGACACTCCGTCCACTTATAACGCTATTCTTGGACGTCCTTTCCTCACCCTTTTTCAGGCCGTGACTTCCCCGTACCACCAGAAGCTAAAATTTCCAGTAGGTCAATCGGTGGGAGAAGTTCGTGGAGAACAAAAGGCCTCCAGAAGCTGCTACGTACAAATGGTTCGGGACGATAAGAAGAAAGCCCGAACCGAGGACCTCAAAGGCAAAGCTGTCATCATCACTGATGTCTGCGTCCTGGAGGAATCTCCCCCCAAGGCTGATAAAATAGAGGAGGGAGAACTGGTGGAAATCGCTCCAGGAAAGGCCACACGGATAACACAACAGCTGGATATCAAAGAAGAGCTGGTGGCTTGCCTGAAGGAGAATGAAGACATCTTTGCAAAAGATGTGCATGATCTCACAGGGATCCATCCTCAAGTGGCAGAACATCATCTCAATATCATTAAAGGAGCGGCCCAATGTAAGAAGGCACATTTTGGACGAGAAAAGGACAAAGTCATAGCGGAAGAAGTGGACAAACTACTAAAAGCGGTCATGTAAAGAAATCCAGTTCCCGAATGGGTTTCTAATGTAGTCTTGGTCCCTGCCTTCGGGCAATGGAGGATGTGTATCGATTTCAGTGATTTGAATAAAGCATGCCTAAAGCTACCCCTTGCCTCGTATTGATCAACTGGTGGATTCTACTGTGGGATATGAAGTGGTGTCCCTAATGGATGCATATCAATGATATCATCAAATACCTTTGGCCCAAGAAGATCAAAAGAGGGTTAGCTTTATGACTGGGGGGGGGTATACGCTTATGTGGTAATGTCGTTCGGACTAAAAAACGCAGGAGCCACCTATCAGCGCCTTATGGACAAAATCTTCGCGGAGCAGAAAAGGAAGAATGTGGAGGTCTACGTGGATGACATCTTGGTCAAATCGAAGGTCACTCGGGATTTAGTCAAGAACTTAAATGAAACCTTCGCTACATTAAGGCGGTTTAATATGAAGCTAAACCCTAACAAATGCCTGTTCGGGGTAAAGAGTGGCAAGTTCTTGGGGTACATAGCAACGGAGAAGGGGCTGCAAGCCAACCCTGAGAAAGTGCAAGCCCTATGCAACATGAAATCACCTGCTAATCTGCGAGAGACCCAAAAGTTGGTGGACATGATTGTTTCTTTATCCCGATTTATAGCCAGATCGGCGGACAAGGGGCTGCCTTTTTTCAAGATTTTGCGCAAGGCTGCTAAATTTCAGTGGGATGATCAATGTGAACAGGCTTTCCAGGAGTTGAAGAAATATTTGGCTGGACTCCCCCTGCTAGCCAAACCAATACCTGGAGAACCATTATGGATGTATATGGCTGTCTCGGAGGGAGCCGTTAGTTCGGTATTATTGAAACAAGAATGTTTTCACCAGCAACCTATTTATTATACCAGCCATATCCTGAAGGGGGCGGAATTCCGTTATACAGAGCTAGAGAAGTTGGCATATATCTTAGTACTAACCGCCCGCAATTTAAGGCCGTACTTTTTGGCTCATCCCATCACCGTTCTAACACACAACGAATTGGGTAAGGTCGTCACTAAGCCAAATTTCTCTGAAAGATTGGCCAAATGGGTGGTAGAACTAAGCGAGTATGATATTCACTACCAACCTCGAACGGTTATCAAGGCCCAAGCACTCGCTGATTTTCTGGCAGAGGTACCTTGCGGCGCGGAAGATGGTTCGGCAACAAAGGAGGAGGGATCAGAGGCATGGAATATATTCGTAGACGGTTCTTCAGGATCTACAAGCAGCGGCGTTGGTATTTTATTAATTTCCTCGGAGGGTGAAGAAACTCGATTAGCAGTTCGCCTGAAATATCGTGCATCTAATAATGAAGCGGAATATGAAGTCATTCTAGCGGGACTGCAGGCTGCTAAAGCGGTGGGGGCTTCTTCCATTGTGATCCACTCGGATTCCCAGTTGGTAATATCATAACTTCAAGGTTCTTTTGCGGTTCGGGAGGAAATGTTGCATAAGTACTTGAAGACTTTTGAGAAAGAAAAAGCCCAATTTCGTCAGGTCCTCTTGAAGCAAATCCATGAGCACAACGGCGGGAAGGTAGATGAATTGGCTCGGATGATGCTAGCTATGGGAGGAATAAAATCCTCAGCGATCCATACGAGAATTCATACTTCCTTAGCAATATGCGTGGAGGGAGACATACCCGAATCAAGCCTAACTCTTGATTGGAGGACCGACATCATAGCTTATTTACGAGGGAAGATCCTCGAAGGGAAAATAAGCGGCATCCACTTTAATAAACCTGAGCCAAACGGTTCATCATCTTAAATGAAGACCTATACAAGACCTCTTTTGGGCGACCCTTGTTAAAATGCAGAAATAAGGATGCGGAATGGGTACTCCGAGATCCATGAAGGATGTCAGAGTAATCATTTACGAGGAGAGCTTTAGCAAGAAATACCTTATTGGCGGATACTTTTGCCTACTCTTCAAAGAAGATCTTTGGTCATATAGTGCAAACTCGCATCGCTTGTCAAAGCATAGCAACTGCCGTTACGACAACCGAGTTAATGAAAGCCGTAATCTCTTCTTGTCCTTTCGATCAATGGGGAATGGATATAGTAGGTCCGATGCCAGTGGCACCTCTACAGAGGAAGTTTTTATTGGTAGCTGTGGATTATTTTTCCAAATGGGTGGAGGCAGAGCCCTTAGCCAAAATTACTGAGAATGTCGTAATACAGTTATTATGGAGAAATATCATTTGTCGGTATGGTATCCCTCGGAAAATAGTCAGTGACAATGGATGACAGTTCCAAGGAAAAAAGATCCAAGAATGGTGCCAAAGTCTCAACATTCAGCAGACTTTCATTTCGGTAGCCCATCCCCAAGCGAATGAGCAGGTGGAGGTAACTAACAGGATCCTCATTCAAGGATTAAAGACCAAGTTGGGTGCTCAGAGGGGAAACTGGGTAGAAGAGTTACCCGGCGTCTTGTGGGCCTATCGAACCACACCCAAGACAGCAACAGGAGAAACTCCCTTTAGTTTGGTATACGGGGCGGAAGCCGTTATTCCGGTCGAGGTTTTGTTGAATAGCGCTCGGATAAAGGCATACAAACCAAAGTAGAACCAACTTATTCGAAGCACCGAATTGGACTTGGTGGAGGAAAGGCGGGAGATGGCACGGAGGCGAGCGGAATTTTACAAGCAAAGAGTGCAGCGAGCCTTTAATAAGAAAGTGATGCCTTGGAGATTTCAAGAAGGGGATTGAGTTTTGCGTAAAGTCAATCCCGCTGGAGACCCTGGAAAGCTGGCTCCCAACTGGGAAGGACCCTATGAATAGCGTGCGAAAGTGTAAGATATTATATGAAAGATGACCAAGGCAAAGAGCTTCCATGACCTTGGAATGCCCTTCATTTAAAACTCTTTCACACTGTATGAGAAATATGGAATAGAAGAAGGAAAATTATGAAACTCCGAAGGGGGTGCTTCTTAAATTGATTGCGTTAATTAGATGCAAAGTATTCTCCAAATTTCATTAAGGGGTTATTTAAAAGGGCAATATGGTATTATCAATACATCTTGAAGAAGAAGAGGAAAAACAGAAAGGAAATTCCCGTTTCAAAATGGGATATTAAATTACAGCTTAAACTCGGAGGATAACGTCGAAAACCACCTCCCAATTTAAAGAAAATGAAGGATAAGTGGGAGGCGGCATCACAGAACCGCGTCATTAAATCCGTCTTGATAGGTGGCGCGCATTAAAATGATGAGTCGCTCCTCGCGGTTCGGACGGTCAGGGCTTCGCTCTCGATGCAGCCTCTCGCATGTTTCTTGTTGTTCTTGAAGATTTCGATGCACGTCCACATAGCGCCGCGACACCTTCATAATAGCATCGGCCAAGATGGAGACATCATCGGCTCGGGAACTTTGGTCCTGCTGCACAAGGTGCGTCATCTCCACCATATTTTGACGCATGGAAGTGAAATCCTCCACCGCTTGAATAAGATCCGCCCGGGCGAGTTCAATGCTCATCCTCCGGAGGGAAGTTTTTTGCCTGCGTGGCGCGCGTGAGCATGCGCCCCTGGAATTTATGAGGATGAGTTTTCTTGTACCTCATTGCACTGCGAGTGCGGAGGTCCCTATCTTGTCTGTGCTCGCCGATATTGAACTTGAAGACGAGCGATGGCGTGGGAATCTCGTTGCTTCCCTTGAGGAGCTCGCTACACCGCCTTGAAGGCGTAGTAACTCTTGAGCCGAGGAAGATTCGTGTCAAGAGAGGCCGGACTTCTGGGGACGAATGGCTCGCACTGACGTGGTTGCTTCTTTAATGCCGCAATAGTGTCGCGATCCTGAATTCTTTGGCGCTTGGCTAATTGCTCTTCGCACAGTGCAATTGTTGTAACAGAGTCGTTCTCGATTCGAGCATTCGCCAAGCCTTCCTGTTGTCGCTCCCATTCTTGGGCTTGAGCCTGGTATTGATGAAGAGAGCGATCCAATTCTTGATGGTTGGTCAGGGCCTACATACCGGTCATGGGAAAAGA
The DNA here is from genome assembly GCA_025175895.1 of Wurfbainia villosa. Lineage (NCBI taxonomy): Eukaryota > Viridiplantae > Streptophyta > Magnoliopsida > Zingiberales > Zingiberaceae > Wurfbainia > Wurfbainia villosa. Next base: position 1,262,481 of record JAKLTH010000280.1, read on the forward strand.
AATTGGTCAGCTAGACAAAGCTAAGGAAGCTGAGTAAAAAAAAAAAAAACATACCAAATCCAGAGCATGACGCAGACCTTCCATGCGAGGAACCACTTCCTCTAAGTTCAGGATCCGAAGACTCCTGGGAGAAAGGGAAGAAGACGGGACGGAAGATGCTGAAGGAGAAATCTCGCTTATAAAGGGGAAAATGGGGGCGGTATCCATTGGTTGAGAATGGAAAGAAGGAGGAGTATCATTCGGACGGCCCATGGAGGTGGTAGTCTGGGACGGCATATCCGGAGTTGCGGGGAGAATATGTGTCACGCCTGGTTGGGGGTTGAGTTCGGAAGGAAAGACGGAAGGAGGCTGATCGGAGGAGGGATCTTGAGAAGACGAGATGATGAGCATTGGGCTGGAGGAGCCTTCGATGGGGATGCAAGAAGTAGAGGGACCCTGGTCAGGGTCCACAGGAGGAGAGGGATTCTTCAGGCGATGAGCGAAGGGGGAAGTTGGCAGTGAAGGAATATCAACCGCCATGGGTTCAGAAAAGGAATGACGTGCCGGGGAAAGAGAAGACAGGGGTGATCCAGCCTCTGTCATTGGCTGACATGGGAATACATCCTCCCCAGGTTGCGGGGAAGAAGAAGGCGATTTCTGAACGTCGTTGGCGGAAGGAGAAAGAGTGGGAAAGTTAGGGCTTGTAAAGACCGGAGGAAGTGAGGAGAGACTAATGACCCTGGCTTCCTCCGGGATGGAGGTAGTGAGGGTCGCCGGAGGAGGAGAGGGAGAACGACGAGGTGAATCAGGTATGGTGGTGATCGGGGAAGGTGAAAAGGAAGAAGAAGCTAAAGGCTGACCATCATCCCGTTTGCGATTCGGGTAGCGGCCCGCTATCTCCTGGAAGAAGTTGGAATGCATCTTAGGGGTCTAAAAATAAAAGGAAAAGAGGGGCTGGGAAGAAAGGATCGAGGAAACGAGGTTTGACGGCGGAGGAGCAAACAGATGAAGAAAAAAGAGACCAAAAGGCGAAGGGATGAAGATGACAGAAGAAACGAAGACAAAAGAACCCCCTATAAAAGGGGGAAGAATGGGCTTGCAGCCATTAGTGGGCTTCTCGTCTGTGGTGAAAGGGAAAGAAGGGTTTATATTTCTAAATGACCCATTATGTATTAAAGCCCCCCATCTGCAGGGGAAGGGGCGGACATAGGCGTTCCCCCTTCAGGAGGAGAGCCAAAAGAGGAATAATATGAAGGTGTTGCCTCCTTTATGCTGATGGCCTTGGCGCTATACATATAAATTTCTATCTCCGCAAGGCAGAGCGAAAGATATCCCCGTGTGGTGGTGGAACGGAAGAACCGATATCCTTCGGTTATTATTTACTATATGTATAAATTTCTATCCCCGCAAGGCAGAGCGGAAGATATCCCCGTGTGGTGGTGGAACGGAAGAACCGATATCCTTCGGTTATTATTTACTCTATGTATAAATTTCTATCCCCGCAAGGCAGAGCGGAAGATATCCCCGTGTGGTGGTGGAACGGAAGAACCGATATCCTTCGGTTATTATTTACTCTATGTATAAATTTCTATCCCCGCAAGACAGAGCGGAAGATATCCCCGTGTGGTGGTGGAACGGAAGAACCGATATCCTTCGGTTATTATTTACTCTATGTATAAATTTCTATCCCCGCAAGGCAGAGCGGAAGATATCCCCGTGTGGTGGTGGAACGGAAGAACCGATATCTTTCGGTTATTATTTACTTTATGTATAAATTTCTATCCCCGCAAGGCAGAGCGGAAGATATCCCCGTGTGGTGGTGGAACGGAAGAACCGATATCCTTCGGTTATTATTTACTCTATGTATAAATTTCTATCCCCGCAAGACAGAGCGGAAGATATCCCCGTGTGGTGGTGGAACGGAAGAACCGATATCCCCGCAAGGCAGAGTGGAAGATAGCAGGGTTGACTCATTTAAGGGTTTTACATACCCGGCAAATTGAAAAGACGGAAGAGCCGAAATATGCCTCAGTCCTGTGTGAGTCTACGTGAATACAAAAGGAGTAAAGAGTGGTACAACTCAGAAGATACTGGAGAAAGGGGATAAACTAGGAAAGTTCATTGATGTGAGAAAATTACATATTCTAAGTCATCTTAAAGGGAAAATAACAAACAACAGCCCTTATATATCACGGGCGTTACAGTTCTTTGTTAGGAGGGACAGGGGGAGTTCCCTTGTATGGTTGAGGTTGACACCATAGTTGACGCGGAAGTGCAGCTTGGCAGCCTTTGGGACCCGACCAGTTGTTGGCGCAGGGAGCGATTATTGGCGGAAGTTTCCTCCAGCTGTTGCTGTAAACACTTCACTTGTTCCTCCAAGATAGCTATGTATCGGCGATCATTTATCTGTTCTTTAGAAGGCGAGGAACTGCTGCCCTATTCCGATATTCTGTCCATGGCAAGCAAAGGAAAAAGGAGAATGATGGAAGCTATCAGGTAAAGGTCGGGGGTTTTTATGGCGACGAAGGGGAATATTGCATTTATTGGTAGGAGAAGTAGGGATTATAAATGCCAGTAAAGAAGAGGAAACATAGGGGCAGTAGTGGGAAGGTCGACAGGACTACAATTGTAATTAAGAAGGTCCGAATCCCCGAGAAATGATAGAAGAAGGTATATTCGGATCAGATTACCGTCCTTTTGGAAGACAGAAACCTTACTTTTACAGAAAAAAGACAAAAACAGATATCATTTGCCTCCCTTATTTTTTATTAACATATTTGAAACGATTACATTAACTTGATATACAAAGATTTTCCATGATTACTCCTAACAGATGAAGCGGGAGAGGTCTCTTTGGAGGAAAAAGGAGCCAATATAACTCTGAAGTGTTCGCCTTGAGGTGGAGGAAGAACTGGTGGACTTTCATCAAAAGGAGAAGGATGAACCTTTGTCGGGGGAACTAGGACGAAAGCCAGCGCTGGTGGAAGTGAGGGAAGTTCAGCGGTAGCGCGAGGATCTCCCACTGTATACTCCCATGTGAAGGGAGGATTCCACACCTTGTTACGGAAGGAGGGGAAAGGAGCGCGGAAGGACCTCCCTGTAGGAGGAGTTAGAGTTGGAGGGAGAGACGGGAGCGGAAGGGGGTGGAAAGCTGAAGTAGCAGTTGAGCGGGTCTCCGAATCTTCCATATCCTCAGAGACCCAGTCTTGTAGTTCAAAAGATTCTGACTCTGAAGGAATTTCGATAGGATGCCCTGCTGAAGCCATGATAGTGAGATATCAGGACGAAGACATGGGGGACGAAGGATTTATAATGGAAGAAAAGGGGCAACAGAGATTCTGGGAAAGGGGAAAGAAGACGAAGAGATTGATATCGTTTTCAAAGTAGTAAGAGAGATAGAGAAGATCAACAGGCAAGAGCTATTTAAAGCGTCGCCCGAACCAGAATCGGGACGGATATGAATGATATCGGGTAAAAACCCTTCCAGCGAATTCCCGAACCAGAATCGGGACGGATATGAATGATATCGGGTAAAAACCCTTCTAGCGAAGTCCCGAACCAGAATCGGGACGGATATGAATGATATCAGGTAAAGACCTTTCTAGCGAATCCCCGAACCAAAATTAGAGCGGAGGGGAATAACGGTATTCGAGATCTCTCCGATAAGCCCGAACGAAGCGAGGTTATCATACTTGCACGACACGGAAAGAGATAACGATATAGAGCAAGGTCAATTTAAAATTGGTTGAGTTCCCAACCCTCAAGGAGCATAACAAGATGATGATAGTTATATGGACAAAGTTATCGCTCGTATGCAAGCGAAATCATGGAAATTACTAAAAAATAAAATGTTATAAATTACAGTTCGAAGAGATCGGACACTTAGCTAACGCCCTAATGGATCCAAGTACCGTGCCGGAGGCGGTATCCCCGCCGGCGTTTGAGCCAAGGACCCTCAAAGCCTAATACAAACAAATCTACCCCTTATTCACGTGCGTCTTTTAAGATCACCTCTTGCTCTTCATCCGATCTTGGCATTTGGCTAGTTGAGCTCGACTTTCCGCCATTTAGCCGCCAGAGCATCTTTTCGATGGCCGCTTGTATGGCCTGACGACCCAAAGTCGAGAGGGCCTCTGAATATTCTTGGTGAAGGATGGATTGCTGCTGAGCTGTCGTTGATAAAGCTTGAGGAAAAGATGCCACTATAGAAGACAGCTCCTGACATTTTTCAATACAAGATCTCTTGGTAGCCTCTCAAGATTGACGCCCAATCGAGCTCAGAAGCGCCTTGCCAAGGCCCAGAATGGTGGTCAAGAGTCCGCAGCTTTGATCATGACCTCCCCAAGGTGCCCTTTATATTCCTTCAACTCCCGGGCCAAGTCATCTACTTGTTGCAGCTCACTAGATTGGAGGAAAATCCGCTGCTCCAATTCCTCGTTCTTTCGCTGCAATTCTTCCTTCTCGCTCCTGACCAAGGCTAATTGCACCCTCGCCTCCTCACATTGGCCCCTCATATCAGCCTCCTTCGCCTCTTGTTCGCTTAACTGCCGAACGAGATTCTTCTGTTGTATTACCGAGGCGAAGTGGCGAGTTTCCACAGTAGATTGAAAGCAGGCCAACCGAGTTACCATTTTGCTATGCTGAGTGGCGACCTGCAAGAAAGAAAACTGTCATTATACATTGGCATATAGTAATACTTGTGGTAAAGAGAAAGAGGATAAGTAATAGATACTTCAGCCAGTAGTTTGCTCACTTGCTCGCATGTGCCTTGTACGCCCGACTGATTAAAGAATTTCACCTCCGAGGGGTGTCGAATTTGCAGCAGGAACCCCAAAGTGGCCTTCGGAGGAACAGGAAGGGAAGGGTCTTCCCCTTCAGAGGAGGAGGGAGGTCTGATATGGCGAAGGGGGGTGGGAGCAGTTCTTGGGTCAGAAGGAACAGGAGCTTGGAGGGACTCTATATGAGAAGGTGGAGGTGAATTTTGTGTAGAGGGGGAGGAATGAAGAAAATGAGAGGGAGAATCCCCTCCTTGAAGAGAGGGAGAAGGGACAGGGGAGGTACTGCCTCCTCTTCTTGGCTCATAAATGGTTAGGGGCTGAGACCCTGGTTGAGCCGAAAATGAGGGGAGACGAGCCGATGAACTGGAGGCTCCTTTCTTGATGAGCCGCAGCTTTTTCCGAGGAGGTGACGGAGCTGTTGTGGACTTGCCTCTTTTAGTTGATGTCTTCTTCTTCTTGGCAGCCTCGATCGACTCCCCTTCCACCAAAGCCTTCTGCATCAGATTATCTACAAGATATACTGGTAAGAAAGATGAATGACCTAAAAAGGAAGTCACATTGCAGGATAAATGTCACCCTACCTACGGCAACCGAAGTCGTCAAAGGTAGAGGAGACAATCCAAAGTGGCTTAAGAGGGGAGTTTCTACCAGATGGTTTGAGCAGTAATGTAACTCTCCTAAAACTCTATATACTTCCGGAAAGGGACATTTGGTCCTCATTTCCCGGAAGGGAGGCAATTCGGGAAGGTCTACCTTCCAAGTATCGAAATAGGGTAAAGGCTCGAAGCTGACAAAGAAGTATAGTGCTTCCCCTTGTGGGAAGTAGGCAGTGTTCACTAGGAATTGGCAAATCACGACGGCTAGATAAATAAAAGAGACACCTTAGAAGACTTTAGCTGGAAGAAGCAATGGAATATTTAGAAATTGAATCAAGTGTTGGAACACTATGTGGGCTCCCGATAGAATCCGGAAGGAGTTGGGGTGAATTGGTTGAGGGTAGTAGAAGTTTAGGAGGTCCAAATAGACCTGTGGGTACCGTGAGAGATAGTAGATTAAGAAATTGTTCAGAGAAAAATCATGTCAAACCGGGAGGAGGATTATGAGGCCGATGCCGTTTAGTCGTGAAACAACATTTTATAGAGGGGTCTATGTAGTCTTTCTTAATATTAAAGAAATAATGGTTAAAATCTAACTGGGTTATGGTATGTTCATACCAGATGGGTGAAGAGGTGGTCCTAGGAGCCATGGGTGTGAACAAAGCAGAACACTTACTCGGGGGTTAAAGAAGAATCGTGTGGGGAAAGGAAGAACTGGTCGCTGCCGCGCCACGGTGAGAATCACGGGAGAAGAAGAACATACTGGATTGTCAAGCACACTAAACGATACCTAAAAGAAGAAGGCGAGGGTTTATATAAGGTTTTCCGTGATGATTCAGTTGCACAGAAGGAGAAGGAGAAGCGGAGCAATGGGCCCAGCGGGCCTCCTTCAATATACTGGGGGAAGTTATAAGGGAACGGATGGATTTAAGTCGAGAAATGAAGAATAGGTCAGAAACTTTATGAACATTTTATAACTTCGCTTGACTATTTTTCGGGGTTGACTAATGATACTACTGGTACCTTCTCTACATAATCCCCGATAGAGGGGTTAACAGGTGACCCTAGATCCGATCCGAAATACACGGCTCCGCTAAGAAAGAAAAGGAAGATTGGCACGGGCGAATATCAGAAGCCATTGGCACGGGTGAATGTCGGAAGTCATTGGTACGGGCGAATATCAGAAGCCATTGACACGGGCGAATGTCAGAAGCCCATGTACGGCGAATGTGTCGGTCATTAGCACGGCGAATATCGAAGCCGATGACACGGGCGAATGTCAGAAGTCATTGGTACTGGAGAGTTAGCGAAAGCAATCGACATAGCAAAGGAGAGACGGAAGGCGCTTTGCCAAGAGGTCGGTCTAATCTGATCAATACAAAGGGAATTTGACATGGGGAAAAGAGGAATTGGTTCGGGTTGATGAAAAACCCTAGGGCTAGGTCACCCGTGGACTATAGACCTAAACTAGCTTCCCTCGATACGGAAGGCTGAGGGAGGTAGTCTAGCCTAATTTTCCGAAAAATAGAGGAAAAGGTGTTAGGCAACGGCCTGGGAGGCCCCACACAATATTCCAAGGAGTCTTCACTCCTTATATTTGTAACAAAATTATTCTCCAGGAAGAGGTGGGGGCCACGTGTACGATGGAGATAATCCACGACGTTACGATGAAGGAGGAGGGAGGATAAAAGGAAGGAGGCAAAGAGAAAAAAGGGGATCCGCAATCATTCCGACGCAGCAAGAGAGAAGAAGAGGGAAGAGGAGAAGGAAAAAAGGGAACAACCATCTCGCGGGAGAAGAAGGACGAAGATCGGCCATTGCTACATCTCTTATATTTTCCTCGTCTTGTAATATCATTGTAAGAGGTCTTTCTCCTCCACCTGCGGAAACTTACTTTCTGTAAAGGAGGACCTTAATAGTGAAAGTGCTTAGTCACCGTATCTGGTGAGAAAACTCACCTCCGTGGAGTAGGAATCCTCATTCCGAACCACGTTACATCTTGTGTCTGAATCTCGATTGCTGGCGTCAGTTTTTTGCGTTTCATCTACTTCATCCTCTTATTCTCTACTGATTACGGTCGGAGAGAATCCTCTGAGACTTCCCTAAATACTTCACTGCATTGAAAACGAAACGACTAAATTTTTTCTCATACCCACATCACCATCCATCTGCCTTTCTGTATGATGCACGGTTCTTTCTTTAGCTGGCGAGGGAACGAATGTCCGAGGCAAGACGCCGAAGGTGGCGAAGCAGGACGAGAAGGAGAAGCCCTCGTGGAAGGGCCTTCAAGCGCATGCATATGCATGCGCTGCAACTGTACTACAGCCGCCGCTTTGTCACCGCCGGCAATTTTTACTCTCTTTCTTCTTTCATGGAGTTTGGCCATGCCATCATCGTGCTCTTTTATATTTTTTTTTACCGATTTTTCATCTTCTTCTCGTTTCTCTGCCGTTGTCAGTGTTAGGACTTTAGCATTGTCAAAGGAGTGAATAACGTTCATAGTTCATCACGATTGTATGCTCATGCTCATCTATAACAAATTAACGCGCGCAACAACAAAATAATAGAACATTTTAATTAAGTACAATATATATATCAGGATTTTATATGATTTGAAATCCTATATTTCTGCTCCATAGTTTAACTCATATATAGTGATAAATTCACTACTTTTTCCTTGTCAAATACAATCTATGCCTTTATAAGAAATATAATCAAATATATACTAAATATACAATAGAAATGAATAAATTTGAATCAAATTATATAAACAAATTTACACAGTGCAATCTTATTTGTATAAGTTTGGACGATGCGTTGAAAAGTCTATTGAATGTTTATAATGCATCAACAATTCTTCCTCGACTCAAAGTTTCCAAGAATCACTATTAAAAATGGACTCTTTAATAATGAAAAATTAATCTGTCATTGATGAATTTTAACGACGGTACTAAATATTATAGAAAATTATCCTCGTCGAAAAAAGATTAACGACAGAGATAAAAATACCGTCGTTAATATTACTTAACGATGGTATTCATTGTCATCGTTATTGATAGTAATGACCAATTTATATACCATCATTAATGGTAATAACGAAGGTTATATATTTAATAATAACAATGACGGTATCGCACCATCATTAATAACAACAACGTCGATTATATGTATCGTCATTAATAATAACAACGACGGATATATGTGTACCGTAGTTAGTAATTTAATATCGTTTAATTGTTTAACGATGGTTTAACATACCATCGTTATTTTCAACCATGACGATTGTTATATAAGTGTTATTTCGTCATTATTACCTATACATAATTCATAGTATATATTAATGAATAGTAATAAAAATTAAAACATCATATATATTAAAAAAATCATTCAATAGTTCATAATGAGTGTATACAAAATTAACATCAATTTACATCAAAAGAAAATATTTCTTCAAAGTCTAAACTTCATATGTAAAAGGTTGACATTATCAAAAGCTCCAAAAAAAAAAAAAACTATTTTGTTGCAAATCTACAATATCTATAATAAATAGACTTATTATAGACAAAAAAAAAAAAAGAGCATAAAGAATTTAAAAACCTTGATATACAAAATATTAAACATTCAATTTAATTTCAACCCATAAAAGATATAATAATAACAACAAAAAATGAATAGTAAATATATTATCAACATTTCAATAACTTTTCAATATTACAACAATAGTTGTCTAATATTATAGTAATATATTAAATAACATTATAATAAAACAAGAAAAGAGTTTTAGATAATATCAATCAATCACAAAGATAAGTCTTTATTTTATTATTCCCCACTAATAGTGTAAGATATCAAAATAAAATAAAATAAAATAAAATACCCCTTGTTAATTAAGAAATTATTTTAGAATTTTTAGAAATTTTCCTAAAATTAAATGAAATTTCTATTGTATTTTATAGGGAAAGATTTAACGGATTTTTATAAGGTCTGTTTGAGTTACGAGGAGTTAATATGATTTAATTGACATAAGTTTAAATATAAAATTCTAAGTTTACTTTCTATTTCTTCCGTGTTCGCTCGTTTCCCCCCAATCAACACCTTCTTCTTCTTCCCAACCGCAACCTCTTTTTCTCTCGCTTTCTTTCCACTCGACGCCACTGATCTCCAATGTGGGCAGGCAGCGCCGGTCGATCGCTGCCAGTTGCCCATGCCGACGGTCTCCTACCCTCACTCGAGCTCTATTTCTCCAATCTCCACCTTCAGCCATCGTCGACATCTCACGAGGAGATTTCGAGTCTGAGAGGGAGAATCAGTGAGCTTTTATTCTCTACAATAATCCCGATCTCTTCTCCACTCGTGATTCTCTTCTTCCCTGTGCCCCATCGCCGCTGCCTCTCCCTCCTGATCTCGGCGACAACGAGCTCCTATAGTTGTCGAGTTTGCCTCGGCGCAAGGGACGACCTTTGCAACCACCAAGTCAGCTCGTCGTCGACCTTCCTCTGCGGCAACCATCTCCATTCACACTGTCGACTGATTCTTGCCCAGATCTTCGACACGAGCGACAACATCGATCGCGAGCAGTGTCACCGTCACTTGTCTTGGTCGTGGACACCCAACTTTATCATTTTTCCTTTTGATCTCGATGGAAGCAAAGCACTGCCACCACACTTCGCTTGTTTAATTCCTTCCATTCGCGTACCTCAATCGAGCATCGCGAGCTTGGTTCACTTCCCTCTACCCAGCTTGCCTTGGCTATGGGTGACAAATAGTTGCTGGTAAGTTCATCCAATTATCTATTGCTTGGATTATAGTTATGGAATAAGATAGAGCTGGAATAAATTGGTAATATCTGTGATATATTTCAATAATTAGGTTATGAGAGTGATCAAGTAAGGATTGTTATTAAATTAATCTGATCACTACAGATTTGATACCACAACTTTGGATCAAGAAGTTGTGATTGATAGCAACGATTGAAGCAAGCCTTGAATTGTTTGTTATACATTAGATATGTGATTAGAGTAACTAATTCTTGAAGAAGAATGCACAACTGTGTTGCTAGAATAATTAGATCAGTGTGAAAATCATGACTAGATTTTGATTAATGTCATGGGATTTACTTGCAGTTAATAGGTGGGTATATCAGAATCCATTAAGTGGATTAATAAGTTGGAAGCTCAAGTTTAAGGAAGGTGGTCTGAAACCGTTTCGGAACCGGTATGAAACCGTTTTGGAATCGGAACCAATTCGGAACCGGTTTAAGACAGTTCGGATCGGTTCCAACGTCGACAAATCCGGAACCGATCAGAATCGAATCGGAATCGGAACCGCATAACTGATAAGCATGCCTATCCTTCGCTAACAAAAGTCTCCCCTCCTATTTGTTTTTCATTAGTTGTCTTGAAAAGATAGCAATACAAACAAAATGCGACATCTTTTTCTATACTATATTCCAATCAATCATCAAATTCCTTAAACCACGAAGGATTAAACCATCTAAATTGACTTACTCCAAATTTTCTTTTTGGAAATTCATAGCTAGCTAGAAGGTTGACATGCAAGGACCTTTTTGTAAATATACTCTTCATATTTGATAATGTTAACATTATAAGTATAAATTGGGATCCTTAGCCCAGGATTTATCAATAGTTGTGAAAAATTAAATTCTTCAACTCTAACATTTTCAATATTTTATTCTTCTAGTTATGAATTCTTTCTTTTAAAAAAGTTATGCATTGTAGATATAGTGATTCCTAATATAAATAAATAAAAAATAAATTAATAATGCAAACTTAAATACTAAAATTTTTAAAACAAAGACAAAAAACAAATAAATCTAAAACAATGAGAATTACTTCACCTAGAACCGACGAACTCAAAGAGTTTGGCCCGGTGGAGGAGAAAACGATGAGGATTACTTCACCTAGAACTGCCGAACTCTAAAAGGGCAGTGATTTATTTTTTGAGACAACGGCGGTGGAAAAAAAACATATAAAGTAATCAATGGTTAGGGTTTGCCACCATAATAATAATAATAATAATAATAATAATAATAATAATAATAAATAATAATAATAATAATAATATTGATAAAAAAAATATAAGCACTGCAGAGCCCATTTGAAAGACTCTCTCACATTCCTCTATCAAATATTAAGGAAATAGAGGTATTATCTAGAGAAGGACCAACAAAGAGAGCATATTTAAAAATCATATTGATCATACGATACAAAGATTGAAATTTATTAATTTAGCGATCACTATCAATCCGCCTTCAGATCATCTTAAGAAGATAAAAAAAAATTAACTGGAAGGACTATTACACCCTTAATGGAAATAGGAAAAATATATATTAATTTAATGGACGGGCAGCTACTAATGGTTTATATTTGATCTTCTCATGGCCATATTTTATTTATTTTGCAGTGAATGCGACCCATTTTTGTGAGATAGAATTATTGCACGAGCCCATACTTAACCGAACATCACTTGGAAGAATTTATTTTGTTATTCAATTTGAAAAAAAAAATTATAAAAAAGATTGAAATGTGAATATTTAAAAATCAAATTGATCATGTACCGTAACTCGAAAGACTATTAGACCCTTAATGGAAATAGGAAAAATATATATTAATTTAATGGACGTGCAGCTACTAATGGTTTATATTTGATCTCCTCATGGCCATATTTATTTTGCAGTGCATGCGACCCATTTCTGCGGTTAACTAGGAGCCTGAGAAAATTATCTTAGCGACCAATAAACTCCGACAAGTTCAAATATATATGCAATTCGAAGAGCGAGTTAATTACCAGTAATTTGATGCGCTGACTTTCTGACCAGAGACAGTGGAAGGATGCGGACAGAATTCAAAGAGCAAAGTTAATTCTCTGCCTCTCATTCAATTTCACTTTCCCTAACTCACTCGAATTCTTCGATACGCCAACTTAAATTATCAAGAGTTCTGTGCTGTGCACAACATGATTAATGTACGAACTAGATGTGGTCGATTCTTTGCAATCGAGGTATTAAAAAGCCAAACGATCGACTCCTTGATTTGTTCTGTGCTTCATCATCGCAACTAAGTAGCTCGTCGAGAATATCAGCCGCTAATTATGTCTCTGCTTTCCTCCACGGCTACTGCTCCACCATCGGTTTGCACCATCGACAACAATGCTCGTCGGCCGGCCACCCCGCTCCGACGACGTTCCGGCCGTCAGTGCCCCATCCTGTGCGCCACCGAGAAAGCTCCCGTGGGAAAATCCGTCCAGTTCCCGACAAACTTGCGGGCTGATGATTACAGACTGTCATTCACACGCGGCTCTGAGGTCACCAACACATGCACTTTTCTAGCTCCTGAAAATCAGTTGCTTTAATTTCTCTATAGTTAATTCGTCGGATGTACATCAGCGACGGTTGTAGTTGTTTCACAGGTGGAAGAAGAGCACAAGGTTAGAAGATTAGATATGCTGAAGGAGAAAACTAGGAATTTGATATACGAGAAGAAGGAAGTAGAGGAACAGCTTCGACTTATCGACGACCTACAACAGCTCGGAGTGGCTTACCACTTCAGAGATGAGATTAAGAATGCTTTAGGTGGGTTTCATGCATCTTTCAATGACACAATGAACCTGCAGTTGAAGGATAATCTGCATGCCTCTGCTCTGCTCTTTAGGCTTCTCAGAGAAAATGGGTTCTCTGTTACCGATGGTAATTAATTAACAAGCTTTCTTTTCTGGGTCAGTCGATCAGTTTTTATAGCGCCCCAGTTTAATAAACTGTAATTATCAGAAGTAGATTTATTTCGAAGATTCAAAATAAGCGAGAATGGAGCTTCGGCTCGAGATATAGAAGGAATGCTGAGCTTATACGAGACATCTTATTACGCCAAGGAAGGTGAGGCGACACTGGATGAAGCCATGGACTTCACCAGCAAACACCTCACAAATCTCTTAGACAAGGGATCCATTAATGATCCTTGTCTAAGGGAACGAGTGGCCCATTCCTTGGAGCTTCCACTGAATTGGAGGTTCGAAAGATTACACACCAGGTGGTTCATCGAACACTTCTCTCGCAATACAAATGAACACTCGAAACCTCTACTGCTCGATTTGGCCAAACTCGACTTCGACGCAGTGCAGAACATGCACAAGGATGAGCTCGATCAACTCTCAAGGTAACCATTAACCAACATATTTAATTCATAGATTCAGCAGGCCATAAGTAAGAATACGAATCTAACGCCCCTGGACGCCGTATGCAACTTTAACTGGATATATATACTTAGATGGTGGACGGATCTTGGCCTCGCTCAACATCTGTCATTTTTCAGAGACAGATTGACCGCCAACTTTCTGTGGACTGTCGGTTGTGCCTTCGAGCCACAGTTTTGGAGGTATAGAGAGGTAGAAACAAAGTCTAATTGCTTCATCGCCATGCTCGATGACGTTTATGATGTCTACGGCACCTTGGAGGAACTCCAACTTATCACAGATGCTATCGACAGGTGCAGGATAATTAATTACTCTAATTTAATTTACTGATCAATTGCACCTCCAGAGAGATCGATGCTTAATTATCTGTTTCTTTGCCCTTTTATATATACGCACCACAGGTGGGATGTTAACGCGATCGACAAATTACCAGATTACTTGAAGTTGTGTTTTCTGGCAATTTTCAACACAGCAAATGACACAGCCTACGCGATAACAAAGGAGAAGTGCCTGGACATACTGCCTTACCTAAAGAGAGCTGTACCTATCATATGCGACAACGCAATTAATCAATACTATTATTTCCATCATAAACTTGTCGGTCATCTGGTGTGCTCGCGTGCAGTGGAGAGATCTATCCAATGCCTTCTTAGTGGAGGCTAAATGGGCCCACCGGAGTTACACGCCCACGCTTCGAGAGTACTTGGACAACGCATGGATATCGGCGTCGGCCCATGTGTTCCTCACAAATGCTTATTGCACGAGCCCATACTTAACCGAACAGCAGCTGGAAAAATTCGACACTTATCCAAAGTTACTGCAACTCTCTGCTATGAATTTTCGACTCTATAATGATTCGGTATAATTTATATACATATATATATGATTCGGATTAATTTCATGATTATATATATGTGTTTTATTTTGGGCGTGCAGGTCGAATTGAAAAGAAGTGACGGTGAATTGGAAAGAATTTTGATGCAGGAGAAAGGTGTTTCAGAGGCTGAGGCTCGTGGGATAGTGAAGAAAATGATCATGGACAATTGGAAAGGCATGAACGGAGATCGAGTTAATTACGCTTGTCGCTTTGAGGAAAACTTCAAGATCTGTGCGATCAACCTCGCTCGAACGGCCCAGTTCTTTTACAGAAATACAGATCGATACAGCGAGGCTGATGGAGAAACTAAGAATGCAGTGGCCTCCCTCTTGGTGGAACCCATCGAGCTCTAGACTTTTGGAGTCAGACAGAATAAATAATGGCAACGCGTCTATGCAAAATCATTTATATTTTCAATCCATGGCACAATAAAAGATTAATTAAAATTGTATAATATACATAAGAAAATAAGTTGGATACGCGTGTGAGCTTAATTGCAATATGACTGTTTTTTTTTTCTTTCTAAAATAATAAAAAAAAAAAGGCAAAAAAGGCAAATTTATTGGCGTCGGGTTGATTTATAGAAACATTCTGGACAATTTTTATGGAGGCGTACCAATTTAGGCATTAAATAAATTTGTGGCATAATCCATAATTAAGTTGATGAATCGATGCATTTAGATAATTTGTGTCTTTATCAAAAGTCAATTAAGTAGTCTCGATCCTAGAAAGACCTGATGGCCCCCACTTTCCCGTGGTCTTCCGTTCCCACTTTTCTTTCCCCGCTCTCGCCCAGTCCGTCTGTTTACTTTCCCCGTATTTTATTTATATCTGCGAAGAAAAGGAGAGAAAAAGCAAGAGAGGAGGATTCGCTCGCCTTTCCGCTCTCCTTCCTCCCTCCAACCCGATCTCTTCCTCGTTCCGGGCCTCGTGCGGTAGATGCAGCATTGCGATCCGTATGGGAAACATTCCGACCGCCATCGCCTCGGCTGCCACCGCCGCCGTCACAGGTACCTCTGGCCCAGCCAGCGCTCTCACTCGTTCTGGTAGTACTAGCAGGAGCGGCAGGCGTCGGACGAGGAGGAATGACGAAGAGCGAAGAGAGGCCAGTCGGAGAGGCGCATCGCTTCCGGAGGATCGGCTGCATGTCATCCCGGGTCGGATCTTCTCGAACGAGGGCAAGAGCTGCACTGCTTCCATCTACACGCAGCAGGGCCGCAAGGGCATAAACCAGGACGCCATGCTTCTGTGGGAAGTAAGAACCGAAAAGGCTGGATTTTTTTTCTTTCCTTTTTTATTCTTGTTTGCGTAGTCGATGCTTAGTTTGATGCCCGGTTTCCTTGTTTGTGTGTTTGTGTTCTATGTAGGACTTCGGTGGCGAAGGCGGCGTGCTCTGCGGTGTGTTCGACGGCCATGGACCTTACGGGCACCTCGTGGCTCGCAAGGTGAGGGACGCTCTCCCCCTCAAGCTCCTCCCCTTTCTCTCTTATCCCGGCGGTGGACGCCGCCGCCGCCACCACCACGGTGTGAACCTATCGTGTTGCGCCCTGGCGAGGAGAGACGATCCGCCGGTGCAAGATTCTTCCTTCTGCGTGGAGGAGCCGTCGCTCTCGGTTTGGAAGGAGGCCTTTGTGCAATCGTACAACGCCATGGACAGGGAGCTCCGTTCTCGCTCCGCCCTCGACTGTTTTTGTAGCGGCAGCACAGCCGTGATCTTGTTCAAGCTGGTTTGGTTCTTCCACTGTTTATTAGCGCATGATGAAGATTTCTTCTTGTTTTTTATGGCCTCGTCTTAGGGAATTTTGTTTCTGCGCACACGTACAGAATTCGAATCTTTTCATTGCAAATATTGGGGATTCCCGTGCTGTCTTGGGTTGCAAAGGTGACATCGCTGGTTCGATGGTTGCAGTGCAGTTAACGGTTGATCTGAAACCCGACCTTCCGAGTATGCGCTAACTTGATCCTTTAGCCCTTCGTTGAATGATCAATTATATAAACTCACTGTATTTCTTGCAGGGGAAGCTGAGCGAATCAAGAAATGTAAAGGGAGAGTATTCGCCCTGCAGGATGAACCGGAAGTGCCGAGGGTGTGGCTGCCTTTCGATGATGCTCCTGGTCTAGCGATGGCCAGGGCTTTTGGCGACTTCTGTTTGAAGGATTATGGAGTGATCTCAGTCCCGGAGTTCTTCCATTGGTCACTCACAGAGAAGGATCAATTTGTTGTTCTTGCTTCTGACGGCGTAAGTGATCTACTTCTTCCTCTCACTAGAGCTCCTTGATCTTTTGAATTCACAATTTCCTAACTGAGCATATTCAATGAGCCAACTTCCTGGCATGATCGACGAAACTGGAATAATTTATCCTTTCACAACATTTTTCCTAGAAGCTTTGAACAATTGGTCCTTATTTTCGCATATTGGTTTCTAGGAGCTTCAATCATTTATACTTCCAGCCACTGGCGGACAGACTCTCTAATGTTTTACAGATTGTTAAGGCCAATGAAGTCTAGCTTAAGATTTCATTATATATATATTTTTAACGGAGCTTCGAGGTAATTAATGGTCATAATACTAATGGAGAAGGCTCATAGTTTATATCACGGCAGAACAATCATGATGAAGTTCTGAATGATTGTTGATAAATGGCAATATTCTAATTTTTTTACTTTGCAACTGGGAAATGTGAGCGATCAGTATCCTCTGCTTCTGCACTCTCTTTGACATCATCGAATAATGAAAGTGAAAATTGTCGTACTGTAGCTCCTCATATGTTATGGAACTTAGCTCTCTCATTATCTCGAGTATCATTTTAGTAGGTTAATCATCAATTTCAAATGTCAATTTTAGTCGAATGGTGCAGCATCTACCTTTCATCTCCTATTCATTACTTGGCTGCTAAGGACAAATCGCAAAACAGGGTCTTTTATCTGGAAACTATGAAAAACTGGTGTCGGCACTAAGCAGGAGCCTGGAGCTCCTGAGTCCTGACCACATTATTTGCACACGGTGAGTGTCGTTATCTAATCTTGTATGGTAGTTTGGGTGACTATGGCTGATATAAATCTGTTGGCGTTATACATGTTACTGTTTAATTGAGACACCCTACCAAGGATTATCCCCATTACAAAAGCAATGGCACAAAAGAGGACACTGGTGAAGAGGTTGAACATCTCATTCGTGAGTTCAGCTGTCAGCGGTGACAGCTAAAGCAATGATATCTGCAGCATGTTTCAGTGTATCTTTTTTGCCCGTTTGCTTAACTTTTGGCCGACCTGCTCTTTATTGTGGAAGAGATACAACCCCTTTGTCCAACTTTACTTTATTGCACAGCATATGCATCCTTCACGTTATGGTTAAACTTTCACGCCTTGAGTTGAGTCTGTGTGCATGATAATTAATACACATCTGATCGTGCTGCAGGTCTGGGATGTACTCAGCAACGAAGATGTTGTTGAAATAGTCTCATCATCTCCGAATCGGTCATCAGCTGGAAAGGTCCTTGTTGAAGCTGCGGCTCGAGAATGGAAGCTCAAATATCCAACTTCAAAAATGGACGACTGTGCAGTCGTTTGCCTGTATTTGGACGGCAAGAAGGACATTCTTGTGCCTGAGTCTTTTGATAACAGCTCCCCATCGTTTGTTTATCCTGGCAACGATGATGATTCCAGAGTTGAAACCGATGAAGCACAAGGTCCTGAACCCACATTAGACCGGAACTTCACCGTCAGAAACACCAGGATAGCAGCTGCTCTGGAAGAACAAGGAACGGAATGTGTTACAGAGGATGAGAACTGGTCAGGCCTGGAAGGAGTGACTCGAGTTAACTCCATTGTCCAGCTTCCAAGATTCACAGATGATAAAAATGAACAGTGAAGCCTGCTCCTGAAGCATTTAGGAATTATAGTTTTTTTTTTTTTTTTTCAATTCATTCAAGTGACTTGTAAATACATCAACCAATCCACTTTCCAGGGGCTTACTTTCTGTGCGCTCCGCACGCGATGAAAAAAATACATAGTAACTGTGAGCTCAACGTCGTTAGAACTCGTTGGCGGAAGATCAGATTTCGGTCACGATCTGTTCTGAATCCGGCGAAAGGTCGGATCACGATTGAATTCTGATAGCCGTCAGTGAATCGGAGCTGTGCACAGGTACAATCGTAATTGAATCGGGCGATGAAGAAATTGTGGTTCATGAGTTGTGCAAGAAATGACATTCAAGATATCAAACTAGATGATATGATATGATGAGTGTGCATCAGACCAGATTTACCGTTTTCATCACAACAGCAAGAGATCAGCAGATTATCAAGTCAAAACGATGATATGCACGTATCTTCCCCCCCCTGTATTTTCTAAAAGGAAGCTGGCATCACGCCTCCGAAGATTTGGTTTGACTGGATTCTTAAACCACTGGGATGAGCAAGTTCGCTCAGAAAGTCAAAGTTCCTGCCTGCTCCAGAAAAAATGTGGCAACTGGCCTTTCGGCGTGCAAAAGTAATGAATTGGTCGACCTGCGTGGCAACTGTCGTTGACTCGTCGATAGTCGAACTTTCAGACGAGGCCTTTTCAAAGGTCAAGACGCGCTGCAACGGCGTTCGAGCACGACGCTCACCATCGCGCCATGGACAGTGAACGCGTGGCTCCCTTTGTGATATATATACACATACCAAGGATTCGCTAGGAAGATGAGCGTCATCTGCAGCTGCGGCAGCGGATATGGAGATAAGCCACTCCGGCGAGGGCGGCAGCCCACCACCCACCCCAGGCTGCTTCCAAGCGGCAAAACCACCGAGGGCAATAGGGCGAGTGGGTGCTCCACCGTCCAGGCCTCCTCGACGGCCGCAAACATCACCCCGCGCCCGGCGGCGGTTCTCCCATGCTTTTGCGTCCGACGGAAACCGGTCGGGCAACAGGGAGGTGCTCCGGCGGGCGCTCTACCCTCCTCGGACGCGCCCTAGAAGTCCTGTGCCAGGGCAGAGGAAGTGGTTCTTCCGTCCCACGCCGAGCCCGCTCTCGAAGATGTCGTCGGAGTAGACGTGATCGTTTCTTTGGGTCGATCGCAACCACTTTCTCTAATTATGTTCTATAATTCTTAGATGAATTAGATCTTCTCCTATTTCGACAAGAATCGGGACTGCTCTGTTCCCACTCCGATAGCAATTGTGAAAACTGTTATTTACGTAGTGGAATTGGTCGCCGAACCAAGAATTGCTTCGGTTTTTTAGTCGGACTGATTCAGAGAATTGCATTTGCGCTTCTAATTGAAGAAAACCATCTTCTCTATTATCGAATTTTGGGAGGTCAATTAGCATTTCCATTGGTATTTTTCTTTTGGGGGTTGCAATCTTGTAAAGAATTACGAGCTTTTCCTCATTAGAAAGGACACAAAGTTTTGCTCTCACTTCGTATTGCTCATACAGTTGGATTATCATTCCTAGTAACAAGCACAAAAATGTATTGCATCTCTTGCATTTGGCGATGAAGAAGAATTTTAAAAGGAAGGATCATAACTAAGATGATGTGTTCACATCCTTTCTCATCGTGCCTTGCAAGAAGTCAACGTTCGTATCAAGAGCTGGTGCATGATCTCTTCTCGCAAAGTTAGACACGTGTGCTCCTATTCTTTGTCCTTTGATATTTGTTTTCATTGCGAAAGCTTCAGGCATGCTGAAAAATAACGGACTCTACAGTTTAATCGACACTGTCAC
Organism: Wurfbainia villosa; assembly: GCA_025175895.1. Taxonomy (NCBI): domain Eukaryota; kingdom Viridiplantae; phylum Streptophyta; class Magnoliopsida; order Zingiberales; family Zingiberaceae; genus Wurfbainia; species Wurfbainia villosa. The sequence continues at coordinate 1,282,625 of JAKLTH010000280.1, forward strand.
TGGTTAATGATTGAGGATCCTTATTGTATTTAGATTAAAAATATCTGACATATTTTAATCAAAATACCCTTAATCCTTACATGCGTAACAAGTGATTTGAAAAAATAAAAATGAAATTTATATGAGGTTGAAGAATGAAGATGTGGTTAGGGTGAAAAGTACTTTTTTTTTCCTATTTAGTAAACAAGGAGGGCGAAATATAATATTTAAATATGAGGAACAAACTAAAAATAATTAAAATATAGCGGGTATAATGAATTATTTCTGTTCCGATTACGGATCACGACGAACTCCAGCCTGGATCCGACAGCATTTTTCTAGAAAGAACCCCTGCTAAAACGGAAGCTTTCCACATATATCGGGCATTAATTACTGCCACGATGCAACGGTCGAGAGGAAAACGAGTAACAGGGTCCGATACAAACCGCCGCTATCTTTCCCTTCAGATGGATATGGAGAACTTGCCATGCCACTCGACCTGCCTGCTCCTTGGTCAACGCAATCATCCAGCATCAAAACAGGAGCAGACGCCGTTTCGCCATGGCCGAGGCGATGACTGATAAGAGTCAACCTCGCCTCCATTTTTGGGGAGACGATCCGGCTGACGAGGCCGACTACTACGCCGCCCACGGCGTACACGGCACCAGTTCCTTTTTCACCTCCCCTCGCGGTCTTAAACTATTCACGCGCTCATGGCAGCCGGAGCCGGCGGCGGGAAGCCCTCGGGCAGTGATGTGTATGATCCATGGCTACGGCAACGACATTAGCTGGACCTTCCAATCCACCCCCATCTTCCTCGCCCAGCACGGTTTCGCCTGCTTTGCCCTAGATCTTCCCGGCCACGGACGCTCCGAAGGCCTCCGCGCCTTTGTCCCCGACGTCGACGCCGCCGCACGCGACTGTCTCTCGTTCTTCCGCTCCATCCGCCGCTCCCCGGGGCTGCAGGGTCTCCCCTGCTTCCTCTACGGCGAGTCCATGGGCGGCGCCATCTGCCTCCTGATCCACCTCATCGAGAAGGAAGAGGAGGATGAAGAGTGGGCCGGCGCCGTTCTGGTAGCCCCCATGTGCAAAATCTCCGACAGATTGCGGCCGAGGTGGCCTGTGCCAGAGATCTTAATCTTCATGGCGAGGTTCGCCCCCACGCTGCCGATCGTGCCGACGGCAGACCTAGTGGAAAAATCTGTTAAAGTGGAGCAAAAGAGGGTCGTGGCGGCGAGCAACCCGCGTAGGTACGGGGGGCGGCCGAGGCTGGGCACCGTGGCGGAGCTGATTAGGGTCACCGACCGCCTCAACGCGCGCCTTTCGGAGGTCACCGTCCCCTTCCTCGTGCTGCACGGGAGCGCTGACGTGGTCACCGACCCCGATGTGAGCCGGGCTCTCTACGACGCGGCCCGGAGCGAGGACAAGACCATCAAGATTTACGACGGCATGCTGCACTCATTGCTCTTCGGTGAGCCCGACGAGAATGTTGCTGTGGTTCGAAAGGACATCCTCAACTGGTTGAATCAGAGGGCCGCCGCCGTCGTCAGCGTCGGCGGCGGAACCGCTGCTTGAGCCGGGTAAGTACTGTAACCATTAGAAAAGAGGAGCTCTTGTGCCCAACACAAATATCTTCATTACTGCTATCAATTTTCATTTCTTTCGTCACATGAACTGCTCGTGAAGCAATAAAACTAAATCTTTTTTTGCCCAATGGGATTTAGCCTATCCAGCGAATATTGGTTTATTTACACTCATCATGGAAACAAAAGAATTTCGACAGATTCATTGAAGGCAAAGAAATTTTATCACTCAGTTTACAAACAGTCAAACACTCAAAAGCAAGAACGCAAATTAAGTACTGATAATTATCACAACTGTTGCAATGCTGAAAAATAACTGAAGAATTGGACCAACAAATAACTCAGTTTGGAAACTTCTGCACAATCCAGAGTAGCAACTTCTTTCGATGATTTGAAGTGTCACAAAATGTAAAACAATTAAGGCTTCGATAAGCACCTCCAAGCTTCATGTTTGATGTTGCTGCCCGAGAAAGGGATGGTTAGGCTTCATAGTTGGTTGACAAGAACGGGCTATGTTTTCTTACGATTAAGGCGTGAAGAAATGGAAGAGCACCACTAGGAGGAGGAGCAGATCAACTTGCTTCTGGCAAAATCAGGCGGTCTTGACCTTGAACCAACTTAGCTGATTTGATAATATCTCCTGTTTTTATTTGGGGCAATATTTCTTTGCCCCTGATGGTATATCTGCAAAATGAAAATGGAGCATAATTTCAGGAAGTTTCAATTATGAAAGACCCAAGTAAATCTGATTCTGATGGACACACACTGCATCATGTAAAAGAATTCCTAAATCTTTACTAGTTGAAGAATTAAGAATTACCCAAAAACTGAAAATTGGCCTTCATCGAAAGACAAACCTCCTAAGCCGGACTGCAAAAGGAGGATTAGCATTTGGCAATTGAAGTTAGATGAACGAAATAGTTAATAATCACACAAACCAAAATGATATATTGAAGTACATCCATAATGCCAACTATATGAATGGAATAGTCAAACTAGATATAAAATAGTTATTACATGTTAAATTGGCCAGGAACATCAGCAAAGTACCATGAAGTATTGTAGTACCATGAATTATTATCCACATACCAAAATGATATATTGAAGTACATCCATAATGCCAACTATATGAATGGAATAGTCAAACAAGATATAGAATAGTTGTTGCATGTTAAATTGGCCAGGAGCATCAGCAAAGTACCATGAAGTATTGTAGTACCATGAATTATTGTCCACAAATTGACTATATTTATTATGTATTTATGATAAATATTGCAATGCTTATCATCTGAAAAACAAAGCTGCCATGACTCCATTTGAATCTTTCACATTTCCTGGTTCATTTTAAAAGTCAAGTGGCTAACGTTTTAAGTTTCCATTATTTTGTCTATAGATGAAATCCTGTAAGTTTTACTAAAACATGATAAAGAACAATATTGATTTGCTCACATTTCTCTTATCATAGAGATAGAAAAAGAACTGAGATGGTGAAGAATACTCCTCAGAGTCTATATTATGTGCCATGGCAACAGCTCCATATACAGAGAGAGGAAGCACAGGCAGCTCTCCGTCCTATCATTACCAAATTCAAAGAGATAATCTAAGTACGAAGTGAATAACCCATTAACCAATTACCACCAATGAAACAAGAAGGCATTTAGACCTGAACACTGAGAGTAGTCTTGTATAATGGCTCAAATTGTCCAGAAGGCATTACTTCGAGTGGAACAGCATAGCCATAGTTCACAAGTTCGTTATCCGATAAAATAGCTTGGCTAGCACATTTCAACTTGACTCCATCGTACGCTCCATCAGTCACCTGTATCCCAAACTTTTAATTCCATGCTTCAACTGGCCAAGATAAATTTAAGAACTAAAAGTACTTTAGTAGAAATTTAAGATAAAGCTTGTTACTGCAATTTCTGAACAAGCCTACTAGATGCCAGTAACTACCATGAAAGAATATATATTCAAAGACACCTTACCAATTTTGCAAAGTTTCCCGAAGTTAGTGGAGCAGAATACCCATCCAGGACAACCTGTGGATGTCAAGAACAAACAGCAAAGTAAAATTTGTGAATCAATAAGATTATCTTGTCATCAACAGTTTTTCAGTAGAAAACAGAAAAAAACCTGTATACTTTTTTCGTACACGGAAATGAAAGTTTTTAGGCTTAGTAGAATAAAGATAAATGTATGATAAATTTAATAATATTAGATGTAATAAAATAATTAATAAAATATGTGATGACGAGTTCTTTGTAACTTAGAGCTTTATGTATTTGAAATCATTTTTGTAAAAAGAGGAAGAAATTGAGAGAGATATCTTACGTCTAATATAAGTAGGATGGTTAAAATAGAAAAGAGTGACAGGTCTTCTTTGTGATTGTAAAATATTTATAAAACTCAAAAGAAAATTTTACAAAACAACGGTTAGATCTGCAATGTTATATGGAACTGAATATTTGGTAATGACTCAAACACATAAGCAAAAGATAAGAATCACAAAGATGAAAATGTTAAAGTGAATGTGCGAGCATACAAAGATGAATAGAATAAAAATAAGAATATTAGAGAGAAAGTTAGGATTGCATCTATTGAGAGAAATTTTCAGAGACATGTTTAAGATGGTATGGACGTGTATTTAGAAAAAACAACCCGGTGCACGAAACTCCCGCCACGCGGGGTACCGGAGAAGGAATCCATTGTACGCAGCCTTACCTTGCTTTTTTTGCAAGAGGCTGTTTCCAGGATTTGAACCTGTGACCTCTTGGTCACAAGACAACAACTTTACCGTTGTGCCAAGGCTCCCTTCTATGGACGTGTATTTAGACAATTAATAAATACTCCAATTAGGTGATATGAAACCATGATAAATATGTACATCAAACGAGGACAAAAAAGACAAAAGAAGACTAGTTAGCAATAATAAAATAAGATAAACTTTATTTAAATATATATGATGATATAGTAGGGGATATGATCCAATGATGTAAAAAGATTCATATAGTTGATCCTACCTAGTGAGATAAAATTTGATTGTTGTTGCAGTGGATATATAATCACTTACCGTAGAGGGTTTTTGCTTGAAAACAAATATAAAATCAAACTAAAGGGAAAAAAGATAATTAGATTTATAACCTAATTTAATTAAAAAAATTTCCAAGTCATTTACCTCTACGACCTCTACATTGAAATTTCCAAAAATTCTTGTTTTTATGATTGCCCAAGTTGAACTTTTCCTTTGTTAACAATGCTACTTAAACTTCGCTGCAATTTATTCAAGAGCATAAAGTTGCTCTTGACACATGGATTCTTCATCATGGGCACATGATAGGCGGTCTTCAATTTCACATTGGCAAGGAGTGGAGAGCATCAACTCAAATATCTTTTCACCCTATAACGTAGCTTTTGAAAACCATGAGGATCTCATTTCTAAAGCGGGCAATACTTCAACAGACCCATAAATCCCATGATTTGACCAAAATACACTGAATAACTGCATGAATGACTACTGCTGTGGGAACAAAACAAGCTTCAGTTCTCCTTCAGAGGCTACAATGAAAATGCAGTCCTATATTGTCAAGAAGTGCAAAGTCTGAAGGCCTCATATGCACAAAGAGCCCTTCATCCTTTGAAGCGTTTTTAACAAAGGCCTAACGGACCTACAACACATGTGGTCCAGTGCAAAGTGATCTCATTAGCACACTGTTGGATAGAAAGATAAGCATACTATATTTCTCATGCATCTTTCAAATAGCCTTAGACCCCCCCATATTCATGGTAGATAAAAGACTGTTGGGAAAATGTGGGCCTGTCTATATATGACTAAAGGAAGGTTTTAAAGTTCAAGTCACTTCATGTTATCTAACTGCAAATCTGACCTAAACATAAGCAATATAATTCAAATCTTATATGAAGTTCTTCAACTAAGTCTCAACATATTATTAATGTCCAAACAATCATTAAATAACACTACAACTTGGCACATAATTCTTGTTATCTACTCAAAAACAGTCTTATCATGACATACTTATCTCTTGACTGTGCAGGCATTCCAGTTTTAGCATGGCTGTGATTATAATGCTTATATTTGAAGTCGTATGTTTTGTAAATTGATTTCATCAATGCTATCATTGCACCAAATGAAGCGAACCTGAATAGTAGCCGTACTTTTTGGTTCACTAGCAGTGCTAGGGGAGAACATAGAGCCATCCACTTTCTCAATGGTTATTTCAACTGTTCCTCTACCTGTTAGCCTACCAATAGAATGAACATGATCAATGTAAATTCTCTATTCGTAGGAAGTAACAATATAAATCCTTAATTATATTTGAAAGAAGAGAGTTATCTTCTTTCCATGAGTCCATGACAAATGAACAATGATATAAAATTAGTATAACGAAAAGCATTCAGGTTGGCAAGCAAGCTTTACTAATAAACAACAAAAAATTATTTCAACTTTGTCCACAAATGACAAGTGATTCTGAGCCATCTGTAATACTGGAAAATCATTGGCTTAAGCACAAAATTATCATTTTTTGATGTCCAAAGACAAATAAAAATTTGTTTAGCTAGAAAACAATGTTCACTTATGATGCTTTAGTGCTTTCTAAATTTACTTATCACAATAAATTTGGGTGAATAAAATCTTCCTTGGGTTGTTCTGCCTGAAACTTAATTCACATAATATGGGTAAATAAAAATATGTTAATTTATCAAAATAGCAATAACTTAACTAGATTTCTAGGAGATATCACTCTTTTTTTCAGAATATGGAGAAACAATCAAAGCTCTGCCAGCGGTTATCTTATGTTTCAGCAAATACAATTCATACATCTCAAAATCTTTTTATCCGTCGTACTAATTCCAAACTCTTAAAAGGATATGTGTCAGAAGAATCTACCTAGATTATGATGCCATTTAGGTTTAACAGGACTATATTTCCAATCCATTTTTAAGTAGGTGAACTGTGAAATTATGATTATTGAAAATCATACAGAAGAGAATTGTTCAAAGGTACAACTTGGAAGGGCATCAAGGAGAGAGGGCTAGTTGAAAAAAAAAAGTAGAAGGGTAGAAGCCGGAACAGGAGAAGAGAGATAAAGCAGTAACTCTTCTCGTTGTAACTTCATGTCTTCTCTATTCAACACATTTACATAGCATAATACATCAAAGTCTGACATCCACTAATCTACAGCATACTTGACTCCGTAACTATGCCTGTTTCCTTATTGCACCCACAGATCACACCTAACATACTCTATGACTCTCTAACTATTGCAAACAGTTCTAGTAAATATCTACTTCAACCTCTACGAATCTCAATCAAGGTTGCAATGCAGTAATTAAATTTAATCTCAAGGGTAAAAGGAAAACATCTACCATGATAAATAGATTGCAAGCATCTTCTAGTATTAAAAATAAAAAACCCAAACCAATCCTAAATTCCTTGGATGCTGAAAGTGGTTTTTGGAACTAAGTAAAAAAAAAAAAAGAATAAAAGAAAGAGAGAGATCAAGTTAGGGAAGCATCATGGCAAAGGTTGTCTACTATCTGATGTTTCAATCAAACTAAACAAATATGGAGCATCAGCATATATTAGAACAAGACAATGCTAATTCTGAAACTACAGTTAGCAGATATAAAAGGCTGGAGTTGAAACAAGTTGAGTTGCAGAAATGACCTTGGATATTTTATGTATTGCTCAGGCAACAGAAAAGACAAGCCCGGAGCCTGTTTAAAGGACAAAAAAATTCTAAGATAAGTCAGAAGAAAAAATTGCTCTATTATATCTATACTGTAACACTAGATGATTTTACCTGTAGCAATTCCAACTGTGCTAGGGTGTCAAGAGATGAAGCAAGAGCCACAGACACCTTGTCTGGGTCATTTTCCTTAATGGACGCAATAAGGGTTTGCAGTCCCCCCTGAAAAGCATACAGAAAATTCTTTCTAAATACTTGAGTCAATCAAGCAATGTATAGAAATGCAAGAGAATGATAGCTCGAAAGCTTTAGGATTTATGTAACAGCAAGCTTCCTCTCCAATACGCATTGCAACACAGAACCAAGCAGGTGTTAATGGCAAGACTAGGCTGTCTTTAGGCTATAAATAATTTTGAGGAAAGATTATAATGAAGTAGATGACATCCTGAAAGGTGAACATCATGGTTTTTAAAATTCCCATAGCTTTGAGTGCCTAAAAGAAATGCACCTTTCCATCAATTAAAGAAGAATATAGTGCTGATCCCTTTTCCTTGAGTTCTCCTGGTATACTAGTTAAAATTAAATCTTTTTCCTCAGTTGCAATCTGACAAGAGAAAAGAACATTAGCATATTGGCAGTAAATCCTAAATTGAATTGAATGAAGCTACAAGACTCATATATATATCATTCTGAAAGGTGGAATAAGAAATAGATGGATTGGTTCTGAAGAACTACAGAGCCTAGTTGATGTCAATAGGTAAATATTTTTCTATTTGTAAAATATAGGCTCAAATATTTTAGTCTAAGCCATATTAGCAACTAATTACTATCTATAATCATAATGTTAGAGAATAAAGAAGATGATCATGATTTTATTTTCCTTAGTGAAATATATAGGCTGTGTTAATAAGTAATAACACCTGCAAGATAAAGGTGAAAATGGAAGCACATATATTTTATCCATTTCAATGGCAATAAATATAGGTTATCAAAGAACTAAGGAATTTATTCAAACAACAAAAAACAAATGGAAGGTTCATATAGGCTCAAGCCAACAAGATTATAAATATCTTATTCATAACAATAGATTTTAAGAGACACTAAATGCAAGAGAAAGGCTTCCTACAGCTCCAAAAGAGTTGATTTAGGACGGCAACTTCTACAAGAACAGGATGAAAAGGGCAATGGACCTTCAAAGCTTTCTTCACGTCACTTTCCATTGTACCATAGGGTTTTCTTTGTGGTATTCTTAACAAGTATGAGATGTCCTCCAAAGAGTCCTATATTGCAAAGAGAGGGCCATATAAGAATTAAGTCAGAAGAAGGTTATTTTATAACAACATACTTTACCTGTATAGTTTTCATGTTTCGATTTGCAGGAATTGCCTTTCTCAAAGCAAGTTCTCCAGTTCTTGGGACCTTAGTATCAGGTGAATAAAGCACCGCATTTGCATAATAAAGAAACTCCAGGTCCCCAGAGCTCATAGGTAGTGGTAATGTAATTTGCATAAACATAAGAATCACTGCAATCGCTCTAGAAATTTGTTTCCTTCCTATATTGAGCACTGATAAAATGGAAGACCATGATATCTGATGCAGATCTGAGAATTTCTTGGTATCCTATAAAAAAAGTATTTAGAAAAGCTTTACACAAGTGGGTCAGACTGAACAATAAAACACCAAAATTCTATTATGTTTTAGCACATTTGATTTCTGAGACAATGTAAGTATGATACCAACAATATAGTAGGGTTCTAATTTTTCCACCTTTGAAATAGGGATATGTGAGGAGATCTATCATGTTCATTTAACTAGGAGAGTATTACATGCCTGAGTACAACCAAAAGATAAAACGGATCTGAAAAAAAGAGTAGCCGTGTTCTCTAGTTTTTAAATTACCTATAGCAAATATTTTTCAGTGAGGTTTTGGAATAGATCATCCCTTGCACATCAGTGCAGACGGTCTTTTCCAGTTCTTTACTTTTGTTATCACATCATATAATTCCTCTCTGAGGACTAGATTAAAGTTAAACGACATACATTGTCAGGCTTTTCTTTTGCTTGTGCGTTGTGTTTGTTGCCGTCTTATTTCCAATAGTATGTTCTAAAGAATTTAACTCATCAAAGAGACTGGTGAAATTTGTGGCCTCACATTACATAAGTATGTATCTAGGCATCGGATTAGAACATTCTTCCTCATTGCGATAGGTCCTACAAACTACATAAGGCATTCCAGAAGTACAGATGCCAACACGAGAGGTCTCAGCCCGTCCTAATCCACACCAAATCTTCACAGAAATCAGATTACTTTTTCTCTCCTTCTATTACATTTCCTTTACTCGATTCATGCTTATGCAATGGACTATAAACTCGCTGAGAGATTCCAATTTATAGGAAGCAAATTTCACTTCTTGATGGGAGGTCAACCGAAAGCCACCACACAGCGACAAAATCCAAAAACCACTAGCAACAAATAGCATTGGAATTCCCGAACCACATGGAAGAGAACTTCGCACTCACCGAACACTTGCTGGACTTCTCGGTGCAGATGGCGCAGCTCCGAATGCGAGCTTTGTTTTTCCGGCTTCTCGGGAGCCCCTTCCGCCCATCTACAATCCGAGGAAGGAGAAGTGACGATCCCCTCCAGTGAGCTACTAAGAACGGCGGACGCCCAGCGGCCAACGGCACCAGCAGAGGCGCCATGATTAGAGAGAGAAGAAAGAAGATGATTCGTCTTCTCTCCTTTTCAGCCTTCTTCCCTGGTGGTTTATCCACTGCAACGCACCGTCGCGCCACATCTGAAATTAGGCCGTCGGTCGGCCCAATTGAGCTTCAGCGAATTAGTTGGGCCCAATGGAGCTTATAACTGAAGCGGCCTATCGAATCGAACGACAAACTTTTTCGATTAAATAGTAGATTAAAAAAAAAAAATCAAATTATTGGTTTTTCTTAGTTTTTATTTCGATGAATATTCCGTAAGGCGACGTGACTTTGTGACCAGAGCAGCTTGGAGTCCTCACACAGAGCAGCAGTCACGTTAACAACGACTAAACACTCGTAATCTCGTTGTTTGTTGTCCGATAAACGCGATTGAGGGAGTTTGTTTGATTTGGATTTCCTAGTTGTGGATAAATGGAGTGGAATTAGATTCGTTGAATTATTTCTTTTCCGTTAATTTTTAAAATGAGACGTAATGGTGTGGGATCGCAAAGAAAAGCAGCCTACCATGCCCATGTGTTCGCCGTCGCCTTCTACCGCTTCCTTGCTCTCTCTCTCTCTCTCTCTCTCCCTCTGGCTTTTGTCTCTGACGCTATACTTTTAGATGTCTATCGCCGAAATCTGTAGACTTGGGGGAAACTCAGTAGCTAAGATTCCTCGTTGAGGTGCGGAATCGCCCGATCTGTTGGCTTTCGTGTTTCGTTTTTCGCTTTTATGTCTTGCTTTTCTTGGTCATCGCGGAGCTGCATTCTGGAGTTGATGGTCGAGTTGAAATTTTTTTTCTGACTGTTCAAATTGTCCATTTTGTTTTACTTTTCGATATGGTGATTTATGAGAAAAAGATGGGGTTTTGTTTGGTTTGCGCAAGGATTGTGGTTCTTGCTGCGGGATTTTAGGTCTGGTGGCTTGTTAGGGCAGCGAGAAAAGTTCCGGTTTTCTAAGTTCCTTTTTCTTCGCCTTTTTTTTCTTTAGTTTTGGAAGTAAACTTTCGATCTCCAATTCTTCCCAAAGTTTTGAATATTCTTTAGCAGTTTGAATATATATTAGAAAATTTATTTATTTTTCCCCATAAATATGTTCTTCCTCTTTTTGTAACGAGTTGGATGATGATCAATCTCAAGAGAAAAAATTAGGTTGTAGTTTTAATTAATATAAGTGGGCAAAGGTGTATGTGCATATTATTAACAATGTAAGAACATTCCTCTAGATGGCCAATGGTGTGGCTTTGTTGTTTTAAATTTCACCTCCTTCAGTCACTCTATTTAAGTTTGGACCAGTAAATTAAGTAAATGTTTTTTATTATACTTATCTCAGCAGGACTTGAGGCTTGATGTTTCATGGTGTTACTTGTTCGAGTGAATGACATGAATTCAAGGGTCATCTTGTGGGTTGGTCTGATCGCAATTTTTGTTTTGTCACGTTGCTACTCATTCACCGACGAACGGGATGGTATGTTGAGTTTTGTTTTCCTTCTTGAAATTGTCCTTTTGTCTTTAGGTGGTTATAGGTTATGTTTGTCCTTGTTCTTCTTTGTTGTGTGCAATTGTGCTTGCTGCATCACATACATAGTTAAATTATATGGTATAGATCGTCTTTCTATACTTGTGGGAGGACACCTAGATTCTTTTGTACATAGATTGCAAATGCAATGCTTCATGCATGTAGAATTTCTTGATCTATGATTAATATTGCTACAAACTCTTTTTTTTCTTAGTTGTTGCTATAAATAGCTTCTATGTTGCACTGGGTTCGCCTCCTCTTCCTGGCTGGATTGCGAATGGGGGAGATCCCTGCGCAGAGAACTGGCAAGGTGTTCAATGTGTTAACTCAAATATAACTGCAATGTACGGTAATTTTGTCCTAACTTATCCAATTGAACAATCTTAAGTTCTTATCCAAATGGCCTTATTTTGATAGAGTTATCAATGCTGCAAATCTTGGAGGACAACTGGGTGATGAACTAGGCAATTTTTCTTCAATAATTACAATGTCAGTCATTATTGATGCAATTTCATTCTTTTGTTAGATTTAAAACTATACGGGCTTATTCTCCATATCATTCAGTTCATTTCTCAGAGCTCATGCAATCATCTGGAATCTATGTATTGAACTTGGCTTGTTACTTTTGATTGTAGAGATCTGAGTAACAACAACATTGGCGGAGGCATACCAGAAAATCTTCCTCTTACCCTGCGCACATTGTATGTTTTAACAGATAATCTGATCTAACATTGTTTGTTCTCCATATATCGCTCTTATTCTGCGATGACCTGTATGTTTTGTACCGAGACAGTTTTCTTTCAGCAAATCAATTCGCAGGCAGCATCCCAAGTTCTTTATCGAAGTTAACACTTCTGACAGACATGTAATTTGTTGTTTTGTTTTGCACAAATGATCAAGTGCATCCTTTGTTAGTTTCAATTTCATTGGGGGGCTTTGTGCTTTTCAGGTCAATTAATAACAATCAATTGAGTGGTGATCTTCCTGATGCCTTTAGCTCCCTCACTGGTCTAATAAACTTGTGGGTTGGGTTTTGAATTTCACTTATTTATTTTTGTTTTCTGCTTATCCTTTGTTATTGATAGTTAACACATCAATTTTCGATCAGGGATCTTTCTTTCAATAATTTCAGTGGCCCATTACCAGCTTCAATGGGAAACTTATCATCTTTGACTACCTTGTGAGTTTCATCCGAATGCATAAGATTATTTATCTTAACTTTTTTGAGTGTGATATAAATTTGATGATTACTTTTTTGTAGTCATGTGCAGAATAATCAGCTCTCTGGCTTATTAAATGTGTTGGAAGATCTTCCTCTCAGGGATTTGTAATGCCACCTAAACCTCTGATATATATTTTTTAAAATATTTTCTTTCTTCTAGTTTGTTAATTTATACTCCTAGGGTTATCCTAAGAATTAATTATATGAGTCTAGGTTTATTCCCATACTAGATCTTTATTTATTGGGGATCATCATCATAATCATCAAACCATGGTTCTACCAAATATTAGTCATTTGGTGTTATATTTGAGTATTATATTCTAATAGTTCTCCTTTTATTTGAAATCAAGTTTCTGACGAAGACCTTTGCATCCCAGCTCCTTATTCTCTCAAGTAGATATCAGAACTTTTATCAATTTCCTGTTTGCACTTGTTTGCTCTCAGATACCTTCTCCTCATTTCTCATATTATCTAGGATCATATGGTGATATGTCCCATCATACTGATTGTCTTTGGTTGTGTAAATTATATTACAGTTCTTGTTGAGAATGGTGTAAATGAAAAGAAAACTGGAACCATAGGGATTTGTTTACATTTTCAAGTTTAAAGGATGGAATTAAACTTTGTGGGCTTCTTGTATCTGTTGTTTTAACTTAGAAGGATCTTAAGATAAAAACTGTACTTGAATGTGTAACCATGTATATTATGGATCAGAAGTTAGGAAATTAGTATGAAAAATGACTTTAATCGATAAGATATTGTTAAGGTAGATGTGCAATCTTGTTAGAAAAGGTATGATAAAGGAAAATGATTAACATGCCAACAATTAATATATTTATATGTTAAATGTATCCTAAATGGCCATAAATCTGTTTGAGCTAAAACGATGGTGGAATTCCCACGGGCTCTCTGAAGTCCTTAACTGGAATTTCATCATTCTCCTCTAATGGAAGTCCTTGATGCTGGAGAGATGGTATCGTGGTACCTAACCAAAAGAGAAGTATTTGGCACATGAATCATACGTTTTGAGATCCATGTCTTCCTGTGTGGATGCATGAAAACTCTGTTTTGAAAATTCACTCCCATTTTTCACATGAAATGTTTGACAATTCACCGTGATGGAGGAAAAAAAGGAAGGGCACAATACCTGACTATTAATGCATAATATTATGATAAAGCACAAATTATTTGAAAGAACAGTGAGGGACTATGACTTTAATGACGTATGCATATCAATATAGAATTTAATGGGAAGACTAGAGGTGAGAGATAAACTGTGAGGAGAGAAGGTAGAGTAAAGAAGATAACAGAAAGAGGGGAGGAAGTAAATTGAGAAACTAGTGATGAATAGTCGAATATATATTGTTCTCCAAAACAATACTCAACCAATAAAAGAATCATCCTTTTTATAACGGTAAGGATACCTAGAAAAAGATATGGCGCAGGGGAGAGTGGGATGAGAATCCTTTCAAGGTGTGGACGCTCAATAGAGGATTGCAGAGAAATCGAAAGAGGGGAGGATTCACAAAACAAAGAAGAGTTGTCTCTAGGTTTAAACGAAAGAAATTTTATTAAACCAAAACAAGATGACTTCACAAGGGCCCTAATCCTTGTTTGAATAGCCTAGGAAGTGAGAAAAATTTGAAACAAAATAAAGAAAATTTTGAAATAAACAAAACGAAACCCTATTGAATTGTGATGCGTGGCAGGGAACATGATCAAGTCGTGTTCCAGGTTGGAACAACTTGTCAAGTCCCAAAATGGGACACAGTCGTGCCCTTAAGCACGGCTAGGCCGTGTTGTTCTTTGAGAACTCCATTTTCTCTTTGTTCCGATCCAAAATGAAGCACACCCATGCCAGGGGGCATGGTCAGGCTGTGTTGGTTGCTAGAGGGCTCGAATTCCTTTCACTAAAGTTCGGAATGAAGTATGCTTATACCAGAGGTTCATGGGGATGTCAAAATTCTTATTGGAGACCTCAATTGTTCTTCGTCATGACTCAGAAGAAGGTATCCTTACCGTTATAAAATAAGAATTGGTCGTACTGCTGGATGCTTCTGCATCAAAATGACTGCAATTTGTGATCCATAATTAGACCTAGAACATTCAAGGTTCTTGAAAACCTAATATATCCTGTAAAGTACTGATAGGGATGCATTTCATAGAGATGAATCCTGACCCTGCTCTACAGGTGATTGAGTATCCAAGACGTCATTGAGTTCAGTCAATGTATGAACTCCAAATCTGTCATGAAAAAGATCATTCATTGAGAATAAGCTTGATGGAATTCATCTCCAATGGTTAAGGGAGAACTTGGAAAGCCGGCCATAAGAAAATAGATAACCACGATCAATGATAATTGCATATCTGACATGTCCAGGGTTGTTCATACTTGTAGGGAAAGCTGGAATAATCACGTAATCAATAGCTAGATTGATCAAGCTGTACCTCCAGCATTTTCCCTTAAATATAGGTTGTTTGTGTGAGTATTTGTTGTCCATGTTTAAGCAGAGCTCCAGAAGGACATGAAACTCTTCCTTCAACAAGTTTCATTTTTTACCGTGCAGATGCTCTCTTCAGTTCCACTTAGCTGTTTATTAGTTATGGCATAGTATCTTCTTATTTTATTTTTTTACTTACTGATGTTCTTAATTTGGCATGACAGGAACATAGAGAATAATCTATTTTCGGGACCTGTCCCAGAGAAGCTGTTAAACATTCCAAATTTCAAGTAAGAATCTTGGTATTCTAAATTTCTTAATATGCCAAATGCACTATCATTATGCAATTAAATATCAATTTACCGGATTACAAAGGAAATTTTATTTTTGATTTCTGAATGAAATATAATGATTTGAATAATTTATATATTTAGCAACCGTGTACATGTATTTATACAGTGAACTGTCTAATACTTAGTATGGCTATTTCACAGAAAAGATGGAAATCCCTTTAACACCACTATTTCGCCATCAATGGCTCCGCCTCAATCTGCATCACCACCTCCTCGTTCCGGGGTCCCAGTTCCTGATACCAAAAATACAAACTCTTCCAATGAACCATCAAGTCAAGGAAACCCTAATAGTGGGAAAAATGGAAAAATGTCGACTTTGAAACTTGTTGCATATGTTGTTGTTTCTGTGATTGTAGCTATTGTCATTATCCTGCTGGTCGTCTTTTGTATATCAACATACCGAGAGAGGAAGTCAAACCATGATCAATTGGTGAAAAGCCAGACAGAAATCCCAGGAAGAAGGCTCAATGAGCCTAAAAGTGAAGAACATTCTGCAAAGACAAACAATGTAGTCACTGAATGTAAGATTTTTATGCATCCATTGTAGTAGAGATTCTGATTTTCATGAACTTAAATCATTGAAACTGTTTGATCTGGGATGCTCGTTTGCAGTTGCCAAGGCGAATCGCAATGATGAAGAGAAGGAACTTGGATCTAATGTGATGATGGCAGGTTATGTTCCATTCCTCTGTCGGCCTCATGACTTTTCTACTCTCTAGTTAATATTTTTGAGGCTGATTTCCTTGACTTTAGCAGTGTCTAAGAACCCTGAAAATGAGAATGAGCACAAAGTTGATATGAGAGACACAGATCCAATTATGCCCCCGCCCCCACCTCCGCCTTCGCCGCCGCCACCACCACCTCCTCCCCTGCCACCGCCTCTTGTGGGAAAACTTATCAAGCCAATTGCTCCCAGTAGACATGTTAGCACTTCGCGAACAAACACTCCCCCAACATCTGCTGCATCCTTTTCTGTTGCTGAACTTCAACAACGCACGAATTATTTTAATGAAGAAAATTTGGTCAGAGATAGTATGTTGGGCAAGGTATACCTTGCAGAGCTTTCTGACAGAAAGGTATGGAAGACTGTATATCAAAACTTTGACATGTTTTTGGCTGTAATGGTTTGTTGAGTTTACAAATCAACTGAATGTGAAAAATAAATGACTATGCATTTTACTGCTTGTTCAGATGACCTTCTGCACACTTATAAACTCTTGATATAAATGAAAAGGGAAAATTTTAAATAATATATCTAAATTTTCCGGAGTCTATTGCTTGAAATATAGAAGAGGCTAAAGTTTCTCAGTTCAACGAAGTAATTTCTACAATATTGTTTATTTTGAGTACCCGCAACGTTCAGAAAATTATATTGCGCATGTATGTGTTTCTTTGAAACTTTGAATTAACGATATCTTGGATCCATGCTACTGCATGATCCTTGATTAGCATGTTCACTAATATTTTAAAAACTTTATCATCAGACAATAGATCTAAGTTGGGAGACATTTTCAGTATCCTGATTAAATATATTATTCTTGCTTACAGCTACTAGAAGTCCTGAAGCTTGACAACGTGAACTCAAGAATACCAGTCGATGACTTTTTAGAACTGGTCCTAACTATCTCTGAGCTCAGGCATGCTAACATTGTTGAGCTAGTTGGGTACTGTGCAGAATTTGATCAGCGCCTGCTTGTCTACAAGCACTTCAGTAAGAAGACATTAGATTATGTGATTCATGTTGGAGATGATCTCAATGGTAAACTATCATGGGTTGACCGCCTTGAGGTAGCCCTAGGTGCAGCAAGGGCCTTAGAGTAAGTGCAAAATTTTGTTAATCCTTGTATATGCTGCACAAGAATCCTAAATTCCTGGACTGAGAATTGCACTCGTCGTGTTTCAGGTATCTTCATAACAAATGCCAACCACCTCTTGTGCACCAAAATTTTGAACCTGCCAATATTCTCATCAATGATAAGCTTGTTGTCCGTGTTACAGAATGTGGTTTGTCTTCGCTAATGTCATCCAACTCGGTGACTCAGGTAATTACGAATAGAACCCTTATAGGTTCTTTTGCCCCTTGTAGCTTAGAATATTGTTTCACTCTCATAGTTTGTAACATAGAAATAAAATATCTTTTAACCTTAATGCCGTTTCTTTTTCTATCCAATCAGTGATTTCTCTATCACATGCAACGTACACGTGACAATAAGATGATGGTATATTCGAAAAAAAATCAAATTTAAATGGTCAAATTGATTGGACAGTAAAAGGCTACTCTACTATTAACAATTTTGGCCAACTTTTCCCTAGAACATATTTGGAAATGCAGTGTTTACATTGTCAGCCTTGTGAAGAATGATGTATCTACTAAGCCATAGCTCATCTATAAGGTTAGATTTATATGTCAAGAAGGACTAACCCACATTTGCCAATTGAGCAATCATAGCACACGTGATGCTAGATTTATTTGTGGAGGTGGACCAACCTGAATTCACCAAATGAGCCGTCTCTATCGCTTAGTTTCCATATTTAGCTAAGGCAACTTGAGGCCCAGCATGAGCAGTTGCTACAGAAAACAAATTTGGTTCCTGCTGACCAAGGAAGCAACTATGAAAGGTTTTCCTGAAGAATCAACCTGGAAAGGATATAAGCATTACGTGTATTGAGAATCATCTCTGATTATAAATTCATTGATAATAATTTGTTATGAATTTGTAACATATGCACTTTATATCAGCCTTTTTCCTGTGAAATAAAGATATAACTCATTAGCATCAAATAGTATGTAAGTGTTGGTGTCCTATCTCCCAGTTGTCAGGTCGAATGCGTGCATTGTACAGCTATGAAGCCCCTGAGATCAATGATGGTGGACAATTTACTGATAGGAGCGATGTGTACAGTTTTGGAGTTGTCATGCTAGAGCTTCTCACTGGGCGCAAGCCATATGACAGGTTACAAATACATAGATTTCTTCCTGTTTATAACTTTTCGTCAATCCATTTCTGACAGCCTTTTGATGGTTGATAGTTTTTTTTTGACAATCTGTTTCCCTTGCAGCAATCGTCCTCGTGCCGAACAACATCTTGTGAGATGGGCTAGTTCTCAGCTGTATGACATTAATGCTTTAACAACGATGGTGGATCCTTCATTAGCTGGGAGGTATTCTGAGAAATCGCTGTCCTGCTTTGCTGACATTATCAGCCGCTGCATTCAGGTACTTTTGAACACCACATGTTGTTGCCCTACTTCATTCAGTTCTCACCCAAAGCAAACCACTCAACTTATAAAATATCATATGTTGTTCTGGAATACAAAAAGATATCTTGATACCAAAACATATAATTAGACTAGAGATAGACTAATTTCATGTTAATTCAAGCACTGGGGCAAGTTCTCTTGGCACGTGCAGAGTCGAAATATTGCTACAATCATTTTGACTTGTTTTTGAATCTTCCAAGAGAGAGAACAAGAAGAATACCATACGCAACAACTCTAATTATCTGTATACTCTGTCCTAACATGAGATTATGTTCTTCAGCAAGAGCCAGAGTTCCGACCAGCAGTCTCTGAGGTTGTTCAGGATCTCATTCGCATGATCAAGGATCTGAAGGGTGCAAGAAATTGAGTGGATCTAGTTTAAGAAGCAGAAAATCTATCATAAAGCAAGAGGTGGAGTTGATTGATTGCTACATTGACCGAACATAAATTATTGCAATTTTGCCAACATGGTTAGTGATGCCCACCTCTGGAAAGATTGGTCTCTTGAGGGTCTGATTGTAGACCCTCGTTTGGGACATTTGCCTGACCCAAGTACTATGTTAAGTAGAATAAGAATCTCTTCTCTTGTGATGTAAAGCATTTATTTTCGTTGATATTGAATGGAAGCTGTAGCAAACTGTCAACTAGCAACACAAATCTGCCCGCTTGAAACGCAATGTATACCATGCGGAAATATGTTTAGCAACGTTTTTCTCAAGTCGTTCATTTTCCAATGGTATTTGTTATTATATTCTTAAATAAATTTTTATTTTAATATAGCATTTAATATAGGAGGAAAAAAAATACTCCTTCCCGTGTTTAATGAATATTCTGCAGCGTCAGCACTTTGGATTTACCTAAAGTTCCTCTTGAATTTTACCATCGAAGATTAAAAAGGTGCAGGTGTTTGACGATTCACGGAAAGCTGTTTCAATGTTGCATCTAGAAGTGAAAAGTCAACCTTCAATTCTGCACCAACTCCAGGCTGCTTAATTTGCTTTTTGTCTCATGCATCACCATCAAATAAAGATTAGTCGAGATGGGTGGGTGTCAACGAGAGGAGGCAACAGGTTCGAATGCGAGGCAACGGGTCTATTGTGCTCCGGGTTCGTCGTTCACCATTAATGAGTGGAGCAGCCCACGCTGCTTCCATGATGCCTCGCCTCACTCTTAATTGCTTTACGACGGCTCCCAGTCCCAACTCCCAACCCCTCCCATCATCGGCCCAGCTCCGCCCTCTTTATAACGAGTTCATTTTTTGTGTCCTCGGCATTTCCTCAGACGGGAAGCGGACGAGGGATCGGAAGCAGCATAATTAATACATATCGATGGTGTTCCTGTGCTTTCTGGTGGACCAGCGGCGGAGGGTGCGGAGCAGCAAGCCGGCGGCGGGGATCTGCTCGCGGTGCGGGGCGTGCGCGCGGGTGGCGGACATGGAGACGGCCACGCGCTTCTGCTACGTGCCGGTGCACCGCAGGAGCTGGCGGGCGATCATCTGCACCTTCTGCGGCGCCCTCCTCAAATCCTACTACAACTAACTCGATCACTATATACAATTGCTTCATCGCTTTCAATTGAAGTATAATATTTACCTACGAACAGAATTTTTGATGTTTTCAGTAATTCCAGTATCCATATATCTATATGGATACTAAATCATTAACTCGAAAAAATATTAAATCTTGATCGATAAACTGTATTATATATGATGATTTTCTCGGTGTCCGTTCGCTCTACGCCGATCAACGCACATTGTTGCCGTCATCGCCGCATTGTTCGATCATCGTCGACCGTCGGATCAGGCACAATCGACACACAATTCACCGACGGTCCAGCGATGCTCGAATTCCGACCGATTAGCGCTCGGAATCCGATACAAATTAGTCGGAAACAATCAAAATACGCGGTCGGTCGAGTATATCGGACGGACAACAGAGATCAGGTCCATCCGGCACGATTTCGCCGCATTCGAGAATCACGTCGCGATCGGCAGTGGCCGTGCCACTGTCGACCGTGTGTTTCGGTCGTTTCTGATCAATTTGTGTCGAATTCCGGACACTAATCGATCGGAATTCGAGCCCCGTCGAACCGTCGATGAATTACGACGATCGCGCTCGATCGACGGCATAGTAAGAAAATTTCTATATATATATATATTCCTCGTATTTGATCCGTCTCTCAAGCTCCTAAGAGCAGCATTTTTTGCATGAAACGCCAGCTGTTATAACATTAACTAAAGCTTAATTTGTTAATTGGCTTAAACAATTGATATATATTTTTTCTTTAGATAAATTTGTATATTTCAAGAACAAAAACATTTGTTCGATTTAAACCAATATTTGATCCAGACTCTAGGAAAGACCAAAATATATGTGTTTGATTATTATGCATAATTTTAATTATGTAATTATTAAATAATTACATAATCAATATTATGAAAAATAAAATATAATTTATATTGTTTAGTTTAATTTTAAATAATACAATAAAAATTTATTTATTTGGAGTGTTTAATTTATAATTTAATTTAATATTTTATTGTATTATTTTTGGATGATATTAATTAGGTGTTCAACAAGAGACTTTTGACAATTTTAAATAATTGATTGTATTATTTTTTGCTAATTTCGAAATCAATAAAAAATTTATATTTACAAGATAATCAAATTTTGAATGATATATTTCCTTTGCTGACGTAACAATATTCTTTGAATCAAAACACCCTCAGAGTGAATAATATCATGCAACTTTTAAACATGGGGAAATTATTTAGACATGTACCATAAAATATGTATTAGATCATTTTCCTTATCTATCTCACATCAATGGCCACTAGGACTTTAGGACCCGTTCAACTTTGTGCCCATACATATATTAGACTAATGGTAAATATATCATGATAAAAAATATGACCTACTTATCCGAGCTAAGGGCCTCTTGCTTGGACCATTCGATCCGATTCAACAAACTAAGCCGAACCACGTTGGGCCGATCGTTGGCCAAATTCCTTCATGGGCAATGAAACGCGTTGGCGCCGAGTCCCAAGTGTGTTAGCGTGTTTCACAAGCCACCGACATGGTCTGCCTCTATCGCTGCCGACATTATTGCCTCGTCAGCGTATCTAATTTTTGCCACCCGAACCGCCAAGCAGACGCCGCCATAATAGACCAGCCGCCTCCAACGGCTAGTTCTCTCACCGTCCTGATCTCGCCACGTGCGCCTCCGATACCCATCGGTGGAGCCAATTTCACGCGGTCTTAAGGCGGGAAAGCATAAATTTTTTAAAAGATTCATTCGATCAGATCTCCATATTTTGTCGGATATTTTTTACTATCTTTGGCTGCGACTCCGAGAAGAAACCTTTTTTAAATACGGAAAATCCGAGACTTACCTTGTTAATATATCAGGATCGAAGAGAAGAAGGGGAGTGTACCTACGGCTGGTGGCGAAACTTTGTATTCAAAGTCTAGTTTTTCTTCTTCTCGGTTGTCATCCGGTAAGTTCAATTTGTTCCTGTAGTTTCTTCTTCTTCTTAATTTTTTTTTTTTCCAAAATGGAATCTTTTGTTGTTGTTGTTGTTGTTGTTTTGTGATTGATTGATTATTGGTTCATGATAGCTCTTTGTTCTCTAAAATATCTATAATCTGATTTCCCCTTCTCATCTTCGTGTGGGATTCGTTTTTAATTCTTAAAATCAATCTTTAAGTTGCTGGCTTTCTGTTTTTTCTCGTGGAAGATGAACGGCGAGACTCCTACAATTAATATTTGAGCGTTTCTAGTTTTCAGATTCCCTTCGATAAGATTATTGTGCAGGACTTGTTCTTTTCCTTCAATTTACCTGAAAAATTCTCGTTGGATTTGCAGAATGGGAATCAAGACGAAAATGGCAGTGCGAGATACTCAGGAAGAAGGATCGCTTCCATCATCGTCGTCGAGCATTGCTTGTCCCAATTATTTTGGATCAGCAGAAGAATCGATTCCGGCCGGAGTTAAATTTGTTCGTAGCACAAGCACATTGGGGCGAAAAAGAGTTGGTTTGTCCAAATCTGTTATCTCATCCAATTTGTCCTCTCCACATGGTTCATCATCCTCGAAGAAGCTGCGTACAAAATCAACAACGGAGCGATCGAATCATTTGGAGACACTGCCTCAAGATGTTCTGGTACTCATTCATTTTCACCTTTTAAAAAAAAAAAAACTCGAATTCTAATATTCGACACTATAACCTTCTTGTAGGTAAGAATATTATCTAAGGTCGATCATGGTGACCTAACCCAGCTGCTCCTTGTATCCAAGACTGTGAATCAAGCTGTAGGTCTCATTCCTTTACGTATTCTTAGCCTTTACAAACTTCCTAATTCCACGTTTGCTAACTTAATTTTCGTCACTTCTATTCAGACATCAATTGCTAAAGAGATGCATTTCGTTCTTCGCACCCCAATTTCAAAGCCTGTCTTTAAGGACGACGTAGATAGCAGCGAAGAGGCTCCAAATGCGCCGATGCAACATAGGGTTTCAAGATCAAGGCTTTGTTCCATAAACCTTTCAAGCATTACCGTAGTTCTTTTCCCTTCTTGTGAGGATGAATGAACAGTTCTGTGTGTAAACAAATTGTAAGGTCAACATAGGGTTAGCTTTATATATAGGTTTAGATTCCACTTATTCGTTTCACAATTTAGTAACTTCATCCTGTGGTTTGTAAAGGCCATATAGGTATACTGTATACAGATTCACTTTTATACTGCTGCAGGCCATCTTCAACTCGTTCGTTGAAGATAAAATGGTTTTATATAACTTATATGAATAATTATGAAGATCATAATCTCTTCTCGCCATGTAATGCTCAACGATCGTTGCAGTTATTCTTCAGGTATCCACTTTCCTGCATAGAATTTGGTGTAACAGTTTATAAATTATAATGTTTGTGTGCGTTGGAGTTTCTTTATAGCAAGCAAATGATTCGAATAAGCTGAGTTTGGAGGTTCATCCAAATTGGCAATTCCAGTTATTGCCTAAATGCAGAAGACGCTGATAAGTAACGAGATTTATGCGGCTTTATCGCGACAAATTAGATTCTTAAATAGACTGACCAGTGCTTCCCATTCAGCTTGGTGGATTCTGGCCTTGCATGCCATTCGCAGACCTGAAAATGATGCAGCTCCAACGTTGAATGATAAAGCTAGTAAGAAGGGGACTTGAGATAATGGATGCCACTCAGCGTGCAACACGGCTCTTCGAAGGCCAGGAGATCATTAAACCGACAACTTCCACTTGGTCGAACATGGACAGATCGATTGCTTAATTATTTTTAAGGAACTGATCCAATCATCAACACTAGCAGTGGGGGAAAAAACAAAGAGAGAAGTGATTCCAGTGAATAGATATCAACTCTAGCAGATGGTGGATGTAGCTGATGAGTCATGGCCCCATTGACCATGACCCTGCAAGATAGAACACAGCTCGGGTGCCTTTGCGTCACGTTGTACTGCAGCACTCTGCGTTAGTTCGACGACCAGGTGAAAGGCATAAATAAATGCTATGACATTCATCGGTTTCATTTTTGCTCATTCGAACAGAACCCTAATGATTTTTGGTGTTTTGGGACTGATGTATGAAGCTTGATCGTTCGTAATTAAATAACAATTTTTTTTTATTATTACAATAAGTTGCGTTAATGGGCCCAAAGCACAAGGTAGGCCAGGCCTCATACGAGATGTGACTGCACGAGAGATAGTAGGTTCAGCAAAAGGCCGTCAGTGGGCCATCGGCGTGCCTCCATGATATGGGAAGTCAATTCATTTGACTCAACCACCGTGCGTCACTATCGACGAGGATTATTATTAGTTTATAATTATTGAAAAAAATATTTTTTTTCCTTTCAATTTATTAATTATAATAACATGTTAAAATGGGAACACAATTGTTATTCTATTAAATATTAAATAGCTATTGATTTTTTTTTTTTAAAACATTTCAACTTACCCAAGAAATTATAATCGACTTGACTTTGAAAAACCATTGAATATTTTTAATTTTCTGAAAATCAATCTGCTTAAATAAAACAGGCTCGCATTTTATTATTAAAATTTAAAAAAAAAAAATTCAGTCAACGCGAACATTGGGAATTTAGGAACGCGTGTGTCAATCGGTCGCTGACTTTTGTCATCGCGATTCAACTCCACAAGTCGAACAATCATTTTGGACTTTTCTAATTCGAAATTAATGCACGTACGCCTTCAAATCGATACATCCATTTAAATTATTCCGACTAATTAAATCGCAAACAATCGATGTATGAAACTTTTCGAAGGTGCGAAACAGAGACGAAGTTAAAGATAATTGAAAACGATAACATTCATTAATCTCATTTTAGCCATCTAAACTAATGAAACATTTGCACATGCATGTATAACATATCCACATTTGCTCTTTAATTGTTAACCCGCACTGTTTGTCTGGTAGAAATCGTTTAATCGAATATAAATTTAATACTTAATATAAATAACATTTTGACACCATTATATTTAAGCTTGCTTGTTTTGAGTTTTTGAATAAAATATT
Organism: Wurfbainia villosa; assembly: GCA_025175895.1. Taxonomy (NCBI): domain Eukaryota; kingdom Viridiplantae; phylum Streptophyta; class Magnoliopsida; order Zingiberales; family Zingiberaceae; genus Wurfbainia; species Wurfbainia villosa. The sequence goes on from JAKLTH010000280.1 coordinate 1,307,951, forward strand.
GCAAAATCATTTCAATTCTTTCTATTTCTTATATCACGTTTAGTTGGAGTATATTTACGTGCACTCTTTTTTAGAATGTAATTTTAATGACTATATTTTTTTTAATCGCAATTTTTGGAGAACTATTTAATCCATTCCAATTTTCCAAAAGGAAGATCTTAAATCGTATCCTGCAAATCAGTGATTGTGAAACATTTAATACGAAAGAGGATAAGATTTGAAAATAATAATAATAATCGTAATTTTCAGAAATTGATTTCTAGATCAACGGGCTCGATTTCCTGGGGTATGTCGATCGGCCAACATTTAGATTGCATTTGGTATGCCGTAATATAATCTAAGTTGTAATGTAATTAAGATTGTAATGGAATGTAACGTAATCTTGATTATATTACTATATTTTGATAAAAATGGTATGTAATCTTGAATTACAAAGATAATTATATTCTTTTATTTGAAATTCATTACAAAGACGATAGCAATTGATCGACGATGATAACGACGACGACAATGAGAGGAGGGGTGATCGGCGACGATTGACGACAATCAACGCCGACTAATGATCGACAATCGACGACCGACGACATGCGACGGTCGACGATGATGACGATCGACGACGATCGACGACGGCAACCGATTGATCGATAGTGACAACGAACGATAACGATCGACTTCGATTGTTGAGCATCCAATATTTTTTAATTTATAATTTATAATGTAATTTGGATTACATAAATTTTACTCTATAATTAAAATTATAAAATTTTAATGTCTTTTATAATTTAAATTATATTAATTATAATTTTAAGATAATAATAAATAAAGAAATTTATCTTATAATATAATCTTAATTATATTACAAGACAGATCGACATACAACGCAGCATTAACTACGCCTCCTATTTAAACCCGCTTCCTCGTTCGTGTTAGCGTCCGCTTATTCCTCTTCTCTGTTTCTTCTATTTTGCTCTTGGAGCCTTAAGTGGTCGGCGGAAGCAATGGCGGGCGGTGCGATCGTCCACTCCGGTGGAGGTAAGGATTATTCTGGTAATCTCACCGGGTTCGTCTTCTTCACCTGCTTTGTCGCCGCCACTGGGGGGCTTATCTTCGGCTACGACATCGGCATCTCCGGTGAGGATTTGATCTTCATTATTGATCTAGATCTAGGTGTTATTTTTTATTTATTATTTGAACTCGATTGATTTGGGGTTCTGCGTGGGTAGGTGGAGTGACCTCGATGGATTCGTTCTTGGAGAAATTCTTCCCCGACGTGTACCGGAAGGAGAAGCTCGACACGAGCACCAACCAGTACTGCAAGTTCGACAGCCAGCTGCTGACTACCTTCACGTCGTCTCTGTACCTGGCGGCACTCATCGCTTCGTTCTTCGCTTCGACGGTGACGAGGAAGATGGGGCGCAAGTGGTCCATGTTCAGCGGAGGGATTGTTTTCCTCGTCGGCGCCGCGCTCAACGGAGCAGCCAAGAACGTGCTTATGCTCATCCTCGGACGCATCCTCCTCGGAGTTGGCGTCGGCTTCGCCAATCAGGTTGTTTTCCATCGTTTTGGGGTTAAAATCCCCCTCGATAAAGATTGCTGTGAACCTTTTTTCACTTTTGTAATGCTTTTTGGATACGCTGATGCAGATGCATCGAATTATTCATTACAACCCGATTCGATTTCCACAGAATTAATTAGAGAAAGCTCAATCCCGCTCTCTGTCCTTGGGTGTTTTTTTATTTTTGGTTCCTTTTGGCATATTATTATGAAACTCTGGGCGGAGTCAAGTGGCTCTGTAGGATTTCTCGGTAACATCGACTTTTGCTTCCTCAAATTAGGTCTGTTTTTTCGTGAATCAGGGTCGACTTTTTTCTAGCTTTCCTTTTCATTTTAAGGTTTGTGCTAGAACGTTGCTATCTCACTGCAATTTCCAAAGGCTATGTTTCTATTTAGTTCACTTTGTTATTACAACTATACGATTGTTGGTGGTTGGTAAAAAATTGGTATCGATCGAAGATATGAAATCTTGGTTGTCGACTCGTTTATCACAACTTCTATTATAAGTTTTTTTCGCAATCGAAGAAACTCTGTTCCCGAGTCCTCCTTCCGTCCCATAAGAAAGAAAATTAGCATTTGTGACTGGGAAAAAAACAAAGATAGGATGAAAGACAACCTATTCTGAGTAAGTTGTCGCGTTACACGCGTAGCTAATAAAGAAAGGCTTTCATTTTGTTCATTCTGCAGTCTGTACCAGTGTATCTCTCGGAAATGGCTCCTGCGCGGCTTCGTGGCATGCTCAATATCGGATTCCAGCTCATGGTAACGGTGGGAATCCTCTGTGCCAACCTCATCAACTATGGCACCGGTAAGATCAAAGGTGGCTGGGGGTGGCGCGTCAGCCTCGCACTCGCCGCCGTCCCAGCTGCCATTATCTCCATCGGCGCGTTGATCCTTCCCGACACGCCCAACTCCCTCATCGAGCGTGGCCACTCCGAGAAGGCCAAGCAGATGCTCCGCCGCATTCGCGGCACCGACGACATCATGGACGAGTACAGTGACCTCGTCGCGGCTAGCGAGGAGTCCAACCTGGTTAAGCACCCGTGGGTTAACATCTTGAAGAGGAAGTACCGACCGCAGCTCACCATTGCCTTTCTCATTCCGTTCTTCCAGCAGGTGACCGGCATCAATGTGATCATGTTCTACGCCCCTGTGCTGTTCAAAACGATGGGGTTCGGGGACGATGCTTCTCTCTTGTCCGCCGTCATCACGGGGGTTGTAAACCTGTTATCTACCTTCGTATCTATTTTCACCGTCGACAAGCTGGGCCGAAGGAAGCTTTTCCTTGAAGGCGGGGTTCAGATGATCATAACTCAGGTACAAGAAATCTAGCTACTACATCTCTCTATTCCTCAGCTCCAACAATTCTGTCTGACTCGAGTGAATAAATTCTGTATGCAGAGTGTGATCGGAACTTTAATGGCAATCAAACTGGGAACTAGTGGAGAGGGGTCCTTTTCGAAGACATACTCAGGCTTTCTGGTCCTCTTTGTTTGTCTCTACGTGATGGGGTTTGCATGGTCTTGGGGTCCCCTTGGATGGCTGGTTCCCAGCGAGATCTTTCCTCTTGAGATCAGGTCGGCAGGTCAGAGTGTCACCGTTTCTTGCAATATGCTGTTCACCTTTGTGATTGCTCAATCCTTCCTCGCCATGCTGTGTCACTTCAAGTTTGGTCTCTTCTACTTCTTCGCCGGATGGGTGATCATCATGACCATCTTCGTTGCCCTTTTCCTTCCTGAGACAAAAAACGTGCCGATTGATGAGATGATACTCGTCTGGAAGCGCCACTGGTTTTGGGGCAGATTCATTTCAGATGACGATGTTCATGTAGGAAATCTTGAGAAGGGCAAACCCAATTCTGCCTTTTGAAAAAATCAAAGTGTCGTTTGTTCCTTTTGCAAGATCACTATGTTAAGAATCAGTATGAATACTTTTATGTATCCTTTTAGGTTTTGGGATCGATTTAAATTCCTTCCCACCGAACTTAATAATTTTGACATTTCTTATACTTTTATTTCTTATAAATACCATATTTTAGCCATACATATCATGCACGATAAAGAAAATAGTCACACACACACACACACACAAAAAAACTTTACCTTTCCATTCAGCTATTTGAAACCAAAAAAAAAAAAAAAAAAAAAAACAAAAGGTTAGAAAGAAAGAAATCCATCTGAGTGTATTGTAAAGTGTCTTTCTATTTTCCCCACGATGGATTTAGACTCTCCCATTCAACTACCCTTTAACCTCAAAATTAAAGTTAGTTTCTTTTCATCGACGGTGCATGCGTTAAAGAATGAAGGCTCTCCTACTCTTCCCGTGTGTCATACGCCATGGCCATCACGAAAAGGTTGCAGGAGATTTACCAATAACTTGCCTTGCGTTCCGCACTTGTAATTAATGATCGATCTTCAATTGTGGATTGGCTTTGGATAAGATCGTGGATAAAATCCAGTGACGTGGAGGCGAGTTGTAAAGTTGTAATCCTTGGTTCGCGGAGCGTCTAAAATTGTTTTTTTTCTTCTTATTGTTGCATCACAAGCCTAATTAATAGCTTCACGTTGAAAAATGTTTTTAAAACATGTTTCTAGTTTCTAGAATGGGCATTCATATCGACGGTGGACTTTGGCTAGAAATGTGGTTGGGAAAAGGTAAGGTGAGAAGTGAATTAGTGAACGACAAAATATTTACATCCAATAAATTTGGTGGGATAAGATTTTACACGAAGGAAGGCAAGTTTTGGTGCTTTCGAGTCAGCAAGATCAGGAGGAAGAACTAAAAAGCAGTCTTTTGAAATTTGAAATTTTTTGGAATGAGGTCTGCACAAAACTATATTATAAGAAGACAAGAGTTTATGTTTACAACACTGTTCAGTTACTTCTGTTCTCGTAGACCAACAGTTAATTGTATTGTCGTATGGGATAATGGGATCATCAGTATTCAGTACTACATCTTATTAATTACTAATGATATTTTAACACCGTATGTTTTTCTTTCTGAACAGTAGACTTCTACCTTATTGATCATATTTAATACACTTGTACAAAATCATAAAATAAAATAAAAACTACAAAGTTTTATCTATTGAATTTTAAAAAATTTAAAGAAAAAAATTATGATAAAACAACAACTATCAAACCATATCCTACTAAATGGAATCCTTGTGCTCTATGTACTTTATTTTTTACTATATCATCATTTGTATTTAAATAGATTTTATTTATTTTATCATTTTAATCAAATCTTCTTTGATTTTTTTTTCTCATTTGGTTTATATATTTGGAATAATTTGAGTTTTTCTTCAATAAGTGTAATCTCAATTTTTCACTTTAATATACTTATTATCTTGTCATCTTTTTATATCTACACATCTATTTTAACATCCTCTTATTCTCCTCCATTTCAATTATATTTTACATCTCTCTCAATTTCTTCATCTGTATTAGTAATCCTAAATACTTAAAATTTTATGTTACAAATAATTAATTATCTACTATCTTAATAATTATTTCATTATTTCTAATATTCCTAAATTTAAATTATATATATATTTCGTCTATACTCTACTAAATTTAAAAAATTTCTTTAAAAATTCAAATTTAGTATTTTCTCCTTTTGCTTCATCTACCAAATCAATATCATCTTACATATCTCTAGTGAATTAATTCATAATTAATGTAAAAAATAAAAATTTAAAGTTGATCCTTATGTAACCATATATCTTTGAGAAACACTTTAATTAATACTTCTAATATTTACACTCTTTTCCTTACATCCTCATCCTCATATGTATATTTAATTATTCTAACATACACTAGATTAATACTTTTTTCTAGAATTTTTTACATTCTATAATAATTTTTTCAATGTCAATAAATATCATATATAAATTAATCTCATTTTTATTTTTGACATTTTTTAATTAGTTGTTTAAAAAGATATATAATTTTTATTATTGATTTTTATATAAATCTAAATTAATTTCTGGTTACCGTATTTTCTCTCTTTATTTTTTTAAAATTAGTATATTTTATCTTCTTCTGGTGCAAAAGGTTGGAATCACCTAAATAACCTAATGACCACTGCCTAGCACTCATCGTAAGGGAGATAAATTACGGTAGACCTTTGACCCTTAAGACTAATAACTAGCGCATAAAGGGATGACACTCGTGACGGAGAATCGACCGCTATCCTCTCGCAATATCTACATGCGCTTAGCTACTAAGTCATTTCTTCTTAATGTTTGATGGTTATCAATTTAGTGTTGATTGAATATCAATTTGTTTGAACGTTGGGATCAATTTCAAGCCTTTGATAAAGACAAGAGCCCTAAATCCAATCGCATTGAAAAATTATGGACTTCAATTAGTCGTCGCCGTTTCATTCACAGAGATCAACATGGTGACTAACTGGTCATTTTATATTTGTGTGACATTTTGCTTCATATATAATGTTTTTACTCTCTCTCTATATATATAGTTTCGTTCTCTTCCGCGTTAGTCAATTGTATGTGCGGAGTTGATGTGAACAGTAATTTCACCGTTCACATTGATTATGTGAACAATAAAATCATTGTTTACATCAACTGCACGCACAAGTGCATAGTTGACTATCAATCGCGACGCCGTGAGTAGTTAACCGACGCGTTGAGGAGAAAATATCTATATATAGAGAGCTTAAATCTCCTCACGGCCAATCGTAAGGCGCCGTCATGCATGAACAGTTGATGTGAATAATGATTTCACTGTTCACACCGACTATGTGACCAGTGAAATCACTGTTCACATCAACTGTGTGCACAAACAAACATTGTGGAGAAAATATCCATATATATATATAGAGATATTTTTTCCTCAGCGTCGGTCCACTGTGTATACGTAGTTGATGTAAACAGTGATTTCTCTGTAAACAGTAATATATAAAAGTAAATTGTTTTTAAAATCTTTTGAAAATTACTCATTAATAAATTGGTAGTCCGGTGCTTGCAGAGAATTTAAGGGAGTGTTTGGTTCATAGAAAATTTTTCATTTTTTTTTTTCATTTTCTCTTTTTTCCAGAAAATATAAAACGATTTTTTTTTAATTTTTTAGAAAATTCTCTTTTATTTGTTGGAAAATGAAGATAGAATAATGTCAATCAAACATATTTTTTTATTTTTTTTAAAATAAAAATGAAAAATGAAAAAAAAATTTGCATACCAAATGCTCCCTAATTCTCTATTTTTTTTTTTTCCAATTTTCCCGTCGTTGACTCGGCATTTGAGGGTCATGGCTCACGAAGAAGACTCGAACAGTTCTCTCACATCAACTGTTTACCCGATTTCTGTCATTTTTTGCGTGCTCGACGTACTGATAAAATTAAGAATCAGTGAGCAGCGAAGTTTACTTTGATTCACTACTGCACCTTAGTTTCAATGATCTCCGCGTTTAAGGCCTTCTTTTCTGCCATGGCTACAGCATCAAACTCATATTCAACTCTTGCATTGTTTAACAATGAGATTGCAGGAGGTCTTCTTTACTGGGTGTGGTACATTTGCTACTCTGTTGCTGAATATTTGGAGCTGGAGGTTGCCCAGTTTTCCAGAGCATGCCAATTTGAATAGATTAAGATTGGCATCCAATCTATTAGAAGGTCCGATCCATTGCCGGAGGAATTACCATCCGAACTTTCAGATTTGGTCTACTCCAACAATAACTTTTCAGGCCAATTGCCAATGACCATATACTGGTTTAGTCTCATTTCAACAACAATTTTGGTGGTGCCATATCTTCATCTGTCTGTCAATGGACGATGCGCACCAACATGGATGGGAGAGAAACTTATTATCTAGCATTCCTTTGACTCGATTTCAACAATTTTTCTGGTAATATTACTCGCCGACTAGCATAATCTGGAAAACTTCGATGTTGTATTGAAAGTTCGGAACGGAGAACTTGAAGAACTCGAAATTAAACCCACTCACGAAGCGGCAAGAACTCCACGTACTATTTGCTCATTCCCGACCATACCACAGTCTCCACCTTCCAAGCAACAACTTAGGTGGAGAGATTTCTAGAGGAGTCGAATATCTTGCAGGGCTGAAGAATTTTAACTCGTCCACGAATCATTCTGACAGGTAAATTCCCAAACTTAAAGAGTGATGGAGTTGCTAGAATCCTTTAATCTATCCTACAATGAACTTTCAGGCAATATAGCAGAGAGCTAGCTTGTCAGCAATGGCGCTTCTTAAGCCATTTGAATTTTTCATACAACAATCTAACATGGACGTACGATACCATTTGTACAGCAACTCCAATTAGCTCTTGTCGATCAATTTCAGAAAATTGTTCCAATACATGGATGAATTAATCTGAATGGATTTGCATTTGTCTCGATCGACATGATGCTTCGACTTGTAATGAGATTTTGGACCTTCTGTGGCATCCTCTTCTTCAAAAAGACGTGGAGGTTTGGATATTTTGGTATGGTTCATAGTTTGTATGATAGTCTTATTGCGAGTGGAGTTATTTCTTTTTCGCGAGCGTCGCCGAGATTAATTAATAGCCAAAATAAACTTGAGATTTTTTAATCCAATGCAAACTCTTCTTCTCCGTTCTATAATTCAAATAACTACGAAATAAACAATGTTTTTATTATCTGTAACGTAATTAACAACTCACCTGTTTGATGGCCTTCTCGCCACCGCCACGTTCCTCTCCCGTCGGCCTCAAAACAAACTTCCATCGTCGGCCGTCGTCACTGCCAATGCACGTTCCTATCCCCACCAGCCCACTATCATACTTCCATCGTCGGCCGTCTGGAGAAATTGGTGGAGTTCATGGTTCGTCGAACGGATGCAGAACGCTCGGAACGGACGTTTTAGAACTGAAACACGTCAGCCAGACCGTTCCACCGTTCCACGGCGAAGACATTGATGACTAAGGGGAAAATATGAATTGACGAAGACTGCAGAAGAAAGGAGAGATGGCGTTAGAGTCGCTCCGAAACGAAATAAGAACTGTTCTGGAATGAAAACAGAGGAGTCCACGACCGCGACCGTTCCGACAAACATGGTGGAGTTCGCGCTGTGGGAGGGCTTAAACTCCGCCGCGAAACTATTCTGACAAAAAGATAAAAGAACAAAATTATCTCAGATAGCAATATATATGCATCTAAAGTCGTAGTTATTTAATTTGTTGCATTCTTCATCGTTTGAACAAGTGATTATTAGCCTCGGGTCGTTCGCAATCGCCTTCATCCGAACAAAACTTGCACGAAATTAAAAAGGTCTTCACTGAGCTTCACAAGCAGAATCCTCCAGAGCTGAAATTATAATAACAAAAAAAAAAAAAACGTTATTTTATCACGAAATTGATATACACTATGGTAACTAACAACTAACAGCGGCGAACGAGGAGGGCGCAGATGAAGTCTCACCGCGCTCCTGTCGCTGCACGGGCTGCTCGTAGGCGCTCGATTTAGACGGAGAGCACCCCCGCAAACAAAGTTCACAGCAAACTAAACGATGCGGGCTTAGCCGAGTCGTCCGGGACCAACGACCATTCTCTTACTTGGCAGCACTTGGTTCGCCTGCGCCTCCGCCACCACGCAGCTTCACGTGATGAAGCCACCTCGGTGGAACTGCCACGAGCATGCACTCCTTCCCTTAAAAGGGAAGGAGCGTGTGTCCAAGTTGGTTGATCGGCTGTGAGAGGGTTCGGCTGTTCGGCGAAGAGGGTGAGAAGCGTAGAGGCATTCGGTGGATTCGGTTTGTGGAAACAGAGGAGTTTTTCGGCTGTGATCACTGCTTCGACGCAAGTTGAAATTCCACCGGGCAAGCAACAAAAAGGAACAGGTATATTTTACTACAATGGTATCAGAGCTGTATTTTCTGAATTAATATCATACATGTTCTTGTGATCGCCGAAAAGATCCAAAGAGAACAGAACCTCTGTTCTGGTTAAATCCCGGCGCGGCGCAGTCGTCGTTGGTGCATCCGATCGCTCGGAAGCGACGCGGAGCCAACGCCCTTCCGACGGCCTCGGAAGAGGCGTGGCCGCCGATGCCTCGCGCCACGACGACGGCGGCGCCGCCACGGAGACGACGCACATCGGGCGCGAGGCAATGACTCGAGGCGCGCGCGCCACCGGCTGGGCGAGGCGACGGCGGACCGGGCGCGACGGCGACGGCGACGGTTGCCGCCGGCAGGCCGGCCCGCCGCCGCGATTGGCGACGACCTTCGGAGGCGACCGACCGCGGGCGATGGAGGCGACGGCACCGGAGGCGGCGGGCGGCCGACCCAGAGGTGGATAGCGCCAGATTTAAATTTTTCTATTTATTAAATAAGAAAAATTAATCTGTTTTGTACAGATTGATTTTTTATTTATTAAAAAAAAATTTATTAATCTGTTTCGTACAGATTAATTTTTCATTAATCTGTTTCGTACATATTATTTAATTGGGCTTCAATTGGGCCGAATTAATTGGGCTTTAGATTTAGTTTGGTTTAATTGGGCCGAATTGAATGGGCTTTGAATCAAATTTTAATTGGACATGGGTTCAATTAATTTGATTCCAACAAAAGCGCTGTCGATTAAATTAAATTTACAAAAGAATTGTGTGAAGTTGACTTTGGTTGACTAAACTCATAACTAAAGTTAGATGGATTGATTTGAAACAATTAGAATCTGACGTGGATAACTTAAGGATAGAACTAGTTTATGACTGTATATGGGTCAAAATTGATTGATCAATGAGTCAATTAATTTAGCCTAAAATTCAAGGAGTTTAGTTCTTCTTGATATATGCGTATTTGTTCTGTGCCTTAATTAATTGGAATATACCAGTATTTGTACTGGTTTTGTCAGTTATGTACTGACATAATTTATTTAAATTTTACAAATGACGCGGATGTATACCACTATGACCCGGCACGATGTGTTGCGCAATCGGTATAGGGAGACTATCGAAGATTTAGACTATGACCCTTACCATGGAGTCCTTGGACATATTGGGAAGCTGGACAGACTGTTCTGGAAGCTCGAGATGCAGGAGTTTCCAGTATTAGACAACTACAGGATTTGGGCGTTGATTCATTCATTGCCCGATTATCTTGCTGACGCGGCACGACAATTTTGGGAGTTACATGAAGGACGTGTTTCATATACCCAGTTGTGCACAGAGCTGATTTGTCACGCCCCGAGGGTATCAGTCTGGTACCCTACTCGGTGACATGTGAATAAGGGAATCTAAGGAACATATAATACAAGAAACTCCAAAAATTCCATAAAATATCTATATTAATGAAGATAGTTTTATCATAAGCTAGAAATACAACCAAATAGAAAATCGACGAAACAAAACAAAGTACATCGAAATAGAAATCAAACCGGGAAGACAGTAGGTCGATATCTCTGAGCGACTCTATGTACAGCAAAATCAGTGAACTATCAAAAGGGTGCTTGAGCCTGCAAAACTGGAGGCCAAAGAAATCAGACATTAGCACAGATTGCTAAGCGGGTAATAAGGAAAGATGTGCATGAATTTAATCTTTGTTTAAGAGGTCGAAGGAGCTTGTAAAATTTCAATTTATTCTTTCATTTCTGTTTTAAGTCTTTTAATTTGTTCCAAGTTCTTGTACATACATATATATGTATATATCATCTTTATAAACATTATCAATAATGTGAATCTGATAGATCAACAATAATTTAATAAATCAATTAAATCTGATAAATCAACTAAATCTGATAAGTCAACTAAATAGTGAATAACTAGAGCCAATATCATCAGAGTGTATATAACGTCATTCGACGATAGCTAAAAGCCTCATCACCGGTGGAATACAACAAGGGATAACAACAAGGCGCCGAAGCGCAAATAAAATGATGACCGCGGGCGACAACACGCTACCATAACAAAGATACGGGCTGCACTGCATCAAGTCGCTCAAAGTTTTCACTTTTAGTTTTCACATTCATTTCTTTAATATTCAACTTTAATTCTTTTATCACACTTGTTCAACTATATATGTACATCTTATGATAATTCTGCATGATCAACTTAATTCAAGTTATTTAATCACTAACATAAAAGTTATATCTACATGTTGTATCATTAAAAGGTACAAGTATCAACAGATGAAATAATCATGAGTAAGGAAGGTCAAGCAATATAAACGAACAAGTATCAACGGAAGAATAGGTTAGAATATCCATTTAAATTTTTAAAACAACCCATCCCATGTTCACCCAATATAAAACTCGCATATGAACAGAAAGTAATATCGATTATTTACCCTCTATTAGTTTAATTATTTATTACCCATTTCGCTATTTTTTAAATACCATTTTTTTATCCCTAATTTTGAAAACAATTATATAAATATAAATAAATCAATTTTCTCATTTATTCATGCACAAGGAATATTTAGAGTCCAAGGATCGAATGTACCCTTTTATATACAAAGAAAAGTCATCAATCTCTTGCGATCACTGAGTCCGCTCAATTAAGATTCTACAAATACAATAAAAATGATTCAAAATTCAATATAATATCCAATACTGATAATAACACAACATTTATAAATTTACTCGAAACTCAAAGTCAAATAAATCATTTATGATCGTGCTACCCTATACTAAACGAGACCTCCACTATTATCGGTTAACTTAAGTTGACGGAAAAGATTATAAACGAAGGAAATCTATAATTTTCTTTGATTCCACACTAAAGGGGTTGCTGCCTATTGAAATGGAGCTGCGACTATAAAAGCTTATACTAGGTTGTTGATCTTGGTTTAACTAGCTCTAACGATGATACCGACTAGCTTCGATGATGCGAGGAAAACAAAGGAAAGGTAAAACAAGGCAGTTTTGCTGGAAATAGGATTATAAAATGGCAAACAAAGAAAAACGAGGAAGAGAAAACCTTTCCCTCCTCGTTGGTGGCTTCAGTGGATTCCGACGAACTCCGACGGCTTCAACAATGACGCCAAACAACAAGAAAGAAACAACACTCAACTCCTCTTCTTGTGCTAGCCAAAAACCTTAGATCACGAAGGAGAAAAGAGTGGAGAAAGAAGAAGAGAGGGTTGCTTCTTTTTTTTTTTTTTGTGAAGCTGCAGCTGCCTTGAGAGGGAAAGAAAAAAGCAATCGGCGAAGAAGAAGAAGAAGAAATGGGTGTGCACGAGGAACGAGGTGATGATGGTGCACGTGAAAGGCATGGGGGTGTGTATGGGAAGAGGAAAAGAGAGGAGGGAAGAGAATTTTTTTTTTTAATACTCAACATCCTTCCCTCCTAAAAGAAATTTGGTCCCCAAATTTAAAAATTAAGAGATATTCATACCTAAAGAAAATAAATGAGGATATCTACTACGCATTTCATCCTCACGCTCCCAGGTTGCTTCTTGGTCAGAATGGTGTTACCATCCAATTTTCACAAGATTGATGCTTTTGTTCCGTAATCGATGTTCCTTGCGATCCAAAATACGAACAGGAAATTCTTCGTATGACACGTCAGGTTGCAAAGGAACAGAAAAATCTTTCAAGACATGAGTCGGATCTGGAACATACTTCCGCAACATAGATACATGGAAGACATTATGAACTCCGGCTAAGGCTGGTGGTAAAGCGAGTCGATATGCGACTGCACTAATCCGCTCCAAAATCTCAAAAGGTCCGATATATCTAGGAGTTAACTTTCCTTTCAAATCAAATCTTTTAACTCCTTTGATAGGTGAAACACGAAGAAATACATGATCACCTACTATGAATTCCAATTGTCTTCGTCTACGATCTGCATAGCTTTTCTGTCTACTTTGAGCAGTCAATAGTCTTTGTCTAATAACTCGTACTAGATCAGCATCCTATTGAATACTCTGTGGACCTAGAAGTTGACGTTCACCCACTTCATTCCATAAGATAGGAGATCTACATGCTCTGCCATAAAGTGCCTCAAAAGGTGCCATCTGGATAGCAGAGTGGTAACTATTATTGTAAGCAAATTCTACCAAATGTAGATGATCCTCCCAGCTACCGCCAAAATCTAAAACACAAGCACGCAAAAGATCCTCTAAAGTCTGGATAGTACGCTTTGACTGTCCATCCGTCTGAGGATGAAAAACAGTGCTAAAACGTAGTTCGGTACCCAACGCCTTCTGAAAACTCTGCCATAATCTCGAAGTAAAGCGTGTGTCTCGATCAGAAATAATACTGAGAGGAATACCATGGAGTTTAGTGATCTCTTTGCAATATAACTCAGCTAAGCGATCCAAGGAATCCCTTTTTCAGATCGGAAGAAAATGAGCTGATTTGGTCAATCGATCAACGACAACCCAAATCGAATCATGTCCCTTCTGAGTCCTTGGTAATCCTGTGATGAAATCCATAGTAATATGCTCCCATTTCCATTCTGGCACTGTGATCTTTTGGAGTAACCCTTGGTCTCGATGTTACGCCTTAATTTCAGCAAACCAAACATCGAGCTACAAAATCGCAATATCTCTTTTCATTCCTTTCCACCAATAAGATCGCTTGGATCTTGATACATTCGAAAGTGCCACCAGGATGTACCGCAAATTTTGATCGATGTGCTTCTTGAAGAAGATTTTCCTTAACAGATGTACCTCGTGGACGCACACCGCTTCGGAATCAAGGGATCCATCCATATCTCGAGAAAATTCTGGCTTCGGACCTACTTCTAATTCACTGGTTATGCTTCTGAGATATTGATCTGTCATTTGACTTTCTTTGATTCGCTCAACTAATGGGGATTGTGCAATCAAGGAGACTAATATACCATGTTGTGTCTGCCCTATTTCAGATAAATCCAATTCTGAAAATTGTCTGACTATCTCAGTAACTGTCACCCGATGACATACCAATACACCTCTGGACTTTCTACTTAAGGCATCTGCTACAATATTAGCTTTTCCAGGGTGATAGTTGATAGTACAATCATAGTCCTTCAGAAATTTCATCCACCTTCTCTGTCTAATGTTTAACTCCTTTTGTGTGAAGAGATACTTCAAACTCTTATGATCAGTGGATATCTCAAAAGTAACACCGTACAAATAATGTCTCCAGATCTTTAGAGCGAAAATAATAGTTGCTAACTCTAAATCATGAACGGGATAATTCTTCTCGTGATCTTTCAGTTGTCGAGAAGCATAAGCTACCACTCGATCATGCTGCATCAAAACTGCTCCTAATCCTAGAAGAGAAGCATCCGTATACAATAAAAATTCATCATCTCCAGAGGGAATAATTAAAATTGGAGCACTCACCAATCTTTGCTTGAGTTCCTGAAAGCTTGCTTCACAAGCATCAGACCAAATAAACTTGACTCCTTTTCTAGTCAACTGAGTCAAGGGTGCAGCAATGCTGGAAAATCCTTCTACAAATCTTCGATAATAACTGACCAATCCAAGGAAACTACGGATTTCTTGTATGGATTTTGGTGGTTCCCATCTGACCACCGCTTCAATCTTCTGAGGATCTACTGAAATCCCGTTGCTAGAAATTGTATGCCCTAGAAATCCCACAGAAGTAAGCCAGAAAGAACATTTACTGAACTTTGCATATAGGCGTTCCTTCCGCAACATTTCCAAAACCATTCGGAGATGATGTTCATACTCTTCTTCTGATCGAGAGTACACCAAAATATCATCAATAAAAATAATTACAAATCGGTCCAAATATTCCAAGAATACCCAATTCATCAGATCCATAAAAGCTGCAGGAGCATTAGTGAGTCCAAATGCCATTACCAAAAACTCATAATGTCCATATCTAGTACGGAAGGCAGTCTTCTGAATATCTGTATCTCGAACCCGTAGTTGGTGATAGCCTAATTTTAGATCAATCTTTGAGTATACACAAGTACCTCTAAGTTGATCAAATAAATCATCTATTCTGGGAAGAGGATACTTGTTCTTGATAGTCACTGAATTTAACTGCCTATAATCCATGCAAAGCCTTAAGGATACGCACTGACCGTGGGGGTGAATATCTGTCTGATATGTTCAAGACAACATGTAATGAAAAAGGGATTATTAGACAGTTAACGATCCCAGGAACTCCACAGCAAAATGGGGTTGCTGAAAGAAGAAATAGGACTCTTCTTGAAATGGTTAGGTCTATGATGGCGCAGGCTAATTTGCCGGTCTCCTATTGGGGAGATGCATTACTAGCTGCGGCATATATACTTAACAAAGTGCCTTCAAAGTCGGGCCATCGACCCATGATACGCGTTGGATGGGCAGAAACCGATTTGAGCAACTGAGACCACGGGGTCACCGCTACGCTTGATAGTTCTCACAGATATGGAAAACTCGGACCTAGAGGTAAGAAGTGTATCTTTATAAGATATTCTGAGACCTCAAAAGGTTATGTTTTTATAGGTGAGCAACAAGATGGGACAATCTCGAGATCGAAGTCGAGAGATGCCACTTTTCTCGAAACTGAGTTCCCAACTAAGGGTGAAGTTGATAAGACAGTTCCTCTTTTTGAGGAGAATGAGTCGTTATCAACAAGACAGATGTCCAGTGGGATACCCTAACCTAGTCAACCGAGTGGGAGTAATATGCCTGATCACGAGGTGACTTCTCAACAACCCAACTTACGGAAAAGTGTTCGTAAGATCATACCTAAAAGGAGGTTTGATATTGAGAATGAGGCAATGATGACACTCCCAGTTGACGAAGATGAACCTCAATTAGTTGAGGATGCGTTGGGATGTAGGGTTAGAGATAAGTGGAAAAATGCAATGGAAGAAGAAGTGGAGTCAATGATTAGGAATCAAGTTTGGGAGTTAGTCGATCTTCCTCCTGGCCGAAGGGCTATTGGGAATAAGTGGATTCTCAAAATAAAGAGGAAGTCTGATGGATCGATTAACCGATACAAAGCTCGTTTGGTTGCAAAAGGATTTACCCAAAGAGAGGGTATTGACTTTGAAGAGACATTTTCTCCCGTAGTGAAGTTTGTGTTAATCTGAGTTATTTTGGCTTTTGTGGCACATTATGACTTGGAATTACATCAGATGGATGTCAAAACCGCTTTCCTTAACGGTGAGCTTGACGAGGAAATTTATATGGTTCAGCCAGAAGATTTCGTTGTTTTAGGCCAAGAGGATAAAGTATGTAGATTGAAGAAATCTATATATGGGTCAATGGAACATAAGATTTAAAAGTAGTTTTATCTTATGGTTTGAAATTATCAATGAGGATCATTGCGTTTTCTAAAGAAGGAAAAGGAAAGTATGTCATTTTATCATTATATGTTGATGATATCTTGATAGCAGAAATGACATAGGTTTTATTCAAGAAGTCAAAAGTGGTCTTTTTCTCGATATAGATATGGAGAAGTTGAATACATCTTAGGGTTAAGATCATCCGGGATCGATCAAAGAGACTTTTGGGTTTGTCACAAGAGTCTTATATAACTAAGATGTTACAACAATTCAACATGTATCATAATGAATGTGAAACGACACCTATTATAAATCTTGTTTTGAGCAAAATTACGAGTCCCAAAACTCCAAATTTGAAATAAGCCGACATGAATAAAAAAACCATATACCGTCATAGGTAGTTTAATGTATACTATGTTGTGTACTGTCCCGATATCGGCTATGCATGGAACTTAGTCTAGTCTAGTCAAACCAGGATCGAGACACTGGAAGGCAGTGAAAAGGATTTTCAGATATCTAAAGGCGACGATAGATTATTATCTCTGTTATCAAGGATAAGATATAAGCCTTATGGGCTATTCAGATACAGATTGGGCTGGGGACCTGGATGATAGAAAATCAACATCAGGCTATGCGTTCTTGTCGAATGGTGGCGCCATCTCCTGAGCGACAAGAAAGCAGGCACGTGGCCTTATCTATGGAAGAATATGTGGCATGTTCAACAGCTATACAAGAAGCAGTTTGGTTGAGAAGGTTCCTAAAGCATTTGAAGATTCTTGAGAAACGGTTAAGAGTCGATGGTATTACATTATTAAGGCTGCGATAAGCTTTCGAGGATCCCAAATATCACAGCAAGGGCAACCATATAGCTATAAAGTACAACTTTATAAGTGATATTGTTGCTAAAAAAAAGGTGATTCTTGAGTATATCCCTACACGAGCTATGCTTGCAGATCCTTTTACTAAGCCAATGACTAGAGAGTCATTTAATGAGCATGTAAAGTCCATGGGACTTCGTAGAATGTAACAGTCTTGTAATGACAATTGAATATAATGATTTAATTGTTTGAAATGTCAGCCATAATCTATTCAGTGTATATTATGTTACATTCTAGTAATAAGATCTCGATAAGCATGTTGGCAGGTAGTGATTGGTCCTCTCACATGGACAATCATCTCTATTTGTTGTGTATGAATAGAGGTAAGACCGATGCTTATAGGTCAACCTATGTGGTTGTTAGCTTTGGAAGCTGTAAAATTTGTTACATTCCTATAAGTTAGGGTCATCTTGATATTTGTATCAAGATAAGATTATTTTGTGGTAAATGATCGAAGTAAATGAACCCATCATTTACTATACCTGTTTACGAGGCAAATGAGAATTCATATGTTGAATTCTGGATTCATATGTTGAATTCTGGATTAGACATTGGGAATGTTTAGATCGAAATCTGTACGATATTAATTTGAGGAAAACATGCGCTCTTTATTGGTAAAGAGGACGACATCGTAGCATGTGAATTATACCACATGTGCTAAGACGACACTAAGGGTAGTAGGAGACTGGATCTCTGCTTCTCTACTATGTGAGCCCTTTGAGATTATATGTTGATCTCTAAATTTGTCCTTTGTGACTATTTAGGTGTCTACTTGAAGTTTTAATCAAGGTTTGTTATTTTAGCATGTCTACCTATGACTATGGATGATTCGGTCTATGGAACATGACTAAGAAAGCGATTGATTAAAATGCATAGATTCACACTAAAAAGGAAAATTAAATAGATTTACTTCTAATGAGAATTATTCACTGGCCGACCCATTTCTGTTGTGTATGAAAATGATTGTGAATATTTGGAATATGAGACATGCTCTTGACATGATGATCAATTTAAGGGATTAGAGATGTTCATATTGATGTAAATGAGATTATTTAATCTGGGTAAAAAGCAAGACATAAATGTTTCAGGTAAATGGTTATGTACCACCAGAAATATGATTTTGTATCATCTGGAAAATGACTGTGTGTCACCTGAGAAATGGTTGTGTGTCATAAGATAAATCATTTTGTACCACTTGGAGATGACTTTGTGTTATCGGGAGAATGATTATGTATCATATGTAGAGTGGCTGAGTTAGGCGTAACAACTTCTCTTAGTATGTATCACTCTATGAGAAGTTATGTAAGGTGTAACAACTTTCTTAGCATTTGAATGCTTAATGTGCTTGCTGTCGCATGAATCATTTTCTAATTTGATGTTTATTTAGTCTTTGTGACTATTAATCTATGTTCTATTAGTCTTTTGAGACAATAGATGTTGTTTCGATTTAGTCTATGTGACTAATCATCTCTTCTAAAATGATCTGTGTGATCATTTTGTCTATGTGACATACCTTGGACGAGTTGGAGATATTGGTTCGTGACAGTTCCACGAACTGCACAGAAACAGTTCGTGGAACCGCCTCGAGCACGCACTCCTTCCCTAGCGTGCGTCCAAGTTGGTTGATAGGCTGTGAGAGGGTTCGGCTGCTTGGTGAAGAGGGTGAGAAGCGTAGAGGCATTCGACGGATTTGATTTGTGGAAACAGAAGAGTTTTTCGACTGTGACCACTCCTTCGACGCAAATTAAAATTTCATCGGATAAGAAACAAAAAGGAACAGATATATTTTACTGCAGTTGGTCCTTCACACACACGCACTCTCCGTCCTTTTCCATCACTTGGCTTTAGTGGATATATTATTGCGTCTTCCGCAAACGTGTCCACCCGTCGCTATCACCGCAAAATGTTCCAGATCTCCAATTCTGGAGCAAAAATAATTCATTATTTATCCTTCCCTATTAGTAATATTTTAACAATCTCATAACTGAACCGCATTATCATTCATTAAGCCCATGTAAAATATCTACAATTTGCTCTGCCATGACGCCCACTTGGGTAGCTAGGATTTGAGGAGCTATAATTTATTAGATTTGATTTGATTTGCAAGCATAAAGGAACACTAGTGGACAGATTTATTAATCGCAAAGTATCTGTTAACCATTTATCTATTGTCGATGATTGTGACCTAAGATCAGTGCCAATCATTTCAGCTTAATTATTCCCCTGCAATTCGAGAATAGTCATGGCGAAATTGGCAAACTTTGTTTCACTTCTCTAGTCGTAATCTCCTTGCTCAGAGAGCAAGAAAATATACACACAATATTTACATGAGTTCGTAAAGACAACATTGCTCAAGAACACACTCGTCGTCCCCGAGCAGCCAAGCGAGAGTAGGAAACTAACGCTCGAAAAAACCCGGCGCTGCGCCGAGGACCTCCATCCTTGTAGCAGTGGGTTCGCTCGCCGGCCAGCATCCGACGGGAAAGTGCGGGCCTAGCAGGGTCCCCAGCAGCTGAGGTACATGGCTTTCCGGAGCGAGTCGTCAGCCTGATTACGCCGGTCCTCGGCGCCAGCTCCTCGAAGCGCTCGCCCGATCCCCAACCCGGCGGTGGCGGCCGCTGCCGCGGAGGCCGAGGCGAGGCGGTCGCCGGCGCTTTGGAGGGATCGGAGGGTGCTGGCTTTGAGCCCGCCTTCGGGGTGGCCCTGTACCACCGCCACGCTCGCCGCCATCCAGATACGCGTCAGATGACTCATTTTCTCTGCCCTGTTATTGTCTGCTACTACGGTTTCCGTTCGATCGGCGCCGATGATGCCTGTGAAATCTGAAAAAAAACAAATACACTCTAGATTTCCTTGGCTATTCGTGCGAAAGGTGCTTTGAATTATTGTTGATATGCATCAATTAAAGGTTTTGTTTGAAGGCGCAGGTAAGAAGATACCTGGGGGAAAGTGGTTGTTTTATAGAACGTCGTGATGAGTGGTTTCCTTAAAACCATGGGCGGTGTGTACCGGTTTCTGGGTTTGCCGGTAGGGTCACTTGTTTCTGTTTTCTCAAAGACACGCACCATATTTGAAAACAAATAAAACTCTTCCACGATAATTCAATTATGGTATTTTAGCTCGTCGATTGCCTAAATTAAATGTCCAATGACTCGTCTCGTCGATCTGAATCGCTCCAAGCTCCCGTCCCACTCCCGGTGGAGTTGTCGTCTAGTGACCGGATAATAATGCCAGCAACGCGTCAGTCTTATCCAGTAGGATGGCGAGTTATTGGTCGGGCCGAGGCCTGCTGGTTCTTTATATTTCAGAGGACAAAAAATGAAGAGCGCCCCGTTGTATAATATTAAAATATCATGAAAAATATATCTTTGGTTATTATATTTTTACTCTTGCTCATTTTAATCTCCTTTCTAAAAGAATATACAGTTTATAATTAGTAAAATCTTTTAATTTTAAAATTTTTATGGAAAATAATGGATTGGATGCTCATCGCTCATGAGAGAACAGGCGAACGAGAGGAAGAACCAGAAGCCCGCAGTTTTAAATTGGAGCCAAAACAACGATTGTTTCTCGGAAGACGCAGGATTTATAGCTTAACTTGTGCTGCTCCACTGTCGCACAGCGAGTGTCCGAGTGAGGATGAGCTTGCGACATGATCGTCCACGGTTTGCAACTGTCCTTTTCTATGAATGATGGGTACGTTACCTTTAAGCAACAGCCTCTCGGATGCTTTGTACGGTGGAGTCTGAGTTCAGTGAATCCCCTCTCGTGCTTTGAAATTCCAGAGCACACAATTAATGGCATCCATCGTCTCAGGCGCCGGATATGGCAAAACGACAAGATGAGATGCCTTTCCAGTTGCCACCTAGCCATCACTCGTATGTCTGTGGGCATCTAATTTCATCTTGATTTAGAAGCTCATTGATTGGGTTTAGGTTTGATATCAAATTTAACTGTCTGTCCATATCCATCACTCATTATTAATATGTGTCAAGTTTAACTGTCTGTCCATACCCATCACTTATTATTAATATGTCGATAATAACTGGATAGACCACGTCTCGGTCCGGATTTCTACCATACGGCCGGACACCCCATGTCTCGGTCCGGATTTCTACTATACGGTCGGACACTCTACGTCTCGGTCCGGATTCCTACTATACGACCGGACGCTCCACGTCTCAGTCTGGACTCCTACTATACGGCCAGATGCTCCATGTCTCGGTCCGGATTCTTACTATACGGCCGGACGCTCCACGTCTCGGTCCGGATTCCTACTATACGGTCGGACGCTCCATGTCTCGGTCCGGACTCCTACTATACGGCCGGACGATCCATGTTTCGGTCCGGATTCCTACTATACGGCCGGACGCTCCACGTCTCGGTCCGGACTCCTACTATACGGCCGGACGCTCCACGTCTCGGTCCGGATTTCTACTATACGGCCGGACACGCCATGTTTCGGTCCGGATTCCTACTATACGGTCGGACGCTCCACGTCTCGGTCCGGACTCCTACTATACGGCCGGACACTCCACGTCTCGGTCCGAATCTCTACCATCAAACCATACCCTTTGAACTGGCCTGGTGACCCTAGTCACTACCTATTCCCGACAAAAAGTAAAATTCTCTGACACTGCGCAGAGGAGTATCCGGGGCATTAATGGAGATTTGTCTCTTATCAACCAAGCGTCGTGTATTAATGGCTGTCCCTGCACATCAATAGATTTCCCTGCGGAAGTTCCAGAGGATTGACTGCCGCCTTAATTAAGATTTGTCTCCTGTCAACTACGCCTTAATGGCAACCCACGCGCTGGATACTGTTTTAGATAAGCAATGATAATAATGTACAATCTCGGAGGTCATATCACTGAGGGGAAAAAATCCACTAGAGGACTCCCCCTCCTCTCCCTATATAGAGGGATGACCCTCAAGGAGAAGGTAAGCGACACACTCTTAAGCCCGTTCTCTTCTGTTTGTCTAGGCTTCTTCCATCTAATTCCCTACCTTGAGCGTCGGAGAGGTGTTGTCGAGATCCGCCTCGGCACCCTTGACCGGTTGCTATTGTGCAGGTTCTCATTCGGCTCGGTCTAGTAAAGCAACCCGGTTTGCAAGCAACTTCATCTCTTCGGCCGTTGTCACTTTCGTTGTTCGGACACCTCGCCATTCACCCTTCCGGTGGGAAACATTAAGTGGCACCGTCTGTGGGAAAATATATCACATCGAAGATAAGAATGGGAGACCAAGGAGCGAACTCCGACAATACCAAGACTGATGAAGGAAGCTTGACCAGGGAAAACATCATCGCCCTTGTCAGGGTCACCATGCAAGACATCTTACGTGAACACTTCTCCCGAGGTCCCGGGCAAGAGTCCCCTAGTCCAGTCCAGGGTCCCGTGCTCCAATCCGCCCCCTCAACTCCTGTCGCGGGGGAAGGTAGTACCAACAACTTCAATATCAACCGAGTCATCCTCAACGGCTTCCCTACAGGACTCTCTAAAGAAAACACCCGCCCAGCCGATCCAGGAACGGGATCCTAAAAAGGGCAAGACCCCATTGGCCAGCCTAGACTCTCCTCTCAGCCATGACATCATCGCCGAGAAAATGCCTAAAGCTTTCAAGGCGTTATCCATTGGAGAGTACAATGACTCAACTGATCCAGAAGAGTACCTGGGGAGATTTAAAAAAGACGCCATGATACATGGTTACTCTGATGGGGCCAGGTGCAAAGTTTTCTCCCTCAACCTGATCGGCTCCGCACAGAGATTGTTCGACCGGTTGCCAGAAGGATCTATTAGGTCCTTTACAGAATTATCTACCCTTTTCCTCCAGCATTTTTCCAGTAGCAAGAGGTACCGCAGGACAGCTCAATTCCTCATGACTATCAAGCAGAAGAATCAAGAATCCTTGAGGGATTACATATACAGATTTAACCGAGTGGCAGTTGATGTCCTGGATGCCTCCCCGGGAACGATAATCAGCGCTTTCTCTCAAGGACTGACAAGAGGGGACTTCTCCAAATCCTTGATGAAAAGACCGCCCTCCCGGTTTGAGTCTTTGTTAGCCAGGGCCGAAGCCTATATCAATCTAGAAGAGGCAGAGAGAGCTGCAGATGAACAGCAAAAGGGAAGGAAAGTTGAGCGACCACCACAATCCCAGAAATCAAGCAGAAAGATGCATCTCTCGGCACCAACTCACCCGCTTAAAATCCCCCCTGCCTATCCGCCGAGACTGTTGGGAGAAAGGACGATTCAGGTCGTACAAGAAGTCTCTCAGCCGCCAGTACTACCAAGTCCGAGTCCCTCTTTTTGCGATTATCGGGATGCATGGGCATTCAACTCGGGAATGTCATACCTTTGCGGAAGACATCCGGCAAGTAATGCAAGAGCAGCAACCCAAAGTCAATAGCTCGGCTCCCTTTCCGCAAAGAGAAGCAAGATCCGAGCCGAGAGGGGCAGGTTCACGCAACCGAGCTAAGCGAGTCCTTCGACTGTCACCCGAGCGTCAACCACGAGCTCAGGCTCCCCGAAGAACTAGGGAGACCTATCCGAGAGACTCAGCTCCCCGGACCGGATCACCGCCAGAATTCATTAATACTCCGCATCGAGGCACCATCAACATGATCACAGGTGGAGCCACGAATGGAGACTCCAACCGAGCCCGAAAGGCTCACGAAAGACGGCTGGAAAATATGGAGGTAAACGCTAACAGAAAAAAAGCTGCAGGGCTCTCACTAACCTTCGGCCCGGAGGATATGATGGGAATTGATATCCCCCATGATGACGCTTTGGTGATCAGGGCCACCATCGCCAACTATGACGTGGCTCGGGTCTTCGTGGATACAGGTAGCTCGGTTAATATTTTATTCAAAGACGCCTTTAATCATATGCAGATTGACCCAGCCCAATTGCACCCGATGAACACGGCCCTATTCGGCTTTTCGGGCCACGAGGTGGCCCCCCTTGGTCGGATCGACCTACCCCTATCCCTGGAAGAAGAACCCCTTCGGCGCACAAGGATATCCACCTTTACCGTGGTGGACGCCGTGTCGGCCTACAACGTCATCCTAGGGAGGCCAGCCTTGCACTCCTTCGAAGTTGCGATATCAACTTATCACCAGAAACTAAAGTTCCCAGTGGGTGGTCAAATTGGGGAAGCCGTGGGAGATCAAAAGGCAGCCAGGAAATGCTATATGGAGGAGGTCCGAACAGGCCCCAGGAAGAGTCGGAAGATAGAAAAAGCTGAAGTGTACACCCTGCGGGAAGAAGCATTAGAAGAAGAAATTGTGCTTGTATGACCGGATCAACCCGACAAAGTAATCCGAATCGCTGCTGATTTATCCGTCACACTGAAGGAGGAGGTGACCAGAAACCTAATTGACAATCGGGATATCTTTGCGTGGCCCGAAGAACAAAGCCAGAGCATTTCCCGGACCGTAATGGAGCATAAGTTAAACGTACTACCGGGATCTCGGCCCGTAAAGCAGAAGAGAAGACATTTCGGCCCGGAGAAGGACAATATTATCCGAACCGAGATACATAAGCTGTTGCAAGCCGGATACATTAAAGAGGTACAATTCCCCCAGTGGTTGTCAAATATAGTGTTAGTCCCCAAACTAGGGGGAAAATGGAGGGTATGTGTAGATTTCAGAGATCTTAATAAAGCATGCCCTAAAGATTGTTACCCGCTGCCCCGAATAGATCAACTAGTTGACTCCACGGCAGGATGCGAGCTAATTTGTATGTTAGATGCTTACCAAGGATATCACCAGATCCCCTTAGCAAAGGAAGATCAGGAAAAAGTTAGTTTTATCATTGCGGACGGTATTTTTTGCTATACCGTCATGCCATTCGGATTAAAAAATGCTGGCGCAACATACCAACGATTGATGGATAAAGTGTTTCGGTCATAGATCAGCCGAAATATGGAAGTATACGTAGATGATATCCTTATAAAAAGTGCTCAAAGCAAAGATATCATCATGACATACGTAAACATTCTAAGACACTTCACGATACTTTAATCCTACCAATCCTCCAAGTGCATTTTCGGAGTCCGTGGAGGAAAATTCCTCGATTACATTGTGACTGAACGAGGAATTG
The DNA here is from genome assembly GCA_025175895.1 of Wurfbainia villosa. Classification (NCBI taxonomy): domain Eukaryota; kingdom Viridiplantae; phylum Streptophyta; class Magnoliopsida; order Zingiberales; family Zingiberaceae; genus Wurfbainia; species Wurfbainia villosa. Next base: position 1,333,656 of record JAKLTH010000280.1, read on the forward strand.
AGGTCAATCCCGAGAAGGCCCAGACTCTGCAGAACATGCTTTCCAGAATGTCGAGAAGTACAACTACTGGCCGGGCAATAACTGCTCTCTCTCGATTCATCCCTAAGTCGGCCGAGCGGAGCCTCCCGTTCTTTAAAATACTTCGCAAGTCGACCCGGTTTTCATGGGACGAGAAGTGCGAACTAGCTTTTTCAGAATTGAAGCAATACATAGCCGAGCTACCTACACTAGCTAAGTCGGTGCCCGGGGAGAGTTTGCAAATATACCTGCCCGCTTCGGAAGAGGCAATAGCCTCCGTCCTACTCCGCCTAGAAGAGGGTAAACAATCACCTATTTATTTTGTCAGTCATTTGCTAAAAGCTGCTGAAAGCAGGTACACCACCCTAGAGAAGCTGGCTCTGGCCCTACTTATCACTACTCGGAAGCTCCGCCCCTACTTCCTGTCCCATCCCATCACTGTGCTGACCAACAGCAGCCTGGGAAGAATACTCACTAATCCCGAGGCGTCGGGCCGATTAATCAAATGGACCACGGAGATGGCCGAATACGACATCCAATATCAACCCAGGACAGCTCTCAAAGCACAGGTATTGGCAGACTTCCTTGCCGAGACATCCGGAATCGAAAAGAATGAAGAATGGAGGATATATGTGGACGGTTCGGCCACTAAGCAAGGAAGCGGAGTAGGGGTGTTGCTGATATCGCCGCAGGAGGAGATAATCCGGATTGTGGTCCAACTTAATTTCCGGGCCTCTAATAATGAAGCCGAATACGAAGCCTTACTGGCGGGACTTCGAGCTGCTCGGCACGTGGGGGCATCACGGGTCTCTTTGTACTCCGACTCTCAACTGGCTGTGGAACAGGTCAAAGGCTCCTATGACATCAACAATCCGCGACTACAGCTATACAAGGAAGCTTATCAGAAATTGACGGCCGAATTCCAAGAAGTCATTCTCCATAAGATCCCTCGAGCCGAGAACCAAAAAGCAGATGAGCTAGCTCGTATGGCCAGTGCGCTCACCACCTGGAGCCTAGAAGATTCCCTGGCTGAGACACAACTCATTGCTCATATAGATCAAGCGCCGACCATGCGTCAAAACTCCCCCGATTGGAGGACTCCTCTGATTAACTATCTGAAAGAAGGACTATTGCCAAGAGATCAAGCCGAGGCCCGAATCATTAAGAAGAGAGGGAGCAGTTTCGTGCTGGTAGGAGATACCCTATACAAGAGGGCTTTCGCCAGGCCACTCCTTAAGTGTCTTGGTCTAGAAGAGGCGGGATACGTAATAAGGGAGTTGCATGAGGGTTGTTGCGGAAATCATTCCGGTGGGACATCCCTAGCCCGAAAGGTTCTCCTCGCTGGATATTTTTGGCCCACTTTGCAGAAAGATACCGCGCACTGCGTCCGCACATGCCTTAGTTGCCAAAAGCATCAAAACTTCTCTCAGCGACCCGCCGAGTGGCTTAAGACCTCGGTAATATCTTGCCCTTTTGATCAGTGGGAAATGGATATCGTAGGACCATTGTCACTCGGGCCGAATCAGAAGAAATTCCTACTGGTGGCAGTAGACTATTTCTCAAAATGGGTAGAAGCAGAGCCTTTAGCCAAGATAACAGAGGAAGCAGTGCTAAAATTCCTTTGGAAAAATATAGTCTGTCGATTTGGCATCCCTAGGAGGCTGATCTCAGACAATGGAAGGCAATTTCAAGGACGAAAACTCAAGGAGTGGTGCCAGCAACTAGAAATTCAGCAGATTTTTACTTCCGTGACGTATCCTCAAAGCAATGGGTAAGCGGAGGTGAACAACCGAGTGCTGATTCGGGGACTCAAAATCAAATTGGATCACACCGGAGGAAGCTGGGTAGAGGAGCTACCGAGTATTCTATGGGCTTACCGAACGACACCAAAGGATAGTACTGGCCTCACCCCTTTTCATCTCGTTTACGGATCGGAAGCTTTAGTCCCGGTGGAGATCGGAATGGGATCACCTCGAGTGCTAGCCTACGCCCCGGACGATGATAACCGAGATATTAGACTAGCTGAATTGGACCTGGTGACCGAGACGAGAGATAATGCGGCCAGCCGAATGGGCACCTTTCGGAGGAAGATAGCGCAAGCCTACAATAAGAGGGTAGTGCCTCGCTCTTTTCAGCCCGGCGACTTTGTGTGGAAGAAGATTCAACCTGCTGGGGAAGTTCGTAAGCTAGCCCCTCGATGGGAAGGACCGTATAAGGTTGTCCAGAAGCTTAACTCCGGAGCTTATTACCTACAAGATCAAGAGGGAAAAGATCTCGCTCGGCCGTGGAATGCTCTCCATTTAAGACCGTATCGTATATAAGGACTGGCGGCTCGTAAGAAAGTTTTTCACGAGAAACTAAGCCGCTTTTGTGATGATATGCAAATGATTGCATTCTAGTCACCACCTATCACGGTGCATCTCGGAGTAAGTCGCCCCTTGCATTCTAGTCAGCCACCTATGACGGTGCATCTCGGAATAAGTCGCCCCTTACGGCGCATTCTAGTCAGCCACCTATCATGGTGCATCTCGGAATAAGTCGCCACTTACGACGCATTCTAGTCAGCCACCTATCACGATGCATCTCGGAGTAAGTCGCCCCTTAAGGCGCATTCAAGTCAACCACCTATCACGGTGCATCTCGAGTAAGCGCCCATACGGCGATTCTAGTCACCACTCGGGTGCATCTCGGAATAAGTCGCCTTACGCGATTCTAGTCAGCCACCTATCACGGTGCATCTCGGAATAAGTCGCCCCTTACGGCGCATTCTAGTCAGCCACCTATCGCGGTGCATCTCAGAATAAGCCGCTCCTTACGGTGCATGCCAGCCAACCACCTCCCGGTGCATCTCAGAAGGGGTCACCTTTTTTTTTCCGATGCATCATAGTCGCCTCCTATGTCGGAGCGGCTCGAGCTACGTAGCCCTTTACAAGGGTTGCTTTACAAGAGTCAAGGCAAGTTCTATTAATGCTAAAGCCCCATCATGATCCCTGTCACTTAAGGGCTATTCGGCTCCTCGACAAGTTCCGTCTCGGGACAGTATAAAGGTACTTGGTCGATATCCTCCTGCTGCTTTATTGGAACTAGTAGCATAAGAGTATTTTTTATATATAAAACGAAAAGGTGCGATTACAAGAAAACCAATACGGCCGTATACGGCTACAAAATTTCTAAGAAACCTAATGACTAGGGAAGGCCGCCGAGTTCCTCATTAGGGGTCTCGTCGACTAAGCGCTGTAGGTCCAAGAACTCGGTAGATGCCCCCTTGGGCGGATAGCCGACTTCTTTGAAGTGTCGGATGGCCCCGTTATAGCCTATTTCCAGAAGGTCGGCGGTACGACTCCCGAGGAGGTCGGAGAACTCCTCCGAAGTAAGGAAGGCCTGTTTCCGTTGTTGCCATCGACCCTCCTCGCCTTCCTTATAGGAAGCCAGCTCGGCTTTGGCCGCATCCGAGTCGGTTTTGACCACCTCCATTTGGGCGATCAACTCCGCACAACGCCTGGCCTCCGACTCTGCTTGAGAAATCCGGTGTTGCTCCGCCTGCAGCAGTCGGGCCTCAGCCTCCTCTACTCGGGCCCTAAGTGCCTCCGCTTCGGCCGCTTGAAGTCGCAAAAGATCGATCTCTCGGCCCCGGGTACGTAGGTCATCCTCGTAACGCAGGGCATTGGATCGAGAGACCGCTGCTTCAGATTGGGCTAGACCGAGTTCGGTCTCCTTTTCCCGGAGCTGGGTGGTAAGGGCCGTCACTTGGGCTTGCATAGCCGGATAGGTGGTAGACAAGCGAGTTAACCGGGACATTAGTTCCAGGTGGAACCCCCAGAACTACAAAGGAAGATAAAATGTTATACAGAGAGAGAAGAAAAAGGGAAGTAAGTCTGATTACCTTAGTCAGGTGCAGGTTCATCTCGTCGCTGAGAGCGGGAATAGATTTCTCTCTGGCCGACGCCTCAATTGACTCCCGTACTTCCTGGAGATAACTCTGAGTCGGTCGCGATGTAGTTCCTCCGGAAGGTACCGCGGGAGGAGGACTCGGTTGAGGAGGCCTCAGCTCGGGTGCAGGCGCAGAGACCTCCGGGTGTTCTTTGCACGGGGGGGTCTGGGGTCGGAGAGTTTTCGGCCGCGGTACCACTCGGTCCCGCCGGATCGGGGAAGCTTTGGATTGGTGAGACTCGGAGGGGGCTGTCCTCGGAAGAAGGGGTCCTCATACGACTTCTCTTTCGACGTCCCCGCTGCTCCTCAGATTCTCCTGAGCTGATGGTCTCAGCTATCATAGATGGTCGAGGAGGCGGGAGATGATCCGAGCCAACCTCCTCGGAGGTCTCGGCTGGAGCCGCTGCAGGGGCAATCATTTGCGCCCTCTTCCACTTCATCCTCTTGCTGATCGAAGCTTTCAGCATGACTTCGGCTACGAAAGGCATAAGGCAAGTCAAGGGTTAGAAACATAAGAAGAGAGAAGAAATTTTTACCTAAAGTGCCTTTCATCTCGGTCTCGGCAGGGCTCAGGTCAAAATGGTGGAGGAGCCCTTCTTCTTGTAAGGCATTAATGTCAAAGCTAAGTCCCGAGAGGACTCTTACTATGTCTCGGTAATCTTGAGTCCTCTTAAAGCTCCTAAGGGAAGGAGAGGGTGGGAGCTCAAGCTGCCACTCATTCGACCAAGAGAAAGGGGACTCCGGCCATATGAACAAGTATCGGGTTTTTCAATACTTGTGGGAGGTAATAAGTTTCGCCAGAAACTTGGTTTCTTGACGGGCCGTGAAGAAGAAAACACTGACTTCTTTCCTTTTCGGAACAAAGCAGGCGTGGAAAGAAGCGGCCGAGAGGGGAAGATGGTAAAAAAGGAAAACAATGATAAAGCCATTGATAAGGCTGAAGGAGTTCGGTGCTAATTGCTGAAGGGGAATACGGAAGTAATGGGATAATTCGGAATAAAAAGGGTGGAGGGGAAAGCGAAGACCAGCCGCCAGCTGATCTAGGAAAAAGGTAACGAACTCTATCGGGGGCTCGTGGGGGCGTTGATCTGGTAGGGGAACCCTAAGGCGATAGGAGTGGGGAACCTGGTAGAGGGACCTAGTCTCTTGGCGCACCTCAGACGTGATGACGCTTCGAGTCCTAAGGAACCATAGGTCGGAGTGCCCGGCCATGATAGAAGGGTTCGATACGAAATAAAGGGACTTACGACGGCATGAGCGTCGGAGGAGCAAGGAAAGGGAGAAGGTCGGCGGAAGAGGAGACAGAAACTTCAAGCGAAAGATCGGGAACCCTAGCAGAGAAAGGGGGGCATTTATAAAGAAGCCGCGACGCCTCGTTTCTAGAGAGTATCTTCGCGGATCGGGCCAACGCGTGGCGCAAGGGGGCGCAATCTCGGGAAGTAAGATCATCATGTCGTATCCCCGCATTTAATGATCCACTATAGGGGATTTTCTCTCCGTTCCCAAGGGGCACCTCCTCGGCATTACTCACCATCCCTCTTTAAGTCAAGAAAAGTAGGAGATGGTCAGGACTCAGTCTAGTCAGTCAAGCCACACCTCTCCTTCGACTAGACACAAGGGGAAGGTCTTATGATGCCAAGTCTAACTGTCTGTTCATACCCATCACTCATTATTAATATGTGCCAAGTCTAACTATCTGTCCATACCCATCACTCATTATTAATATGTCGACAATAGCTGGATAGACCACGTCTCGGTCCGGATTTCTACCATACGGCCGGACACCCCATGTCTCGGTCCGGATTCCTACTATACGGCCGGACGCTCTACGTCTCGGTCCGGATTCCTAATATACGGCCGGACGTTCCACGTCTCGGTCCGGACTCCTACTATACGGCCGGACGCTCCATGTCTCGGTCCGGATTCCTACTATACGGCCGGACGCTCCACGTCTCAGTCCGGATTCCTACTATACGGCCGGACGCTCCACGTCTCGGTCCGGATTCCTACTATACGGCCGGACGCTCCACGTCTCGGTCCGGACTCCTACTATACGACCGGACGCTCCACGTCTCGGTCCGGATTTCTACTATACGGCCGGACACCCCAAGTCTCGGTCGGATTCTACTATCTACCGACGCTCCACGCCTCGGCCCGGACTATCTGGCCGACGCTCCACGCCCTGGTACTACTATCTACGGACGCTTCACGTCTCGGTCCGGATCTCTACCATCAAACCATACCCTTTGAACTGACCTGGTGACCCTAGTCACTACCTATCCCCGACAAAAAGTAAAATTCTCTGACACTGCGCAGAGGAGTATCCGGGGCATTAATGGAGATTTGCCTCTTATCAACCAAGCGCCGTGTATTAATGGCTGTCCCTGCACATCAGTAGATTTACCTGCGGAAGTTCCAGAGGATTGACTGCCGCCTTAATTAAGATTTGCCTCCTGTCAACTACGCCTTAATGGCAACCCACGCGCTGGATACTGCTTTAGATAAGCAATGATAATAATGTACAATCTCGGAGGTCATATCACTGAGGGGAAAAAGTCTACTAGAGGACTCCCCCTCCTCTCCCTATATAGAGGGATGACCCTCAAGGAGAAGGTAAGCGACACACTCTTAAGCCTGTTCTCTTCTGTTTGTCTAGGCTTCTTCCATCTAATTCCCTACCTTGAGCGTCGGAAGGGTGTTGCCGAGATCCGTCTCGACACCCTTGACCGGTTGCTATTGTGCAAGTTCTCATTCGGCTCGGTCTAGTAAAGCAACTCGGTTTGCAAGCGACTTCATCTCTTCGACTGTTGTCACTTTCGCTGTTCGGACACCTCGCCATTCACCCTTCCGGTGGGAAACAAGGTTAGATAGAACAGTTGCGTGATCGGTCATGCGCCAACGGTGGAGTTATTTAATAAGAAAAGAAAGACAGGATCAAGAATCAAAATCATACTTTAGACTCCACACATCTACATCTGCTGCCTGAAGTGGTGAACTGTTTGCCGAAACCACAGGTTTGGGCCAGTGGAAAAAGGTTCACAGCCCGCTGTTTTCTGGGACCGGGAAACCAAAACCAACAGCGAGAATATTCTATAAAAATTTTCGCCCTTGTTGTTCATCCCGGCAACAGCTTCTTGCTTTTGCAGACTGATAGAAAACATCGAGGGAAGAATGGCTTCAGTGAAGAAAGCTTCGTTTTTGGTAGCGGCAAGTGTTGGCGCAGTGGAGGCGCTCAAGGATCAAGCAGGTTTGTGCAGATGGAACTACGCTCTGAGGTCTCTGCAGCAGCACGCCAAGAGCAACATGAGGTCGCTGTCTCAGGCCGTGAGGATGTCCTCCGCCGTCTCTGATGGCCGAAGCACCGAGCGGGCCAAGCAATCGGAGGAGTCGCTGAGGAAAGTGATGTACCTCAGCTGTTGGGGACTCAATTAGCGTTTGGAGATCAAGATTATTTGTCGGAGTGATAGAATGAATACTGAGCAGAAAGGATGAACTTTTGAGGTTCAACCTGTGCAAGTACATAGTTTCGCACGTATTGTAATGAATCGAGTAGTCTGATTATTTCTCTCTCACGGCACTTTTCTTTTTTGGTTTGCAAGCTGAATTCTTCACTAAAAAGTGCCAAGAGAAACCCAAATGCATGGATCTGTTGCAGCAGTAAATGGATGTATTTTCCGAGCTCAAATATCAGAAATGTGCAGATGTCGATTTTGTAGGCAAAAAATAAATCCCAAAAAGCTTAACGCTGTAAAAGGTGATGCGTATCTCAGATATTTTTCATCGGGACTCCTTAAAGAAAAGATAAATCACAGAAAGTAGAAAGTACGAAGAAAAAAAAAACCAAAGTATCATATTTTATGATATTTTCATCAGCGCATTTATAGTTAGCCAGAAGAAAATATTATTGGAATTGAAATGCTCCAATTGGATTCCCAAAGAAGATGAGGGAATGAAAGGAAATGAAAAGGTGAAGATGAGAGAGAGAGATATTTATTAAAGATTTTTTTTTAAAAAAAATATTTTATTAATTAATTAGATTAAAATATATCCTTGAAAAATATATAAAGTGCGGGTATATTATGAGAATTTTAAAGGATAAATTATATCTGTATAGTTACTATGAGTTTGTTACTAATCTCAAGAACATCTTAATTTATCTTCTTTATGAAATTGATAGAAATTATTAGATTAACAAATTTTAATCTTATACATAATATGTCTTAGTCAAACTTGACAGATAGGTCAAAGCATCGTCCTTATAGATTTAGGGACCTGCCTATGTGCAATCCAAACTAGGTCCTAGTCAAGGCTGATAGATAGGTCAAAGCATCACCCTTATAGATTTAGGGATCTGTCTCTGTGCAATCCAAGTTAGGTTTTAGTCAAGCCTGATAGATAAGTGAAAGTGTCGTCCTTATAGATTTAGACTAACTTCTTTTAAATTCAGTACAACTTATTTAAACTTTTATACAACATTTTTTTTAAAAAATATAGTTGTTTTCATTGCGAAATCTTCTATTATTATATTCTTCGTTTGAACATGCTAAAAAAATGAGCTTGAGAATGAACTTGAGCATGTACCCCTTACACCAGATTAACACATGACCCGACTAGATCTTGCTGACTTGGGTCATCATAAACATGACCAACACACACCTCTAAACTCAGGCCTGTTTGTGGGAACAATGGCCCCAAACCAGCGACTCCCTCTTGGTTAATTTGCTCTAAGTCTTCACCTCTTGTTTCTTCTTTCGCCAGCTTCATTGATTCTGACGTCCCAACTCTATCAATAATCCTTAGCCCAACAATGAACAATCACCCCGTTCTGCAACCCATCCACACTCTCCAATTTCCCCATTCATCTGAAGCTATTCTAATGTGAAATTTCTTAAACTACAACACATGAAATATATTTTCATTCCACTGCAAAAGTTTCAGTTCGCTGTGATTTGTTTGCCAAACCAGACCCATGTACTAGCTCAAGTCTCAAACATAAATTTTGTGTATGAGTATGGACAAAAGTAACACGATGAAGATGCAAGATTTTTTTTAAATTTTTTTAACCTCGAAGGAATAATCTACAGGGAAGACCACATATCCATGCAATCTTCTTCGACCACAAGAACTATAAAAAAATCCAATCGCCATCGCCCATGTGTCAATCTCAGCAAATAAAAATCTCCAATGTGGCACAATTAGATAAGGAAAGGATAAGGAGACGCCATTCTCAGCCGTCAGATAGATCTCCATCACTACATCGCCCGTCCATTCTCAAATCCACAGATAGCCCCCTTGTTCCCTATAATCTGCCACCCCCAACCTTCTCGCCCACTCAGTGCGTTTCAACAGTTTGATTTGTGGAAGAGGGAACTGAGCGATGGCCTCCACCTCCACCTTCTTCGGCACTCGCCTCCTCGAACACAATCCGCTCATGAGCGTCAACGCAGCGGCAATGGGAGTGGGAAGGATCCAGGCCCGGTTCAATTTCGGCTCCAAGAAGGCCCCAAAGAAATCCAGGGCGCCGACGTCGGACCGGCCACTGTGGTACCCCGGCGCGAAGGCGCCCGAGTGGCTCGATGGCTCCCTCATCGGCGACTATGGGTTCGACCCCTTCGGCCTTGCCAAGCCGGCCGAGTACCTCCAGTTCGAATTGGACTCGCTGGACCAGAACCTGGCTAAGAATAACGCCGGCGAAATCATCGGCACCCGCACCGAGTTCTCCGACGTCAAGTCCACCCCTTTCCAGCCTTACTCCGAGGTCTTCGGCCTGCAGCGCTTCCGCGAGTGCGAGCTCATCCACGGCCGGTGGGCCATGCTAGCCACTCTTGGAGCTATCGCCGTCGAAGGGCTCACCGGTGTCACCTGGCAGGACGCCGGGAAGGTAACTCCCAAAATATATACCAATCAAAATTGATTTTTTTTTTCTGGATAAATTGATGCTCAAAATTGTTGCTTTAGGTTGAATTGGTGGATGGGTCGTCGTACCTGGGGCTGCCTCTGCCCTTCAACATGACGACGCTGATATGGATCGAGGTGTTGCTGATCGGATACATCGAGTTCCAGAGGAACGCGGAGCTTGACCCGGAGAAGAGGCTTTACCCCGGCGGGCCGTACTTCGACCCACTGGGGCTAGCGTCGGACCCGGAGAAGAAGGAGAGGCTGCAACTGGCGGAGATCAAGCACGCCCGCCTCGCCATGGTCGGCTTCTTCGGCTTCGCCGTGCAGGCTGCCGTCACCGGAAAGGGGCCGCTCAACAACTGGGTCACCCACCTCAGCGACCCCCTTCACACCACCATCATCGACAGCTTCTCCTCCTCTTGAACCCGCCGTCAGCTTGACTAGAACAGTGCACCGCCATATTGTAATCTCCTTTCGTGTGATTTTGGCGAGGTTAATTACTTGTATATCTATTTCATAATTAAGTTATCAATCTTCTTGCTATTTTAGTATTTTTCTCGCGTATCAAATTTACAACTTCACAAAATTTGTTTAATATTTATTTATCCCCCCTAATTCGGACTATAAGATTTTTGGGCCTTCTGTCCAAATGGGCCCCAATGAAACGCAAACTACATTAAACTACTTGCTCGGCCTCCATTAATGCGGTGGGCCGCTTCTGTTTGCTTCCCTTTTTTTTATCATCTCCTCTCCACATTTTCTCTTCACCGATCTCTTCTTCTCGACCGGTTGTGCTACGATTGGAACTCTCGATGCATCGCTGATGGCCATTCAGTAAGGTAGTGCCTATTGTTCTTTTAATCCCCCCAGATGGATAATCTGATTCGTTTTCCCTTCCTATGTTTCGTCAATTTGTGAGCTTCTCCTAGTAAAATAGATCATATGTTGATATTGTTTTCTGAACGTTTAATTTTGTTCTTGATCCTTTTTTTTTCTCATTGCCAAAATTATATTGAAAATCTGAATTTGTTCTTGCAAAGTTTTGTATCTTGAAAAGAAATTTTATTTTTTTATAACAAAGTTTAGACACTTCCGAAATCATGAAACAAATATAATCCAGTCATGATTCTCCAGTCTTTACTCCTCTTAACAATTCTAACATATCTTTCTTTAGGCACAACGATGGTTAAAGTTTTTAAATATTGCTCGGTTGACTTTTGTGTTATTATTTATTTTTCTTAATTTCACTTGTTTTTGCCTAGATGTCGTTTTGTAAACGGGAACCTATTGATAATTAAACATTATATCGCCTATACATTCTAAGCAAAAATAACTCATGCATTAATTCAAAATATGTAGTTTAATCTACCTTTGATAAAACACTAAGTAACTACGTCAATTCTAAACGCAAAATAACAAATAATCATGTTATTAACCCATTTCATTCTAGTAATTTGTTATTTCATTGTACTCGTTCACAATTTTAGTATAGACCACCGCAACAAATCACTTTGTTTTTTGTGTCTTTACCAAATGTTTTCTTCACCAGCTTTTCAGATATATCTTACTTACAAATTGTCTTTGTAGCACTTGCAAAATTTTTTGAAACCAAACCAAAATCACTTAGTTCTATCGTTTTTCAAGCATCTGTCTATTGAGAATTGTTTGGCAACGTTTTATGAAATAATGATTTTTATACATTTTGCCAACAAAATGATATTCTGGTTTTATATTTGGATATTCTGGATTAATTAAGGCGTTTATAAGATTGAAAGAATTATACTGTCACTATTTTGGATCAGCAGGCTATTTCTATCAAGTTAATGAGACATTCTCATTCCAGGTTGGGTGATGAGTAGTTCAGAGTACATTTGTGGAGTTAGTGAGTGGCCAATTAGAAATTGTTGTTCATGATGGAGTTGCCTTTGGTTCTTAGATGGTACTAACTAAAAACTTTGGAAGTTGATTCAAACATTAAATTTAAGAGAGGATGACAATTGTCGATAAAATCTTCTAATTTCACATTGGAAATGGGAGTTATTTGTGTGCCCAGGAAGTCTTTAACCAATAATTTGTGCTTAACCATTTTGTGTACAGTTTGTCCAACCCATTTTGATTTTTTGTTAAGAAGTAATCTTTAAAAAAAAAAAGATCAAATGGAATAGAATGTTATGATGAACAAAGACATGTTCAGAAAATGGGTCTGCCACCAAATCCCTTATCAAATCAAGCACAATATTTTAATTAAATTTTGAAAATAAATTAAACTTTATTGCTTACTGATAGAGATCTATGAATTATGCATGCATGCTGCCAATCAGTAAGATAGAAAATATTTAGGGCAGGATGGGTTCTGTTCTCGTACATTTTAACCTAAATTTCTAGAAGTTCTTAAGGCAGAGGGCCTATGGGCCTTGGATATTTGATTGAAATTGTTTATGAAAGCTCCATTATTTCAGTCTTGTTGATATTGAACACTGAACTTTGAGTGATACCTGGCTCATACTTCCCAGGGAGCCTGAACTAATGCAGCTTAATGATTGCACACTGTTGCCCTATGATGGAGGACTTAGGATTTGGCCCGTTCTATATTTAGGTACTTACACATCGCACGAAGCAAATGATGCGTTCAGGAATATAATTTAACCCATGAATCAATCATTCATCTTCCTTGTTTGAATTTTTTATCCTTTCTTCAAACCTTTTTCTAAAGAGTAACCATGTTTCTGTAAATACAGTGTTGGAATCGTGTAGTCGGGCCCGTGGATTGGCTTTTTATCAGTGGATGCATTTCAATTAGTTTGTTCGGGAGAGACCCTTGGTTTATCAATAAGATGGGGATCCCAAGTTTTGCAAAACTCTTTCTGGCAGAATAATTTAATCACTGGCTATCAGAATCACATGGTTTTATTAATTTAGTGCTATTGTCCATAACCTTGGTTCATAATTGAGTTATCAGGTAGCAAATCTTGTTGGAGAGCAGTAAGCTTTTGCACGAGTCACTTTCGACTCTTATCCAACTCAATACTTTTTATTTTATAAAGTAGAATTTTTTAGTTGATTGTGCTGCAAAATGCAACTAGATTAAATTCCTCAATTGTTAAATAGTATACAGTGATGAGGCGCATGATGGGTGCTCACCTAATGCGTGGTTCATATGCACTGCCTAGGCGATGGACCGCAGAATAGGACAAAATGATGGAATGGATGAACTGAGTTGCAAAGTTGCACTCTGCCAATGTGACTTTGTACGAAGCGTAGGCATTGTCCTGCTGTTAGATGTCCACAACCAGGCCAAGACACTCTCTGAGAATTAACTTGAGAGTAACTCGTCCCCGTGACCCAACGCCCAACCTGCACGAAGACTGCTGCTATCCTGCAACCAAGACCTATTGGTGGAGAAAAGGAGAGAAAGTTGGGACATGGATGAAACCCAGAAGATTAGAACACTATAACAGAGAGCATCCTCAAGAGCCACTGAACATTTTGATCTAAACTATCATTGAACTTTTCTTCCCTTTCTCGTGCTACCTTTTCCTTTCTTATTTTTCACTTTATATATATTTAATTCGATCTTTTTACAGGTTCACTAACCCCACCACCCACATGCCCTTTTCCTTTTCATACTTTCTGATTCACCCTCATGGAAGGCCAGAGCCTGGGATTGGAAAACACTACATTCCCATCAGTTTCTTCCATAAATTACTGCTAGAGAGAACACAAAATAGCCGGGCGCTCTGATCTGTGGGATTTGGATGGCCTTTTGAATGATTAGAGCTTTCTGGGAGGCATTGATTTTAGTGGGGGGTTTTTTTTTATGCCCTCCTATTCCATATCTGGCAATTTGGAAATTAGCCGAGCAAATGAAATCAGGGCATAATGGTAATAAATATATATTTGCAAGATTTAAACAGCTAATGATGCCTTTTCATATCAGTGATGCCGCAGAGAAAGATTTGCTATTGATTTGTAGCCAATTATTAAAGTGCTGCTGTGTACATAATGTTTTTTTTTTGTTGTTACCACTCCACAAAACACTGATCTACAGTGCGCTTAGTAGTCTAATTGTATAGGACCAGTCCTCACCAACTCTCACTCTGCTCTTTGTCTTTTCCAGCTTATCTAAATCCATGAATATCTAGAATATTGTCACTGGTGCAGCAGTTTCGAAGGGTAGAACTGAAACTCATGTGAATTTCTGTAATAATATGGAAGGTAGAAACATCTTCCATGTGTGTGGTCAAAACGCCAGAGTTCTTTTGCAGTAGGTTGTCCCCGGCAATTACCAATAAACAAACGTCCACACCCCTCTGATCTCGGCTTGTTGCCTGACCAGTCCCTCCCGTCTCACTGTCATTTCATACAGATCTAAGTTTGGGTTTGATTGAACCGAATAAGATAAAAGTTTGCGTGCTCCAAAGGTTCGCTACTCTTAGCTAGAGTAGGATGAGATGAGTGTGGTCTGCAAAATGGCTTTGGAAGCGCTCTGGGTAGGAGTACGATAGGGCTGGTTTGGTCATTTCGTACGTCTTTTCTCCAACTGCTGTCTTCCATTTGAAAAGTTTTTTTTAATGATGATTTAGATTTCCCTTTGCTTTACGCTGTGATTGCTAACTCAACCAGATAGAAGTGAACTATGAACTGCTAATTTTCTTTACTTTTTTTGTTTCCTTCTTAGAGCTGAGTGTCCGATGCAAAAACACCACTACCACCACCAGTGGCATCGCTTATTCTGCCGTGCTGCACCAGTCTATCGACACCGCTTCCAACAACCAGTCTCACCACGTGAAAATGGCGGAGGCTGCTGCGATTCATCCAAATGATCTCGCATCCACATGCTATGGGATGTCATTGGGCGGCTGCTGCTGCTACTTACTAGCGGGCACCTCCGTCCTACTATCCAGAAAATTGTCCTTCACCTCCCTGTCACACAGTCTCAGTCTCAGTCTCGGCGTGTGTACCTGGGAGGATGGCAAGCAGGAAAGAAAGGGAAATAAGAAAAAGCAACAGGGAAAAAAAAAAAAAAAGATAGATGGAGGGGGAAGGATGTTGTTTGTCGAGTAGCGAGAAAGGGAGGAAGAAAAAGAGACGGAGAGGAAATTTAAGAGATACATTTTAAGACCATCTGCATCTAGCGGCCTGTAACTACAAACCTCAACCTATTTTCTTCCACGAGAAAATAAGTGTGCTGACGAAGGCAAAGGGTTTATGATCTATGCTGGAGGTTAGTTCGTCCCGTTCTATGGTAATCCAACACAACAATTATCCTCTCCGTACTTAAACGCCAAATATTGATACTTGGACATGAAATACTGAGTGGGTTCTTATTTTTACTGATCTCGTGTACAATTTTCAATACTAATTGATGGGTTTTCATAAGAGTCATAAAATCCTGACCATCAGGTGATAAAATTGTCATGAAGGTCCTGTGACCTCGGCTAGCCAAAGTCAAGTGCCCATGCAAGAGGTCAGCGGGACGATGATGAAGTACGAGAACCAAATTGGTTGGGTTCTGACAAAGACTATACTGTGGTGGAAGGCAACCAAGCGGAGACCAGTTGAGGAGGAAGAAGGCGGCGAGAAAGAAAACGACAAAAAATCTTTACTCTCTGATTTCATTAGTTTTCTTCAATTTTGAAGGGGAGGAAAACATTAGTTTTTTTGACCCATGAAAGTCACCGTTGTTTAGTTCCACTTTTGTATTGGAGTAGTAAATAGGCCGATGGATGCTTGTGCAATCCATTTCCTTTCCCTTTTTTTTTTCTTTAATAAAAAATGAACTTTACACATCGCGTGTAAAGGAGTCCTAGCATCGGTAAACATGTTAAGATATGACAAATAGCCAAGTGCGATGGACTTGTTTCTATAGACAAACTAGAACGAGGAACGAAGGCAAGATTTTTTTTCTTTCTTTATTATCAAAGTACTATTCTTTTTTTCTGAAAATTAATTAAAGGAACGATCCATTTGTTCGTACCCATCAAAGGAAGTTATCAATAATTTATTCTTACAAAAGGTGTCCTTTGTTAATAAAAAATGAGAAGAAAAAAAATGCGATGTTATAATTTTAAGTCGAGCTAATTTATTTCACTATATTTAATAATTTAGATATTTGAGTTGCATCCGATTGATCTTAAAGCCATATAGCTTTTTCTCTAGTTTAAATTTTAGATAAATTCCGAACAGTTTTTAATATTCCAAAATAAAAATGTCATAATTAATTCTACGTGGCAAAATTCTATTTAGCAATTCATGCTATTTGATGAAAAAAATGTTAAATGTCTTTAAACTAATTGTTAACTGATTCAGTTAATCAGATATATCCAATTTATCATTTAATCGAAAGAAAATATATATATATATATATATATATATATATATATATATATATATATATATTTTGTTAATGTGTTAAACGGACAAAACTATTAAATTGGTTTAGTTTATTTATTTAAAAAAAAAATATAGTGAGGGTGCAGTGCGTACCTGAAAAAAGAGGACCAAAAAACATGCAAACAAAGAAGTCTGCTGTCCGCAGGCCTCGACCGTTTGGCTGAGAAGTGACCAAGAAATCGACGTCTACTGCTCTCTCTCTCTCTCTCTCTCTCTCCTTCTGCCTTTCTTTTTCTCGCATCTCCACCAACTCCACCTCAAAAAGGTGCATTTCGCTCTTTCCTCTCCGGCTCGTCTTCCCCTCTTCTCTTCCACCGGGCACCAGCTCGCTCGACTTACGCGGGGGGAACTCTGCTTCCCTCCCTCCCCTGCACTATCTACACTTGTGCTGGAGAAAGAAGGGAAAAAGGAAGGAACAAGAATGGTCTCTTACTTCCTCTATTTCTTTCTCTCCCTCCTCTCCGGAGTCACGTCGCAGGCAGCAAGCCACGAGCTTCGTCCCCTCAGCTCCGACGGCTTCGACTCCACCACCGTCCCTTCCTTCCCCGTGGCACGGGGCGTCAACCAGAGCTCGGCCTGCCACCTGGACCTCTCCGACGAGCTCTTCGGCGGGGTCAGCGACGCCTGCGCCCGAGGCAGCCTCGACCGCAGCCGATGCTGCCCTGTGCTCGCCGCCTGGCTCTTCGCTGCGCACGCTCGCTACGCGCTCGAGCTCCGACCGCCTCCGCAAGCCGCGGAGGGCCTCGCTGCCACCGACGAGCCGATGATGCCTGACGACAACCAGAAGTGCGTGGACTCGCTACACATGGCGCTGGAGCGGCGCGGTATTCGCCTGCCGCGGGCCAACGCCACCTGCGACACCGTGCTCTGCTTCTGCGGCATCCGGCTCCACCAGGTTGGGTCGCTTCGGTGCCCGGCAGCCTTTAATGTCAGTGGCGGGAAGGATCCACCGCGGAACGCCACGCCAACGGCAGCGGTCCGGCAGCTGGAGCGCGACTGCTTCAACTCGTCGTACGCCGGCTGCACTCGATGCTTGCACTCTCTCGAGAAGGTATTTATACTTCCCGTTTCATTTACTCAATTTCGCTTAAACACTAAACTCTTTAAGAAATGCGTCTCTGCTCTCTTCATTTTGTGCTGCGGCGTCTCTGGTGGAGTAAAGACAGAGACGCCGTCCGTCTTCGAATGCCAATTATCTTGTTCTATGTTCTGTTCTTTCTTTTAGACGTTTCACAAAATTCAATTGCACAATTTATTGACCTTTGTAGACGGAATTGTGGGCTTGATGAAAACAGAAGCAATGGGATAAGGTTCAATTCAATTCAATCATTTTTTTTTCAGTTTAACAGAGTATTTTTTTTTTAAATTGTGAAATCAAACTTAGCTTCTTCTAGTCGCAAATTTTTCTTTCTGAATGAATGGATTTTTTTAGCTCCGTATGAATTTTTTGCTTGTGTTGTTTGTTCTGTCTTGGTTTTCCCATCCTACGCTGTCTTCACTCTTCTACCAACGTAATAAATGAAGAACATGCAACATTCGGTCACTCTACGTGCCTTCGTTTTCATTGCATCATCGTGGATAAACATTCGATCTACGCTTCTTATTCGTGAACAGGTGAAGGGAAACGGCGGCGGGGGAAACAGCAGCGTAAGCGCGAACCGGACGGCGAGGATGTTCGGCCGCGACTGCCAACTAATGGGCCTGACGTGGCTGCTGGCTAGGAACCGGACGGCGTACATCCCCACGGCCTCCGCCGTGTTGCGCGCCGTGCTCTACAGCGCCCATCCACCGCAGGGTGGCGGCGGAGATTCGCCGGATTACAAGTGCAGCCCGGACCAGGAGAACATGCCGCTGGCCGTCGATTCCCTCCAATTCCAGCAACTCGCCGGCTCCTCCGCTGCGGCTCCACCCCCTCGTGTTCCCTCCGGTTTCTTCACTTTTGCACTGGTGTTCTCTTCCACCTCTTTGCTGCCTCTTCACCTCTCTCGGCTCCACTCGCTCTAAGCCGCAGACCGCGGTGTGCACTGTTTGCCCGCTCTGTACATTTTCTATCCCACTTTTTGTTGCTTTTTGGTCCAAATTTTCCACTATTCTGGCTGTTTTTGGCCTCCCGCTTCAGACAGATAATATATTCTAGTGTTTCGTGGACGGCCTCTTCTTCTTCTTCTTCTTCTTCCTTCTTTTTTTTTTTTTTAAAAAAATCAGGATCAGTATCATTAGCCTATGATATTGGAAAGATGAGCAACATGGCCAGTTGCACATTCCAAGTGATATGCTCAAGATCACACACTACCAGCCATTAATCCTGCGATAAAGATGCCAACATATGTGAAATTATTCTGTTGTACATATATGGAGCTGCAAAGATTTTGAAAAGGAAAAGGTATACACAACTCGAAGAACAGAAGGAAGATGCATTTGAAAGACCTGAAATGCACCTCTAGACATGGCTTCATATAATAATTGTGGAGATGAATACCTGAAACTCCACCCTCTGGAAAACAGACAAGCATCTCATGAGAAAACTCAATTCTGATAGAGATATGATTCAGCAAGGGAAGCTGTCGAGATTTTTGAGCATTTCCAAGTTTCTGAAAGTGATGCATCACAATATGTGCATAAAATTAAGGTACTGCTATCAAGAGAGGCTACAAGGGATTCATGGTATTTGCAACTTGTTCATACAGGATGAGCAAGTGAACGAAGACACTTCGGGACCAGTTGGATATTACAACAATCTGTAGTCAATCACAATATTCAATGGAAGACTTGTAAGTGCAGAAGCTAAAGTTTTTACGGCATTGTTGGTTAAGTTTCCTGATAATTAATTAGCTTACTAGACTATATCCGCATGCCTATTTAAAGGTGATGCAATGGTAAAATATTTAGAAGAATAAATAAAAGAGGATTAGAATTCTTCTGCAAAAATATCCCTACCTTTGTAGATAATTCAATGTTGTAAATCTGACTCAAAGATGCAATAAAATGCCTGCAAACACTGACAAGCTCAACGCAAACCTACAAAACTTGGAGGAGCTCATTCCACAATAAAGCAAAGCATACCTAAAAGGTTTAACGAATCCGAATTGAGCTATCTTGACAAAAAGCCTCCAATAGTGAGATCTCATTCGAATTAAAACTTCAGATTGTCTCCACAAAGGAAAATGCATTCAAACTGAATTCATGAACATATATTTCAGTTTGTTTGGCCGGATGTTGAGAGAGAGAGACTCTCCCAAGTAGGAATCCTTAAATATCTACTTGATGCCTGCCTAAATAACATCTCAGGCGGAGTGCAGGACTTCTGCAATGAAAGCATCGGACTAAGACTTTTATCATTCTTAGACACTCAATGGCATGAAGAATTCGGTCTCTAATGACAACAAATATTTGCCGACATGGTTTTGTTCAGCTGACAGGAATGTTGCTTCTTTAGGCGGAGCACCAAGAGTTAAAAAGTTTATTGCCTCATTCGCTTTCTCTGGAGAAGAAACATTGTAAGTGATAGATGCAATAGGAGGTGTGATTTGCCGATGCTCAGAAAATGAGAACTTTGATCACTGATTAATCATTTATTTAGCTAGAAGTTTCACCCTGTTCTCAATCATATGTTAATTTCCTTGTGTTTGTTGGAACAGATAACATGTGTTAATGATACTTCAGACGAGAACCATGAGATCAACAATGCATTGAAAACATCAGAGTTTTCACTTGGCATTCACTAAGCTAACATATCATCTATGTGTTTCAGTAGAGAAGTGCAAATTAATGCATATACGATCACACAAATCTTAAACATCTCTTACATAATTCAGTGCATAGGAAATAAGAGTTTGCCAAACTTATGACCTACATTTCATTTTATCAGGATCTATATACCACTCACCACTTTTTGCGAAAACTAATGAAAAAGATCATGGTATTGTTCCATAAAAAAGAAGCCATCTTTATGGAAGGACATCCTTGTTGAGAAAGGCACTGGCAGCATCAGTGTGAAGACATTGTTTTAAGTAAATTTGACAAATCAAATCCAAACATTGGTTTAGCAAGTCTAGTAATGAACATATTATATATACGTGCCTTGATAAATAATTGAGACTGGGGTCTCGATGTTTTCCTTTGTTGAAACAGTAGTCATTCGATTTCTCAATGACAGGCCCATGGACTCATCATTGCAGAGGACATATTACACTTCGTACTGAGCAACCCCTGCAACAAAATAAATTGCATGCTACTCCCTACAGTTTACCTTTTAAATTGGCTCTCTAGAGTTTCCCAAAGCACACCAACACACCCCTACATCTGATCAAGCATACGCTAGAGGTGGGGTAACATGTTAGCCTTGAAATTCTGAGGGTCAAAAGTAGCAAAATGATATTTTCTTAAAAGATAATCTAAAAAAAAATGCTAAATGCTTTTCGTGGTAACAGCCAGGACGCATTAGATCTTCCTTAAAACCAGTTAAGAGATAGCATGGTTGTTTATAATAAAATGACACAATGAAACTCCATATATCATCGAAAGAAATATTCGTGAGTAAATAACTTTAACTGTCCTCCGGTTGAAGAAGAGCAAGACTAGTTCGGCTGGCATTTTATGGATAGGGACGAACAGAAGAAAACATGTTTAGGATTGTTATGGAGGATCTGCCAAGTGATCATCAAAGGACTCGCAGCTTTTTCGCCTGCACTGGCTGGAGAGGACATTGCAGGATAGCTGTCAACTGCTGCTTGTGGCAGCATAAAAATTGAAGAAATTTCCTTTCGCATTCATGAGGCACACTGAAAAGGGTAGATGAGGGGCATGGACACTACAGCCAGATAAGTGAAACAGAAAGCATAGGCTTGCTTCAATGAGGAAACGAGGCAATGAGGCCTCTGACCTTGTTTCTATGCCAACTTTTGTCAATGGCTGAAGAGCTGGACTTGACCATTCCCAGTTAAAAATCAAAATTTCCACCGCCATGAAAAATGAGCATTACAGCCACATTATGAATCCACATTAAGAAACTGAGATGATTAATATCTGCAGTCATCTAAATCTAAAGCCGACTTGTAAAAGGATCCATAAGGCAAATAATAATAATAATAATAATACCTTGTTGCCAGTATTAATTTCCTCTCCTTCTACCTCTGCACCAGTGGGAACCACCCAGCATACGACGTCACCATTAAGACAGCGACACCTGTACTCTTTCTCCGACATACATCACTAGTCTCCCCTGCCACTCTTTCTCCCTGCGCCTTTATTTTTCCTGAAACTTTTTAGGAAAAGCGATCGGTCGCCATTACATTCCCATCGCCATTGGCCAAGCAGAGAAGGAATTATTCAGAGAGCTCGAGATTGACGAAGGCAATTCAGCAACAGTTTGCTCGCCTGTTTGTGACTCGTATTAGAAGAGTTTGGCCTATAAAGCTCCCTCCCCCCCCCTGGCTCCTACTTCCCTTGTGTTCTCTCATCCAAAGAAACATCCAACTTTTATCTTCAATTGCTACTGCTGCTTCTTGAGAAACGATGGATTTTGATCTTGGTAACCAGCTCACGAGCTCCTACGACGATCTGCAGTGCTCATCCTCTATTTCCAACCTCTTCGTTGATGAGGACGATCAAATAACGTCTGCCGTCGGAGCTATTGACCTTTGCGCTAGGCGAGAGGCTGTCGCTCTAGTTCTGAAGGTAACGGTAGACATGCTACTGTAAATAGAACTGCAAATAGAAGAAGCAGCTTTTTCTCCATCATCTTGATGTCTCCGTGAGCAGGTGCAGTCCGATTGCAATTTGAAACCCTCCACCGCTTACCTTGCAGTAAACTACATAGATCGTTACCTCTCCAAACGCGAAATCCCGGTAAATATTTTGCTAAAAGAGACGAATCAGAATGGATCATTTCATACTATTCCACTTTATACGCCGTGATGGATCGATCTATGGTTACAGAGTGACAAGCCGTGGATCGTTCGTCTCCTCTCTATCTCCTGCCTCTCCCTGGCGTCGAAGATGCAGATGATTGGCATGGCACTCGAAGATCTTCAGGTAATGCTCCAAAAAAAAAAAAGGGAGAGAGGGAAAACCTTCTTTTGTGGATTTATGAATGAGATCAAAACCGATTGATTTCACTGCTTCGCTCATCTCATCCTTTGGTAGAGAAATGAAGGATTTGTATTCAATTTGCACACGATCCAAAGAATGGAGCTTCTGGTGCTCGGGGCGCTAGACTGGAGGATGCGATCGATCACCCCATTCTCCTTCCTTCCCTTCTTCCTCTCTTTCTTCTCGCAGGTCCAGGCTTCTTTTCTCCAAGCTCTTCAAGCCCATGCCACTGACATCCTCCTCAAAGCCCTAAACGGTATGATTAATTGAAGCTAAAAAAAAATCTGATCTTTATCGGTTATTCTCCATCTAATTTACCATTGATTGACAATTGCATAAGGAAAAAAATGCAGATATTAAAATGCTGGAGTTCAAACCATCGGTGATGGCCGCATCAGCGCTGGCCTCTGCTGCTTGCGAGTTCTTACCTGTTCAGTCTTCGTCCTTCCGCGCAGCTCTGGCCTCCAGCAAATGCGTGGATAAAGTAATTCGGTCGATATTTAGCTCCAATTTTTCATCATTTATAGATAAAGAAAGCCCTTAATTTTTGCTCCATTCCTCTTTATTCTGGTCCCAACGTAATGGGTAAAAAGGAGAAGCTATGGGAATGCAGCAACGCCATGGCGGTTGCCGCGAAATTGACAGCATCGAGCCCGGAGACGTCCATGACAGTGTTCAGCCATCTCGGCTCGAGCTTCGAGAACCAGCCCGCCGCCGGCTGCCAACTCAAGAAACCAGTCGGAGATGAAAAAGATCGAGAATAATGTCCAGAGCAAGCTCATGAAAAAAAAAAAAAGGAATAATTTTTGAAATTTAAAAGCCTTGTGTATCCCTACTCTCTACCGCCCCATGCTTTGTCAGATAAACCAAGAAGAAAATGTTGATAATCGAGGCCGCAAGTATGCCCGCAGCATTGCATGCCTCATGCACGTATGAGTAATGACCTGTCATACCTTGCGGTGTAACGATGACTGTATTTTGATGGCTGGCGTGCGCCTTCACCGGAGAAGCAGTCGCCAGTCGAAGAAATCTGAATGAATGCAATAATATGTTATAAAAATAATACAACAAATTTTCATAATATGTTTAAAAAATAACATTGTGGAGAAGTTTAAACCATGATAATTGTTTACAAATTTAGTCAAAAGATTCAAGAATCAAGGACCATAGCTCTCCATTGTACAAAGATTAAAATTCATCAATCTGTTCGTCTTTGAATCATCGTAAAGAAAGTAAATCATAGATCTTTCGGCTTTGAGACTAGTATCTAATACATCAAATTTGTAGAAGATTAATCTGTTGTCCTATTGTACAATATTTATATGTGTTAGTCATTAATTTTTTTTTTTCCATTTATAGCAACTAGTGTTGACTAGACTACTTTTCACATTCTCTATTTTGTGAAAAACAAAGTTTGGCAAATTTAAGGTGACTTGTCAAATTTTCTTGTTTATGTCGCATAATATTACAAGATGAATGTATTATCCACCTACTAATTAGCCCCTTAATTTATGTGTTTAATAATTATCGGTTCATTGACACAAAATTTTCTTATATATATATATATATATATATAAAAGAGTAATTTCTGCCAGTTTATTTCTAATCATGGCAATGTATATTTTTATGCAAAGATTGTCAGTGTGCAATTAATGGTGCCAAAATGCATTCTGTAACATTTTTCTTATTATGCGCAAACTGTTAAGAAGAGTATTAATGCATCTCCGAGTCAAACCGATGAACCGTAGAAAAAAGTGGCTCTGTCCCAGCAGATGAGGCAAAACATAAACTGGTTCTTGGTGTATAATTTAATCCGACAGCAATCAATGGATTGTTTTTTTTTTATAATCCAAATATTCAAATTTTACCCGACTAATTTTGAACGTAGATAATCTTTCTTCTTGGTTAAATTTAAAACATAACCTATACACATTCAAAAATTAACCTCCAATATATTCATCTCATTTGGGGTTTGATTTTGATTTTTTTTACTACTACTCAGATGTTGTACCACTGCCACACCCGTAAGGCAATAGAATTCCTTCTAACAACTGCTGACCTTTCAATTTTCATTTATGCATAGGATAATTTATTATTAGTCAACACTGAAAATTTTTTAGGTTCATAGGACTGCATAAATTATTCTGACCTTGACCGTTTTCGATGGCTTCACTAAGTTAAATTGTTGAATTATACTACTGCTAAGTCAGCAGGTTCGGGATTGAGTTCTCTGCGTTATCTGGAAAAGTAATTTGATTTCTATGTAAAAAACTGATGGCTAAATTGGAACATGCTCTTAAAAATTTGGATGAAGTTCTACCATATGATAATCAAGCTTTTATACACAACTACTGGAGAGAAAAAAAATGCAATCTAATAAAAAAGTTGTAAATTTTATTAACTCTTGTGATTAGATAGCGGATTCACTGACAAAATGTCATAACTTTTTGTGGTAGAACTCTTGTAATTTGATTAACCTGTGGTGTCGGGCTTGCTTATACGGAAGGAACTCACCATCTCAAGCTAAATTAAAACGTTACAAAATCTATAAAATATTTTATGATTTGTGTATCATATCGCTAACAAACTATGTTCGCCATTTCTTTCAGCTAAATTTAAAGAGTTAGAGGGGGCGACCTGATTTGCTTTTGTTTAAGATTCGTATTGCCTTTCAATGCCATTGGGAGCAAATCATCACTGATCTGCTACTACCAACTTGGAAATAAAGGCCTTATCCTTAATGTATTACCATCATCTAAAAGTGATCACGGTTCCGAAATCGTCGGTTTCGATTTTGGAATCGTCAGTTCCGATTTATTATCCAACAGAATCAGAATCGAACTACTCATCAACGGTTTCAATTCTGATTTCGGAATCGCCGGTTCCAATTCTTTATGGTTCAATTTTGATTTCGAAATCGTCGATTCTAATTCATCATCCACCGAAATCAGAATTGAATTGTTAATCGATAATTTCGATTTCTTACGATTCGATTTCAATTCAAACTGTTAAGAATCGAAATTTAAATTATTTAATTTTAAATCTCTCATTTCTTTAATAGACGATTTAAATATATTATTTTTAAATTCATTAAGTCGATCGATTTATTTTAATTTAAATTATATTTAAATTTAAATTTTATAGTCGATTTATTTATTTTATATAATTCTTTAAATCAAATATTTATCATAAAAAATTATCATCGAAACATATTTAATTAATAAATTCACATCAATAAATTAAAAAGAATATATATATATATATATATATAATAATAATAATTATTATTATTATTGTTATTACAATATATAAAAAAAAAAGAGTTTAAACTTAATTTATATAAATTAAATTGCCTATGTATCATTTTAGAGTCTAAAAGAATCAAAGCTCTCATAGTTTACTTACCATTTAAATATGACCTTCTTGTCTTAATTTAATTTGAAATATTATGTAATGATTGATGTGTTTTACATCAATCATCTAGACAGATTTATATTTAAAGTAATTCTAGAGTTATACATATTTTTTTTTATGATTGTGATACACTAATGAAAATTTTAAATTTTAAATAACTTTAATCATTGTGAATGTTAATAACTTTAATCATTATACATGTTGATTATTGTACATGACTTTGATTTGAATTTTAAATGACTTTGATTTTGTGATGAAAATTTTAAATTTTAAATGTTTTAATTTTTGTATATATTAATTGTTATGATGTAATGATATAAAATATGAATTTTAAATGTTTTAATTTTATTTTTTTATATATATTTATTATTATAATTGTGATGCGCTAATAAAAATTTGAATTTTGAATGAATTTATTTTTTTTCAAAAGTAAATATCAAATTATTTTTAAAAATTCAATTTTGATTTTAACAAAAAAAAAATATTCAATTCCGATTCCGATTAGATTCTGATTCCAAAAATTTAAGAATCGAAACCGAATTATATATCTTCAACTCCGATTCCGATTTCGAAACCAGAACCGAAAAAGCAGTTTCAATTCGGTTTTTTAGCCATAGGTTCCGATTCGATTCACAGTTCGAACCGAATCGTAGTCATCCCCTACCACCATCTTCTTGCAACCCCTTACTCCTCATTTTACCAACAATACTTGGCACTTTCCATGCCTTGATGCCAATTAGTACCATACCAGTATAACACTGCTGGCTAGGCCAGCCAGAGTGCTTGATAGGATCAGGCCAGTAGGCATGTTAATCTGATAAGATCAAGACACGAACCTTATTAACTGCTTGTTCAAAAGCATGACGTGCTTCTTTTCTGCTAAACAAATACTTCTTTTCTAATTGTCCTTTCCAATTTTTCACTGCCCAAATCTAGTAGTGCTGCTGCTAGCAATTTATCAAATCTGATAATTAGAAACAGATTCCAATATCGAGTTTACATGAGCTAATCTCCACACAGTGACATCTTTTATAAGGATAGTTGGTTATTCAGAGGTCTATAGATCAAAATCCATTGGACCTTTAGCCCGCCTGCACATATAAGATTATGGATAATGATTACAAGACATTTCACACAGCATAAATTTGTAACTAGCAGAGAAGAAAATCTACGTTTGCAGCTTCTTCCTTGTAAAGCCATTAATAAAAAATAAAAAATGGTGAATGTGGGTGAGCTATCATTTAGTAAATATGTGTCGTAAGTTACATAAAAGAAAATTTTAGAGGGTCGTATACATAAAAGTAGGAAGACCATGCGAGTGAACAAAGTTCAATCCGTCTGCTTTTATTTTGACATGGAAATATGCAAGAAATAGATGTCATGATTATTCGCCCAACTTATGTTTTGTATGCCCTTTTTGGCTGCTTGCCTTCAGAGAAGCATTGACTTACTCATCAACAACCACCATTGGTGCATGTTAATGATGAGAAACGAAACCAATTTCAATGCATTTACTAAGTTTTGATAACCATTTTCTAAAAGATGATAATGGGTACCACTTTTATTATTTTTTTATTGGTGCATGTTAACAAGGACTCAACCAGGGAACAAACTCTCAGTCTATATTAT
Source organism: Wurfbainia villosa (assembly GCA_025175895.1). Lineage (NCBI taxonomy): Eukaryota > Viridiplantae > Streptophyta > Magnoliopsida > Zingiberales > Zingiberaceae > Wurfbainia > Wurfbainia villosa. The sequence continues at coordinate 1,361,028 of JAKLTH010000280.1, forward strand.
CACATCCAAATGCACTAATGAAGTTCAACCTTCAATCATTTATTACACAGGATCGGGTACGAAGGTTGATATATTGATTTTACCAAGGCCCAGGTTCAGTCATTATGAAATAGCTCAATGTCCTTGAAGAAAGCTGCATCAGCTCATAAATACAAATACAATACAGTGACGAGCACAGTAAATGAGTGAATTTATATATAAACAAAATTATTATCAAGATGCTTTTAGTGTAAAAAATGGCTTTGAATATCACCTAGTATGCAGCTGGGGATTTGGTAGAGAATATAGCTCGCTAAGACATGATATAATACAAATAATTTTCTATTGAGTAATCTCTAAACATATGTACTAAACCTCACAATCAGAATTTGTCAGTTTAAACTAGCAATAACAATAGCAACAATAAAAAAAGTTTAGGACTTCAAACATACTCACCTCTAGTGTTAAACATTCCTCTCTCTATACATCACATCTTTCCAAGAACCAGAAAGATAAGCGTTTGCATACTATAATTGTTATTGCTAGAGTGCTTCTGCAAACAGAAAGCATTTTAAGTATCAATTTGATGCTAATGAGGCAAGTATAATAACTATTACATTTAGAAAGCATGACAAGTAGAAACCTAATCATCTAAGTATATAATTGTGAGGCTTGGAAAAACTATTCCTGCATAACAGGTTAATAAGGCCCTAAGAATATTTGGAGTTTCCAAAACTGTGCTTTATAAGAAGCACAATAAACATTCATAGAGTCTACTGATGGATATTAACTCTCAGTTGGTCAAATACTACCTTTTAGCTCAATAATAAATGATCAATGCACATACTTGAGCAGGAGAGCTTCATGCAATGTGAACTCTGCAGTTCCACAACTAAGATAATTGAACTGCTACAGCTGCATTGTAGGAGTAGGTGAGAACAACTGAAGCACTTGTTTGGTTGCCCCGTCATATTCCTCAAATAATACCGCAATATCTGGTATCGGATCTCAGTTCAGATACAGTCAATCTTCTGTTTCTCTTTCCCTGTCCGCGTTGCTGTTTTTGCTGGGCTCTCAAAAGCCTACCGTCCCCACGACCTTTTTGAGCATTACTATACTATCGCAGGCTACATCTCTTCCTTTACTACATTGCTCTGCAATTGCATGCCTTCTCCATATCCTTCTCCTTGTATCTATCATCCAGTCGAAGGCAACGGAGATGGTCCCCTCCTACCTTTTTTTTTTTTTTTACCTTTTCTTTGGGGACTTTTATCGAACACTTGAGAGATATCAAATAATAACTCAGTTCACAAACTACTACCAACTTGGATTCCGCATTCCATTCCCAATCTTATCCTTTCGCTTAGATGATTTCTGCAATGGATGGTAGGGACTCGGATTTTGGGTACGCAAAAAGATGCAGTTGTAAATTAATCAAATTAAAAGTAGGCGACAAGCTAAATAGGAATAGCAATATCGACACCTGCGCTCACGGAGCTTCGCCTTCTCTGGCAATGGCGAAGGGAAAGGCTGCCCGCACTGGTGCCTGAGGCGCTACGCTGCATCGCTGCTGTCTCTGGCTTGTCTGCTTCCTCACTCTCCCCCCTCTCTCGCTCTCTCTCCGGCTCTGATCTGAGTCGCCAGTCTCGTCAGTATCCAACTGGTCTGTCCCTTCGCAGCAAAACGCATAAATAGACAACCCTCCTCCTCTTCCAGGTGCCTTGTCCTCATTCTTAATCACTACCGTCCACCAAGCAATTCGTCCTCTGCCCTTTTCCAACCCCGCCCGCTCCCGTCCTCACTGAGTCGGAGATGTCTAGATCGGGACCACTAGACTAGACTTAGATTCAATCTCGACCCAACACAGCCCATCATCACTTTCCTTACCAAAGAACCAATCTTCCTGATTAGGAAAATACTATCATTAAATCCACCACGTCCCCTCCCTCCTAATCCGTGACCCTACTACTGCCGCTGTCAATGCCACAACTTAGGCATTGAAAGCGAACGCCCAATATTTCTCATCACCTTCATCGGACGGCTCCAACGAACCCACTCACCCTGCATGGAAAATTACAAAGGAAAAGAACTGCAGGGAAAGAGTGCGGGACCCGCTGCAGCACTGTAGGCACGACCAGACCATACTCCTATTCGCTACAGGGATTACGACACGTGTCCATTCGTTGGCTGCGAGCAAGCATGGGACCACGGCCCCCCCCCCGGCTTCCCATTCCGTTACCATTTTGTGCTGCCGGACGCGCAGTTTGATCGAGGTGGTGGCCTCGTCCCACAATATATACCCGACCGACTGGCTAGCTCCTCCTTTTGTCCCACCCCTTACCTTCGACCATGGCGACGTCCTTCTTCCTGTGGCCCTCTTCACAGAATAAGCCGGAAGAGGCCGGCGGAGGCGGCGCAGCCAGCAGTTACCCCGCCGGAGCTACCGTGGCGAAGGCAAAGATTCGGAAAGGAGGGGGAGGGGCTAAGGCGGCCGGGCCAAAGCGCCCCCCGCAGCGCGGCCTTGGTGTCGCTCAGCTCGAGCAGATCCGCCTCCAGGAACTAGGCACTTCCCCCCATGACCTTCAACCTTTCAATATCCCACAGCTCAGCCCCGTCGCTGCCGGCCCTTCGGCCTTCTATGGCGCACCCGTCTCATACACCCTAGGACATCCAATGCACGGGTACCTCCATCGACTCCGCCCGATGGCGGTGACGGCCTTCGGTGGAGCTTCCGCTGGCTCCGCCCCTCGACCTTTGCTCGCGGATCCTTTCGCGCTGGATGGCCACCGGATGACTTCGGTGGATGACAGATTCCGTGTCGGAAGCATATTCCCAGAGCCCCCTTCAAACCAAATTACCCAATGCCTCTCCGATCAGTGCGAGTTCTGCGCCAGAGTGAGTTACCCAACTCCATCTCTCTCTCTCTTTCGTTTCAAATACATTACTCCTCCATCACGCGCTTCTTTCTGATTAAACTTGCTTCAGAAGAAACGTCTCTTCGGCAATAATCAATCTCCCAATCTGTCCGACGGAGGCGCCGATTACTTCGAGATGAACCTCGCTGCTGCAATGGCTGTCAATCTGGTGATCAGTAGTCCCTCTTCGCCGCGACTTTAGCGTTCTTTTAATCTATTCTTTTTCAGTTCCTTCTCCTGCTATATCGTTCATAATGTCTTCTCCTTGGGCTGCATGTAGGAGTATGGCTGCCACCAGACAAAGCTGAAGCCATCGGAGAAGAAGGAGAGGGGGGTAATCAAGGAGTTCGAGTTCTTCCCTTCGTCGAGCAGCCTGACCGCAGCCATCGATGGCGCTTCATCTAAGTTTGCTGATCGAACGGCGCCAGGTGATGCTTCCTCTTATCCTTTCTTCTCGCCTGCTACCCCCCTCGATCTCTCGCTTAAGCTATCATTGTAATTAATTATCCCCTCCGGTACTAGTGTGTTGATCGCCGAGCTATGTTTTAATTGCGTATCTCTACCTACTACTCTGTGAGCTCAACCTTCTATCTCGAACTTAAATTTCGATCAGTTTGCTCGAGTTGCAATAATGAGTAGGAATTGGACAAACACCTTACAGTGCTATTAAACTTTGAAAGAATTATTTAGTCTCATCTTGTTGCTTCAAAATCAAACAGGATCTTGATTTTAAGCTGTTCTTGTTTGGTAAAGATCAATTGGGAGTTTATTATCTAGGTTTGGGCACCTGGAGCTCAAAAAAAGGATACAAGTTACGCAGAGCTTACCATTTTGTTCCCCTCCTCCAATCGGTGCATTTTAGTAACGTATTTGTTGGTAGTTGTAGCTGGATAAACATTGAATGCATGCTACTTAACCATTGATGTATATGTTTACAAATTTGAATTGATCTTTAAGAGTAAAATATCTCATTTATTTTTATGAGAAACAATTTTAATGCCTTTTTTTTCAACACATAACACCAAACATTAAAAAAAAATCAAGAAATATAGATGAAATCAACCATTCAAACTTTCGTCACTTCTCTAGTGTCTAAGAAATGACTTGCTTTTTTTTAAATATCTTTAGCCTTTATTTTTCCGCTTTTTATACCTCTCCTACTATTCTTTGCAAATTTTATATTGGGCTATTGAGTGTTTGCTAAGCTTTTGTAATAGCGAGTGAATAATGCATAGCTTTTATAGTGTAAGCAATTTTTGGTAGGTTCACACTCGTTTCGCTTTATTTAAGTTATAATAGGTTAATTTTAATTAAAAATTGGAATATATCGAGATAATTAAATCAAAATGATCGAGTTAGGCAGTTTTTATTATAGAAATATCTAAAATCAGAGTGATTTTTTTTTTAAAACAAAAGAAATATTTGGTGATTAATTATATAATGAATATGCTAATTTGAAGAAATACTAATATATTCACTTGGATTAACAGCTAATATTCAATGTAGGATAATAAAGGTGTGGGGATCAAGTGTGTCTTTTCTCCTTTGAAAGATTATCATTTTTCGAAATGTTCAAATCCTTTTAGTTTCATTTATTTTAAATTTTTAATGCCATAATATTAATTTTAAAACGCACCCAAAAAAAAAAAAGAATGACAAATTGATATGAGAAATAAAACAAGGTACGGGATGGGAAAAAAATATTGAACAATTTTAAAAATCAAAAGAATTTTGATTCAAAAGGGAAGTTTTGCAAACTGGTTTATTTTACTTTTTGTATTTCTTGTGCTTTACGTCGACAAATACTGGGAGTCTACGTGTAGTCGGCGTCTTCTCTCCTTCCCCAAAAGCCACCGGAACCGAATCGATCCATCGACTTTTATTCCAGATATCTCTTCCAAAATCTCCAACCTTTTTGCAACGACGAAGAAGCCGTAATTCCTACAAAACCTTAGGTTTCGCCGGAATGAACCCCCAGCAGACTCCGCCCCACTACGATCCGCCGGCAGCGGCGGCTGCGGCTGCGGCTGCGCCGGAGGCGACCCACCCATCCTCCCCCAGATTCTTCCTCTCTTCCGATGCCTCATCGAACCCCTCCGCTGGCTCTCACCGCCGGATCGCAATAGCTGTAGACCTCAGCGACGAGAGCGCCTACGCCGTCAAGTGGGCCGTACAGAACTACCTCCGCCCCGGTGACGTCGTCATCCTCCTCCATGTACAGCCTACTTCTGTCCTCTACGGTGCCGACTGGGGCGCCGTCGACCTCTCTGTCCCAGAGGAGACTGGCTCTGAGGAATCGCAGCGGAAGTTGGAGGACGACTTCGACGCCTTCACCACCACCAAGGCGCAGGACCTCGCCCAGCCGCTCGTGGAGGCTCAGATTCCGTTCAAGATCCACATCGTGAAGGACCACGACATGAAGGAACGCCTCTGCCTCGAGGTGGAGCGCCTCAACCTCAGCGCCGTGATCATAGGCAGCAGGGGCTTCGGGGCCTCGAGGAAGATAAACAAGGGGAGGCTCGGCAGCGTCAGCGACTACTGCGTCCACCACTGCGTTTGCCCCGTCGTGGTGGTGCGCTGTCCTGACGAGGGGGGCGCAACCGACGGGGGCAGTCCGATAGCTCCAAGGGGGTCGACGGAGAAGGAAGCTGAGCTGCATCCTGTCCCGGAAGAAGATGAATGCGATAATGCCACCGTTTAACTCAAAGGTCAATGTCTTGCCCTTGAAACTGCAACTTACTTTTTATTTTCCTATCAATATGATTAACATTGTTTGTTACTAGAAGAAATGCTGATGAAATTTGATGATTCGATAGATGATTTAGATGAACACTATTTTGATTTTAAGATCGTAAAGTTAGACAAAAAATATGCATGGTGTATTGGTGTTTGCTTATATGAATTCGATGCATGCGAGACGACGCAAGGAAAACATCATGGATTTTCTATTTCTCAATGTGTGGTGCTTGGTAATTGTTCGATTTGCTTATGCCCTGATATATTATCAATTATGTTAAAAAGAGCTGTATGTTGGACCGTACAACAGATCACAGCTGCATAACTATTACAGTGCTTTCAAGTGAATGAGTGGACCTTTTACGTCACAGTGTCAACTGAGTGGCATTCGTATTTTTCTACTCAATGCTGGAAAATGAACTACAAATACAGGGAACGTCAAATGCTGTGCTGAATTGCCACCAAACTACGTTTTATGATCTTAGTAAGAGGTTTAGGTTAACTTGAATAACCTTAATGCCTTGCATTACTTGAAACTAGTTAGATTGTGGAATTCATTTAAATGAAGAATTTCTCTTCTGGTTTTCCAAAGATCAAATCCAATTATTCAGGTTAACCAAAGGGGCATCCTTTTCTCATTGTGTGTTTGCTTCTTTGGCGCTTAAATGGGCTTCAAAATCAAAATTGTTGTTGTAGTAATTGAGCATGTTTAATATATTTACTCAAACAAATATCTGATATTATCAAGATAGTTGGACTATGTTATGACATATATTAACTCCATCAAATTATCTGATATATCAATATATTTCATATCCTTAGAAAATGAGAAATTTTATTTTCCTATGATTGATTCTTAATGAAAATAATTGTTGGGAGCAGAGCTGATACCTTACCTAATAGATATGTAAGGTCTACAAATTTGTCTGTCAGGTGAATATTTGGTGGACTATTGTAGTTAGTTTTACTTTTGAGTATTTGGATACATGTTATTGCTACTCTGCAAACATATTACACAACTATGTTTTTGTTCTCTATTTTCTTAATTATTTTAACAATTTGTCATCAATAGAGTTACAGCCTATGCACCGATAACTGGATTCTTAACAGCTTGCTTACCCTTCAATTAATCTTATCTCACCAACTATCATAACTAAGTCAAAGAATTAATTGCAAGTTCAATTTGCAGATACATAACAACTGACAAGTATTTTTACGCTTTGGTACTCTTTAATCCTGAGTTATGTAAGTTTTACACGGATCTGTATATCTGTGGCATCTGATGTCCATATTTCTTTCCCTAGCAACTATCTGTTTTACAAGCTTACTTCTCAAAAAGTAACCATTTTTTTTAAGGATTTTCTCTTAACACTGAAATGGTTCACTTGCGATGTATTTGATCGTTGTCACAATCCTGTATCAGAGTTAATGATATGCAGTTTCTGTCACAATGAGCTTGTTATGTAAAAATTTGTTTCCTTGTCTACGTCATTTAATATATCCCATTTTGTAGACGCAGAAGCCATCTTTTGGATTGAGGTTTTGAATTGATGATGGGAGCCTTCGATTGTGCTACTGTGGTGTAATTTACTTTTCACTGCCTTCTCGATTGTAACTTAAGTATCCTTGTGTCCTTCAATTGATGTAGAATGCTCATGCTCAGGTCACATTGTGAGAGAGGAAAAAACCATGCTGTTGAGACATTTTATTATTATCAGGGATATGTGTACTTAAAAGCCAATTATAGGATTAAGAGTATGTTTTAATGTTTGCATTCTATGACTGAGTTTGCTTCTCTTCTGAACTGTCAGACTGTCTTTATGTCTTTGGTGTTATGTTAAGTTGGATTTGATGAGTTCTCTAAACACTTGTTTAATTGCACTGACAAGATTTAGAAAGTTGGTACTACACTTTCTCAAGGCTCGAAACATGATATACATGGAATTCCTGAACGAACTCGTCTCTTACAACATGTTTCAACTACTTTAGTCAGCCAGCAATTGTTATAACTCGAACGCATCCCCAAGTTGCTTCTCCAAGTTTATAGCTAAAACACAACATCTGCGTAGGAACATCCATAGTTTGAGTTCGAGTCTGACCTTTTGTGCCGTGATTTCACCCACCTTTCTTTTTATTGTTCCCATTTCCAAATTCTAAAAGACTTCTTTATCCATTTGAAAACTCTATTTTAGTCTTGTATCTTGAACAACATAAGGTCATCATTAGTTTTAATTCGTACAGTTCAAAATACTAATCTGAAAGCAGAGAAATGTATATATTTGAGCTAAAAGTACGAGATGAATTTTTTTTATTATCCAAAATACACTCTTAGAATTTTCTCAAGTCTATGTTTTGAGCCAAAACTATGTATACTCTTCAGAACATTAAACTAAAAGCAACGTACAGAGTCGTCCTCCGTCAAGGATGACACCCGCTTGCTGATGTTCTTGTCAAAGAAGGACAATGATAATGACTTTGGCACAACATGTTTTACGTAGTGGGAACAAGTTTTTTTTTGCTTTTTTAAAGAGAGAAATGGCGTTTGGTGGTCTTCTTGCACATGACTTTCGAAGCTCTTGAGAATGGGTTTTGATGCATCAGAACCGCATTTTCTTATCGCTCAATGCTGAGATTGTTAATCTCTTGTTCAATTTTGTTTTTTCAAGTTTCTTTTTCAGTTTACTGATCTATAATTGTAAGCAATTCAATCTTTAGTAATTTATTGTCGCGCCATTTTGTGCCAAGTCGCATCAACATCTTGGGGTTACTACCTTCTTATCGCAGTATTAAAAATCTTAAGCGATACGATAAGAGGAACAGAGTATTAAAAATCTGCGATTTCTTTCTTTATGGATCAAACGACATTTCATTTAAATTCAATGTTTGATTCTTGTGCCTAAGGAATACTGATCACAGAATGAATGTAGATCCTTGGAGCTTTATGATGACGATGGACGTTAGTGTTTTTCTAGCAAGTAACATTGGAAGAGTGAGCCATCCACTCAGATTTCTGCTGGAAAATATACGAGAAGACAAGTATACCAATTGCCAAGGTCCATCAAACCTTATAAACAAATCAAAATCTTCTCCCATTTATCTCGAGTACTCAATTAATTGCTCCTCCTAAGTTCTCATGCAGCAGCCACTGCAATTAATTGGATCAGCTTTAGTTTGTATCTTCGTATCAATTCAACTTTAGCATGCTTAATTAGTTCTTTATCAGTTTCATCTACTCTTCAGCCAGCTTGATCTTGTTACATCTGAAGTTTCCTCCAAATAGAAGTGAACCAGGATGGTAGAAGTCAACGGACGTCTCACTTGCAGTCGCCGGATAGGTGCCGGTGATCGGAACCAGGCATAGCCCTCGGCTTCCCAGGTCCAATTCCTTCTCTTCATCAGTATTCTTCCTCAGCTGCTCATACATACTCTGCATTGTAATAGGAATCACTAAATATACACTGCATATTATTAATAATTAATATATATGATTATCAATAAACTCGAACAAACGAAACGCTCGCCTGTTTTTGTTTGATGGGGAACCCATCTTTCAAGTAGGGACTGCTGAGAGCCTAAAGTTCGATCATACAGTTCACACAGTTAATACAAAGTTAGATGGCTTCGGTGTGTTTTTTGTTTAATTTAATTTGCACTTACACCAACTTGGTCATGAAGGCACTTGATGTAATCAATGGCTTCTTGGAGAACTGATGCAGTATCGGTCTGTCATTAATGTAATCAATGGTTCAATTACTTAACTACACACGAAGAGAAAGCCTAAAGAAATTCATTTGTTAAAGAGATTAATTATCATGACCTTTCCAAAAGGCGAAACTAGCTGCTGAAGAGCAGTGATTCTGTTCCCTAATTTCTCCTTCCTCACCTGCAAACCAAGTAAAAGGAAAAGCTAGTACAGAGGCAAAAGATATTTAAATAATCATGCATGATGGTTCATAATCTAAACAAATCTTATGATCATAACATTATATTATTGATTATTCATCACCGCACCTTAAAGGTCGGCGATGGAGAAGCTCTTTCCGTTAATCTTTGCCTTTTCTGGCCTCCAGCTTTGTAGGTCGATGAAGCAGAGCAAGCGTCATGAGCTCCTGAACTCTTCTGCGTTACACATGTCAACAAGAACAACATTACATTACGTAACAAAACTAATTCAATTAAATGTTTACCTTAGCCACTGTTTTGATTGACTTGTCATCGGTACTAGCATTAAGATTCCACAGTGCAGTTGGAGTGGTGTCGTAGGCGAGATGCATCTGGTCATCTATGAGCTCTTGGTTTAGCAGCGCAGGTGAAGGTTCTTGCTGCTGCTCATTCCTCACTAGGCTTTGCATCATGGCCAGTGAGCTTGTGCAGCTTTCATCGCCATGGGCAAAGTTATACTGCTCGAGTAAAAACTTACGGTTCATGGCACCAACCATGGCAGGATCTTGATCTAGGAGCATGGCCATGAAATTCACAGGTTTTCCATAACTAGCACTACATGTTTCATGGATGAAATTACATCATGCACTTATGAAACGTATAATCAATCAAAAACTATTAAGTAAAGATGAAGATCACACACAGTGAAGCTCTAGTCGGAGAGATGGAGGAAGGAGGAAGCTGGCCGATGAACCTAGTTGTCATGGTGGAATCCATGAAAGAATTAGGAGTGAAGTCTTGAAAAGTGATTGAGCTGCCACAAGCCGACCCTGTGGACTCATGATCATAGGGCTGATCATGATAAGGTTTAGCTTCACCCAAATCGGTTGCAGTGCTCCACCAGTTTCCTCCTTGAATGCTTAAGAATTCTTCTGCCATCTCTCTATCTCGCCGCTTTAGGGGCGAAGAAGATCACGATGATGGAAAGGATTGCAGGATGGATTGAGTTGCCTATATAGTGGATATATAGCAATAGATAAAGTTGTTCTCGTGGATAATCCCAAGTTTTTTGGGAACTTGAAATGCCTTTTTACATATTTAAAATTGTATAAATTATGGTGTATTTGTTATATTTTACTTGGTTGCAAAGGAATATGATGCAGTTTCTTTTACTTTAATCAATTCAAAGTAGACCGCAGTACAGTCTCTCGCTAATCTTTCTTCCTTTACTAAATTAAAAGAAATTAGAAAGCAACAAAAAGAAAGAAAGAAAGAAAGAAAGAAAGAAACTGACGAGCCAAGTGAAGTGCAAGGATGAACCACACGAGATAATTAAATAAACACACCGGTATTTAAGCAGTGTTTTCGAAATAGATTACCAAAACATTTTTTCAATGAAGCTTTAATTTCTTCTCTGTTTCCTTTACTAAATCATTAATTAGTTTTTCTCTTTGTATAATTTCACCTGCAGAAATAAACAAGCGAAGGAACAATTCCATCTGTCCTTGTATTTCATTATATTCTGTGCATCACTTTGACCATAGATCGGAGAATTATCTAAAAACGCGCAAATAGATAGTTGACTCCACGTAGCTGATGATGACCGGCGTGCCAAACGGGCAAAGAGTTGACTTTTATGGACCATTGCGGCCGATCGTTCCTGGCCTTGTCGGTGTCCTGAATCTTGCCTGATCTTGTCCTTTCGCACCTCTTCGAATTCTGCAGTAGATTGCTGTGCATATGTCCTCGTGCGTTGGACGGCAGATGCGTGATCAACAACTACTCTTCAGTTAAAATCTAGTCACCCACCACTTAAATTCTGTAGCATCTTAATAATCCCAGGAATTCTTTTTGTTGTTTTATTTGATCATGTTTTTTTTTTTTCGTTGTTTTTGGGGAGTTGCAAATAACTTTTTTTTCCCCTACCATCCACTCTTCTTTGACATTGACCCTTTCTTCAATCTCTTCCTCCACTCACTCAAGTGAACAATATGGAAGTTCAGAGTAATACTAATATTAAAATTTTAAGGATATCTTGACAATATTATTGAATTGAAATCCCATAACAGTTATAGAGTTCTAACACTAGTTATCTTAACTCAATCAGTGGTTTCAGATTAAGCTTTGTTCCGTTTGCTTTCAAAGCATCCTCAAATTGAAACATTATTCCCTTTGTATACATCTAAATGCAGCTTTAACTTGCTAGTACTGCACTGACCTTGTCAATGGAGTGATACCAAATTCCATAATCATTAAGTTGAAATGCAACTTGGCGTAGGGGAATATATACACCCTTTATTGATCTTTTGCCTCCTTTTTTTTCTGAAGCATCTAATGCTCTTATAAATTTTCTCAAAGAAGCCACAAAAACTTCATTCTCGTAGCTAAAAACATTCATTGATCTCACTTTTCCAAAGAATCATAGCTTTTTTTTTTTGGATAAAATTACTTGTAAAATTAATAAGCGCAACATATAATAATTAATTTAAATTGTAATGAGCCCTCATACAGAAGGCTCATATTTCAATTGAAAACTAATTAATGCAATGATAAAGTTGCTATCACAAGCAAAATGGCACCCTCAAATTGGTTGTAATAAGAAAACTAACAAGTCAATTATATGCAAAATGAAATCAGTCTTCCTCCTATAATAGCAGTCTGCTCCTGAACTTCTATTTTTTACGGAGAGTAAATTAAATTTTTATCTTCTTTGGAACAAAAGCTAGAATGTTTTCTTTTCTTCCATTTTTTCCCGTCAATTTTACCTTCTGATTAGAAGTTTGATTTGATTGATCGTTGTCAGAGCCTTTTTTTCCCTAAAAATTCGATCTTTTTTTTTTTCAATAGCTATATACTACGATCCCATTTCATCTCTGTATGCATTATTTTACCTTTGTTTTTCTCCAATTCCGTTGTTGCTAACAAGGCTTTGGACTTTGGATCAAATCTCTGCTTCACCAGCCAGACGTCTAGGAATTTGTTAAAACGAAACAATAAAATCTCTCTATTTAGTTCTCGTTTTGGCTCACTCAGTAATTTCTTTTTTTTTTAAAAAAAAAGAAAGACACACAGCGATTTAAATCTATCGATCGTTGGTACATGAATCAGAAGTGGTTTAGCGATCTTCCACTAAGAGATTATTAGATTATATGCCACATTAATTTTATGTCAAACAGTTGAATTTGTAGGAGAAAGCAAAAAAGGAAAAAAAAATTAAAAACGGAGGGGGAATCAAACTTTTTCATCTTCAATTCTTTTCCTTGTGACCCGAATGTAGCAGAACACGGCGACGATCACTGTGGCAGCAAGCGCCCCCAGTATCACCTCTGCTCCGGCAATCGATTTATCCAACCGGCGGTGGTGGTCAGGATGCCTCAAATCACCTGGGGCACTCGCCGGGTCCATCTTGCCTTCCATCGCAGAGAAACTCGACATGGGCGAGTCTGCAGCTACTAATGCCAGCTTCTCCAGCACCCCCACGGCCTTCTTTGATCCGACCACCGCCTCCGGGAAAGGCCTTCCCATGGCCACCGTCGAAAGAAGACCGGCAACGATCAACGCCGAGACGAGCAATTGCACCATGAGGCCTGGAGGTCGAAGGATCAAGCCGTGTTTAATTTGGAGTTTCAGTGCCAAAAGCATGGTGGAAGCTTGTGGCCTTTTATAATGTAAAGCCAATGAGATGCGTGTTAATTGTTAAAGTCTTGTGTCTGTTAATGATGAAGACAAGGGAACACTTGAAGTAGCATCAGAAATCAACGATATTGAGGAATCCCTCGGACACGATGATCCGTACCATCATTTTTGGCCATGGTCCATTGAACAGAAACAAGCTGTCCTTGTTAATTTAGATTGAACGTTCGATGTCCCAGTCTCAAGGAAATCATTTTCAGTTACGTTGATTTAACAGAAACTTCTGTGTACGTTCATGGCGTCATGTTTCCTGTCAGCTTGACAGTAGAGCTCCTCGTGCAAGCGAACTGCATCTGTTTCCAGTGCATGACAAAGGAATCTTCATTATTGTTTACCAACTCCGATGCTTGTGGTCGACTGGTTAATTCTTAATTAAGAAATGCTTCTGCTAATGCCTCTGTTTAAGTAATTTTAGCTGAGGGTTTAGCTATTCTAGTTGGACTAGGGACTGAAATATTTAGCTAATGACTGTCATTTGGGGGGGCAATGTTCTGACAGCATTGTTCTTGGTTTATCGGTATTTCCTCTGGAATCTTCATGTTTTCATTTGACTTTTCTTGGATCTGATGAAGCTTGGCATTTCAAATTTCTGAAAGGCATAATCATCGCTGCTAGAGTTGCTTTTGAGCAAGATTTTGATGGTAGATTTGACTCGCACAGTTCTGTTGCAATTTGTTAAATTAACCTGCTCAGAGCATCCTGATCTAATCTTTCACGAAAAGATAATTAATCATCCTGCTGGAAAAGAAATCTAAGATCGTACTGAAAACGAAAGAGGGCATTAAAGCTCACAGAAAAAGCACCATACTGTGCTTATTTATTAACTAAGGTGGATGATCAGGTCAATTTATTCATTTAAAGCTCATAACAGAGATCCACCAAAAGTGATATACTAGTGGGCAAGGTGTCTGTGTCAATCCATTTCAGAAACCTTCAGATAAGCGAAGGAAAACAAACAATTGCAGGAATGCATCATGCTGTTCATCTTCCCATTTGCTGCCTCTTGCTTCATCTCCAAATTGCACTTTGACTACTTTTCCTTTTCCTTTTTCTTTTTTGCTGAAAATAAATCCTTGAGCTAATTTTAGCTTTCTTGAAAATCTCAGACATTTCAGCTAATTTCGCGGGATCAAAAGTTCACAGCATAAAAGAGAAGCTGAACAATACTTGAAATAATTGTAAACTTACTTATAGAGGAAAAAGACGACTGTTTATTTGGATAATTGCAGATTGACCAAAGTAAAAAAAAAAAAAAATTACTGAATGTTGCAGAAACATTATATTGCCAGGGTATAGGGATGTCTGAAACAATATAACTGCTCCAATAACTTCAACTCCAAATACAATGAAACAACCCGAAGAAAAAAGTAGTTTGGCCTTTAGAAGAAAGGTTTAGGGCCTTTAGGCAAATGGGTAGATGCAATGAATGAAACGGAGGCCGTATAAGCTTTTAAAACAGGGTATAACAAATTTCACTTATATTTAAATATTACGTGGGATATAAGATATTTTCAGAAATAAACCACCTTTTTTTTTTACACTTTAATGGAGGCTTATCTTATCCTTCACTTGCTGATAACCTAAAAAACATTTAATAAGGAAAAGATAATCTAATGGGCTTCAGATGTCCCACGGTTGTCCTCTCTTTATCTTCTCTTTATCTACGCAAGTTGACCAGTATCCCGAAAATACTCTTCTTTTCCAGTATTAAACTTGTTTTAAAAGGGTATTATGGTCAAATACGTACACTTTCTATATGTCTATCGATGCCTATGGATGATGGATCCACTGGGAACTTGCTTCTGGTGACTCGAGGCTTGTGATCGAGAGAGAGAGAGAGAGATATGAAGTTACTGGAATTTCCTTGCTGCCGTCGTACTTGCCCTCCGGAGGAGGAGGAGAAGCTAACGCCGGCGGTGAAGAGGGCCTCGCCTGACAAGCGACGACGACGGAGGGAGGAGCGTTGCAGATCATCAGCATCGCTTTGGCGACCGTCGCTGATGGCGATATCGGAGAACGTGACCTCGGCGGCGACGGAAGCGGTGGCCAAAGGCGCCGGAGGATGGAAAGGGAAGGCGAAGACGAAGGTGAAACCGGCCGCCACCGAGGCAGTGGCGTTTAGCACTGCCGATTGTGAAGATTACCGGTGGGTTTTTTTTCCTCCGGATTTTATGGTAATCAAATATGCCGGAGTTAAATTAAGCCTTGCGTATTTGACTAATTCTGTTGTTTCCTTTCCTTCAGCCTCCGTGAAGATGTGCCAGCATTTGTACCGACAGCCTTCTTATTCTAAACTGGGATCGGCAAAGTGCGTGGATATTTTTAACTGTATACTGTGTGATGTTACTGTTGCCATTTATAATGATAATTTTCTCAAACTACTGTTGAATTTGTTGCGGCGCCCGAGCAGCGATGAAACAGCTGGCGGCGATCAGCTTCTCCATCTTCGTCTGCTACACCTTCTGGGTCATCATCATTTTGGTCAGCTAATTTCAGCTGCTCTCTGTCGATCCTTATCGGTCGTTCGTATAGAACCAAGGTGAGTGGAAGTTGTGATCTTTCTGCAGCCCTTCTTTGACATGGAGCATTTCATTCGCGGGTATTTCCTTCAAATTCCGCGAGAGTACGCCGTCTTGTTGCTTGTTTTCGCTGGCGTCTCTTCCTTCTGCATAGTTGTGAATTTTAAGTTTGTTAATAAATTTCTTGTTCGTCTACGCCCCTTTTTTACTCTCAGACGATCCTCTCTCCTCTCTTTTTACACAGCCCCGGAGACGAGAGGTGAATAGTAGTGCCCTCTTTGTCGGAAACAAAGAACAATTGAGTCACACATCACGTAGTTTTTTTCTTACAATAAAAGTTTACAAGTGTACTAGGACAGTTGCAGCATTGGCAGAATGTAAATAAAGCGGATGAAATCGAACAAGCCGCTTATCAATCACCATATGCCATTACGTGGATGTTCTTTATGCAAAAAAAAAAAAAAAAAAAAAAAAAAAAAAATAATCTAAACCGTGTTAAGATGGGTCCTTAGCTCAGTGCCACGCGGAGGCTGAGATCAGGTTCCTGTTTTTCCATCCGAGAAGCAATGCGCCATCTTTCTCCAAGACTGTATAGCTATCAGAGTAATAGCCCAACAGTGTCTTTATCACGGAGTTCACATACGAGCTCAGTGGATAGGGCTTGAAACCTGCCATGGTGAGTCTGGATCTCCACTTCCCCAACAGCTCATGCCTCTCCACCCTCTCCTTACCTTCACAGGCGATGATGTTAACTATGTCCTTCGCCAGGCAGTGCTGTTCCACGCTTATCCGCTCCCTCCTATCCCTTGCTAGAGTTGCGTCAATAGATTCAAACATTGCAGAGTAATAATCCAATGTCTCTGAGAATCTTGTCAGGAAAGGCGTTGTGTTGGTGTTTGACTCTTGCTCTACCAGAGTCGTAACTTTGGGCGACAATCCTTTTATCATCCTGAGCAGGCCATCACGAGGGTTGTTCACATCCACACTCTCATCGGGGGTGTGGTGTAGCTGAAGAGTGAAGTTCACAGCGAGCGCTTCCCCGGCTCTGATGTCCAACATTTCCCTTGTGACATCGGGTCCGTGCACAGTTAGGCCGCGGAACTGGAGGGGAATGTTGAACTTCTTGGACATGTCAGAAAACAATTTCTCAACTAGATTCAGATTGTCTCCTCGCGCATGGCCTGCTGATGGATCATTGATGCCTGTGATTCGCAAGTGTGGTGGTCCTCCAGGTCTTGCGGCGAATGCCTGTATTAGTGTAATCCATTGGGTTCCTTGAGCAATCTGAAAGTCTATTATATGGATCATGTCCTCGTTCTTTAGAGCTTCGGCAATTGCACCATTTGCTGCCATATATCCAAACTTGAAGTAAGGGCAGATATCGTACAACATGTGTGTGTACGAAAGAAGCTCATCGCTGTCAAGCTCGCGGTACCTCAGACCACGGTAGATGTTGGTACCTGAAGACTCCTGTTTTGCCACAAGGCCTTCTAGCATATAAGCACCAAGACGCTGAATAGGCTCTCCGGTGATGGAAACAACATTGCGAACTTCTTCGGTAAATAACTTGAATTCCTCTGATTTATTCTCTGATAAAGCGTCAGCACACTGAAGCAAAAGCTGTTTCACATTACCACCTAGAGGGTTCATTTCTCGAGGTTTTTTCTCCGGACGAACTTCATGGCTCAGACTCATCTGTTTGCTAGAGATAGACCGGACCAAAGCAGGAGATTCCAGTTGGGTTTCACGCTTCCACGTCCTCGATCGCTGCTTTGCGAGCAAGGGCTGTTTGCTTTCAGGAGACTCCAGTTGGGTTTCATGGCTCCATGTGCTCGACCGTTGCTTTGCAAGCAAGGGCTGTTTGCTTTCAGGAGACTCCAGTTGGGTTTCATGGCTCCATGTGCTCGACCGCTGCTTTGCAAGCAAGGGCTGTGTGCCTTCATTCAACTCATGACTAGAGCTAGTATTTGCTTCGACAGCATCATGTTCCATCAAAGCAGTCTCAAGCTTTTGTAGTGCATTCCTCATGCTCTGACTAGAAACTGCAAAAAGGCAGTTTGATTGTAGCTGAATACCACTGGAAGACCACCTTGGGACTGCTTGATTTTCCCTTTTTTTTTTCTTTTTTTTTTTTTATCACTGATTCAACTGGCTAAACCCTTGCGAATCCAGGTAGAACTATACTGCTCCTGACTATTTGTTTGGCAGAGATAGGCTGTCGCGTTCAAACGGTTGGGAAGAGGAGTTACATGAATTGCGAGAGCTAATTAGGTCAAATCAAATGTCTCTTCAGTATGAGCAAATTTTTTGTGAAGGGCTTCTGCAATGTATGCAAGATCTGCAATAGTCCATCAACACTATGGGTTAGTTTTCATCATAAAAGGATCGATTGCTCATGAGATATAGGCAAGGATCCTCCAGTATGCACGTGTGTCAATCTAAATGAAAGCCAATACTGCCTTTTTGGAAAAAACTGCATTGTAAGTTAGCTAAAGATGGGAAAATGGAGGAGATAACTCTTAATAAGGAGGGCAATAAGAACGAGCTCCTATTGACATATTCAAACCGAGCTCACCTAGGTTGCCAGAGAAAAACCTTAACCAAACACCAAATCTGCCGTGCAGCTATAATTCTTAATGTTTTCCTATTATAAATCATAAAATAAAGGGAGAAGAATAATTGAATATCTCGGGGTTTTTACGGCTATGGGCAAAGTCGTAGGCATTAAGAATATCCAAAACCTCCTCTGGTATACTCACACTAAGGACCATACATGATAGAAGCTATACGAGATATTTTTGAAGGCATATGTAAAAACAACAATACATCAATGAAATGAACTTAGTTGCAACTTATGAATAACTTTGTACCTTGTTCTCCTATAGAAAATAAGCTCATATATATTTCTTATTGAAGGATGGAGAGATTTCAATTGAAAATTACTAGGATTATCTGATTGCAACAAAGAAGTCAACACATTTAGTTATACCAATTTGATCAATCAAATTGAGAATATTTAGCTATGTCACAATTTGCCCCTAGTTCCTTTATCCTGAAAGAGACAATGCTATGCAAAAATCAAAGTGAGTGAAAACTTGGATATCTCTTTATTATTTAAAAATAAGAATACAACTCATGTATTTATATATTCCATAACGACTAACCTAAAAACTAAGAAAATAGACTGGATAAATATGAGACCAGGTAGTTTATTCCTATTCTAGCATACTGAAATAGTGAAACATTGCAATGAGCTTTTCCCTTGTGAACTATATACAGGATGGATCCTTTTACTAATAACCCTACTATAGCTGTGCTAAGTAGAATTTGAGGGCTACAATGCTGTCAGCTTAAAAGATTCTATCAGCACATGGAATAGTTATATGTATAAAAAGGAATTTCATGGATGCACATTCCAGAAAGTATATCTGGATAATACCCTTGGAATATTCATAACCAAGAAATCATGATGATTCTTCAACAGCAACATGAAGAAATGTAGTTTTGCATGACAGCTAGTAAAGACTATTTTAACCAAAAATTAATTAGAAATGAAACCTGTTAAAATCAAATCATATATCCATCGCCAATCCAACTTCCGCCGTAACCCTTGCAATGCAAATTATCTCCTATTGACTGCACTGACTTTGTCAAATCAATAAAAAAAACTAAAGGATGATTTATATTGCAATATCAAAGTTTAATCCATAGGAATAGGCTAATTGCAGTGCATTGCAACTTCTAAATTGTGTCATAAGTCTATCACCGCTGGTATGAATGCATTTTCATTCTGCCCTGTAAAATTAATGAGTCAATTTTTACATGGAGAAGGATTGAGGTTAATCCCATTATTTGGCGAAGGGCAAAAGGGTTATCTATGAAGATTATGTCATTACTGAAACTTCACACCTCTCCTGTTCATTATTTATTGTGATTTAGCGATTAGGCTTGGAGTAGGACATTAAGTCCCACATGGAGAAGACTAATATATGATAATTTACTTTGCAAATCAAGGCCTATCTATAAGGCTTCAATGAATCTACTATCGCTTACGTATTCTGGACCTCTGGTTTAAGTTTGTCGAGTCAGTAAATCTTCTCAGGGTCTCATGCCAGCTTAACCAGTAAGAAGTCATATTTGTCCTTAATTATCATCGTCATCTAAGTCAAAACATATCTATCACCCAACAGTTCACTTTCTGTCTATGTATTTCCTCTATCCCGCTTTCACAATGGTTAAAACATGTTCAACTATTCAAGTCCAACCCTAAGATAATAAGTTACCAGATCAGAGAGGTTGACTAGAATAAAGTCAGAAGCAATTTCCTTCTTAGAACTAGACAGAAGCAATATCCTTCTTAGAACTAGCAATATCCTTCTTAGAACTACACAAGATTACGCGAGTAAAAATATAAAATAAAAAATCATTTTTTTTCTTTTGAAAATCTAATAGTTTATTGTCCTATCCATCCTACAAAAACTCAATCTACTTGGTACCAGCTCCAACTCAAAGCCCTTCGTATTGCCCGAAGTCCTAGACAATCTCAGCATCGGATATGTAACTCATCTCCATCATACAAAGCACTCCTAAAATCAGCCAAACCTCTAGCCGTATGAACAGGAACGACGAACAAACGGAATCAAAGTTTGGGAACGAAATCGGTATACAAGCCCTAAGTAAGTTAGTAAATTAAGTACTATAGTCATACTTGCCTTTTTTTTTCTGCGATCTAGCTCGCTTCGAAATCTCTTCGCCCTGCGTCCCGTCCCTGCTTCCCGTCCCTGCTTTCTCCACTTCTCCCAAAGTTTACCGACGAAGGATCGAATCTTTTGTTTCTTTGCATCGTCGCTGCTTTATAGGGCAGAGGCGGTGACCGTACTATTTAACGGCGTCTGGGAAGAAGATTCGTGAGTCACTTGACGGCCCTAGCGTCGTGAAACGCGTCCGGAAGGCAGAAATCCACCGCGTCCAATACAGATCACTCGGCCATTAGTCACACCGTACATCTCCCGACGCGCTTCGTCACGTGACGGTCACGTGACGTGGCCTCTTGCGGGACCCACTCTTGGATTCTCGGGCTCGCCAAGTCGGACCGGTTGCGCTGCGCTGGCAAATCCTCTCATCGCTGTCGGATGGGGATCCGACGGCCAATGCTCGAGAATCGCCCATTTTGACTCCATCCTGATCGTCCATTCTGCGGCGCCTTCTCTCACATGGAGAATGACGTGTAGGCGGAGACCCATTTTAAGAGGAAAGAGGCGAGAAAGAGGAGAGCCGAAGTCACCAAGTGGTGCACGAAGCTTTCCCGGTTAGACTGGTTTCGCTTTATCATACTCACACCTACTCTGTGATTGGAATAAAAGCTCATTCTCGTCGGGGCCACAACTTGGAAAGCTGGGTCCTCTTCGAGTAACCGGAAGTGGAGTATCAAAAGCAACGGTCAGGAATTTGGACTTGAGGAAAATATTGTCATATGAATTAATACTGCGGCATGATGTATATTCACATGCTAAAATTTTGGGAGCATGTAATTCCCCGTGTGTATTCCCATTATAAAAAAAATAAATATGAAAATAATAAAACAAAATTTTCATTATTTTAAAATGATTTATGAAGAACGACAACGGCCCTTTTAATTTGCCTTACTTTTTCTCCGTTACATTATTTAAGACTTAATGAAGTATTTTGCAATATGAGATTTGTGACCCGGATAAAAAGGGCAAATCTCACAACTAGTGATGAAGCATCATGGAAATTCTTTTAATAAAATTAATCAATATTTATATATATAAATAAAGACAATTCATTCGTCCTCAATATTTTTGTCAATCGATTTCACAATCAACACGAAAGAGATAAATCATGAAAATTATATTGTCCAATTCAAAACTAATGCGACAAGAGAATAAACATTTCGAAAGGCTTACATCTCTTGAAGATTGACTCTTACTCATTGGTACAATTTTACTGTCACACTAGTCATAAAAATCCAAGTATATATAGTTTGGATTCTTTGTAAGTGATAGTATACAAGTCCTCAATGCTTCAAAGTAAGAGGACTATATCAATGTATGATTTATAGAGGGGATGCACTTGCTAATTGCCAAGAAGATTAATAAAACTAATCAATTAGGAAAGACAAGTTGTGATACCTAGAGAGGAGAATGGAGTCATATAATTATACCACAACTAATCTAAATGATTGTATTTTAACTTGTCTTATATAAATTTTTAAATTTTACATTATAGGAGTAAAAGTTATATAATTTTAAAAGATAAATATGGATACAAATACAAGAAGGATGATAATACTTGAATGAGAATGATTTTTTAACCAGTAATGATGTATGAAATTCAATATTAAAATTATGAACAGTAATAAATAGTCAAAGTAATAGCCTTTAACATCCTATATATATTGCAGGTGTAGTCTGAATAAAATAAGATGTCACAATCTAGTCAAGTAAGATATATTTAGTTTGGTCATAAAAAAAAAATTTCCAATTAAAGACGTAGATATATATCATCCACAAAATTTGAAGACAATGACACTTATTTACACGATGAGACGTTTTTCATTGACTATTATTATTTTATCCTAAAGTTATTCATCATGTTACTCACCTATTTATTTGACCGTGTTAACTTAGCCTAATAAAATAGTAGAATAAAGAATAACAAATGAAAGCGAAGAAATGATAATAGAAAAAAATAATACAAGATATAAGAAGAAAAATTTAAATGATAACTAAATTTGATGAATCGATTATACAAAGTCTTCTAAATCATTAGAAATTATTTTCTACTATATTATTATATATATTTAAATAAATTTTATTTTATTTTATTAGATATTTCTAAGTTGTTCTCTTTCTTATTTAATGTATATATTTACTAATCATCTAATTAGAGTGTATATATATATATATATATAAAGAAATACAAGATATAAAAAAAATAAAAAAGAAAAATATTTAAGGAAAATAAAAAAGAGTGAGTTTAGTAGATAGTTTAAAACTCCTTGTGATTATATATTTCGATGAAAAGGAAAGACAATTTGTGAAATTTAGGTGAAAAAAAGAAACAAATCCGGGCTTGCATAAACGGGTCAAACATGAGTTCATATCTAAGTGATATTCCACAAAAAGTTGGAATCGTGGACGTGGACTTAACGATCACATCGATCCGTTTAAGGACTATTGTTAAAGAGATAAATTACGAATGATCATTGATCTCGATGCGATTGATAAAATAGTGAAGAATCATTTTGAATTCAAAGAAGGATTTTAAATTTTTCATCAAAGGTTAGCCCGTGTTTATTTCATAGCTGTCGTACTATCTTATCAACACGCCATTGTCATGGAATAAAAAAAAATCTATTCAAATATTAATTTGATAATGCATCACTTTTCTTTTAGGAAAAAAAATTGCACATTTTTAATATATCGCCCAATCGGATCGCGATCGGTACTTGATCGGTAGCTCGGCTATCGGCGACCATACAATCGCGGTCGTTTTCGACCGCGATTCGAATACAATCCGATCGAACTCTGGTACTGACTGAATCGCGACCAGATTTCAATCGGACCGTCGTCGGATTCCGATCGGATCGTGACTGAAATCCGACGAGAGGTTGGTGATTGTGAGCGACGCCGAACGCGAATTATTGTGCATTTTTCATCGTCGCGTACGAGTCGCATAAATAGTGATGCATATATATATATATATATATATATATATATATATATATATATATAATCGTGATTTATCTGATTCGTACGTGATGATAAAAAATACACAATAATCCGAACGGGCATTTCATGATAAAGAAAAGACAAATGATTATTTACAAAAAGATAGGAAGTTGCGTTCTATCTGATTCAGCCACTGCGTATGCTTCATATCAACTGGATCAATGAGCTGCATTTGATTTTACAAGTCAAAATTTATGTTTCTCAGCAATGCCCTTCGTTTTTGTAGGACTATAAATCAACACAATATTTATAGTATTGGACACAATAAAAATTTAATTTTATTCGTTGGACAGCATAAATGCAAGAAAAAAAGAAGCATGTCTTATTAATTATAAACAGAGCTTAGGAATAATTTTACAAATAATTATTTTCATTAATATATTTAAATATCAATAATAATATTTTTTTTATCAAAATATATAAACAATATATACTTTTTAATTAAAATATGTGTAATATTGAAAATTTAAAAAAATATATAAAGTGCATTTATTATTCAAGTTTTAAAAACAATAATAGTTATAAAACCAGAGTCATCACTCTGTTCATCAACTCTACAGAATAAAGATAATCCAAGATTGCTATCCTACAGTAAGATATGATACCAATGATAAGCCTCATGCAATAGAGAAAAAAATTACATCTTCTGTAACTACCTCACGCAAACTGATCCATTGATTGCTAAATTTTGCTGTCTACCTACCATGTTTTCTTTATCTTATTACCAAACAATGCCTGAAGAGCTTATGATCATATCCAAGTGAGGCATTAAAAATTGGGGGAAAAAAAATACTGCAGCGTCCATTTGTTCAGAAATCATACTAACTGTTGCGTGTAGAACTTTGGATGTAAAATTGCCAACCATGTTTAAGTTAATAAAAATAGTGAACCAAGCTCAACAACCATGTTTTTAGTTGACTTAGATCATATAACTATTTGAGATCATCAAGTTCACATGGCAAGGGTTAAAAGACTGGTACATACACCCCTGGTTGTTTGGAGATGAAAGATAAGTTTAGGCATTCATAAGAGTTTGGGGAGAGCAAAATTGTTGATCAAGAATGCACTCAGATAACATGCTCACGCATACAAAGAATAACTGCTTCAGAATGAGCCCATTCATATAATTCTGCAAATTGACTCTCTAGAACGATGCCCTGAAGCTTAGGAAATTGAATTGGAAAAGCTTCAGGTAAACAACCAGACTGGCCTGGTTTTTTCCAATCCGACTGGCCGGTCCAGTCGGGGGTCGGTGACTATGCCCTGAAGCACCATTGTACAAGGGTTTGCTGAAGGATTAATATGCTAAACCTAGATAGGAACTTTGATAATTTCCTTTCTCATGCATGATTCACCTAATATGTACTCTATAGACACTTGTATCATAATCTGTATTGCTTGGAGTTAGAATAATAACCTCATAAAAGCATCAAAATCTTATCAGTAGCCAACATTCACAATCTTAGTTGCTAGAAATTACATCCATGACTGGTTCAACAGGAAGGAATTCACAGAGATTGTACCATACAGAAGAACAAGATTGACCTCTAGCGGTCTAGCCCAACTTGGAGATGACATCATCAAGCAGAGTTTTGGTGGTTGCATAATATTTCTCAGCTTCTGGAGTGCTCTTGATCTTTGCGGCATGATCAAGCTGTTACACGTTTAAACGAGGACAAATAAGACAACGCAATTTCAGACAAATGATGCAGATGAAGTGAATACAGCATTCATGATTGTGATTAATCAAGTGTTTATACAAATCAAAGGCACTTTATTACCCCATCGATGGCTGCAAAGAGCTTTCCAGTGAGATCCTTGAGCGGCTTCTTCTCCTCTTTTGATTTTGCAGAGATGACGGTGTTAAGATCAAAACGCAGATATCCTGCCTTGAGGCGGAGATCGTTCATAACATAGGGCCATTCCTTCTTATCGATAAGTTGCTTAACATTAATGATATCCTTGGCCGAGTCTTTCGCCCTTGCAGCTGCTGCAGTTGGAGATAGGGGTTGAATATAGAATCTCTCCTTCAATGGTTTGTCCAGTTCTCGAGGCTCATCGGAGTTTTTGGTCCCGGCTAAGAAAAAGGGGATCAGAACGGAAGATTAAACAAACCATCAATGGACATTAAAGCATAAATCAAGTGAAGCTCGCATCTTTCGGACTTAAATCTTCCTATTAGGTTTGCAGAAATTAGGGATTGAATCGATTACGAAGCAGTAATCACTTACAGAGGCCGCCAGAGGGCGGAGGTGGCGGTCCGATTTTGATGGGCTTGACCTCGGCGAGCACGGTCTTGGTGACGGAAGCTCCAGCGAGTCCTGCAGCTACGAGTCCAAGCACCATGCGGCGGCCGCTCTGGACGGCGGCGGAGGCATCTCCCTCGGATGGAGCCTGCTGCTGGGCTCGGACGACGAGCCCAGGCCGCGCGATAGCCACGCGCCTCCCACCGGGGATGGATAACCTGCTCGAGCTGCTCACCTGAAGGCTCCCCTCGAGCAGCGCCTGCGACGAAGCCCGTAAGCCCGCCATGGAAGCCATCGCCTGCGCCATCTCTTTCGCGTCCAGTGGACAGGCGACGAATGGTGCGAGACCTTTTAATTGGAGCATTGCGTATTTCTTATCTGTCCGTGCCCAACTTTGGATAAGTTCTAAGCCACTGGATGGCTGACACGTACACTTCCCTGTCCGACGTGCCATTGTTATGGATTGGGTTTCACTTTCTAGCCATTGGGATATTAACATTCGTTCTAATTCTTCATCCTCAAATATTCAAATATCTTCTCATTTTGCTATTCAATTCTATGAATCATTTTCCTCCAATATAAAACATTAAAACTACTAATATTTTACCTTCAAATTTATATTCACAATTGTATTAAAATTAAATAGATCAAAATCTACAGTTGGTCTTTATTTACCTTCTAATATTGACTGGACAAATGGCAGCATCCGATGGCATCGACTTATATGGCGGATGATCGTGACCCAATTTGCAATTAATCAATCATATTATATCAAAACACAAGATGAAATTAACACGAACAATAAACCCATTTAAATTTTACAAAATAACTAATACAAACTTGAAACATATTATACAAAACTCTATTACAACTTCAGATATTGGCATTATTTTGTAAGGAGTTCGTCAACTCTGTCTTGCATCGTATTCGTCGTTGCTATTTGATTCACCGGCTGTGACACTGCAACTGGCAAATGGAGGTGCTGAAGGTATAGGAAGACTAACAGAGTGGCTGTTGAGCATAAGCACAACATTAGACATGGTGGGTCTTCGTTCTGAGTCTTCTTGCACACATAGTAATCCTATATGTGCACACCTTAATACTTCTTGAGTGGGGCAATCAACTAGATTTGGATCAATTATCCCCAGAGCATTTCCTTGAGTCCAATGGCGCCATGCCTTTTCAAATAAGATGATAGCAGAAAACATCATCCATTATCTTTTATTCAAAGAAAATGCTAATTAGATTTCTATCATTCAATCAAAGAAAGGATCCATACTTACATGAGTTACAAGGTCTAAGCAATACCCGGATTTTAAACTTCCATTCTTCTGTCCAGCTAAAATCTCTAAAATCAACACACCATAGCTATAAACATCTAATTTAATCGATATGAGACCATGAAGTGCATATTCTGGTGCCATGTATCCACTGCCAATAATTAAAAAAAAATAAAATTAAGCTTCTCTAAATAAAGAAACTCCTATTCAATTGAGTACTAGATTGCATCCAGATTGAGTAAAAGAGTGTTCACATACTATGTCCCAGCTATTTTGCTAGTGTTTCCTTGGGTCTCATCTACACCAAATAGCTTAGCAAGGCCAAAATCTGAAATTTTAGGAGTCATTTTACTGTCTAACAAGATATTACTAGCTTTTAGATCGCGATGAATGATCTTCAGTCGTGAGTCTTCATGAAGGTAAAGCAGTCCTCGAGCAATGCCTTCGATGATCTTAAGCCGTGTTGCCCAGTCCAATTGCATTCTCTTGAAAGGATCTGCCAAATCCATGTTTAATATTTGGTTACTATAGTTAGAAACAGTTGTGCCTTGCGCAACCGAACAAACTCTCCTCAACTTTTATACAGTATTGGATTAGCAACTAGTAACAAACTCAGGATATTAATAGAATTTTCAGCCAGTGAGGCAAGTTGACAAAATGCAAGAGCAGGATTGCATAAGGGGAATGCATAATGAAGCATCATCATAAGTATGCACTGAGCTCACTGTCATTCATCAGGTAGTGGAAACCATACCAAACAAAAATCTGTCAAGACTTGTATTAGGAAGGTACTCATATATGAGTAATTTCTCGTCCGATTCAGAGCAACAGCCCAACAACCTTACAAGGTTTCTGTGTTGAAGTTTGGCAAGCAGAATCACTTCATTTTTCAGCTCAACCAAACCTTGCACTGAGGTTCTTGAAAGCCTTTTCACTGCTATTTGCTTGCCGTCGTCTAGGCTTCCCTGCGTTCAAGTAACCATCAATATTTATCAATGAATCAATTGAGGAATCATCCACAAATTACATTTAGGAATTTCAGTCATAGGGCTAACCTTGTAAACTGATCCGAAACCACCTTCACCTAGCTTGTTTTCGTCAGCGAAGTCATTTGTAGCAGTCTTGATGGTTTCCAGATCAAATAATAGCGATTCAACACTTCCAATTGGTTGATTATTTTCATTGTCTGCCCAAAAGTTTCTCTGTTTTTTGTAAGCAAGCACGAAGTAGAAACGAACATCTATATATATGTGTATACATGCTCAAAGATTATGTGATAGTATTTCATCCATACCAAATGTTTGTATTTGTTTTCTCATTGTTGGTATTGTTGGTTTGGACCTCCGACAGTAAATAAAAAAGGCACAAACAAACAATAGTGATGCAGCAACAGGGACGACAGTGAAGAGAACCGTTCTCCCAGTACTGTTGCTTTTTCCTATACAGTAAAAGGTAAAGAGTACATTAAACAAATAAAATCACATCAGGCTTTAGTGAATTACGTCTATGAGATTACAGATAAAAACATGGTTCTTTATTTTTATCCGAACCTACAAGTTTCTTGTTTGGTCAGACTAACAACAACATGAAGCGATGGCCTTCACCAAACCGTAAAGAAAGTTTATTCTTTTAGGTGAAAATAAAGAAAGCATTTCAATCATTCAAAGGAATTCTATATTATAAAAACTCTACAAAGTCTTGCTTACGCGTAGAAAAAGGGACGTGTCTGACGACTGTTGACTTGTAATGCGGTTGAAAATTAGAACCCACGGTCGATAGTCAAACCTCGTATTGAAGGTTTCCTCAAATATACTTTATTTTTTATTAGATTTGTAAACAGACTTCAGCTTAAAGCCTTTCGTTTGGAAGAGAAAACAATCAAAAGATATGATTTGACCAATTAAGCGGAAGGGTGGGTATGACCCTTCGACACAACAAATCTGGTTTATCTAGTTGCTTTAGTCTAAAACTACAAGTCCTTGTTCTAATGTTGAATTTCTTAATCAATTCTTAAAACAAAGCGACGACGACTACAGAAGTAGGATCATCTACAAGTAAATCGAAGCGAATGGGTGGACACAACAAGTCTGGTTTATCTAGTTGCTTTAGCCTAAAACTACAAGTCCTTGTTCTAATTTTGAATTTCTTAATTAATTCTTAAAACAAAGTTACTTGCAAAAAGTGATACACTCATCTTCATCATCTTGATTTCACAGTCAATATGAAAAGATAAATTATAGAAACATATTGTCCAACTCAAAATATATGACAAAAGGACATAATTGATGGTTATTCATTGATATAATTTTATTGACGCGCTAATCACAAGACTCTTTTGTAGGACAACATTGTTCCATTCTTAATCTTTGATCTACATGCTCTATCAATGATCTGAAAATCGATGTGCTGGATAATATTAAAAAGAGAAATGTTTGCGCACCTCTATTTGCTTCGTTTAGTCCGGAATCGTCGTTTCCAGCGTTCGAACTCGGAGACGGCGGCGGAGTACCGACGAATGAAAGGCTGTAGAAAGGATACAATTCAAATCGAAGGAAACAACTGAGGACAAAGACTTGCCCTCCCCTCTTCGAACTACAACATTCCGGAATGGATTCCACCGTGCCACTGAGACACCTGTAGCAATCGTCCGGCGACAAGTCCCTGGTGCACTGCACGAGCCCGAACAGCCTATCGAAGCTAGACAGGTTCGCCGATCCGACCGCGAAGAGCCTCGGCGAGTCGCGCGCTTCCCTGGTGAGCGCGTCCATGAGATTCCCCAGTTGGCTGTCGAATCTCTGGGGATCAGAGACGTTTTCTGAGTTCACCAACGTGATTTGGATCGATGTGTCGACGGCGGAGAAGAAGCGCTCGTCGGAGTAGCGGAGGAAGCAGTAGTCGTAGGAGATGGCGGACCTCGTGCCATTGGGGCACCGGGTGACGACGTCTCGGGCAGCGGCGTCGAGGCAGGTCTGGCAGTCAGCGATGGAGACGTCGCCGCGGCAGAGGGAGAGGCCGTAGGCAGGGGAGGTGGTCTGCTGGCTGACGGTGTTGTTGAAGAAACCGGCGGCGGCGGCGGAGGGGGAGGAGAGGGAAACGAGGAGGAGTTCGAGGTTGGAGTGGAAAGGACTGTCGGCGGTGTAGTTTCTGTCGGTGGGACAGTTGTTCCATATCGGAGAGGGAGCGACGACAGGAAGAAAGAGGAGGAGGAGGAGGCGGAAGGGACGAAAAGAGAGGAAACGTGCATTGCGCATAGAGTGAGACATTTTTGCTACGCTTTGTAATTTGGTAGCAGCTGATGCGAGGAAAGAGCCCGCCCGATAGATAATAAATAGAAGAGGGTGTTTTTTCTCAAAATGCCCTCTGAAATTTTAAAATTAAATTCTCTGAAGTTTTAACATTATTGGACCCCTTTAATGGTTCAAAATTAGGTAAAAAAAAACAAATATACAAACTTAAACATTTTAATGCTACTAATTTAATATGAATTTAGATTTTTTTTTTTAGAGAGACGAAACACTTTAGCTAAAAGTGATAGTCCCTAGGGCTCCAAAAATAAAAAAAAAAATACGACTGTAAAGTGTAAACTACTATCTTAAAAATGTATAATTACGATCATCTTAGTCATAATTCTGACTGCAATTAAAATTTATTAATTAAATTAATCATAAATTTGATTGGTAACAAATCATATTAGTTATCTCTTTGTAGAAACAATACTAATAAAATGGAGAATCAAAGTGTTAGCATAGGCAATAAAATTTTTCGAAATATCTATTCTTTTGTCATATTAATTTTTTATTGGATAAAATATCTTTTATAACTATTATAAACCGATCGGTAAGGACCATGACAAATTTTCTAATGAAGCATACAATTCACTTTTCTAATGAAGCATACAATTCATAATTTTTCTGTCATTCTGGTGCAGCAGATAAAGAATGACTATTCTTGCTGAACGACAAGCTAAAACGCATCAAAGAAGAAAGTTCCATCGACTAGATTTAAGACGCTTTCTAGAAGTTTAAAGACCTTAACCAAGACCGCTATCATTCTGGTGCATTTCCAGCTCTAGTTTATCTGTGTTATCCACAAACTCCGATGGGGATTCTACCTTCAGGCCCTTGGTGCTATTAACAAATTCTAGTTTACTCTTCGAGTTTGCTACGTCAAGTTGTTACCTTCGGGGCATTCATCTTCGCTTCCAATTGGAACCTCGGCGGCAGCGTTAGAACTTCCCAACGCGCGTTGGAATTTGCTCAAATGGAGCTACCTCTGCATGAATGTTTGCCGTCTTCCAACAATTGAGACGTATGACGGGATAGCGGTGAGTTCTCCTTGTCATCTTCTCTAAAACTATAAGAAGATTTATTCAAAGTAAATATCTTACCGATTGTGATGAAAAACTGCAGCAATGTAACAGCAGGGTTATCTGTGATTCGAAGAGTATCCAAGACTTGAAGACCACAATCACAGAGGTAGAGTTATAAAAAGCATATCTAATCCGCAGCAATGTAACAAAGAGGGAAGCCAAAAAGAACGCATTAACAGAAATAGACAGGAAACAGACTGGACATGTCGAACGACAAGTTAAAGTAAGCACCGAGGAAGCAGATAGACGGAAATCACTTGTTCTACATCGAACTCAATAAAGTCAACTGTAAGGCTAGTGATGTGAACCTTGATTGCTGCAGTGTTGATGAACCAAGTGTCTCGAGAACAGGTACTGGATCTGTTAGTCCAGTCTTGATTGAACGGCATTGGATTCTTTCAATCTCAATTTCACCAACAGAGTTAGTCTTATCCTCGCAACGATGATCCAACAACACTTGAAAGTGAACCTATGCAGGCATATGCAGTAATTCAATGGTGGTATGTAAAGTAGGGTTATATCAAGATTCAAGAACATGCAACAATTCGGTAGTGGATTTACCTGAGACTTTGTCCAGAGAGGAAACGATGCCTCATGTGCATGCAACTCAAATTCAGATATGTACGAGCGATGCGCAATCAGCGTTGGATCAAAATCTGGCCCAACAGAAGAAGGATACACACTGGTTCCTCTCTTCATCCCTTTTCGTGAAAATTTAGCATGCTCGCTATCACCATGATTACGAAATATATCAGTGTTGTCACATCTTTCTCTCATGTTTTCTTTATGACAAATGTCCCATTTCTGAAGGGCATCGACGACTAAATCAGCATCAGATTCTGGTGAAAACCCATGATCAATAGAAGGCGAACTGGATAGTTTGGTATCAAAATTCTCCCTGTTTTTGGGACGTAATCCATATTGTATGATGAAACCGGGATAGTATACGAGCAGGTAGTTCTTTGTCGGCAATGAGCTGATATTATTATGAAAGCTAGTTGCCTTGCAATGGTGGAAAACAGAAGCAATGGCCCCGAGTGTTGGATTAACCTTTCCTGTAGCAACTGATGCAACACCGCTAACAGCATTCTTTAATCCAGGATTCGCACTCCTTATTCTGCTCACAGCTGATAATGTGACAGGACTTCCACATAAAGAAGGGTTCTGTTCACAAAACTTTGAAGATAAAGAAACAGACGGCTTCGTTTTTGTTGCCAGAGAGATTCCACTGTAGGAATTTGCAAAATCCCTCTTAGTGAACCTAATATTTGCAGCTCCTGAAGAACCAGTTGCAAATAGGTGACTGGTTCCCCTCGACGAGCTGATCATGATCCACTTGCTATCATCACTAAAACTGACGTCTTGTATAACCTAATATACAAAGGTAAATGAACTCGAGAAATCAAATTCAGCATACGCAATAAAGGCAATATCAATGTTTAATTACCGCATTAGTGATGCCTCGCCGTAATTTGTACAGATGGATGCAAAATCCATTTGCATATGACTCTGAGCTTGCATGCAGAGAAGGTATTACACGGAACACATTGATATTGTGGCCATGAATGGAAGCAGTCACTAGCAGAGTCCCACTGGGATCAAAGGATAATACAGAAATAGGACTCTTATGTGCCATAAACTGCACTATCACTGATTTAGAAACAATGTCACGAACTATAACCTGTTTCGTTCAAACGAAAGAAAACACAAATTACACACTAGTTCAGTGTTTGAAAAATGCAAAGCACATACTTGTGATTTTCGATCTCAAAAATCATAAAGAAACTATTAAAATAAAACTGAGAATAATACCATCCCACCCTGTTCCACCTCTGCAGGATCCCTATGCAAGTTGTCATTCCTTTCTAAGGAGTTTCCATGCACTGTTTGAATATTATTTACACCTACTAATTCTAAGTAATACTTGGAAACTGTTCTATATCCGATATCTCCAAGAGTCACCAAACCAGCGGCAAGCATCTTACTAGATTCTCTGGCGAAATTTGTCACCAGACTACCATCTGAATAAGCCACCGCGGCAGGACTAATATCTTGATGTCTAACATGACAATCACTTGAATTTGCAATTGGAGTTCCACTGTAAGCTAACCATCTCGCTCCAACTGCAGTTGGTCCATATCCTACAGTTCGAGCACCAAGACGATCTGAAACTGCATGATGAGTAAGGATACTATATTCTGTCTCCAGAGTGGCAGCATTTAAACAATGGATCTGCATGTAAATTTGCTGCTTACTAAATCTCGTATTTGAAAATAACAAAAGTTAAGGTGATCATCCCTACCTGTGAAACTTGAGAAACAACAACAAGTCGATGACTGCACCTGACAGAGAAAATAGCTGATCTGAACTTCAAGGTATGGACATACTCATGGGTCCTCAGGGAATAGAAGTGCACAAAAGTCAGCAAGCAACTGTCATTGTTCAGTTCCCGACTAGCACCAACAGAACCATTCAAAGGTGAATCATACCCATCATGATTGCTACAATTTGCAGAAATATTTGCATTTCCGACTACAATCAGCAATGGCCGGTTATCTGCAAACCTATCAATTATCCCCTTTGATACAATTGGATTCTTTTGCATTTGCAAAAAGGTTGCAGAAATATCATGTCTTGATACTAACTGCCTTATGTCATCTGAATGCTCGACATCCCAAACCTGGAAACCCGACCTGTAACCCAACAAGAGAATATGCCGGATAGCACCTTCACACTCCAGTTTGTCAAAACCAGCCCAAAGCACCTATCCAGCGAGGCATATTCAGTAAAATAAATGAGTTAAAGGATATTTATATTTCTTTTGAGGAAAATGAAACAGCAGCATAGGTCTGATGGGAGATTGATTCATTATTTTGGGCATCAAAGCGTAAGTTGTAGATCTATGCATCCTGTGAATTAATGGCACTCCAATTCCAATGTGGGACTAGTCGGGTCTTACAATGTAGGCTAGAATATCTTCTATCATTTCACGCTAAAGTGGAACTAATGTTAACTGCCTAAAATTTGGTATGCCTGCTTGATGCTGCTGGGGCTTTCAACTATGGGATTTCTTTAATTGGAAGCTATAGCATCAGACTATTGATTGTTTGGCCAATGGACACTTCCAGTTTTAGGGCTCTTATTCTTGGTTTGCTTGTTTGTTTCATGTGCTCTTCCTCAGAAACAAATTTTGAGCTGATTATATTCACTTTTATCAAAAAAAAATTTCCCAAAAAATGAAAATTAAAAAGTTAAAAGTCTGTATGCGTTTACCTGATCATGAGCAGAGTAATCTTGAGAGTTGGCTATTGAGGAGACGATGGACGCCCCAGTCTTGCGGACATTAGATGCGAGATTGGACGCACTAGAAGACACAATTTTCGACAAAGACCGAAGTGAAAATGACCCATTGCTTCTGCCATTTTGGTGATTCCTCAGCATACTTTCATCCTGAGGCTTCTGCACATAGTTCGTCATTTGCAACTCCCGACAGCTCAAAAATTTTCCTGGAAATGAACACGGCGATCAAGAACCCAGATGCTCCAGTCTTGCAATAACTTCCTTTCACAACCCAAGCTGATCCTATCTCTTCCCTTTTTTGTCATCAAGAAACAACACGTTAACCGCAACTAGTGCACAAGACCTCCATGTTTTCCTCGAAAGAGAATCATACAATCAATCGAAAGGAATCAAGACCGTGTCTTTTATACACAAACATGATTCCCGTGTGGAAAAGGCGAAGCCTGCTAAAAACGCAGCTTTCTCTGAATCACCGGAAGCGATCGCCAGAAACGCTGCAGGCGAATGGAAGGGAAATGGAAATCTTTCTTATTAAGGCGTCAGGCGAGACGAGGAAGACAAAGAGGCGAAGAAAGAATCGCTTCGTAAACAGATAACCAAGGCAATGAGCTCCTGTTTTAATTTCAATTAATTACGTCACCTAACAAATAACATGCTCCAGCTATAATAGAAACTAATTGAGAACAAGCAATATTCCTTGCTAAAATTTCACCAAGAAAAAACTATATATTATCACAAAACAAATAAGAAGTTTATTTTTTAAAAATTTAAGAAAGAGAGGAAGATGTCAATGTAAATACTACTTTACAACGAAAATAAATTAAAAGTAAAATGAGTTCTTGCCGTAGCTTGTTCTTTTGACCGCGAGAAACAAGGAATGATGCTGAGATTGAATTAAGGGCAAAGCTACGGTTGCATTGATTCATTTCACTGCAGGCCTAAACAGCGTCTTTTTCTTTCCATCTCCATTTCCATATGTGTGTTGAATTGTTGGTTTTTAGTGCCCTATTTAATTTGCGAAGATAAATAGGCAGCTGGAATCCGAGCTAGGGTTGACTCCAGGACCAGGGATGCCATGCCGTCACCGTGACGATGAAGTGCAGAGTAAGGAGGCAGCTTTTTGGAATCTACTCCAAGATTCGTGCACACTTCGCTACGATTGGCATTTTGCCAACCACCGACAGTGCATCCGCCGTTCAGGGCCTGATGACCGCCAACGCCGACCATGCGACAGGGAGAGGACGGAGGACAAGATTATTTAGAAGATTTCTGCTTCTTGAATTTGGCTACACACTGTTAGAATATCAGGGGAATATTTCTTTATACGACACAGAAAAAGGAAAACAAAAATAATCTTATCAAAATTTAAATGAAAAATAAAACTTGATTATTTTATGGATCATCTTTATACCTTTCCTTGCTCTCATTCGTTGAAAAATAAACAACCTTATCAAAAATTAAATGAAAAATCATTATAATTCTTATATATTATTGTTTCGGTTGAAACGGAGATGTGGAGGTTTTCAACCGTGAGGACGACTTGATACTTTATGACTCGGATTGTTTGTTGACTCGACTAGACTTGTTGAAGTGGTCAATTTATTGACTCAGCTGAAACAACGAATCTTCTTGGACGGGTGAATGAAGGAGGCCTAAAAAGAGCAACACTATTAAGATTATCGAGAGAGAACTCGACTAAGTGCCTCCGATGTTTAAGTCAGGAATTGATAGGGAAAAAAGGAGCAATGAATGCAAAGAGCAGTAGATTAGAGAAATTTCGAATCTGGAATCCTTCCCGATCTCCTCAAGTTATCTTTATATAAGTAAATTCATCCCTGTGGAGTGGTACAGAAGGTATGGACGACATGACTCTTTAAGATGATGGTCTTCCGCATTTAGAAATGGTGGGGACATTACTTCCATAAATGTTGTTGACGCATGGGACATAATTAATATTACTAGTGTGGTTGATGGGAGACGAGACTCCGTTAATACAGCGAATGTATACTCTTGGTGTAAGTATGAAAATATGTTTTCTTATCACGTGGAGTCCCCAACAAATGATGTCCCGTTGATATCTTGAATTTAATGATCATCATGTCACTTGACTTGCCGAGATATAAATTGACTGAGATATACACCTACCAAAATACAATGTTGTAATGTTTGCCGTGACACCTGCTGAGATACAATACTTCTAGAATATAATATATCGGAGATGCAATACTATATGCTTCTAGAATGTTATACGGCCGAGTCGAAATATGACACTTTCAGAATAGCATAAGACCGAGTCAAAATATGATATTTACCGAGAGATAAATATAAATATAACGTGGTTCAATCTCTGACCGGTATCAATTATATTTGAAAGTGTTAATAAGAAAACGATGCCGTGGAGGTGACGCCAGCGATGGTCCGCGCCGATGTCGTCAAAGAGGAGATGCTAGCGGAGCGGGTCGAGCAAGCTCGCGACCGCTGCTGCCAGGCCATTCTGTTCGCTTTTGCCTTCGGAAACACCCTATCGTTCATTTAACTACTCAATGCAAGCTAACTGTTCGACGAAATGCTACAACGAAGGCAAAAGGTTGTTGTTTGTGTCACAAATCTATGGTTTTCATATAGTTGTTGGGTTGATAGGAACTGCTGAGAAACAAAGACTTAAATTATTTATCAGTATCTCATAAGACCTTAAATCTCTTACCATATGATTCAGGTTCAATTCACGCATCAAATGAGCATTTGGCACTGAAAATAAATTATACCAAGAGAAGTTGCATCACTGACTTAAAAGTGTACATTGATTTGCTTGATAGAAACTCCTGATTTATTTTTAAAGTTCAATCCATAATTGACACTCAAAGCAAGTCGAGTCTCAAAATTATACAGTAATCATATACAATAAAAAAAAATCTTCGAAGTCCTATTTATTTTTTTCCAAATAAAAAAAATCAGATACTCTGGTTATCCTCCCTTTTCTATTTTGTAGCTGGAAAATAAACTGCCTGTGAAACTTTGCTTTGTTCTACAATCATTTCCATGGTTTCAGGATTGAGAGCACAAGTAGAGCAGTAATTAATAGAAAGATTATAATAACTATTATCATGCACTTCCTTGATTTCTTTGAAAGGCTTTTCGCAGTCCGCAGAGCATCTGTACCAGATTGCACATGGTTCATCGCGTTGGATACCTGTAGAGTTGAGGCTTTTTTTTAAAAAAAAAGATACTCGTATTATGATTATATAAACAGTGTGCCAAGATCATCAGGATCATAACAAAAAATAATTCTATCCGTGTCTTGAATAAATGAAGACAAACCTGAGACTCAATGTTATCGAGGATCTCTCCCTGTGTCTCCACCAATACAGCCATGTCCATAAACACCTATGTGCCAAAGAAAAAAAGAAAAAGAAATCTTATAGGCAACTTACTGAATTTTCTGCAATTTATTCGTTTTTTCTCAAACAATTACCTGATGCAAGTCAAGTAGTTTTTTCTCTATCTCCTTCACAGCATCATGCCTCTCTTGGATTTCCTCTATTGTGTCAATTACCTGGAGAACGAATTCATAATTACTCTGAACAACTAAAAAACTGCCTGTAAGTTAATGTTCTTGTTCAGAATTAGTACTCAAAAGATAACTCAACATACTTGCCCTCTTCCCATTTCTTGAATTGCCTTCTGAAATATTTGCTCACTATTTCCAGTTTCAATTAGGTGATCAATCACCTACACATGCATGAGAAGCTCAGTGTATAAGTTTATATATGCAGCATGATTATTTTCCAATAGCTTATAGCGATCGATAATGCCTACCTCGTCAGTTGGTCGAGTTCCAGTTACTGTCAAATTTAGAAAATTTCAGAAATCCATTTAAATTTGTCAGAAAAGAAGAAAGAATGAAACCTGTGAAGACCCCTCTTTCAACAGCCTCTCTATAGTCATTCTGGATAGTTTGCCTCAAAATCTGCTAGAAATTACTTTCATGAAACATACTGCACACTAGTAGCCGACCTCAAATTGTCTTAAGGTATTGATACAAGTACCTGGAAGTCATTCATTTTGTCCTTCAATTTCTTCTTTAGTGCACTGTGGTTGGACAACAATGTTTACAATGAGAGAAAACATTAGTCATGGATTTTTTTTTAATACCTAAAACACAATTTAAGTTGAGCAAGTATAAATATCATCATATGCGTCTTGCTAAAACATACTTAGTCAATGCCATCCTTGACCGATCTACGCCGGTTCCCTTTTCACATCCGGGCTTATTTCTGTTTGTTAAGTTCTAGAGAATGGAACCAAAAATATTGTTATCATAATCTTTTCAAATCAATGATGCTTGTAAGACAGATGACACATGCAGCTATATACATCAATAGTCTTTTAAAGAATAATACATCTCTGTCAATATCTTGTAATTGATTTTTAATTTTGTGGGCAATCTTTCCAACTTCATCCACATCCTTCTCCATTTGCTGTTTAATTTCTGAAAGAGTAAGTTTAATTCATAACTGATCTGTAGTTGATAACAAACAATTGGATATATAAATATACTTGCTCACTACCTTTCATGGCAAATGCTTTAGTGGCACCCTTGGACCTTTCATTTGATTCCTGGTTCATATGATTGATTAATATAAGTTGACTTCATATGATGGATTAATACTAGCTGACAAGTCGTTCTTTTACTGATGAGTACATTGTACAGCGATTTTAATTACTGAAACACAGGGTCATACCACAGTTACTGAAACCATAAAGACCTGATGGTTTTACCTGAAGCTTGTGAAGATGATTGGAGATATTGTCTATCATCTTCTCAATTTCCGATACCTATAAGGAAGAACAAGCAAGATGACCAAAAAGTTGGAAATAAATACATAGGAGGAACTCAATCGTAGTATTTATATATAACAAAATACAGATTAAAATGGAAAATACCTCCTTTGAGAAAGGAAGGAAAATCTTAAGACCCTATATAGTTTTAGCGTTTTAAATAAATAATTTTTACCTGATTAAAAAAATCATCCATTCCATAATTTGGTGCACTTTTGAGTTTACCAGACTGGCTTCCTAACTCAATATCGCTCTCCATGAAAGAGTCCTTTCCGAAGGATTCCTGCTTCAATTTCGATGAAAGATTATGAAGAACCAAAACTAATGCAAACATTTTTTAGCTTTAGAAGGGGAAAACGAAATCTTCTTCTCTATAAGAAAGAGATGAATACCTTGAGAAGGTCATTCATTTTATTTTCAGCTGAAACAATCAAAAAAGAAGGAAAACAATCGAAGAATGGCCTAAAGAGGATGATATAATACTGGCCTAAGAATTGATGAGCATGAATTAATGGAAGAAGACAAAGGATCAAGCTTACCGTGGCGTTGGAATATATAGCTTAGACTTTGTGATCTTCGCCAACTGAGAAGTGACAAGTTTCTTAGGATCAAGAGTTTTTTATTTGTAGATATTTGAATGCTTCTGAAAATATTACTTGGAGCTGGCACAACACAAGAGCATGATATAGCTAGCATTGTGAAACAAAGCAAGCAAAAGACTACGCCTGCAAAATGGATTAGGTGCAATATTCTATTATCTTTGGTAGAAAAAAGTTCTGCACTGCAGGAAACATCCAAGAATCCCTATGCCAGCTACTGTAATTTTCATACAGTCTGGCCGATGCATGACCATGATCTTATCGTTGGAGAACAATGGAGTACGTTCTCGCTTTGATTAACACCTAAATATATATATTTGCACGATTTATATATATATAAGCGTTTAATCTTTCTTTTTTTAAATTATCCTTATTCTTTGAGGGTACAACTTGTGAGAAATTATATCTAATAAAATTGTTTTTCCAGTAATTGCAAAGAGTAGTTTTCGTTTTTGGTATTTCAGTTTATTCTCACATGATTTTTTTAATGTAAAATTTATTTTTAAATGTAGATGAGTATGTTATTAATTTATTACACTAAAATATAATTGGGTAGAGAATTTATCCTTTTATAAAACGCTTAAGCATTTAAAAGAAAAAAAAAGCATCTTCTTAATATTTAGATAAATCATTATATTTATCAGAGAGACATTGATAGCATTCTAATTTAAATATTTTACATAACTCAGCAAATGATACTTTGATTTAATCACACTTGCTAAATTGAGGACTGATGAAATAAAGTTTATTATAATGGTGAGTTATTATCAGTTTGGCCATAAGCAATTTAATCATGATAAATTCTCTAAACTAAAAATCAAATCTCTTATTTGGATCACTCGTGAAAGTTTTAATACAATGTAGGGTAAGTTTCATTCATGAAAACATAAAGTAGCTTCTGTTTCTTTAGGAGACGCAAGACGGTTAATTTTCAATAATTACTAAAGCTTCTCTTTTCAGAAAATAAAAACAAATTATTATATACAAATAATCAAATGACTTTTTCATTTTTCTTTTAATTTGAAATTCCAATTGGAAAAGGAAAATTAAGAAACCACTACTTGTGCAAGGAATGCTAGATATTAACGATTTGGTAGTATATACAATTACTAAAAAAAAGAAACCGTGTTGCCTCATCTAAAAAAAATTGTTTTGAGTAATTAAAAAGACGTGCACAAATCATGATGACGTTAAAATAACAATTTCCTTCTCATCCTTGTGCCAATTTTGAAGCCATGTTGTTGCTGCTGTTATCCACCCACCCACCTTCCTCTCTGCCTTCTAGTGTTCTTTCCAAATCAGTGTAGAAATCTGTATAAAGATCTTTGAATATAAGCTCTTCGCATTGCTCGCGCAAGAAAAACAACAGACCATTCCTGCAGAAGAACAATGGTAACCAGGGTGAAAGGGCTATTCAGAGGATTCAAGCATATATCAAAGATCTTTGGTAAATACTTCCACTTCTTTGTTTTTTTTAAATCTTTTATGTTTTAGTTTTTTTTCCTGATCCCTTCCTTGTTTTCTTCTTGTTCGGTAGTTGTTAAGGAAGATGAAATGGAGATCGGACATCCAACAGATGTCAAACATGTTGCACATATAGGCTGGGATCGAGACTCTGTCCATTCTCCAAATTGGGTATGAAAAATAAATACTCCAATCTGGCTGATTTTATTTTTTCAGAAAAGTATTGTTGTGATCGTGATCTTTTCGTCGATGAAATGCAGATGAAAAGTTTCAATTCACCATCTGATTTCTCTACTACCAGCAATGTTGGGCAATCTAGGAGATCATCTTTGGCGTCTCAAGGTGCATTCTTCATTCATCGTCAGCAGCAGAAGACTGAAATTAATATAACTACTGAAAGTGGCGTGT
Source organism: Wurfbainia villosa (assembly GCA_025175895.1). NCBI lineage: Eukaryota > Viridiplantae > Streptophyta > Magnoliopsida > Zingiberales > Zingiberaceae > Wurfbainia > Wurfbainia villosa. The sequence continues at coordinate 1,403,011 of JAKLTH010000280.1, forward strand.
TTTACGTTGTGCTAGGATTCGATCGACCGAGAGGCATTCAAACATCGTGTCGACCAACTAGTAGCTCTGAAACTGACGACAAGTCAACGACTCCAAAGAAGACGAAGAGGAGAAGATACAGAGCTGCATCGTCCTCGTCTTCCTTGACACCTTCGACAAGGTCATCAAGACGGAGAGCTCCATATGTAGCTTCGTTGGAAGATGATCATGAAGCACATGACCAGTTTCGAGGAGTTTAAATATTTTTTACACGAAGGAGTTGCTACTTTATTCTATTTTTTACCTGTTTTTGCATAATGCTTGTATACTGGATTGTGAATGCAAATATATTTGCACGAAAGCTTATATCATACAATTTCGACAGCAATTTCTTCAATAATTCCTTTTTCTGATAGTAAATAATTATGTTATAATTCTTTATTAGACAACGTTTGGAGCATTTGTTAGATTATTTAATAATAATCTATTGTGAATTGATTTTAATATAATAGGGTTTAGTGTAATGGTTATTTTGCCTAACAAAAATTAAAGTCATGGGTTTTATTTATTAATTAAATGAAGGTCTCTCCTCTCTCTTTTATAAAAATTAGATTTGTCGCCGAAGAATATACTTCTTAAGGATTGTTTTGGCTTTGGTGAATCATTATAATTTAAAGCTTCACCAAATAGACATAAAGATCACCTTTCTAAATGATGATTTAGAAGAAGAAGTTTATATGGACCAATCGGAAGGATTCCTAACCACACAAAAAGAAAATTTAGTATGTAAATTAAAGAAGTCAATATATGAACTAAAATAAGCTTCTAGACAGTGATATTTTAAATTCAATGATATCATTACATCATATGATTTTATAGAAAACACTGTTGATCGGTGTATCTATATGAAGGTCAGTCGGAACAAGTTCATTATTTTAGTCTTGTATGTTGATGATATTCTTCTTGCTACCAATGATATCACTGTATTATATGATGTAAAAAAGTTTCCCTCTAAGAACTTTAAAATGAAGGATATGAGTGAGGCATCCTATGTGATAAGAATAAAAATTAAATATTTCATAATATATCACAAGGATTATTGAGTTATCTCATAAAAATTATATTAATAAAGTGTTAGAGAGATTTAGAATGGAAAAATATTCCATATTTATAGTTCCAATTAAAAAAGGGGACAAATTTAGTGAAATGCAATGTCCTAAAAATGATTTGGAACGAAAGGAAATGGAGTTTATATCCTATGTATCAGTGGTTAGAAGTTTAATGTATGTCCAGACATATACTTGGTCAGATATCAGTTTTCCTGTTGGAATGTTAAGTCAATATCAAAGTAATTCTGAGATGAATCACTGGAATGCCGCAAAGAAGGTTCTTAGGTACTTACAAAACATCAAAGATTATATGCTCATGTATAGAAGATCATATCACCTTAAAGTGGTTGACTACTCGGATTCAAACTATACCAGATGTATGGACTCAAGGAAATTAATATTTGAATATATTTTCCTTATAGTTAGAGGAGCAATGTCATGGAAAAGTGAAAAACTATCCGTAATTACTACGTCCACCATAGAAGCTGAATTTGTGGCATGCTTTGAGGCTACAATTCACGCATTGTGGTTGCGGAACTTTACCTTAGGGCTTGACATTGTCGACAGTATAGTTAGGGCGCTAAAGATTTATTATGATAGTACTGTAGCTGTATTCTTCTTTAAAAATAACAAGTACTCAACAGGTGCAAATTAAAGCACATAGATATGAAATATTTGTCTGTGCAAAGAAGAAGTGAAGAAACATAAGGTGTCTCTTAAGCATATAGGAATATAATTGATGATAGCGGATCCGTTAACTAAAGGATTGTCACCTAAAATATTTATTGGTCATGTTGAAAGGATAAGTATTATAGATAAGTCCTTGTTACCATTATAGTGTGATATGTATATATACATGTATCGTTATACTGCTCATATATATTGGATGACACTTACGAATTCAATTTGAGTTATATTTTTACTTATTATATTGTTATCCACATTATATGGTATACATGTTTTTTTTTGTGATGGCAAAATACGTCTTTGAAAGGATATTAAAGACAAATTTAGTGTTCATTAAAGTTGTTGAGCTGAAATGATTTATGATACTTGGAAGAGATCATATCGTTAAAAGACTTGTGACCGCTCTGATCTAATCATGTCAATTTAATTAGAGATGATGACTTGATAACTTCAATGTATAGTGTGTAATTATGGTTATTATATATTATTCTCACGGGGATGGCGCGTTGGCTGGGCCAATATAATGTTTGCAGAATTGACATGGATCAATTCCGGAGGATGGTCTAAAATCTCTCCCTGGGCTCAGATGACCCCCCCTGTCTTTGGCCAATGCGTTAAGGTTCAAAGGGTCCCCTCGCGATTTACCTCCCTCACAATGGCCGTGGGACAAACCTATAAGGGTCACTAGATTGATGATTCCAACATTTTACAGAGTAATTATGGTTATTATTGAATCTTCAAGTCATCACATGGGAAAGTGAGAGATTGTTAGATTATTTAATAATAATCTATTGTGATCCATGTAACTTATAGAATTGACTTTAACATAATAGAGCTTAATGTGATGGTTGTTTGACCTAATAGAAATTAAAGTTAAGAATTTTATTTATTAATTAAATGAATCCGTCTCCTCTCTCTTTTATAAAAGGTAAATAAAAGAATTAAAAAAGTGGACAAGTAATTACTAGAAGTGGTTACAAGAAACTTCCTTATCTAGCTTCCTTATATATATATATATATATATATATATATTATAATGATCATGGAAAAGAAGGTGTGAGAAGAGAATAGTGATGAAAAATTAATATTCTTAATCATCAAAGAATATAAGAAAAGAAAAAGATAGAGAGGAGAGAAATTTTTTACATTTAAGAATGTACTCCACTGTACTATGAATTAAATATATTTTCTTTATCTCTCGTGAATATGAAGATTATAATATTCAAGATCTTCTTCATCAAGATTTACAATATTTACTTTCCTACGATGTTGGAAACATCAGGTGGGCTTTAAAGTTCATGGGTCTTCTCCATGCCACCATTTCAAACAAAGCCAATCTGCATGAGATTAATATTTGTAGCCTAATTGGCAAGGCATGAATATTCTCATGGCAGGAGGCAAAGTTTAACTTGCAAGAGCAGTCCGAGAGATAGTACCTCGCAAAAAGAAGCAGATGAAAACTATTTTATTAGCCAAAAGACTTATGCTTTGCCTCGGTTAGCAGCCTTCTAATGGCACACCCCTAATTGAGCCCTACAAATAAATACCATCATGCATATGATAGCCCACACCAACATTTCTAAGACTCCTACGTACTCACCAAACTTCTTCTTCCTGAATGGCACACTTGTCACTGTGCCTGCAGGTTTTAGCATCCTTCTCCATGGTCCTATCATTAGGGCGGAACCACCTTCTAGAGTATCCGGATTTTAGCCCGGATCAAAAAAAATTCTCTATGCTACAGTGATTTTTTTTTTTTATCATTTAGCTCGGGATAAAAATTTATCAGGACATAATTAGTCCGGGTTAATATCCGGAGCTGGCTCCATCATTGATTAGCTGCTGGGACCAGGGTTCATCGGAACGGATGCAAAACGTTCGGGACGAGCGTTCTGGAACTGAAACGCCTTCCGTCGTTCCAAATTTTAGGCTCAGACCGTTCCACGGGGAAGACATTGACTATGGGAAAAAAAGAATTGACGAAGCTGCGGAAAAAAGAAAAAGCCGCTCCAAAATAAAAGAAGAGTCGTTCCGGAACGGAAACATAGGAGTCCGTGACCGCGACTATTCCCGTTCCGACAAACCATGGCTGGGACACAGCTAGTTCGAGGTAGGCGGCCGCTCAGGAACTTGGGATGTCCCTAACGACATGTGCAATGTCCTACAACCAATGGGCCGAGAAGCATAGATTTAACATTGGTGATTACACACGTAGTCCTAATTAACAAACAGCCCATTTGTGATTATATATATATATATATATTAATATATATGGCGTGACCTCATAGGATTGAACAATTTTTTAGATCTCTGGTGATATTGAAACGACGACAATTTTACTATATTCAAATCGGATTTATTTGCCATGTTTTCTTTCGAGTTCGTATGGTTTGCTAGGATTTGTGATCGAAAACCTCTCACACGTACTGTTCTCAATCAAATTAAACACCCTTAACAATTTGGATCCATAAAATTAAGTGTTCATGTACCTCCCGGACGAGGACTCTGTTATCGTAGTCGAATACGACTTACAGAAACTGCAACACGTCGTCCTACATCGACCATTTCAGGGACGGCAACACCATTTTCACCTTCACTCACTCCAGCAAATTTCACTGCGTACACCAGCGCATTAGTCAAGAACAACTGCGACGAGAACGAGAAGCTACACGTGGTCGTCTTGCCCGACAGGGCCAATAAGAGCAGTAATAACTCCACCAGTTTGGCAGCGCCGACCGCTCATCGATCCGGCTTCGCCGCCCTTGAATGCGCCTGCTGCCAATTTACGGCCGGCATGGCGAGCGCATTGGGCGCTGCTGCGATCGCAGCTCTATCGTACGCTTTTTAAGATGTTGGTTGAAATTTATACTGTGTGGATATTTTATGAAAAATAAAAATAATAAAATAATAAACTGGAGGTGATTGAATAAATTGGAAGATAATAAATGAATCCCCTATTTTTATAATAAAATAAAAATTAGCGTTTATTATAAAAGTGTGGCACTTAAATAATTTTTGCCCTGCTATTATTGGCTGCATGCATGGATATAAAGCTGCTCTGCCATTTATTGAACTGGATAGAAAGCTGCTCGCGATCGATCACGGCCACCGCCGCCGATTCAAACACGTAATAATCCCATTCAGACGCAATAAATCACATCGCACGCATTTAAACGTAATTTATCGCACGAATCGAATTGTAATGTAATCCTGGATTACATGTCTGATTCAGAATCCAGATTATAAAACTTTAGCCACTTAGAATCCAGACATTACATTACAAACAAGACAATAACAAACAAAGCGAATCGTAATAATCTGATTACATTACAAGATAGACATAAGATACCAAACGAGCCAAGGCTACGCCAGAGGCGTAATGAATCCAAGTCAGAATGTAATCTAAGTCAGAATTAACGCAATGTAATCTGATTACATTACTACGTCAATACAAATTGTATGTAATCTTGATTACAAAGCGCCATTACATTCTTCGTGCGCCCATTACAAGGACGAGGAATGGATCGACGACGATAACGTAGTCAACGACGACGATGACGAAGTCAACGACGACGATGACGACGGCGCTAACTAGCGATCGACCGTCGGCCGACGATCGACCGACGATCGATAAATCGGCCACCATCGATCGCCGACGACGGCCGACACCACGGCTGGCCGCGCTCGACGATCGGGTCACGGCCACCGCTGATCGCTGACGGCCGGCCATCATTTGGCTGCCGACCGACACCACGGCCATCGCTGACGGCCGGTTGTCGACGGACGGCCGCCGGCCGCCGGCCGCCGGCTGATCGCTGCCGATTGCCGACCGACCGCCACGGCCGTTTGGCTTACGCCGCCGGCCGCCGGCCTGGCCACGGCCGCGGCCACACGGCCGCCGGCTGATCGATTGCCGGCTGACGGCCGCCGCCGCCGGCCGACCGCCGCCGGCCGCCGCCGGCCGCCGGCCGATCGCCGGCCGCCGATCGACCGTCGCCGGCCGGGCCGTTGCCGATCGCCGACCGACACGCTGCCGATCGCCAAACACAGTATAAATCCTATTTGCATGCAATAAATCACATTTGCATGCATGCAATAAATCACATTTGCATGCATGCAAATGTAATTTATTGCATGCAAATCGAAGTTTCAGAATGAATCCGATTACATAGCTTTTGATTCAGAATCCAGACATTACAAAACTTTAGCGCCAGAATCCGGGATTACATTACATTACAACAAGATATAATAATAAACAGGAATCATTTCAGAATGTAATCTGGATTACATTACAAGACAAATTACGGCATACCAAACGTAACCTTAGTATTTAAGATGGCATGTGAAAGAACATAGGCATGGCTGATATCTGAGATGATTAGTTTGATTTTCTAATAATCAATCATATTTATATTAATTTTTTTTTTTCAAATTTTATTATTTTTAAAAAATAGTAGATTATATCCAAAGCTAAAAAATATGGCGTGAGTGATATTCATTAAAAAAAATCCGTTAAGTCATTTATTTATCTTTCACTGTCAGTTACTCTTTCTTTTTATGCGTGGGAAACAAGGTCAGCATATAATGATTAAAAGATAAATATACATCAAATATCCATAGAATATCCATAAATTCACAGGCACAATTAGAGAGTCCGTAGGCTTGCTAATTATCCAAAGTGAAGGTTTATCCTACAGGTAATCTACTAACATGGACAAAGGAATTAAACAAAGCCCTCTATTCTTCAGCAATGAATGTTCATCTTTCCCCCGAGTAAAATTGAACTCTTCTTCAACTTCTTTCAGCCTTTCGTCGTTCATGACCTAAAACACGAACTTATTTAATCAAAACTGGAAAAAGGCATCTAAATTAAGTAATTAGAAATATGAATTGGAGAACAAACCTGAGGCATGCCTTTGTGAATTAGGCTGTGATAATCCTTCTTGTTTGGATTAGTAGTCAAGAAACTCTCAGTAACCTGTTTGAAGATTAAAAAAATATATTTCTTAAATAAAAAAGGTTACAATCCTAATAAATAAATAGTCAAATTTAGGTTGTATAACCTTGGGGCTATTAACAGGTGAGCTAGCAGTGTCTTCCAAAGAGTTATCGTAGATTAGTAATCCTTTCCTCCTCTTTGGATTCAGTTTTGTGCAGTCCTCTGGCACATCAACTTTAGCAGACGGTCGTTGCTGCCATGCAGCAAAAGTGGATGAAGCAGCATCAGAAATGGTGGAGAGGGTGACAACACTGGAGGAGCTGCACCCACCAGCTTCTGCTGCAACTTGTGATTTCTCTTCTGATGCCATGAAGTCCTCCAAGTACATGGTCCAGCCGCTCTCCTCTGAGCCATCCATGGAGCAGGAGAAGCAGCTGCTCATAGATGAGTTGATTGATTCCTCCATATCTCGTATGGTGGAAGTTGAATGGCCTTGTGGAATTTATTTATATGTATCAGAAACGAAGACAAGACAGAGATATTGAAAGAGTAAAAGGTGGGTAGCTTGAAAACAAAAGGTTGGATTGTGACGTGAAGAAGAGAAATCATGGATGGCTGGACATCACCACACTGTCATAATCATTCTTTTTCCTTATATTTAACATACAATCTATCAATATTGATTACTGCTGATTGATCATGAACAATTTTTTCAGTTATTTTCAGGGCTTAGTTGGCTGCACGTCTTCTAAAATCTAGATAAAGTTGTATAGAAAAAACCATCAACGTCACACTTATAATTTCAATTATTTTCTAAGGTTTTCTCCGAGATTTCCTTCTCGATCTGCATTTTTTTTTCCAAAAAGAAAGATAAGGCTCTTCTAAATCATAAATAATGCAGCTGCAGGCCTGCACACAAACTACAGAAACTTGTCCTAAAACAAAATTCTCTGTTCCACCTTTTCCGATTGACTTGATACCGTAGCAATAAAGAATGCAGATAGATAAAACTTGATTGTGAAATGTCAACTGTTCTTGTTTTTAGTTTGAGTTTCAGACCCTCCTAATCTTAACCTTGAATGATCGATGATCCTCCATGTTACTGAAAGGCAATATTGACATGGATGTGGGTCTGCCCACATGGGATCTGCTATTAGATTAGATTGCAGCAAATGCTCGTGAACCTCCCTATGTATGACCTCTACAACAATGGATTATGAGCCTACTACACACAATTTATTCTGAAAAAGGACCTCTCTGCTTTTGGTGAACTCGAACCCCACACTCCCATGTTCTTCTACCCAACAGCATTTATGTACTCAAGAAATATTGTGCCGATAGATATTTTACATGATTCAAACTTCTTGTCTGATTCATGAAATTATGTTTTATGATTTTTAATTGTAGGCGTTGAAGGTCGAGGTTGCCCCAGCAAATAAAAGGGAACTGTGCGTGCAACTTTGACTTTGCAAGATTACTGCTCGTTGAGCCCTGCTGAATAGGAATATTGACAGTGCTTGAGTCTAGTCACGTTGATTGGAGGAAAAAAGAACCAGAGAATGCATTTATGGCAACCTAGAATCCTATAGCTTGTCACCGTGATGGAACTTGTCAACAGCATCACCTTTTTTTTTTTTCTTTTTCTCGTCTGCCGAAGATTGGATCAGGCCTCCTCACACAGTGAATTATCATAAACAATAGTATTTCCCATCTTGACATGGATAGTGAGGTGAGGTATCAGGATGCCATGCTTGACTTTCTGATGGAAAAAAGAAATCTTGATTCTTAAATTTATCGTTGATTTAGATTTTTTAAATTTTCAGTGATAGAAGTTTGATATTTTTAATATGATAGAATCTCGGTATCTTTCAACTTGATAAGAGCTTAATAGGCTCATTGTTTCCCCCATTTTATAATAATATTATTATTTTTTAAAAAAATATTGAAGTATCATTAATTATATATATATATATATATATATATATATATATATATATATAATTTGATAGATGGTATACCCTCAAATTGCTTCTGATTAGGCAAGAATGATTGTCACAATGAATATCCATTATCAGATTAGTAGGATAAGAAAAAGATACACATCAAAACTTTGATGTTATCCTTTATCATAACGATAGATTCATAGAAGTTAGACGATAAAAAACTAATTTTCATTTGATTTTATAGCTGTGGTGCAGATGTATGTGGACATGTATATATCACATATACTATTCTGAAAATGTCATTCAATTTCAGTTTAGATTAGTTCTCACCTAAATTTGCAATATTTATCATGGGTTGTATGCCATGAAGCCAATTAATGTATGTGCGGATAAACTAGCAAAATACTATTTAACCCAATTGTTATTGGTTTATGGATGAAACTCCTCGGGAACATAAGATTTTTTTTTGCTTCGTGATTCCATCTCCGTCACTGTTCATGTTGACATGTCTATCTGAGTTTTAAGAGAGAGTTTGATAAATCTTATAATAATTCATAGAAAAGTAAAGATTTGGGAGGTCAGGATTACCCTTGGCGATCCATGGGCCTATCCCATTGTTACTTTTGCTTTTAGTGCTAACTTGATGGATAGTGCATCTTCTCTCTAGAGATAACTTTCCATTAATAATTTTTTAGAATTATCAACTCAAACACTATCATTCGTAGATGATGTCAGATGAGAAGATATTTATGATCTATGCATCATCACAAAGGGTAAAGAGAAAGGAGGGAAGTTCCTAAAATAAGTTGTGCATGAAAGACATAAAAGAGAAAAACTCATTTATGCTTCGGAAGATATAAAGAAGGTGGATGAAATAAATATTTCAAATTAACTCTCGTTAACCTTCGTTCACAATCCCTCATGCTCACTTCCTAGAGGCCCATTGCATTATGAGTGGCAATGGACTCTGTCGAGTGCCATCGAACTCCTCTACTTTTCCTCCCTTAGCTTGTGCTCACTATTGTCAAGTCATGTTGTCCTCCACTCACATTCTCTCCCGCTTACTCCTATCTAACAGCGTTGTCTCACGAGTGGCGTTGGCCTAGATCGATAACCATTGAGCTTGGCCTTTGCTTGCCCTCCTCCACGATCCATTGTTGTCTTTCAAGAACAAAATAGATGTTTCCACTAAAACCATCTGCATTCACCGAGTTTTGGACAGATTTGAAAAGGCTCCACCTTCCACAAAATGCTGATACCCTCCTTCCTCTTGCTGTTTCCGCTGAGATAAATGTAGAAAATTGTTTCCGCACGCAAAAGACTCCTGGACTTATAGTATATCATCGGTGAGGATTAATAGAATTATAGGGGCGTTTGGTTCGTAGAGAATTTTTTATTTTTTATTTTTATTCTCTCTTTTTTCAGAAAATAGAAAACGAGTTTTTTTTATTTTTTATTTTTTCAAAAAATGCTCTTTTATTTTTTAGAAAATGAAAATAGAAACAGAAAATGATTATTTCTCGTTTTTTCAGTTTTCCAAAAAACACTTCTTTATTTTCTGAAAAATGGAGATGAAAAATACGAACCAAATGCGTTTTCTCATTTTCGTAAAAAATGAAAATGAAAAACAAAGATGAAAACATTTACCAAACGCGTGTTGCATCTATTTGTCTCCCGTCTAGAATTGTAGCAATATCATAAGGTTCTTGTTTTCTCTAAATGTATTATATTCCACATGTCTGTATACGCGGCCTTGATTTTACTCGCAGTGAAACTCTGAATAATGAAATATTCTATCGTGCTTTGAATATATGCAAAAGGGAAACTCAAGATCTCTCAGTACTCTTTTAAGAGAATTTTGTCCCTTTGATATATATGGACTTAAAGCATCAATCTCACTTGCAAAGCAATTAATATGTTAATAGGTTCGTATATGAAACGAATCAATTTACTGTCACACAGTGTACATCTCTTAGGCTATGAGATTTCGACACTGCATGCACAAAAGATGTCCAACCTCATTAAACAAAACGCACAAATGAAAAAAAAAAACAACTTATTGTGTGTTTCAACAAGCCAAAGGTTGCACTCCTGATCAGAACTAATTGATAAAAAAAAAACTCTATAGAGAATCCCTCTTACAGCGCTTTATGAAAGGTCTGTCTTACATCATTTATTAGTTACTACATTCTCCAACTTCACTTGCATCTTTAGCATTGTTACTTTCCCTTCACTTGCATCTTTAATGTCTTCGACTTCACTCTTATCTTTATCATTGTTACTTTCTTCCTTTTCGCTCTCATCCTCAGCATTGCTACATTTCTTTATCTTCAGCTCCTTTCTCACTCTCAACCTTAATGCTTTCGTCAACTTAACTCTTATTCTTAAAATTGCTACTTTCTCCATCTTTACCATCAACCTCATCGTTGCTAATTTTTCCACCATCTCCCTTAGGCTTAGCCCACATCCAATACCCTTCTTCGTCGGAAGGCCAATCGGACAACTCACTGCAACATTTGGATTTCTCCACGCAACGCACTTGACCTGCGGAAAACAAGTAGCCAATCTCGCTCAGGGATCCTCCAGGAGGGGGAACCTCCGCTAGCTTTGCTCCAATTTTATAAATTACTGTTGTCCAGATGAGCGGAAGTAAGACTTGAAGGTTTGTCATTTCTCAACTTTGATACTTCAGCAGCAATGTCCTAGGTGTGGATCTTCCACGTAGAATATTATACACATTTTACCATTAAAATACCACTTTGAAGACATCGATTCTTAACCACATTCCTCAAAGAAACTTAGTTTACCACATCAAACAAAACTAAATTATACCTTTTCATAATTTTGTGGAGAATGTATTAAATTTTGGCTCAAACACTGTAGAGTTATGATCATTCAAACCATTCTATCCCAATACAATATCCTACTTACACTTGTCCTTGCTCGCTGTAAAATTAGTTTAAGTTACAAGACTCAAGAGTAGCAATGCACTTGATGTAGCAAATCAATCAAAATGCAGGAAACAAGTAGATGCAAAACATCCCATCCACTTATTCCATATAATTCAACTCATCTTCCCTGCTTGAGCTGGAATAAATTTCTTGGTCAATATGATCATCCAATTCTGACTTTTTCTCTTCAGGCTGTCTAGTATCTTCCACTATTACAGATCTGGCAATTGGTTCAGCTTCAGGTGTTGATTCTTCAAGATCATTGGTCCTTGGATTAGCTAGGTACTCGAGAGCAATGACCACATCACTTATGAGAGGTCTTATGCTTGCCTCCTCTTGCAGGCACATTGCAGCCACAGCAAGAGCTTGATACAGGCCCTTTATAGGGTACTTTCCCTCCAGCCGTGGATCAGCCACCGCCACGAATTTCCTCTTGTCCTTGAACAATGGCTCTGCCTGTGCACATGCCAATACAATGGCCGGCCTGATAATCAAGTACTGAGATCAAGTTGAAACAAAAGGACTAGCAGACGTACCCAATGGACCAAGTTTTGCTCACGCGTAGGTTTGGTCGTGTCGATAGCTCTCCTTCCAGTAATCAGCTCCAGGAACACAACTCCGAAACTGTATACATCCGACATCTTTGTTAACTGGCCTGTCAATGCATACTCCGGAGCACAATACCCATAGGTACCCATCACTCTTGTTGATACATGACTCTTGTCTCCAGTTGGACCGAGCTTAGCAAGGCCGAAGTCTGACAACTTTGGGTTGTAGTCCTCGTCAAGAAGGATGTTTGATGCCTTGAAATCTCTGTAAATCACTGGTGGGTTTGCAATCTCGTGCAAGTATTGCAGTCCTTTGGCTGCACCAGCTGCAATTTGCATCCTTGTGAGCCAGTCCAATGGCTTAGTATCCGGTGCCAAATCTGAAAGTTTCACAAAACAAGTAAAAGATGTGAAATAGGAGATTAAAAAGAGAATCTAATACAGCACAAACCTAGCAGATGATCCTCCAATGAACCTAATGGCATGCACTCATACACTAAGATCCTTTGTTCTCCATCAGCGCAGTAGCCAAGCAACTTAACAAGGTTGGGATGGTGTAACAGGCTCAGCATCAGGACCTCAACCAGGAATTCCCTGTTGCCTTGGAATCCATTTCTGTCAAGCTGCTTCACTGCTACAATCTGACACAGCAATTGTGAATTTGAGTCACTCAAAAGCTATGAATCTTGTGTAAAATTATGAAAAGGTTTTGAAGTTGGTATTACTTCGTTGCTGCCTTTGAGTTGCCCTTTGTACACTCTCCCAAATCCACCTTCACCCAGTAGGTTTTCCGAGTTGAAGTTCTTCGTGGCAGCTGCCATTTCGCGAAATGTGAAGACACGGGCGGCAATCTTCTCACTGCCTATGCGTAGCATCTCAGCTGCAAGTTTTTGTCTCCCGTCATCTGTCACGAAGAGAATATCTTCACATAAATACTTGTGCTTACTTGAAAATTATTTAGTCCTGTTCGTACAAAATCTTCTATCGCTTGAAAATTAATGGAAATTAGGACTTGCCTGATTTGAATGACATCTTGTTAACCAGAGAAGCCAGCTTGTGCCCTTTTCTCAGCGCCTTCTTCTTCCTCCAAAATCTCTTCTTCCTCAACGTAGTCCTCTCCTCCATCGTTTGCTTCTTCATCTCATCCTTTGACAAACACAAACAATCCGCCATTCTTTTTTTGCCTCCTTTCCTCGAGTAACTTAGCAACCTCACCAACCTTAAAGCTCTTGAGAAGATGATTGATATCCCCACTCAGGAAAAAGAAAGAATAGAAGGAATGGCCAAAAAATGAATACGATATCTTCGATATGACGGAGACATGGTTTTAGGAATGATGGTTGGGAGAAGGATTGAGCTCTGATGGCATTATTATGCCAAACAATCTCAGCACTCCGTCCATAAAAAGAATTTTGCGTAGCAGATTTTTTTTCGGTGTTTTATATTTATATCCGAGAGTTGTGGCCAACGCATACGATGCAAAGGCCAGAGCAGGAACTTCATGAGCAGCACTTCTAGATCATGCAAGGGTGTAAGATATTATATAAAATCGTCTTTGAATCCGAACAAGTTCAACTAACTGAATCCAAACAAGTCTAACTAACTGATTCTAGTTATGCTATAAAAATCTTGTTTCTCTGTATTATAAAATGGGAGGTAATTGTCTCATACTGGGGAAAAACTAGTATTACAGTGGGATTTCTTTTTAGAAAAGGAACAACAACTATGGTAGGAGGGACAATTGCGGTTGATGGATGAGGCACTGTACCAATTCCGCGTTTGATGGATGAGGCGATGAATAGCCAGAGACAATGGTGACTGCTTGAATCGCTTTAACTTCTCGTTCCTTCTCCTGTTTCACTTCTTGAATGAATCGTCTTCTTGCTTGCGTTTTCGAACCAATTTGTCGCATCGTTTTGATCTGTTTGCAGCTACAAGTGATGGGAAGTTAAGCGTCTTTGCACTAGTTTCTCAAGTGTGCGTTTTGTATTGAATTAAGCAGGCCGCACAAGCAAAAGGCAAACGTGACAAAAATTAGCATTACCCGTTTATACAAATATGATTCAATTCTCAATTTTACAAATTTAGCTGCTTTGGAATAAATAAGTTCAGTTTATCCATTTATTAAATCACAACAAAAGGATTTTATTGGACAAAAATAAAATAATCTATTTATGGCTTATTTATTCACATCTAAATATTTAACTAGTCATTTAACGTTAATCAGTATGAATTATGAATACATTTAAGAAGCAGTAAATAACTATAAAGATTTTAATTAAAAGAGTAAAATGGATTACAATATAAGCGGATTGTATTCAGTTATAAATGTTGATTCGTTTGTTAAATGAGTTGACTTTGAGTTAAAATTAAATGGATCACGAGTAGACTCATCAATTCAAATTGTCACTTCGAACAATAAGGGTTATGCTTTAAGAAAAGAATAGTAATGCAAAGGGATCCAATGCTGAAACTTTTAGGAAGGAGCAAGGAAAAAACAACTTGACGTTTCTGAGAAGCATTCACGAGTCTAAAAAGCATCTATATAAAGCTCTGAATTAAGATTATTGTACTAAAAGCAAACTGTTTGATGTGGGTAGATAACCATACCGATATTATATCTCGACACAGGATAAGTTCAACTTGATGAAATCCATTTCTTTCATTTTTTAGGTGGATTAAAAGTTGGCAACGTAGAATTTGAAATGCGTACGAAGCTTTTAAGTTATAGCTTAGAAGCTATATATCCAAAACAGAGCAAAACTCTGAGTAGAGAATTGAGATAAGGTAAGATGGGCGGGGGATGCTACTTGAAAGGTTCAATTGTACAACAAATCTTACCAGTTGGATATCAATACCCGAAGAGGTACGCGCATCTTTTGTTCAACAGGTCCTTTCGAGAATATATTCTTCAAAATTATAGTTGCTTTTTCAGAGAAAGAAAAGAATAAACGTCAAAAGAATATTAAGGCTTTTACCAAACGTATTAAACAGCACCGCCATGGTTTGGTCGAATGTTTATTTTCCAAGGTTACCAACAATTTGAATGTAGGAATCAAGGATGAAGAAACATAAGATGAAAAGAAAACTATGAGCAATAAATTACTGGTAAAAAAATGTCGTCGTTGAAAAAAAAGATGAAAATTTCAGTTGAGAGCCTTGAGTGCACGTACAGTCCACCTTCATATTGTGATGGATAGTGCATCCAATTGTGTTTCAGATGTTTTTGAGTTCCACTTCATAGTTTTTTACGTGTGCAACTTAGTAACCAGTATTCCACTAAAAAAACAGAGCAAAATATTCATTAATCTGAGTTTTCTCAAAAAAAAAAAAAAAAAACAAATGTATACTCGCACCATGTTTCTTCCTAATTTATATATGTACACCACCAAACTATTCACAAAACAGTTGCTAACATGAAGCAAAGATGAACGATAATCACAACGCATCGCATCTCTACTCTGCTACTTCCGGTATGCTCTGTAGCTTCGGCCTCCAATGCCTCTCGATCTCGCCTATGCCGGCGAGAACTTCCAGCAGCGGCAAGCCCTCCGCGTTCGCCTGCTTCAGCAGCTCCTCCAGTTGCTTCTTGCTGATCTTGATCCTGATCTCCGTCGACTTCGCCGTGGCCTTCAACTTCTCCTCAATGTCAACTGTTGCCGCTTGCTCTTGATGCTTTCTTGACAGTTTGCGCGTCGCGAATCCCCAGTCCTCGTCCTCGTCGTCGCCATCGTCTACCCACGTCACCGGCTTCTGCAAACCGATGCAATTGCCCATCTCTCGATTCTCTTTCGTTCTGTGTTCTTCGGGGCTCGACTTGAACGGATAGTGTTTGAAGGGATAAGAACGACGGGAAGGGGGTGAATTTATAGGCGAAATAGAAGTGGGAGGATAATGTAACAGAGGAAGGGGGGCGTCATCGGCAATCGTCAAATCAGATCGGGGAATGGAAAGACCAACTAGCGGACCCAGTCGTCGAGCACCAGATAAGCGTCGACTTGCGAATCGGCAGTCGCGGGGCCCCTGGAGCGAGACCGACCGACAAGGTGTGAACGCGTCGCCGGAAGGAATCTAGTGGTTGGATCGTGAAATGGCTCATGTGAACGGGAATTTCGAGCGGTATCTTTATTATTACTACTAACGATCGAAGAGGACCTCCTAATTAATTACGCGCTTGCCTGTTGTTTCGTTGCTTTCCTGTTGGCTTTAGAAACAGAGTTGGATTTTTGTTGGTTCGATTAAAATCCAACGGTGCTGAGTTGGATCGGGTTAAGTTGGCTTGTCTTTGTTGATGTAATTTTTTTTTTAATTTAATTTTCTATTTATATTATGCAAGATTTTTTTTTTCAACGAATTAAATTTGCCACAGGACATTTTTTCCATCGAACCGATTCTACAAGGATAATCTAGAAAAAAAAAACAGATTTAAATTGCATTTTTCATTTTTAAAATAAAAGGGGCTTTACTTTTAATAATTTTCAAAACTAATTACGCTATTTTAATTTTACTCGATAAATAACTTCCTTTTATCCTCCCCGTCACCTTTAATTTATCTGCCAAAATCAAGTTGACACTAAGTCAATATCAAGATCATCACTCTATGGAAGAAAATATCGGATGCCTGTCCAAATGTCCAATGGCTTAATAGGTGACCACACTGAACATGTTTTCAAATCTAGATCGAGCCCAAAGAAAAAAAAAAGAATTTTTTTTTCTTATATCATGCTAGATAAGAGGAAGATAATGATTTTTATATTTATTTTAAAGAATATGTATACAGATATATAATGTTTTACTTTAAATTAACAAATATAGAACGTCATGATGATCTTTAATGCTGGAGGGGGCACTGGAAGATGAGCAAAACGCGCGATTCAAGCAGGCGTGATCTTAAGAAGCTTCTTTCGACTAGATTTATGATCTCATAACAATGATTATTTCCACTAACGCTGGTTTCCATGAGGCACGCTTTCAATATAATGCACTTGTTCCAGATTTTTCTGCAACACCAAGCTGGTAGAAGTAGATATCCTTTCATGAAGAGTCAAATGTTGGAATTGATGTGGCCGTCGAATCAATAATTATTGAAATTGTTTTTTTTAAATTTTAATTGCATCAAAGTCGAATTGATTTCTTGATCAGGATGCCTAAGGGTAATTACAATTTTAAACGTTTTCAGAACAAACCTCCTTTACAAGGACGGGAGGATCCTTCAACTAGCAAATGTCATTCCATTTGTGCTTCCTGAAAAATGTTCGAAGGCATGCAATTGGAATCGTCTAAATTACAAGTTCGACTTCGACCTCTTATCGGAAACAGCAACCCCATCAACGACATGAAAATGGAGAAAACCGACACATGTCTTTCCTATCTTCCATTCTTTTGCGATCGGATGGCTGCATGTGGTTCTCACTATCTCCGTTTGCTGCATCACGTACTTTGCGATCGGATGGCTACACGTATACAAAAGCGTGTGATTTGAAATGACCTCTGTGTGATCTGACCAAAAATGCCTGTGATCTAGACGTGCTCCCGTCCCAGGTCATGAGATCATCAAGTGCATGCGTGATCGAGCGTTAGCGACTCGGCGGCGCAGGATGGCGGATGGAGACGAAGCTGATCGAGTACTTAGTCAACTACTCTTGTTCCGACGATGAGTTCAGGTGCTACTTGACATCCATCCAGTTGGTGTGACTGGGAGCCGGGGACACCACCGTCGAGGCTGGTGGAAGAGCGAGCAGGTGAAATATGTCGGCTACCTCGGCACCGAGTTGCAAATTCGGCTCAAAATTTGAGCTTTATTAACTGATAAGTTGCATTCATTAAAGTTGATCAAGTAGAAAAAATGTATAACAAGGATGCGTGGCACTGAGCCACTGAGCATGACGTTGGGAGGGCAGATGGCATAGTAGATAGGAGGGAAAGAAGATGAAGAGTGAAGGAGAAGAAAGTTGCAGTCATCAAACACGATAGAGCGACTGCAGGAGTTCAGGAGGCGATGCCAGGGCCTTGCATCCGAGAGGAAACTAAAACGAACCGAACTATTTTTTTTTTATGTCAAATCGAATAGAAAAAAAAATGATTTAATAAATCATGTGAAAAAAAAATACCACTGACACCGGTGTCAAAGGATAGCAAAGCATGAAAGAAAAGATCTTGCCCCTAATAGTAAAACGAGACGATATTTTATATATTAACGACATTCAATCTGTCGAATCAAATTTGATTTTAAATTTTGAAAAAAATTTAAAAGACAATTCGAATTGAAGATTTATTTTCTCGGATGAAATTCATCAAATCTATTTTACAAAAATAATATAATCAATTTAACTAATGAATTTCGAACACTTTTATGATATATCATGGTAAACAGTGGAGCATCTTATTTAAAAATTATTTAACACTCTATTAAAAATTTATAAATTTATGAGATTGAATCAATCTCCAGAGTTAATTGGGCCGAACATTTAATATCTAATGTTAATAAAAAAAAAACTTCAAAATAGTAGATTCAGGCCTCAGACGGTCTGCAATAGGCTGTGAAAGGTGGAACTTCGCAGAAAGGGAAGGGCTGCTAATGATTCCTGTCTGATGATAAACCCTTTGAAAAATATTTCAGGTGCTGAAATTATTTGATTGAAAATTCAAATTACATATACTTGCAGTTGTGTACACCCTAAATATTTGTCCACAGCACTTCCATAAAGAAAATAAGCATTCTATGTCAAGTTGAAAACATAGACATACTACAAGATCAAAGAGTTCGTTACAAAGTCATACTTGCCGTATAGCATGTTCAATGTCATATGGTGGGAACCAATACCAATCCAAAAAAAAGCTGACAAAACTTAAAGCTCTTCTATCTTTCTTGACTACAGCAGCAATGCAAAGAAATCTTTCAGCGAGCCGGAGTTTTGGATTTCTCCACCAGAACAATCCTTCCATTCCACTCAGATTGATCGAGAGCGCGTATTGCAGCATCAGCATCTTCATCCCTTTCTAAGGATAAAAATCCAAAGCCACGAGAATCCCCGGATCTGTACATTTAGGTATAAACTTTAAAAGCAGAAATGTGGAGTGAAAATGGTGCAGAAAGAGAGATCAACAGAAAAAGGTAGTAGTGTAATAATGAAAACAAAATTTGAAATTTAACTTTACCGGGGAAAGAAGAATTAAACAAATATGTACTGCTATAAGTACAACCTAACGGAAATATTTACAGGACAAAAATCAAAGAAACAAAATAAACTAGTTTCACTCAGAATCTAAGAAATGATACAGTTTAATTGATAAGAGTCACTTGCATAAAAGACAATTGGAGGAACAATGATTTGAATTTATACGGTAAGTGGGAGTGAAATTTTCCAGCAAGTTGCTTGTAGGTTCCTCTGACAATTTGCTATACATGAATTGTTACTCGGAAGAGGGCAGTTGGAGAGCAAGGAAGTAGTGTAAGTGAGAAACCAGAGTTATATTATCTTTCTTCCAGCGACCTCCGTCTTTCTTATTTACTTGGATGAAGCAAAACGAAAACTTAAATTGCTGTGTTTATCAGGGGTTCAAGCTTCATTCAATTCTGCCAGTTTTGGGCAAATAGAGAATGAGGAGTAAGGTTTTTCTCAACCCTTTCTTCCCAAGTAAAAAAATGGATCTTGTTCTATTTCTATCCACTCCTTTCCTTCCATCACAAACTATATGCAAGTGACTAATAGACTTTGAGTTTATAAACCATTAATAAAAAAGTGAACCTTGTACTCTGACTTCCCTTGGTGCAAAAGGTGATGCACTCACCCTAGCCGCCCTTCATCGCCGGCCCCACGGCTAAATGAAGGGAGATAAATCACAGTCGACCTTTGGTCGCACGGCACTTGACACATGTGGAGGACAGACACCTCGCGAATGCGGAGAAATGACTCTTGCTCACTTGGTGCAAATTTACACTGTGCTAGCCATCCGGCTTTGTCCGTGGGGGCTTGTAATATGACTTCCCAACCATCTGGCAGCAAGACATTGATTTATTTACACAGTATAACACAGTCTAAAATAAATTTTTAAAAAACCTTCACTTTTAGCATCGATGATAAACAAATGAAACCGAAACTTAAAGGCAACAATTCAGCCATTAAAAAAAAGCATCAATTAGGCAGTGCATACATCCTACCTTACAAGCTGTCTGAATGAAAATAATAATAGGAATCAGTAACGAGAATGTTTGCAATCACAAGAGTATGACAACTAAAAGGTTTGAGAAGTAAAGCAATTAAGGAAGCTATTCCAAGGAATGAAGAACAATCTAATGAAGATCACGAAATAAAACAAAACCTGACACCTACCAAAAAGAAGATTAACTTTTTAGATATTTGATGCGTAATGTTAGTTCCGCTGCAATTAATTGTAGATATAGAATTTTTGGCAGGCAGGCAAAGCTTAATGAATGTGGGTACAAAGAAGGAATTTGCCGGTTTTTGACAGTCACATATAGATCAGGATATCATTGGAATTCATTGGATAGAATTATGCTGGATAGGGAAAGGGGGCAGGCATGTGCATATTTATAAGCAAAAAATTTAAGTTATATCATTCTTTTTTGAGAGGAACTGAAGCAGTGGTCATACAAATAGGTCATCTCATAATTGAAAATATCAAGTAATGACACTAAATTCAAACATAAATTCTACACTACAGGAACAGCAAAATCTAACTATCAGGCAAACAATAGCAACTGTCTTGTATGCTTCACTATCAACAGCAAAGAAAAGGATGATCTTAGTAGCTAGTTGGGAACATAATGACATCAAACAATCTCTAGAAATGAACTAAATAACCTCAATTCGACAAGGTAGTCCATATTACTCATCCTCCAAATATAATGTCAGCTTCCTTGTGTACAATATAAAGATAAATCATGATGCCGTCCATGATCAACTATTATATGTTTGATATTTTAGATAAAATTCACTGATAAAGCAGAATCCTCAGGTTATATAATAAATAGATAGGCCAAATTGAGCCAGTTCATGTGATCCATTAGTACAATACTACAACAGCATAAAAAAACCATGACGGTTAGTAATTACAAGTAATGAGGTGTTCATTGAATTATAAAATTCACCTTTTATCCCGAACAATCCGAACATCTGTTACACGTCCAAACCTAGAAAATTTCTTCTCCAAATCTCTTTCAGTGGTAACATAGCTAAAACCTGCAACAAATAAATTCCTCCCAGGCTTACCCACTCCAGTGGTGTTAGTTGGTGGTGACCATGGCCTTCTGGATGACCAATGACGAGAATGATAAGTAGGCGGAGGAGATCTATACCTTGGAGAATGTCGTCTCCTATTCATCAAAGAAATAACTAACTAATTACTAAATAATAAACCTATAATTACAATTCAACAAGGTGGGGAAATTAATGAAATCATAATTAATAGGAAAAAAGAATGAACGGTTAAATTATAGAAAAGCGTCTAAAGTCCTGTGTGATTGTCATATCCCTTTAAGGGTATTTTTTTTAAAAAAAACTGTGGCATTGTTTGCCATACTATGTGTCAAAGCATTACACTGTTCAAAATAACATGCGCAAAAAAAATAAATATAACAGTGATGAAAATGCTAAAGATGGATGCATGAAATTAAAACTAAGAACATTTTTTTTATTTGAAAAAAAATTGAGAGCAATTTGGCAACCATAATGGTTGATAAAATGATGAAAAATAGGTTGAGATGGTATGAATATGTTCAAAGACGATTGATATATGGAATTTATTGTTATAGTGGAAGAAGCGGTAAAGTGCAACCTAAGACAACATTAGTGAATGTAAATCAAAATTATTTACTTGATATAAATATTACAAGTGATATTGGTTGCATATAGCTTAATGGAGGGGTAAGATTTATGTAGAGACCTTAAATGCAAACACGGGAAGACAATGATGTTGAATAAGCCTTTCAGTAGAATACAGAAAACTGACAAAGATCCAATCCGCCTTGATTGATCATCAAGTTCAATATTGACTAGCACAATAAAAAAGATTGCGGGAGAAAGCAATCAGCTACTGAAGGATACAAAATTTAAATACCATCCTATCCAGTCTGACCATTACAAGTTGAGGTTGCTAATCCAACCGGACTTAAATCATAATAAAAGTTGTTTTCTCATAGTTTTCACCACTCTATATTTTGCTACTCTAAACTATGTACCTCTATACGGAATAGGCATTTACAGAAATACTTCAACTAAAATTGAAAAAAAAAAACTAACCTTGAGACCTTCTATGATGATCCCTTGCATAAGGAGATCTGGGCGAGATCTACCATGGTGATCTCTCCGGTATCCAGAAGCAGAAGTATCTTTCCGCCTAACAGGTGACCTTGATGTTGGCCTCTCCTTCCTATGTGGAGATTCCCGGCCGAGGTGAAGCTGATGCCTTTTTTCTTGGCAAAGAATCTCTGTGATGAACTTCTTTATATGTTGCCCTTCCTTGAGGAGATTTAAGTCTTGGAGGAGGAGATAAACTATCTTGAGAATCTCTCTTTCGCTTCACAGAATGCTTTTCAGGAGGCGTTGTTTGGGGAACGAGCTAATTTTTCCTCACTGACCTCAGCTGGTAGGTGCTCTCCTACTGCCAATGGATTGGAGTTGGGAGATTTTTCTGAATCGACAGATAGTTCCCTCTCTACTGAAGGTGGTTGTGAGCTTCTATCACTTGGCAGAGATTGAACGACAGAACTATCTCTAAGGGGTTCTCTGTCATCCAAGTTTGCAACACCAACTATATGATCATCTTCTCTCTCTTCCATATTTTTACAGATATTTCCACCTTTGATTACATCATTATCAAACTCAGGCTTTTCAGATTGAGAGTTGAAATCATTCTCCATAGATAAATGAGATGTATCCACTACTGTCCTTTCGTCTGTAACCATTTGATCTGCCCCAACATCATGAAGATGAACAGAATGACTGTTACCACTAGTTCCTTGTTCCTCATCATGGCATTCATGATCCCCAACATTTGAGGCCAGTTCCTCAAAGCTATGACTATTCTTTTCAACATTATCATTAGAATCGCACTCAACTTGTGAATGGTCATCAGACTCAAATGGCAAACGAAGCTCACCTGGTTCTTCATTTTTGTTTATGTGAGATGATGAATTTGCCGAGCTTGGTATGGAAGTAGATGATTGCAGTCCTTCGCTAACAACAGCAAGAGGAAGTACAGGTGATCTAAGCTTCTCCTGATCTGCAAAATCTTGCATCCCTTCTTGTTCTTCATTGGCTTCATTAAAAAATTTACCTTCTGTTCATCTTTATTTCCATGTGAGTTATCATCCAACTCCTCTTTGAATGGGACCCCATCCTCAATGTTAAGAGAATCCACATCCATTCTTCCCAGTATGTGTGCTGAGAAGATGAATGGGTTAGAAAATATTTTACCAGCATAAAAACACAAACAAAGATTATATGATTAAGTTTCAGTACACAAATAGTATGCTTCAGATTAAGATATACTGTGTGGATGTGGACATTCAATTATCCTTGATAATTTTAAGTAACAATTGCAAGAAAGCAACAAGATATAGAAAATAAAGCAAAAAGTGTTGGGGTTCAAAAGAAACTCTTGACTGCTTAGAATCTCGAATACCAATGAAATACAGAAGAACAAAAAATAAGAAAAAATAGACAAAATAAAACAAGTGTTTAAGACATATGGAAGTGTTTTCATGACAGATTAATGTCCCCAAGTGAACAAATAGAATTCCACTTTTTATTAGAATGAAATACAAAATTCAAAAAATCATACCCTTACTAAATCCCACAAATTCTAGTCTGACTTTCCAAAGCAAGGGAGAAGAAATTAAACACACACACATATACAAATGTGTAAAGATCTTATGGAATCATGGCTCTTAGTTTGGCCCACTGCAATAAATCGTGTCAAATCTCAACTATAAAAACATAGTATAATTGTTCAAACTTCAAAATTATACCTTTTAAGATATGGTTAAAATAAATTTTAACATTTCATCTCCATCCAACCATTCAAATAGTATAAGACCATTGCATTGAGATTTTGGGTCAAACACTTCTAAAGTTATAGATGCTATTATGGCTAAAACTTGTACTTTGACTATGGGTAAATCACTATAAGTAGTAGATCATGCAACCAAAACAAAAAGATCATCCATTCATTCGGTGAAGATATTCACAAATTCTTTCCATTCTAATAGTATGGAAAACTAAAACTGGAAAAATATGTACCAATTATCAACGTACTTGGAATAATTTCCCTAGAAAATAATCAGGAATGCCAGTAGGAACAGGGGGAAAAAACTGCAAACCAGTTGAACGAAAGCAAACCTGGAAAATATATTTTAGATGAAAAAAAATGAAGTTGTTCAACCATAACGAGTATTTACACGCCATGCATTACAGAGCCATGTGACAAATTTTTCCACTGGACATTTCCGTAATACTAGGGAAAGCTCTCCTCGCTTTTAAATCGCATCAAATCATCGATCAGATGGAATTGTAAAGCAAAACATGCACTCCAATAACGTACCTTACCTGAAGCAAATATCAAACTGACAGTCCAAAATTACGAGCCAAACCGACCGCTACAAGAAAAAGGAACAAAGCCATTTGCCCAAAACGCAATAGAATTTAACTAGCCCTTACTCGCAGCGAACAGACCAACTGATAGAGCAAACAAAATGCCTCAGGAAAAAAAAAACACAATCAGATTACCAAAAATACAAAAAACAAAAAGGATTAAAAGGAATCCTCCGATGCCCATAATGGTGGAACCAAATCGCAAGCTAGGTTCAAAAATGGGGTGAAGTGGCATGAAAGTTCTCTACGAAACACAGAGAAATGGTACCCTTGATCGATCGTCAGGGAGTTGAGATCGCTTTGGGGATTTCCAAATACCTCGACTCCAAAAGCCGCTGCTTCAGAAGAGGGAGAGGAATGGTGCAAAATTAAGAAAAAGCAGCGAGACAACATGGGGGATCCAGACACCACCGAACCGATGGACCTTTATCTCGCCCGCCATCTGACGGCCACCATTGTTCCATCTATTAGATCTCCTGAAGGTAACGCATCTCTTGCCCACTCACGGAGAGTGACGGTATCTTGTGAAAACTAAATTGGGTTTTCTCTAGCTCATGCACGATCGTCAAAAGGGCCGGGCCGGACACCAGATGTACAAATGAATAAAAGTTTGGCCGGATTCCTACGATAAGTTTCGTGGTTCGATCCACGCCTATTACAATTTATGGAGGAATTTCGTCTTTTCTATTCGCTGCGGATTGCGGGCGGATTCTCATTTTTAACCTGGATTGGTGTGGGATCGCGCTTACTAATCGACATACATATTCTCGCCACAACGATTTGGTGGCGTATCGTCTCGATTTACCTTTGTGGGCGGTGGAACTTTTGAGCCAGGTGGAGCAAGTGATTCGCGAATATGAATTAGTCGGACGAAATTTGAATACTATTTGTAAAAAAAAAACACAAATGATACATCGCGACGATTAATCAAGAGAATTTCTTTTGCACAGTCAAAGATCGATTCTATTTTTTAACAGTGTATCATGCATCACTCTCATCCTCGTCAACCGGTAAAACTCTGGGTCGATTGACCTTCAAAAATAATAGAAAAAGGGAAATCGTATATACGAAGTGAATAAAAAAAATACAATTGATTCAGAGAAATTTTATACAATATGATTTAGATAACATAAAATATTTTATTTTATATATATATGTAAGAAATATTTATAAAAAATAAATTTATTTTATAACCTTTATGATACAATTAATATAAAAAAAAATTAATATGATATATAAATAAGGAAGGGAGGATGATACAATTAACGATAATTTATCAAACAACGCACGTGAAGTTTAGAATTATTCAAACAACGTCATACTATATTTTCATATTTACCAAATAATACATTTAATTCTCTTTTTATCCCTCCCGCTAAATAGACCTACAACATAATGAAATTCCTAAACATGATCACGAATTCAAATCCCAAGATCATTGTCAGATTGCAATCCTAGACCATCACCCGTACTAGAATTGCATCACTATCGCTGGTCTTGATTCAAAGACACGCGGTGAATCTTTGAAATCGCATCACCACCGTTTGGTAATTCAAATCTCAGCACCATAGTAGTACTGAGATTTGTAATTCCATCACTACAGTGGTGCAAATCTTTTTAGCGAAAGGGATAAAAAGAGAATTAAGTGCGCTATTTGATAAATATGAAAGTATAGAACGCTGTTTAGACATTTCTAAATTTCACGTGTACTGTTTGATAAATCATTGTATAATTAATATACAAATTGTCATCCTATCGATTATTATTATTATTTTAATTAATATCAATATTTAAGTTTTTTTATTTAATTAATTTTAAGAGTGATCAATTTGATTTCATCAAAAAAAAAAAAAAAACTTTATTCGTTATTATAATAAATAGAAAGTACTAAATACAAATGATTTTTTAAAAAAATTATAAATACATACCAATTGAAAATATATTTAAAAAAAAACTATTCGTAATTCCGGATCATTACACCTGCGACATCTTGAATGTTAAAGATAAAAACATGGATTAAATGTCATGCCTCTTTTACTATCTATCATCCACTAATTTATTTATTAGATGTGTCATATTTTGTTCCCTATCTCTGGCTATTTTACCAGTGTATTTGGCCTCTTCAAGACTTCAACATTTTATCTTTGAGACATAATATATTTCTACCAGAAGCTATTCGGTTTACCTCGAAGTACATTCAACATTGACGGTCAAAATTGAAGATTTAATTTGTGATACCAAAGCTATTTATTGGTTTGCCAAATTTTTGCATTATAATTTATATGGAAAATGTAATACCAAATTGCCAGTTTAAGATCCTTTGTTAAGTTTTTGAAAAGTTAACCAATAAAATTTATGAAACATATTTATTTGTGTGTTTAATATTTTGGCGAAGTTGCATGTAAATGAGGAAATAGATTATTATCTTTTAGATATTTATTTTCTTTTTTTTTGCAAGAATTTTTTCTTGGAGCAAACTAAAACATTTTTTTATTATCTAAAACTTAATTTTTATTATGTAGGAAACGAGCTGCTAAAAAAATATTTTATGTTAGGGACGAATTTTGAAAGCCGATCGCCTATAAATCGCACTCTAAATTTAAATTTATCGACCTTTAATATGAATGGAACGAAATTTAAACATCAGAATTATAAAAAATAATATAAATAAATAAATATTTTGTTCACGAGTATAATCCATTGTAATTCAACCATATTTCAAATTCAAATCCAATGGTTTCTAGAAAGTCCCGAAACCTTACGGACCCGACGCACGTTCGAAGCTGCAACCTATAAAATACCATCCCTCGCCTTTCTGCTCGCTCGCTCGCTCACTCACTCACAGTCGAGGGCAGATCGATCGGCGTATGGAGATGGAAGAGGAAGTCGCAGAGACGGTTGAGGAGTCGCAGGTCGATCGTCTATCGAAGCCATTATTTTCTCTGTTCATCATTGGATCATTTGGTTTCTTCTAGGATAATGGATTTATCTGTCGATGCATATGCTTTTTGGTTGCGTTTTGCATCGAGGTTGTAGGAACCCCCCAACATATCATTTGTTTCAGTTTCCTGGGAAAATGCGATCAGGATATGCCACCGGGGAATCCTAAGCTCATGGTCATTAAACCTTATTGTTCCAACCTATAAAATCTCACCCCTCGTCTTCCCGTTCGCTCATTCACACTGGAGGACAAATCGATCGGCGTATGGAGATGGAAGAGGAAGTCGCAGATACGGTGGAGGAGTCGCAGGTCAATCTCCTATCGGAGCCATTATTTTCTCTGTTCGTCATTGGATCATTTGATTTCTTCTAGGACAATGGATTTATCTTTCGATGGATAGGCCTTTTGGTCGCGTTTTGCATCATGGTCGTAGGAAAACCCCAACATATCCTTTGCTTCAGTTTTCTAAAAAAATGCGATCAGGATATGCTACCGGGGAACCCTAATCTTATGTTTATTAAACCTTATTGTTCCAACCTATAAAATCTCCCGATCGCTCACTCACACTTGACGGCGCATCAATCGGCGTATGGAGATGGAAGAGGAAGTCGCAGAGACGGTGGAGGAGTCGCAGATCAATCTCCTCTCGGAGCCATTATTTACTTTGCTTATCATGGGATCATTTGATTTCTTTTAGGACAATGGATATATCTTTGGATGCATAGGCTTTTTGGTCGCGTTTTGCAACGAGGTCGTAGGGAAACCCTAGTATGTCCTTTGTTTCAGTTTTGTGGGAAAATGCTATCAGGATAGGCTACCTGGGAATCGTAATCTTGTGTTTATTAAACCCTATTCTTTGTTTTATCACATTAATCCCTTTCCTCCATGAAGTTTTATATTTGGCGTTCTATCAACCCACTTACTTGAAGAAATTTGATTGATTTTATTTTGCTATATCTGCTAATAGTACATTTTTTGCAGGTGTATATGGCTTGTGTCATACATGGACATCGGTGAGCAATTAATTTAACATGTTTGGTTTCTGTATATTTGACATGGCGGCAGGCCCATTATAAATATCAATGAATGATTACATCTAGTTGTTTTCATCATCATAAAGTTGTGTTTTAGAATTATGATTTGCTATTTAATCTCAGCTCTTCACGAACTACATTCAACACTTTATCGCTAGTAATGTGCGGATCATTGTTGTTAATGAAATTCTTACCCCATTTCATGGTTAATTTATTCAAAATAATTTCATTTTTTTTCGTGTCATTCTTTAATCTATGACCGCTTGTGCCAATATTCCTTAAGGACCATTATATTCAAAACTTGCTGTTTTTCTTTTTAATTAGTTGATATCCACCTAGTTGTTTTGTAATAATTGATTAATATTCTTATTTAGTCCTCTTGAAATAGATAATGTTACAGGGTCACAACAAGGGATTGAGTATTACTGCTACCTTTAGTTGGATTCATGTACCAAGTTTGGAAGATTTTAATAAATATATATGTATTGATGCTTGTGACCAAAAGGTAAGGTTGTTGCCTTGTGACCAAAAGGTCACAGGTTCAAATCCTGGAAACAGCCTCTTGCAAAAAAAAGCAAGGTAAGACTGCGTACAATGGATTCCTTCTCCGGTACCCTGCGTGGCGGGAGCTTCGTGCACCGGGTTGTAGTAGTTTTAGTTTTATTGATGCTGATTATGGATGCTGGGTCATATAGATATTTCAGTTGTGCTATGTGATGAAAGGCTCATTTAGAACTTTAACTGAAAATGAGTAGGCTTATTGGTCAAACATACCATCAGTTGATGGGAGTCTACCAAATGACATTATATCCCGTTTATGTCTAGAATTAATTGAAATGACAACACATCAATCAACTTTATTTTTCTCCAAATTGTGGAACCGCCACATTAGCGGCCCCCCACCACTGCCTTTACGTGTGAGGGGGATAAATCAGGTCCCAGGTGGCTAACGCAGAAATGCGGAGTCATCGGTAATGGGTGGAGTATTCTTTTGTGAAATAAGATGGAGAAATATTTCTTCCTTCTGTCAAATTCTGATTTATGATTCTGCTGAACCTTTCTACATGTTTTCCAATCCTTCCTTGCATATTTGCATTCCATTTGAAGACTATGGTTTTGTCATACCTGTGGACTCTTTGGTTGGAGTGCTATCCTAGGACTTTTGGTAATGCAGCTAGCTGGAGCTGTGCTTTGCTATGAGGATAATGATTATGCTTTGGTTTTTGTGTTTTGTTACTGTGTCCGCCCTATTCGGCACATTTGCCTGGCTGAAACTGTACCCTGTGCTAGTGTTTGACAACCTGAATACAGGGCTATGCGTGAGGTCTTCTCACTCCATTGTCTAAAAAATAGTAGGGACTTAGCACCTGTTTATCTCATTTTTTATTTTTGAAACTGCTTGATTTGGTACTCTTCAGTGTTCATGAGTACTCCAACCACCTGGAATAATTATTCTTCTCTATTGATGTCTTACATCGTCTTGATTTAAGAGTTGGAGTGGCATATTATGATTTGTGCACAAACCAACTTTTTGTTGCCGAGTTATTGGAAGATGGAAGTGGAGATTTTCCTCTGGTTGACCTAGGTAAGCAGTCTTTTGTTTTGCTCTTGTCACTGAAAGCATGCAAGTTATTCCTACCTGAAAACTCCTTGCTTTTGTTGCTGAACTAGTGAAGTATCAGGCAAAACCGTTGGTCATATATGCAAGTACTAAGACGGACGAACCATTCTTTGGTGCTTTACAAAGAAATGGTATGCAGATAAAAACAAGCCATTAAAATTGACCCCAACCTCCTTTTACTTGAACTCCTCGACATTCTACAGTTTCTAACATAACCTTTGAGGTGAAGCTCGTACGAAGTTCAATTTTTAGCTATGAGCAAGCATGGCACAGGTATGCATGTTCCTAAAAAATCTAGAAAAATGCTATTTGTTTCTCCGTTTTGCTTTCAATCTAATTCATCTGCCATAAAACATATTTATGCACTATTCTACACCTATGCCCTGGCAAGCAGTTCCAAGTCACTATTTTGAAATCCTTTCATCCTTTGTAGAGTCCATAGTCAGAAAGTTGTTCTAATGCTATTTTTTCGTGTAGTCCTGATTGAAAATTTTCAGCATGGCTGGAATTCTCCATTTCAACCTTTTTTGCTGGGTCAGATGGATTTTCTAATATTTGAAAGTTTACTAGAAGTTTTTCAACTCTCCACGTTTGCAGCCAGCTCATAAGTCATAATACTCAATCTCCTAACTCATTGTAGGATCATTTATGTTGCTAGAGGGGTGGTGTATAGCAACTTTCGAAATTAATTAGATCTAAGTTAAAATACACAATGGAAAATAAATGATACAACAACAACAACAACAATAAAGTCTTATCCCACTAGGTGGGGTCGGCTATATGGATCCTTCTACGTCATTGAACTCTGTCCCCTACTATATCATCATCAATATTTAAATAAATTTTATCTTGTTTTATTGTTGCTAACCAAGTCTTTTTTGGTCTTCCTCTTCCTCGTTTGATGTGTATATTTGACATCATTTCACATCGCCTAACTGGAGCATTTATTGGTCGTCTAAGTACATGTCCGTACCACCTTAAACGTGTCTCTCGAAGCTTTCCTTCAATAGATACAACGCCAACTTTTTCTCTAATACTCTAATTTCTTATCTTGTCCATCCTCGTATGTCCGCACATTCACCTTAACATCCTCATTTCTGCAACTCTCATCTTTGCTCATGTGCTCGAGTCGCCATTTTGTAGAACTTCCCTTTAAGTTTTAGAGGCATTTTACGATCACATAAAACACTCGACGCTTTCCTCCATTTCAACCATCCTGCTTGTATTATATGCAAGACATCTCTTTCAATCCCTCCATAATCTTGCAAAAATGATCCCAAATATTTAAAGCTCTCAATTTCAGATAACTCGTCATCTCCTATCTTAACACTTGCCTCATTACGTCTAATATTGCTAAATTTAAATTCCATATATTCTGTCTTTACTCTACTAAGCTTAAAACCTTTCACTTCTAGTGTTTCCCTTCAAGATTCTAGTTTAACATTTACTCCTTCATATGCCTCATCTATCAAAATAATATCATCTGCAAACAACATACACCACGGTACTGTGTCTTGAATGTGTCCAGTGAGTTCGTCCATGATTAGTGTAAAAAGATAGGAACTTAAAGTTGATCCTTGATGTAACCCTATCTTTATTGGAAATGCTTCAGTTAATCCACCTGAAGTCTTCACTCTGGTCGTTATTTCCTTATACATATCCTTAATTAGTTCAATATATGTTACACTAATACCTCTTTTTTCTAAAATTCTCCATATTATTTCTCTTGGAACTCTATCATAAGTTTTTTCTAAATCAATGAATACCATGTGTATATCCCGCTCTTCTATACTTTTCAATTAGTTGTCTAAGAAGATGTATAACTATCATTATGACCTTCCTGGCATGAATCCAAATTGATTTTCGAGAAACGTGGTCTCTTTCCATACTCTTTTTTCTATTATTCTTTCCCAAAGTTTAATGGTATGACTCATTAGTTTAATACCCCTATAGTTTTCACAAGTTTGTATGTCTCTCTTATTCATATATAAGGGAATTAGGATACTTACCCTCCATTGATCAGGCATCCTTTTTGTTTTCAATATCATGTCAAATAATTTTGTAAGTCATTCAATACCTTGTTTCCTTAGACACTTCCATACCTCTACCGGAATATCATCTAGTCCAATGACTTTTCTATTTTGCATTCCATTTAAAGCTTATTCTACTTCTGAAATTTGAATTCTACGATAAAAATTTAAATTTCTATACTCATTTGACCTACTTAAATTACCTAAATTAAGTTGGTCTCCTAAACCTTTATTAAAAAGTTGATGAAAATATCTTTTTCACCGCGCTTTTATTTCTTCATCATGTACTAATGCCCTATTACATTCATCTTTAATACATCTTATTTGATTAAGATCTTTTGTCTTCCTCTCTCTCACTTTAGCTATTCTATAAATATCTTTTTCCCCTTCTTTTGTATCTAATTTTTGATATAACCGTTCAAAAGTTTATGTCTTAGCTTCATTCACTGCTTTTTTCTTGGCTATTGTATATTTTTTCAAATTTTCTTCATTTTTTTCAAATATATAATTTCTTATATGTTGTCCGTTTTTCCTTGACTTTCTCTTGCACTTTTTCATACCACCACCAAGATTCTTTACTTGGTGGTGCATGTCCCTTTGACTCACTGAGTACACTCTTGACTACTATTTTCAATTTTGATACCATCTTATCTCACATCGTATTAGGGTCATTGTATATTTCATCTAATACTTGTACTCCTACCTTCTCTTTGAATATATTTATTTTCTCATCTTTTAACTTCCACCACTTAATTCTAGGAGTCATGTATATTTTTCTTCTATTAATATTATATTTGAGGCGCATATCCAATACTACTAATCTATGTTGAGTAGTTAAACTTTCTTCAGGGATGACCTTACAATCTTTACAAATCTTTCTATCTCTCTTCCTAACTATAAGAAAGTCAATTTGTGATTTATTATTTTCACTTTTGAACGTAACCAAGTGTTCTTCCCCTTTCTTAAAAAATGTATTAGCTAGTATAAGATCATATGCTATTGCCAAATCCAATATAGTTTTACTTTCTTCATTTCTTATTCCAAACCCATAACCCTCATGCACCCTCTCATATTCGTCATTTTTCAATTCCGACATGCCTATTTAAATCGCCTCCTATTAAAATCATCTAATTTGTGAATATTTTATAATACTTCATCCAAGTCCTCCCAAAACCTTAATTTGGTATTTTCATCTAACCCTATTTGAGGTGCATATACACTAATTACGTTCATAGTTTCTTTCTCCACTACTATTTTGAGAGCTATAATTCTATCCCCCTTTCTAATTACTCCTACGACTTCATCTTTTAACGAACTATCAACAATAATATCCACTTCATTTTTTGTTTTACTCTTTCCTGTATACCATAACTTAAAATCCGAATTCTCTATCATCTTTGCCTTCTCACCTACCCATTTTGTCTCTTGTACACATATTAATTTTTCTCTTAATCATCGTATCTACTATCTCTATCGCTTTACCTGAGGTTCCTCAGATTCCACGTACCAAATCTTAGACTATTAGTTTTTCTATAATATTTGTTCTTATCCAACCTATGGTGTGAGAACTCTTGCTTATTTAACACTACACCCAAGTCTCATGGAGATGTAGTGGTTCTTGTCGATACATTGCAATCGGACCATGCAACACGAACTCTAGCATATTTTTCACTACATCTGAGTTCTAAAAATGTAACGGTCCTTGCCGAGACGTTACAGTCGGACCCTGTAACGCGTTCCTTCCGAAGAACAACCTAACATTAACACAATAATTTGATTGATCCATACATTGAATATTTATTTTAGTTTAACGCTGACTGACAATCTAACACAACTCTCCTCCTTTATCCGGGCTTGGGACCGACCACGATAAGTTAAAATACACAATGGAAAATAAATTATGCTAGTAATAAAAACAAAAGCCGAGTGACACATATTTAACCTAGTACAAACACTAGGTTCCTACTTTACAATCTATTAATCCATTAGATGGATCACTCTTCAAAAATACTGTTATCTTTTCTCCTTTCTGAAATAAGCTTTAGAGGCGGAGAAGCTTTTTCCCAAAAAAAAATATATACAAGGTAAGATAGACTATATAGGCAATTAAATAATTAAACAAGATTACTAAATTGTCACTACATTGTCGAAATCAAAGAAAAAATGAACACGAAGAGCTTATGAACTTATCGAGCATTTGAAAAATGATTTTTGAGTCATTTGAGTAAATGAATGAATTTTGAAGTTCAATATCACCTTTTATATTGGTTTTTCGATCAACCGAATAATTTTTTGATCGATTGATCGGTAGTTTATCTAATGTCTTCCCCAATAATTATTCGGTTTTTGATAGTATGAAATAACATTTTTGGTCAATAAAAGGCCTTCCACACGAACTTTTCCATCTAGATTTGTTTTGTTGATTGGGTTTTTTAGTCACTCAGTTAGCTTATGGTCGTCTGAATGTAGAATTGATTGAAATACTATCATCCGCCACGACTGAGTTTTGTGCTCATTTGAACATTTGGTCACCGAGACTTGACTTGTGGTCACCTGATCTTCCAATCAACTTAAGCTTTTTTGGTCTTCCAAAAAGTTAACTCATACCTATACCACAAAATTAGTCTGAACAACATTAGTTATACGTATACAAGTATGTGGAAACACCACTTGTCTCTCCAATATAAGTTTGATTAAGCACCTCACTAATAGACTAGTTAACCAAAGGTGAACTTTAGTTTAATATTTGTTGATTTTGACTTTGAAACTCACGTTAATTTTTTTGTTAGGTCAGCACCTAGCTCCACATGACTACGTCCCAAACATATAAACACTCCTTTACACCCTTCTTTATCGGAAAGTCCTCTCTTGAACTTACATAGCTAGTGAACCAAGTTCTTACCTTGCTTCACATCTGGTCTTGTTGATTTATTAGGACTTTCTCGTTAGAGGTCTAGTTTCTCAATCCATCTAGACTTTCTCTATCACCTCCTTATCCGATCCATTTGAACTTCTCTTGTCAATTATTTGATTTGTCGATTGGACTTGCTTTGTTAAATGTTTAGTACGTTGACTCATTTGGATACCCTATCAAATCTTTTTTTTGTGGACCGATGATTTGGACTTCCCTAATTCAAGTCTAGTCTTGCTGACCACTAAGTCTTCTTCTGCCTAACGTCTCACATCCTCAACCCATCAAGATTTTATCAAATTAGTTTAAGAGAATTTTTGAAGCAATTTTTCAAAATCATGTGTTCAATTTAAACCTTGCAAAATATATTTTCTAAACAACTTTTGAAAATTTGCAGACTGATTTTCAAAATAATTTTTGAAAAATTTTAAACTAATTTTCAAAAACATTTTTGAAAAATTTCAAAGTATTTTTTAAATGAAATTGCAAAAAAAACTAAAACATTTTTTTTAAAATTTGCAAAATAATTTATCAAAACATTTTTGAAAAATTTGAAAGAAATTTTTTAAAACATTTTAGAAAATTTTCAAAATATTTTAGAAAAAATTGCAAAGTATTTTTTCAAGAATTTTAAAATTATTTTCAAAATGTTTTAGAATAATTTACAAATAATTTTAAAAAAATTTAAAATTATTTTTTCAACATATTTTCTAAACATTGCATAGTATTTTTTAGAAACAATTTTCATAAATTTTCGAAGGTTTTTTTAAAAACAATATTCGAAAATTTTCAAAGTAGTTTTTTAAAACAATTTTCGAAAATTTCAAAGTTATTTTTAATAACAGTTTTTGAAAATTTTTAAGTAATTTTTAAAATCAAATTTTGACAAATTTTAAAATAGTTCTGTACAACATTTTCGAAAATTTGAAAGACATTTAAAAAAATAAGTGTGAAAAGTAATTTCAAAACTAATTTAACGTAGTTTTTCAAATATTTTCAAAAAATTGAAAAGTATTTTTTTAATTTAAATTTTGACACTATGCAAACTATATTTTCAAAACAACTTTTGAAAATATAGGGACACATTTTTCAAAACAATTTTTAAAAATTTTTAAACAATTTTCCAAAACAATTTCAAAGTATTTTTTTAAATGAATTTGCAAAAAAAATTTTTTTTTTTTTTTGAAAATTTAAAATTTTTGAAAGTAATATTTTAAAACATTTTCGAAATTTTCAAAAGATTTCTGAAAAATTGGAAAATATTCTATCAAATTATGTTTAGAAAATATTCAAAGTAATTTTTGAAAATAATATTGAAATAGATTTTAAAAATTTTCAAATTACTTTTTCAACGTGATTTTGAAAAATGGCAAACTATATTTCCAAAAAACTTTTGAAAATTTGCAAACTCATTTTTCAAAATTGAAAATATTTAAGCTAATTTTCCAAATTTTCAAAGTATTTTTCAAATGAATTTGCAAAAAATTTTAAAACAATTTTCCAAAATTTTGATAGTATTTTTTTAAAACATTTTCCAAAATTTCAAAATATTTTTGAAAAATTGACAAGTTTTTTGTCCAAATAATTTTAGAAAATTTTCAAAATAATTTGTGAAAATAATTTTAAAATAGTTTTTAAAAATTTTCAAATTACTTTTTCAAAGTGATTTTGAAAAATGGCAAACTATATCATCAAAGCAATTTTTGAAAAATTGACAAACTCATTTTTCGAAACAATTTTTTGAAAATTCTTAAAATAGTTTTGGAGAACATTTTTGAAAATTTATAAATTATTTTTTAAATGAATTTTCAAAAAAAATTTAAATCAATTTTTCAAAATTGGCCAAATAATTTTTCAAAACATTGAAGAAAAATTTAAAATTAAATTTTGGAAACATTTTCAAAAAATTTCAGAATATCTTTGAAAAAATTGCAAAATATTATTTCAAAACTATTTTAAAATTAATTTCTAAAGTTTTTAGAATAAATTTCCAAACAATTTTTAAAAGTTTTCAAATTATTTTTTCAACATTTTTTCTAAACATTGCAAAGTTTTTTTTAAAAAAAATTTTGAAAGTATTTTTTTAAAACAATATTTTAAAATTTTTCGAAGTTGTTTGTAAAACAAGTTTTTAAAGAATTTTCTAAAAAATATTTTTGAAAATTTGTAAGTAATTTTTTATATCAATTTTGGAAAATATTCAAAATAATTTTGTAAAACATTTTGAAAATTTTGAAGGCAATTTAAAAAAAGTGTTGAAAAATTTCAAATAAATATTTCTAAATTGTTTTTCAAAACATTTTCGAAAAATTGCAAAGTATTTTTTCAAAACATTTTTCAATAATTTTGAATGCAATTTTTCGAAATAATTTCTGGAAAATTTTAATTTAATATTTCAAAGGAATCTTGAAATTGATTTTTAAAAAATTTGCGAAGTAATTTAAATCAGTTTACGAAAATTTTGAAAGTAATTTTTTGAAATTGATCTTTAAAAATTTTGTCAAGTAAATTTTAAAACAATTTATGAAAATTTTTAAAATAATTTTGCAAATCATTTTTGAGAATTTATTAAGAAATTATGAACTTATTTGCGAAATTTTAAAAGTAAATTTTTAAAATTGACTTTCAAAATACTTTTTAAAATTTATGAAATTATATTTTTATGATCATTTTAAAAAATTTTCTAAACGGTTTTTTATAATAAGTTTAGAATAGTTTTTCATAATTTTTTTTAAACATGTTAAAGTGCATTTTCATTGTAACTTGGAAAGATTTTCAAAATAATTTTAAAAATTTCTATAATAAAATTTCCAATGATTTTTTGAAAATTTTTAAAATAGTTTTGTAAATTTTTAAAGCTTTTTAAAAATGCTTTTAAAAAAATTCAAAATTATTTGTCAAATCAATTTTCAAAATATTTTTGAATTTTGCAAAGCCTTTGTTTTTCAAAACATCTTTGAAAATATTCAAATCAATTTTTCAAAATGATTTTTGAAAATTTTGGTTGTATTTTTTTAGTTGAAATTTTAAATATCTTCAAAGTAGTTTTTCAAAACAATTTTGCAAAAATTTTTTAAAAAAATGGCAAAGATTTGTTAAAATTTCAAATTATTTTTTGAAATTTTCTTATAAAATTTGGAAACAATTTCAACAATAATTTCCAAAGAAATTTCAAAAAATATAAGTTTTGTTATGTACCTCATTAACATGCTAAACTAAAGGGATACTTTAGTGTATTGTTGGTTGTCTTTAACTTCAAAATTCTTATTGATTTCTTGGTCGGATAATGCCTTGTTGTATAGGGCTACCCATGTCCCAAACATAGAGACATTCCCTCACACTTTTCTTTGGCAGAAGATCCTCTCTTAAACTAACCTTGCTAGGTTAACCAAGATTTCTTACCTTGCCTAGTTCTGCTGACCCATTTAAACCTTCTTTGCCATGTGGTGGTTTGTCAGGCCATTTGGACTTTGTTTACTAAATATCTAGTTCGTTGACCCATCTGGACTTCTCTTGTTAAATGTTTGTTCCGTCAACCATGTGGACTTCTCTACTTAGTGTCTGGTCTCTTTGACTCATCGGGATTTCCCTTGTCAATTTTCTTACACCTACACTAAGTAAAGAATCTTGTAGTGGAATGAGAAAGTGTAAGAAAAAGTGAAGGGAAAACGAATAACCTATAAGATATTTTATACTTGTAAGAACGAGAAAAACTTAAGAAAGTATACAATAACCATGATAGTGGCTAAGAAATTAGTAAGCGAAACTAAGAATGTAACTTTTAAACACTTATGTCGACAATTAGATACAAAAGAAGGGGAAAGAGATGTTTATAGAATAGTTAAAACTAAAGAGAGAAAGATTAGAGATCTTATCCAAATAAAATACATTAAAGTTGAATGCGATGGGGTATTATTAGACAATGAGAAAATAAAAGAGTGATAGAAGAGTTATTTTCGTTATTTTTTTAATAAAGATTTAGGTGATCAATTTAACTTAGGTAATTTGAGTAGATCAAAGGTGTATAAAAATTTAAATTTTCATCGTAGAATTTAATCTTAAAAAATAGAATAGATTTTAAATGGGATGCAAAATAGAAAAGTAGTTGGATCAGATAATATTTCGATAGAAATATATAAGTGCCTAAGCAAGTAAGGTATTGAATAATTTACAAAGTTATTTAACTTGATATTGAAAATGAAAAAAATTGTCTGACCAATGAAGGATAAGTACTTTAGTTCCTTTATATAGAAACAAAGGTGCCATACAAAATTTTTCAAATTATAGAGATATTAAACTAATGAGTCATACTATGAAACTATAAGAAAAAGTAATAGAAAAAAAGACTAGGGAAGGAGACCACAACAACAACAATAACCAAGCCTTATCCCATTAGGTGGGATCGGCTATATGGATCCTTCTACGTCATTGGACTCTATCCCCTATTATATCATCATCTATACTTAAATAAAATTTATCTTATTTTATGCTATAACCAAGTCTTTTTGGTCTTCCTCTTCCTCGCTTTGATGTAGATATTCATATCGCTTCACATCGCTATACCGAGCATTTATTACTGCCTAAGTACATGTCTGCACTCACCTTAAACGATCTCTGAGCTTTTCTTCAATAGATTTAATTCGATTTTTTCTCTAATGCTTTTATTTCTTATTCGCTCATCTTCGTATATCCGCACATCGTTAACATCTTCATCTCTCAACTCTCATCTCGCTTTCATATGCTCGAGTCCTAGCCCAAGATTCACTGTCATATAATATAACAGGTTTAATTGTTGTTTTGTAGAACTTCCTTTTAAGTTTTAGAGGTACTTTACGATCACATAAAATACTCGACGTTTTTCTCAATTTCAATCATCCTGTTTGTATTTTATATAAGACATCTCTCTAAATCCCTCTATGACCTTGCAAAAATGATTCTAAATATTTAAAGTTCTCAGTTCCAGACAACTCGTCATCTCCTATCTTAACACTTGTCTTAATACGTCTAATATTTTTATTAAATTCCATATATTATATCTTTACTCTACTAAGTTTAAAACCTTTCACTTCTAATATTTCTCGCCGAGATTTTAGTTTAGTATTTACTCCTTCACGTGTTTCATCTACCAAAATAATATCATTTGCAAACAATATGCACTACGGTACTATATCTTGAATGTGTTCAGTAAGTTCGTCCATGATTAGTGTGAAAAGATAGGAACTTAAAGTTGATCCTTGATGTAACCCTATCTTTATTGAAAATGTTTCAGTTAATCCGCCTGAAGTTTTCATTCTAGTCGTTACTTTCTTAAACATATCTTTAATTAGTTCAATATATATATTACACTGACACTCTTTTTTTCTAAAATTCTCCATATAATTTCTCTTGGTACTCTATCATAAATTTTTTCTAAGTCAATGAATATCATGTGTAGATCCTACTTTTGCTTCCGATTCTTTTCAATTAGTTGCCTGAGAAGATGTATAACTTCTATTGTCGATCTTCCTCGCATGAATCCAAATTGATTTTTGAGAACCGTAGTCTTCTTAATCTTTTTTCTATTACTCTTTCCCAAAGTTTCATTGTATGACTCATTAGTTTAATACCCCTATAGTTTGCACAAGTTTATATGTCTCCCTTATTCTTATATAAGAGAATTAGGGTGCTTATCCTCTATTGATTAGACATCTTTTTGCTTTCAATATCATATTAAATAATTTTGTAAGTCATTTAATATCTTGTTTCCCTAGGTACCTCTATACCTCTATCGGAATATCATCTGGTGCAACGGTTTTTCCATTTTGCATTCCATTTGAACCTTGTTCTACTTCTGAAATTTGAATTCTACGATAAAAATTTAATTTGTATACTCATTTGACCTACTTAAATTACCTAAATTAAGTTGGTCATCTAAACCTTCATTAAAAAGTTAATGAAAATATCTGTTTCACCGCTTTTTTATTTTTTTCATCATTTACTAGTACCCTATTGCATTTATCTTTAATATATCTTATTTGATTAAGATCTTTTATTTTCATCTCTCTCACTTTAGCTATTCTATAAATATCTCTTTCCCCTTTTTTTGTATCTAATTTTCGATATAACCGTTCAAAAGTTTCAGTCTTAAATTCATTCACTGTTTTCTTAGCTTCTTTTTTGGTTATTGTATATTTTTTTCAAGTTTTCCTCGTTTGTACAAATATATAATTCCTTATAGGTTGCTTGTTTTTCCTTCACTTTCTCTTGTACTTTCTCATTCCACCAGCGTGACGCCTTTGACTCACCGAGTACACTCTTGGCTATAATCTTCAACTTTGATATCATCTTATCCTATGTCGTATTAGAGTCATCGTATATTTTATCTAATACTTGTATTTCTACCTTCTCTTTAAATATGTTTTGTTTCCCATCATTTAACTTTCACTACTTAATTCTAGGAGTCATGTATATTTTTCTTATATTAATATTATGTTTGAAGCGTATCTCCAATACTACTAACTTATATTGGATAGTTAAGTTTTCTCCTAAGATGACTTTACAATCTTTACAAATCTTTCTATTTCTCTTCCTAACAATAAGAAAGTAATTTGTGATTTATTATTTCTACTTTTGAAAACCAAGTATTCTTCTCTTTTCTTAAAAAATGTATTAGCTAATATAAAATCATATGTTATCATGAAATCGATATAGTTTTATCTTCTTCATTTTTTTTCCAAACTCATAACCCTTATGCACCCTCTCATATTCTTCATTTTTTACTCCGACATGTCCATTTAAATTGCCTCCTATTAAAATCATTTTGTTTGGTGGAATATTTTGTAATACTTCATCTAGGTCGTCCCAAAATTTTAATTTGGTATTTTCATCTAATCTTACTTGAGGTGTAGATGCACTAATTACGTTCATAGTTTCTTTCTTCACTACTATTTTGAGAGCTATAATTCTATCTCCCTTTCTAATTGCTCCTACAACTTCATCCTTTAACGAACTATCTATAATAATACCAACTTCATTTCTTGTTTTACTCTTTCTTGTATAACATAACTTAAAATCCGAGTTATCTATCATCTTTGTCTTCTCACCTACCCATTTTGTTTCTTGTACACACACAATATTAATTCTTCTTCTAATCATCATATCTACTACCTTTATTGCTTTACCAATGAGGGTTCCTATGTTCTATGTACCAAATCTTAGACTATTAATTTTCTTATAATATTTGTTCTTACTCAACTTATGGTGTGAGAACTCTTATTTATTTAACATTATACCCAAAATTCTCATGTAGATATAGCGGTCCTTGCCGATATATTACAGTTGAACCCTATAACGCGAATTCTTACATATTTATCACTACACCCGAGTTCTGGAGATATAGCGGTCCTTGTTGAGACGTTACAGTTGGACCTTGTAACACGTTTCTTCCGGGGAACAACCTAGCATTAACACAATAGTCTGATTGATCAATTCATTGAACATTTGCCTTAGTTTAACGCTGGCTGACAACCTAACGCAACCCTCCTCCTTTATCCGAGCTTGAGACCGACCATAACAAGATTAACTCATCATGGGCGAAGTTACTAAGGAAGGAGACCACGGTGATCGAAAATTAATTTGGATTTATATTGGAAAGGTCGATAATAGAAGCTATATATCTTCTCAGACAATTAATTGAAAAATATCGATAACAAAAGCATAACTTATATATAGTATTTATTGACCTTGAAAAAGTTTATGATAGAGTCTTAAGGGAAATTATATGAGAATTTTAAAATAGAAAGGTGTTAGTATAGTGTATATTTAAATAATTAAGAATATATATGGGGATGTAACGACAAGAGTAAAAATGCCGAGAGCATTAAAAAAAATATTTCCCATAAAAATAGGATTACATCAATGATCAACTTTAAGTCTGTATCTTTTTACACAAATTATAGATGAGTGTATGCCATTTACAGAAGATATTATTTTAGTAGATGAGACATGTGAAGGAGTAAATGCTAAACTTGAATCTTGGAGGGACATGATAGGAATGAAAGTTGTTAGACTTAACAGAGTAAAGAGAGAATATATAAAATTTAAATTTGGCAATGTTAGATACAATGAGACAATTGTTATGTTAGAAGATAATGAATTGTCTGTAATTGAAAATTTTAAGTATTTAAGATTATTTTTGTAAAAGCATAGAGGAATTAAGAGAGATGCCCTATATAGAATACAAGCAAAATAGTTAAAATAAAAGAGAGCATCGATGTTCTTTGTGATTGTAAAGTGTATTTAAAATTTAAAGGGAAGTTTTACAAAATAATAGTTAGACCTGCTATGTTATATGAAGTTGAATGTTGGACTGTGACTAGAATACATGAGCAGAAGATGAGAGTTATAGAGATGAGGATGTTAAGGTAGATTTATGAATATACGAGGATGGATAAAATAAGAAATGAAAACATTAAAGCGAAAGTTAAGGTTGCACCTATTGAGGAAAAACTCTGGAAGATATGTTTAAGATGATACGAATATATACTTAGACGATTGATAAATACTCCAATTAGACGATGTGAAACTATTATAAATATACAAATCAAATAAAAAAGAGAAAAACTTAAGAAGACTTACTAGGAACGATAAAATAAGATAAAATTTATTTAAATATAGATGATGATTTAGTAGGA
This sequence comes from Wurfbainia villosa, assembly GCA_025175895.1. Taxonomy (NCBI): domain Eukaryota; kingdom Viridiplantae; phylum Streptophyta; class Magnoliopsida; order Zingiberales; family Zingiberaceae; genus Wurfbainia; species Wurfbainia villosa. Next base: position 1,446,990 of record JAKLTH010000280.1, read on the forward strand.
GATAGAGCTCAGTAGTATAGGAGGATCCACATAGCCGACTCCACTTAGCGGGATAAAACTTGGTGGTTATTGTTGTTGTTATTGCACATTTGACACACATATTAGAAAATCCAGTGCCTAACTTTAAACCCTTTGTAATACTTCAAAATATTAATTTGATTAGCTGGTGCTGCTTGCACCAACACTAATGAGGGTTGTATCTTGTTGGTTGGTTCTTTCTGCTTTCTTTTCTAATTTGGATGCTAAACAAGACATTTAATGCTAATGTTGTTACTGTATGCCCTCATAGATAGATATAGCAATATCTCATAGTACAGTTTTCTCTTATTCTTTGTAATACAAAGGTATCTTGTTGGTTTATCCTTTTTGCTTTCTTCTTGTTTTCTTTTCTAATTTGGATGATAAAACAGACATTTAATGATGATGTTGTTACTGTATGCCCTGATATACATGGTTACATTTCTTACTACAATTTTGTCTGATTTTTTTGTAATTCATAGGTATTTTGTTGGTTCATTCTTTGTGCTTTCTCCTTGTTTTCTTTTCTAATTTGGATGCTAAACCTGACATTTGTTGCTAATGTTGCTACTGTATACCCTGATATTGGATATAATTATATTTCATAGTACGTGTTTTCTTATTTTTTGTGATTCATAGGTTTATCTTTTTTTTGCCCCCCATATTTGAATGGACAACAGGATAGGTGCAGCCTTTTTTTCGTTTTATCTTAATTTGAGATTGCAGATTGGTTTATCTGAGAGTTGCTGGCATGGATGACGGCCTTAGCATCAAAGAAAGAATATGCTTTGTAAGAACCCTAATGACATGCAACTTTCCATGTGAGGAATATCTAATCAGGGTAGCAATCATGTTTTAAATGGTACAATTAGGGTATTTCTGTTCCTCTTGATGCTAATCAAGAAGCTCATTCTTCATTGGAAGATTGCTATGTCTATGAGAGCTATGGTTCATATATGTTGGCTTTTGTTTTCTAAAACCATTGGTTGAAATTTGTATTTACATTACCAGGTGTATTTATATCTTGGGCGACTCATTTCATGCACTAGTGGAGATGTAAGGCAGGAGAAAGAATGGATAAGATAATGCTAATATATTCTATTTTTATAGAGGCTCAGTCTCTCTCGCCTATGTCTACATGCTAGGCTCTAAGTAGAGTTTCAAAATTTAGTACTGTAGTTTTTGCTACGGCTTGAACAGATAGTTCCCACATCCAATCAATTTAATTACAATGTCAACTGAGGAGCATACACCACTCGCAGCAAAATTTGCAGCACAACTAACTCCTCTCATGCTAACAAACTCTGATGCTGCCTATGCAGAAACAGAACTGAAGCAAGTTGCATGAACATAGGACACAGTAGCACAGCACTTAAAGATCAGCCGGCATGAATAAGTTTCTCGAGCTGCCTAACTTACAAGAGGACTTTATGGCTTTACATGAACAACTAACTCCTCTCATACTAACAAACTCCTCCGATGCTGCCTATGCAGAAACAGAACTGAAGCAAGCTACATGAATATAGAACACATTAGGACAGTACCTCAAGATTAGCCGGCATGAATAAGTTTCTCGAGCTGCCTAACTTACAAGAGGACTTTATGGCTTTCCCTATGAGTCTTCCCGCTCCCTCTCGTGGATAACCCCTCACCTTTCAGAAACCACAACAATTTCATTTGCACTCAATCTATATTATAAAAAAAACTCCTTGTATTTGCTTCCTTTTGATCTATTCTCTTAAGACATCACCAAATTCATAACCCCTCAGTTTTTCTCTTGGTCGGTTCACTCCATCCTTCCAGTCTCTAGACAATCTTGAGATCGCTTAAACAAAGTTTTCTCATTTGTTCCCACATGCTTTCTTTAAGATATTATTTGTGCTTGTTTGAATTGTCCTTTTTACAGAGTAATGATATTTCATCTCCTCTGTTACATTCATGCAGTATGATTCCAAATGAAATTTTGGTTGTGCTCACTAATATTTTCAGAAAATATATGCTTCTCTGTCCATTGCTTCAAAGAATTGCTAATTTTTGTCGTTTAATCATCTGGAGAATTTTGTTTTCTTATTTGCAGCTTAACTCCATGATGGACCTTGGAAGTGAGGTTCAAGTTCGTGCTGGTGGAGGTCTTCTTGCCATACTAGAGAATGAGAGGCTTGTAGATACATTTCAGCAGAATGAATGTGGTTACTCATCAATAATTATTGATTGTGTGTCTCAAATTTCATTTTATCCTTCTTATTTAAAATTTACATTGTTACACTTGTATATTATCCAATGCCTACAATCCTTTCTGTTGTCAGAGGCAACTTTCCTGCTTTGTGTTCAATTTTTGCAATCAAGGACAAATATCACCGTCATTTCTTACATCAAAACACAGAAATAAGTTTCTCAAACTTGATGCAGCTGCGCATGATGCATTGCAAATTTTTCAAATTGACAAGCACCCTAGTCACATGGGAATTGGTAGAGCAAAGGAAGGGTAGACACTTTGCTCGTCTAATTCATATAATAGACATTTTCTTTAGATAATCTTACTTCTCTGGTGCAGGTTTTCAGTATTCGGAATGTTTAATAAGGTATGAGAAGTCTGTTGCTTTAGAAATCCAGAATCTCAACTAATGGTATTTTTCTATTCAGTGTGTTACACCAATGGGAAGGCGTCTTTTGAGGCAAGGCCATGAAATCTACTGTCAGAAAATTATAATAAGCATCAGAAATAAAATCTAAGAATTCTGACAATGCTCTATTTTTTGCATTAGGACATGGTTCTTGAGGCCTATACTCGACCTTGACATTTTGAACAATCGCCTTGATACAGTATCCTTCATTTTACAAGTTTGACATTTTTTTTAGCTTCACCACATGTCACATGTTCTGGTAAATGTGTTTCATCAAATGGATAAGATATCATTTTTTCTTTGCTGCGAGGAAGTGATGTCTGCATTGCATGTGACACTGAAGACTGTAAGAGATGTTCCCCACATGCTTAAGGTGGATTTTAGTGCCATGTCATTAGGCATGTGCTTGATCTGTGATTGTTATCATATTTGAGATTATATTTCATGTTCTTACTCAGACCCTAAAGATGGAAGAGCTGGGTTCTGCATTGAAAATCCATATGCGATCTCTGTTAGTTGGCAAATCAGTAATAAATTCAACATTAACTTTTGGTGCTCGTGATTCTGCATTACTTTAACTAACTTTTTGAAAAATCAGCATTTCTGTTGATTGATACCAATTCATCAAAATTTATGCCAATTGTTACTGCTTTGATCACACTTCAGGTCCTCAATGTAGCCGATACCCCTAGCTTTTCTAATCCCTCCCATTATTCTACATTCTTTCCTAGTGACCGTACACTGTTTTACATGTCCAAGCTATAAGCTGAAATGGGTGCATGGAGTTGATGTTTATTGTAAATGACAAATTTAATTGTGCAACATGTGACTATTTTGTCTTTCTTTTCTGAAGAAATTCAACTCACCTAGCTCTTCATTCACAACCACTGACTGGAATGCATTTTTAAAGGTAACATAGTTTTTTTTTCATTATGCTAATTATTTACTTTTTATTCAATTGTTAGCTCAATTACATGTTATAAATTTCTTATGATCGACTTTATAAGGTTTTTTATTTTTTATCAAGAACTACTTGCATAGTGGAAATGGTCTCTTGAATTAAATTCCTTTGATGGATTTGAAGTGTCTATGGGTCCTAGGCATATTCAGTATGAGATATTTACCAGGTGATATTTTTAAGTACTTTGATTGTTCATGGAAGCGTTTGATTACAAATGACATGAAATGCTTGACCAAGGAGTTTAATTCTTGAGCATCCAAATAATTCATCTACAAAAAGCGTGAGGGTATTAAATAGGGGTGCAACCAGAAAAAACCAAACCCAAAATTCTGATAGATCAATTTTTCCGGTTGAACTCGGGCCTATATTTTAGGGTTATGAGTTTTTGGTTATTTTAGATTCCAGGACCAAAGAATATCTAAACTATTCTTTATACCTGCATGAAATAAGATATGTAATTTCAAGTGTCAATAACAATCTGAAGGTCGAAACATATTGTTTGTTCTTGTGGTAAACATATGTGGTTTTGGCTGAGATAGACTTATATATACAATCCATGGTTTCAATTGTTGATAGTCATAATCAATATGTGGCATTGACTGATTTCGATATAATGTCAATGCTTCCTAAGAGCACTGTCGAGTTAATCTCATTAAGATGCTAATCTTCACCATCATTCAAGCACAAGACTTATTTTAGCATTAATAAAAATTTCCATTAATCCTGAAAGTTACTTTATTTTTGTAATGTGTTACTCTGAAACTAATTTAATTGACCTTCTAGATTCTAACTTCTATATTCTTGTTCTTGGAGGTAAACAAGCTAAATGAATGGAATTATTTGATTAAACTTTCTAAAGCTTAACTCGGCTCGCTTCGAAGTGTGCCAAGTGTTGGTACAACATAGTACCAAAATGGTACTATCCAGCCCAAAACCAACTTCCTGCAGAGAATGATGCTTCAATAAGCTGATATTGTATTTCTTAATAAACTTGATGGTTATGGCCATTTTGCCAAGCTGAGAAATTAGTTTGAAAATCATGGGTAAATTCTTAGGGGCATCTTAATAACAATGAAAATCTTGGGGCATTTTGCAGCTACATCTGTTGTTGCAAAATCAAAATTATTTATTGGTGGTAGTGATAATTTATTTGTATTTTTGCTGCTGGGGGGGGGGGAGGGGGGGGATCAAAATCAAAATGCTACCATTTCATATCAGTGGCTGTAGCTGCGATCTGTTGCCACTTCCTTTTGAGGCTAGTTCCAGCTACATTCAAATCATTTCGGCTTTTTATTCACATATTTATGCTTTATATTTGAAGCCTGAATAACTTTTCCATCTCAGAACCCTTTTCTAAGTCTCATCATATCATAGGAACTCATGTATTTTCTCTCAATTTGAATGATTACTCCATGTTTGCAATTCTTTTAATTGGGTTTTTTTAGCATTCATCGTTATATTGCAGAGCATTTGTTCTCTGTTGCACATAAACAAGATTTTTGAAGTAGGAATTTCTGAGTATCTTCAGGAGAAATTGACATACTTGAAAATAGATTTAATGGATAAGGTATGGATACCTAAGAGACAAGGTTTAAGAAATTGATATTGTTTCTTTAATTATTCACAATTAGAAACTAAAGACCTTTTTCTATTTTGTAAATTCTTCTAGGCAAGCTCTTGCATTACACTGGAACTGGTTTACGTCTGTGATCTGGTTTGTGACTGTGTTTCGACAACTAATGTTTTTTATCCTTAAGTTCCTTGTTATGATTTTACCTGCATACGTTTTAATATTTTTAAGCTAATCATTCCAAAAGGTTGGAATGAACTCAATATGAGAAATGAATATATATACAGAAGAAAGCAATTGTAAAGAGTAGGATTGTAAATGAACTGAATGTTGGTAAATAAGCTTTGTGTCCAGTTTGATAAGTGCATGTTTATGCCAAAAAGTATATAAAATAAACAAGTTTGAACATTAATGAGTAGCTCATTTTGAAAAATTTATGAACAAAGCTCATGAATATTTTATGAATAAACTTATTTGTCAACTTGTCTAAATCTTAATTATAAATTTATTTCTCTAATTTTTTATTCAAATATATAAAAATATAATAATCTATAAATTTTTACAATCTTAAACTGTATAGTGATACGTTAAAAATAAGAAAATAATATAAGTTTTAGGTATTAGATCAATGTTTTACCTAACATTATTTGTCGAGCTCGATAGAAAGCTCAAGCTTGGATTAACCTCGAAAAGATTTTTAAATAACAAACTTGAGCAAGTTAAAAAAGAAAATGTATAAACTTAAATACCGTTCTTCTTAGCTCATTTATACCCCTACTAAAGAGAACGACTGTAGGGCCAATTGTTGATATGAATATCTAAAGAACTTGATCATCATATATAGGAACAAATCAACTAATACAAAACTTCAATAACTGCAGCTTTGAAAAACTTACTCTTTTGTGCAATCCACGTGCACCATTCAGAAATCCTATTTATTATCACAGAAATACTTGAGATGAAAACATTCATAGGGATCATTTCCTTCACTAATGTGAATGCCCTTTGAATTGAAGGTTGGTCTTTACTTATCTATAATTTTATTGGACCAATTTATTTCAATTTCCTTTAAATGTTATGTTTCAGATTAAATATTTTTCCATTTTAGTTTTTTTCCTTGTGTTTTCACCAAACTTTGTTCTGTTAGATTTCCTTCTGTAATTTTATTAGAGCAATTTATTTCAATGTCCTTTAAATGGTAAAATGTTTTTTTTTCCATTGTAGCTTTTCCTTCAGTTTTCACCAAACTTTATTTTGTTAGCTATTCTTCTGTTAAACAATGTTCATTTTTATCAAAAGAAAAACTGAAATGTGTTATTAATTTCTTGTTGGTTTATTCTAATAAGCTGTTTTTTTAATCTTTTTTAAAGTTAATTTGTTTATCTGGTCATTGCATGACCAATCATGTTATTATCATGTTGTTACTGTTTCTCTTGAGATATTAACTTATTTTCCCACCTATTGTTGCATGTTTTTGTATGCAGACAATGGGTGTTATTGATGTTAATCGCTACAAGGAGAAGGGATATGAGACCCTAGTGAAGGAAGGACTTTGCGACGAAGTTAAGAGTCAAATTCAGTCTCTTGTGAACTGAATATAAACCTAATATCTTTCTTCTTTCATATATCATTTATTGTTTCTAAACTAGGAAACTCTTAGAGTAAAGTCGGAAATAAATATATGTACACTATTTCCTATTGCATATTCTCCTCTTTAATCTTATATCTTCAATGATAGTTGGATGAGCTGAGAACTGTTTATGAGGGCCTACCTGATTTCCTGGAGCAAGTAGAAGCTTTCTTTCCAATTACATTGTTCAAGTTGCACTAGATTTTCTTCGTTATTATGCTGTGGTTATATTTGAGAATAGTTTTTCAGGTATCAACATATGAGAGTGCTTCCCTTCCAGTTCAGTATGGGTGGAAAAAGGACCCCTGTATATTCTATGTGCATCAAATAGGTTGGTCAGTGTCAATACTATAATTAACTCATATGGTTTTCTCCATCATCAATAAACTTAGTGTAAAATTTTAGGAGAAGACTTAACTCTCATTTTTTAACTTTTAAAAGATCATCATATTGCAAATTATAGCACTAGATAAATTCCATCTCTTAATATTTTACAAGTTTTCATTTGCTAGGATATTTGATGTGCATTTTTTATGAGAAGCTTAGTGATGAAACATTGGGTAAACTTGAAGGTTTTGAATTTGCTGTAAGTCGTTTACAATTCTCAACTTGGTTTCAAAATAAATGCCGGCTGATATGAAACTTTGTCAGTTTTCTGAAGATGGAGACATCAAGAAATTCTTTTATCATACGCCAAAGACTAAAGAATTGGACAACCTTCTTGGTGATATTTATCATAAAATTCTCGGTATGAATGCTCCATCTAAAACAAGGAGGTTTCTTGTAGCTCCCTTTTTTCTGAGGGATGATTCTTTTTTAGGTAGAAGTTGCTTGAAGCTCTAAAATAACAAGATTTCTTTAAGAATGATTAAACCGATGCATTATTTTCCATTACAATCACTGGTCTTTAGAAGTTAAGCATATTTCCTTTTTTATCAAATAAAAAAAATCAGGTTATTGGGTATTACAATCACTATCAGTAAAAAAAATTAAGTCTATTTAAGTTCCATGTTTATTTAGTGGGTCTTAATAGTTATTTAATTTTGGATATTTTATTTATAGTGTTATGTTAGTAACTGTTGTCGCTTAAGATCAGTGCTAACAAAATATTTTTACCCTCTCAACATTGTATTATATCATATAGGGATGAGCTAGAAAACCAATACTCAACCCTATCCATAAAAATCTATCTGAAAAGATCTAAAAATTTCAGGATTTTTCCACTTCCAAATCAAGTTTCAAGCATGGGAAATGTCGTATCTTGGGGTTCAGGTCAAGTGTTCAAGTTATAAAACCCCCAAAAATATCTTTCTCCCATTCTATCTCAAGATGATATACTGCTAGTTTTTATCTCATCAGCTTTCATTCCTATTATGTGCACAATTTATGTTCAGATTAGTTAATTTTCTTTCATTTTCAAACATTTACTCCCTCTCTTGTAGTAAAATAATTTACAAGTTAGTCTTCTGGCGTTTCAAATCTCTGATTAGGTGATTAGAACCATAATCTCACTTATGTTTGCAACACTTTTCTTCTTCGGTTGCAATTACAAATAGATAAAATTAGTCTTTGTCCTTTTTTGGTATCCTCTTTCTCTCCAATATATATAAGGTTTTACATAAATCTCTTCTATAGACAGATCCTGTCTTATCAGAATAATATCAACCTTTACTCAGACTCCACATATTAACTCCTCTTTCTCACAAGTAGATGTTGGAACTCCTAATCTATAATTTTTATTCTATGATCTTACGTGTTACTTCTGTTGTATCATTGGGGTGGTGATCTTATGAGAATGCATCCGTCATTTACATTTTTGTTTAAGTATGTTAGAAGCTATAGAAAATGCCCATTGAATTCTGTTCATCGATTTCATTGAACATGTTTCCCTGCATTCTTAGTTGTTTAGAGTAGCAGATCAAGAACAGTTATTAGTTGTAATTTTATGGTGTCATTCTCTATCTATTTTACTCTTGTTTCTATTTTGGTTTGTCAAATTGTCTATTAAATGTCATGGTTTGTTATGTATGACTTGTGAGAAAGATATCACAAAGTTATGTGCAGATATGGAGAGAGCAATTATTAGGGATTTGATATCTCGATTACTTAATTTTGTTCCCCAGCTAATCAAGGCAGTGAGCTTTGCTGCAGAGCTTGATTGGTGATCTCTCTTACACTTGGATGTTAGCTGCATTTTGACTGACTGAATTTTAGTTGATTTTCCTCACCTATTACTCCTTTCATACTTACTGTATACTATCCTCTGAATTCTTCATCAGCATTTTGTCATTGGCAATGATTGCTCGTCAAAACAATTATGTGCGACCCATCTTGACCCAGGATACGATGCTTGACATAAGGAATGGCAGGTACCTTTTTCACATGGTAAAGGATTTGTGATTTGAAGTAGTTTACCTTGATATATTAACAATCTTATTATTGGGTGACATATAGTTAAAAAGGAACTCAAGTTATTATTATCATTTTACTTGATTTTTCAGGCATGTTTTACAGGAGATGACTGTTGATACCTTTGTTCCAAATGACACAAGAATACTTAATGAGGGTAACACTAGGAATTCATCTTAACTCTAAATTATGATTAAATTTATATCAGAGGTTTTATGGGTTCTTTTTCAGGGAGAATAAATATAATAACTGGTCCAAATTATTCAGGAAAAAGCATTTATGTCAAGCAGGTGAAACCCTGTGATCATTTTTATTCATAATTGATGAATTTTATCATGATAATATATGAGTGCAGCAGAGGGTTGTACAATTTTTTTTTAAACATTGATTTACTGTTGGGAGTATTCTATTATAGTATCACACTAATATTAGCAAGTATTGTTCTGAGCCAGTTAGCTTAGTTAGTAATGGTATACAAGTTGTTGCCAAGGTAGCTTTCACTGAGTGCTTGAGCGATTGCATAGCTATGCTTAAAAGAAAAGCAGCAACAATTGCGTCACATTTATGTTTGTTCGATGATAAAGTGATTCTTGTTAAATCTTTTTTACTGTTGAATGTGGATACCTGAAATATTTAACTGTACAAGGTTGTATCTATATGATAGTTGGTGTATAGGTGCGTATGGGACCTGGGGAAATCTTAAACCTAGTACCAATGCGGAACTAAATTCAATGGACCTAAATAACCTTTTGACTCTAATACTATTAACAGCGTTTTTGTTTTTTGGATTTACCAATAAAAAACGGTTCTTCTTACTAGATTCATATAATTTACAATTCTCAATTTTTTTTTTTTTTTTTGTGAACAAACATAGCTGGTTATATTTCAACTAAAGTTGGTTCGAATGTAAAGCTAAAATAATAAAAAATAACCTATCTAAATTTTGTCGAAAAAATATCCTAGGTATTTTTTATTCTATTTTAGTAATTCTGTTGCTAGATGGGTTTGACACAATTTCTGACCAATTTTCACTTTATTCAACTTTCATATTGAAATATCATTATGGCATTCTTCTGGCTAATATCCTTCCACTAAAATCTTGTGTTTTATTACATGTTTATAATTTAGCATGCATATCAATTACATCAATAAACTAAATATTTGATATTTAATATTGTATGAATTTTCTCATATTTAAATGAAATTTTATTGTAGGTGGCGTTATTAGTTTTCCTTTCTCACATTGGAAGTTTTGTGCCAGCTGATTCTGCAACTGTTGGGATTCTTGATAGGTTGAACATTAGGAATATCATTTTGCTTAAATTATATTGTAATTAAGCTATTTTATCAATTTCCTTTTTCAGGGAAGAGAGGGGGGGGGGGTGACGAACAGAGCCATTAGGTCTTACGATTTTTCTTTTTCTTTTAGCAGAATCTTCTGTGCTATGGGAAACAAGCCTATGACTCCTGAGCAATCAACGTTCATGATTGACCTTCATCAAGTGGGGATGATGCTTAGGTAAATTTTTCTTCAGGTACACTATAATGTTAACACTTTTGTATGCCATGTATGCTTTAATGCATGGCTTCGGGTCTTTGCAGACATGCAACATCTCACTCCTTGTGTCTATTGGATGAATTTGGCAAGGGCACTCTCACAGAAGGTTTGGCATTACTAGAAGCAGCAGCATTTATTACTGCATTCAATTTGAGTAGGCAAAGGGGCTTATATTCTTTCTTCTTGCTTGATAAATCATTTCTAGATGGAATTGGGTTGCTTGCAGCAGCTATTCATCATTTTGCAGACTATGAGAACCCACCGAAGGTAATGACTACATATTTCGCTATTTTATGTAATCTTTTGGATATTTTTAGAAATATTTTAGCAGTCTAGGTAAATGGTTTATTTCCCTATTATGATGGCTACCTTGTCTATATTGTGTATATAAACATGTATGAGGCCAGTCATCTTCGACTGAGAAAGAAATTAAAAGGAAAACAAATAATTCAAAATGATAACTTTCTAGCTTAATAGATTTCTTTTTGTTGATGTAAAGATGCTCTCTGCAAGATCTTGGCGTCATTTCTGTTAGGAATCTTGGCGAAAGCAGGGGAATCTCTTGGATGGGAATAAAAGTAGCACGCTGCTTTTCCTTTTCTAAGTTCAGAAAAACAGTAGAAAATGTGGCTTTAGAAGAGTAAATTTTACATAGAATGATTTTTTTTCTGGTTGAAATTAATTTTGAGCCTCGTATACCCAGACTGCTGTTCTGTTTTAACCTTAAACTAAATGTTATTAAGAAGTTTAAAATTGCAAGATTTTGTTAATGTTTGCACTATGTTGCATAGTTGCCATTGCTCTTGCTACTTTGTTATCATGCGAATCTGGTAAATCAGGAAAGCTTTCACTATCAAAACCATGACAAAATGAGCCTACATATAGTATTTTAAGAACATTTGCTTTTCAATGCAAAACTCACTAGCCAAGCGGGACAAAGTTAGTTGCTCCATTTCTAAGCACGTGGAGTGAAATCTATTGATTCTTCTGTCTGTTGGTATTGGGTGAGATTGCTTAACATTTACAGTGTTGGTAAATGAATCTACTATAATGATTGACAGGCATGTTCCTTTAGATGGTGATCCATTCCATGCAATATAAATCTGACATGATTTAGACTATTAATTTTCAGAAATGTTTCTCTCAATCTTAGCTATTTCGATCATTTACATTCATCTTTATTCTTCAGGTGCTCTTATGTACACATTTGACAGAGATATTTGACAAGAGATGCTTACCCCAGGTTTAAACAATCATGTTCAAAGAGCTCATTTATATTGTAATATCTGAAATAAAAAATTAAAAAAAATTATTGCAGTCTGAAAATATTAAATTCTACACAATGAGTGTATTAAGGCCTGATAGCAGCGGCAGCTGCTCAAGCACTGAAGACATCATATTCCTATACAGGTAATACATGACTCGTTTTTCTTACTCTACTCTTCAGCTTATATTGGTTTTTGTTGTAATTGGTTTTCTCCATGAAGGCTTATACCTGGACAAGCACCATTAAGCTATGGTATGGTTATTTTATTTTTTTTTCTTTTGAAGAAAAAAATTATTATGAGTGAAATCTGGTTATTTTGGCCTTCAAGTTTCTACTTTATTCCAACGTAACAAGATTCAACCAATATTGTAGGACTACACTGTGCAAGGCTTGCAGGTATGCTTCAAAAGAACCTTGCATTTTTATTTTGTTTTTTCTTTCATGTCTAGTATGCAAGCATATCATTTTACAATGAAGGAGACTCACTAGTACAATAGACATTTTACTGAGAGCAACTTCAAAACTTTCTTGGCAAGTCCTGCTTTAACATAATTCTAGACTTCAACTCCTCTTTTTATACACATGACATTACCGGTACCATTGTGCCAATATCTTTAGGTGCAAGACAATGTGGGTCCCAAATCTGGATGATAAAGATTCAGGATGGCACTAGGCCTTGATTTCAGCCAACATAAGAAGTGTTTAAACCCTATGAGCATTGATCGGAGGGATAGAATCCATGTAACTGATCTCAAGTAGTTGGGATTAACACACTTGATGATTATTAAGTGTGAACTACGGTTCTCTATCAGATATTTGGGCATTCTACTTCATCATAGTAGATTGCTACATTAACACTAGGTGCCCCTACTACATAAAATCAGCACATTATATGCGATCTCAAAAATTCACTGTGGCTGCCCTGCACTCATGCAAGGATCTCGCTAATCTAGGCATAGTGATACTTGATTCATTACATAGGTTTGAAATTTCTTGTAACAAAGATTAGATGGGTTGCGTTAGTTTATCATCCTAAGTTTATCAAGAAAAAAATGGTGATTTAATTAATTTAATTCCTGTTGACACTCTAATCATCATCATCATCATCAAACTATTGGGAGTATTGGGAATACAATTAAAGTCTCACATGGTTAAGACATGGAAAAGATCAAGTGCTTATAAGATGAAAAGATATCTCCATTGGTATGAGACCTTTTGGGTATAGTCCAAAAACAAAACCATGAAGGCTGAGGTCCAAAGTGGATAATATCATACCGTTGTGGAGATATGTGAATTTTATTTGCACCAACAATTGGTGTTAGAGTCATAGTCCATGTCAAGTCATACATCTCGAACGAAAGAAGTGGAGCTTCCATGTACGGATCAAGAGAATCATACACTAGGCAGGAAGTCTAGTTCGGTTAGGAGGATCGGACAAATAGCAAGAAGTCCAACTGGGTTAGGAGGGCCAGAAATTGACAGAAAGACCTGGTGGGTTGAGGATAAGACATCAAATAGAGGAAGTTCTTTGAGGATGGATGAGCTTGAGGGGGAGACCCGATATTGTCCTTCGTTTAAGGGTGGATTGTTGGGAGTATTGATAATACAATTAAAGTCTCATATTGGTAAGACATTGGAAAGATCATAAGCTTATAAGATGAAAAGATATCTCCATTGATATGAGACCTTTTTGGATATAGTTCAAAAATAAAACTATGAGGATTTAGGTCCAAAGTGGACAATATCATACCATTGTGGAGATATGTAAATCTTATTTGCACCAATACAAACCCCATTTGTATCAATTAATTGGGATGGTATTTACCTCCCTTTTGATTAGGGGCAGCTGAGGAGGGCCCCTAATGTGGTAGTTCCACATTTTGGGATGGTATTTTGAAATCTAGTCCAAATACATTGTTACTAGACATCTTTCATACTCTGCTGGTTTTGGATCCAAAGTTGTGGATAGAACCATGATGTCCTAATCTTCCCTTTTGATAGGCATGCTTGTGAAGATTGCAATTTTGATCTTGGGATCGTAGGATTCTACTTAAATTTCCCTAGATGATCCAAGTGGCATCTTAGGAAATGCATTATAAGCAAGCCAAAACAAGACAAAATAGTCCAGATGTGAATCAAAGCTTTTAGCAACAGATATTTAAAATGGTTATCTAAACACAAAACTGATGCAGGAACAACCACATCACCAGAAGCAAGCACAACAAAAGACTATTTTAAGCTAGCACTAGCAGGAAGATTAAAAGAATTTGCAAGCAGTAACCACACACTGCTCCTCTAATAAGTGCTAAGAGTATGTTGAACGGCTTGAAGAAGTCACGATGAGAACTCTATGGTCCAATCTTATGTTCTTAGTTGGGATCTCAAACCTAAAACCTTGCTCGAAAGATTAATTCCCAGCTCTTTAGCTTCTACAGTTCAACTCCCTAATCTCTGACTAAAGCTATTTTCTTAATCAATCAAATCAAAATATTGGGTTTAGATTTCTGGCTGGATCAGAAAATAATGCAATGCTCAGATCAGCCACTATGGCTACTATTTATCTTAGGGCATGTTTACTATTTTGATGTTACAGATTCTATTTCATGGCGATCAAAACGCAATGGTCCTTTCTCAGCCCTATTCTCACACCTAAGGATTATCATCATCGTCAGGCAATGGTAGTCCCAATTATTTAGGTTTGGTACATGAATTTTTCCGCTGAACACCATTGGAAACATAAGTTCCTCAGAGTAGGATTTTGCTGTAAATATGATCCCTTTTTATCTCTTTGTATTTTATTTAAGAGTAAAATTGTATCGACTTGTTAATAAACAATTTCTCTCCATTATTTTTTCCAATTCCTCTCAACTATTATATGCTCCACTCCTTTTTTATTTTAAAAGAAACGTCAATGTCATATTCTTTAGCTCTACATCATTTCTAGATGTCTACTGTCTACATGTTGATACCACACTTTAGGAATACCTGAGGAGGTAGTACAAAGAGCAGCTGATATTCTGGAGATGGTCAAGTATAAAAAGCCAATCGATCGCTTTGTGAACCAGACATTATCATCTATAGACCAGCAATACAAGGTGATAATTAACTGGGATTAAGAACATGCATTATCTGTAATTGAATATTTCATGAATAAATACAGTTATCACCTTTTAACTTACAAGGTGATAATTAACTGGGATTAAGAACATGCATTATCTGTAATTGAATATTTCATGAATAAATACAGTTATCACCTTTTAACTTATCCATCATTTCATGAAACTGAAGCATGGAGTAAAAAAGGCCAATTCAATTTTCTATCCCAAAATCATAATTTCCACCAACTCTGAACTGATTGCAGGATGCGGTGACTAAGATGCTGGCTTTCGATGCTCACAGAGGTGATCTAAATGCATTTTTTGATGATATATTTCCTTCGGAATGCTGCATTTCTGTGGATGCCTGTAAGTATTCTTAGTGCTTATATATCTGATCTTTCCATATGTGAGTTCTTCTCCATCAGTAGCGGCAAACTTATTGCTGTAGTCTAAATTCTTTAACAAAAAGATGATGCGTTAGTCTCTATATCTACAGCGAACCGCACGACATCTCAAGTGCGGACACTGCTTTAATGGGGTAAATTTTTGCATCATTTTTGTTGCTTCATCACCCCTATAGTTCGTTCCTATGCACAATCTTTATGATTAGTGCTGAACAACTGAAGGGCATCATAAGTTAATGCTAACTGATGTCGACCCCTCATCAAAAATTCTCCATCAATAAACAACATGGTGAAGTTTCCCTAGAATATAGCAACCCCATCAGAATCTTCAAATGGATTTTCATCTCTATTAACACATTTAAAAATTTTCAAATCTTTTACAACGTTTAGGTATTAGTGTCGAATATGTCATCCATTTAATTTTCTCTAGCCATTGTTCAGTTGATGTGACATTACCATGGTAGAACATTAGTTCACGCACTCGATCTATATAATATGTTTGTTTAGACTAAGTTCCATCCTCTTCTGCCATAAGGAATCCAAGCTTTTTTTTGTCAGTGTGCTTTCCCTTCCACTTCACAATCATGCCCTCTGCCTCTTCGCCACCTCCATTGCTTGACTTTACATTATTATTGGCCCCCACGGTTACTCTTAATCATCAAAGAGAGGTAAATCATGATCTCAATTGACAATTGCAAAGGAAGGGACCCTTTGAGAGCTCAAGAAGATGAACTCTCTGAGGATCGACTCCGGCTCACTACAGACATATTCCTTTGCACTTATCAACTGAGTTAGCCTTGGAGGCTTTCACATTGTTATCATTGATCGGATAGATAGGGGACTTGGAGTTTTTGTAGGTCTAGTCACAAAGCCAAAGGAGATTCTAATGGTCCTTAACTACACCTACAACTTCGCTTTCACCCTTAAGGATTTCATCCACTGTCAATGGAGTCTCTTGTTATTGTTGATTGGGCTGTCTTGAAAAATCTTTTTCCAATGTTTGCTTGAGCTTCTCTTGAGCATTGCTGAGATCAACTACATGCACATGTTTTCGGTGCTTTCATGTCATCATATGAATGCCACCATTGAGATCCATTGTGCCAATCACATTTGTGGCTTGCTTGTAGTCCTTAAATAGATCATCAATCACTACAAAAAAATTGAGTATTTGACGATGAATTTTACAACGATTTTGAATAAAAATTTGTTGCAAAATTTATTTGCAATGAAATATTTTTCGTTGTAAATAATTCGTCGTAAAAATTTTGCAATGAAAAAAAATCGTCATAAAATTTTTCAACGAATGAAATTTTCGTTGCAAAATTAATTGCTATTTAGCGATAAAAATAGCAACAAAAATAACTCGTCGTCAAATTTGGCGACGAAACATAGTTCGTCGCTAAATCTGCGATGAAGATATAGTTAGTCGCAAAATTTATTTACATATTACTTTGCATCAGAAATAAATTTGGCGACGAAAATAACTATTCTTTACCAATTTTAGCGACGAATAGTTATATTCATCGCCAAATCTGCGACGAAAATACAATTCATTGCAAAAGACTAATAAACATATTTTCACGAATGAAAATAAATTTAGCGACGAAAATAAATTTCGTTGCAAAATATTCAAGGTCAGTCGATTGAAGAATAACATCAGTCGACTGACGTTTGACTAGTTCGACTGGTCAATTGACTATCAAAGTTTCTGTAAGGTGCTACAGTAACATCAGTCGACTAATTGTTTTGATCAGTCGATTGGAAAGCAAGCAGTCGACTGGGCAGTCGACTAAATAAGGTTTTGTAAGGTGATACAATAAATCAGTCGACTGATAATGGATAATCTACGATAAAATATTTTTTCGATGCAATTTTTGTGACGAAAAATTTTTTTGTCGCAATCAAACATTTATTAGTCGACTGATGGTGGGCATCAGTCGACTGGCGATGGAGAAGCAGGTCACACAATGTTTTTTAGCTGACTGCCCAGTCGACCAATAGTATACCAGCTGATTGGAGGCAGTCGACTGTTGTTTCTTTTTTTGCAACGAAATTTTTTTTTCGTTGCCAATTCTGTGACGAAAAATGATTTTTCGTCGTAAATTTACAAAGAATTTTATTTTCGTTGCTAATCTGGGGAAATAAAAAAAATATCATGATAAATTCTATTATTTTTCCTATTTTACAACAAACACATATAACAATATAAACTAATTCACATATCAAACTTAAATACCAAATCAATATATACATAACAAACATAAATATAACTTACAATACATAGATATTGAATGTGATATGTCAAGTAACATTTAAATACAACAAATTCAAACTTAACCACCATCGTCACCATCGTTATCAAAAAATACATCACCGTTGTCATTATTACAGGGATTAGGAGGAGGACCAGATTAAGGAGAAAGTCGACTTGAACTAAACGTTAATTGAAGATGCTGCATAATTAACATTTGTTGCCTCCAAAATTCGTTCATCTGTTCATTTACTTCTTGCTCTCTTTATTTCTATTCATTTTCCTTTTGTGCTAGTAACTCCCTCAAATGAGTAACCTCTTCGATCAATTGATGTATTTCTGCTCTTACTGCCGGTGAGGATGAAGAAGAAGCATCAGGGGCTTTATAGGTTCGGCTCAAATAACCGAGTCCAATTATTCTTCCACTTTTCACCCCTCTAGTTGCTTCGAGCCATAAATTGATATTGCTAACAAAAGGCTCAGATTCGACTGCATCATCACTTGCACTCGAATTTCTCTGTGTAAGTTTATCATATTTCTCCTGTTTTGAAAGAAAACAAGTTAAATACTAACATAATTAAGAATTTAATTTTTTTAAATTACAAATCTTCATTATTCTAGCTCTCTCTCCACTCCACATCTTATTTTTCTTTTGGAATGTACGAGTAAAAGTGTCTATAAATGATGGCTCAGTCCTTGTCTATTGGGCCTAAACAAACATCGTTATAATTTATAAATTAGTGAGTATTAGATTACAAAATTAGGATTTGAAAAAAAAAAACTCACCAATCGATGTCTATGTTCATCGATATTTATTGAGCCTCCCGAATACGTGGCAGACATAGCGCCAGCATTATAATGTTGATTTTTCTTATTTTTCTCACCCCTTCGTTTGTTATCCTTAGATTTCCAATATGCAACAATTTTATTCCAATTCTTCTCGGTTATGCAGTGTGATTTTTTTACTTCTGGTTTTTGCATAACTGAGTATGTTTCTGATATGGTCGTCACACTTTTTCTTGAAAATCCTCCTTATCTCTAGTGTTTTACTCTCCTCCCAAGTAAATATCCACTGCAGTAGAGAAAAAAATCAATTGATTATATTAACTGTTATTTTATATCCAAAATGATTTAAATGATTTACTTTAAACTCATTTCACCACAAACTTTTAATTTCTTCCGGCGTGCTCGTATAACTCATAAAAGCTCCGCCCCAATAGTTATTCATTATTTTATTCACCTCGTGAATAACATGTACAAAATTTGTAAATCTATCATAAAATAAAAACAAACTATGTTAGATATTTATAAAAATATATATCTTATTAAAAACATAGATAATTTAAAACTTAAATACTTACGAATCTCCGCGCGGAGATATCACATCTCGCGTATCTTCCCTCTCAACCAGTGATTATTGTACTGGGGAAGATACATTAGCAGGAATCTGTTGAGAACCAAAAGATCCTGTAACTGGAGAAGAGCTCGAGGGCATATTTTTTACAAGAGCATCAGACTGTGCAAGGGTTGAAGCAGAGGAAGACTGTGATCTTTCATCGCTACTCCGTTTATGACTATCACGTCGAAATTAACAATCATAATTATTAGAAGAATATGAAAGAAAAAAAATACATTTGCATATCGAATTTATAATATGAACAATACTAAAAAAATATCATATTTGAAGCAATTGGATAACCTATAAAAAAAGACAGTTCATTAATATATTAAATATATGAAATTTAGAATTAGACAGTAAATAGAAACATAATTGATACCAAATAAAAGTTACCATAGTTATAAATCGAAGTCCTCATTGTGAATTTCATCCTGATCATACGTATATTCGATCTCATCATCCTTATCATTTTCGTCATCATCATCTTCTAAATTAAATTCCTCATCTTCATCCTCATTCATTTCACTTGCATCAACGTCTATTACTATGTCGTTGGGATCTCGTAACGTTGAAATATTATATTTTTCGATATGAAATGTATTGACAACTTCATCTTGTTGATATGCTATATCTTCCCAATGTTCCTTAATTTTTTTACATGCTTTTTTTACAAACGACCCACCAATCACTTTTGTCTCGTCTCAGACTAGGATATGAAGCATAAAATACTTGAATCGCTTTTTATGCTAACATAAATGATTCATACCTCTTGTATATTTTTTGTGATTTATTTCGATCAAATTAAACTGTAGATGCACTCTCATGCCTTTGATAGGGTTAAACCAACGACACATAAATAAAACAACTCGCAAATTTGTGCCTGGATACTCTACCTCTAAAATTTCGTCTAACAAATCATAAAAATCATTCCTTGCACCTTCATCATTAGATGACTGAACACAAACCTCACTATTCATTGTAGCTTTGCCCATTCCATATTCTTGAGTATGAAAATTATATTCGTTTATGAAATATGTCGGCCAAGTTTTCGCCATTGAGTTTGGACCCCAAGTTTTCACATTTCCTTAATGTGAGTGTAATTATCAAGAACCTAAAGTCAAATAAGTATGTGTTAAAGTCAAGATTTAACCAATTTATTATCATAGACTACTTACATATTTTTTGAATCATGGTGTAAATTCTTCATCGCAAAAACGATCAAACTCATGCTCCAGAAGCTCAGAATATAGGGTTTGGAAAATCCTATCATAAAAATAAATATAACATAAATAATAATTTACGATATATGAAATATATAATATAACATGTATATATTCACTCGAAATACGGTATTACTTCTGGACAGTTCGGTAAAATATATGTGTGGGCTGCTCGCCACTCTTGACCAGTTAAGTATCTACGTATACAAGATTCACTCGGTCGACCAAAGTAGTTAAAAATTGAGAATAAGTTCAAATTGGGATCAATAGGACCCTCATCATTTCTTCTTGCTCTCCGATTTTTGCATTGAACGTGAGGTTCAAAATAATATAATGCAAAAGTTGCAACTTCCTCCACAATGTATGCATTAACAATAGAAGCTTTAACATTAGTCTTATTTTTCATCCCTTTTTTTTCAAGTGATAGAGGAATTTAATAGTAATAAAACAAAATGTATTAGAAATTAACTTATACTAAAATTAATCAAATGCGCTAACAATGATTAAAAAAAGAAAAAATTCAACTTTCAAACATATACATCCATCGAAATTGAACAGGACATCTAACTTTTGCCTCATATAGCAAGTGGATCAAAATATGTTCCATAGAATCAAAAAATATCGATGGAAATATTCTTTCTAAGTTACACAAAATGATTGGAATGTTTCTCTCTAATATCTCAATGTGTGAATGATTCAATACTATCGAGCAAATATCACGAAGGAAAATATTTAATTTCGTAATTGCACCGCATACAAAATTTAGTAATGTTTCCATAAAAGCAATAGGAATTAGTTTTTCTATGAATATATGACAGTCATGACTTTTCAAACCAATAAATTTGCATTCATTCAAATCGACACATCTGTCAAGATCAAAGACATAACCATTCGGAAATCTCAATAATTCAATCATTCACAAACAATTTGTCTCTGATCCTTATTCAATGTATAAACCGCTTTTGATTTTGGTCCCCTACTATTTTCATCAACATCAAAAGCGGGTTGTTTACAGATGAGATGTATATCTTTTCTTGCATTTAGATTGTCTTTTATTTTTCCAGTAATATCCATCATCGTATTTATCAGATTATCAAAAACATTCTTCTCAATATTCATTACCTCAAGATTGTGATGAATCAAATTACTTTACCAATACGACAAATCCTAAAATATACTCCGTTTAGTTTATTTATGCGTACTTCCATAGTTATATGTTGTAACATTTGGTTCTTCAATTACAGATGAAAAGTTAAGCACTCTATATCTTAAGAATTGACCGGTTAATCTCAATGGTGGAGGTGTTTTTTCAATTCTATTCTTAGTAAATTCTTTATTTCTTCTGAATTTATGATTCGGCGGTAAAATTGTCTATGACAATCAAAATAACTCGGTTTCTTTTCATGTTTCAATCTGAATGACTTTGATCTCTCTATACATATTGGACATTCTAAAATCCCAACAGTACTCCATCCCGATAACATATCATAAGCAGGAAAATCATTTACGGTCCAAAGAAGCGTAACTCTCATTGTGAACATTTGATTAGTATTTACATCATATATAGAAACACCCTCATCTTATAGTTGTTTCAGCTCAACAATTAGTGGTTGCATGTAAACATTTATTAACTCATTGGGATTATAAGGGTCAGGAACAATCAATGTTAAAAACATATACGGTGTTTTCATACATATACCGGGTGGAAGATTATACAGAGTTAAAATAATTGACCAGCAGGAATAAGTTCTTCCTGATTTGCCTAATGGAGCAAATCCATCAGCACATAGACCCAACTTGATGTTTCGAGTCTCATTCACAAACTCAGGATATGTTCTATTAAAATTTTTCCACGCCTCTGCATTTGATGAATGATACATTAGCTCTTCCTTTGTTTCATGATTTGTATGTCAAGTCATGTGTTCAACAGTGACCTTTGATGTATAAAGTCTTTGTAATCTAGGAGTTAAAGGCAAATAGAACATTTGTCTGTATGATTTACGTCGCTTATTACGATTCAATCTCATGATACTCTTATATCTACATTGATTACAGAATTTACAAATCTCTGCATATGTATTATTTCCCCAATATAGCATATAATCATCTCTGCAAACATAAATTCTTTCCACCGAAAGATATAAATATTTCACAAGTTTTTTCATACGGTAAAAATCATTAGACATTATGTGATTACGCGGCAATACTTCTCCAATAACTTGAACGAAATCATTAAAACAATCTTCGGACATATTATGCTCAGCTTTAACATTTAACAATCTTGCAGTTAGAGATAATTTAGTATGACTGTCACAACCAGACCATACAAGTTCATCTGCAGCTTCCAACACTTCTTGAAATTTGAGATATGATTCATTTGTATACATTTTTATGAATACTTGTTACTTCTACCTCCTTCAATGGCGATGAATAACTAGTATACATGTGTTCAAATGTTTGAGGATAACTATAACTTGCAGCGTTCGATTCGGTATTCAAATTATGACCAACTGCATCAACTATCATTCTCTGATATGGATTGAATTTATCATAATATATTTGATCTTCACTAATTGTCTTTTGTATGTTTCGTCCAACCTCTTCATCGGATATGAAAAGTTCACTATGACATATTCAATTATAATAATTTGAGATAAAACCAAATATACAAAGATATTCTCGAACTTTATCGCATTGGAAAAATTTATCATTATGACATTTTTTGCATAGACACCTTAATTTATTCTCATCCATAAACTCAACATTACTACTGGTAAAATTCAAAAATTGTTCTAGCCCAATAATAAATTCATCGGTTAAACTCCGACGTTCTAATAATTTTTTTTTATACATCCAACTTCTTTCTCTCTCCATTTGTCCTGTTTCCAAATTTATATTAAGGATTAATTCTATTTTTTTCATGTTCCATCTATATTAATTGAACAATAAATTTATACTCAAAATAAATTCTTCTGGTTCTTACTTATTTTTGGTATGATATTGAATTACAGACTATAATATATCGAACAAATAATACAGATTTATAGTAAAAGAAATACATAAAATCAAACAATAATTATATATATTATATAATGATAATGCTATAAATTTTTGAATATACCTGCCCTGATAGAAGCAACGGATGAGCTCATAATAGAAGACTTTGCGAACACGCGAATCACCTGAAGGACGAAATACGACAAGCCTATATATGAAAAATAAAACATTAATTTTATATGTACATTACACATTACTGAACACAATTTGAATAACATGTTGACTCTGTTGTGGGCCGAGTACATGCATCGGAAGGCTGGGTCGACACAACAGTTGTGTCAGATCTAGGAGCGGGGATGACCACCCACGCACGGAGCTTGGAACAATGCCACACCTAGGCGAACCACCCAGACAAGCCATCGGTGCGCGAATGACTAGGGTCACCTCAAAGATGATCGCTATACACACGCAGATCACCTGAAGGACGATCGCAATGCACAACGCAGTAGGGGTAACACCCCTACCGCGTCTTGCCCCCGCGACGTGCTTGCGGCCTTGTCGCGTGCTCACGGCCTTGCCGCGTGCTCGCGATGGCATCAGCCATGAGCACACGCGCACGAAAATCACGACTGCTGCGATGAGCTCGCGGCAACTGCTGCCACATTGCGCGGCAGCGAGCTCACGGCAGTTGTTGTGCGCGGTGACATTGGTCGATGCTCCGACGATGGCGACGATGGAAGAGGGCGGTGGAAGAGGAGAGGCGTACCACTGGAGGGGATCAAGCAAGCACATGAGAAGAGGAAAGGAGAAAGTGGGATAATTAGGGGAAATCGGCGACGATGTATAATTCATTGTAATATTCATCGCTAATTCGGCAATGAATATAATATTCGTCGCCAATTAAAAAATCCAATGAAATATTTTCGTCACTAAAATTATCACAAAATTTGCAACGAATTAATAAATCGTTACAAATTTTGCGATGAATTCATATTTTGTCACAAAATTCTACGATGAATTTTATTTTTCGTTGCAAAATTAGCGACGAAAAGTAAATTCGTTGCCAAATTATTAATGAATATTAAATTCGTTGCAAATTTCTTAATTCCGTCATTGTCTTTTTCACGATATAATTAAAATTTTCTGATGAAAATATTTCGTCGCTAAATTTGTCGGAATATTTACAACGAATTCTAAATTTGTTGCAAAATTTGCAACGAAAATAGAATTCTGTTCCAAAGTTTGCATCCAATCCTAATTTCGTTGCAAATTCTGCGATGAATTTATATTTCGTTGCAAAATTATGACGAATTTTGTGACGAAATTTAATTTGTTACAAATATATTTATGTTTGTAATAAAAAAAATTATTAAAAATTTCGTTATTAATTTGCGACGAAATTTTAAATTTATCATAAATTTTATTATAAATTTACAACAAAATGAATATCACCATTTATGTTGAACGCCATGGTGCTGCACCACACTGGCAACTTCGGAGATGGGAATTCTAGTGATGCCCTACTTGTGGAAGGGTGAAGTAGTGGACTTGCCTCCTGATATTGAAGTGGGTGTGACTCAAGGCTCAAGCAAGGGGGCACACAGGCCGTGGCACCATCAACGCTATCTATTTGCCACGAGGCAGAGCTTAATAATGAAAGTGGACGCAGATATCAGGTAACGGGTCAATTCGCAAAGCGAGTTCATCCCTCCACGCTACTACATTACCTCACGCCAAAGCGCCCATCGCGATTTACTCCTCTTACGTACTACCGAGGTCGGGTCGGTAGGGGCCGTCAGGTTGGCGGTTCCAACCTTTGTGCAATAATAGGGATGGAGTGACTATGGGTGATATTGTGCTTTATGGCAATATTGTAATTCTAGGTTACCTCAAGGACACGAAGCGGTAATGTGCATTGATATATAGGTCAATCTACATAGATAATGTTGTGATGCATGTCAATGGCTACCTGGAGATTAAGGCCGATTCCAAGGATGCCATCATCACTTGTGGTGGTGCTGACAAACAAGTTTTACGGCGAAACATTGTGGGCGATTGTCAGCATGATAAACAGGGCCGGGCACTAAGTTATAGTTAATGTTGTGGTCATCACGGTGCCTCAAATGTTGCTGCGAACAATTTAGGACGAGATTAGCGGGCTTAGCGTAGATTTAGGATTATTTTTAATTATTTATAGTTAATCTGAGTTTTCAACATTTAATCACAATGGACAATTGACATAGATCTAGATAGTAATGTGGCTAGATAAAAATTAAATGGATACAAAATTTGACATTAAAATTTAAATATTATAGTATATGCAGAAAATTTAAAATACTGATAGATATAAAAAAAATCATACACAGATTATATGATAAATCATTAATTAACTCGTCATTCTAAGCGCAATTTGGACTATCCAGGCAGGATTTTCTTGGACATAATTATTCCACTTATTTTGTACAGTACGATTTGGATTTAGACTGCCCAAACCTAACGAAGACAAAGACATCTAGGCTTGAGTGCATAGAATCTGACAACTAGGAAGCCGGCCAATGTTACCCTTGTCCAGCACTTTTTCTCCACCATGCAGTGCCGACGGGCTTTGTATGATTCATCACGTGGCAATCACCTTCCTTGATGTACCGTGTCCGATTAGGACTGTGGACAGGCTCCCAATGCTCACCCATTCAATGGCCCAATCCCATTTGCTGAAGCTAATTCTTTATTTAAATTTCGCCATCCTAGAATATTTATACTGAACATTTTCAATCGAATATTTGTATTGTCACCTTGCTGCAAATCACTTGGATGTAACTAGAGCCAGACAACACCTATAAGTTAAGAGCTGGTGTAAGAATCAAACAGGAGATCTTAGTGGAGCCACAGAGCAAGACTAGTGTAGTGGGTCGATAGTGGACATTAGCCAATCCCAATCACGTCCTTATTATTTCTACATTTAATCTAAATGCCGTCCCTGTCACCCTAATTGATTTGTACGCAGACGGCATCAGAGCAGACACTATTGCAGAAAGAATCAAACGTTCCTTTCCCCCAATCCCAGGTATCCTGTTGCTAAACCCAGATCCCAGTAACATACATGAAGCTAGCTAACTCTTAGCTGGGTTGGTTTAATTGCGATTTTAAAAATAGGAATAAAAGGACAAGGATTCTTCTTAGAGTAGGGAAAAAGATGGCACTGGTCCAGTTAAGAAACTGGACTGGAACATGTGTCAATGTTTTACAGCCTCCATGCGAGCTCATTAATGTAAGAAAACTCAATTTGAAGTTTCATTTAGGCTTTTCTACAGCAAAGCTTCGCGTTGGATCAGTGGTTGTCATTTTGTTAACAGCTGCATAGTGAAGTAGAGCATCTGGTTTATACTTGGTTACGAACCCTCAGTTTCTTTGATCATGCCAGTAATCTTTCGATATTGGGTAATGTTACCATATCATTTCCTTTTTTTATTAGTTTTTACCAATGTATTTCTCTGTCTTTTACCTTTATATTTTAAAATGTACTCTTGTCTATAGACAATTTGGGCATGTTGATTTTTAAAATATCTACCTTGTGGTCTCTCGCATTATAAATATAATTAAATATCTAAGTTAAATCACATATTAACTTAGACTAGTCAACAAATAGATTCATGCAATATAATCATATATTAGTTCATCTGCAATTTTTATGTATTATCGAATCTCTCACTTTTTAATGGTGCATAAGTACAAATATGTACCCATTAATTGGTACAGTACGATATATAAATTGGATTTTAAATCATCTTGCAGTATGCTTTTTAACTGAAGTTTGGCTTGTTTAGATTAGCTAGCAACTAAATTAATCATTTCAGAAGCACTCACATCTAATGGTTCATAATATAAGAGTTTTCTTATGCTAGCTAATTTCAGAAATAACTTTGATGCGTTTGATTGATGAAAAATGGTGTACTAGTCAATTTGACGCGATTTTAATTTTAAAATGACTTATTTGAATTCTTTTACATTTAAAACAGTTATTTTTGTGGATCTCCATCTTAACGCTGTGCAAACATAAAAGTTTACCTATTCAACTTTGCATGAAACTAGGTTTAGGTGATTAAGCGGGAAGAAGACTATTGAGGACAATTCGTTAAAAACCAACTATTGAGGTATGATTTGGTAGAAAGTCAGTTACAAGAACCTGTTTTCTAAATTGCCACAACACATCAGACATTCCAATTATGATTGTTTAACTATGCATGCATGAAATAATGTGGTGTTGTTTTGGTTTTAATGCCTGTTTATTGCACAATAATGAGCTATGGACCATTTATCTTAATCCTACTAAGCATATCCTCTTCATGTAGAATTAGTCCATATGGTAAATGAATACATAACCGGTAGTAATCAAATTAGATCAATAAGCATATATATGCACTCCTCTTAAATAATAATTAGACTGGATAATTTAGTTTTCACTCTCAAGCACGCATATTTTATAGTCATACCAAACTTTTAAAATAATGCGAGGCACATTCCTCACGCTTAACAATATGCTATTTAATCATAAATAACTATAGATGTACGCACAAGAAGATGCTTATCTATCTGTTCCTTGGTATGATAAATGCAATTTAAATATCAACTGCGAGGAAAAAAAAAAAGGTATCAGATGAGAAGTTGATGAATCCCAACATTCCATGGGCCCATGAGGTAGATGCAATGGATTGGTTTTGCTATTATAAATAAGACATCATACTACCTGGAATAATGACATGAGCCAAGGAAGGTGTAAGAAGAGTCCATTAAGCTATCTGTCAAGGTACACTACTAATTAATATATACACACAACAGGGAATGATGACTACTACTACTGATGTATGGTATGATGACTGCTACTGTTTGTGGTCCCTTTGGTCCTTCATCTGTCATCCTTGATCTAAGACATCAAGTTGTTGCCAAATTGGAAGGTTAATTAATTCAGTTTAATGTGTTCGAGGAGGTGTAATGATGAGCCCTAGTGTTAGCAAGGAGGTGACATGAAATGAGTTTAAGGAGCATTTGAGTATTGTTTGTCCCCTTTTTTTTAAAAAAAAAGTGAAAGCTGATTTGTAGATTGCAATTGTAATATATGACTCACTTTTCTTTGTTATCAGAGTGCTACGTCCACTTGTGGCAAGCATAAATCTCATGGTGCTACAAAGAAATTTTTTTTTACAAAACTTTTCTCTAGAATTTATCGTAAATGATACGGGTAAAACTCTTTGTTTGAACAAGTTCTCGCTCATGCGGATAGTTGTCGTGTGCACGACCTGAGATCAACATAGTGTGGGTGAGCGCACTATGGTTCATTGTGAAAAAGAAGGGTCCAACAGGAGGTGAGTAGCTGCCAATTCTCAAGTCTTTCTTTTTTATTCATCTAAGGCGAGCTAGGTGCCACCTTGCTTTTATCTTGGGCGAATTAATTCACTATGTGAGTTAACTTTGTTTTGTAAAAGTCACATCCACCTTACCTGAGGTGTGTTCTACTTTGGTCTGGCTAGATAAACTCAAAAGGCAACAGTGATCAACTCTGATGACTTGCATAGTTCCTACTCAACTTAACATGCTTAAATTATAGCAATTTAGCTGTGTCCATATTGCATTTTTTTTGTTTCAATCCCACATTAAATTTTCATCACCTGGTCATTAAAATGATAATGCGATACTGATGCAATATTATTTTATATTAAAAATAAGTTGTCATAAAATTTGAGATTTAAAATTTTAAAGATAATTTTCTGGATGTTAGCAAATATATATATATAATTTGATAAGAGATAATAAAAAAAGTCGTGACATGTTAAATTTATTAGATTTAAAATAAAGTGTGAAAACTATATAGATTAACTATTTAATTCTAAAATATTATGTGTCAAACATAGGTCACTTAATTAAGTAGATATTGAATTTTCCCAATCCTCATGTAACTTGTGACACACTTCAGCGACGTTAGTGCGGTACTAGTTCTCAATAGCTCTCTCTAAAGAATATCTACGTTGTCTTTTTGGGATTTGTTGTAAGAAATTTTATTTTATTGGAAGTGCAAGCAATTAATGACGGACGACACTGACTACATTAGACATTAGTTGTCGTCCCTGGAGCACAATTTGCTGATAATGGCCTTATCATTGTCTGCTATGCAATACATACTGTCATATCATAGGACATGTAAGCCCTCAATCCATGACTAATTTCATCAAATAAGTGTCATGATATATTATGACTATGTAGTCTTAATTTAGTTATATATAAAATAGTCCCCTGCACAACGGTGCGCCTCATGTGAATTCTTGCATCTTCAACCCCCAATTCCAAGTGTTCGTGTATTTAGCAAAAAAAAAAGACTGGAATAAATGTACCGCTAAGATCTTTGCCGTTGTTTAATATTGTAATTCTAATTATATTCTCCTCGCACCAAACAATCCGTGTCACAGACATTAATTCTTTCTCTTTGTCAATTAATTCTATATATTTCCCAGCACACGCCGATTGTGAATTAATTCTCTCTCTTTCTATATATTTCTCTTCATGGTTTTGTCATCTTTCCATGTGCATGCAATGCGTCGGCTGTTCCACGTCCAGTGGGAATCTCTGGTCGGCGGTGGGCCACTTTCGCTTTGACCAAAATCCTTGTCCTTGAATATATATATATATTCAGAGCCTGCTATTCTTCACTTGCGTATTGTAAATTGGTGGCTGAATTCTCATTTAATCTCCTGATGAACTAATTAAAAGAACGAAGAACTTTCAATTTTTTAATATATATATATATATACACACACGCAGCCGAAGCAGAGCATCAGTACCTGTTTGGGTAAGATATGACGCATATAATACTAGTTTTTTTGTCAGATGAGAGAATAATTGCTGAGGATGGTTATGAGATTTCTCGGGAGACTAGAGAATCCCTTTGAGGTTTGTTCCTCATTCCACGATAACGTGAAGATGCCTTTCTTTATCAATCTCTTTCTCTTTCTCTCTCTTTCATCATCTAATGGAGATTGATTAATTAGCAGCAGCAGCAGTAGTAGGGAGAGAGGGAGATGTGAGCTGCCCACATGGTGAACCCGTCTCCTGTCTACTTAAAGCACTAGCACGCCTGGTCCTAATGGCAGCAACTCCACCCAGAGATATATATCTCCATGCATCTCTCATGGTGGTCTCGCCCACTACCCCCAACCCCACCTGCTGCGTCTTGTCGCTTTCCCTCTACCCATTCATTTCTTTTCATCAAAAGAAATGAACAATTCCATCCCGTTAATTTGAACAGCCATCTGTGAATCGATTGAGCAGGACAAAAATTCAAAGCCAAACTCCTAAAGAAAAAGAAGCAGAAATAAAGTGAATTCAAGAAGAAGAAGTGGCATGCAGTTGCAGGCCGCGGCAGCAATATAGCAGCAACAGGACCAACGATTCTTCTCCTCACTTAATTGCCTCGGTTCTCTCGCTCACTCCTACTCTTCCTGCGCCTCCTCGGGATTCCTCCCCTCTCTGCTCCTTCCACTACTACTTAAACGCGCTATTTCCTTCGCTTCCGACTGCTCCATTTGTACTGCAATAGAAGAGAGGAGGATGGAGTGGAACGGTGGAGAGAGGTTGGGCGTGACTTCTTCAGGGAAGAAGTGGCCACAGGTAGGTTTGGTACTATTTTTTCCACCAATGAGCCACATGATGTGGCATATGTGTGCTTCTCTCTCTCGCTCTCTCTCTTCTCTCAATCCATCGCTGTCTCTGTCACATCACTCAATAATTCTGCGTGCTTGTTTTTGTTGGCTAGCTCTTGTCACGGAACCTTCCCCCTGCTTCCATTCTCATCATTCACTTCCTCAGCCCTAATAGTAATACTGAAACACGCTCTCTCTCTCTCTCCTCTGCAACTCCTTGATTTGCTCCATTTTCTGTGCAGATGAAGGACGCAATCCTTGTTGGGGCAGCGAACACTAACAGCAATAACAACGGTACAACCGCTACCGCCACCGGTAGCGCTGACACGCATAATAGTAAGGTGAGAGAATCGATGATGGAGAAAGGGCCGTCGCCGGCGACGGCAGGGAAGGTGGAGCCGCTGCGGTGTCCTCGGTGCGACTCCGCCAACACCAAGTTCTGCTACTATAACAACTACAGCCTCGCGCAACCGCGCCACTTCTGCAAGGCCTGCAAACGCTACTGGACCCGCGGCGGCACCCTCCGCAACGTCCCCGTCGGCGGCGGGTGCCGCAAGAATAAGCGTGTTGCCAAGAAACATCCCTCTTCCGCCGCCGGTGTCGGGAATCTCCCTCGCCCTCTTCTACTTCCGCCGCCAGACCACCATCCATTGATCCCTACTAATTCCCTCCCCGCCGCCGCGCGCAGACCGGGCGCCGCCTCCGACGCCGCCGCTACGCTCTACGCCCACCACGCACTGCAGATGGCCTCGTTGCCGCTCCTCTTGGACGGCCTCACCGACGCCTCCTACTCCGTTGCTGCAGATTTGCTGCCGCATCTCGGCCTCGGAGTGCTCTCCTCCAACCAAGATCTCGGCTTTCATCTTCCGCCGGTGAATTCCATCCTGAATGACGACAATCAACTAATCGGATCGTCTTTGCTTCCCTCTACATCTCTCCTCGCATCAAGCGTCAAGCATCCGATGAAGCAATTAGAGGATCAATTCGATCAAACTTTGCTCCCATTCGACAGCAGCACTGAGTTGGAGGCCTCAGCACTGATGAATGGTGGCATCACCGGGATGATGAAGGAAGTCAAATTGGAATCGCAGAGCAACAATGTGATCAACAACAGTTTCTCGCAGAATTGGCAGAATACCATTATCCCCTCCGATATCAATTCCTTGGATAATTTCGTTCCACCACCGGCTGCCATGTACTGGAACTCAACCACCGGCGGCGGCGGCGGCATCAGTTGGTCGGATTTCAACACAAACTGCAGCTCATCGATCGCTCCTCTTATCTAACTCCTAGTTAGCATCATCCCTCAGCTTAAAGTAAGATAACTGGCTTCTTCATCTTCTTTAGCGTTCTTAAATTAAGATTACTGAAAGTAATGTTCAACATGGGCGGATCAATTACGTTGCAAGAGGAATTAATCAAGTATATATGGATCGGAGAGTTCCTGTCGGACTGCAAGCAAATTAAGGTCTCATCATCAAGCCCCTTGTGTTTTTAAATCATTGTGGCATGAACCAGACTGATTTAATTTGCTCTGAGAGGAACATCGGATCCATTTGGCAATTTGCAATCAAATTCCAATCGCACTGGGAATTGATTAAAGAAGATGATGAGCTGCAGCTGTTGCATGTATGTATATAAATAGCAGGGATTATGGTCTACTGGTGTGGTTGGCTTTTAATTTCTTCAACAGTTCATATTGATATCTAATATCTGATCTGCTGAAGATATATATATATATATATATATATATATATATATATATATGCCACAATTGATTCCTTTTTTTCACTTTCATTTCTTTGAAGCGCTTGCAGAAATTAAGGAGTTGGTATAATATTTTCTTGGAGTTGGTGTGTTTACTAGCTTTGATTATATTTTTCTTTCCTGGACTGTATTAATTGATACATTAGTGGACTGATCGATCATGAGTGGGCTTGTCTGTTTCGTTCTCAAGATTATTTTTGTTCACAGCTATTCAAGTGTCTTTAATTTCATGCAGTGTGCGGAATTCTTGTTTCAAGATTCAATTAAGTTGCTTTAACTGCCTTTTCACCAATATTTTTGCATTTTCTCAGTTAAATATTTAGGTGGGAAATTAAAAGGAATTAAAGGGCTGGGCAGGCATGGCTTGTGTCTCCTTCATGTAGAAGGTGATCATAAACTTGGCAGGCATGTGTTTCAACTTTTGTTCAGGATCTGCTAGTCTTTAATTATTTCATGGAAAACTCTTTTTTGGTCTGAGGGCAGCTTAGAGAAGAGGTCCAATGTCTAACGTGGCAACACAAAAAGATGATACTTTTCCTCATGTAATATAGCAATTGGAACTATGTAGCTTGCTTTGGACTAGAATAGTGCACACTCTCTCATTGACCATGGTTTTTTATGCATAAGATATATGTAAGATCAAATTTTGAGAAAATTATGGTGAAAAGTTATGTAACGATAATGATCAAATTTCATGTGTGTGTATTGGGCTAAATTAAGACAAACTGGAAATAATAATAATAATAGTAATAGTAATAAGTGACATGTTCTATTTTGTAGTATTATAAGATTGAAGAGATGGAAAACAAAAAGGTACGTAGTTTCATTTGTGTGTGATGGAACTTGCTTTTGTTTTATTCTGAAGAATAAAAGTCCTATTAGGTGATAAATTAATAAAATAAACAAGGCATGTATGTACAATAAATTATAGGAAAAATGAAAACTAATTGTGTTTTTTTTAAATGCTATATATATATATATATATATATAGAGAGAGAGAGAGAGAGAGCAGATATGAATAGTATAGAGAATATTTTTGTTCTTGATAGCTAAGTTTTTGGCAGGAGAAACGATCATATAGTCAAATCTTAACATGATACCAAAAACATGTCATGAATTCAAAAACCTCTCATTTGATGGTGTTTTTCAAGTAGCTAGTCTTTTCATTCATTTAAATATATACTATTTGTTTTCATCTTAAAAAAAATTGCAAATGGCTCTCCTCTGATACACTTTGTCCTTCATTATTCCCTCATTGAATTGTTTTGGTTAAGGTAAAAATCATCATTAAGTCCTATTGGTCTCAACTATTTGTTTTCGAATATAAGAATTTTTTTACATCTTCATTCCGCTTTATACAAAGTCATGTCATGAGGAATATTCATGTCAATTAAACTTCTGTCTGTTTTATATACTAAATACTTTTTTTATGGCCCTTGTCCCATATATCTTCCACTAATTGATTTAACTTGCTCTTCTATCTAGCTATAAAAGATACTTGATGCATTTAAGCAAACAATTTTAATTTAGTCTTTTTTATCAATTGGAGCTTAATTGCTTGTACATATCGGCATTTTTATTGCCATTTTTACTATGTTAACATTTTGTAGGTACTACTTAGTTCCTAATAACTTAAAATTAAAATTATAATTCAAAAAAAAAAAAAGTGGTTTGTCTTTGTTGAGAAAAACTCACTAGGAATAAATACCTTTGTCACACTATAAATCATAAGAAAAAAAATCACAATCTTGTATAAATTTAGAAGAAAATAGATAAAGATTAAGTTAATTGACACAAATGCAAGAGATTTGTGTTACTAATGACGACGGAGTCGGTCCATGGAAGGAAGAGAATAATTTATTATTTAATAATTTGAGGTTAAGGGTACAACTTCACTGCCAATAACGGTCGAAGAAAATTAAATATTAAACTGTTCCAGCTTAACAAGGTTGAAAATCAGTAGGACAAAAGAAAGAACAAATAATGTTGCTACATTAAACCACAAAGAGATATTCAAGTGTATTCTCCTCTCCTCTTTACCTACTGTTGCAATATGATAATGTCTTTAATTACTTCATATGAATACTTAGAAGTCTTTAAAGACTTCTTGAGTATGAATACTTAACATATTAGATTTCGACATATGTTCGCCATGATTTTGAATCTCCAACATATATAATAATCTTGAGTATGATTGATTGGTTTGCTCAATATACTGATCCATAAAATACGGTTATTTAATTTACTTCCTTAACCAAGCATCATATTAATTTTCAAAAGTTCAATTGAATGGCTTAATCAATGATATTTTATATATTGATCCCCTAGATATATAGTGCCGAATGAGACTCCTCTAATCCATTGTCACAAACTTTAAATGATACTCTTTTATAATTAGATCATAATAATAACATCTCGAATGTTCTTGTCGTCTCAATATATATTAGGTTGCCAATTATCTTGGTTCCATTGGCCATTCTAAAGTAACAAACTTTAAATTAAAGGTCTCCAATTGCGATAGTAACTTTTCATTATAATTGCTATATAGTAGTTTCATTGCAATTCTTTTTATTATAGATATATATAAGTTCGTGATGGTATTCTCATCCTGATAATGTCACCAAAACCTTACACGGTTAAGTATTCGAATGATATCGGCAACTGTGTCGTAACTAACAAACCTCTTTTTTATGTCCTAAGTTCCAATAGTCATCGTCATCCATTTGGAATAAAATTGACAAAAAAAAAATCTTAATAACATTATCATAATGATTTAAACTCAGATATATTAGTCAAAAAGATTCTTAAATTTTATTCGTCTATCATTAAACTATTTTAATAAAATCAGTTTGTCCAAACAAATATATTAATATTAATATATATATATATATGATTTCCTTAATTCCCTTGAATAATCAATGTTTTTAATTTTTATTTAATCTGTTATTTTGCTCTACGTACGTACATAGATATTGGAGCAGCTTTAGTAGCATCTGCCATTTTATATCATCAGTGGCTAGTGCATCTACCAAGTGACCTTGATTCATGCATGCGGTATGACGGCAACGCAGCCCCTGTTGCATGGGCATAGGGACCATGTCAGTGACTCAATAGTATAAGCATGCCGTCCTAACCACCACCGCCCACTTAAATGAAACTACTCACAGTCTCACAATTAATTAATTCAACATCTTCAATTTCCCAGAAATTTATACGCCCATAATATCATTAAAAAAATAATTAAGATGTTTAATCAGTAGATAAAATTACCCTTTGTGCACCAGAAGGCCCAGGTATATTATATTGTTCAGATTTATTTAATAAGATAATCAAATTGAATTGTATTAAGTCTAAAATTAATTAAATTATTGAAAAACCTAATCAAGTTTGACTTGGTATTTTTTTTAATTTGAGTTTGACTTGTTTAATGGATATCAAACTTCTAATCAAGCTTGATTCAAATTTAAATCAAGCTTGATTCAAACTTAAATCAAGATTCAAACTTGTTTAAATTTGATTTATTTAAACGTTATCAAACTCTTAAGTCAAACTTGTTGGTTTATTTAAAATTTTACTAATTTAATATTGGTTTATAAATGAGTATAAATAAATTCAAAAATAATTTTTAAAAGAGTATAATCATAAATCGACTTGTTAATGTTCACGAATATGGTTCACAAACATTAATAAACCGAACGTATATATTTTCAAACTTATTTATTTAATTTATCAAGCTGTTCAAATTTATTTATTAATTGACTTTGATACATATTGAATAAATATAAATAAATTTTTTTACCAAATCGAACACTAAATTTATTCATAAATACTTAATTCGGCTTACGGTCGTACGTAGAACCTCACAATGTTTAATCTTTGTTATGCAGTGCTGATGGTGGATATAGTTCAGATATATATTATTGTTCTTTGGTGGCTATATGGGTAAAATTAGCTTTGTGGTGGTTCCAGGCAAAGTCTTTTGTGTTTTGATCGAGGACCAGTGTGGCAGTTGTAGGATTTGACCAGAAACTGGAACAGTTTTGATTGGTCTATGTGTCTGGCAGTTTGGATGGCACTATCTAATTGAGTTGAGTTTGAATGAGCAATCCGAGCATCTCTGATTTGAATGCCTGCTTCCAGCATTCATGCTTTCCGAACATATGTTTCTAAAAGCAGGGTATCATCTCTGTGTGCTGCAGTTGGATAGCAATTTCGATCAAGTTCAGATTTATGAGCTGCAGCTTGTTTCCAGCAATTTTGCTTTCAGAAGTTGGGTTTAGTTTCCGGGTCTTCAGCCCTTTTACGCTCTCTTAGCTTCTTCTTCTGAACGCCACAGCCACTACTTACTTTTCCCCGTCATGCTGTTCACTCATGTCATTTTATTAAATAATCAATAAAGTGTAGCCGGATAAGCAGCACAGAAAGTAAACGTGCGTAGAAACTCTCAGGCTCTCTGGCCTTATGGCAGTGTTGTCGAGCCGATGCAATTGCTTGATCGAGAGCTTGTCTTGCCTGATTCATCGTCATTGTGGCTACGAGATCCACCACTGTGGGCGCCCGATAGCACCGTGACTGTCCAAACGAGCATCCAAACCTCGGTTGAGTTCCGTGGCCGCCCAATTGCTTGTCGGGATCTGAGTTGGTCGGAACGGTCATGATAATCGTCGTTGACTCTTCCGTTCTCATTTCGGAACGTCTTTGATTTCGTTTCGGAACGACCATAACATTGTATCTTTTTTTTCTTTTGCAGTCTTCGTCAACTTGTCTTCTCCCTCGGTCAATGTCTTCGTCATGAAACGTTCTGAGTCGGAAATCTGAAACGGCATAAGAAGACGTTTCAATTTTGGAATGTTCATTTCTGTGTCCGTTCCGAGAAACCGTGGTCAGGACCACTCGATTGAGCACCACAATAGCCAATCGATCGTCACTTTGCTGATCGACCAGCCGAATTAGCAGACCAACAATGCAACAACGAAGTTTTGGGTGAATCGAGGCGAAAACTAAACGCCAGCTCCGTTCATTTCAGAGTCGTTGCGCCACCTCTACACAGTTCTCTAAAACCTCAGGTCAGCCCTAAAATTCCAATCGCTCACATGTCCGAGGGACAACCTCATTCAAACTCGCTTCAGATAAACCATGCTCATGCAGTTCGACCGATAGCAACCAGTTTCAATCGACATTGACATGGTTGGAGATTGACTTTCTCGTATGCAACTGACTGTGTCAAGATCCTATCAAGTATAACATGGGTGTCATTGCTCTGGCATTGTCAATCCAATGCCCAAGTCTTACATTATCTCTTGTTAGTTATTTGCTGTTCTCTTTTTATAGATTTAGCTTCTTACCATAGTCTCTCCGGGGATGCCTTATCCATACCTCTGTATGACATGTTACCACATCGATACATCCCTAGTACATGGATATTTATGCCTGTACCATGATCACAACTCAATAAGGTCTGCCATCACATTCTTCCATACCATGTCGATACCTAGTCACATCCGGTCATATCATTATTTCTCGGCCTCCGACACTTTGAGCCCTTTACTTCTTCGACTCTCGAGTGCCCAAGCTCCCAAGTACCCAAGCTCTCGAGTACTTGAACTCTTGACTATTTGAGCTCCTGAGTACCGAGCTATTATCTATATCAGTAGAGACTTTCGAGTGCTCGATCTCAAGCACTTGAGTTCCAAGCCCTTGGGATCCAATTGGATCCCACATGTCTCATCCCTTCCATATATCGATTATGATTTTTTATATCTATAGAATCCGTTTTGACAATATCATTAGCCCCCCCCCCCCCAACCCACAAAAAAATAGTCAGATGATTCCAATAAGTTTGATGTCAGTGTATCTGCCCTTATTATTTCTTCTTCGTAAGTCGGACACTCAAACCAGACTGAGGACTTACAAACTATCTCAATTGGGTCGAGCTAATATGTCTCTCCTCCTCGCTTCACCACTAGTTGGAGAAATCACACTTCATAGAAAACACTTAGGTCGGACCGAAGGCTTACAAACTACCTTAGCTAAGTTAAGCTAATATGTCTCTCCTCCTCGCTTCACCACTAGTTGGGAGAATCACACTTCATAGAAAATACTCAGGTCAGATCGAAAACTTACAAACTGCCTCGGCCTAATACGTCCTTCTTGTCCATTTCACCACTGGTTGAGAGAATCACACTTAATAGAAGACACCCAGGGTAGACCGAAGACTTATGAACTACCTCTACTAGGTTGAGTTAATGAGCCTCTCCTCCCCACTTCACGTCTCAGGAGGAACTCACTTCATAAAAAGCACTCAAGTCAGATCAAGAATTTACGATCTGTCTTGGTCGGACTGAGTGGATTGTCTCTCCTTCCTGCTTCACTACTTGGGGGGTATAATAGCATTTTGACTAGATCGACAACTTATGAACAGTCTTGGTTGTGCCAAGTGAATACACTTATTTATTAAAAATGATGTTTCACAAATATTTATAACAGACTACAACAATACATCACCTCTTTTGTTCACCCTCATCTCGGGCAATTCTATATTTGAGGAGGAGATCGGTCATCATCACTCCTATGCATGGGCTTTCCCCAGAAGATTTTTATTGGAAAAGGCTTGAAATTATTTGATCTTGGTGGTGCCGCTCGGGATATGTTTTCTTTCCTTGATCGGGTTCAAACTTGAAGCCGGTCTTTTTATGGGCTTGATGAGCCTCCTCCATATTGATGTATTTTTTTATTTGGCCAAGTAGCTTGTCATAGTCACTTGAGAGTTTCTTCACTAAAGAATGAAAAATAACATATTCCTTTAACACTTGAGAAATCACTACCATAAGAACTTTTGGAGTGACAATCGGAACTTCCAGGGCCGCCCAAGTGAACCACTGAATATACCTTCTCAAGGGCTCGGTTAGCTTCTGCTTTAAATAAAATAGACTAAAGGTTGTCTGCTGATACTTCTTGCAATTAGCAAAATATTGTAAAAACATCTCACACAAGTCTCCAAAAGAGGTCAAAGAATTTGACCTTAATAATTGGAACCACTTTTGTGCTAAGTCAACCAAGATAGTGACGAACACCCTACATTTGATGCGTCCAAGTATTAATGTAGAAGGGTTGGATTCTTGAACTCACAGTGATGCTCCTCTAGATTAGACGTGTCATCCTACTCTCCTAAATGGAGAGAGTGAAAATTAAAGGGAAGCTCCTCTAATATAATCTCTTCCACTAAAGGTGTTGGCTTCCGTCGCACCTTGTATGTCATAAATCAACTTTCTTCCTCCTCGCAAATGAAGCAAGGAACAGTTCGAGTCATCACTTGACACTTTGTCATTCGGTATTCTTCCTATTCCTCCCTTCTTTCCTTATCGATGAAAAGAGGAAAATCCTACTTCTTTACATAGGGTATATATGGTCCCTCCTCGCTCTTGTGGTGCGAGTGATAGATGGCTAACCTTCTTGTCGTCTTAGGCCAATGCCTTTTCAACCATCTTTTATGCGATCGCAGTCAACTAGTTACGGGTTAAAGTTATGGGGGTCCTCCTCTGAAGTGAAGGTTGAAGAAAGAACTTTTCGTGATTGCATCTTCAACGTCTTTGCTCAGAAATTCTCATAGACGATGCCAAATGATGCGACTAGAGATTAATCCTCTCATATCAAATCTTTCGAGGAGAGTTTGTTTGATCACACAGAGATCTTGTCATGTATAACACATATCAAAGGTCAACGGTACTCTGAGAATGCCCTTCTAATGTTTAAGTCAAATAAAAGAAAAAAAGTAGTGGATACAATGAGATGAAGTGATTTGTTTTACAAATCTGGCATTACTTCCTTTTAATTATCTACTACTCTCTTTTTATAAATTTGACTTCTCATCGCAATTAATAAGTGAATCTTCAGAGGCGTCTTGTCTATACCTCCTCATTGTATATTACTACACCGACTCGTATCCCCGAGTACATGGACACTTTCGCCCATATCATGGCCACGCGTCTCACTATGGTTTGCCACCACATCCGCTCGTACCATGATGGTACTTGAACACATTCATCCATATCGTTATTTTTTTTACTCCCGACACCCTGAGCCATCGACTCCTCGAGCTCTCAAGTACTCGAGCTCTTAAGTATCCGAACTATTGACTATCTGAGCTCTCGAGTATCGAGCTTTTATTTGTATCATTACGAGTTTTTGAGTGCTTGATCTCTGGAGTACGTACCCAAGCTCTTGAATATCCAAGCTTTGTCTGGTCTTGACTTCTCGAGCTCCCAACAGATCTGACATTGGGAGGGACAGCTGGGGCCTCCATCTAGGGTCTAAAGAATTTTTTTTTTTCAAAATTTATAAGGAAAAGAGCTCAATTTTTATTCAAAAATAAATTTTTTATTTATCAAAATGTCTAATTTTTATTGTTTTGCACAGAATCCTAAACATCGAAGACTGTCTCTAGCTCCTGAGCACCACTTGACTCTGACTTCCTAAACTCTCGAGCACTCAAGTTCTAAGCCCTTGAATTTCATTTGGATTTCACGGGTCTCATCATTTTTATATGCGATCGTGATTTTTTACGTCTATAGAATTTGTCCTGACAATATCAAACATATTAATGATCAGATGTTTTTTTCATTGCATCAATCTTTATACAACAAACATATAATTAAGATAAGAATTATACGAAGATATGAGAGTATCATGGAAGCACAATCATAATCCCCGACAAAGATTTTGCCCCAACACCATGTATGACCACCATATATAAATCCCATCTTATATTACCTTCTCCTGCAAGGGAGATTTTAGTCGAGTCGTAGACTCGTAGTCTTCCATAATTGCACGTCATAATTTTGCATCACTAACCACTCATCCATGCACCTAATAACCCACACTGGAATTTTACTAAAGTTATATATTAAGGAGAAAAGAGATTGTTCAAATTGGTTCTCTAATATTAGAAAATACTTGAATTCGGACCTCTATTTGAAAATGCTCAAATCATTTTTTTTTTACCAAACATCTTTTATTGTTTTATCAAATAATTTGATTGAAGAATCAGGAATAACTTATATGACTAAAAAATTAATTTTATAGGCAAATGTTATTTAATTTTGTAAGTAATTACGTTTACAAAATTTTTTTATACAAATAATTATATTTTATTTTCGATTCATTTATTTTTTTGATAAAATGAATTAATTCATTTTAAATAAATATTTAATTTTTAAAAAGTAAAATGAAACATGGACGCTGCCAATTATATTTTAGCCCGTCCCTAATCAAGTTCCATTTGCTTCATGCATGGCTAACTATCCCATCAAAACATTCCATGATTCCAATCTCAAATCCTTCTTCAGAAATTAAAGCTCTCGCACGCATAGCTTAAATAATTAACTGACAAAAGTGCTGCAGTCTCAGAGAAATCAAATTAGAACTGATAACTTCTTAATTACCAGATTCCAAATCCATGCAACCACAGCAACAGCAGGAAAGAAATCATCAATGCATGCAATATTTAATATCCCAGAGATCACGCATGTTGAAGTCCAAGTACCATGCCATATACTTCGGATTAAATGGAAGCTAGCAGCTCGATTAAGATCTAATTCATCAAAACATGACAAGAAGTTTTCCCCTCTCTTTGGCTGATCCACTCACTTTCTGTCTATAGAACAAGAAATACGTGCAAGGAGTAGTCAAGCAATCTGAGGCTTCGATTGGGTGATGTACCAACTAAAGAACCCGTGATTGGATCTACAGCTTGAGAAATTAAGAAGATTATGGAGGAGGAGGTTGAGGAGGGGAGCTTGCCTTGTCGAAGAACATGGTAGTGTTTGATTGGTGTCTGATCTGATTTTGATTTTGTGTAGCAAGAGGGGCTGCTGCGTTGCTTTGCTGCTGTAGTTGTTGGAACATGAGCAGGTTTTGGTGGTGCAGCGCTAGGGACAACCGCGGTTGCTGCACCAACCGCTGCATGCTGATCCCGTCCAAGGGATTGAGCTCCGGAGGCGCCAGGGGGAAGTCCCCGGCGACGACGACGCCGCCAGGAATCTGAAAAGCAGCTGGGAGCTCGTCTCCGACGAGGCCAGCAGCTCTCCCTCCACCGCCGTTGTAGAAGAACGGCGGAAGCGGTGGCAGGAACGCACCGATACCGGCGGGCGAAGTGATGGCCGGAGCAGCGTGTAGCATCTGCGGTTGTGCAGGAAGTTTATGTGCGTCGGCGGTGGCAGCGACGGAGGAAGATGACGGAGAGAACTTTCTGTTCTTCCGGTGGTTCTTTTTTGAGCTGCTGCCGCCCTCGGGGACGTTGCGGAGGGTGCCGCCGTGCGTCCAATGGCGCTTGCAGGTCCGGCAGTAGTACCGTGGCTGTGAAGTGTTGTAGTTGTTGTAGTAGCAGAACTTGGTGTCGCCGGAGCCGCACCGCGCGCACGGCACCCGCGGTGGCGGCAGCGCCCGCTGCCGCTTCTGCTGCTCCTCCTCCTCCTCCTGCATTCCTTTATCAATCCTCTGAAAAAATAATGAGGATTTCCGCAACTACTTGTAGAAGAAGACCAGAACGTGATCCAATTAACGCAGATATGAGTGGATAGGTTTGCGAGGGGAGATCAAGATTCTACGTGTCACTAAATCACCCAGTTTTGGCTGCGATATATTCACTATGCACCAAACCTCAACCCTGAAAACTATATCTAGAATTGGATTCGGATATGATAAGCCAGAAAATCTCTTCCTAGATACAAATATATTCTCTCCGCGCATGCATGTAACAAAACAATTAATTATGCATGGAAGAATTGACTAGGAAATGAGGAAGCAAGAGGTGCGAGGGAGAAGGATCGGAAGAGGAAGAGGAAGAAGAAGGGGGGAAGTTGGGATGAGACTTGAGAGGAAAAGGTGAGGAAGGCACGCATGAAACTGTTAGGAATTAAAGGTGAAAAGGGAAGCAGTTGTGGGATTGTTGCTGATTGAGGTCCCCCTCAGGGCTTGATCAGCTAATGCTAATAATGGGTGAAAGGGGACAAAAGCCAGTGAGATGTAGATAGGAGAAATAGAGGGGCGGCGTTAATAAGACAGAGGGAAGGAGGCGCGCGTGAATGGGGTGAGGGGAGGAATTTGTTGTCAGACTTGTGTAAGAAGCTGCTGCAGCGAAGACAGAGAGGCTGTCCTTGTGCAGGCAGCGCCCCTCGGAGCGCACACACTGCATCGATAACCCAACAGAGAGGAAGTGTATTTTGCAACTAGTGTAACACAAGTGGCATGCACTGTGAAACAATGCTTTTGTGTTTGTTTGTTCGTGTTTTTTTTTTTTTTTTTTAACTGATAAACACCAAATACAAGCATTGTTATTTTGCTGAAAATCAGAAATGTCGAAGGACTATTGAACTGAACTTTATTCACTGCGAAAAGCATTATTATTTTGAAATTAAAACTAAAACTATGTGATCCACTTGGTGCTTGTTCCATCAACAATATTATTGAGTCACATGCAAAGGAGTGTTTGCGAAGATGACATATTAATTAGTACATTATAGATTTGTATCCAAGTAAAGATCAATCTTTATTGTTAGATCGGAATATTTATCTTCTATTATACTAATCAATATATGATGAAAATATCAATCGAAATATTTATCTTCCATCATACTAATCAATATATCGAGATTAAAAATTATCTACTCTCTTTTCGTTATAAAACCGACGAAAGAAGACTCTTGGAGAAGAAGAGCATCTCCTTTTTCATCGGAGATATACAATGAAAAATAAGAGACATTTATTATTTATATCCTTCTAAAATAATAAATCTCCTTTATCGTCTCATTTTAAACTATTTAAATTATCTCGATTTTGTAATAAAAGAAAGTTGCTTACCTTGTTTAATGATAATTTATAGCCATCTGATACATATAAATATGTAAATATCAAGAAATCAGAACATTTAATTTCTACGGAATGATTAAGTATAAATATTTTCAGAAAATATTTAAAAAAAAATTATGGATTCAAATGATCTTTATATATTTTGATTACTATATCAAAATTATATGATCATTCGAAAGTATTGACGAATTTTAATTTTTTTTTTCTAAAGAAATCAGGATGTTTAGGTAAATGACACCAATTTATTTATTTA
The DNA here is from genome assembly GCA_025175895.1 of Wurfbainia villosa. Taxonomy (NCBI): domain Eukaryota; kingdom Viridiplantae; phylum Streptophyta; class Magnoliopsida; order Zingiberales; family Zingiberaceae; genus Wurfbainia; species Wurfbainia villosa. The sequence goes on from JAKLTH010000280.1 coordinate 1,491,969, forward strand.
TTTTTTTTAGCGGGGAAAAAAAAGAGCCATCGCTGGAGTCTATGTCGCCAATGGCCGTCCCGTTCGCCCGAACTCAACCCTCGTTACTTTCGTCGCATCTCCATTTCCCAAACCCAATCGGCCGCGTCGTCTCCTCTTCCCCCGGGCTCCCTTCGCCGCCGCCATCGTCACCAGGAAAACGAAAGAAGCGAAGGGATCGAATCGAGATGGGCGTTAGCAGCAGCACTAGCTCGTGGCGGCGAGCTCTGGGACAGCGATTCAACCGGGAGGGGGCGGCGTCGTTCCTGGGTGTTGCGGTGACGGAGCCCCACCTCGCCCTCCCTCACCTCTTCGTCCCGGATATCAGTTGGGTTGACTGGCCCGCCCTTCGCCGCCTCGGCTTCCGCGGCGTCGTCTTCGACAAGGACAACACCCTCACCGCCCCGTATTCCCTCGCCCTCTGGCCTCCGCTCTCTCCCTCCCTCCGACTCTGCCAAACCGCCTTCCCCGGATCCGTCGCCGTCTTCAGCAACTCCGCTGGTGCATCTCTATCTATTGCGTGTTTGCCTTTGTATTAGTTTATTTTGCTGCAGTTTGTGGATTCGTATTCCCGTGTAGGTCTAAAACAGTATGATCCTGATGGAGCGGAGGCGAAAGCTCTGGAGGAGGCGATCGAGGGGATTCGTGTCATAAAGCATGGCAAGTACTTTCTGGGTCTTGTGCGTATTGAGCCTCCTCTTTGATTGACGAAGCTCAGTTTATTCTTCTTTAATTTGGCATATAAATTAGATCTCTGTATGTTTCTTTGTTGTTAAATTCAATTGTGTTTGTTTTAGTTTCAAATTATTACTTTAATTTAGCTGAGTTTGTTGACTTGGTTCTTAAGTGATGAAATTCATCTGTTTGATGAAATGTACCAACTATGTGCACACGACATAGGGATTCAGGAGCTGATCGTATTTGTGAGCCTATGAGAAATACAACCTTTGAGCATTGTTATGGGATGCTTGAAATTAATTTGATAAAAAATGTGTTGCTAGCCATTAAATCCGTTAATTTCTCAACCCTCGTATTTAAGTCTGCAAATATTTTCTTAATGAGCTGGAGTTTATGCTTTCTGGAGGAGTTCAGTTCTGGGTTGTATTTTACCCTTATTTTAGCAAATATTTGATATTGCAACTTTTGGATTGTTTAGTGAGAGTTGAAAGGTATAATTTCCTAATTCAAGTGCTGATTATATTGAACAAAAAAGTATCTGCTATACCTGCATTGTTTCTGGTTCAAGGCATTTTTTTTTCCAATCTTCTTTTTGTTGAATCGACTTTTTCATCTGGTGACCCAATGTGCCATGCGTATAAAGCTTTTATATGGTAACACTTTCACTGCATATCAATTAGATCCCAATGCCTATGTATTCTCATTCTGTTTTATAATCCGAGATGCCTAGTTCTACACTGGAATCCTTAGTCAAGTTTTTAATTCTAGAGGTAAAGAAGCCATCTGGAACAGCTGAAGATATAGAAAGGTACTTTGGTTGTCAAGCCTCACTTCTTGTCATGGTGGGCATCCTTGTGACTTACAATATATCTTCTTTCATCTGTTACGTATTATGATTGTCATATTGTTCCTTTACCAGGTGGGAGATCGTGTTTTCACTGATGTGGTATATGGGAACAAGCATGGCTTTCTAACCATTTTAACTGACCCATTTAGCCTTTCTGGAGAGCCTTTTATTGTTAAGCAGGTATTTCTCCATGGAAGGTTTCTTTTCGTTAGTATTTCGCTTAAGGGAAAAGTTTATGACAAGGATATATTGTTCGAACATTTCTCACAAACCCACATTTAGCTTTAAATTTCAATTCTTTGCCATTTTAAGTTTGAGATGCATAAGTCTTAACAATAACTTCTACAAGTCATATGGACAACTATTTAGCGATAGACTTGTAATTGAGTTATTTTTAACACTATACCATCAGTAGTAGCCAAATCATGTAGATCTATCTTAATAGGTTTGAGTACAATTTTCTTTATAACCCCTTTACTTGCACCCTTATATATTATTAGTTGTATGAATATACACTGTAGATGTCCTTTAAACTTGCCAGTTGTCAGTGAGGACTACATTTAGCCATTAATAGTTGATAAACATTTTGTTTCTTATAGTAATCTCACATCCATTTCAACATTGTCTTCTCTTTTATTTTGTTCTTTTAAGTTTTAACTTCGAAACTTGAAGATCGTAAAGTTAAGCCATGCCTCTCTTTTAAAACTTTCTTTTTAACCTAAGGGGTCTCTTTGTTGAATAATAGATTTAAGACATTTTTCATGATCACACAGCTTAGCTATTAGCCGTTTTTTCCTTTTAATACTACCATCTAAATTTCACGTATTTAATTTTGGTTTCTACTTAATTCCTTTGCCAAATCTTATCACCTACCATATGATTAGTTACTGCATTATCTACAAATAAGATACACAATGGAAGCTTATCTAGTGACCATCAAATGTTAACATAAAAACACAAGGACTTAGGAGTCAACCCATGATGTACTCGTTGTAGAAGAATTCACTTATGATGGTTCTGTAAATTTTCAAGACGGATGAAACTTGAAAGTTGATGTATTCATTTTGGTCTATAATTAGATCTCAAATTTTGATGATAAAATGTTAGATGAATACATTCTTAGAAGGGCGGTTCAAGTTGTATATTGCTTAATAGATTGAAATAGAATTAAGGGTAAAAATACACCTCCACAAATTTTGCATGTTCAGGTTTAGGTGTTGTGTGCAATTAAGATTTTTTTTTTTCTTCTGCAAGAGCACTGGTCGTGAAGCAAATTTTAGAGGAAACTGCTGGTTTATTGTTTACGGAATCCAATATTTTATTATAACTACAGTTGTCCGAAAGTGGTGATTCTTAAATCCAACATGTGTCTTGAAACTTCCAAAATTTTTCAGAAATATAATGTTGATTTTTTTTGTTTGGAATCTGCGAGCTCGATTAAAAAAAAAAAGAGACCGATGCACGAAGCTTCCGCTATGCGAGGTCTCGAGGAATAATTCATTGTATGCAATCATATTTTGTTTTGTAAAAGGTTATTTTCAGAGTTCGAATCTCTAAGTCACAATGCAACAATTTTATCGCTGTGTCAAGACTCTCCTTCTTCACTTGATTATAATCTAGCTTGATTATCATCAAAATATCACGGTTAGTCATGTTACATGGTTGGGGCCAATAGATTCACTTGATAATTAAGTTATTCCCATGGGAAATTCAATTAGTAGTAGCTACCTTCTGCATTAATTTTGACCTCAATAAGATAGAAAAACATTGAGGATATGAAAGTATATCTTGATTTTTTGTCTGCCAATGAACAACCTAACCTCTTGAGACACCTTGGTTTTCAATTAATCAAAGTTAATTTAGTATTAGAGTGAAGCAAGAAAACTATCGGAATCCCATAGTGAGTTTATCTTCAGGCCATGGTCATCTGAACTATTTAGGCCCTGGTACAAGAATTCATCCCTTCATTTAGCTTACGCTAATGCATCTAGTGTGTCTTCCTGCATGAGAGTGGACCAATAAGAGATGAGTTTTTGGCCCCGTCATATTTAACCATTACATATGTGGATCTGGAAACTCTTCGAATATTGGATTTTCATTCCCTCTGAGTGACTTCTACCAAAAAAAAAAAAAATCTCTATAAATGTATAAAATATCATTAGATGTGCATATACTTAGTTGCTAGGCATCAACATGGATTATTTTAGGACATATGTGATTTTACAAACTTTTCTTTTCTAAAATAGTCGTTTGGAAATCTGTCAATCCATTGCAAGTGGAAATCTGTTGAATCTATGTTCTTTGCTCTGAGTTGCTTAAGTTTAGTTCTTTCAGCACATATTCCACGTTTGATTTTGCTAATTTGAAGGTGGGTATTTTATCAACTTACAAATGTTTCAGGTCAGGAAATTGGAGCGTCTTCTCGTGAATTACTGGCGTAAGAAAGGTAACCAACCACCAAAACACGCTCTTCTTTCGGGAGCTAAACAATGTATAAAAGTTTCACCTTTATAACATTCTTATTTTACAAGCAAATCATTTATTCATTAGCATAATTATACAGAAAAAGTGGGGGTGTATATGTGCAGAATCTAGCCAGGTTTTGTTCAGCATAGCAATTTTTATTAAAAAGAAAAGAAAAGAATTGAAATGGGTAGTTATTGTAGTTTAAAAAAAAAATGAGATGATGATAAAAGAAACAATAAGTCAAATAAGTTCAAACTTAAAAACACACGTTTAACGTGGGAAGTTGATTTCTTTTCCCGAATGAGAATAAAAGGAAAATTCACTTTTTTGAATCTGGAGGCATTGTCGTTTATCGATATGCTAATAAAAAAATCAGTCAGTTAATTATTTTATTAGTTTGATTAAATTAATTCGATCATTTTAGTTCAATTGTATATCGAATGACGTCGTAAATAATTTATTTTGAAAATGAATACTAAAATACTTCCTTTTAAATAGTAAAAAATATTAGGAATTATATACAATTCAATTATTAAAATAAATTTCAACAATTCATGATCGAACGCTGAAATAAGTTATTTGTTGAAAGTGAATACTTTCAAGTAATAGTTAGTTTAAAATATTTTTTTTATATATTATTCAAATATCAAAATTATTTTTTGGATAATTCATAATCAAACTCAGATAATTAAGATAGTGTTTGGTATGCGAAAAATACTTCGGTAGTGTTTGATATGTTTTGTTTTCCATTTTTATTTTTTGCAAAATGAAAAAACACAGAAAATCTGTTTGGTTAGATATTTTCTGTCTATTTTCTGAAAAAATGAAGCTTATATTTGATTGAAAAACAAAAAATGATGAAAAGTTGTTTTTCGTTTTCGAAAAAGAGAAAATGAGAGGAGAATGAAAATGAAAAAAAGCTAAATCAAACATTATCTTTATTTTTTATTTTTATTTTCTAAGAAAATAAAAAAACGTATTTGGTTCGTTGCGTTTTCTAGAAAATAAAAAAGAATTTTCTAAAAAACTTTCAAAAATTATTTTCTATTTTACAGAAAATAGAAAAGCCGTTGAAAAATCAAACAGCGTCTAAATTCTCCGTTGGAGTTAAACGATGACCTCCGGGATCAATCCCGCAACGCAACGATCTCAATCTGCACCTGTCAAGACCAGTCCTCAACCAACGTACGCCATTCGGTGTCGACCGTTTATTGGCTACTCCTTCGTGCGGCGGAAAGTTTCGTGCCGCCGGCTATCTCAGCTACGAGTCGCGCTCTCTATGGTCGTATCAGTTTCAGTCGGTTCGACAACGTTACCGGCACCACGCCGTTATCTACCTCGAGCTGGCAACGCTGCGCAGCGTGTCCCGACGGCTGCGGGTCACGCCTTCAGCGTGCTAATTAAAACTGCGTATGGGCTCTGTTCTGTCCTCGAGACTTGATTAGTGGGCCAGCTTTACAGCGTTACAGTGACGGCCGATGGGTACGCGAGTGGGTTAAACAAGTACGTGCCGTGAGGAAGAGCACGGCCAGCCTCCGTTGCTTGCTCGTAATCATTGTTTTCTCCTCTCAATCCATGCCGTCTATCTCTTTATTTCGTCTTATTTATAGAACTAGTTCAGGCGAGGCAAGAACAGCAATAGCTTAGTGAGGCTTTATTTTCAGAGTGTCACCTGGCGACTAGTTGAGAAGATCTTTATGGAAGCAAAAGGAAAGCTCGAATCCGCCGTCAGAGGCGGTGGAGAAGGCGGCGAGGTGCATTTCCGCGGAGTGAGGAAGCGGCCTTGGGGGCGCTACGCGGCGGAGATACGCGACCCCATCAAGAAGAGCCGCGTGTGGCTGGGGACATTCGACACGGCCGAGGAGGCGGCGAGGGCCTACGACGCCGCCGCGCGAGAGTTCCGCGGGCCCAGGGCGAAGACTAACTTCTCCAGCGCTGACGCCTGCGGCAGCCAGAGCAGCCCCGTCGTCGAGTGCTCCGGCCTCGAGGCTGCACCGCGACTTCCCCCCTTCCAGCTCGATGTCAACCTCGTCCCTAGCGGCGGAGGCGCTTGCGGATCCGGCGTCGTTGCGTTTCCTTTCAAACCGTTACCCTTTTTCTACTTCGACCAAATCGCCAGATCCGCGAAGATGTCGGCGTCGACAGTGACGGCGACTCACCGTTATCTACCAACTCTACCCGGCCAGCCGATGGTCGTCGCCTGCTTCCAGCCGCCGCGAGAAGTGGCCGCCCAGAGCGACTCGGATTCCTCCTCTGTCGTAAATCCACAATCTGACCGTTGGTCTCCGGCGCTACCGCCACTTTCCAAGACGTCACGTCTCGATCTGGATCTCAACCTCCCGCCCCCAGCGACGGCAGCCTGATCTTAGCAGGAGCCATATCGTTTCCTTTTCCAAATTTTCTTTTTTTTTTAATAAAATTTAAAAAAATGGGGGAAAAACCGTCGGCGATATGAAATTTAGTTGCCTCCTCCAGTCCTCTTGCCATTGTCAAATGTCATTTAACAATACAGCGGCTTCGTTAGCCGGCAGATGTTTTGTCTTCATCTTCATGCATTTAATTCACATGTCGTTTTCCTGGAACTGACTTTATGACGTCGTCCCTCGTGCGTGTTGACGACGTCTACCTCGCGGCATACGTACGAACGATGGTCCCTCCCTCTGCGACCGACGCGTGTACCTTGTACCGTCATCGTTAACGGCGGACCGTTGACGGGGGCGCAAGGTAGTAGCCTCGCGTACGAATCTACCGCTAACCGGGATGGTTTCGCGCACGTGATTGTATGGGACCGGCGCCGTGGGTGGTGGTCCTGGTGGACGCGGATGCGCGCGGAGCAAGTTTGTCGGGATCCCGGTGCAGCGGCCAAACATCATCCACGGAATTAGCCATCGGATGACGTGGCTATTCCTTCGGAAGACGCCACATGATGATCAGGTGGCGTGGCGGGGACGGTGGTGCGCCGCTGTCTCGGTGGGGCCCGTAAGGGATGCTGCCGCAGCCGTTCGGAGGCCGGCTTTTGTTGGTACTTGGATCGCGACGCCCCGTATTGGCTCACGGTACGCCGGCAAACCATCCGGGGCCCGTGTCATTCGCCCACGTGGCTGGCGGTTGGGAACGTGGGTGGGTGCGGCGGACGTGGACGCATTTGAGATCACTGGTTGGCGCGACGGCGGGGGGCCTACTTGGATTCCCGTATCCAATCGGATCAGCCAATAGATTTGGCTCGCCGTTTATTTCGCGTAGGGTTTACGTAAGAAATTGAATTGAAAACTACGGTGCAGTCACACGAGGGCAGCAGCCATGTGGTCCAAGTTTGCAAGCCCAAGGCGTCGGTGTTGCTGTTTTCAATGAATTGAATGGGGTCGGCGCCAAGCTAAGGTTAAAAAAATGATTAGTTGAAATCGTAATTAATAAAAATACGGGTAAGATCAGGAATTTCAATGTAAAGTGTTATCCGTCGAGACGGAATGATGAAGTATTTAGATGGCGAAGATGATAAAAGTCGATAACTCAAACGAGAAAGATTGACACGAAGGGAGAGCGAGAACAATAGAGATGTCGCTTCGGCAGTGAGACGAGCCGAATCAAAGGTCCTACGAAACAACGAATCGGTTAAGGGCGCCGAGACGGATCTCAACAGAGCCTCTCCGACGCTAAAGGCAGGGATCAGTAGGAAAATGGCAAAAAGAATGAGCAAGTGGAGTGGAGAATGTGCGAACCTCTTTTTTTCTCCTCCGGAGAGTCTATATATAGAAGAGAAATTCATCTGCCAAATAGTACTGTCGGTAAGAGCGGTATGACTTCAAGAGATGCGTATGTCTGCTTCAAGAGTAATAGAGTCATTACCCTCATAAATGCTGCAGGCGCGTAGGTCGCAATTAATATACGTCGCATGGTTGATAGGAGGCAACTCCTCATTAATACAGCAGACCACTACAAGAAAAAAGCTAATAGACAACGCTTTTATCCAGTCTATGTGACTGTAAAAGCGTTGTTAAAGGCACTGTTGTTAAAAGTCCAACTAAAGACAACGGATTAAAAAGCGTTGTCTTTTCTAGCAAAGACAACGATTTTGCAACGGAAAAAAAGCGTTGTCGTTTTATATAATGACAACGCTTTTGCAACGGAAAAAAAGCGTTGTTTTTTATAGCAAAGACAATACTTTTGCAACGAGGAAAAATCGTTGTTTTTTTGCTTTGACAATGCTTTTGCAACGGGAAAAAAACGTTATTGTTTTTTTGCTTTGACAACGCTTTTGCAACAAATAAAAAGCGTTGTCCTTGCAACAAAGACAATGCTTTTACAACGGATAAAAAGTATTGTCATTAGAAATGACAACACTTTTACAAAGGATTAAAAGCATTGTCATTTTAACACAAATAAAAACCGTTGTATTTTATATCTACAAAAACATTATCTATTATATTACATTAATAATCTATTTAATTAAACACTTATAATAACACCAATTAAAATATCATTAACAACTAATTAATCTCCTTACAATTGAAACATAAATATTGCATCGTCAACAAATAAAAAAAAGGAAAGTATGAAATCATAATCCACAAACTTGGGATCCAAATTAATTAAGTTTACAAAATTAAACAAAAAACCTACGTACTCCAAGTTTGTTACAAAATTAAACAAAATCAATCTCTAAATTAAGTTGAACTGGTATTAAACCCTCGGGAATGACTAAAATTGCCGTAAGAAAGATGGAAGCACCTTCACCCATGTTTGAGGAGATCATGTATCTGTCAATAGAAATGAGATTGATCACGGGTAATATCATAAATAAAAAACAAGAAGGGAATTAGAAATTGAACTAATTAAAATGAAAAGCAAATATATTCTGGTAACTTAAGACCATGTATGCATTTTGAGATATTATGATAACTTAAGAACAAGACAACTATATTTTGATAATATTAAATTGACATAACAGAATTTGCAATGGAAAACAATGTAAATTAGCCCCGTAGTAGTTCACTATCCGATGCTTTTTTTTTGTTTGTAATGATTGCAGGAAGAACTGTGTTTTGTGTGCAAGTTTCAAACAGCATGAAGGTTTATACTACAATGCATTTGTAGTAAAACACAGGAAAATAAATCTCACATCAAATGGTCTCAGAAAAGCAACCTGCATTGCTTCAAAAGCAGATAGTGTGTTTACAAGTGTACCAATTTCTCCTGAGGAAGACATGCTAATACAAAGCACCATTATTGAACAAGATGATGCAACCTCTAATTCCATGCATCCATCAGAATCATCAGTCCTTGCGAAAAGCATTTCTGATATTGCTGCGACTCCTGAGAATTTTTCTAACAATAATGATGAGCCTAATTTAGATTCTCCTACCGAAGGATTCTCCTCTATCTCTCAAGCAATTGAGGACATTCGTCAAGGAAAGGTTTGTCTCAATCAGATTATTTTATTTTCTAATCTTCCTTCTAGCTACTCTCATTCCTTAAATTTAATGCTCAACAATCAGTGTTGGTCTACATTTGTAGTTTGTGATAGTTGTTGATGACGAAGATAGAGAAAATGAGGGAGATCTTATAATGGCTGCTTCTTTGGTGACACCAGCGTCAATGGCATTCATAGTCAAACATGGAACTGGAATCGAGTGTGTGAGCATGAAAGAAGAAGATCTTGAAAGATTAGATCTTCCTCTCATGGTATCAAATAAAGAAAATGAAGAAAAGTTACGGACAAATTCATATCACTTTGGGTTCGACAAGAAACTTAATGGACCGCGTCCTTTTCTTGAGGTACAAATTCATGAATCATGAGCCGGAGCGGCTTCGTCGATGGAGTATAATAAATAGATACGAAATATAGTTGAATGGTAATCATACTTAACAAATAGCCGGAGCGGCTTCGCCGATGAATACTTGAGCGGCGACGGAAGGCCGGAGCGACGATGGAAAGCTTGATCGGCGACGGATGGCTTGATCGGCGACTTCGCTTCCTGCTGGCTGTGCCTTCGGCAACTATCAGTCGTCGCTTGAGCACCAAAAAAAACCTCGGAGTGCCGACGGATGCTTGAACGTCGGAGCGACAGCGACGGCTAACCGGAGCGGAACCCTAACGAAGTAGGATGGATCGCCGCCGATGGAATACGGGAAAAAAAAGTTGCGGATACGGGAAAAGAAGAAAGAATGGATACGGAGAAAAATATGCGCAACCCTAATGCGCGATTGACGGAAAAAAAAAAGTAAATAAATAAAATACAGATAATTTTTAAATAAAATAACCATGAAAAAAATTAACGATAGGACAAAATGATAAAAAATCATATTAATAAAACAAAGATAATATTTTATTTCATTCATTCTTTTAATGAAATAAAATTATATTTTTATAATTTATTTAATTTTTTTATATTTAAAAAAATTGATCCATTAAATAAATGATCTATATTTTACAAAGCATACAAAAATATATATAAAAATTAAATTATACCTCAAAATTTGTAAATGATAGAAATTAAAAAAATCCTCATAGACAACGCTTCTTATAAAGCGTAGTCTTTTACTAATACAAATAGGTCAAAGACAACGCTATTTAAAAATTATTGTCTTTGACCCAAATAAACAACACTAATAGACAACGGTTTTTATAAAAAACGTTGTCTTTTAAGTGTTGTGTATTACTTTTTTTTGTTGTAGTGGATATTCCTCTGAAAATCGGTATAGGCATTTGCTTCTTAATCGGAGAGAGATGTTGATGAGGATTGGGCGGTGGGCTCTTGAATATGAAATACCCACCACGTGTTTTGACCAAATAAGATAATTTATATTGAGAAGTCATATGTCCGAGATAATATATTTGTGAGATGAATGGTAGGGAGCGAGGCGTGCGGCAATGTCGGCCGAGGCAGGACCTCGGCTTACCTCTTGAGTCGATCTGCGAGGTGTATAGTCACGATAGATGATGCAGTGTGTAGTATTTATGCGTTTAGTCATAGGTTAGTTTTTTTCGGTATCATAAAGGATAGAGTAAAAATGGCTATAGAATATCTTTAGACGAGAACAAATGATTTTAATAATATAATCCTATTGACCATTTTTTTCCTTTTTTTTTTTTTTTTTTTTTGGGGAATGAAACAGTAGAGTAGCTCATATCATGAATTCAGTGAAATATTTTTAAAAAATAAATAGAATTCAAAATTGGAATGCTTAGTTTCTTTCATCGTTTGATTGAATCAGATTTTGATCAATTGAGAGGAAAGGCACTGCAGCATAGAGAGTTTACTCCATGACAATAAATACGGCCATAGTTTTGATTTATATCGATTAATAAGGGGACTAGGCAATTAGGTCGATCCGATCCATTTTGCGAACAGAAGCTCGAAATGCCCTAGACAGAGCAGGCCGCTCCCTTGTACCACGAAACGGAAGGTCAAGCTTCTACAATTCCTCCTCTTTCTCCAGCACTGTGTGTCTTGTCTCTTTCCTCTCTGTGAGTGATCTCCAATTCCCAGTGGATAAGGTCTCATTTATCATCCTGCTTCAGTTGCTTTTTTTTTCCTTTGAGATTTCTCTTGGAGAGCCTTTCTTGAAGCATTGATTTCGTTTTTTGATTTGTGTGGTTGGTAGAACTGTGGATTAAGGGCCACCAGCTGATCACTAAGATTCGATGGCGCTGGTGAGTTATTAGAATATGTTGTGCGATACAAAGTCGATTCTTTTGGTGTGCGAATTTGTTTGCGTTTCACGGTAAAAGTGTCGAATTTTAGTTTGCTATTTGCAAGTTCTTTTTTTTTTTTACAAAATTCTTGCAAATTTGCCTTAATTGCAAATGTGAATTGCAGTTGCAAATTTGCCGATATGGTTGTTTCTCGAGTACTTTTTTCTTCATAGGGATCTGCAACCAAAAGAGAGCTCTTGCGGTTACAAGAGCATCATGCCACGAAAAACTGATTTTTTTTTTTTTTTTTTTAATGCACCTTTGTAACCTTTAACGCTTAAAAATGCTATAACTACTGTCATTTGTTCAACTAATTCAACTTTATATGTGTTCCGGCCATAGGTAGAGAGCTGAGAGATGGATAGGCAAGATTCGTTGGTGACTCGACTACGTGGCGGGTGTCTGGTTGAGCACGGGTCGGGTAGTTCTCCGTGAGTTGAAGCGGCTGAGTCAACTTCTTTCAGGAGCTTGGTCTTGTATAGTGTCGGAGGGGCTTGAGGAAGATGATGAACAGTGGTCACTAGAAGCTGCAGGTACGTTGTCCTGAAAGAGACTAGCAAATGAGTGAGGGAGGGCGCCGAGAATTGTCTCGGCAACGCCCCTCTGACGCACAAGTCATGATGAGAAGGAGAAAAAGGAGAGAAACGAGGAACCAAAATAGAAGTAGGCAGAGGAGGGTAGAGAGTTTTTTCAGGGGAAGGAACCGATCCCTCTTAGCTTCCTCTGATTACCTTTTTACAGGCAGAAAAACCAACGAGAACGACCAGGAGGAGATATACGGAGTATGATTTGCTGATGATGATCTATCCAGAGGATTTGACTTGGCAGGGGTGATGGGAGACAAAGTTCCATTAATACAATGAGTGTAATGATATAGAGAGGATTTTGACATGACTTCATTAAAGAAACTGGCGCAGTCGTACAACAAGAAAGCATGTTCCCCTAAATGAAGAGACTAGGTCTCATCCGCGGAGATGTGTCCCATCAACATTGAGGATGTCGGATGACGTCTAGGAATTCTTGAAGGTATTCCCGAGTACTTAGCCTTTTCCCGAGCACTGACTTAATTCCCGAGCACCTAGCCTTTTCCGGAGCACTAACTTCATCCCGAGCACCTAGCCTTTTCCTGAGCACTGACTTCATTCTCGAGCACCTAGCCTTTTCCCGAGCCCCACAACGGGAGTCAATTTCCTATTGGATCGGTCGACTGCTCTGCCTACAACAGTCGACCGCAAACCACCCAATCTGAAAACTGAGTCCCATAGTGGGAGTTGATTTTCTATTGGACCAGTCGATTGGGATAAACCACCAGTCGATTGCCGCACCTCAAACATGAGGGTCGAGCCGAGACATCATATTATATTCCTTGGCAGGGCCGAGACATCAGGTACCTCCTTCTGCTGAGCCGAGACATCAGGTGCAGATGGGTCGCCAAGCCGAGACAATGCTTTGCCGAGCCGAGATAAAGCTAATACTTGGCCGAGCTGAGATAAAGTTGCAGTTGTGAGTCGACTTGTGTTTGCTTCGACCAAATTCAACCTTCGGTTCCACTTGAGTTTGACTGTTGATCCGACTCTACCACATGACAAGGGATATTTCCACCACATCAATATGAAAATATTATTTTTGCTATATTCCTTGGTCCGTTCAGTCTTGGGGCAGGAGGGATTGGGGTTACGTTGATTTCCATACTATTCTTTCTTTCTTTTGTTTTTTCCTTTTTGTGTTGAGAGGGAACTTTATGGTTGGATGCTTGATGCATGTGTTTATTTTTCTTAAGATATTTCACATGGATCCCTAGAATTTATGTTATTCTTCAGTTTAGATAATACCTCAATTGGATATTTGGTGCCCGCGGTACCAAATTATATTGACAGGTTAACTTCTTCCACTTGTCAAGTCATCATGGAACAACTTTTCTTTGTTGGTAGTGAGGACAGTTTCACTGTTCTCAATGTTCAACTGTTTTTGTTGTGTTTATTGGACTTGAGCTAGAGATAGATGACTATGACTTGGAAAAGGCATAATAGGAGTGAAGAGAAGTACCCATGAAGATTAACTGGCAATGCCAGTTTTGCCTAAATATGCATTCTCCTTACTCATTGATTTATTCAGTGTTTTATGAAGCCATATGTGCCCACATATGTGTCATCAGTATTTCACAGCAAGCATGCATCATATAGCTGGATATACATGTGGTTTCATGTTGCTTCAATTATCAATTGATGCTAATGTCAAGCTAGTTGTTAATCTATCATGAATTTATATGACATCCTTTCTAAATCACAATAATACAAGAAGAAGGTGCACAATTTTTCTGTGTTTTGTATCGAAGCATCAAGAATCAATAAATTAGAAGAGAAGATCATTTGGCACAAAAAGGACTTAATTGGGAGAAAAATGGCTTGGTGATGATGATGATGAGTTTCTCAAATTCACAATGCAATCTGGGCCTTCTGCCTTTTTCCATGACACCATTGTCTGATGTTTGTTTACTCAGGTATTGCATTCTACAAAAACAAACAAGAATGCATTCAAGACACTTATTGCTGCAGAGTATACTGGAGTCCAAGTTGAGTTGGCCAAGAATTTTGAAATGGGTGTATCTAATAAAAGCCCTGAGTTTCTTAAGTTGAATCCCATAGGGAAGGTATGCAATTCTTTTGTCTGAATATTATTGTGCTAGAACATGGTCATTTTTTACTTCAAATTCCCATAATACATGAGTGCAGGTACCTGTATTGGAGACACCTGATGGTGCCATTTTTGAGAGCAATGCTATAGTTCGATATGGTAGGTTTAAATATTTCTCCATCATTTTGTATTCTATTTTTCCCCTAAAGTATTTGGCATAGAGTTGCTGAAATTCTTGACCTGGTGTGTTAGGTTTAATTTTTTCTAAGCCACCTATCAAAAGATGAAAACCATATTGACTGTAGTCTGATATCCACAATTAGAATTTTCAATATAAGATGGTGTATTTCCTAGTAAGGAGATTTCTTCACTTCAAACTGAACCAATATGTCATAACATATGTGACTCTCATTTTATCTTACATTGCAGTACATCAGATTGCTTATATGTAAATTTAACAGTAAAGGTAAGAAACCTCTGTAGGATAAACTAATTGTCAGTAGTTTGGCATCAACTGGAATTGGAAGTTAACTTCATCATCATCATCTCCAAACTTTATTTATCCCAACTCTTTTGGTAGGCTACATGGCTCTTTATCCATGGAAGCAAGCTTGATGCAACTTAAGTTTCTCTTAAATATAGTTTCTTACAGTAAATGATAAATTTGTAATAAGATTTTTAAGATGTATGTATTTATTGCTCTTTTTCTCTACTACAGTAACCCGCTTAAAGGAAAACAATCCTCATTCGGCCTCTTCTATCATTGTATATGTGAGTTTTCCATGTCTCAAATTTTCAATTCGTTACAAGGGTTGAACCAATTGTCTTTCTTGATTTCTGTTTGGCAGGGCCACATTGAACATTGAATTGATTTTTCATCATTGGAAGTTGATGTGAATATTACACGATGGTATGCGCCACGAGCTAGAGTCATACCTTACCCTGCTCCTGTAAGTATAAAAGTTCTTTCTCCAGTGTATCATATTCAAAGCTTGGACTCCATATTCTGAGAATTATGTCCTTTTGTAGGTTGAGGAATTAACTATAACTAGTTTGAAGAGGGCACTTGGAGCTTTGAATACCCACCTTGCCTCACACACATACCTTGTCGGACATTCAGTTACCATAGCTGACATTATTATGACATGCAACTTATACCTTGCATCAGAATTCCCTCGTGTGGAAAGGTACTTCTGGACTTTGGTTAATCAGCCTGAATTTCGTAAGGTGTTAGGTGAGATCAACCAGACAGAATCAGTTCCACCTATTACTTCTCAGAAGAAACCTGCTCAACCTAAAGAACCAAAAAAGAGGCTGCAAAACCAAAAGCACCAGAAGTTGAAGAAGAGGAAGAGGCACCCAAGCCCAAGCCAAAAAATCCTTTAGATCTGCTTCCGCCTAGCAAAATGATTTTGGATGAGTGGAAGAGGCTCTATTCCAATACAAAAACCAATTTTCGTGGGATTGCTATCAAAGGTATCTTCTCTATTTTTCACTATAAAAATAAGTGTTTTTCTTGACATTCACTATTTTATTATTACTGTTGTTTTGTATGTTGTCTACTGCTATATTTATCAACAATCTGCAATTTGCTTTTATCTGTGATATATCAGATTATTAGCTAACGGCTATGATCTTCTCTTTTCTGTTTAAGACGTGCTAAACTGTTGCTGTCTTTGCTCTTGGATGAAGCATAATGATTCCAACAAGTTTTTGATGTTTATGCGCTTTAGTAAATTTGTTATTTGGGTATTGCTCTGATGACTTATGGGTAGAGACTGTATATGTTAGTTGAGCTTCTTTTTCTTGCACTGCAATTGCTTATTTTATTGATTCTTCATCCTGTTGATCATGGATTCAGGTTTCTGGGACATGTATGATCCCGAGGGTTACTCCCTATGGTTCTGTGATTACAAGTACAATGACGAGAACACTGTGTCATTTGTGACACTGAACAAGGTGAGTGGCTTCTTGCAACGCATGGACTTGGTTCGGAAAAATGCTCGTGATTGGTTCTGAGCCTCCATTCAAGGTAAAGGGGCTGTGGCTTTTATGGGGACAGGAGATTCCATAGTTCGTGCTTGATGAGGTCTACGATATGGAGCTTTATGATTCGGGGCAAAGGTTGATATCTCAGACGAAGCGCAAAAGGAGAGGGTGAATGCCATGATTAAAGATCAGGAGCCGTTTGAGGGCGAGGCTTTACTGGACGCCAAATGTTTCAAATAAATGCCACGATCGATGAGTTGGTAGCTAGATGCATGCATCTGTATGTTTAATTTTGGTCTTGTTATTTTCTGGTGTTTGAGTCATCAAAGAGTGTCTATTAGATGAAATTTTGTGGAACAGTAATTTTAGCTTTTTGCTAACCTCGTGTTGAATAGCTAAATCTGTGACAAACCTTGATTTTCTCAGTGTGTATACTTATTTTATGAGTTGTTCCAATCGTGCTCGTTCCTCTTTCATTTATCCTAACGATTTTGTGATAGTTTATCCCAACTTATTACTTAGCAAATGCTGACTTTTGATAAACAGTATTGAAACTAGGCGAACTCTATGAAGTGTCTTTTGTCATTGGATTCAATTAAACCAGCCATGTGATTTAGAGAATCTTGATAAATGATATTAAAAATCTTAAATTATAAAACATAATATCTTCTGGTATGCGATCAAAAGCTACTAGTTGGCGATATTTTATTGTATAGATATCTTTGTGTCTAAATTTTATGCCTAATCTTGACTCCATCTCTCTATTTGTATACAACAAGAACCCAACTTCATGGAAGAAAGTCAACTTCAACACAATTGAAGAGAGCAAGCAAATGAGGTCTTCATAAAGCCTAAAAGGCAGCAGCACCTGGTAAGCTAATCCACGCCAGTTGCAGCTCCAACTCACCACACTCTACGTTCCTCAACCTCACAACGATGTCTTGCACAATCTTTCCGTCTCTCCAAACAATGGTGCTCTCGTCGGCAAAACAATTGTGTCTGTTGGGGCACAATGCTCTTATTATGGTGTCGTTCATGAGCCCGGATAAGTTCATCCTCACTGCTTCCACAAATGGCTCGATATCAATCTCTGCATCGCCCATTTTATCATCGCGACTGAATGTATCCTTGTCGTAGACCTTCTGCATGCACAAACATAAACAACATGATCAATTCAGAGCAGGCACGAACAGTAGATAGACGCAGTATCATTTGTAAGTGATATGCGCACGAGTTTAACGGGTTGGAGTGGATCTGAAACAGTAAGCGTTAAATCTTCATTCCAAACTGGATTGACATTGTTCTTCTTTACACTCGTCTTCAATTTCTGTCCGACAATGAATGATAAGATTTATATAATAGTTCTCGAATTATTCAGCTAGAACGGTAAATGATGATGACGACGACGACGAAGTTACCTGATTACCCATGCGGACGACGACATAGGGATCGCTGCCGGTGGCATCTCGGTAGGCAAGGTTAATCCCTCTAACCACCCGCAGCCGGAGCAGCCCCAACAAACAGTCCATCAAATAGCGAGACTGTTAATTTCTTCTAAATTCCTTTCTCTCTTACAATTGAATTCCAAGAACAAAAGGAGGACTAATGATGAATAATTAAAGAAAAGACACCTACGTAGGGATGCCACACGAAGAGGAACAGTCTCCAATTCGCGCGCGTTCAGGCCCTTCTTCATCGTTCATTAATTAGGAGAAGAGATGAGTTTATTTATAGCTCATTAAGTGTTTAATTACGTGGTCGGTTTATTGTTGAGAAACAAGTATGCAGTAATGCATGCAACGAGGAATGAGGAGGCGTCATGACTGGTTTAAATTAATAAACTTCTTTTAAGAATGATGGTGCTAATAATTTGTTACTAATGCCCATGATTCGGCCTTTCAATGTTAGGAAACAAAACCTTAACATCGCGAATTTAATTCTTTTATATCTTTTAATAAAAAGGGCAATAACATGAAGTCGTTGTAGTATAGTGGTGAGTATTCCCGCCTGTCACGCGGGTGACCCGGGTTCGATCCCCGGCAACGGCGTTGGTTTTTGCTGTGTTATTGCATCTCGTTGAAATCCTTGCGCCATTATGATCTCATCCACCGATCTCTAGTTCTCTACCTTGATCGCTGACGAACATTTACAGTGAATAATTTGCAAGTTGTTTTTGGCTTCGATTACATTTACAAGTCGTGTACAGCTTATTTTAATTCACTGCTGCAGTTCATTGGTCATCGAGATGGATCCGGATACAGGGCGGAAGGAATCGCAGTTTCAACAAGTACTCTCGACGGCGTCGAATCGGCGGTACCGCTCGACGATGAACTCGCCGTCATCAAACTGAGCGCCTTCGTCACAAGCGCTTCGGTCACCTGATGATGCTGGTAGACTGGCCTGGGCCGTGTCGAAGGAAGCTCCGGCAACGGTTTTTCCCCTCGGAGCACGCGGATCGCCTCTTGAATCGATGGCCGTAGCTTGCAGTCGGGATGCGCGCACCACAGTCCCACCACCATCAGCCGCTCCATTTCGCTCCCGTCGAACTCGCCGTTCAGCCTCCGGTCCGCCGCCTCCAGGACCGACCCCTTGCCGTAGAGCTCCCAAACCCATTCAACCAGCAGCTTCTCGATCTCCCTTGGCCTCCTTCCGCACGCGATGTCCAACGCCACGATCCCGAAGCTATAGACGTCCGTTTTGCTGCTAAATTCCCCATCGTAGTAATATTCGGGGGCCATGTACGGCCTCGTGCCGGCCAACTTCGTCGCCTGCCGCTGGTCGCGGTCGTCGTCGAGCAGTCTCGCGAGCCCGAAGTCGCCGAGCTTGGCGTTGAACTCGGAGTCGAGCATCACGTTGCTGGGCTTCACGTCGCGGTGCACCACGCTGGGCTTGCACTCGTGATGCAGGTACCGGAGGGCCGCCGCCAGGCCAAGCGCCGCGTGGAGCCGCCGCGGCCACGGCATGCACTCGCCGGGGTCGTACAGGTGCTTATCGAGGCTCCCATGCGGCATGAACTCGTAAACCAACAGGTACTGCTCCAGCTCGTGGCGGTGGCACCACCCGACGAGCTCCACCAGGTTGCAGTGCCGGAGACGGCTGATGATGGTCACCTCCGAGATGTACTCTGTTATGCCCTGTTCGCTCTCATGGGAGACCTTCTTGATGGCGACGAAGCGGCCGTCCAATTGCCCTCTGTATACCGACCCGAATCCACCGCCGCCGAGCGTGACCTCCCGGGAGAAGTTGTTTGTGGCGGCGGCGAGCACTTCGTAGGGGAACTCCCTCGGTCCTGCCTCTCTCGCGAATCGGACACTTAGGGGAATGTTAATATCCGGCTTTTTCCTCTTCCACCACCAAATTAAGGCGCCGGCAAGCGCGATCAAGGCAACCGTACCGGCTGCCGCGCCACCAGCTATGGCAGCAACCGGTTTCTTACTTCCTCCGCTTTGAACTAGAGGCAGCTGCAAAGTCGAGTGAAAGGACCAAGAGAGAAGAGAGTGCGTCTCGGTCAAGTTTCCGGTGGTCGCCGAGAAGCCAATTCCGACCATCTCCGGCAGGATCTCTTGTAAGTCAACGACGAGGAACAGGCTGGCGAAGGAGGTCGGATTTGAGTCATAACTCACCAGGACGCTCAGGTTGTGGGTGGTGGAGTTGTAGCTTACGCGCGCTGTCACCGCTCGCCCGCCCCTGATGCCGCCGTCGCCATTCCAAGGCGCCGTCACCCTAGACACGATCGAGTTGACATCGATCCCGATGTGGTCGCCCTGAGGGTCCCACGCGTTGGAGAAGGTGTCGAACTCGACGGCCACCGTGACGACGGTGGAGTTGGCGGCGGCGAGCGAGCTGTTGGTGAAGAGGCCGAGGAAGCCACCGGAGGAGTAGGGCGGCCGGCTGTAGTTGTACGGCGAAAGGAAGAAGGCGATGCCGTCGGCGTACTCGGAGCCGTTGAAGGAGTTGACGACGAAGGTGAATTGGGTAGTGAAATCCGTGAGGTTTCCGGTGGCGGAGCTCCACAGGACCAAGGGATCCCCGTACTCGACTCTGCCGGTGGCGTATTGCATGGGGTATCTCGTCAGATCGATCTTGGAGCCGTTGAAGATGGCGTCGTTCTGATTCATCACCAAATTCTCCTGCGGATTGAAGCTGTTCAGGTTGAAGGAGAGGGAGCACGCCATGGGAATCGAGATGATTGCAATTGAGATGCACAGAAGAACAGTGGACAGAATTATACTCGACTCGCGCAGCATCATCTCCTACAAAGATTTTAATTACGAGACCAATAAACTCAGAAAAGAGAGATCGATAAGAAAGCAGAATGAAATTTGTAGGAATGCTAGAGAAAAGTCAACTCGAGGATGGCAATGAGAAGCTGCATCAAGTGGGGCAAGGATGTAAAGCAACATGCTTCCAAATTCCACTTGGTGTTAATAATAATAATAATTATTATTATTATTATTATTGGGCTCTTACATAAATCATCTGACACTGCCTTTGTTCTTTGAAAATGATCTGATAGAGATTTTCAAAGAACGCGGCTCTGTGATTATTCAATTCCCTCTTGTGTTTGAATGTTTTCACAAAAAATGCGCCTGCGCATGGAATTCTTTTAGATCAGTTCATTTCCACGAGCTTAATAGTCAATGTAGTAAAAAAAAAAAATACTTGTTCTTGGCCTTTCTCGGTGCAATTAAGTTAAATCTTCAAGTTATATAAGTATAAAACTTTCAGTATAAACTAAACAATTAAATCGTTAAGTATTGGCGATTTGTTTATTGTGCTTGACCATTCAACTTGAATTGAGAGAAAGCTGATCGTTTTGATTCCTAACAACTCCGCAACCAATCAAGTTTATTGAATATAATACTTGTTCATCTCAATCAAATGTTAATTAATAATCAATACGACCTCCACCTTACTGCTGACCACACAATTAAAGAATGACTAATGATTTCAAAGGTTTCGGTGGAAGATTGTTGTTAATTGACGCAGGATTAGAACATTTATTCATATATTATATATATCTCTCAAATGGGTTTAAAAAACACCTGAGAATTATGAACAGCGAAGAAAAAAATATTAATTATATTATCGAAAATTATTTCATTGTTTTTTTTTTATTTTCATCGCCTCCTAGCAATCAAGTTTTCAAATAGCATCAAGATATTTTCCTTCGCCTCCGGGGCTATAATACAGTGTTAAGGTGTTCAGTTTGATTCCTAAATACTCATATCCTCAGCTACGATATATTTATAAGATTTTCTTCCAAATGCGATGACAAATCATGGATATTGAGGAGATTATCCACACGAGTACTTTCTAATTTACTTCCAAAATAGGACAATTATAAATGGGTCATTAATTTGGCAGTCCCACATCATGATATTTTCTTTCTTTCTCAAGTAACCGTGACTCAATATTACGAATCTTATCTTCCTCTCTTTTCTTTAGGTTTAGAGATTCTTCCACATTAATGAGTTTTGGCTATTTCTCGGTTACATTCCAAGGATATCATTTGGATATCATATACGGTGATAGTGTATAAATAAATAAAAAAAACTTGAGAATCATATCATTCCAAAGAACTCAAATAATTTAATAAAGTGACTATATTCATATAAAAAAAAATTAACATAAAATTATATAAATAAAAAGAGTTGAAATAAAATAAAATACATTGAAATAGAAATCAAATTAAACTAAAAAAGTAACAGGTTGATCGATCTCTGAGCGACTCTAAACTACAATTATAATTAATTCGGTGCACGAAGCTCCTGTCATATGATATATCGTCGTACCGGAGAATGAATCAATTGTACACAGTCTTACCTTGCTTTTTTTATAAAAAACCGTTTTCAGGATTTGAATCCGTAACCTCTTGATCACAAGACAACAACTTTACTATTGTGCCAAGACTCCTTTCTAAGCAACTCTATGAACAACAAAATCAACTTAATATCAAAAGGATATTTGTGCCTGCAAAGTAAAAAAAAAAAACTAAATTCAAATTACTCAGTGGATAACAAAAAAAAAAAAAAAAAAAGGTAATAATTTAATAAGACAAAAAAAAATTAATAAATTATAATTTATTCTTTCCTGTTTTGGTTGATGTATAAATCAGAATACAACAACAAACAGAAGAAAACTCCTTTGGCATGCTTCAGTGATGTGTATCTATCTACAATGATATTTCTATGTTTGTTACCTCATATTACGGACATGCCTCAGCACCACAAGTACATAGGAACCAATTACTTGATTTGCTTACCACAGTTTTGTCGACAAAATGTGGAAATGATGAAGGGAATGAAGGTACGCTGCCAGCTGACAATTATTTGAGCAAAGAACCAAATTGTCACGAACAAACTCTAGCAAACTGCCTATCGACAAGCTCCCTTGCAATTAATTTTGGTCACACTCCAGAATGTCCTGCTCCAAAGAGATGTCGGACGACGACGACACCTAGTCAAGACAGTCCAATATTGGAAAAATCTGCAAAGAGGCCAACCAAGACAAAGTTGTTTACGACTGAGGAGGATCGATGAGGATAGAACTTTGCCTGCCGACGAAGATGTCCTCAATATATATACTACGCCAATCTATATCCCTTTTACAATTATCTGTATATATTTTAATATTCCTGACTAGCTAGGTGTCTTGAAATGCTCCTCGCTCCTCCCTTGGGCCCATTGCATCTCACGGTTGCATATTGTAGGCCACCAAAGATTGATTTGATTCCCATCAAACAAATTAAATCCTGCTCTTCTACTGTGAATGCGTCTGCATTTTTGTTTAGCCTGATAACAGTAGACGGCAACTTCCGTGTTGTATTTTACTACTAAAATAATGTCTCAGAGTGATGATCTAATTAAACCCGTGGGACTTGAATCTGCAGGTGAAGAAGTGGAAGAACAGTCGAAACTTTTGCATGCAAGAATTAACTCCAGACTGGATCTCGCAAAGGACTGCCATTTGCGGGGGGGGCATCTTACATGTGTCTATGTTTTGAGCGATAAAATTTGATTTCTGGACGTTTAGATGCATACCATGCAACCTTAAATTAAAATGTCTGCTGACCATGTGTTTTTTTTTTTTTTGTGATTTTTGTAGCTTAAATGAATCAGCAAATGCAGAAGAGATTCAGCGAAGGTTACTGGGAGAATCCACCTATTGAATTGTGTGCACTCATGATCAAGCTTATGATTTTGCATATATTATGGTCGTATAGTTTCTGTGGAATTGCATACTTATGTAAACTCAATCTGTGGGACAGAGAATGACAGTCTCTCTTATTTATTGCAATTAATTTGGGTTTTGTGGACAATTATATTTCTTGGATTAGATTTGTAGAAAACATCATCATTCGAGGTTATCGTCTTGTTCCTCCTCGGTGGGCAATTGCCTGGAAATTAAAGCTCTTTTTTTTGTTCTATTCCGATTAAATCTTTTATTTATTTATCAGCTCCCCTTAGGTTCTCCTTTTTTAAATACGAAGTTAAATTGTTCTGTCTGCTTTAAGAATTTTGGTCGAATAAAATGTTGTCGTTGACGTAGCAATCGAAGGAGATGGTGAATTTTAACGTACGGATGGAATACAAAACCTTTCCGTATGCTACGGCGTAAGGTTTCTGATATATTTATGGCTTCTTAACTTCTTGCATATCAAAGATTATTTTTTTTTTTTTTACTTTAAAGGGATAATTTTTGGAGTTAAAATTCTCATTAAGTTGTTCTTTTATAAAAACAGCTTGACGATGTATTTTAATTTAATTTGTTTCGAACCGATATATTTTTTCACAAACTTGTATGAATTTTTTTTTTCATGAAAGGTCAAAGTTTGAACTATAAAAAAACATAAAGAATAAAAAGGTAAATTTTACTAAATTTTGGGGACACGTTCAATGATTTTTTTTTATAAAACAAATTTATTAAATCTCCACGGATTAATTGTTGAATTCATATTTAATTTTTATCATTATTATTAAAAACATATGTTTACAATGTTAAGCTAGAATAATAATTATTATTATACTTTGATTAAAATCTCAGTTTGAAAAGCAAAAAAGAAATGATCAAATCGCAAGCTACGAATCGGTCATACTATCTTTTTTTTTTTTCTTAATTTATCCTTTTCTTTATCATTTATCTATTTTTGTTCGAACCGTACCGAACTAATTCAACCGCGAAGTAATGACAGCTGACAAGTCGAGAACTTCTAATTCCGGCGAGAAAAATTAAAAAGCCTCGAGGAGGCCGCCGGATCACGAGGAGCATGCGCAGAGCTCAAACAAAACTCTCTTTTTTTTTTTTTCTTTTATTTGTTTTTTATTTATATTTTTTTGTTTTTGCATGGTGACCAAACGGTTTTCCTGACGTGAGGAGCCAAACCTCTCGCCCAGCAATCCCACGACCACCATCTCTGCATATTTTTCTCTCCTTTTCTTCAGATTTTATTCCGTTTTCCCTTTTTTTTCTTTGATTGTTGCACCTCTGGTAAATTCGGTGCTGCTGCTTTTTCTTCCTGACATTGATATATACAATCCGAGCTGTTTCAATTGCTTGGTTTACTCACCTCCTAGCTCTTCCTTAAAAGAGATAATTGGAAACAGCGTAAAAGAAAAAGATGTTTGATGGTTTGCTACTTGGAAAATTCTCTAAGAAATGGTGAGAATTACATATCTGAATTTTTAGTTTAGAATTGGATTAAAATTGGATGTGTTCGTGGTGCTTGATCCATGGCAGCAAGCAGGCGGTGCGTTGCATAAAGTTGAGGATGGAACCGATCAAGAAGAAGAAGCGGGTGGTGTTGCGGATCCTGAAGGAGGACGTTGCTGATCTTATCGCCGCAGGCCATGAGTCTTCAGGCTTTGGAAGGGTAAGAAGATCGAGCTCCATGATCGAGGAA
Organism: Wurfbainia villosa; assembly: GCA_025175895.1. Taxonomy (NCBI): domain Eukaryota; kingdom Viridiplantae; phylum Streptophyta; class Magnoliopsida; order Zingiberales; family Zingiberaceae; genus Wurfbainia; species Wurfbainia villosa. The sequence goes on from JAKLTH010000280.1 coordinate 1,517,199, forward strand.
ACCTCGGAAAGATTGAACTTTTGGCAACTGAAACTCATCGAGGATTTGTTTTTTTCCTTTTGTTTGATTCCGCGAAGATGGACGCGCTAATTACGGAGATAAACCTGGTGTCCTGTTACGAAACGATTGAAAAACTCTGCGAATGCATCTTGAGTCAGCTTCCAACTCTTCAAAAGCAGAGGTATTGTTCTTCAGGATTCATGGAGCTTTCTTAGATTCTTATTTGCTCAATTATTGGATATCCATTTGACAGAGAATGTCCGGAAGAATCCAAGGAAGCGATATCGACTCTAATTTATGCAGCAGCACGATTCTCAGATTTGCCTGAGTTACGTGATCTCCGGTCGCTCTTCGTAGAAAGATATGGGAGTTGCATGGAGTCGTCTGTGAACGCCGAGGTGCCGATATCCTAATTGGCAATTCCAAGCACATGCAGCGAGCGCATCGATTCATTTTCTAACTCACAGTTTCCTCGCAGTTTGATGAAAAAACAAGAACGAAATCTTTCTCGAGGGAATGGAAGCTCAAGGCGATGCAAGATATCGCTGACGAATTTTCGATAAGTTGGAGGGCCGAGGACGATGAAGAATCATTCAAACTTCCATCACCGCCACTCAATGAGGAGAATACTGAAGAGGAGATCGATAAATATCAAGCTCAAACGGAGACAAAGGGCATTCACGTGGTTGCAGCAACCAAAACCTGCAGGAACTCATTGGATTTACAGACAATGGCACCGCCTGAAACCAACACAGGGAGGAATCGTGATCATGGAGGTCGAAAAATTGAGGACGAATGTGAGGTTCCAGGGAGCATAATACAGGGGGAAAACATCGTTTCTTTGAAGCCAAAACCAGTGAATAATGCCGTAACTCAACCATACGGCAAACGAAACGAAATTAATAAAACGAGAGGAAAGATCAAGAATGAGGAAGAAAATATTGTTATCGAGCCGAATATGATTAATGATGCTCCAAACAAGGTTGTTGGAGTTTTTCATGCCGAGAAGCCTAAGCCCTTTTCTGTGCGGAGACAGTTCCGAAAACCACCCGTCACTGACACCAACGATAACATCATCCACGAGGAGATGCCCACGAGCCTCGATCGAGAAGACCTTGACAGTTACATGGCTTTAGTATATGACAAATCCTTGCGTCGACCATCGAGCGGAGACAAAGGGCAGGAGAGGAGGGATACCGAAGCTACTCAGGATGAACGAGATGAGGAAGAAAAGATCTTGGATGACCTCTTGTTGTACTACAGCAGGAAAGGGACAGATAAAGCAGCACCAGCAACAACAACAAAGAGTAGAGCTTCAAAAATGGATGATTGTGAACGAGATACAGTCAAGCACCAACATGGAAATGGGGAAGTTCGCCAGGTTCCGAGAATCAAAGTGCCGCCTCCAATAAGAACTTCCTCGTTGCCTTTAGAATCAGATTGCCCAGCTGGGTCTAGAGCTGCTGTTCAGGTTAATACATTCCAATCTGATCCAATGAGTCCTAGACGAGGGCGAGTGCATCCGAGACTACCAGATTATGATCAGTTGGCAGCAAGGTTTGCTGCACTGAAGAATGGTTTAGGTACCTTGTAATCGACCGGGCATTTTAGCCCTACTAATCCCCCCTGCATGGGCACGTTGATTTAGTATTATGTGCAAGTATCAAATTGCAAACGCTAGATCTTCTCATTTCTTCCACTTTAGGAATTAGAGTGAAAGCCTAACACTATTTTTAGTAATTAGGTAGCTGCCTTAATGAACTTTTTATAGAATTCTAAAATGATGTATCATTCAACGAACAAATGTGTCAGCGTTTAGCTGAATTATGCGGATTATGAGAAACAAATCTAGTCGAAGATGACAAAATTGACTTTGCCATTGTACGATCCGAATCATATTTATACGACATCGCCCAGAAAAAAAGGATGACACTAGAGTCAAAATTTAGACAAGAATATCACAGCCATTGTTGACAGACAGCTTGCATTATCCCTCCCTAGAATGACAATCAAGTATTTATCATCGGGATAAAATATGATACTAGTTTGCGCAAGAGTCAAGGTCACCACTGTTGCATCTTGGATTGCTCTGGGTTTTCTGATTCTTCCTCCTCTGGGTTTTCTTCTTCCTCCTTCTGCTCTTCTTCCTCTTCTTCCTCATCCTCTTCGGGAGGGTCTTCAGGCAGCGGATGCGGCAATGGAGTCTTCATCGGGCTAAATTGTGGGAATATATCGGCCCTCCTGGGAGGCTTAGGCCTTTCCCATTCCTACATCACAACATAACTATTACTGGTGACATATAGTACTCAATGTAAAAGAAAAACAATTACCAACATACTAATTTAACATATGAGTAGCTTCAAGAATTAGTTTACAGGGTAATAAAAAGTTAAATGCTCATTCTTTTCTAAGCGACAAGTAATCTTTGAAAAATGGAGGAGACGTTCATTGATAGTGTGCATATAGCTTTAATATACTGATTAATATTAACAAACTTAATACCATCTGACCGTTTTCACTTAACATCTACTTTCATTTAGATGAGGTTAGCAATTTAGTGTTAGTTCACACTGAAAACTGTTTGAGGGTCAAAAACTTTGATTTTTTCTAGCCAGAAATGCTTATGGCTATAAGACTATTTAAAGGTTGAATTAGCATCTGGAAATGCTAAATGCTCCACAAAGTGTTCGTTATCCAACACATTACTCAAAATATAAAAAAGCAAAGGAATATGTTATAAATCCAGTCAACATATAAATACATATGTCAAGAGAAGAGAGCAACACAGAAAAAGAGGGTAGGGAAAAACAAGACCAGTAGCTGACGTTTTGAGAAATCACAAGTGTGCAAATCAGAAGACATCCCATAACTCAACTGCTAAACTTTCTATGCTCCCTTTGATGAACTTGTGCTAAATTGTCTCAAGATTGTGAAAATTTCAAAATCCCACAACTCTCAATTTAAACTATGCAATCCATACCTGAGGGTATGATTATACTAAAGAGACTCCCATAAGTGTAATAATCTTAATTTAAAGTGATTCTGAGGTTCCTACGGCCATCAACGAATTTTAACTAAATTTGTTGATAGTTTTATAGTGTTCATAATTTTAAAATCTTGACAAGGTTTGAATTAGTGGAGTCTTAGGAACTCTTTGGTGGTATTGGTGAATCAGAATGATAGGTCTAGGCTCTTTAATGAGCTTATGTTAAATTGTTTTAAGACTGCGAAGATTTTAAAAACCCATAGCTTTCAATTTAAATTGTGGAATCTAGGTATGAGAGAATGGCTACATTTAGCAGGTCCCTAGGAGTGTAATGGTCTTAGTTTGAAGTGATTCTAGGGTTCTAAAGCTATCAATGAGTTTTGACCAAAAAATCGTTGACAACCTTATAGTGTTCCGAATTTTAAAATTTTGACATAGTCTGAAATAGGAAAGTTCTAGGAACCCTTTGATGGTGTTGTTGAGTATGTATGATAGGCTTAGACCCTTTAATGAGTTTGTGTGAAATTGTCTTAAAGTTGTGAAGATTTCAAAAACTCACATCTCTTTATCTTGGCTATGAAATCTAGATCTGAAGACTCTGAAGAGTGTAATGGTTTTGGTTTGAAGTGATTCTAAAGTTCCTAAGGTGATCAATGAGTTTTGATCAAAACTTATTGATAGCCTTACAATGTTCAGAATTTTAAATTTTTGACATAGTCTAAAATAGAGAAGTCCTAGGAACCCTTTGGCGGTGTCGGTGAATATGTACGATAAGCTTAGACCCTTTAATGAGCTTGCGCAAATTGTCTTAAAGTTGTAAAAATTTTAAAAGCTCACATCTCTCAATCTAGGCTAAAAAAATCCTAAATCTGATGCATGATTACACTTAGAAGACTCCCAAAAGTGTAATAGTCTTAGTTTCAAGTGATTCTGAAATTCCTAAGGCAAACAACGAGTTTTGGACAAACTCGTTGATAACCCTACAATGTTCAGAATTTTAAAATTTTAACATGGCATGAACTAGGGGAGTCCTAAGAACTCTTCGGTGGAGTTGGTGAATAAGTATAACAAACTTAGATTCTCAAATTATCTTCCGATTGTAAAGATTTCAAAAATCTGCATCTCTCAATCTAGGCTGTGAAATCCAAGTCCGAGGGCATGGTTATACTCAGGAGGCTCTCAAAAGTGTAATAGTTTTGGTTTGAAGTGATTTTAAGATCATCAGAGAGTTTTGCCCAAACCTCGTTGATGACATTAGGCACCTCGAAAACACTTCAAACAAATTCATTGTACTCTTTACATCATCCTGAATATAGCCATGCCTTTAGACATGAATTTCATAGCGTCGATAGAGAGCTATAAGTTTTTGAAATTGACACAATTTTGAGATATTTTGAGAGCTATGTAATAGCCCTGTCACATAATGGGAGCACAGAAAATTTAATGAGTTATCAGTAGTCTACTGTCGATCACAAGCACAATAAATTTAAGAAATCGACTAGTAAAATAGACTGTTATATAAGTGTCGCTTGATGATGCATTATGAGTCGAATAATGGAAAAAAACTATGCGCTTTGATAGATATGAAAGTTGGATACGCATTTTGAGTATTATGAAACCTGAACCGTTATCGTTTACACCTGCTAAGAGTTTTTGTTCACCCCTGAGTTATGTCTGAATCAGGTAACCAAAAGTATTGCTTTACTTCCAAGACGAATAATCCTCTCAATTAACCTAGACTACAGAATAGAGCTAAAGATTTGTAGATTATCCGAAGATTAAAGCTCGAAAATTAACGAGGTACCACAAAGTACATGGTAAAACCTCTTAAAAACATATTCTCCCTTACACAATCTCGACCACCTAATATTATATTTTCATTAGCATATCACAAGTACTGAGTTTATCGGTACTTCCACAGTAGAAGATCTTATTTAGGCAACATAAATTATAAATAAACCAAAATGTAGGAAAAAAGATAGGAAGCGAGCATACAATTGGGAAATCGAGAGGCGAACGGCGAGTTTTCCTCTCTTCCTGGGGGGCCATACATACGACACCATGAATTCTTCCTCGGGTTATGCCCATCTTCAAACGAGGCAAAAGGGGGTAGCCACGCCCGCTGAAACTGAGGCGGCAAGCGGAGACGGAAGACTCCTGCGCCCGCTGCGGCGATCGGTACGGCATCAAGGAGGACCAATGGGCGGAACAGGAAGCGGAAAGGCACCAGACCGAGGAGGCCATGTCTTGCCGGAATCAGCAAAGCCCGGCGACAGAAAACGGCGACGGATTTGGACGGGCGATCAGCTTCCACAGGATTTGTCTGTTTAATCGAGGCGAATGGAAGAGAGAGTCAAAGAGCAGTAGATATGGTATGGTATCGGATCGGGTTATGAATTGTCCTTCCCAAATCCGATAGGCATAACCATAGAAATCCGATGGGTTGGGCTGGGCCGATTGTACTTCTTTTTGGGCACGAAGAAAAGTCATTAGCAATGCTTGTCGACTGCTTTTATCTCTTAATTTTCTTGGAAAACAGAGAATAATTGCAACGGTCAAAGTTCGGTATGGTGTGACTACGGCCTAATTCGACCAGTTTCTTGATTTTTAGTGAAATTTGTTTGGAATGTTATGATCTGACAAAGACCAGATAAGATAGCTAACAACTTCTCTTCTGATAGTTAGAGACGCAAAGACGTGAAGTGCGCATTTATTTTTTATATCGAAGTTGTTGGAGGCAGAAGAAGGCAATTTCTTCTTCCGATTAAGCAGTTCTTGTGAGATTGAAAGCAACTGACTAGAGCTCTTGAAACAACATTAGCAAGCGTGGAAGTTGGAACCAATATATAAATACGACAACACACGACTCTTCCTTCTCTGGAGAGGAAGAAGACGACGAGAGATAGATAGATTACTCACTGTTCTTCGATATATTCCTTCGCTAGGATACTACGATGAAGGGAGTAAACAGAACAAAGTTGATATTTTTGCAGCCTTCGCCCAACCACAAGCAAGGTGGCAATTGCTTCACCAGATCCTTCTCCATCTTCGCCTCTCGCCGCCGCCGTCGCCGCCTTTGGCTCCTCTCTCTTCTCTCCTTCACCTTCGCCTCCCTTCTCGCTCTCCTCAACACCTCCATCGCGAGACATGCCGACGTCCTCCCTTCCTCTGTTTCTTCCCCGTCCGGCAGAGAAGTGGAAAAGCTGCTTCTTGATGTCGTCTTCGACTCGCTCGTCGACTACGCCGTGGGCTCCACTTCTACCGGCAAGATGAACGAGGAGGACCTGCGGGCAGTCGCTAGAGTACTGCGGCGGCGTGCGCCGTGCAACCTGCTGGTGTTCGGGATCGGGCACGAGACGCCGCTCTGGCGCGCGCTCAACCACGGTGGCCGCACCGTGTTCGTGGACGAGAGCGAGTACTTGGTGGGGCAGGCGGAAAGGCGGAACCCGGGGCTGGAGGCCTACGACGTCGCCTTCACCACCACTGTCCGAGGGACGCCGGAGCTCCTGGCCTCGGCCCGCAGGCAGAGACGGGGAGAATGCCGGCCGGTGCAGAACCTGCTCTACTCCGACTGCCACCTCGCCGTCAACAACCTCCCCAACCAGCTCTACGGCGTGGCGTGGGGAGTGATCCTCGTGGACGGGCCTCAGGGACACATGCCGGAGGCACCGGGTCGCGCGTCCTCCATCTTCACGGCTGCCGTGATGGCAAGGTCGGCCCCCTGCCAGGTGGACGTGCTCGTGCACGACTACGATCAGGAGGTAGAAAGGCTGAGCAGCGACGAGTTCCTCTGCCCGGAGAATCTAGCTGGCGGTACTCCCCGCCTCGCACACTTCGTCATCCGCTCCGGCGCCCCCGCTGACGAATTCTGCCACAACAACGAGACGTCCAGAGCGTCATGGCAGGCACCGGCCGCCGGCACGACTGCCGGCTCCTAGGCTGCTATATCATTCGATCACTATCAACCGGGCAACCGTTGCGATATGACCAAAAAATCGAACACAATTGAGCTGCCACAAAATTAGATAAAATCAACAAAACATGCAGATTCCTCATCCAAGTATTTTAGAACATTGTATGCGACTTTATCTTGATTTGTTTATGTTAAAATAAAGTGCGTCATCATAAAACTTTGTCTCTAAATCTACTAATTTTTAGAAATATGTCTAATCATCAAAGAGCCTCCTACCTCATCTAGCTTCATGGATTAGAATACGATAGAATTTATGAATAAAATAATAATTAATTTCAGAATAGATCTAAAGTATTTTTTTTTTAAATTTAAATGATCTTTACGTGTCTTGACTAATATATCAAGATTTATAAGATCCTCGATAATTTATCTTTTTCACAATGATCATAGAATAGATCAGTGATGATTGTTAGATTGATGGATTCTAATCTTTTATGATGGTTGAGAAATTACAATCCCATTAAAATGAATACTAACTTTAAACATAAGATGGGAAAATCATATCATCACTTCAATTATGGTCTTGTTATTTTTATTTTATAAATTTTATGAAGAATTAAATACCATTAAAAAAAAATGAGAAACATGTTTTTCGCTTTTTTTAAGGGAAAGCAAAAAAAATAGCAATGTTAGAATTGGAATGGAGACAGTGCCAAAATAAAACATTTTGCAAACCTACTTGAACGAACAACATCAGGGACCTTCCATGAAAATTATGGCCTAGACAACGAAGTAAACGTTGTGCATGTTTACGAAATTATTACTTAGAAAAAAACAAAAGAACTCGTTGACTATTATAAAGTCAATATGCCTAATTTTATAAGAAAAACTATGCCATTTTGTTGAACTGGAACTGAGGAGGATTGATGAATTAATGATGCAAGGTGTGATGCATGCGAGTGGAAGGAGAAAGGGAATTGGACCAAGTCTTTGTTGTCGCCTCGTCTGCCACCTCGATCGTTCAATTCAAAGTTAATTGGCGAACAAGGATGAGACGTAATAGTACGTGGCAGATTAACGTGACGTGTGTATGTGTGCATGGCGTGCTTAGCCTAATCTGCATGGAATTAATATCAATCCATAAATTCAGCAGTAGTAATTCCCATCGGCAGGAGATATCGATTTGACGAGGATACGCATGATTATCCGATCCGATCCCTCAAAATTATGTTTCGATCAAAATAAAGAAAACAAAAATAAAAGTACCCCTTTTTTGTTTCGAGTCAAACATTATCATTTATACATATAGTTTGCGTTGTGACTTTAAAATTATGTACTTTTTGCTGATGTATAAATAAAATATTATAATGCAATCTACTTTATTATATATATATATTCAAACAACTAGTTATATCTGACGTATATGCATTGAAATAATTATAACAATTTTATAAAGGACGCACTTCAAATTTATAATTGTCCAAATATAATTTCATAATTTTATATTTATTAAAATACGTTTTTTTTTTATCTCTCTCGCCAAATAAACATGCAATTAATACTAAAATTTTGTATGCATTCAAACTACACTCGGAAATCTTAAGTCATCCAAATATCACTTCCACCTGTATGAGAGCCTCCTGCTTTACATATTGTACGTGGCGTTGAAAATTTAAATTTTAGATCCACTATGTTTCTGAGAATATAATTTTCAACATCATCTTTTTCAATGCGAGCTTAATATTGTACGTGATACTGAAAATTCAAATCTCAGGATCATTGTGTTCCTGAGAATATAATTCTCAACGCCATCTTTTTTTCGGACAGCTTGATATTGTACATGGTGCTGAAAATTTAAATCACAATATCATTATATTTCTAGTAATATAATTCTCAGCATCACCTTTTTTCGACCAACTTGATATTGTAATTGGAGCTGAGAATTTAAATTCCAGTACCACTATATTCCTAGTAATATAATTCTCATCGCCATTTTTTTTTCCGGACAACTTGATTTGTACATGGTACTGAAAATTTAAATCTTAGGTCCGCTGTGTTCCTGGGAATATAATTTCTAACACAATATTTTTTCTAAGCGAGCTTGATATTGTACGTGGTGATGAAAATTTAAATCTCATGACTATTGTGTTCCTAGAAATATAATTTTCAACATCATTTTTTTTCTCAGGTAGTTCGAAAATTGACGTGTTGTTGGAAATTTAAATCCCAATACCACTGTGTTCATGGGATTTAAATCCCAAGACTACTGTATTCCTGGGAATATAATTCCAACGCCATCTTTTTTCTCGTCCAACTTGAATTTATACGTGACATGCAACCAAAATTGGGAGGTAGGAGGATCAGAACTAAATTTTCTCGATAAATCAATAATTCATGCTGTAAATTTTTCAATCCATGTCAAAATTTTAAAATTTAAACTCCTCTAGATCCATTAATGAGTTTCAGTCAAAATCCATTAATGACCCTATTCATCTATTTTTCAATCCAATTCAAATTCATTAAATTTAGTAAGTATCCCTTGACATTTTTAATTGTGGCTTGATGCATATAATATCTGAGCATTATATTTACATTTAACGGGAAAAATAAAAAGAAAATAAGATGCACCCTTCAATAAATATGAAATCATACATCGAGCTATATATGTGTTTATGTTTTCGAAAACACATTATAATATTTTATTTTCACAACTAATTAATTTAAGTTGAAAAAAATAGCTTCAGTTGACAAATTAATTTGTTTGAAACAAAAAGTAGACATGTTAAATGATAAACACGTTTTTTAAAAAAAAAATTTCGAAAAATGTATTAAGCTGAACGCCGGCCATGTAAAATGATTAATGAATGTTATCTCATTTAGATTCTTAACTACAAAATCTAGCGCCTAATGTGTGTTATTTATGCCATTTCAAAATATTTTATTTTAAAAAATATATTCATTTTTTTAAAAATTAAATAAATAAATAAATATATATTATAAATTGATATCGACTTTCTCAATTTGGACAGAATTTATAAAAGATATATATGCCATTTTTTGTCTTATATTTATGAGACTAATGAGACTCGTGAATTTCATTTCTCTTTATTATTATTTTTCATCGGATTTGGATGGAAACAAAAATGAAAAAAAAATCCAATCAAATTATTCATTTCTTATTTTTCACTTCCTTCCAAATAAATAGAAAAGTCAATAATGTTTAAATATTTCTTCATTGGAAAGAATTAAAAAATCACAACTCAGCGTTTTATCTTTCATTATAAGAGGAGTAAATTGCGTTTATTTTTACCTCTCGACTATTTCCTTTCCTTTCCTAATATTTTGGTAGAATCAATTACAAAAGGGAAAAAAAAAACCATTGATTCATACTATCTGTCATTAAATTGGGATGGAAGTGAGGTGGGAAAAAAATAAATTGAATTAATATTCTTCCTTTCTGTCAAATAAAGCGAAAACTTTGCAATTTCGAATTTATTTAAATTCATTCAGCAATTTATGTTTTTTTTTCGTGTTAATGAATTTGTAAATTAAGTTGTAGCATGTTTTAATGACGAAGTCACAAGGAATCCCCCACCTCCCGCAGTGGGGATATCGAATCGGCGGCAGGCTACGACTATGTCGGTTGTAGAATCTGGCCAAGATCTTGCTTGGATACGCGCGGGCAATGAGTCAGCAGATTGCCTCCCCCAGTCCCCTCTGGTTCCGAACGGCCTTCCTTTCGTTACGTGTGACCTTTCCCGCAACTTTGGGGCGCCCTTCCCCCGGACTCCACCCGCCTTCCTCAACTCCACCTCTTCTCCCCTTCGAGTCCGCGCTCTATAAATACAACGCCACCGCCGGACTGCCTTCGAACCATCACGATTAACGAGCCGATCCACTCGCAACCAGTCAACCACGACGACCAAGAGGAGCGAAGGGAAAATGGTGGGCTGGGCGATCGCCGTGCACGGTGGCGCAGGTGTCGACCCCTCGCTCCCCGCCGAGCGGCAGGAGGCGGCGCGGCGGGTGATGTCGCGCTGCCTGGCCCTCGGCGCTTCCGCGCTCCGCGCCGGTTGCGCCGCCGTCGACGTGGTCGAGATTGTGGTGCGGGAGCTGGAGACGGATCCGGTGTTCAACTCCGGCCGCGGGTCGGCGTTGACGCGGGACGGGACGGTCGAGATGGAGGCCAGCATCATGGATGGCCGCGGCCGCCGGTGCGGGGCGGTCTCTGGCGTCACGACTATCAAGAACCCCGTCTCGCTCGCCCGCCTCGTCATGGACCGCTCGCCCCACTCCTATCTGGCCTTCGATGGCGCTGAGGAGTTCGCGCGTCAACAGGTTCTCTTCTCTGGCTATCTCTTCTCCTGCTGCCCTGTTTCATTTAGTAATTTTGATTCGAATCCTACACCCAATTTGTGATCCATTATATTACAATCACGCCGCGGTTAATTATCACCGTAAAATTCACCTGATTTTTTCTTGTGAAAAAAGTTTTTTTTTCTCGATCGTTGCACCGGAAAGCTTGCAGTTTGAAGAGCTTTGTCAAAACTTGAGAACAGAGCATTGGCAACGTGTATAACTCAGTGCCCTAGCGATCCAACTGTACTACTCTGTCTCTTTCGAGACGGAATTTTGTAGCCAGGCATAACGGCCCTATGTTTATTGTTGCCTTCAAGTGGTCCTAATTTGATGCCAAACCACTCTCGTTTCAGGGCGTTGAAGTGGTGGACAATAGCTATTTTGTCACGGAAGAGAACGTGAGCATGCTGAAGCTTGCAAAGGAGGCCAACAGCATCCTGGTTTGTATTGATTTTCATGATTCATCGTTTAGGAATTAGGAATGCCTATACAGATTTATTGACATAGTTTGTTCTTGGAGCGGATTGCAGTACGATTACAGAGTGCCGATTTCGGAAACTTGTAGCGCCGTCGCCGGCGCATTGCAGATGAATGGCCTTCCCATCAGCATCTATGCGCCGGAAACTGTGGGGTGCGCGGTGGTGGACGCGAACGGGCACTGCGCGGCGGCGACGTCCACCGGGGGTCTCATGAACAAGATGAGTGGGCGTATCGGGGACTCTCCGCTGATCGGAGCAGGAACGTACGCGTGCAAGGCATGCGCGGTGTCGTGCACGGGGGAGGGGGAGGCGATCATCCGCAGCACGTTGGCGCGGGACGTGGCGGCGGTGATGGAGTACAAGGGGATGCGGCTGCAGGAGGCGGTGGACTGGGCGATCAAGGAGAGGCTGGACGAAGGCAAGGCCGGGCTCATCGCCGTGTCCGGCGACGGCGAGGTGGCCTTCGGGTTCAATACGGTGGGGATGTTCCGGGGATGTGCGACGGAGCAGGGACTCGTGGAGGTGGCCATTTGGTAGTAATTTGGTCAAGACTGTTAGTAATTTGCGTTAATGAATTCATTGTTGTTGGTAAATGGTAATGACAATAAAAGAATTAGCCCATTCTATTGATAATTCAATTCAATAATTAAATGTTAACATTAAAATTATTAAATTTACCCTTCTTTTTTAAAAAAAAAAACAATCTATTATCTATATACAAAATCAACTACTATTGTTTGGTACGAAGCATTTAAAATCTAGGTGGTTTTTATAGTAGGAAAATATATTTTTGAAATAAATAAATAAATATTAGAAAATCAATTTCGATTTCCAAAGGAGGATATCACTTTCCGCATAATTAAATTGGTCAGAATTGCAATTCGATGAAAGCACCCCTCCATCGGTCTAAGCATGTGGTTGGCTCAACCTGTGCAGTCCAATTGATAAAATCCCAAAAGGAGGCCACGCGATGCTTCCTCGCCGGTGATTTGCTGACCAAGCAAACAACCCACCAAAAGACCTGTACCTTTCCTTGAAGTGTATCGGAGAGAGAGAGAGAGAGAGAGGTCGAGGGAGAAGAAGAGTGGGAGGTGGACGGTGACTCTGCACCAAGCCAATTTGCCATTGAATACATACATATTCAAGCTTTCATGGTACCAAATCTCTTGAGAGAGCGTGAGGAATTCTGACAGAGACTTTCTCCCTGCCAAAGGCAAAACCAACCCCTATTTCTCACCCTCTCCGCCCTCAATTCATCATCTCACAGACATTGAAATAGCGCAGGCAGCTATAGCTCCCTTCGACCCTCCCTAGATCCCATGGCCCGCTGGCTTCGCTCCCTCTTGTCTCCTCTCAAGAAGCTCTGGCTTCGCCTCCACTCTGCTCACAGAAAGAGTATATCATTAATTCCTGTCTTCTCTTCTCGGTGCGTGCAGTTACGGTTTCTTCCCTTCGCGCGAAATTAATTAACATCGATCGACTTTTCTGTTCTTGTCAGAGAGGGGGCTCTACATCTTGTACGAGGATGTGAAGTCGTGCCAATGCGAGGACGTCCACATTCTCTGGTCGATTCTCGTCGAATCGCACTCGCCTCGACTGCGGTTGAAGCGCTGAAGTGCTGCTTCCTACTCGATCTATCCGTGGATGAAAAAGTCATAGAGAGGTGAAGCTTTTTCTCTTCTTTCTTTTTTCTCCCCCCTTTTTTTTCATGTACAGAGATCAGAGTCACAGTCCTCCATTTGAGAGGCGGTGGCAGTTCAGAGTGGCGCGCGAGAGGAGTATCGCGAGCTCCTCCTCCTCCTCTAGCTCTGATTCTTGCTTGCGGAAGCAAGAATGAACGAGCAAATAAAGACCGTAAATACCGGCAAAAATTCAAATAAGTAAAAAAAAAGGCTTGTTTTCTTCGTGGGCGCGGAGTCTGTACAGGTTAGTTGCGGGGTAGCAGAGACTGCCCTTTCACCGTGAATAATCAACAATTTGTGATGAGAAAAGCCTGATGTGTGCTTTTTACTTGAACGAATTGCATGTTTTCTTTATACATAAATTGATTCCGCCTTGCACAGTTGAATTCAAGATTGATTTGAACAGATCACGATCTGTGATTTTTAGCTGGTTAGTGTTCATAAATAAATTTAGTGTTGGATTCGATATGAATTTATTCACGTTCATTCAATATACATCAACGTCAATTAATAAATAAATCTGAAAAACTTGATAAATTAAATAAATATAATAAGATTATAAATATCATTAATAATTCGTTTAATAATTTATTTATTTATACTCATTTATAAATGAAAATTAAAATATTAAAAATTTAAATAAACAAAACAAACTTGATTTAAGAATTTGATAACATTTAAATAAATCAAATTTAAACAAATTTGAATCAAATTTGATTCAAGCTTTGATCAAGTTTCATTAGAAACTTGATATTCATTAAATAAGTCAAATTAAATTCAAGTTCAAATAAAAAAAAAGAAATAAATCAAACTAAAACAAAATTTTTAATAACTTAATTAATTTTAAGTTTGTTTGACTCGATTTAGTTATCTTATCAAATAAATTTGAACCCTGTGAAATCTAACTCGGCTCAATTCATTTACAGCTCTACTCATGGTCCTATAAGCTATTTTATCATTTCACATATTTTTCTTATTCCGTAGACTTTCTCTAGTTGCCTAGATGATGTCGAAGTTTAAAAGAATCCCGACTAAGTCGTGACAGTTTAACTGTCAAATGCACGAATAAAACACTGAAACAAATATTAGGTCATATAAAATTGCACTCTAAAAATTTAATTATATTTCTCCTTTGCTTTCAATTTTAAATCATTGTTGTCTTTATTTTGTTTTGTTGCTTTCAGTGCTATGACTCACAAAATAATAATTTAATATAAAAATTTCGAATCCCATTAAAAATAAATATTTTATAAGTCAATTTTTTAGTATACATAAACGGTGTCTATTTTCAAAATAAATCGGGGAAAAAATTTAAATTATCAAAAAAAATTGATCGTCTTTTTTTTCCCTCTCACACGATCAAAAAATTCAAATATCTCTATCAATTAACTTCACAATCATTATAAAAAAAATAAATTAGAAAGAACTTTACACAATACGTAACAGAAGAATAAATATCCCTCAAAAAATTTTATAGTTTCAAGAAATAATTTGTGTTCATCTAGCCACTCAATCTTGTATAAGAGAAATTTAAAAAAACTTTAAAAAAATATAATATCGTTGTATTAACAACTTTTCTATGAGATTCTATGTATTTAAGAGGGAATTAAATTAAGAATCCATGTTGAAAAGTATATGAACAATGAACGTTCTTGTTGAAAATCAAACTTTAAATCTTTACACTTTTATACACTTAAATTTTAGAAGAAAAAAAAACTTTCATAGAATAATGAATGGTAGACCAATTCATGATTAAAGTTTAATTACAGACTAATTACGTTCGAGATTTTTCTTAAAATTGTGTTAGTAAATATTAATTAAAAGCTAAGATATTCGGACATTCATGAAAATGGAGGATAGTTTTAAAAAATATTTACAAAAAATATAGTGTGATTATCATAACCAGGAGGCTCTTCGCCAATCATTTTTCCTAACTGAACTACTTTCCCAGTGTTTTTTTTCACCGAACAACGTATCTAATGCAAATGCAGAAACCCAAGTCCCGACCCTCCGCGATTCGAACCAATTATCACAGGAGATCTAGGATGACCCAACAAATTAAACAGACGAAGTGGCTGGTAGAAGAACGGGTTGATCGTTGAGATGCTCATTAAGTCTCGGAAATTATTGATTCGTTAAATTACTTAAATGCTCCTCGAGTCCCCTCTCCCGTAGCGCCGCGCACTCTCTCGTCTTCACCTTCTCCTCCCGAACCCTAATCCCACCTCCTTTCCGTCGCCTCGATTTTCATCTTTGCACTCCCCTTGATTAAGAATTTTTGACCGAAGACTGATCGATCATTGATTTATAGGTATGCTTTCTCTTGACGAATTCTTTTTTTTTTTCGCGATTCATCCTAGCGTGGCTCTATTTTTTGTAGGGTTACGCGCACTCGAGCAGCGTCTTGATCTATAGTTCGTGGATTTCAGGTGGTCAACCCTGGCGGAAGCTAGGGTCAGGTGATGGCGGATAAACGCCGCTTCTGCCGCCGCCTGTCTGGAATCAGCATTGAGTCTGTGAGATCGCGTTTGAAGGTCGCTGACGAAGTTTTAAGATTGGGGTTTTGGATTGGGAGGGAGGAATTGGACGCTGCGGAAGTATGCTGACCGTGCTCCGGGTTCATCTTCCGTCCGAAATCCCCGTCGTAGGATGCGAGATCACACCTTATGTCCTCTTGCGCCGGCCGGATGGTTCCATCTCGAGTGATGAAGTACCCGAGTCCACCCCGTTCAATGGTTACTGCATGAGATATAGGTGGTGAGTGGTCATTTTGTTTGCTTCTTGTCGGTGTTCATTTATGATTATGTTTCTTTCCCCGGATTTGATCTCGGTTAAAAGAATTCTTTTGATCCTATCTTGTCATGTGAATCATGCTATCTTGGTTCTTGTACTGCACAATAATTCCTTAGTTACTAGTTGATGTAAAAAAAATCTTCACCAAAATGTATAGAAACTATTTTGATGACCCAAGATCATTAAGGAAAGATGTGGAAGAAAGACAACCAAAGGAATAATTAAACTGTCTTAGACAATGCAAGCAACAGAGAAATTAGAACTTGAGGACTAAACTTTTTTTTTTCCCTTCACCAAATGCATAGGGTTCATCCGATTAAATACTATTCAAATGAAGTAGTCAACCATACTTTGAAAACATAAATTATGAAAAGACTAAAACCATTTAATGCTTTCAAGTAGATCTCTAATACTTCCAACGTGATCTAGTTATAGTTCCAAATGACCTGCTTCTACTTCCAAGAATTACTTTAATTTCCAACACTCCCCCTTAAAGTGATTCTTTAGCAATTAATCCAAGTTTATTTCGAAGTAATTCGAATTGTCTTCTAGGAAGGGCTTTAGTGAACATATCTGCGATATTCTCATTGCTTCGCACTTCCATTGTCTTAATAGTACCATCAAGAACCTTTTCTCGAATGAAGTGTTGCTCAAGCTCGATATGTTTTGTCCTTGCATGGCAAACAGGATTATTTGCAAGTTTGATAGCACTCTGATTGTCTCCAAAAATTGCAATTGGCTTATGTACAAAAACATGTAGGTCTTCGATTAGTCTTTGTAGACATATGCATTCTTGAGCAGCAAGTGCAGCAGCTTTATATTCTGATTCAGCAGTTGATAATGATACAGAATTTTGTTTCTTGCTACACCAAGAGACACTTGTATCACCATACATAAAAACATATCCTGATGTAGATCTTCTATCGTCCAAATCTCCACCAAGGGCAGCATGACAGCATCTGTGAAACCAACTAGGGAACCACTGATTCTTTTTTTGAAAAATAAGCCCAAGTCTGATGTTGAATTTACATATTTTAAAATTTTCTTTTCCGCTTCTAAGTGAGGCTTCCTTGGAGATTGCATAAATCTACTAACATACCCAACTGAAAAAGCAATATCTGGCCTTGTAATAGTCAGATATAAAAGACTTCCAACAAGAGCACGATAAGATTTAGGATATGGCAGGAGTGATCCTTCATCATGCCTTAGCTTTATACTTGGATCAAAAGGAATATAATAGTGTTTGCTTTGATATAATCCAAATCGCTCAATTAACTTTTTGGAATAACCTTGCTGTGTGATAAGAATTCCATTGTCCATATCCATAACTTCTAGACCCAGAAAATGATGCAACTCCCCCAATTTCTTGATCTCAAACCTTATAGCAAGCTCTTCTTGAAGTTGCTCTATTTCCACTTTGTCATTTCTTGTTATTATCATATCGTCTACATATAAAAGAACAATTATATGTAGATTTCCTTCCCTTTTGACAAATAAGCTGGAATCTGACTCTGATGTGGTATAACCACAAAATTGTAAGTATTGAGAAATTTTTCCAAACCATGTGCGTGGAGCCTGTTTGAGTCCATAAAGAGCTTTCTTGAGTTTGCAAATATAATCAGGATGCACGCTAGACACATAACCTAGTGGTTGGTCCATATAGATATCTTTATCAAGCTCTCCATATAAGAAGGCATTTTTTACATCAAATTGCCATAGTTTCCAATCATAGACAGTTGCTAAAGATATAACCATACGAACTGAAGTCATCTTAGCCACAGGGCTAAATGTTTCTTCATAATCTTCACCATATTTTTGAGAAAAACCTCGAGCAACTAACCTTGCTTTATATCTATCAATAGTACCATCAACTTTCCTCTTGATTTTGTACACCCATTTGCAAGAAACAGGTTGTACATTGGCCGCCTTAGGAACAAGACTCCAAGTTTGATTTGCCTTAAGAACATTTATTTCAGCATCCATAGCAAGCTCCCATTCTTTATTTCCTTTTGCTTCTTCAAATGTAGAAGGTTCCTCATCATCAATTGGTCCTGCAAAGAAACAAAAATATGTGCTAATGAAATTTTCATCTCTATAACGAGTTGGCTTGACTATATTTCTCTTTGGCCTTTGTGAGTTGAGCATTTCTTGTGAATCATTTGCTTCCTGCATATTAGTCTCTTGAATCTCTAAACTCCCCCTTTCACTTTGCTTCTCAATAGCTGATGAAGATGAGTCGATTGGAGGCGTAGAACCAATGAGTAATTCACCTCGCTCATAAAATAAGGATGTTTCATCAAAGATAACATCCCTTGAAACAACAACTAGATGAGATTTAGGATCCATACATTTCCAACCCTTTTTCCTTTCATCATACCCAACAAAAATGCACTTGTGCGCCTTGGCATCTAACTTGCTTCTCTGGGGTTCTGGCACATGAACATAGCTAATAGAGCCAAATACCTTCAAATGCCTCATACTAGGTTTTTCTTTAAACATTAAATCATAAGGCGACTTCAGATTAATAGGAGAAAGGGGCATTCTATTAATCACATATGATGCACATTTCATACCTTCAGCCCATAATGCTTTTGGTAAGTTCTTAGCATGTAACCAGCTTTTACAAGTCTTTGTTAAATGTCTTATCTTCCTTTCTGCTACACCGTTTTGTTGTGGTGTGTCGGCACAAGTGAGTTCTTTTAATACCATGCTAACGACAGAAGGATAAAAATTGGTTTGCAATAAACTCACCACCATTATTAGTCCGTAGTCGCTTTATTTTAGAATTAAGCTCTCCTTCGACTGTTTCTCTAAATTCCACAAACTTATTGAAAACTTCTGATTTATGCTTCACACAATAGACCCATGTGTATCAGCTATAATCATAAAAAAAAATTCAGCATATATGAATATCCTAAAAATGAAGGAGTTCTAGTTGGTCCCATTAAATCACTATGAATGAGTTCCAATGGGGTTTTGCATCGTGAAGTTGACCTTTCGAAAGGAAGTCGATGTGCCTTTCCAAATTGACACCCTTCGCATACTTCTCCTTCGCAAAAATTGCTTAAGCTAGGCAAACCTTTTACCAGATTTAATTTCACCATAACTTTTAACTTTTCCATGCTAAGATGTCCTAACCGAGCATGCCATATATGTGCATTTTCAATGCTACTTGTCTTTTTAATGTATGAACTAGAGGCAGATAAAACATATAAATCATTAACTCTCTTACCAGTGTGAATGACATCTGCCTCGAACTTCTTGATATTTCGAAGAAACTTCACATCTTTTGGACCGAAAAGCACAAAATTTCCAGCATCTACAGCATTTGCAACTGAAAACAGATTTTTCTTCATACCTGGAACATGAAACACTTTGTTGAGTGTGATAGAATCATCTTGCTTTTGGTTGATGATAATAGTGCCTTCGTTCTCCACACGATGAGTTGTGTTATCTGTTGTTACAATGGCATCGCAACCTTTGCATTCTTGAAGGCTAGAGAATTTAGATTTATCTCCAGTAAGATGATGCCCACAACCAGAATCTATAATCCAATCATTCTCAAAATTGATAGTTGTCATGACATCTATACTTTGTATCTCTGCCATAAAACACATGCCCCAATCTTCTTCTTTTTCAACTTTTTCTGTTTCAGCAATGTTACCTTCATTTAACTTAGTTTGGCAAAATTTCTTAATGTGCCCAACTTTGCCGCATCTATAGCATTTGAAGATCCTTTTCTCTGTGATATTAGAAGATTCTTTTGCCTGTTTAAATGGAGTTGAATTGTCTTGATATTCTTTTCCCTTGAAGCTTTTCTTTCTTGCTACAAGGGCACTTCCATCCTCTTTGATAGAAATATCAGCCATTTGCTTAGCTAGTGACTCTTGTGATGATAGGAGATTCTCTAACTCCTCCAAAGATGGTTGTTGAGCCCACCCTTGTATTGATGTAATAAAAGGAATATATTCTGACTTCAATCCTCGAATAATATTTCTCCTTTTACGATCTTCAGAAATTGCTTCTTCTGGATTTAGAAGTGAAATTTCTGAACATATATTCTTGATCCTCAGAAAATACTTTGATACAGAAAGGTTGCCTTGTGTAGTATTTGCAAGCTTATTCTCCAAAATTTGTAGTCGAGCTTCATTTTTTTTATTGAATAACCGATCAAAAGTTTGCCAGATTTCATGAGCTGATTTACATCCCATAATATGATCAAACAAGCCATGAGATACTGTTCTCTTTAGAATAAATTCAGCCTTTGCATTTTGTTGCTTCCACGTCTTGAAATTCACAGCATTTTCTGGTGTATTGTCTGGAGCAACAATGTTTCCTCCATTGACAATATCCCATAGGTCTTCACCAACAAGATAAGACTCCATGCATGCCCTCCACACTCTGAAATTTGACTGATTCAGTAACTCCATACCAAGCCCACCAGCACGACCACTTGCATCCATTTTTGACACCGGTTGAATCCTCCACCAAAGGATCTTGTCACAGATATACTAGAACCTCATGGCTCTGATACCATGTAAAAAAAATCTTCACCAAAATGTATAGAAACTATTTTGATGACCCAAGATCATTAAGGAAAGATGTGGAAGAAAGACAACCAAAGGAATAATTAAACTGTCTTAGACAATACAAGCAACATAGAAATTAGAACTTGAGGACTAAACTTTTTTTTTTTCCCTTCACCAAATGCATAGGGTTCATCCGATTAAATACTATTCAAATGAAGTAGTCAACCATACTTTGAAAACATAAATTATGAAAAGACTAAATCCATTTAATGCTTTCAAGTAGATCTCTAATACTTCCAACGTGATCTAGTTATAGTTCCAAATGACCTGCTTCTACTTCCAAGAAAGCAATTCCAAGAATATATGATTCCAAGAATTACTTTAATTTCCAACAGTTGATAGGACACACTTGTGATTATTGTCAACAATATTATGTATCAGATTTTATTTTATTTTTATCATCACGTTTATGAGAAGGTAATCAGTCAGGTTGAGAAATTATTGCAGTGAAAATCTGGTCTATATGTTTCAAACATAGAAGCTTACTTCTCGTTCTATATGTTTCAAGTTTGCATTTTTAGTGATATGTCGTGCCTATAATCTGGCCTTATGCAAATGACTTCCTCCCCTTATGTAACCAATTCTTGTTGCAGGTACAGAAATCTAGGGGATCAGAAAGTTCCCATATGCAGTGTACATCCGACCGAGCCTGCAACTCTACAGTGCTTGGTTTGCCTCAAGGAGAAAGTGCCTGTTGCCAAGAGTTATCATTGTAGTCCCAAGTGCTTCTCTAGTGCTTGGCAGCATCACCGTTCATTGCATGAACGGGCTAAAAAGGCACAAATTGAAAGTGGAGCTGAGGAGGAAGAGGTGCATGGACGCGGAATTAGTAGTGGATCTGGTAATTTTGCTTCTGGTTTATCTGGTGCTACCTCAAGTTCTGCTCCAGTATCTATATATCCTATAACTGTTGCTGACAAAAATGGGGAATCCTGGTCTGAAGTTGGTGTTTCTAGGACATACACACCCACAGCTGAAGACATTAATCATGTTCTTAAGGTTGAATGTGTGGTGATTGATGCAGAGACGAGAGCAAGTATTGGAAATGTTAATACAGTTTTGACATCACGAGTAATTCCAGCCCCTTCACCTACTCCGCGTCGAATGATTCCAGTGAATGGAGATCTCTTGGGGCAATTAGATGTAGATGGTCGGACATCTTCTGGGACATTTTCTGTGCTCTCATACAACATTCTTTCTGAAGTGTATGCCACAAGTGAGGCATACAGCTACTGCCCTATTTGGGCCCTCTCATGGCCTTACCGGAGGCAAAATTTGTTACGTGAAATTGTTGGTTACCATGCTGATATCATTTGTCTCCAGGAGGTGCATATTTTAAATTTTCTTTCTTTGTTGTAGTAGAAAGAAATACTAATATTTGCAAAACTTGATTATTTTATCATATATTCTGCTTTCATATGCTATTGTTTTTGTTGTGATTGATATTAATGTACTATTCAGTATCCAGTATGAATGACTTGTCCCTTTACATGTTAGCATTTAGTTAAAATTTTGTTCTCACCCTCTTTCACCACTAAGATTCTTGTAATGCCATTGCTATGAACTATATTAGGGCATCTGTAGCTATCATGCTCATTTGGATTTATCAATGTCTTAGTGCATGTAGTGCATCAATCTTGTTTCTAATATACCTACACTATATTCTTCTGTCAAATATATGTTGCTTGCTTAATTTTTTAATGATCTCTTAATTTAGTTTGCCGACCCCACCCAGAGGGATAAGACTTGGTTGTTGTTGTTGTTGATCTCTTAATTTAGTTTGGGATGTAGATCGTGATATAAGTTATTTGTAGGTTCAAAATGACCATTTTGAGGAATTCTTTGCCCCGGAACTTGATAAACATGGATATCAATCACTTTACAAGAAAAAAACTTCAGAGGTTTGCTTTCACATTGGAGTACTTCAATTTTTTTTTCCATGTTCTTGCTTCTGTACCTTTTAACACAACCTTTGATTCAGGTTTATAGTGGCAATCCAAATACTGTTGATGGTTGTGCTACATTTTTTCGCAGGGACAGGTTTTCACATGTCAAAAAATATGAGGTAGCTCCACCTTGCACTATGTTTCTTGTATTTGGGTCGATCAGGTCTAACACAAAAATCTGTATCCAGGTTGAGTTCAACAAGGCTGCACAATCTTTGGCAGAAATTGCCATTCAAGCTAGTCAAAGGAAAGTTGCTTTAGGCCGTCTTATTAAGGTTTCCATTTGATTCTTTATCCAGTTTTTGTTTGGTTTTTTTGTTATCTCATCCTTATATATCTTTATTTCTGCCTGAAGGACAACATTGCTTTGATTGTGGTTCTGGAAGCAAAATTTAGTAACTATGGCACTGATAATCCTGGAAAAAGACAGCTAATTTGTGTCGTGAGTTTCTTGTTCTTTGAATCTCTCTAAAGTAGCCTAAATTAAAATTCATTGTTTTTTTAAATGATGAATATGCTCTGTCTCAATTTTAATGGGATATTTTTTATGACCATTTGTAGATTTTCCTACATCTTTTGTGCCACGTGAAAATGATTTATTGTTTTTGTTCACTTGCTTTTATTTTGAATTGGTTAAAAAGGTTGTCTTTTTTTGAAGTTTTACCTAGCATTCTCTGCATGTTAATTTCATATTAGATGTGATCTATTTAATTTGTTCACTTGCTTTTGCTTTTCAATTGCTTTGCCTTTTGGTTAGGTTTTTACCTAGCTGTTTGCACATGTTAATTTCTTGCCACCTTACAGATGTGATATATACGTTCTGGTAATCTTGTGACATATAAGCTTCTAGACATTTTTTTAATCATTCTGTCATCCTTTCAGGCAAACACCCATCTAAATGCCCATCATGAACACAAGGATGTTAAGCTATGGCAGGTGCCCTGTCCTGCTAACTTTTGTTGGGTCTCTGTTGCATCCCTTTAGCTATTGAAAAATCATGCCAAGTCTTATTGTGTTCGTGTTGGTTTATTCCTCAGGTTCATACCCTCTTAAAAGGTCTGGAGAAAATTGCTGTTAGTGCAGATATTCCCATGCTGGTCTGTGGAGATTTTAACTCTGTACCAGGAAGGTTTGCACCTCTTCCTGTTTTCTTAGTTTTCCATTTGTACAAGTAAAATAGTAAAAAAATAAGAATTTTCTGTAAGCAGCACTCCTCATGCCTTACTGGCAAATGGAAAAATTGATCAATTGCATCCAGACTTGGCCGTCGATCCCTTGGGAATTGTACATCCTACCCACAAGATAGCTCATCAGCTACCATTGGTATGTGCGCGCGCGTGCGCGCGCGCGTGTGTGTGTATATATATATATATATATATATATTTGTGAATGTTTAGCTTTTAAATCTTGGTATTAAGATGTGTAGTTTTGTATTTGATAGGTTAGTGCATACTCATCGTTTGCAAGAATGGTGGGAGTAAGCCCTGGATTAGAACAACAAAGGAGGAGAATGGATGCCACGACACATGAACCATTGTTCACAAATTGTACCAGGGATTTTATTGGCACTGTTGATTACATATTTTACACTGGTATTCATTCTTTCCCATCTAATATATATAGGAAATGAATCTTCAGTTTGTTCAGATCTCCTTTTGCGGTACATTTTACAACTGGTTTTAATTTTGTTTCATTTTTGTTTTTAGCTGACTCGTTGTCAGTGGAATCCCTGTTGGAGTTATTGGATGAGGAAAACCTACGCAAGAACACTGCCATTCCTTCTCCTGAATGGCCATCTGATCATATAGCCCTTCTAGCAGAATTTAGGTGCCAGCCTACTAGAATTAGACGCTAAAACAAGTAGTAAGTATAGCTTCCTGTCGTGTTTTACCATTTTGATTTTTTGGAAATCTATGCTCTTTGTAGTAATCAACTAGGTTGCTATCTCCTTAAAAGTAATTAATAGCCTTTGGAGATGATCCTTCTCTTCCTTGTGGCTTTGACAGTTAGATTTGTGATGATCTTATTTGTTTTGTGATGCTCGGATTATTATCGTGCAATGTTGCCTTCTCCATGCTCGGACTGTTTACAACCAATTGTGGGCTTCCTACTTATCACGATTGTTCCGTTTTTTGTTAGTTTTAGAAATATCAAACTGTATTGATGACTGCCCCATCCATCTATGTCTTGCACCTTCTTGTTACAACATAAATCCTTTTGTTCTTCAAATTGTTTTTTTTTTCCCTGAAGAATACAGTTGATACCGGACTTTGAACCAACCATAATTTGCAATCACATTTCTAGCCGTAACTAATATTTCTTGTTTTGTTGCTGTTCAGGCTGTTTTGTCCCATTTGTTGCCTGTCGTGTTAAACAAACGAGATGGTAAATCAAGAATCCATCGACTTAGTCAGTTCTCAGAGGTAGATATTTGTTTCCATTGCTGTTTCATCAAGTATTATGTAGCCACGGTGGGCTCATCTTCAACTATTATATGTACCATTGTATTGTTTGATAGCTAAATATGTTCTTTTGGGTAAACTCCTTAGCAATAAGATTTAGCCATATTTTGACAGAAACCTCGGGATTCAAAATACAGGGTTCATGCCTACCACGTGTTGGTCTTGAAACCCCACTATAGTATTCTTGCCATTTGGCTTGACGAACTGTGCACTCCTTGCCGGTTTCCTCGTGCTGTCAAATGCCATACAATTTGGTTCAATCTTGTATCTCCAAGAAATACTGACATTTGCGTTTCTTAGCTTTGTAGTATGTGAAGTGCTATGCTCACTAAGGTGGGGTTGTAAACACTTTTCTTGTAAGCGCATCGGTCGATCAAGGTTTTTCTTTTTTTCTTCATGGTCCAATTGAATCGGTTTGGATTTTGGTTTCTGGATTAAATAGTGGAGCAGGCTGGTTTAGTCTGATTTTTGAGTTACTGGTTGGCTGGAGAGAGTTGATTCGTGGATAGTTATAACATAACAAAATGATTAATTTAATCATTTTTTTAAAGTTGAGTGATATTTTGAGCAGGATTTCCTATCAAAAGTTGGGTGATTAGAAAGAGAATTTGTTACAGTGATATAGTGTGGGAATAAGACCTTCAACAAACCCCCAAAAATATTTATTCTCTAACCTTCCTGCAACGACATTTTAACAGTAGATTAAATCTGAACTTATTCGAACATTGATAACTCCACGGCTGTGAAAATTATCGAGATGAAAAGATGCTGAAACTTTCCCAAGAAAAAAAAACAAGAAGCATTTTTTGTAATTTGACGACTCGGGCAAAAAATAATTATTCCCTCGCTGAAAAAAATGAAAACAAGCAGCATCACACTTGATATTTCTCTTGCACGCGTTTCCGAATAAAACTAGGGTTTCTGGTTCCTATCAATCCACGACGACTGCTTCCATCTCACGAGGTATCATTTTCAATTGTACTCTGTTTTGCCTTCTCTTTCTCCCTTCCTATCAATGCTTGTTCTTTCTTCGATTGCTGCTGATTTTATACGTCGTCGCGGGCATTAGAACGAAGAGAAATTTGATCTTGATGGTATTTTTGGTGCAAGGGTCCAATCGAGGTTTGTAGATCAGTAGTTCCGTCGATCTGATATATTTTTTTTTTTAAAAAAAAAAATTGGGCTGCAAAGATCGGGATTTGTTTCCTGAATTATGCGAACATCATGGGCTGATGCAGTCGCGAACGCCGATAGCTCGGCGGCCGGGACCAGTGCTTCCCCTAGCAACGTTGCTACCGTCGCTCCTTCGCTCTCCCGTGGTGGTCGTCCTGCCTACGTTCCTCCCCATCTTCGCAGCCGTCAGCAGTCTTCTGAGTCCTCTGTTGCCACTGCAGCGCCAGCTATTTCAGACTCTCCTTCACTCACCACACAACCTCCCCCTTTTGCTGCCCCAGCTGCAGGTGGAAGCCGCTGGGGCGGTGGTCCTATTCGTGACCCAATTCGCCCTAGTGCTAGGGGTGCGAGGGGTGGAAGTGGCGGCCGGAGCACCAGAGGTGGCGGGTGGGATCGGAGAGAGCGTGAGGCAAACCCTTTTGCCAAAGATGTTGATACATCTGAGGCTGCATTCGATAGCCAAGAGAATTCAGGAATTAATTTTGATGCTTATGAAGACATTCCTGTCGATACCAGCGGTGAGAATGTACCCCCACCAGTTAACACATTTGCTGAGATTGATTTGGGAGATGCACTGAATGAGAATATCAGGCGATGCAAGTATGTGAAGCCAACTCCTGTCCAACGCCATGCAATACCTATATCACTTGCAGGACGGGACCTTATGGCCTGTGCTCAGACTGGATCAGGAAAGACAGCAGCTTTCTGCTTTCCTATCATTAGTGCAATCCTGAGGCGACCCCCAGGACAAAGACAGAGAGGATCAAGGGCGGCTTTCCCACTTGCTTTGATTTTGTCCCCTACCCGTGAGCTATCTGTTCAAGTATGTTGTTTGATTTTCTATGGGTCTCATACGTTGTTTGATGGTTTTCTTAACTTCATTTTTTTTGCTCTACAGATACACGAGGAGGCCAGGAAATTTGCTTTCCAGACAGGCGTCAGGGTAGTAGTTGCCTATGGTGGAGCCCCTATCAATCAACAGGTTATTCTTACATTTACTGTGATAATGCTTGCTTTGATAACTTGTGGTTATATGAATCAATATAGTCAAAGGCAAATCTACACTAATTAGACCACTGTGATGCTTCGCTAAGGGAAAAAATCACCCCCAACAACACAGTAGGTGAGAGGTGCAAAAATTCATGCCTGAACACAGTCATGCACATATAATTATGTTTGCTAACCAACAATAAAACTGAGAATATGTGTGCTGCCCACCTCCTCCCAATTCTCGAAGCCTGTTTATGATACAAGAGAACAATAAAAATGGAAAAAATGAGGTTCTTGAAGCTTTGTTTAAAGGACGGTTAAAATTTCAGAAGTTCCATTGGATACATGACTTGGTATTTTCAAGATTTTAAACAAGGGGATTTTCCTATCTAGTAATTCAAATGGATGGTACAAAATCACTGCAAAGATTGCAGGTTATCGCAATAAAAATGCCCAATATTTAACTGTTAGTTTAGGTAAAAGTTGCCTGTTCAAAACAAAAAAGAAAACTATTTCATAATATAAAGCATACTGAGTCAATATGTAAGAAATTCTTGATTCATTTCTTGATCTGCATTGGTTGCAACTGCTAAAAGCTTCCTCATTCCTAGGCAAAGAGAAATACGTTCAATAGATGGACTTTGTTACTGAATAATTGAATATGTAAAAATATTTTTTTTGTGGTTTCTCTTCTTTAGATCTATATATCATTTTCTATTTTATAATTCAGTACAACCTCCACTTACAAAATTCCACAGTACATGGATATGTAATTCTTAATGGAAGAAATAAAATATTCGTAAAACACAAAACTGAATATCACCATCTCTCTCTGGTTTCGAAATTCAGATAATTGGGTGGTACTTACATTTGTTCTGATAGGCCAAACAGCCACAAATTCAGATGTTTACTGGCTAAATTTCCCCTTTTTGTTAAATTTTAACTTTTTCAAGGTCTTTACATAGCTCTCTGTGTTTAATCTCAAAGTTGATAGAAATTAATAATTCCATATTATAAAATATATTCTGTAAAATTCTCATTAGAGTTACAGATAAAATTCAGCTTGTATAAAGTCTTGTAGTCTGGTTCACTTGGGTGAGTAGTGGTTAGAAACTGTTACTCAGACTCTAGTAAAACCATTTGATATGGGTTCAGATCTAGATCTAGGTGTCCTCTTAAGACTAGTTGGTGCAATGGACTGGCAAGCTTATGGTCAGGTGCATAATTATCAGCTTAACGTCTTTCAAGTTTAAAATCCATGAATACTCTTCTTGTCCAAGTATACTCCTTTTTCTTTTTCTTTAATAAGTATTGAAGACCTTTTGCATAGCAATAGCATGCTTGCATTGTAATGAGAAATCTGTTTCTGTGCTTTATCAGTCACAAAGTTTATACTCGCAGTACGCCACCTAAATTGTTTATCTGTAAATTTATCATTCGTTAAATCAGTTACACTAGCATTTGAGAAACATATTTGTGTATATGAGAAATATCCCCCATTAGGCTAGAGGTTGGTGCTTTTGCTGGCCAGACAAGTTCCATGAACAATCTATCTTTAGATTTGTGCTTGAAACATGGAAAGTAAGACTTGAATGACATAACCTTTTCTTTTTTTCAAGAAGTTTTCACAAGGAAAACTATACAACTTAACACTTATAACAAGAAACTTATCAACAGAAGATGAAAGATGAACATACTTAGAAAAAGAAAGGGAAGGAGATAAAAGAGACAAGATGATAGTTGTATTCAAAATTAGATGAAGAAACAGAATGTTATGGTTGTTTTAATTGTCAATACTTCTGTGGTGTTTTGTCACATCATGTTCTTACAACTGTTAACTATACTTTTGGACTACTTGTCTAATTGGTGATGTCTATAGGATTTAATTGTGAACTAGAATGTAATTTTATTATGTGATGACAAATGCAGCTTTAAGTGCACTCGTATCATCCTTTTCAAACAAAAATGTTGGGATATTAGACATAAACTCAACAAAGAATCTTATTGTCTTTCATTTGTCTCAATCTGATTGTTCCTTCAATGCATCTAAATATTGTGGAATGAAATTTATAGGATTATCTTTTGTGTTGGTATATTGCTTTTCCTTTGTGTTATGCATCTTTTACTATTCATGTTTGCAGTTGCGAGACTTGGAAAGGGGTGTTGATATTCTTGTTGCAACTCCTGGTCGTCTGGTAGATTTGTTGGAGAGGGCCAGGGTTTCATTACAACACATTAGATGTCTGGCCCTAGATGAGGCTGATAGGATGTTGGATATGGGCTTTGAGCCACAGATTCGGAGAATTGTTGAACAGATGGACATGCCTTCACGAGGTCAAAGGCAAACTATGTTATTCAGTGCCACATTCCCAAAGGAGATACAGGTTTTTATCTTTCTGTTAAAAAATATATATTCACTGTATTCTGGTGATTGAATCGTTAACTTGAAGTTGTTTGGAAAGAGAATGGTTTATGGACTTTTAGTTGAACATCCAATTGACGATCAAGCTGGAGTAATTTTTAACCATTGGCCTGATTGCAATTGGAAGGCACTGTAAGATAAGCCAAGTGATTTGCATGAACCAGCCTATGTTTGGTGATACAATAACAATTGATATAGTAGATGGCCGGGAATTCATGATGTGCTTTTGTTGCATCTTAATATTTGACTGAGTGATCCCTTATTCTAAAAGCTTGCTGTCAGGGAAGATTTTTATTCATAGGAATTGAATATGCATTGCTGTTTTAGAATGTGATAATGCTGTGCATCTGTCTTTTCCTATACGATAGGTGAACTACTGACACCTTTTTTTCAAAAAGAAAATAAAAAAAAGATAACCTTTGAAGTTTCAATTCACACTGATGCTATGAGACATGATAACAGCATGTGCTGCATTATCATAGTGTTGTAGAATATCTTTTCATGACAGAAGCTAGATTACCATGTTGCAGTATTGTATTCTCTGCACAATTGCTAACTTATTTCAGGGAAATCTTCATTATGTCTCTATTCAATGGAATATTGGTTCCATGGTTCATTTTGGATTTTATTGAATTCAGATGGTGGGATGTTTGGTTATAGCCTCACAGTTAAATCAGTTAAAATAAAAATTAATTGGTGTTTAATAAATATTATTAACAGTTTGGGCATGTAGATTTATTTTTCTTTTGACAATCTAAAGGGTGAAATGAGCACTATTAAATTATTATAGGATGTCATCTGCTGATACTAATATCTTGGGCTCATGCAAAGATCTAACACTAACTAACTGCATTGTGGAATTCCATTCGAAATCAAAATAGTCAGAACTTGAGCACACTCTATTTTACTGTGCATCTCTGTCTCTGTCTCTATTTTTTTAATCTCTTGTTCATTTTTAAGTAAGGCAGCAGATGCCTGCATTTTTGGGTACTATCAAAACTCAATGCAGATTAATAAACCTCTATTCCACTTGATCAATTTGAAGTTATACGTATCTATATGAAATTTTTTAAGGATGGCAGCAGGAACCTGGATTTTTGGATACTATCCAAACCCAAGCTTGATTAATGAAACTTGACTCGATCAAATACTCATTTCAGACAATAAATTTGTACCCAAGCCCTTGATACCCAACTTAAATGGATAAAATATGTGGGTTTCCCAAGATGCCCATGATTTTAAGCAAACTTGAATCTAAACAGGACCTACATCTAGTATTTATCTGGTACTTGAACTCATTGCCATCCTATTTCCTTGTAGGTGAATTAGCTTTTTCACTTCGGCTGTCTTTAAGTTTCTTGCCTTGTTCGTGTGTGTGTTTTATTTTCTTTGATCGTGATGCTATTAGTTTGTATAGTAATATGTTTCAATTCATTTGAATATGCAGAGGCTGGCTTCTGATTTCCTTTATAACTATATATTCCTTGCGGTTGGAAGAGTTGGGTCAAGTACTGATTTGATTGTTCAGAGAGTGGAATATGTAGTTGATTCAGACAAAAGAAGCCACCTGATGGATCTTCTTCATGCCCAAAGAGATGGTGGCGCCCATGGGAAAGTAAGATTCAGTCTGTTATATAACCTATGGCTGAGTTACTCTGTACTTGCCTATCATTGCTATAATTTGTGAAAATATTTAGAAACATTTTTCACTTCAATTTCTGTAGCAAGCTCTAACATTGGTCTTTGTGGAGACGAAAAGAGGAGCTGATTCATTAGAACGCTGGTTGTGTATGAATGGGTTTCCAGCAACCACGATCCATGGAGATAGGACTCAGCAGGTAGTTAAATCAACTTCTCGAATAATTAAATTTTGCTCAGTCTTTATTTTCCCTCCATTTTCAGTAGTTAATTTAGTATTATGAGACAGAAGAATAATAAGGATTGTTGTAAAACCGACAGTTATCTTCCTGGTGCGGTGTATTTAATATTTGATTATGGGCAAGAGGGGCCTGGTTTATATGCTGCATATGTTAACTTGTGCAGGAGTTGTAGCCGACTGATTTAGTAGCTATGCTAGTGATTTTTTGAATGATATTGCAACGTGGGTTTAAAATTACAAATTTTAAAATGACTAGTAGTTATCGTGCTCTGTTCAGATAAACATGGTAATTATTTCTTAGTTATGGAGTTGTTTTTTCTTTTGATTTCACAAAGTGTTTGATACTAGTTTTTTTTTTTCACTTTCAGGAGAGGGAGGCAGCTTTGCGATCTTTCAAAAATGGTGCGACGCCAATTCTTGTTGCAACTGACGTTGCAGCACGCGGGTTGGACATTCCCCACGTGGCACACGTCGTTAATTTTGACCTTCCCAATGATATCGATGACTATGTGCACCGCATTGGAAGGACAGGTAGGGCCGGGAAGTCGGGCCTTGCGACAGCATTCTTCAACGATAGCAATGCATCCTTGGCGAGGTCTTTAGCTGAGCTGATGCAAGAATCAAACCAGGAGGTACCACAATGGCTCTTTCGCTATGCGGCAGCGCGTTCTTACGGTGGTGGAGGCGGTGGCAGAAACCGGCGATCTGGTGGAGCCCGCTTCGGCGGCCGCGACTTTAGGAGAGATTCATTGTACAATCGAGGTGGTGGAGATTATTACAATGGAGGGGGATCAACGGGGGCCTCGTCAGGATACGGAGGTGGTGGTGGCCACGGTGGTCCAGGAGTTGCAAGTGCCTGGGACTAAACTAGCATTCTCCTGGAGTTTTCTCTAGGAATATAATTTTTCTTTTCAGATTTTGTCGGATCTATTTTGGAGTAATTTTAGTGGCTGTGTTGTATTTTATCTTTCTGTTGGATGGCTGGAAAACTCGGTTAGTATTTGATGGTCTGATGGAGAATGTTTTCCGGCTGCCCCATTAACAAAAACTCGGGCATTTGAATTTTCAGGGTCATCCTCTGAGTTTGTAAATTCCTAGAACCATTAATAAATGCAGAGCCAGGCAAATCGCATTCGATGGATGGCAGTTTTTATTTTTAATCAGGCGCGTGTATATCAAATAATAAGTCATCGTAATTGTTTTCAAGGTTCAAAAAGACAAAACATTGGCTCCACCAGAATAAGGTTAGTAGAAAAGCTTTATCTGCATAAGAAATGATGGGGTAAAAATAAAAAATAAAAAATCTAAGAGTTGATTTTTTTTTTAAATTTTTTATAAATATAATTTTTAAATTTTAAACAGTTGTTGTTGTTGCTGTTGTATGATTATCTCTGGATTCGTAGGTAGATCGATCTAAATGAATGTTTTTAAAATGACTTATTTGAAACTCGTCCATCAATTTGCAAGAAGGTTTAGGATTTTAATATATTGTTGGAATTTTTAATAATATCCACGACATAAATAACATGGAAACAAAAGATGGATAACTAAAAAAATAAAATAAAATCCCCCGACGTCGCTATAACTTCTTATTTTTTATATTGTTTAAGCGTTTTTTTTTATATAAAGATCGTCTCTAATTCTTGTTCCGTCCAAAGTCCAAACCCATCTATTACAAATGCATCGTGACAGATTTATTAAGTTGGGCAACGTGTACTGTGCGATTCGTGTGCGGTAAAAATATAAATAGTAAATTCGTCCCCCAACTTCCCATGCTCAAGCACTATCGTTCTACCATCATTTTCCGCCTGTATCTAGCATTGTTATAGTTCGACGTCGTCATCGAACGATTGAATTTCAATCGCAATCAGATCAAAATGATCGACCTTCGGTATCGTAATATATACACGAGTAGAGGCAAATTTAAAATAAAACAAATTATTAACCTTACAAGACCTTAATAATTCCTTTTTTTTAAGAAAATAAAATCTCTTAGCAGAATCGTCTAAGAAACTTTCTCGCAAAAGTATTTTTTTTTATAAATGATTAAAAAAAATCCTTATTTACTGAAATAATAATGAATCGCATGATATATAAAAAAAAACATGAAAACAATACAATAATGATATCCACCGCCCTCAAATACACTCGTACGTTCATGGCACTCTCCGCAATCACCGCCTTTATTCAACGTTACTTACCAGAAGAATAAATAACCAAACGCGAGGGCGGCCGCCGAAGCCACCGCCGCGGCGGCGGGGGACGAGGACGTCGGAGCAGAAGAGGCGGGGGCGGGAGCAGGGGCCTCCGAGGCCGCGGCTGTCGAGACCATCACGGCGGCGATCATGGCGACGGAGAAGAGCCTGAGCTTGAGGGACGACGCCATATTTGCTAGTCCTAGTGAAGAATCAAAACGGAGGAGGAGGAATTTATAGAACGCAAAGGGAATTAGTGTGCTTGGGATTGTGGAAGGAGGAGAGGGTTTGGAGGAGGCCTTTTATAGGAGAAATCCATGACCATGAATGGTGGTGGACAAGCACGGGCTGGCTTCAATGGTGTGTTTTGTTACGTAATTAGCAGCATGATTGATTGGATTTCGGATTCGGTGGAGAGTCGAGAAGTCTGCAAAGAACAGCTCTGTCTGTTGGGTGCCTTGTTTTTAGCTGGCGTGAGACTTTTGCCTGGGCCATCGTTAGCTGCTGCTCATCTGTCAGAGGCAACCACCGATGTTGCACTATTCTGTCAAAAAATAAAAAAACAGAGTATTTTTCCAGCTGGTAGATTCTTATATAACGTCAATTCTTTCTAGCTGGGCTTGAACTTGTCGTTTCTGTAATTATGGTGATGGAACATCACAATCACGACTTCAATATACTTTTAATTTATCCTTTTTTTTTTATATCCTCGCCAGGCATACTTTCTATCGAATCGAATCAATTCTGTAAAATTCAGAATTGAAATCCTGAAATAAAATTAAAATCATTTCGATTCTAATTAATTTCGAAATCAATTCTGATTTCAAATTTAATTTTAATTTTAATTGTTAATTGTTAATTTAAAAATGAAAAATTTAATATATTAATATATCTATAAAATTATTTTACAATAAAAAAATATAATCACCAATATATTAAATAAATTTGAAAGTTCAATTTCGAAGAAGATAATTCAAAATTATTTGGGAATCGATCCGGAACTATTTCAGAATCAATTCGAAATCCATTTAGAACTGATTCAAATTGAATTGATTTCAAAATTAAAATTTTAAAATCGGAATCGATTTTGAATTCGATTCGACGACGAATCCGAAATTGATCGGAATCGAAATCGGAAGCATGCCTTTGCAAGTCTCTTTTTGTTTTCCTCGTTTTTTTTTTCTTTTCCCAGGCAAATATTTTCTTTCAGGATGATCAATCCGTCTTCTTTTAGGAGTAAATTAAACAAAATCTCTCTTAGTTTATACCCCAAAAAACACCACCATGGAGTTGCAGCATCTTTTCTCCAAAACTGCATCCGCCCACGACCAAAGGATTGCATTAGTGTAGACAGAGACGTATTCAGGATTATTTTATATTGGAGAGGCGTCATTGAGTGCTCCTCTGTTGCTCGTCTCCTCCTCCGGCTCCATCGTCGGTAGTCTCAGGAGCGATGGAATGCAGGGCGAAGCAGCATGCGTCGACGAGACGACTTGTCCGGCGTTGAGGAGAGACAGCAATGCCAGAATGACAGCCACTTCGCTCAGGCAGGAGGAGGCGAGGAGCTGGGGCAGTCGGCAACAGCCGCATGGAAGTTTTTTGGGCAGTGGAGGGCCTCCGGCGGCAGGGAAGGAGCTTAAGTGGGCGGCGGAAGATTTCGTCAATTTTCGAAAATTTCCGTTCCTCTTCTCTCCTTTAACAATCACAAAATTTAAAAAGAAGGATATGCTCTTCGTTCTCCTCTCTCTTCCCCTCCTCTCTTTCCTCTTCAGAGAAACTCACCTTCCACAGAGAGAGAGAGCGTCGAAGTCACAAAGCAAGTTAGAACTAAGAGCTATAAAATATTATTCGATGCTTTAGTGTACAGGGGAGGGCTTTCAGCTGTTCTATGGGCAATTGGGGTTCTTGCCAGGACCCCCATAGTAGAAGAAGTGCCCCCATTGGCCATTGTTGCCCGTCCGGACATCATAGCAGTTGGGTTGCTCAGTGAATGTGCCGACTTCCCGTGGAGCTTTCAGGCTGTTTGAATCGTCGACGATCTGCATGTTCCTGAAGTAGCTCGACTTGCTGAATCCTTCTTCAGGGAAATGCCCGCTGCCCATTGCAGTGGAGGTGTGCTCGCCGTCTGGCTCCGAGTTCACCACCTCCCCTCCCCATTCGATCATCGAAGCACTCTCTGCGAGGTACGAGAAGAGAAACGATGGCCAGTAGCCCAGCACGTAGTCGTTTCCGAACTGCATCCACCAATGCCCTTCCTTAGGATCCTGCTCACGCAATTGGATCACTAGTGACTCCTACAGTTCAACTGAAATGTTCCAAGAACTTCAGTATATATATTCTCTTTTACCTTCCAAACAAGCATACTGATATCATATTGAGACCCCCCATATTTAGATATCGGAAAGATCGTCGCACCCATTGCAATTTCACTGTTAGTTTGAATGAATCCGGAGCAGAGCAAGTTGTAGCAGCCTGTTGCTTGATAAGAATCACTCTAAGTTTCACAGAAGTGACGACATTAGAAGTAATTCATAGTTCACTACAGATTGGATGAGAAAGAACAGCGTCAACTCACAGTCCAGTAAGTAAACAGTCTTGTGTTATTGTCTCCATACAAGTCTGGGCTGACCTGGTTATTGTCGAAGCAAACACAGATTAGCATCTCTGATCGGAGAACAGCATATTGTATTTGTTCACAATCGTAATCGAGGCAACCTGCCAACCAGCTTCGATGCTGTTGAGGTCCTCCCCAAAGGAGCCACCCAGAATCCAGAGCTGAGACAAACTAAACTCATTGGGCTGCTCGATCTTTGGCTCCCACACATTTATCGTCGCCTTTGCTCCGTAATATCGGTCCCCCTCTACATAAGCAATTGCATGCTACTCAAGAAGATTCAACAACAGAGCAAATGAGCATGGCAGTGTGAAGGTGCAACTTGAGCAATTATTCTCTCTTTTCTCAATAGAATTAGATTACCTGATGGCCACTCTCATCGAGAAGGTCAGGGTCAATCGACATAGGGTTTGGGATGCTCCGGTGCCTTTTCTTTCCATAGCGTTTAACAGAGCTAGCCCTGAGCACATCTTCCCGTCTTGTTCTCCGGATGGGAATGGTGCCCCCAGGGCACCTCCCATTCTGATGCCATAGCTGAGCCATGGAGTTGGGAGTCGTGTTCTGTGATGTTGCCTTGTCCTCGTCAAACGATAAGCCTTCTGGGTGAAATGATGGCAACATCTGAAAATTTGGCAAGGTACATTTAGCGAAGTGGACAAATTATCATCGAAGGAAAGAAGAGAGGAAGAGATCACCTGGATAGTGTGGTTCTTGAGGAACGGGTGATCAAAGGCTGGCTGATGAGAGATGTGCACACAGTCAATGAAATCTCCATCCGGGCTCTGCAATCGTCTCGAAGTCATTTTAGTTTTCCAAACGGTGGAATGCAAAGGTTATGATGAATATTTTCTAGGAAGGGAAGTAGAAATTAACATAAATTCTAAGAGAAACAAGCGAAAAGAAAGAAACTATATTTCTAGCAAAATTTCTTCAA
Organism: Wurfbainia villosa; assembly: GCA_025175895.1. Taxonomy (NCBI): domain Eukaryota; kingdom Viridiplantae; phylum Streptophyta; class Magnoliopsida; order Zingiberales; family Zingiberaceae; genus Wurfbainia; species Wurfbainia villosa. The sequence goes on from JAKLTH010000280.1 coordinate 1,554,615, forward strand.
GGAATGAGAAGAAAAGAAACAATCTCAAGAAAAGAAAGAGAGAAAGGAGGGACCTTTATGCTCTTGACGGCCTGTTTGTTGAGCCTCTTGAGGTGCCGTTGCACCTCCAGCTTCTGCCTCGTAGGCGCCGCACACCCACTCGCGGTGCCGGTGGTGGCGCACGGCAAGAGAATCGCCGCCGCCACCACAACCACCATCGGCCACAATCTCCACCGCCTTACACAAACACCCGCCACCATCTTCCTCCTCCTCCTCTCTCTCTCTCTCACACACACACACACTTAATTGTATTCGCTTGCTTTTTGCTCTCTCAACCACCATTAATTGCTGCAATAAAGTTGACACCTTTTTCACCTTCCGACAAAAAAAAAACGTCTCAAAATCTTCAATTTATCGTCAAATCTATCCGTTGGAGAGCGTGAGAGAGAGGCTCAGCTGCGACCACAGCAGCAACAAAGCGACAACGCGGAACAGAAGACAGAGGTCCAGGAAAAGAAAGGTACGACTGAATTGGTGTCTTCACCCGCACTCCGACCGTACTGTTACTGAGCGATGTTAATATTAATTTGATCCGCAGAAAGGTTACTGTCCTCTTCCACAGTTCCCCCCAGTGCCGCAGTGGTAACTCGCGCCTTTATCTCTCTCTTTCGCTGCATCGCTTTTCCACTCGTGACCATCTCGCTTTTTAATTTCCTGCCTCAAACAGGCGCTTGCTTGCTTCGCTTTCTATGGTGCCTCGAATTCCTCCCGTTTGCTCTGCTATGGTGGGTTCCTCGCGTGCATGCACGTTGTGACCCGACGCCCCGTTCCTAGATTTGCACTCACGTCCTTCCGCTACTGTTTTTGTACGCATCTGTTTCTTCTTCACTCAACGTGATTTCTCTCAGTTTCAGAGACCCGCCGATTTGATGGACAACGAAAAGATATCGAAAACAAATTTTAAGTACGACCGCGATAACTTATCAGTCCCACTAATTCACTGATTAACTAAGCTGATAGAAAACAACGTCCCTGATAGGACAGATAAAAATGGCCTTTGTCTACCCCCATTAAAGTAATTATTTAGTCACCTTATCTTTTCCATCATGGTTTTCAAACATGAGCTGCAACACAAGTTAATTAATGATAGCTTGCTGTTCTCCGACAGCAAAGAGACAATTCGTTGCATACCTAAATAAATAAAACGCATTTAGGATATTATTTTCAGTGTAAATGGAGGAGATGGAAGCATGGAAATCTTGTTATCTTGGTAAAATATAAAGAAAACTTTAGCTAGCTACTGAGGAACATGAAACGACGACTATGCCAAAACCTCAAAAGTCATCTTTTTATTTTTACTGATCGCGGCAAGGACAACTGGTGAATTGTAGAATTTCAAGGGGAAGACAGAATTCATCATCATCTGTCTACTTGCAACGCAGTTGGGCCATCCTCCATTGTCAGAACACAGGAAGAATCAGATTTTCACTTTGCGTTTTGTTTCCGAGGCTCTTTTTTACTCGGCACAAAACGTCGAGGAGGAAAAGGAGGATTCCTTTGGCCAAAAGCATGTTAAACATGGACATCAATAAGAACTCATTGACACTCTCTTCTCCTCTTTGGTGCCATGCATGGAAAGCTAAAGAAGGTTTCTTTGCAAGAACCTGATAAAGAGAATCAATCTTACAGCATTTCAAGTATTCTTAAAGCTACATATTCTCTTTCTTCCTTTTCCTTCGCCTTTTCTAGTGCTTCATAGTCATCACACCGGTTCAAAGAGATCGACTTAATTTAGTCCACTTGCCTTTCTTACATGGATATGAACAACTTCAATTCAAACGCATGGTTGTCTCATGTACCTGTTAAAACAACTATACACAAATGTCCTAGCGCTTTAGTAGTTCAATGCATTACTGTTGCAAGACAATGCTTAAATCCATGCCATATCCATTCTTAGTTTGGGGCTTATAACATATTTCAAGAATTAATGCAGTTGAAATATCTAAAATTGTCTTAAATTTAATATCTAGTTATCTTATGAAGAAGATAGTTTTTTTTTGTTTTTGTTAATATATGAAATTTCGTCCAAGTGCCAAACTGCTTGGGATAATAAATCAGTGGCCAGATGAAAGGATAAACATTTAAATTTGTAAATTTAAATCATTTACCTATAAAAACGATCGCAAATTAATGACAACTTAAATGTAATTTAACCCCAGCAGATTAAATCTAAAGAATAAAAAGTCAATCATTCATTTTTGTTGAGTGTCGACTGTACAGTAATGGACTTTACAGTAAAAGTTTTCAGTAATTTATTCAAAAACAGACTGATAAAGATAGTTAGATCGATGGATTCGATCTTTTGTTTCAAGAAAATCTAATTTAAGTATTTATAATATGTAAAATAGCTAATTGGTTCCTCCAATTATTTGTTTTACATGGAAGTCCTTAATGGCATTGAACGCCAATGCAACGGTCGTGTTCTTTCCTCTCCTTGCTCTCTCTCTCTCTCTCTCTCTCGCCATGTCGGTGAATCCGTTGCCTTCGTCTCTGAAGAGTTCCGTAGGCAGCAAGAGTACTAATCCCCGCCACGGCGGCGAAGTAAGCGGAAGGAATGGCGGAGTTGAGGGTGGCCCATATTGCCAGTCTGACGGCCGTAGCCGAGCCCTCTGCTCCTCCTGGATAAGCCGCCTCCACCTGCGCTTCCTCCCCCTCCCATCATCCGATCTTACCACATCGCATCGCGACGGAAGGAATTCCCCGGCGACTGTGGACTCCGTCCCTGTCCCTCATCAGGTAGCCTCCGATGCCGGTGAGTTTGGCGGCGTAGTCAGTCACAACAACAAGTGCACGATCTCCACCGACGAATCCCGCACCCCGAATTCAATCTGCGATTTCAGTAACTCCTTTGAAGACCGACTATTCCTATTCAATTGGAGGTTCGGCGGCCCCTCCCTGCCCCGATCGCATCCTTCTCGAGCCCTTTACGACGACGCTGGAGACGGATCCGTCTGTGGGTTTGGCCCGCTCCGAGTTAGGTCAAGGATCCCGACCCTTCCTGGGGAATCACGGGGAAGCCGTTGCCGTGAATTCGGTAGTGTTGAAAGGGTGCTTGGACGAGGGTCCTATGGTGAAGGTGGCTTATTCCCTATCGTTCATGGAATAGCAAACCTGGGGAAAGCTTTATGCGGGGAACGTGGAATGCTTGGATCTCGTGACGGAAGGCAGCTCGAATCTGTTCGTGGCGAAGCAGAAGTTGGTCAGGGGAATTTGGGTTCTCTTCCGAGGAGGGTGCCAAATGTCCAGAATCAGGTCAAGTTATCCCCTTTCTTCCAGTTCCGGCCATCCATAAACTCAGGTTACTCGGCTGATAGGAACAATGGCGTATATGGTCCTCCAGTAAAGGAGGGAAGTGTTGAGAATCGGGATCGAACGAAGCCGCCGGAACACGATGATTGGCGCTCATCGATGCGTATACCACGTTTCCAATCGCAGGATTTGGTCGATGTCTTTGCATCTCGGAGACCATATGAGCCGCATATCTCCATCGATTCCAGACATGGTAGCGGTGCTTCCCTTCATCACATGCGAAGTGATGGTGAACCCTAAAGACTTTGTTTCAGCTAAAGAGCTCGCTACTTGGAACAACCGCTATTCATTATATGCTATTTTCTTCTAGGTGGTGCTAATCACGATGGAGTAGATGATGCTGTACCTCTTCAGAACTTTGGAGTACGTTAATACTACCCTTGGTCTAATCACTTTAATCTCAAGCTAAAATGCGTGGGTATGATTGCATAACAATTTTAGAATGAGAATATTTGAATTGTGCGCCATTTTCTAGAATATCTAGTGCTTTCCATCCTTGAAAGCTCATAACTTGAGTTTTTAAATTTCAACTTAATCGCATTTATGGAGTACCAATTATTGACTCATGACTATCTGAAAGAGGACGTCTTACTCAAACGACTACATGTTATTTAATCTGGTGAGTACTTTACCAATTGCTAGAATTGTTATAATTCCTTGAACTTTAAACTCCTGATAACATGTTGGGCTCGCCTTTAAGTTCTCCCTAGTAATTGCAATGATCGATAAGAATTAGTGCGCAAGAAATGTTTTTGCGGGAGTAGGTATGTCAACTTGAGCATTCTTGATTGTAGCTAAAAACAAGGTCTTGTACTTTTTCATGATATCCGTGCCTGATATTTTTGTGTTGCACCACAAGTAATACTAATCCTTTGTGATCCCTGTTTGTATTCATTTTGGAGGGCTTTTGTATTTTTAATCATATATGTAGCGGTTCTACTCCCATTGTCCTGTAAAGCTTCCCTTCATCTTGATATCTGTTGGATGAACAATTAGTTAGCCCATGGAGTAAAGCATTTAGGGCTGCTCTAATATATTGTGATTTAGCTGGTTACCCTTGCTGGGTTATTTATCAACTTGTACACCTTTTAATTTTTGATCTATATAAGCTACTTCCTCAGTCAGCTGCGTTGGCTGGTAAAGTTAACATAGTTAATACAACCTTCTTATAGTGGCTGATGTTTTTGTGGTCCAGGTTGATATTTAAGATGTTATCAATGAACTGTAGGCAAAAGGACATTAGTGACTAGGAAGCCATATGGAAAAAAGTATTTGTGATGCTTTGGTCATGGTTTTTGTTACTTGTTATATCAGGTCGGTGTAAATTGGCTACTGCTTTAGCATTTTAATTATATGTTTTCCTGCATAATGGTTGTCTTATCAATTTTCTGGATAGTATCTTTTCATCTTATTTAGTTTGGGGTTGGAGTATGTCTTTGTTAAACTTACCTGTGCCATATTTCCTTTGAAGTTTCTCCAAGGTGATGGCTCCTATACTTTTCTCTATAAATATTGTCAACTTTTAGGATAATTTAAGTCTGAATGATAATTAGTTTGGTAACTTTGGACTGTGAAATACAGAATTTTCTAGAAATATGATGGCCACCATATTACTCTCTGTAAATGATGATATTTTGCAGAGAATTGTACAACTTAGTCTGATTGGAAATCAGTTCCATTTACATTAGATCTTGTTCAAATGATTACTCTTCTAGAGTTGAAGTTTTTGTTAAATATCACGAACAAACTCTCTGTCATTCTAATGGCTGATAGATGCTATACATTGCATTAGTCTGGTATTAGTAGACAAAAGAGTTTTGACCTTTACTGTTTCTCAACTGCAATGATTTTCGATATATGTTGATTATATTTTGTATCTAATAAAAGCTGCAATCTTAGTCTTGAAATTTCAAATTCACAGGGCCCTCATTTCTTTCCCGAGAATCAATCAACAAGTAATCTTGCGAGAATTCCTGTTATCATGAATGAGCCAGAAGAACCTTTTTCATTTTGGAATATGGAGAGGTTCAGTAAAAGAAACACCGTTTCTTCTGTCCCTCCCACACTTGAACTTCCGGGCAACCTCACTGTGAAGCGAAGTGCGAACTTTGACAATCGTCTTCCTCATAAGTTCAGAAAGCTGAGCAACGAGGATTAGCATCTAAATTGTTGGTTCTCTCAATGAATTGATCTGGTAGGCTTGCCCTCCTGGCCTTTAAATTTCTCTGTGATTGGAAGAAATGTGTTGTATCTCAAATATTGTCAAACAGGATACAGTTGCGTGCTGTGGAACATGTTTCAAACAGATGCCTCATAGCAACACACGGCTGAACCATCCTGAGTTGACATTTCAGTTTTAATCCATTATCAAGTTTCTCACTGTCGATGAGTTTCCTTGCAGAAACACAACTAGAGAATTTCACATATGTATAATATGGCAAACATAATGTTTGTGTGTGAGTTATTATCAGTGTTGTATCTGAATGCAACTTCTCTGGCAAATTTCTTGTAATTAAAGATTCTTATTAAATCCTCAAAGAGATTAAGCATAATTTATGTGCAAAATATCTTGTTGAATTGCAGAGTCCTTGTGTCATGTACTGACGTCGCTGTCTTTGTCTATAAAGTTGAGTCAACGTTGCTTTCTATAATGATAACTTAGCATAAGTAAAGAGTTCATAAAGATTCCATTTAGTAAAGGCTATGCCTTCTTTACTTTGATATAGAATCTTCCATACTTTAATGAAAAGAACTTGTAGAAGTAATCTATTACCTAGACGATATGTTGACTTGTAAAAGTTTATTTTGATGAAAAGTAAAATTATAAAAGGATTTATAACCAATCAATATTTATTATTGTTAATTTTAAATGTAAGCTGATTAAGTTTATGATTTTAAATTCAAGGATTTTAGTAATTATACGTTTTTAAACAACCTGCAGTTATTGATGTTTCTTTACTTCTAAAAAAGTCCATTTAGATGAAAATTTACAACTACAAAATGATTTATAAATTAATCTATATTAAATTTAAAATATAAGTTGATTTGTTAATCAACTTGTATTTTTAAAATTAGAAAATTTTGACATTATATAAATTTCTAAATACTGTAGTCAAAATACTATTCTTCATTATGTGCATATCACAAGATAGTCTATGAATTAGTTTGCATCTATCATTTATTAATGTTATAAGTGTATGGTTCACCTTTAAAATGAAATTTTTAAACCATTATTAGATTTTGAATCCTAAAGTTAAGCATGCACTCGTAGCTGCTACAAAGGTGATTACGTTCGCTCTAGTATTTTTCATCATTGATTTTTCGATGATGAAAAAGGGAGATAAATTACAGAGGATTATGCCCCTTGACATGTTAATCAGAAACAACGAAGAACTTCTGAGTCCGGATGAAAATTTTAGATTCACGTCCATGTCCATTTGTAGTAATATCTACATTGCTCTAGCTAACAGATGATCCTGAGGAAACAAAATTTACACCTTTTAAATGATAAAAGGTGAACAATAGGTATATTCGATTCATTAATCTCATCGTTGATGATTAAGAGATCATTAATGGTTGAGATCAATCTTTTTAATCAGAGGTTGAAAAGGGTCTCTCCTTAAAATATTATATGGAACTCCGTAAAAAAATTTATGAAGATTTCCTACTGATTTATTATGAATGAATAATTTAGAAGGTAGATAATATAATATAGTTGTTATCTGGAAATATTCCTTATTAGCTAAAAGTTAGAATTTATCTAATAAATCCTATACTTTCTAAAAAATATAATAAAAATTATTAAATATTTGAATAGATACCATATCAATATTTTACACCTAATAAATGAAAATTTAATATGTACTAGATTTTGATACGAATTATTAAAATATATTTAAAAAGAATTTAAAAAATTTACATTTTCATTAAAAAAAAAACAAACAAACTTATACTATATTAACCGAATAAAATGCGACCATTATTCATCTTAAGACACCATATTTTCTTTAAACTATTTAAAAAATCCATATTGCAATAGAATGAATCATTTTAAGTGCCCTCGACCTAACTCGACCCAAGTTAACATTCTCTGATTGAAAGGAAATCAGAAAGTAGCACAATGGATTGTGAAAAATATTGAATCACTTTGTGCCATTGGTTAATGAATTACAATTTGTGTTCTTTGACTTCATAGTAATCTGTTTAGGCTAAGCAAGTACAGGGCATATGCGATGGTCCTCCAGTGCAGCTTGGCAAATACAAATTGTGATGATTTGTTGACTTGGAACTGTCCAGTGTTTAGGTACTGGTTTTTCACAGATGAAATACTCACGTTAACAGATAGAGAACCTGTGAAGAACATGAAAGAAAATTTCAGCATTCCTCCGGAAAGGGTCGTTTAGGTGAACAAATTCTTGTGCATCGTTCAACTTACAGTCGTAGGTTGTCCAGCCTAGGCGCTGATTAGCTAAATCATAGACGAATATCTTGTCCTTGAGAACGAGGTCTGTAAACAGTCGATTCAACAATTAGTTCCACTGGAATTCATTATTTCTATCCTATTAGTAATAGTCTAATAGACATACAAGCGAAGAGAATAAAAAGGGAAGGATGGCAAACTGGAACTCTTTTGTTTAGATTGATATGAAGTTGTGGATAAACAAAAACAGACAAAAGATTATAGATAATGGAGAACAACATAATGGGGTATCATCTAGGTATTCCCCATCCATATCTTCCCAGATTGATTTGGATAATAGGGTAAGATGAAATTGAATTGGAATATGATGATGATAAATTTCAATAGCCAGAAAGGAAATAACACAACTTAGCAAGCGAAACAGTAAATAGCAACCACGATTTACTGGATATGACAGTAAAATCATATACTTAATTGGATGAATTCTCAAAGTTTTTGAATGCAGGTTGTGGAATCAAGGCTAGTAGAAAGTCTTGTAGTCAGATGGGTACTTGATTTGTTGATAGAAGTTGGACCCTCCGAATCATAAGAAAAAAAGCATAATTGTAAATCCTTAAGTTTAGCCTTTGAGGATTCGAAGTAGGGTCAAGTTTCTACAGGTCTGGAACAGATAACATTTAATGTCTCTTATCACCATGTTTCAGGAAGCAAACATTCCAGATGAGTAAGTAGGAGAAATTGTAAACTTTATTTGTGCACCGATAGACTGACGACAGTCCCAACCTCACAGGCTGATATCCTGTCTTTCTTTTATGGCTTTTAAGAGATTATGTTCTTACAAACTTGAAGCTTCAAATTGGATTGCATGAAGGAGATTATGTTTTTTTTTCCCTGAGATTTTTTACAACTTGGATTGCATGAAGAATAAATGTGCCTATGACTGCTATTACAATCCTTAGAAGCTCCAAAAGCATCCTAAAATGTCTAGCTAGAACTGTATTACTTCTTGGATTGGTTGCGTTTGAGTGGAGAAAAATTAGAGATGCTATGATTAATAAATATTACTCTCGTTGTAGCTTAGTAACAGAAGATCTGTAAAAGATTTCCTAAAATCATTCACTGCCCTAGTGCTGACAATAACAATTCTTATAAAAAAGATAGAAAGGTTTTAGTTTGCAAACCTCCTATTATTGTTATTCCTGATCCCTGGTTCTTTTGCCAGCCAATACACCATATAACAGAATTATCCTGCAAATAGGCAATTGATCATCTTATTTCAAACACTTCTGTAAAATGAGTTAAACAATCATTTCATTTCTGTAGAGTAGTTCATCTAGACAAGTTTGAAAGGTGACTTACGATAGAAACTTCTTGCAGAAGATAATCCTCAGGTTTTACTGGCATGGATGCACCACCCTTGAAGTTCAATGTAACAGAAGGAAATGATTCATCAACACTGTGGATTAGAGATGCATAATGATGTTAAAATCATATCTGTTTAAAAGATCAAGAAACATGTGTGCATGTGATAGAAACCTGCCAGAAGTAATGAAACACTCATTTCCTTTGGAATTGATCAGACGAACGGATGGGGATAGAGAAGCAACTATCTGAATACCGAAGAAGCAAGTGAAAAATAAACCATCCATGTCTTCTGTTGCCGTATATCCTCATATTTAATCTTAAAAGAAAAAAATTTACTTACTGCATTCACAAAAGGGTCATAAGCCTCTTCAGCAAGATAAGCCAGTGTGGTTCCAGAATCAATAATAGTTCCTTGTGTATTCGAAGTTAAAAACACCAATGGATCAATAGAAAGTATTTGTCCATTGACACTAATACTCTCTAAGTTTAGGTTGTAGTGAGACCTGACGGACAAAATAATAGTGGTCAACATCTGAAGAGATCCAAGAAAGAGAGAGAAGAAATCAAGTTTAATGAACAATAAATGTTAAAAAAAAAGGTATGTATTATGCTGTCCAATCTGCATGGAAAAAACTTGAAGGCCAAAGAAGTAGATAAGAGTGACAAACACCAAATTCGAAGCCTCAAAATACCCAGAAGATTGGGACAAAATGAATGAAGGGACAATTATGTCATGAAAAGAAAAAAAAAAAAAACCTCACCGAGATGAAAAATTTTCTTACTAAAAAATATCTCACACAAAGAATCAAAGAAAATTTTATTAATTAAAGGTTGTCTCATACATATAAATTGATAATGAGACTTCTTAACAAAATGGAGAACCAATTTGTCCCAATAAAAAAATAATTGATTTTTATTAAAAACTAAATAACTTTTAAAAATTCAGCCACTATTTTTTAAGAAATATAATAAACTATAAAATTTTGAACGTGTTAAACAACTTGAAACTTTTCAACAATTTTAAATAAGATTTGAAAATCTCTGCCTGCACTAAAAAGTCACATTTTTTATTTGGATATGTCATCTCAAATACTCCATATCTAAAAGAGAGTCTGGTGCACGAAGCTCCCGTCATGCGGGGTCTCAAGAAAGGGTATATTGTACGCAACCTTGTCCTGCTTTACAAAATATTATTTCTAGGACTCGAACCCATGACCACTAGGTCACAAGGCAATAACTTTATCATTGTGCTAAGACTTTCTTTTATTAGTGCCTATAAGATCAACATATCACCACAATGGTATGATATTGTCCACTTTGGGCCTAAGCCCTCATGGTTTTATTTTTTTGAGTTTTATCCAAAATGCCTCATACCAATGGAGATATCTTTTTATCTTATAAACACATGATCTTTTTCATGTCTTATCAATATGAGACTTTGATTGTATTCACCATACTCCCAACAATCCCCCCCCTCAAACGAAGGACCACATTGAACCCCCTCAAGTCTATCCATCCTCGAAGGATTTTCTCTGCTTGATGTCTGATTCTCAACCCACCAGGACTTCCTGCCAACTGTTTGATCCTCTTGACCCAGTTGGACTTCCTGCCAGTTGTCTAACCCTTCTGGCCCAACTAGACTTCTTGCCAATTGTTCAGTCCTCCCGACCCAACTAGACTTCCTGTCTGGTATCTGATACCAATTGTTAGTGCATATAAGATCCATATATCTCCACAATGATATGATATTGTCCACTTTGAACCTAAACCCTCATGGTTTTGTTTTGTTGGGCTTTACCCAAACGGTCTCATATCAATGGAGATATCTTTTTATCTTACAAGCACATGATCTTTTCTATGTCTCACCAATATGGAACTTTGATTGTATTCACCATACTCCAACATCCTTCTCAAATATTCCATATCCATCTTAAATAATAGTAAATTTGCTTATATTTAAAAGAATATGAAAAAAATTGGAAGTTTATTCCAGATTTGTTCTCTTATCAAAATTCTCAAGCCCAATAATGGTAATAAAGAAGTGCTCGACATGATTTTATATTTGGAAAAGCACGAGATAAGCTAATATTCCATTCTGATGGATTAACCTTTCACATCTTCATAACTCCTGGTCTTTAACATTTCTAGAAAAAGATATTTTATTAAAGTTATTTAGATTCGTAAAGATGTTAAATCATGCAACTACCTCAATGAGACAGTAGCACTAAGTGCCTCAATATCTGGCCACCTTCTCTCTGCCACTTAAGTTAAAAATTATATCAAAACAATTGAAGGGCAAACAGATATGAAGTAGAAGTTCACAAGACGGAACTAAGGATTATCAGATACATGAAAAATTTCATGTGTTAATACAATGTGCTAAATCAATACTTGACTGAGTGTGCTGTGGAGCATCCAAGTAAGAAGTACACCATAACATCTAGAATTGACACTAGAAATACAACGTATGCACTTAATCAACAAAAAAAAAATGAAAACAAAACAAGGAGTGTCATGAGAAAACAATATCTTAGAATCAAGGAAGAGCTGAAAAAGTTAATCCTTAGCCTAGCAGAAACAACAAATTCAACAGAGAAATATAAAGGAGGTGAGGATGCATGCATCTTGAATTCCCAAATTGTGGTGTTGCTTTAGTTCCAACTTGAAAGAATAAGTTAATATTCATCAGAAATATTAAACATCGTGCTCAATAGCACTTACTGTGATGAAACAAGTGGAGTATAAACGATGCCCGGTTCTACAATTTCTCCAAAAACCAATATGCCTCCACCATTTTCTGATCCCTTTAAGCAATGAGAAAACACCCTGGGAGTGACGCCCATAGAAGAAAGTTGTGAAATGATAGACAATTCATGCTGCCCAAAACCAAAAATTCCATCAACTGCCCTGTCTGACTTGGTCAAATCTCCAGACTGTGAGTTGCTACAACTGTTTAAGAGGAAGTGTCATTTCATCATTGGTGAGTACATCTAATAATTTCCATTTCAGTTTTACTTCAGATAGCAGACCAAGTTACTATGATGTTGACATGTCCGAAACCAACATTACCAAGTGAATATGCAATGCCCACTAATACGGATTGCAATGCCCGAGATAACAAAATCAATGCAAAAACTGTGCCAGAGATTATTTATTCCATCACCTACCGCTCCTACCAGCAAGAGAAAATGATCTTTGACGCAAAAGATACTTGTGATTTACAACTTATTGAACCAACAACAACAAAAGGATACTTTTTGTTGTACCTTATTGAACCAAAAAAAAAGACATGGAGAAACAGTAGGTTTGACTTAGTTGAGGTAGCTATTCTTTCTCCGTTAACTTAAATTTCCAAAGGCATGACGTGCATATTTGTCGACTGAAAAACATACATGATCAGAGTGGCAGGCAATGCAAATGCATCTTAGAAAAACATCTTACCCAAAAATAACTGTAGCTGAGGAGTTCACAGACTGTTCATTTCCCAAGACTGTATCAAAATACATAGTATCAGATACATAATATCCAGATGTGCCACTACCATCACCATATTGGAATGTGTAACTGCATGGAGCATTTGAAGAACCAAAATTGGGGCATAAAGCCTCTCCACTTTGGAAATAAGAGGTGCATCTATAATCAGAGCAAGTTATCCATGATGACGTCGATGACTTATCAGGGTTGAAGAACTCTAGCTGGATCTGTAAATGTGTAAAATGGCAAGTTATGCAATCAAAACTACATTCTTCATCGATGATATGTAAGGCTAGGATGAAAATCTAATTGATCTGAAGAAGCAACATTACATTAAATCAGTTCAACTCATTAATAACGGAAGTTTGCATCTAGGAAACAAGAGGTTTTACATTCGTCCCACTTGATTTCTAGTTATCAACTCATAGTTTGCCTTTTTTTTTCTAGGGGAAAAAACAACTGAAAATTTAGGAAACAAGGGGTCTTACATTTAGTCCACTAGATATTGGGCATCCGTTGCATCCGTTGCATGTCACCCACAAGATATCACTGCCCGTATCAATCTGAACATAGAATTCTTTTATTGGGTTGCCCAATTTAACACGAGTATAGTAAAGCCTGCAATTTCAACGTCTAAATTAGGTCCTGTAGAACGCTTGAAAGCGAAGAGGAAAGTAATAGAGCAGCAAAGGTCGAAAGATGAATTTTATCCCTTTATGGCTTTATCATAATCAAAAAAAGCAAATGCTTATAAAAAAAAAGGCCAATAATTGAAAGCACTGATTATTAGGCCAAAATTTTGAAATGAAAACGGAAGTTGGCCGAAAAAGCCAATTTTTTATGTTCTAAATGAGATATTATTTTGCATCGGATCGGACTGGAACGAACATTAACAGAATATTATACACCACTTGAATAAGAAGAATGTACTCCACCAAACCAACCAGATCAAACTTCAAAAGGAAGAATCGAACAAATGCAACAAAAAAGGTGTCTTCTATACACAAAAAAGAAAGCGATAAAAAAAAGCAAAAGAACGGACATTTCGATCAGAAGTAAGTCGGATCACGAACTAGACCCAAGAGTAAGAGCGGTATAGTACCCGACGGTGAACGGATTGGAGGAGCCCTCGACGGGGAAATCTACCACTCCAGCGGACGTCAGCGAGGAGGCACCCAGCAGAGACCGGCCATGCCGAGCGCGGTCCCGAGCCCTAAGATACTTCAAACTGACTCCTTTCATAGGCAACGCCCTTTCCAGTCTCAGCATAGCTGGGAATCCATCGCCGTGGTTGGCCCCCGCATCGGCGAGGTGGAGTGCGGCTGCCGCCCAAGCTGCGAGCAGTAAGATCCAAACGGGTCTCCGCATCCGACCTCTCAAACCACCGTTCCACCAACTCTTTTCCTGTCCCACTGAGCTGCTTGCAGAAGCACGACGAGTCCGAAGCCTGACGAGGGCAAGCGAAGAAGAAATGGAACTCGGCGAGGCAAAAGGGAAAGAAACTGCTCAACGCAGATGCTCATTGGCTGACAGCCATGGGATCCATTGCCAACGAGGGTCGGGCGTCAATGAACCCCTCAGGGATCCCGGATCCGTTATCTTTTGTAGCCGTGCCCCACGGATCCGGATCCGGATCCTGAATCCGATTTCTTGTCCATGTAAATAAAATCGCTTTTAAATCTTAAAAGCTCAGTCGGCATACGATGAGGTTTCGGGTTATCGGATTCACCAAATGACATCCAATTGTCGGTTCAAAACCATGGAACAATCATTGCATTCAGTTTCAATCTCAAAAGCTAAATGCAAAAGCGATGTGGTCCTTGATAATTACTACTAATGCTTGAATAATTGTCAGATAATTAAATATTTGGATGGAAAATATAAAGTGAATTTAGTTAGCTAAAAGCATTTAAGGATCTAAAAGTCTTACATTTGTGTTAAATAAATACTATTGCATTTGTAGTACCTTCCTTTATATTATAAAATTATTAAACACTTTTAGTTAAAAACATTTTTAAGGATTAGCAGTTAATTAAAATCATATTCGGATGGTAACGCATCCACACCTCATATCACATCGTGAATTTGAAGCGCATGTTTTCACGGGGATGACAGATTGATTAATACAGAAGACATTTACAGATGAGGATAGGGTTCGATCTTTGGATGTGATAGGATTAAAAATTCTTCCCCAGTCGTAGCAGAGCCCCCTCCTCTGTTGGTACCAGTCCGTCAAAGATCATAGGCTCAACCCATGCGGGGTAATGTCTCCGATTTAATCGCCCCATGATTAACCCCTTCACGTATTCTCCTTGAGACGGAGAGATGAGACGGAGAGTTCTAGCTTTTTTGCAGGTGAATTTGAAGCGCATGTGATAAGTAATAAATAAATAAATAAAGATTCTAATATAATAGAATATAATATAAAATCAAAATTGAAGAAAAATATATATTAAATATTACGGCAATAAATCTATGGAAAATATAGTTTCCCATTTAGTCAATAAATCTATGGTAAGCATTTCGTATACAAATTAAAACAAAGCAATATGCTATAAATAGTTTTCTCGAGGAAAAGGAGGAAAAATAATTGAACAAATTTATCCACTCCTATTCTCTCTCCTCTTCTCTCGTTTCCTTTCCCTTCGTCCTCAATTCATTTCCCCTCTCGCTTTTCGCTCCTCCTCCTCCTCCTCCTCCTTCGCTCCAATTAGATTGGCTTCGTTCTTCCCACGAATTCGATCGATTGATGAATTGGCCCCCAATTTTTTTCCCCAATTTGTTAAATTCATCGTTGTTTTGGGATTCTACGACTAATTGATCTGTAAGCCTTCCATCATCGTTATTGTCGACGTCGTCGCCGGTGGTGGTGATTTCCAATTTGGGCTAGATTTTCCAAAGGGACCCGGAAGCTGAGGCGGCGGAGGCGGGGGACGATGTTGAACCGGTTTATGAAGTTTGGCGGCCGGAAGCCTCCTAAACCTGAAGCGGAGGAGCCCCCTGCGGTGACTGTCAATCACGCCTCTCGGGCCACCGCTGCCGCACCACCTCCTCCATCTCCATCCCCTGCTGCGGCCCCCGCCAGCCCGAACATCGAGGTTCTCCCGCCGTTCGGCGAGGTCGCCGTCGGGGAGCGCCAAGCCCTCTTCCTCCGCAAGCTCCAGCTTTGCGCCGTAGTCTTCGATTTCTCCGACACCCTCTCCCTCCGTTGCGCCCGCGAGCGGGAGACGAAGCGGCGGGCGTTCCAGGAGCTCGTCGACTTTGTCCAGTCCGGCTCCGGGCGCCTCTCCGAGCAGGTCCAGGAGGAGCTCGTCCGCACCGTCGCCGCCAACATCTTCCGATGCCTGCCCCCGGCCGCCCACGAGAACACTGGCGGCGATGCCTCCGCCGATCCGGAGGAGGAGAATGTCTTCCTCGATCCCGCCTGGCCGCATCTCCAGCTCGCCTACGAGCTCCTCCTCCGCTACGTCATCTCTACTGACACCGACACCAAGATCGCCAAGCGCTTCATCGACCACTCCTTCGTGCTCCGGCTGCTCGACCTCTTCGACTCCGAGGACCCCCGCGAGCGCGAGTACCTCAAGACCATCCTCCATCGCATCTACGGCAAGTTCATGGTCCACCGCCCCTTCATCCGCAAGGCTATCAGCAACGTCTTCTACCGGTTCATCTTCGAGACGGAGAGGCACAACGGCATAGGAGAGCTTCTGGAGATTCTTGGGAGCATCATCAATGGCTTCGCCATGCCCATGAAAGAGGAGCACAAGTTGTTCCTGGTGCGGGCGCTCATCCCGCTGCACAAGACGAAGGCCGTGGGCGTTTACCATCAGCAGCTGGCATACTGCACCACGCAGTTCGTGGAGAAGGACTACAAGCTTGCAGACGCCGTGATTCGAGGTTTGTTGAAGTACTGGCCAGTGACCAACTGCCAGAAGGAGGTTCTGTTTCTGGGCGAGTTGGAGGAGGTGTTGGAGGCAACACAGCCCACAGAGTTCCAGAGGATCATGGTTCCATTGTTCAAGAGGATCTCACGCTGCCTCAACAGCTCTCACTTCCAGGTATGGAACTGGAAACGTAGAGAATTTTTTCATTTTGCTGCCACTCCATTGAGAATGGTGTTTGACCTTTTGGTAATGTTAATTACTCACTTCCTGAGGAATGATTTGTTTCCTGAAGCACAAACATTCAAACTAGATTTGTTACTATATCTTCTGTGCTGCAAATAAGTTCTCAGCTATTAATTTCGGAATGATTAAGATACAACCTGTGAGGTTGCAACCTGTTTGTTCCATAGGAACTTAGCTCCCAATTCATATTTTACCCTAGTCATCAGTTATCAATTGTAGTTGGTGAAGATGCATTTAACAAACTACTACTTTTCAGTAAACCTATGTCTTCAGGTTACTGAATGAGGTTTTGTTACAATAGCGCTTGATGATATTGTTGTAGTAAAAAGTCATAGTTAAGATGGTAGGGGACATGTTCTAAGATAAATGATAGATTATATAGTTAAACTAGTTAAATCAATTAGAGTTTAAAGTGTGAGGTACTAATGCAAACCCAATGAATTTCTAACCAGTTTACTGACGAATGCCTACCTTTACTGTGATATTGCTTGTTAGCATCAGCACCAATGCCGGCCAAATTGTGCTCACTGCTGTCACTGATTAGTAGTAGCATTCATGCAATCGTTTCATACATATTTTCTACATGTACTAAAGGCGAACATGGCTGACAGGTTGCTGAACGGGCTTTGTATTTCTGGAATAACGATCATATCGTGAACTTGATTGCCCAAAACCGCGGTGTTATATTGCCCATAATATTTGAAGCGTTGGAGAAGAACCTGCAGAGCCACTGGAACCAAGTGATCAATGGCCTCACAGCAAATGTGCGTAAGATGTTCGAAGATATGGACGTCAATCTCTTTGCACAATGCCAAGAGAAGTACATCGAGGAAGAATCAAAGGCCAACGCCTTGAAAGAGCAACGAGAGCTTGCCTGGAGACAACTAGAAGCTGCAGCTGCAGCTGCAGCTAAAGCTGCGGGAGAGAAGATTATTCTAGTCAATTAATTTAACTGGCAGCCTAAATTTGTGCATACTATTCTTTTGGTGTCCCTATTTATTACCTCTCAATCTTCGAAACCTTTCATCATCATATCTTATTGTGAATATATCTGGGTTCTGGATTGTTTTGGAGATTCCATTGATGCCTAAATAGAGACTCTTTGTTTTCTTTCTGCCATTTTAGTTGTATTCCAACATCTCGGGACTCTGATTGTCATCTCACTTGTACTTCTGATAATTAACTTTTGTTTTAGGCTGTGTTTTTCTTCTTCTTTGTTTTTTTTTTTCCTGATGGAGCATTGGAGCGGGAATGCAGTCAGAAATGGCTGTTTGTACCCGATGTGTTTAATTAAAACCATTTAACTGTGATAATTTTTATTGCTGTCAAACAGATTTAGCGTCAAGCAAAGAACACTCGAGAATTAAGGCCTTGGGGTTGCTACACTCCAAGACACGAGATCATTTTGATTAGATGAATGAGGAAATGCTTTTGGTGCAAGAGAACAACCATTAATACATTGCGACAATGACTTGCAATAGAACAGCGACATGCATCCACAGCCTACCTAACCAAATGCTGCCAATGAAACAATTAAGTGGACATACGACAGAAGCTCCTGCCCATCTCCATGTGAAAACCCCAAGCTTTTGCTTAGGATCATGCACTGTAAATCATGAAGAGAAATTGCAAATTAGTTCTAGACTATGTGATTAGCAGTGGCTTTGGTTTTATTTTGTTTTTGAGTTCTTACGTAATTAATTACACCCCTAATTATGTCATTTGTAGCACTCTGGCTAAGTTAAAATATGAACGACTAACATAAAAAGAGGCCCAAACTTTTCCAAGGATGATTTGGGCCTCACCTAGCTCAAGATATAAAGGGATGGACCAGGATAACACTGTTTTGACTTCTGAAGGGCATGATTGCATGAACCAAACCACTGTGAATGATTTAATTAAAATTTTCAGTTACCTCAAAATGAAAAATCAGAGTCTACACAATTGTTTAAATGATTACCATTAAAAACTGATCCAAAAGATACAAACCAATATCCATGAAACAGAGATCAATTCAGTTGCCTGATAAAATGAGGGCATTATGAAGGTGAGGATTTGAAGAAAAATAAAGAGGATCATGATATAAAGCAGGGTACTAAATTGTTAAATTTGGGGTGAAAATCATATAGATTTTGATCTGCACCATAAATAGAATAATCTTTCACATTGCATCTAGGATGATTGCTCATGAGGCAAGGGAATAAACAAAACATAATTGAAAAGCATAATGGTTGCGGCTTTACTTTAATTTTTCCTCCTTTATCCATCAATTGCTCCATGAGCAGAAAGTTGAGAAAGTGAGCCACATCCAAAGCAAATCCACTAACAATGACAAGCACCGGGAAGAGGATAAAAATTGAGTGCGCGATCTACCTCTGACGCAACATTGCAATATTGCTTTCAAGGAAAAAATAACTATCAACATCATTTTGATGAACAACCATCACAACTTGCATCGTTGGACGAAAAGTGTGTCTATCCCAACACATCTTTTAATTAGCACGCTGGCCACTATGGTATATATAGAACACAGCAAAAAGGGGTATCCATGTTTGCGTATTACAGTTCCCCACTACACAAATATCAGAGGAGGTTATTTGATAAACACCTCTTCAATCAGAATACCTTGAAAGATACAAGTAGTTGAGTAGAATCTACACTTACGTTGGACCTTGAAGTAATTGACTTTAGACAAAATGTAGGGTTAGAAAATGAGACTACGACATCTTCCATCATGCACAGACATACGAGGTCTTGCATGTCACATTAGGCATGCTGTTGGAGGGTTGGCGTGGGCATGCTTCTACATGCTGAAGGAGATGTGCATTAGATGGTGATATTGATTTTAACTAGATGGATGTTACTTATTAGGGGCTTCTTGGTTCAGGTTTGATTGTGTTGGATTCAGACTGCTGTTGGGTATCATAGATGGCCATGGCGAGTGAGATTGGCATCATGCAGAGGGCTTTGGACTGGAGGAATTGCATGGCAGCTCCAATATCTTCTTCCATGAGCTTTGCTACTTGCCTTTCTGTGCCATCCGAGGACCATTTCTCCCAAATGTGTTGTCTGCTCCCGCTCTCACTAGTTTCCCTCTTGACAAATGAATTAGAAATATTGTCAATAAGTCATGAATAAAATGATTGCTGAAAGGACCAGAAACAAAGTATCTACTGCATAAAATTGCTTAAGATCACTCATTGGGAGCTGCAGAAACCAACGGGGCCACTGCAATTCGAGAAGCCTCGTGAATGTGAAGAAAATATGAAGAAACATTTAAAATGAGTTAAAACGTGATGCTTGAAGTGCTTTGTGTCACTTTCGCAGAAACATATTTCCCTTCTCATCCATCCCCCCTTCCCCTCCTAGCTTTCCACCAAACTAAACTCAGGCAGTCAGAGAACAGAAAGGGTGAAAATTTCAGATACAACCCTCCTAACAACGTTTCTGTAGTAGAAAATTCAAAGGAAAATAGCACTTGCACAACAGAAAAAGTAGCATAGAAAGAAATTATAGTCAATTAGGCAAGAAAGGAAATGAAATCATTCTTCGTTTTGCTTAGAGTTAACTACCCTGTACCATAGATGTAATGGGATTCACAAGTAACCCTTTAGCAACTAGAAATAAAACTCAGGCAAAAATTAAAAAAAAAACATACAGAATCAAAACTTGATGCACATATCAGCACAAAATGAAGAAGATCCATCAATATATCTAAATCCATAAGCTAAAATTCACCAAAAGTTTTTACCTCCACTGTCACAGGAATTTCAGCTACAAGCTGTGCAACAGCACCAGCGCCACCCAGTCTGCTCATGCTTAGGACCTGCCATCAGAAGGCATACAATCAATGACTTAATCCAACTTATTGTAATATAAACTATCATCAGAGTTGATCATTCCTTGAAGTGATTTCGTAAGCATGACTTTTCTCACAACACATGTGGAACTTGAAGGCATATACATTTGCATTCCTTCTTTGCATCTAGATGAAACACCAAACATAATGGAAAATGTCCTTAGATATAAACAAATAGGCCAAAGCAACAACACATCACATTTTCTTATTTTTAAAAGGCATGAGTTTTGGAAGGTTAAAAGTTAAAACTGCAGCATATATACAAATCTAGCAGAAAAGCAACACTAGATCTCTACTTGATGATCCTTTCAATGGGCACGCAATTATTTTGTTTTAGTGGACCAACTGGAATGATTATTATTCATGGGGAATGATAGAACATTTACCTTCACTTGAAGCCTCAAAAACTTGACATAGTCTAGAATCTCATCAAGCATAGCTGCTCTATCAGTCTGCATATAAAGAGTAAACTATTAGTGCATATCAAAGGAATCATGATCAGTACATGATTTGAATCTAAGGCCTTCCAAAATTGTGAATCACTTGGTTACAAGAATTTCATCATTTTTCTCCATAAATTTGCAAATTTCTCACAGTCGTTCAGGTACTAACATGAAACCAATATATCTCGAAAAAAATCTAGTCACCTAAGATGTACTCATACCATGTTAAATCTGTGAATGTAAGGCACTTGTTTTTACTCGGCACAAATTATTAATAACACGAAGGGAGGAGAAAAAAAAATTCATATCATTAGCGTAATTCCATGGTTAATAATGTCACAAATTTATTAGCATAACAAGACCAAAAATGTGGAACTGCTATTGACTCCTTTCTTAAAAATATGCCCGTGCTGATAGACCCAAAGCAAGCAAGAAGAAACAAACATACATTGACCCAAAGCACTGCTCTACTTCCTGAGATCCAAGATTAACTGATCAACCTTTTGTAGTAACATGCACTAAACAGAAGAGATTCATGAATCTTAAATCAACCTTGTTAGTATTGGGAACCAATTCCTGCAAAGCTCTTAGCCGTTCTGCTATTCTTTCTCTCCGTTGCTGCAACCATAAGGATGAAATGCTTGTTAGACATCACATACAATCGGAAAGCAGTTTAATGTAAGAGACCCAGTTAACATAATTAAGTCATTGAGTGATCAAAAAGATCTTCACGTTGCTATTGATATAGCTCATAAAGTTCAATAGAGAGAAAGATCCATGTATCTGACCTGAAATAGCA
The DNA here is from genome assembly GCA_025175895.1 of Wurfbainia villosa. Lineage (NCBI taxonomy): Eukaryota > Viridiplantae > Streptophyta > Magnoliopsida > Zingiberales > Zingiberaceae > Wurfbainia > Wurfbainia villosa. Next base: position 1,576,450 of record JAKLTH010000280.1, read on the forward strand.
TGCTTCTATTCTTTATAGATTCCTATTGCTGTTCTTGATCGTAGTTTATTTACCCAAAACAAAACCTCCATTCTGATTATGTTATCTAGTGGTAATTAGCTTATTTGCTTTTATTTCCCATAGTATGAGTTAGAATAATTCTATAATAAAGAATAAAACTCTCGTTTGGTAGTCAATATAAGATGATGCCACCACTCTCTTATGAAGCAAAAAATTTCATATCACAGTACAAAACTTCTTGGTTTGACAAATCTTGTAAAGGTCAAGATTAATCTTGCACCCTAAAAGCGAGATCATATCCTGCATGTGAAATTAATGACTAAACATTAAAAAAAAAAACTAACATCGTAATGCTAGAAAAACAGATTGAAAATATACTTTGAGAAACTTGTTCTCAAATCACACACCTAATCCATAATAATGGACTAACACATGAGATTCACGAACAATTTTAGTGCTGCTAATATTAGTATTTGTGCACAAAAGAATTAAGAACTATAAATTAGACAAATAGATGTGTGTGCAGATAAACATGAAAATATATAGTAAAACTTATTAATCCCTTTTTGACACTAAATTTTGGGTCACTGCTTTATTTGAAGCAACAAGTTAAATCCTATATTCATCATCAAATGGCCAAACGATACCCGCTCAGCAATGCTATGAGGATCTGTGGCTTGGCCTCGCCGTGCCCGTACTTTTGGTCGTGGTGGAGGTTGTGGAACTGCAGACTGTGCAACAACTCCACCTTGTTTGACTTGGCCATGAAAAGCCTGTAAACACATTAGACATTTCAGATTAAACTCGTAAACAGGTAGTAGATGGTATGTATAGATGGGCATACCAAGACAAATACAAGACTCAATATGATTCAGGTGGATTATTATTAATTATTTTGGAAAAAGAAAGATTTTTGTGCTCAAACAGACCAAGATTTCCATTTAAATTTTCATTTTACTTAAGTCAGAGGTTTGAACCAACTGAAACAATTTCACAAATCATCAGAAATCAAACAAATTGGACATGATTGAGCAAAAAACAAGAGCCGCTAAAATATAAGCATTTTTATCCTAAGGGAATGAATTCATATTTTTCTTTTAGTACTTCCAAATTGATTTGTCCCCCTCAGTTTGTGTTCAACGCAAAAATCAACAAAACGCATACCAAATTTAAAATAAAGTCGGAAAATTTCAACCAACTCGACATAAACTTCAAATGAACATTGAATGGGGGAAAAAAAATGTCTCCTCTGAATATATGAAACAGATTGTACATGAATATATGAAACCGATTGTACAAACGCGAGGGCGTCATTGAAATTTCAATCGAGTAAGAGTCTTTCTGAGGACTTCTTAAACTTAAAACTGTCCAAAGAAACAACCACCAAAATCTCAGATTTTCGCGTGTCAGCCACCTGTGGTGGGGGGTTAGGTTGAATTTGATGAGGGTGGAGTTGACTGAACCCTGGTGGAAGCAATCCCGCCAACTGCATCGAGTCTCTCTCCTGCTCCACGGCAAAACCAAGTGAGCTCCGTAGCTCAAACTCACTCCCCACAAAACGGAGGAAACTAAGCACATAGGACTCGACGAGAGAGAGAAAACATGCGCTCACCGGCTTGGCGTCAAGCCCGTCGCGAAGCCGCTTCCCGGACGAAGACCCCTGCTCCAAGCTAAGCCCCAAGGGAAACGCCGCCACACCGCCGCTGACGGAATGACCTTCGGCAGAACTCCGGTGAAGGGCCATCCCAGCAGCAAGCGAGGCCTCGTCCCCGACTGCGTAGGACGAGGGCATGGCCAGGATCTGCTCCAAGAAGTCGTCGCTCAAGCCCTCCGGCGCCTGGCCCGCCATGGCGACCGCCCAACGGCTGCGACGAGGAGTAGACGAGTCGGAGGAGAAGAGAGTGAAGGGAGGAAGTTGGCGTTGTCGGAGCAAGGAAAGGGGGAGAGAGTTCTGTTTACCATACAGCGAGAGGGAGGAAAGGAGTGGGGACGGAAAGGACGACGACGAGAAGAGGAAGGAAAAGCGGCAGGAGAGAGGGAGAGGGAAAGGGGAATAAAAGGTGGGGACTTTAATCATTTTGGACCCAATAATTTTGCAATTTATTAAACTTTACATCTAAATACTATTTATTTTCTCAACTTTCTTTCTCTATCACCATTTGGCTTGGCGCATAAGCGACCAAGGAAGGTATTTGTATTTAGGAGCTGAGGACAAAAATATTTTTTAAAATTAAATAGATCAAATTCTTTTAAAAATTAATTCGTAGACAAATTGATAATCCATCTTTCAAATAATTATATAGGCAATGAGCACACGTCTTTATTGGACTTTACGTAACACTCGATGCAAAAAGATAATATGTTCGTCTCGTAATTAAATAAAAATAAAAAAAGATAAATGACGATCGATTGTTTTTATTCATATTGATGTCTAATACAGCGAAAACAAATAGTGAGGGATTGAGATTAGAACTTTATGTAATACGGGAGCACATATGCGAAAACGGGACAACTTTCATTCGTGTTCAGGCTAAAGAACAAACTCCTTCAGAACTTGAATAGTGATACGGAGGAGAACGTTGGTACACATGATTTTAAAGAGGGACTTAGTCAACTCATATGTAGCTTGTCTTGTGCGATTAAAAGTCAAAGGTCAAATTAATTTTGATCCCGACTTAATAATAATTTGGGCTTATAAAAATTGAATCGAGATTCATCAAACATACTTATTAATTAATTTTACAAGTTGCAGCAATTAAAAAAAGAACGGTCACGATGTTTGTTCTGAACAATTATATCTTTATAATTAATTGTTTGAATAATCACGTCAAGATTATTGTGAAGGACAACCTTTAACTCTTTTCTAATTTTCTCACATGATTTATCAAACAACGCTCCTAAAATTTAGAATTATCCAAAAAACATCATATACTTTTATATTTACCAAATAACGTATTTAATTCTCTTTTTATCCTTCAAAAATAACGCACTTAATTTTCGAATATGGTGCTGAAAATTCAAATCTCAAAGACTATCTGTGGTCTAGATTAATTCACTAGAATGATAGTGTGATCGCACCACCATCAGTGGTGTCGAATTCAGAATCCCAAGACCATACAGTAGTCTTGATTGCACCATTACTTACAGACGGAATTCAAATCTCAACACCACAGTGGTATTGGAATTTGAATTTCCAACATCACGTTCGGAAATTAAATGCGCTATTTCTGAAGGATAAAAAGGGAATTAAATATGTTATTTGATAAATATGAAAGTATGGAACGCTTTTTGACAATTCCAAACTTTTATGTGGTAAATTACCGAATTTTCTGTTGTTTGTAAATAGAAATATGAATAGATTCTTAATACGATTTAACTCTTTAAAAAAAATTTGTCACGGAAGAATAATTTATCGGTCGACGATCTCAGATCTGAATCAAATAAAAACCCCTTTGAATTGAACGTATGATCAAACTATTGATAACAATAACACTGATTAAAGAGTGGTTCGCATAAATTAAATTTCATCTGCCCATTTTATTTTTTGTTTTAATTATATATTTTTTAAAATGATATATGTTGTCTGTCGAGATAGAGACGATGAAGTATCCGATGATGAACACAACAAAAATCGATGACTCAGACGGAAGGGCGACTGACGCAGAGGGAAAGTCATGATGGAAGAGCCGAATGACGTGAGCCAATCAAATGGCATATCCTGCGAGAGAAATGCAGTTAAAGGCACCGAGAGAGATCTCGACAAAGCCCCTTTGAGAGTCAAGGTAGAAATTAATAAAAACAGGTAGTAAAAGCAATGGAGAGGGTTGTGAGAATGTAAACCTTTCTGTTCTCCTCCTCAATGAGGGTTATATAAAAGTGAATCTTCCTGCTGAGCGATACTGTAAGAATGGGCGGTATGACTTAGTGACGTACTTACGCCTGCTCTTAGAGGTAACAGGGGATTATTATCCTCATGAATATCGTAGGCATATATGTTATGATTAATGTTCATCGTGTGGTTGATGGAAGACAACTCCTCATTAATGCGATAGACAATTTATGAAAATCAATATGGGTCTTTGTTCCCTGGTCAGAGGGAAATGCTGATAAGAACTATTTTGTTGGTCATATGATTAGGAATACTTGTCACATCACTTAACTAGCTCAGATAGAGCATACTTCAAAAGACCATACAGTTGAAAGGGAGCACAACTGTTGAGACACAGAGCATCTGGAATATAATACTGTCGAGGTGCATGCAGAATAAGCCGAGACGCAGGGCGTCTGGAATATAATACTGTCGATGTGCAGAATAAGCCGAGACGCAGGACATCTGGAATATAATACGGTCGATGTGCAGAATAGGCCGAGACGCAGGACGTCTGGAATATAATACGGACGAGATACAGAATAAGTCGAAATGCAAGGCGTCTGAAATATAATATGGTCGAGGTACAGAATAGGCCGAAACATAGAGCGTCTGGAATATAATATGATCGAGATGATCTCTTCATACGACTTGGATATGCCGTACTATTGAGTCTCCTTCCTTCCATTGGAGATGTGATACAATGATTTAAAGTATTGATTGTTGTTTGTTATATGTCTAATCATAGATTAGTTTTTTCGATATCAATATAAATAACTCATAAAGGAATTGGTTAAAAATAATAAAGAGCTATCCTTCCTATCATTTTTTTTATTATTAAAAATCATCCTAAATTCCTCCGTTAAAAAAAATTATATGGATCCAAAGCAGAGATGCCATTGGAGATCCATTAACTCGCTACCCAAACCCGCTACTGCTGATCTCTATCCGCCACCCGAAAATCTTTATTCCCAAACCCTAGCCTCCGTGCGACCTGGCAGCGTTGGCCACAGCCCCCAAGAGGAGCTGGATCGTCGCCTTCTTCCTTTCCCTCGCCTGTCTCTCCTTCTTCCTCCTGCGCTTTCCATTCTTCTCGATGACAACATCTCGTCGTTGGTGCAAGGAATTATTGTGAGCGCGGAAGTGACAAGTGGGTCTTCTACCTCGGCAGCGACAACTTTCGTGCGGTGAGATCTGGAGGCTTCCTGATAGCCGCTTTCTACTTCTTCCGTCTGGAGATTTTGCTCACGCTCCTTCCTTTCGGTATTCTGGCAGAAACTGCAGCGGAAAGCGTTTGTTTCCCGGCAGGAAGCGATTACGCCCTACTGTAGCCGAACCTTATAATCAGGTAGGATCTTACCGCTGCTTCTATTGAGTTGAAGTACGTTGATTAAGCGGAAGGGTTGCTGAGCTAATCAATTCCTGCGATGATGCTGTCTAGTCGGGTTTGGGTTGTCGTTGCCGAGGATCTAGTACTAACCATTGACTTGGGATGGATAGTGAGGTGTTATGGCGATCTGGAGGACCCGTAGGCTTTTGATTCTCTGATCGCTGATTTCTTTGATCCTTTGGCGAATCGATTTGGGCTGTCGGTCTGTGACAATGGATGCCATCTGACGATTGTTAGTTTTGGCAGCAATCTGTTGGAGCTGGTGTTGAGATGGGTTGCATTCTAGAAAGAGAGCTTGTCGACTATGTGGTAGTTATGTCATGTTTTAGTAAGACCGTGATTAAGTTGTGTACTCCATATGCAATCCTGTTTTAGGTGGTGTATTTGTAGCCCTTGGAAGTTGATGAAGACCCCTATTTCTTCTTCTTCTGCTTGGCTAGATTCTATAGTTGTTGACTTTTATGCTTATTCTTTCTTGCATGTGCATCATATATTAGTTATTCTGATACCACGAGATTACATGTAGAGTTATACCTGCTTAGTTCATACTTGCAGTGATATATTTGCTACTTGCTACTGATTATGCTACATGTGGATAGCAAATAACTAATGCATGATAATTTATATGATATTTACCGCTTTGTTGAAATTAAAATCATATATTAGAATTACTGTGTTAACCTACCTAAAACTATAGTGTGGAGCAGACGTTCTTTAGGGATGAGTACTTGCTAATTGTGTTTCACGTGTGCATTATGTTATTGAGTGTGACTATGTTGATTGTTATGGACTTCGAGTGATTCCCTTCTGTTGTTGCAAGAATTTTGCTAGTGTCAAACTTAATCTGGCATAACTGAGTGCGTATGTGTCCAATACAACACATTTGGATTGTTGTAGGTCGGCAACTGCAACTCTGGTTTTAAGTGCTGTGTGCCTCATTATAGTGTCTAGCTACAATGGAACCTTAATCATCCTATGCTCAATCCTCTCTATTATACAATACATAAATAGTTATAAAAGAATATAATTAAGAAGAAAATATAATTGATAAACACTGAAAATCAAGATGAAATTAGCAGTAGATGAGATGCTAGAGAATACAAGTATAAGAGGATGAGTACGAGGAAAAGATGAATTGTGAATGTGTTTAATATCGGAGAGAGAATGGTTGTGGGATAAGCATTGAGGGAGGGGATAAGAGAGTTTCTTAGAGATTTTTTTTCTGAAAAAAAAAAGGATTCTTTTGGTAACTTACCAACAGAATGACTTGTCATGGCCTATTAATTTCATTTTTTAAAATACTCAGAATGTCATTTAAAGTAATGGAAAGTTCCAGTCCAGTACTGGGCTGTGCTCAGCACGAATCTGCTCCATGTCTGGCTACCCTGCACATGCATGAGAAAAGGTTAATTGGGTGCACTGAGCTGCACCAGGTCAGCTTGTCTCTGGCTGGCTTGGCCCGTTTGACACTCCTAATGGGAAAGGTGTCACCTGGGCATTGACAAAGTTCAAGAATATTTACTGAATCTAGCAATAAAAGGCATTCGATGTGGTTCCATTTGTTAAAGGAATGTGTCGAGTGCACCAACATTTTGTAGAATGTTTCTCATCCGACCAAGTTGTGGTACATCCAACTGGGTCATCATAGAGCTAGGAACTACAAAGAAAGCAGCCTAAGGAGGTCAGTTTTCATAATATGGAAGAATGTCTCGTCTAGTTTGTCATTTTTGACACTATTTGTGGTTCTAAAAATGACGTCTCACAGGTGAGATGGAAGTTAACCTGCTATATCAGACTATTTCTGTTGAAAATGATTTTATGTTAGAAGACGTGAAAATTAAGAAAACAGGCTTGAACCAGTAAGAGAAGTTCTTTTGAATAGTGTGGGGCGCCAATCCATCTTTAATTATTGTAATACAAATCATGCAATAAACTAGGATAATGAACTCTACTTTTCAATCTCACACAATGTTAAATGCAGCAGCATAATTTATTCAACTGATTGATATCTTTTGCGTTGCTTAGGTGATCTGCTGATAAAATGCTGAAGGAGGCAACCTTTTTCCGCTTCTTGAAGATTGTAGGGGTTGGCTTTAAAGCAAGAGCTGAAGCAGAAGGGCGTCAACTATTTCTGAAACTAGGTTATAGCCATGAGGTTGAGTTTGCTGTTCCTCCTGCCGTCCGTGTTTTCTGCTTCAAATCCAACATAATCTGCTGCGCAGGGCTCGACAAAGACCGAGTGCACCAATTTGCTGGTGCCGTTCGCAGCTGCAAGCCTCCAGAAGTTTACAAAGGCAAAGGCATACTCTACATAGACGAAGTGGTAAAGAAAAAACAAGGGAAGAAATCTAAATGAAGGTCCTGCCCTATTCTACGCTCTTTCTCCTGTTGGATCTGTCCAAAATTTGGAGTCCACCCATGCTTTTGCAATGGCAGGACCTTGCTATGCCCCCCTTCATGTTTTTGCGTGGCTCTTGTATTCCCCCAACATTTCCCATGGCATCTCTATTCGTTGTCGGAGATGCATTACATAATTCACTAATTTCTTCTGCAATTCGGACTGTTATTTTTTTATTTGTCCATGGACTCGGGGGCATAAAACCTCATCAGTTTGCCCAAACTATGCTGCTTTACATTTCCATGATAATTCACTAAACAAATGCCGATTGAAGCATTTTGTTACCTTGAAGATTGAGACACATTATCACACTAGTCCCTTCTCTTCTTGGAAGTGAAGAAGGTTTTTCAGTTTCTAACATTTCGCAGAGTTCATTGAAAACATTCTGAGAAAAAAAAAATGACAATATTCATATATCATCGTAGTAGTTTGATCTTCTGTTACAATATCGTATCATTTAATGATGAATTAAAAAAAAATCATTCAAATGATCTAAATTTAAAAATATATTTAGTGGATGAAATATGATTTCAATATTATTATCATTCAAAAATGATATAATTATAAAATCCAAATTAAATCGTAGTTATTTTTATTGGTCAATAAAGTTGAATGATGCAATTATAAAATCCAAACTGAATCAAAATTATCTTTATTGATCAATAAAGATCACTTAAATTTCGATCTTATTCAATTTAATTATCAATTTTATTCACTTTTAAAAATTAATAAAAATTCAGATACTCTAATATTAATAAAAAATATATATATAAAACCTTGACCTACCAACTTATAATATTGCAACAAAGAATTTATAAAAACAATCAAACGCAGAAAAATATGTCAATTTATTTTGAGTATGTGCTTCATAATTTGGGCTCTCCATTGAGCTCTTCTTTTTTGTTGGTAGTCATAATATGAGAAATACATTTTGGCTCCAGTATTAATATTAGAATTGCACAATTAAACTTTAAATGGGATGGAATTTGAGAGTGCGAGTTTAAATTATAAGTAAAAAAAAAAAAATCGCCGACGAACATTTATTTTAAAGGCCAAGATTTTATTAATTTGCACGTGTTATTACACTTTCACATGCAAACACGACGCTCGACCTGGTTCGTACACTATTAACTACCAAGAGCGACAAGCCAAAACCTCTCTATTTTATTTTATAACCACCCCGCGCGTACTCGCCGTATCTTTTATTCACATAAACGCCGTAGCGAGCTCTAGCAAAGGCAGGTCCCGGCGACGACCGCCGCCCCCACCGCCCTCTCGCTCCTCCGGCCCAGCTATTATAATCTGATCGTTTTGCGCCTGCAGCACCTCGTCCACCTCCCTCGCCGGCATGTCGAACGCCAGCTCCTTCGCTTCCCTCTCCATCTGTTTCCACACGTTGTTCTTCCCTGCCAGGAAGTTCCTCTCGTTTTTCTCTGCAGAGATCTCGAAACAGACGGCTTCGAAGTTGCCCTTCCCTTTTTCACCGTGTTCACCGCTCGACGCCACGGTCACTGTCGGGTGACCCGGCGGGAGGACTGCCACAGACCCCTGTCGCACGTGGAAGCGCACCTTTTTGTACCATTGACCTTCACCTTCCTCTCCTTTTTGACCACTGCCTTGCCACTCCCTGCTCTGCCGTCGCTTGGACAAGTGCGGGCATATCGTCTCGATGTAAGCTTCTCCCTCCACCACAACCGCGATCTTGGTCGCCCGGCTGTTGAAGTACGGCGCAATCATAGAACCCTGCGCAGAGTGACGTCCGGATTAATTATTGCACAGAGATCTCCATCTAGAAATTGATAAATTGATTTACTTCGGTGATATTAGCGTAGGAAATTTGGATGTCGTGCTCTTTTAGCGGTTGGTAGTCGTTGCCGTCGGCCTCATGCAGATGGCCTCGGCGGCTCGAGTGAACCGGGCGCTTCCTCAGGAGATTGAACTTGCCCTCGGATTCCCCAAATGGCCAATGCCGACCCTCGGAGGCGTGGCGGCTCAGCCCGCGTATCTGTTGCTCCGACGCCGTCACAATCCCCGTCTTCTTCTGTTGCCCGAAAAGCCTTTCTACCCGCTCTCCCCGCGTCTGGAATCTCATGCAGAATAATATAGACGGAAAAAATTTGATAAATCGTAAATTAATTAGATTTTACATTGAAAGCCGCCTCGAGGATCTCATTGCTAAAACTCTTCAAGAAGTTCTGTTCTCCGGCACCGTAGAATAACTGCAGAGCAATTGAATAGTGATTAATCGCGAACAGATAAGTTTAAAAAGGAAGCAAATTGCAGGAAGCTTTCCTACCTCGAAGAAACCAGGAGTCCAGACGGGTTGCAGGAGGTCGATTAAGACGAGCTTTTCGTCGTTATCTTTGTTGGCCAGATACCTAATGGCTCCTGCAGGTACTTTTATGATGTCTCCCTGCTGGAGCTCGTAGGTTTCCTTCTTTTCCTGGCGTATGAGAGTGATGACTCCGCAACCTTTGGCGACATAGACGAAGGCATCAGCATCCACGTGTTTCGGCAGGACGAAGCCACGAGGTTTCAACTCGGTCACCATGATACGGTAATTGGCGATGCCCAGCAGCAGCTTGGACTTCTCCAGGAAGTTGGGGAGAACCCTGATGTTGCCCTGCTCTGTTTTCTCTATCCAACGGAAGCTCTGGCGGTCGAAGTGATAGGTATCGTGCTCTTCCTCTTGCTCTTCCTCCCACTCTTCTTCCCTCCGTTGAGGGTCCCTCTTCCAACGGCCGCGCTCTTCTCGGTACTGCTCCTCGCACCACTGCTCGCACTGCTGCTCCTGGTGACGGTCATGTCCCCGCCGTCGGCAGTCCTCGCGGCACTCTTGAAGACGCTGCTCGGGGTCTTTTCTATTGGTTTCTTCTGGTTCCACAGTGCGTCCCCTTCGCTCCTCCTGGTATCGTGCCTCGCACCGGCTCACGCACTGGCGGCGTTGCTGCTCGTCGTAGCGGCCGTGCTTGCTGCACTGCTGCAGGCACTCCTGGTACCGCCGCGCTGCGGGGTCACGATTCCCGCCTTGCTGCTCTCGCTCCCGCTGCTGCCTCTCTTGCTGGTATCTCTCCTGGCAGGAGCGCTCGCACTGCATCCTCTGCTGCTGGCCGCGCTGCTGCTGCTGGCATTGCTGCCGACATTGCTGCAGCCGCTGCTCGGGGTCGCCCCTCGAGTCGTCGGCAAGGACGTCTTGAAAGGAGAGGGCTAAGCTGGAGGACAAAAGGAGAACTACTGAGAGGAGCAGCAGCAAACCCTCGGGCTTCGTAGCCATTACGATGGAGTAAAAATTAAGAACTCTCCAAACCTGACCGATGAGAAGACAAGAACAACGACGGGATGAATTTATAGGGAGGGAAGAAGCGATGAGTTGGTGGAAATAACGTCGACACGGCGCTGCATGGGAGGAACGTGGCGCGCCGTTCATTGCTTTCATGCCTACGTGGAGATCATAGCGAAGAAAATCGAGTTAGGAAAAAGCAGATGAGCTGGGAAGCAAAGCACACGTGTGGGCTGCTGGGCTACCAGGGGTAACGCGTGCGGCTCGTCGAAATGGCTGGCACGAGGGGATCACGTGTGGAGCTGCGGCGCATGAGCGAAACGTGTCGGACAGGAGCCTTGGGCAGAGACTTGGGACGCGAATTTCGTCGCGGTAGTAAATCATATCGAATATCATTTTTTATCAAGTAAATTAAAAATCTAATCCATAAAAAACAAACATTTTTGTCGTAAAAAAAAATTTATATTCTTTACATTTCGTTCTCCACAGATAGAGTGTAGGAGACAGTAATAATTGGTTATTAAGTGATTTTCTTTTAGTGTAAGTAATGATTGATGACTTTAATATTTCTTTATACATGACATGCATTGCTCTTTTAAGCGTAGCAAAAGTGTTTTATTCTACTTGTTCATGTGTCTTTTCATTTAATTTTTTTTCAATATTAATGATGTGGCAGAATTATCCGTAGGTCAGATTAACCATATAACTAAATTATAATCCATTTGAACTCAATCCGATAAAGTGGGAATCAATTCAAGTGCATTTAAAATGCATCCGAAGTTAATTTGACAATCAAGATTGTCCTGATCTCATGAGCTCATATTATTCGAGCTCAATTCGACAGTTTATTTTATAAATTCAGACGATCACGTAAGTTAAGTTTGGCAGTTTGATTTCTCGAGTTCAGCTCGACAATTTGATCTCTTAAGTTCAGATGATCACTCGAACTCAATTCATAATTAGATCAATATGTCTACACGATCTTCTCCGTGAAATCACGCGTCCATAAAATTCTTCAATAAGTCACGTCTCTACGATCCCCTCCATGAAGCCACATCTCTATGATATCCTTCATGAAGCTACATCTTCATGATCTCCTCCACGAAAGTCATGTCTCTACGATATTGTTTAGGGAGCTATGTTGCATCTACTCTTCGAGAAGACATATTTTTTTTCCTATATAAAATTACGATGAGGGGAACACAAGATCAAGTAATCTCAACTTTTTGACTCTCTCTCCGCTTTTTACTTTTTTCTTCACTTTTTAACTTGAGCATAGGAGGGGTTTCATCAAGGTGTTCCTCAACCCCCTTCTCATTCATTTGTCAATCCTTACAAGTTTGAGGTATTGCCCATTCCAACAATCAATTTGACGAACTTGAATAGAAGAAGGTCGATCAGATTAGCTCTGCGCATCGAAGAAGACCTTATTTGTACTTAGCTAGTCAAAAGAGTTCGATCGTAAATACTTTGTTGATTGAGTCTTTTCATTCCTTGATCTTAGACCGGATCAATTAGTTTTATTCAATTAAATATTTTTTCTTATGATCAAATTATAAGTACTCATCCATTGCCAATTCAACGCTCTAGATTTTTTCAAGATATGCAAATTATTGTTGGTGGCGGCTTAAGTCACAATTGACTAGACTCGAATGAGATTCGAGTAGAGTTTTGATATTTGACAATAGATTTAACAATATGATTTTACTATATATTGATCATATGACTAGTGGATGATTAGAATATCTGAGATTATATGAGGGAGATTATTATGGAGGAGATTGCTGGAGCAATCGACCTCAAGTCAAAGTTTATTAAGCTTAAGTGAGACTCGAGTGGAAGTCCAAGATTGGAGTCTTGGCAATGGAGAAGTCTAAGTATGAATATTTGTAAAGGAAAAATTCAAGGGCGGAGTATTGGCAATGGAGAAGTCCAAGTATGAATATTTGATAAGGAAAAGTCCAAGGGTAGAGTCGAAAAGTCCAAGTATAGATACTTGTAAAAGAAAAAGTCCAAAGATGTACTCTTAATCGTGTAAATCCAAGTGTATAGTCTTGGCGGCGAAAGTCCAAGTATGGAAACATGACAATTGAAAAGTCCAAGGATGTAATCTTGACCGTGTAAGTCCAAGGATATTGTCTTGGCGATGAAAGTCCAAGTTTGGAGACTTGACAAATGAGATCCATTAGCATGACAAAGCTGACGAAAAGCACTTAAAGGTTAGTGCAAAGGTGAAGAGTCGTGAACTCGAACCAAAAGCGTGAGGTTGAGAGAACTGGCATGAAGAATGAGGTCTAGGCTAAGGGTATCTGATGGCATGACGAAACCAATTGAAGTACTTGAAGACTAACGCGAAGGGTGAAGGAGTAATAGATGACTCGGATGGACCTTGAAAATGTGAAGCTGATACAAGGGGCTTGAAGGCTTATGTCTAAGCTATGAGTGAGTGTTAAGTATAAGGAGATCATACTTTAGTTAAACCAGCTTTGAGATTTATTAGTTGATTGGAGCTTGTTTCAGTCGACTGGTGAAATAAAACAGTTGGACAAATTGTTTGGCAGTCGATTGGGCTTATGGATTCATTGAGTGCTCGGAGTTCAAGTTGACTCGGGCAGTCGATTCGTCGAATAGTTGACTGTGGCTCGACTGCTCGACTGATGGCTTGCATCAATTCACTAATCTTAAGTGGACAAGACACATAATGTTAATAATCGACTGTTGGCTTATGACAGTCGATTGATGACTATCGTAGTCGACTGTTGGATCAGGGTGATCGACTGGTGGGTCAAAATCTGACGTGGATTAGTCCGTTGTGAAACAACGGATAACTGGACAGTCAATTGATGGATAAGACAAGTCGACTGCTAGGCGAAAAAATAGCCTGAGCCAAACTTTTAAATGCAAATTGCAAGAGAAGGAGAGACAGTCGATTCTTGAGGATTTTGAAAAGTAGTTATTATTGCATTCCAAACATTCTAACCCATTCAAAGCAATCAAAAGTTTTAATTTATAAAGTATTTTCACTTCTTTATTTTGTATTCTTGTATTTGATTGTCTTTTCATTTGTGTAAATTAACTCTTGTAAGAGTTTTGTCCGCGCGCCTCCGGAGTGTTTCCGAGAAGGAGAAGAGTTATAGTGGATATGAATCACTAGCTCGGCAATGGAGTATGAACCATAGATTTCGAACCACATAAAAAATCATTGTCTTGTACATATATTGTTGTGTTTTATTTTTATTTCTATTTATCTTATATTCCGTTGCAAATATATATCATTGTAGATAAACACACAATCGAACAAAAAAAATCGACGAATACTATTCCCGCCTCTAGCAACATCAAACGGTCCCAACAATTATATTATTCTCTTGTTTACACAAATATCCGATTCTCTCCTAAACATTTTCAGAAAATAAAAAAAGAAAAGGTTTAATCTTAATGTTTCAGCAACTTTGATTGACATTTATTTTGCCGGAAGCTCGTAGCCTCCCATTATATCAAGTTGTCGAAAAAATATTCTTCAAGATATGATCGTGTTAAAAAAAGTGGTTTAATTATTATTAACATTATCATCATATCTTACTCCCATATTCTCCGTGCATTAATCCATAAAAATAAAACAAAAATCCCAATACACATAGATAAGTGTTGACTATGACCTACGAGACTAAATTAAATGCGCTTGTTGGTTTTCAGTTATTATATTTTAACTTCCAACTTTTAATTCTTAATTGTGCCTTAATTAAGTTTAAAACAAAAGGTCAACTAGAATCATTATACGTGGACCATTTCCAACAGAAATTTCTCATCGAAATGCCTTCTTATCTACATTCATATATTAATTATAATCCTCCTCCCTGTATTAATTATTAATTAGATTCGATTAATTAGCAATAATCCAATTAATATCGCTATAAATAGCCTCCTAACTAAACTCATCCAGTCCACATCCACCTGATCAGCACAGCTAGTTGCCTTCTTGGCATCGATCGAGCACAAGGAAGATGGCGAGAGCCACGTCTTTGACTTCAATGCTAATACTTTTGATGCTTCTTTCGAGCTCATGTAGCAGTAGCCAAGGAGAAAGACTAGTTCGAGGAACTTCGAGTCTCATTCGACCTCCACCTTCTAGTGCTGTCGAAGAAAATATGCATTCTGTCCCCGCAGGGCCGGATCCTATCCATGACGGTCATGGACATGGCCGGTAACAATGGTGGAAAAATAATAGAGCCCTAAGGAATATGCTACGATAATGTTGTGTGAGTTATGGTTTTGAGAATTATGATAAATATCCATCATCATCGTCGTCGATCGTCGTCGTCGATCGATATGATAAAGAATTGGACTTAATTGTAATTAACTCTGTGTGTCTATATATATATGATATGTGATATATCATGCTGTGAATGAAGAGAAATCCAATTCTCGATCTAATCTCTAGCTAGCAGCTACCATCGCGAGATCTAATTAAATTTAGATAGGATCATAAACTGTTTTTTTTTTTTTGATAGTAAATAAGAAGTTCCATATCATATTCTAATTACGAGGATTATCGGTTTTTAAAGTTTGTATTATTTCATTTTAAAATATTATTTTTATATGGCGTATAGGAATAATCTTCTATACAATTAATCCGTGAGTATTCGTGAACATCTCTATTATTCATCATTTGATCGGATAAGAACTATAGTTCAATCCCAGAGTCGACCCTCGCTGGGCCTCGTCTAGAGGCCAAAAAATTTGGTCTTCAAAATTTATATTTTCACCATTAAAAAGGATCGTTTTTTATACTTTTGTCTATAGGGTCTATTAATTTTTTTTTATCATTTTAGGACCGACTTTGTTCCATCCTTGAATCATAGAAGGTCGGACGATAAATAATAAAAATATTCATGAATTGGATAGGATAAATAAAATTGAATTATAAGGTATTAAATATATAATAATTCTCAGTTTAAAAATAAATGTTATTATATGAATTCAAATCTTTCACCGAAGAACAAGCTAAATTATGGGGAGAACGCTGCGATAATTTTGAAATATTGAGTGTCATTTTGGAAGAAAATAATAATAATAATAATAATAATAACGAAATGAAATTTCCCCGCGTAGAGGACACTTCGGGCGGCCTTGTCGCCCTTCTTTCTTCTCCGTTATCGTCCGATTATTTTCCTCAAGGTGGCGGCGGCGGAAGGAGTAGTGCTTAACCACGTACACCGCGAGGGCATCGCCCGACGTGAACGTCTCGTTGCTTTCTACGAGGAGGTACCCCATCACCATCATCTTCACCGTCGTCTGTCCTCCATTTCTTCTTTATGCTTTTTTCAAGGTGTTAGGGTTCGAGCGGATCACACCCCCCAAGTTCGGGGAATTCGAGGTGATTTGGTTTCGCCTTCCGCCGTCTTTCTCTCTGCATCTGGTCGAGAAGGATCCCAAGTCGAAGCTCCCCGAAGTGCCATCGACTGCCCTTGATCCAAGCGGCCTCCCGAGGGGACACCACATCTCCACCGGCGTCTCCAACTATGATGTTTTTGTACAATCTTTGAAGGTTCGATCTTTGCTGAGATTATTCTGCTTTTGCTCCTTCAATTGTTTGTTAAGGTAGTTCCGAGCAGTATGTCATAAATGTATTATCTTTATTTATTTGTTTAGGAGAAGGGGATAAATTTTTTTTGAGAAGACCCAACCGGACGGGGAGACAAAACAAGTATTTTTCTTTGATCCGGACGGTCAGTTTACTTCCCCTAATTGTGAATTATTAGAGATTCAATTTTGCATTTGCAGTCTGCACTATCTATTTCATGGATAATGTGCTTTGTTGGTGGCTGAGGGTGGAATGTCTAGAATACTATATCTCTGAAACAAGGATTGCTCATGACTTGACATTGATGCTTAGAATAAAGGAATAAACAAAAATGGAAAAGCTAAAGTGGAGGAAACAACTAAAAAGCGTGGAAAACAAAGGTATTGGATTTTCTTTTTCTTTGTAGGATGGAAGCCGAAAGCCCTGCCGGAGTTAATTGGTATGATTCTACGGTAAAAGAGGAAAAAACAAAATGAATATTATTCCTTTTATGAGAGAATGGAAGGTGGAAGAGCTATCTAAATATTTGATAAGACAAAAAAAAAAAAAGAATAGGAAGAAACAAGTGTATTTGCATGGATGCATGCCAAACAACATAAACATAATATGAACTATAAAATTGATGCCTTATGGTCAGAACTAAAATATATTTGCCATAATTATTAAATTGTGGGGTTTTATTAGTTGATTAGATGACAATTTAGGATGTTAAACTTTGTCTTGCATTAGCATATCAACAATGCCCTGGGTGTAGGCCTAGCTAATGGTTTTTTCAGTTATATAGTAAAAACACCTCTAGCATTATACTTGGCTTTTTTTTTTCCCCTCAAACGTTTGTTGGATTTTATTTCTTGCGAACAAGCAAAACCCTGGATGGTTGCTCATTTGTTCTGGGTTGTTATTTCAGTTTAGCCCTAAACTGCATATATTTGAATGGATTATATGGTTTAAGTCAATCTGAGTTAGTCTCATCCACGTGATCAAAGAACATATGTTCGGTGCTGCTAGTTTGTTGCTAATTCCTGCAATTTTTGATGCATTTTTGCTACCAGAATAATGTTGCAAGTGCAAGTTTGGTTGCAAATTTGGACAAACAATTCTATTTCCACCAAAGGAATATGAAATTAAAAGACAAGTGTTTGTGTGAAATAATAATTTCCCTATTTGAATTCTCTTTGCCTTCTGATTTCTGCATGGAAATAGACCTTTATAAAAATCTTATGGTATTTGATTTATTTTTTCTCATTGGAAACTGATTCAACTTGGGCCTAACACTCTCTCCATTGTATTAGTTAATGGACTGAGTTTGAACACATGATC
The DNA here is from genome assembly GCA_025175895.1 of Wurfbainia villosa. Taxonomy (NCBI): domain Eukaryota; kingdom Viridiplantae; phylum Streptophyta; class Magnoliopsida; order Zingiberales; family Zingiberaceae; genus Wurfbainia; species Wurfbainia villosa. The sequence continues at coordinate 1,594,290 of JAKLTH010000280.1, forward strand.
TTTAGTTCTAACATCATATTAAATTAGACTCGGTGGTCACTTATTCCAAAAAGCTTAAGTTTCTAGGAAAGAGATCATTCTCTACATTTATATTCTTCACAACAAATTGCAGTTAGTTTATCTGGCTTAAATTTCAACTCAGTAACCAAACAATGTAATCCTAGTTTGGTTATGTTTGGATCATTCCTGATGTGTTTTACATTTTGACATTTGGATGGACCAAATAAAGGTGGAATGATCATCTTAGTGAAACAAATATTCATTTTGTAGTATTAAGATTCTGGAATGACCATTCCGCTTCTAAGTTCTAACTGCTTCTAACACTACAATTTCAGTTTTCCCTGCATTCGTAGTGTTGTAATTGATACTAATTCATCAACTTTTCACCATGTATAATTCATTTTCTAAAAATAATCTCATTCTCCTTTCTCTCACTGCATGCAAACATTTATTTCTCTCTGATTTCAATTCATTTCCCATTATCTCATTCCATTCAATTACACTATGTGACCTTGAGAGTTTAGACACACGGGCTGATGCCGTGATCATTTTTACTCTGGTATTACGTTTACTTGATTTCGGCTTGTGTTTCCCATGTCATTTATTCCTTTGCAAATGCTATGGCATGCCCAAACTTAGATTTTTCGATCAAAATCCTCAACGTCAATGTAGGCGCTGTTATGGGAGCGAATACAATTTTCTGTGCCTGTGATTAGAAATTTGTTTGATCTTTCTAACAATGCAATCTCTCTTTTAGAACCATTTTGTTCAGTGCTTCTCAGAAAAGAAAAGTGTGATTCTGATTTCAAAAATTTGCAGGTAATGGATTGGAAGTGTGTTGTCGGTAAGCAGTTGGCCTCCAAGAAGAGCAGCAACGAAGGTGCCTCAGGCCCTCACTGCTGTGGTTAGTAAATAGAATAATCAACCTTGCATATAGTATATTACTTCGTTATGGGACTATCCATGCTTGCTTTTTCTCCTTGTTGCAATAACAAAGTTGGAAGAGGAGGATTTCACTGTTCTTCCAATTTGTTTTGCAGAGTATCTTTAGGACTTGTAACTCATTTAAACTGTAGAATTTTAATGTCATACTTTTGGGGGAACAGGATCAAGCATTATGCTGACTGGATCACTTCGTATATATCCAGTCTTCTTCCCCATCAGAACGATATACATGTGGACAATAATAAGACTAGAGCAAGTTCAATCCAAAACACACGTATTAAAACAAAGAAGGCCGCAAACGCCTTTCTACAACTTTAGCTCGATTGCTAGCGAATTAAACTATGAAGAACAATTCGATTCTTTTCTGATAAGGATTAGAAATGGGCGGTGGCTGTGATTGCAACCCAACAAAACATGCCAAAAGACACCTAAGAGTTCCTTTTTTTTGTTTCTTTTTATAATTGGCATTAGATATCTATATCTTGGGCTCGATTAATTTTAGAGACGATTGATTCGATTTTATAGAAATTTTTCATCGATTGTCCAAGTAAATCAGAAAATGTTCATGGCGGATGATCCAACGGTCTAACTTTTTAGGTTTATAGATTTTTTTTTTTAGGTTTATCATCTTTGAAAATATTTATAAATATATCGAATCTGAAATTCGAACTTTAAATGTCTGAAAAATTACATGAAGCTCTGCGACACCGTAGCCTGAGGCCCTAAGAGTTCCTTTTGATGCTACAGAACTTGATTATTGAGTCTGATCACTCTCAATCATTGGAGGCCTCCATCACTTAATTATTAAATGATATTATTAATAATAGTAAATAGTCGAGTGGGACTTACACTAATTATTCTCTTAAATTTGTTTGGAATACCTGCAACTTAAATCATCATCATTAGAACCAGGCCAAGATGGTGGCAGGTGAAACTAATCTTTCCACTTCCAATACAATTTGAGTTGCAGCGGAGCAGAATGGACAGGAGAATCATATCGCCATAGTCAACGAAGGATCTGTTTCTGGTCATAATTTTTCATCCTTGTAAATAGCTCAAAACTCACAAAACAAAATCTGAGAAGAATATTTTCTGAGATTTTCATCCCAAAGATTTAGGTATGGCTCATCAGTTCTTGTTGAAATGGAGCTGTCTAAGAAGTGATCGTAACCGAACAAAACAATCCAAGAAATCAATGGCAACCTCAATTAGAAAACCTCGAGGATCAGCGTGAAGAGGCACAACAAGATCACAAGCACTGCGTCCGACGGCGCGACCGCTGACGCCGCCGCGCTATTTGACAAAATCTGGATCGTAAAGTTACACTCCGGCGTCGACGGGTCCTGCGTCGTCTCCACCGCCAGCCCCTGGAAGTAGCAGCTCTGTGTTTGTTGGTTCTGCACCTGGAAATACATATTAAACGCGAAGGAGGCATTCCCGTTCGCGTCCAACCCATTGCAGCTCGACCCGTACCCCAGCAGCGTGCAATCCGACCTCGAGCACGCGTAGTTGATATTGTCCCCGAGCTTGCTCAAGTCGCCGGCGCCGCCGGCGGCGAAGACGCACCACCTCTTCGGCAGGTACTGGACGTCGCTGGCTGCCACCGGTAGCACCTCCTGCCCCTGCCCGGAGTCCAGCGGGAACTTGGGCTGCCCGTCGTACTTGAAGATCCCCCAGTGGCGCTCGAAGTTCCCCGGCGCGATGCTCTTCGCGTCCTCGTCGATCAGGCTGAACATGTACACCTCCACGTACTGGTTCGGCCGCCGCGGCGTCCCCTGGGTCGCCGACAGCTTCCGCAGCAGCCCATTGTAGAACCGCTGCGCGTACGCCGTCTTCGCGTTGACGTCGCCGTCCGTCGGCCAGCCCACCTCGCCCACGATGATCGGCAAGTTCTCCAGACCCACCGCCGTCAAAGCAGCGACCAGCGTGTCGAAGTTGGCATCGAACACATTGTTGTATTGGATCCCGTTGCTGTCTACCACCGGCGAGGAGGTCCCGTCGAAGAAGGCGAAGTCGACTGGGAAGTTAGGGTTGTCGTAGAGGCTGATGAAGGGATAGATGTTGACGGTGAAAGGCGCGCCGGAGTAATTGAGGAAGGACACGATCTGGGTCATTAGCTCGCTGATGTCGGCGCGAAAGCGACCGGCGGACGGCACCGGATTGCTCGTGGGAGAGTTGTACACGTCGGCGTTCAGCGGTACGGTGGCCTTGATGCTGTCGCCGACGCCGGCTCTATTGAGGGCGGCCTGGACGTTCTGCAACGCCGGCAATGTGATATTCAAAAACGAGCCATTGTAAGTCGTCAGAAAGGGCTCGTTTCCGACCGCAACGTATCTGAAATCGAAAGTCTCAGCTCCTCCTTTTCCTTTTGATAATCATCTGTAAATTCATTCAATACTCACTTGATCTTGACGCCCCCTGGGAAATTGTAGCGACTGACGTTGTGCTTCACCCATTGCCTGGCGGTGTCGAAATCGATCATATAGCCGAGCATGTTATTTGGAATGGCGACCATGACCTCGATTCCAGAGCCGGCGAGGGCGTTCATGGTGGCGGAATCCGCATCGAAAATCTTCACCCTACTGATTCCATTCGCCTTCAGCATCCGCACCACGATATTCGGAGGCAAAGGATGCGACGCCATCGTCCCCCAGTTCACCCCCAATCCGTCCACCCACCCAGAACATATACCCACGAGGACGACGAGGCGGAGCAAGATCCTGCAATCCGACATAATTCCGACCAAATCTATCAAAAAAGCAAAAAAAAAATTCAGCTTTCCGGAACTGAGAAGCCAAGAAGAGTGGAGGCTTCTAATCCAGCGGTTCTAAAGTAGATAGATGTGTGAGATGGAGGAGGAAATAGGAGTTATTGGTCAGGGGAACTTTGATCATCTGAATAAAAAGGATAAGGAAGTGGTTTGAGTTTGAATTAAACATAGAGGAACAAATGGATCACTTCTCTTTCCTTTCGTGTGCAAAGACAGGGACAGAAGATAAGTTAAAATAGCAGAAGAGATCAAGAGCCACGGGAAGAAAAAAAAAAAGTCAACCAAATGAACAAGAAATATAGCTGATTACACACCAAGGATGTTCTCGAAGAGATCGAATTGAAAAGGAGTAAACAGAGTAGACATCTAAATATGACGGAGACCATCCATCAATCACCCCGATAGCGCTGAATTCTGCAAAATATTCTCTGAGACAGCGCGAGAAGACAGAGAAAAGAAGTTTCAAGGTATACTTTGGGCGCCATGGATGAACAGGACAATTGATGAAAGAAACACGGAGCCACCTCTCAAAGATCCGGCATTTATCGTGAGCCGAGCGCAGCAGATTGAAGACCGACAACTTGTTTCAAAATTCAGGAACCAGAAAAACTGCGAGGATTAAGAAAGGGAAAAAGGTCGGAGCTGTTGAGAGGAGCTTGAGACGATTCCCACTGCGCAAAAGTTGCAGGAAAGGTTTCCGCTTTTGACGCACTCCTCTGCCGCTCATTCGATTCGATTATGGCAAGTAGAGATCAGATCGCGCGAGGAAGAGGCGATAAGGCGGTGGTAATTCTTACCTGGACAAAGGACATTTCGAAGAATTTTGAGGGGCAAAATGGTCATTTGACTTGACAACTGATGCGATCTAAGGACAAATCCAGTTGGATTCCGCCACGAACCGACGTGGCGGATTTGTCCGGATTTAGAGCCGGGGGCAACCCACGTTGCGGCGGGTAGCGGAGCCGGGCGTGACGGCGAGACTGTTATATTCTAAAGTTTCGGCCGTTATCTTGTTCCAATATCGGCAGATCGGATTCTAATGGCGATGGAATCTGATGCCATTTTGGGATCTGTGAGCCAACTGACACGCCGACGACGAGGAACAGAAATCCAATTTAAATAAAATACGATTAAACTAAAGAAACTGAAGAAAGAATATAAATATAGTGGTGTTTTTGTACTAATATTAGTACTTATAAAGCAAAGTTTTTGAGTTTAATTTTGTAGCATTCGTGTTGCTTTGGGATTCGTTGACAAACACACCCGTGGGGATCGAAAGTGTTTCATCCATAATTAAGTACAAAAATTAATTATAGAATACTTATTATCTTAAAAAAATTATTCTAAAATTGTAAAAATATTTTTTTAAAAAAAAAAAAATATTTCTTAACCCATTTGATAGTTTAATTGGACCAGTTTAACCAAAGATAAGCTAGTCGAGTTTATACAAAAATAGAATAGGGTTATCTATTTTATTTATCACGTAGTTTATACATAGTGACTAGTTATTTTATAATTTTAAAGGATTAATAATTAATCTGTTATTTGTCGTATAAAAATGTAATAAATTAATCGTGCAAATAAAATTCGATTAAGAAACTGCAAACTTATAAACTTTTTGTATGCTTAATTATGTTTCAAATCCACATTATCTACTTAGTCATGTCTTTTTTTCTTTTTTTTTTTGCGTGTGATATTTGTTATGTCACTAGATAATATATGATAGATTAATTATTTTGAACAAGCTTGATATATTTGCAGAAAACAATAAGATATATGATAAATTAGATATATTTAATTACAAATAATTGATATATTTGTTAAAAATTAAGTGATGTTTGATTTAAATATGGAAATATGAATGAGAATGAATTTGATAGGAAATTGAAATGAAAATGAGTTTAGTCATTTCTGGTATTGCTGTTTGATTTATAAGTTGAGATTAGATAGGTATGATTGTGGGTTGTGGACGGTGGCGGTGACAAGCGACTACACAATCGACTATCGTCCATTTGATGGGCGACGACCGACGGACGACGAGCATCGACCGATGGAAAGTGGCCAATGGCAACGAGCGGTGGGTGATAGGCAACGATAATGGGCGACGACGAGTGGTGATGGGAGGCGACGTCGACAATCGACGAGCAACAGTGGGAGGCGACGTTGACAACCATCGGCGATGGTGGCGACGATGACAAAGATGATGATGGATGATGGAAATGAATCTTAAATTCACTGTTCCCTTGAGTTTTATTTATTTTTAAATAATTAATAATGATTCTATTTTTTTCATTTTCAAATTCATTAATGAAACATTATAATTAAAAATCATTTTATTCCCTCCTTTTTAAACCCTTAAATCAAACGTCAGTTTAGTAATTAACGGTACAAAAGATAGGATTTTTTTTTCCAAGAAAAAATATTCATTAACATTTAACAAATTTATAAAAAACAAAATTTACTTTAAAATTTGTATTCTTAAAATGCCTCATATTCGTTGATTAATATAAATGATAATTTAGAAGAGCAAAAATATATATTTTATTTTTAATTTTAGCAACAAAATAAAAAAACTATTAATTGTAATATTAATAAAATTCTCAAGGGTACTTTTTGGAAACATTAAACTAAAATATACTCGTTACGGAGTATAGTAATATCAATAAATTTTTTAATTACGATTATTTTTTTTAAAAGAAAGTCATTATTATTAAAATTGTTTCAAAATTATGAACGAATGCACCAGCCGGGAATCGAACCCGGGTCTGTACCGTGGCAGGGTACTATTCTACCACTAGACCACTGGTGCTGTTTGTTTTAATTGTAATATATAGTCTTACACAAGATATTTAAATTCTTTTGGTGGCATCTGCACTTACGCGCGAGGGTGTCGTTTTCGTCGCCCTAGGAATACTTCAGCAGAATGGTTGAAGACAATGAGATAAAGCATACATTGGAGCATGCACCTCAGTTGCATGGTTGACATACTTGCTAGATCAGGCCGAGGAGTTCATAGGAATTAGACATTGTAGCAAAATCTGAAACTGTCGGTTTTTTAGTCATTGTAAAAAAAATAAATTACGAAAATATTTTTGTGTCTAATCGAATGCTAACAAAACAAGAGAATCTACTACCGTACTAGTCATCCGATCCTCCTCTGGATACATCTTAGGAATCACAAGTATGATGCAGGGGGTGTGGGGTGGGCTTTTGATGCCTGCAAAGTCTATGGACATGTGTTGACATAGCGGAGCGATGAACTCCAGCAGTGCAGGATGGCATGTCTTGATGTCCCAACGTCTATGCATCCGCACACCACAGAGGTACTGATGGAGCACGAGATTTTGAAGTGTCCCCAGTGGAGCTCAATCTAGGCTGGAGACAAAACGTGCACCTTCACTGCATTAGACAAGTTTTCTCGAGGACCTGGAAAAGAGGATGCGCACCATGGTCTGTGTTGATGAATCTAGACGAGGAAGTGAAGGCAGATCAGCTTTGTGCCCACAATGAGAAGTTAGCAAATGCTTTTGGGACCTCGAACACAAATACTGCTCTTAAGTTTACAAGTAGGATTGAGGGAGACCATGGATAGGAATTCAAAAATTTCTTTCGTGGTGAAAATTTGCCTTCGCTATAATATTTTGTGCTATTCCATCATTATAATGATGCTTTACTGGTGGGCTTGAATCAGGTAGCCTAATTTAGATAAAAACATTGTACACTTCCAAAAAAATATTATCCGAGAAAAAGAATATCATTACACATCAAAACATGTCGACAGACAGCTTATTAGTGTGTTAAGAGACAAAATTGGACTTAGAGAAATTACTGGTTCTCTAAGATGTTTTTTTTTTTCTTTTTCCCTCAAAATGAAGTTACAAGTCCTATACCGAGCTCCTCTGCTAGCTCGTCCCACAACGGTAGGAGAGTTAGCACCACCAGGAAAGTGGCAATTATCACAGCAGTTCTTCGCCACGTTCCCACTTCAGACACATCGTTCAAGCAAGGCTTTTCCGGGGTCCTCTGGATTCATTGCATATTTCTTTTAGGGAAAATTATAAACATAAAAAACAGAAACAAGGGTTCGAACACAATCATTTTCTAACCTGGCAAATTAGAACGTACAGGCCCCAAGGAAGCGAAATGTCTCCACCAAGCTTCAAAAAGAGGAAACGAAATTATGCTGCCATTAATTTGTGTGGTTGGTTTCATATCCTTCTACAACAGTCAAGGTGAAGACGATTACATACCACTCCCAGACCAAGCAAGGAATATGTGGCCAAGCCAAAGCTAAGCAGTGCATTTTTACCAAAAGCAGCCTGCATGACGTTTAATCGAGTTAATAACGAAAAAACTAAGAATTAGAGAATATAGTCCATTCAAATTCTACAAGACAACGCTGCAAATGATGCCGTACTAGTCAAGCAAATCTTTCAAGCAAACAAGGACCAAGATGTCCTACCCATAAAATGGAAAAGCATACACAAAAAGGTTTTGAATAAGCTTAAGTTGGAAAACATCATTTATATTCACTCGGATTAAAAAAAAAGCCATGTAGCAATTAAATCTCTGATAGGACATAAAAAGAGATGAAGGCATCAGTCGTCCACTTGTCCTACAGATCGCTAATATGCTGTCAGTTGTTGAAAATTTCTCACATGTAAAAGATCATGAATAATTTTCCAGACTATAAAAGAATTCTCAGCTCAGCATAGGCGAATATTTGTCCGCACAACGGTTTGAAAGAAAACAAAAGATAATATTGCAAGTAGACTGTATAGTCAGTTAGGTCTATTTACTTGAATGGAAGCGTCTTATCAAAGACGAATTTGAAATCAAAGGTATGTCGACAAATGGATTCACCTTTCTCTTATTTCCTATATAGAATAAAGAAAGAAGATGAATATTTAAAAAAAGAGAGATTGAAATCTGTCCATAATTCATTGGCTCAAAACTCAGCAAAAGACTATCAAACAATGCACATGCTTTCTCGGGTGCGTAGATGGTTTCATATTTCAAGTCGATGTGCTGCTTAGCCTATAAAGATGAAATCGGTACCTGTATTGCCCTTCCTCCATCAAGGCATCCCACAGGAAGCATATTAAAAGCTGAGGTGGTCAAACCACACCTGCATTTAAATAAATAAAAACAGAAATTAACAATTTAGAATGCAAATATATGCACAATGAAATGGAAATGAGAGATGGTGCTTCACCAGCCAGCAATTACAAGAGGGTGGACTGACACATTTGCAGCATGCATAGCGCTGCAAACTTATACAAGCTATCCATTAGTAAAACATAATCATAGCAATACAAGAAAATATTGTAGACGAGTACCGGTTCAATTTGTGTATAAATAATTGTATGGTGGCATTGCAATAACACACTATAAAGGGGAAAGATTAAACGGCTGTTACAATCTCAGTATTGCAAAGATTCTCATATCTCAGAAGAAACACTCCCGTATCACTCCAATAACCTACAGTTTTTGGACTCAAATCACGTTACAGCTACACCGAACAATTATTTTGAAGATGGATAACTGCAGCCACAGTTAAGCATTTTTGAACTTGACAAATGACAATGCAAGTGGCGAAATTAGACAGGCAACTATATAGACAAACATCACTTCCATGGTTACATATAGGAACCTCCTAAAATCTCTTTTGTAAAACTGGACCCATAAGTAGTCTTAACCTGTTCGAGCCTAGAGACCCCTTTAATTCAATACTGACATGACCATACAGATGTGCAAAAGAAACTAAAAACTACCAACTAAGCTTTGAACAGTGAATAACATTGATCAGCTAGAGAAGGATACAGCAGAAAAGGTAGCAAGCAATTTGAAGTTACCAATTAAAAATTTCTGTAAAAGCATATGCATTAGATGCAGCAAACACCAGGGGTGCTATATAATTAAGAAATAGCCAATGTTGCATTCTTTTTTGACCAAATAAACAATTTAATAATAGTTTTATATTTCAATGTTTCATCATAAAATAAATGGAATAGCATACGTATAGCCAAGTGTAGCTCTGCTGATGAGTCCAAGAAGCAGTGAGCCCTGAAATAGCATGCTAGGGACCTGTACCAGATCTCCTGCTGCAGCTGGATTTGAGGATAACAACAAGCCAACAAAAAACATTGAAAAGGAAAGTGCAGCACCAGCCAATGGACCAGCCATTGAGACATCAACCTTGGTCTTTCGATCAGGAAGAATAGATTTGAACTGCAAGAATTAATAGCAAAACATGAGCAACAGAGGAAATGTATGGCAACAAAGGAAATACTGACTCAAGGTTTAGTCTAAACATACAAAGTAGAAAATCTTGGCAGTTAATAGTTACAAAATCCTATGCCATTGCTTTTGACAGGCAATACAATGATGAGGTGTTGCATCCATGCAAAGCAATTTATGGTTAGCTAAGAACTCGAAACAGCTTTTGCAAAAATACAATTCAGTGTGTCAGTAATTGGCTAAGAGTAATGATAGCTATGCCGCTAGTTTCAGTAATGAACAATAACACATGATTATCATCTGAGTATTCTTTAATGACAGCTATGGTCATGCAAGAATCACCAAGACAATTAATAAATTTAAAAAAAAAAAAAAGTAAAAAAAAGCAAACTGGTATATAGTCGGGCAACATATTGACAAACACAGTAATACAAAATTTAACAATAAAGTCCATAACTTTATTGAAATTCCTGATGGAAGTTGATGCAAACACCAACCTGAGTTACAGCACCAAAACTTCCAAGGCTAATGTTTGGGATGAAGAAAGGGATACTCAATTTCACTTTCTTTGGGAATGCTGCTAAAAAATGTCCAACCTCCTGCAAAGATAACATAAGCACATCTCATTATCCCATATAAAAGATATTGCAAATTTAGCTTCTATAACAATTAGAAGACGTACAAAACATGAAATGCAGTTCTAAAAGACAGCATGAGAAGCTAATCTTCCCTTTAAGCTTTCCATGAATACTGGTTGTGAAGAACACCATGCAGTTTTTGCAGTCATCATTTTCTAACTCTACAATGCAGAAAAGGTTAATCATGATCTAAAATTCAACTAGAAGAAGCATTTTGTATTAAAGTATTCAGAATCAATGGAGATTTTCTTTTTGAAAAGAGTGCTGAAGAAGGATGAAACTGAAATAATATCAGCAGCATTAATTGCATTGCAAGTATAAATGTGTACAATATCTACAAGTATTAGTTATGATACTCAAGAAATTTCAGGAGATGCCAACAGACAATTATCAACAGTGGCAAATGATTATCTTAAAAGAAAAGTTAACAGTAAAATAGGAAGACATGCGATAAACTAGAATTTATTGTATACACTGAATTGAACTTACATGAAACAGCTGAACACCAAGGACGCCATAAGCTAGTGGTAAAGCAGATTCCACAAAAGGGAACAGTTTCTGCATATCAGGTGGTTCTGTAGCATTTGGATCTGTAAAGTACTTGACTACCTCGGGTGGAAGAGTATTTATCTGGTATTCATAAATATTAATGCTTCAGCACCATTTCAATATATTCACAACTACGACTAGAAATGTCAAGAATAAATGTACCTGAGATGCAATTCCCAGCTCCACACAGGAGCCTATGGTTAACACAAAGAGAAGGAGAGCAATAACATATTGCCATAATGTTGTGGGTCCAGGCTCAGAAACTTCTTTCCTCAGCAAACCAAAACTTACACGTGGCCCACCACGTGGGTCTGGTCCTTCTGAGTTAGGTTCCTCTACCATAAATAGATTATACTTGTCTCTAGTAACTTCTTGGAGCTGCCTCTGAAGTTTGGCAAAGACATCTTCCCTTTTACCCCGCAAATTCCCCAGAAAGAGGATACCTTCCCCAAGATCGCCAAAAGGTTCCTCTTTGGTCACCCAAAAAGTTGAGTATCCAAAAAGTTTATCCTTAATGAGCTTTACATCAGATGGATCCACCTTCTCAGGTCCAAGGAGTTCCAACAGCTTGTAAGAATCAACTTGAAAGCTACTATAAACTGGTCCCTCTGAGGATATCCCAGGCGTCTACAAGGAAAAAACAATACTAAGGCAATAAATATAGACAAAATCCAAGAAAAAAATAATGCTGTCATATACGAAAACTCGGGTAGAAGACAAATATCTGAAATCAAATACTTGTTTGTGAATTCCTGTGTATGTTATCTCAAGAATTACAGAGAACAAAAAAAAAAACAGGAACTATAGTTCCAAAATAAAGAACTTTCACCTACTACATTTATTGGTCACTATCTAAGAAGAGTGAGCCCCAATTATCAGAAAGAACACAGACATGGCATGGAAGATTTCTGTGTGTTTCTATTATATTTCTTCCTCAAGTTATTTTTCTTAAACTAGAAAAGAGAATAAATTAACATGACGTCATAGAACTACATTCACTTTTAGGTGATTAAATTGAAGTTCAGGAGAAGCTCGTGGCCATGGCAAACTAAAATGAAACTTGGACATCAACGAATTAGGTCCTCTACTGGTTCACTATTACATGCAAACTTAGACGGAAGGAACTGATCCTTGATGAGAATAATCACTCAGTATACTAGCATCTAAACTCATTCATCCTGACCTGTAACTCAGGCATCTCAAGGTTCCTACTACCCAGCTAGCAAAATGTTTGAGTATGGTTGTGCAACATCTTGGAATCAAATCTCATAACCACCACTCTCCTTTTTAAAATAAGAAGCTGCTATTTGATCTTGGATGATTGAGCCAGTCATCCACACAGTCCCAATGTCTCCCCCAAATAAAATGAATTGAATTCAAATCAGGATCAGCTAACCTTACTGGGAAGACTATATCTATGTCAAGTAGAACTCATAGTCAAGGTAAACCAGTAACCAAACTTGGATAAGCACCCCTTTGAAAAGATTAAGGTATTAGGTTATAGGTCAATTTCATGTATGCATGTCTTTCAGATTTTGATTATTCAGGATTGTCCTTCATCTCTCTTGTTAACTCTGATCCCATATGAGAACTTTGCTCAGAATTATAATCCAAGTATCTTTTATTTAAAAAAAAAAAGGAAACAAAACAACAGAATGTGCCCCTAATGCACTACCTCCCCAACTTAAATTTATGCATCTGTATTCACTAACTGCCTAATCATGACCCTAATGCCCCACAAATTTTTGATTGGCATAGATGGTGAGTATTATGAAAATAATCCCACCATTCAAAATCTTGTAGCCACCTAGATCCAACCTCTCAAAACTATCGAAGATTATAGCCACTCACATCTGCATAAGGATAATATTTCGAGATCAGAATATTTATAGTCACTGATACACACACACACATATGACTACAATTCATTCATTTGATCTCACATCTGATTCTAAAACATAAAGAACTTCCAGGCAAAGTGTCTCACTTACTGCAGTTTGCTCTCCACCTAAAAGTGGTATACCAATGTGCAATTGGAGGAGACCGAGAACATTTTTATACACATCGCGTCTCTTGGGCAAGAAGTAATGTTAAAAATATGTGAGGGTGAGAATCATACTTATTAAAATAAAACTTGAAACCGAAGAATACATAAATACAAATAATAACTTAAGTTTTTGGGATAAAGTAGTCATCCAATCAAATTGAAGCACAAACATGATTGTTTCTTGAGGTTCTTTGCATAATGACAATTGGATCAAATTGAAGGTGGAAAACGATAGTTGAAATTTAAATGGATGACATGATTTATGCAATGAAGAAATTTCAAATGCTCCGAGTAGACCATTGGGGGAAAAATGGAAACATAGTATATCCACGCATAGAGTAAATTATTGGAATAAAAAAAAAACAGAAACGAACTCAATTGGGATAAAAAATAATGTGAAAAAAGATATACCCTAGACGTCTTGTTTGCCTCCGAGTTCAGGTCTTCATCGACAACAATCGACTCCACTTCTTCAGTTGACTGATTACCCGACCTTTTCTCCTCCCCTCTGCCATCGCTCCCATTGACCGAAAAGCACCTTATGACATCAAACCGCCTCCCAGTTTTCCACTCTCCCACCTTCCTCTTGCACAAGAAACACAACTTTCCGGAACGACTCCGCTCCGGAACCGAATTTCTCCCCTTGAAGCCGCCTCCCAAGGCCAAAGATCGGAATCGAAGATTCGGGTCGAGGAAACAAGAGCTCGGAAGCGTTCCCATGGGACCGCACCGAATTCGAACAAAGCGGACGATGGATAATTAGCACGACGAGAAAGCGAGGGCGTTGGAGGCGGAGGACGGATTCGAGTCTCGAGACTAGGGTTTTTGACCTCCTACCGCTTCCGGTAGGTGCAGAGCACGAGGAGGAGGAGGAGGTCGCGCCAATCGCGATCTCTCCGGTTGGTTGTCGGAGGGAGAGGAGAGAGGAAGCGAGGCAGATAAGGATGGGACTGGGAGCCGGGAGGAGGAGACGTTGGGTGTCCGCTTCTACTGTACTGTGGATGCCCACCACCGTTGGATTTTGTAGCTCTGACGTTAGATCGCGCAGCAGCACCGTCGATGTTTTTTTAATGCCATGTCTTCCATTAGTTGACTATTTTCGATAATTATCACGTGGACACTCATCTCCCATGGACAAAAAACATCACGTGCCAAATTCTATACATCGGGCAAACTAAAAGCCAGAGAGCTTCAAAAGATAAGATTTGAGAGTACGCCGCAAAAAGTTGATAACATTCATTCTAGGATTCTCCGTCGCCCGCTTAAAAAAAAATTGAAACCGCGCAGAAATATAGAATTATCAGTAGTCTGATCGTCATCTGCAGGAATTGATTTCTTGCCCTTTTAAATTTTAACACGGCTATACTAATCATCTGAGTTTACCCTTGGAGTCTCCATCGCCCGCTCCAAGACAAGACATGTAGAAGAGAAATAACTCATGATAGATACCAAACGATTTCTAAATAAGAAGATCAATAATGAATTTTAGGAGAATCGACTCTTATTTTTTAAATTTACCATTCCAACACGAACTTGATTACGCCGTCGTATGAACGAATCATATATAACATGTTTTCTATACAGAGAGAAGAAATTAACTATATCATGTTGTGTATCGGAATTCATTGGCCAAGGTTTCGAATCGTTGACCAAAGTCACTGTCTTGTCTCAGCCGTGGTCAACTTGTGCTTACAATAAAATCCAAGACCAAGCAACACCAGGCTGGCCACCGCCACAGTCTCCAGCAATTTCTTTATCTCTTGAGTCAGCGCCACCACCATGTCACCGGCAGCCTGCTCTGTACCCTCACTCCAGCACTGCAGCGCCATTTCCTTTTGACTACTTGCGTTTTCTGCCTTCTTGGCCTGTTCCTTCCTTGAGGTTGTGGCTGAGGGCGCTCGTCGATAGTGGCAGTGGCCAGCTTAATTAGGGAAGGTGATTTGAAGCGCGTCGTTCTCGGACACGGCGCGCACACTGTTAATGTCGCAGCTGGCTGGCATTTGGATGTCTCTCTGGAATCGCTGCCATCGCTTGCCGCCGGCATCTCGAGCGGCCCTCCCACCGCTGGCCCGGGCGTACGTTGCCGACGGTGTCCATCTGCACCTTAAGTTGCTCCTTTTTGAATCCTAAAACACCAGCATCAAATGTTATGTCGCCTTAACTTTACGATCCAACACTTCTTTTTTCTTTTAAAAAATGCAAATCGTTGGTTACCTATTTCTTTATTCCTCGATAAACTCAAAGAGAGAGAGAGAGAGATTAGAAGAACTTGACGGGGAGATGAATGAGAGCTAGCGACGACCGAGGTTTCTCCTCGTACCCATTCCAGAAGGGGATCAAAATCCTCTTACGAGACCAAGTCTTCTTCTTGTACAGGCTCAAGAAGGTGATCGAAGTCCTCATCGGAGCGAGGAGGGTGTAGTTTTAAGCTTATAAATTAGCATCCATTATGAGATGAACTATCAATTTTCGAGAGACCTAAAGGGGATGTGGTTGAGGATTTAGACAGCCCTTGTAATTGGCCTCTTAGATATGCATGCATCCCCTTAATCACATTGCTTGGCATGAATTGGATTATCATCCAACAAATGAATTGGATACGTACGTCTTACAAATGAGATTTCTTAATTTGTCGATTTGGCATTTGATATATATGCCTTCTTTACCTCCCACTTTCTTAATTATAAGATGCCTTACTTGATCTTGCGCCATATCGTACGTGCATATATTCTTCGGATGGTAGCATATCACTTTTAAATTTTATTTCTATTAATCGCGTTTCAAATTCTAGTTGTTGAATAGATCGAGAGTGAGATGAGCAAGTAGATCAGGAAGGTGAAGCAGGAAATTATGTTAGGGTGAGCAACTGATAGTGAGATCTAGGAAGAGAAGGCTAAATACAAGTAATTGGACTCTTTTTTTTTAAAAATCATTTTATATGTGTTTTTTTCCCCTTCTTTACTTCCTCTTCCTCTATACCTAAGTAAATATTTTCCCTCCTTTACTCTCCTCTTCTTCCTCTCATTTCCTTTTTCTCTTAATGGCCTGATAGATCGATGAAGTTATACTTTTCAAAACGAATACAAACTACTATCTCCCTCGTCTTTTATCTTTTAATCCATTTCTGAGTACAAGTGATTTGAGTAATAAGCAATGTTAAAAGTTTAAGTTTTATATATATATATATATATATATATATATATATATATATATATATTGGAAAAAGGATCATATTGGCTAAATTGCGCATTTGCTACCTAGAAGGAACCTTCCACTCACTTTCCTTTACCTTGGTGAAGAAGATATTGAGCTCTGATTTTGATGCATAGATGACATGAATGATTGGCCATAATTGATGTCTGTGCGAAAATATACAGTGGATCTTTTCATCCATGTGGAGCTAGGAAGACCAACTAATTTTACCAAGAACAAGAAATTAATCATTGGTCAAGATTCAAAAAGAGCAAGTGCCCAATCCTACCACTGCAAGGGAAATTGAAATGAAGGCGAACGGTTGACTAAAGCATAACGTTCTAGCATATTATTTATCCCCAATTTATCATCATCCTTAAAAGATGGAAAAGAACGATGAAAATATTCTATTTTGTCATTTATCTTTCTCTTTCTCTTTTTCTTTGTCGATCATATATGATGGTCGCGATCTTATTATAATAGAAGAAAAGAAACTAAACCAAAAGGGTTTCATTTTGATCAAAATAAATTACATATATTCATGATCCTAGCTCTTGCTTCTTGTTGATTATCCTGTAGAACTCATGCTCAAACACATGCATGCATTAGCGAGATGGGCATGTAATGACTATATTATGTGTTTGTGATCAGTAGTAAGGTACTGGTACAGTGGTACGTGGATGCAGTAATATATATATATATATATAGAAAAGAGATTTTATATTAATTTGGCTACGTGGACAGGGGTTCAGAAACTATTGAAGCCATGCTGAGATTTAAGTTTCAAGATTTTGGTCGGTGAATCTTTTCCTTTTTCACTTTGCTTTATGAATCTCTCAATCCACCTTCAAGGCTTCAACCATCACCTCCTGCTTTTTCTACAATTGAAACCTACCTTACTACACACTGTCCAGCTGAATATATATATATATACTCCTCGAGTGCCTGTAAAAAGCTTAGCAAATGACAGTGGAAGAGAATTGAGTCTAAATTTAATTGATTTTGGCCATATCCTTTTATTTTATCTTCCCCAGAGAACTGCAGCTAGCCATATGACTTCTCTGTCGTCTCCAAACGCATGCTTTTCTACTCACTATATATAATTTACTTAGCTTCTCCATCTAGCTCCCATTCGTTGGCTCTTCTTCTTCCCTTAGTCATGATTTTTGAGCTTCCACTGCTTATCTTGAGAGAGAGAGAGAGAGAGAGAGAGAGAGGTGGAAGCAGGTGTTTGGAATGAAGCTTGATTCAAGATCTTTTCGAGCACGAAAAGGAAAGAGAAATCAAAGAAGATCTCGGACCAGGCTTCATTCTTCACACCTTGCTTCTGGAATATATATATATATATATCAATCTGCAACTGTTGAGTAAGAAACCATCACTTGTTTTAGTCGTGTTGGATTTGAACTTATGTCAAATGAAATTATATTATCAAATTTTAAGGGTAAAAAACAAATACATTTATATGGTATTTAAAAACTTTGGAATGTATTTCGAAGGTTTTAAGTTCGTGCATGAAAGTCTTTTTTGTACAAAATAACAAACTTCAAGGGTCGAAGCAAAAGTTTACCAAAATATTATGTCGTTTGGCGAGACAGCCCATCTCTCTCTCTCTCTCGAGCCGCGAGTCCACGATTCGAGGGCTAATTTGAAAAATGGTCGTAGGTGAAAACTTAAATACTTTTCTTTCTTTGTCGATTCTCCTATAAATTCCCATTTCTTTCCCAATGTCGCATTCGGTGCTTGGTGCGGTGTGTTGAGTGTGGAACAGTGGGTCGAGCTATCTAATCTCTCTATCCTCTCCCGAGGTGCGAATTCCTCCTCGTCATTTTCTTTGCGTTTCGTAGTTTTAATGGGTACATTTTGGTCATTTTCTTTGTTCTTCTTTCGTCTTTCTTGGATCTTTCTCAGCCATGCCGTTGCTTTCTTCCTTAGTTCCCGATATCTAGCTATGGCGACTTTATGTTCTTGATGTCGAAGACATTCTTGTTCCTGGAACATGCTCGCGAGCAGTTTCTGGCAGGTTTCCCTAGATTTTTTTTTTTAAAAAATAATAATAATAATAATTTCATAGCTCATTTGCTATAGAACGCAAAGGGAAAAAGGAAAAGAAAAAGACGGAACCTTCGCTAACTTTATTTTTCATCGCTTTTTGATTTTCAAAGAATCCCTTTATGTTCTTGTTCTCAGTTGGTTTTGTAGTTTCCTAAAATTTTTTATTTAGGCATTTCCTTCCCTTTCTAAGACTTGCAGGATGTTGATGTGGAAGTTGCTGGGCCTGCCACCACCTTAGCAACTTGGAATTTTTAATCTTACTGATTAACTTTGATCCCCTTCTGTAGCCTCTTTCTCTTCTCACTGCTCATGACTGATATCTTCTTTAACTTCTAGTCCATTCTTTCATCGACATGGCAGAAACTCTTCTGCGATCTTGTAACAGTGAGTGCACCATTTATGAACTATATTTCAGGGAAAACGGAAGATGAAACCATGTCAAATTATCTGTGTGCATGTGCTTCTTTTGATGTGCTGTGCGTCGCCTGGAAAAGCAGGCGACATGAAGTACAAGGATCCGAAGCAGCCAATTAATGTTCGAATCAAGGACTTGATGCGTCGAATGACTCTTGCTGAAAAGATTGGTCAGATGACGCAGATCGAGCGCGAGGTTGCATCTGCACAAGTCATGAAAGATTACTTCATAGGTAAGACAATTGACTTAGTTAATCATAT
Organism: Wurfbainia villosa; assembly: GCA_025175895.1. Classification (NCBI taxonomy): domain Eukaryota; kingdom Viridiplantae; phylum Streptophyta; class Magnoliopsida; order Zingiberales; family Zingiberaceae; genus Wurfbainia; species Wurfbainia villosa. The sequence continues at coordinate 1,613,401 of JAKLTH010000280.1, forward strand.
GGTTTGAATGCCAAAAAAAAGAAAAAGACAGAAAAAGAAAAACCTGTTTATGTGCGCCAGGTAGCGTGTTGAGTGGTGGGGGGAGTGTGCCTCGTCCTCAAGCCACTGCTGTAGACTGGGTGAATATGGTGAATGACTTTCAGAAGGGCTCTCTGTCGACTAGGCTGGGGATTCCCATGATATATGGGATTGATGCTGTTCATGGACATAATAATGTTTATAATGCAACAATATTCCCTCACAATATTGGTCTTGGAGCTACTAGGCAAGTACAAACTCATTTTGCAGCTCGGTCGAATGGTTCTTTCCTGTGTTGAATTTCTAACTCTTCTTTACATCGATAACTTAAAACACCTAGTGCGCTTGCTGCTCTTGCATAATATAATTTGCTATAAAAACTCGACAGAGCAAATCATGAATTCTTTTATAGAACCTTTAACATCTTTTTTTTTTTTTTTCTTTCTTCCTTTCTGTTCGTCGCGGTGTCAATCTAATATATTTAACCAGAGATGCTGCACTTGTGAAGAAGATTGGGGCTGCAACTGCCCTTGAAGTCAGGGCAACTGGGATTCCGTATGTTTTTGCTCCTTGTATAGCAGTAAGTGAATGGATCAAGTTTCCTTTGCCACTTGTAATTTATGCGACAATAGCACTTCTGAGTTATAAACCAAACTGCATGCTAGATCATTTTCTTTGATTTTGTGCAGGTTTGTAGAGATCCAAGATGGGGACGATGCTATGAAAGTTATAGTGAAGACCACAACATTGTGCAGCAAATGACAGAAATAATTTCTGGATTACAGGGAGATTTACCTGTTAACTACAGCAAGGGCGCTCCATATGTTTCTGAAAAGTAAGGGCTCTTTTCCTCTACTCATAATTCTCTCGATCAGATGCATAATATTTACAGTGGCTACTGGCATTTCTGTCGTCTCTTCAGCTGTACTTTATACAACGGAAGTTTGAATCTTACCATGTGAAATAATTTCAGGGCGTGCATGCTAGTATCACTGCCTTTGTTCTTTTACTCGATTGCTTATGTAATATATAAGCTTGTATTTCATAGCGATACATCCACATAAGTTTGCAACATCAGTAATATAGGCTCCGTCAACCTTGAAATCAGCTGAGGCACAAACACATTCAGCATCTGTCTGAGATTGCGTAGCTAACCGAATGACTAAAAGGGACCATTCCAGCCACCTGTGAATTTAAATTCAGACAAATCAAACTCAACTGGTATCCTTTGCGCTTTTAAATGAGTTAGCAAGCCAAAACAATTAAATAAATCCTAGTAAATTTGGAGGACAAGAAAACAAATCAAATTTAAATGAAAAAGTCTCTTTCATCGTATGCTTCACACCATGCTTTGATTGATATCTTAAGTGATATGCATGTGTGGTTTACTAGCTATATCGCAAAGCATATAAAAAAAGGTTTCAATCTATTTTAAATCCTAGTAAACTGTTGATTGATCAGGGAGAAAGTTGTTGCCTGCGCAAAGCATTTTGTTGGCGATGGTGGAACCCATAACGGCATCAATGAGAACAATACTATTATCAACCGTGATGGACTATTTAGCATTCATATGCCTGCCTATTATAATGCAGTCAATAAAGGTGTGTCAACAATTATGGTATCATATTCGAGTTGGAATGGAGTCAAAATGCATGCAAATGGAGACCTGGTTACTGGCTATCTAAAGAACACTCTTCGCTTCAGGGTGAATCCTTATTATGCTTGTGGTTCCAAAATTTGAAAATGCACATCATGTGTCATGCTGTTTTTATCAATATGAATAACCTCGATCAAAGTATATTTCAGGGATTTGTTATCTCAGATTGGGAAGGTATTGATAGAATCACCAGTCCACCAGGTGCAAATTACACTTACTCTGTGCAAGCGGGAATCTCTGCCGGCATTGATATGGTCGGTTTCTATAATTTCTATTGAAGTAATTCTTGGTCTGCATTTGAACATTAGCAATTGCTGTACGCTGATAATGAAATTTATTGTGTTTATGATTCTGAGCATTGTTTTTACTAACCATGTAGCATTACCCTTCGATCTCATAATCATCCTCTGTCTTCCTGACAGGTGATGGTTCCGTACAACTATACTGATTATATTGAGGCGTTGACTTCCCTGGTTAACATGAATATCATCCCCATGACTAGAATTGACGATGCTGTAAGAAGGATTTTAAGGGTTAAATTCACCATGGGTCTTTTTGAGAACCCCTTAGCTGATCTTAGTTTAGTTGATCAGCTAGGAAAGAAGGTTGTTCATTTTATCCAACTTATGAAAATTTCTTTGTATAAAATCTCTCATTGTTTCATGAGTTTCTTTTTTTTTTCCCCCCAAAGTTCCACTCACATAGGTTCGCATTTAACATCAGGAGCACAGGGACCTGGCAAGGGAAGCTGTTAGGAAGTCTCTTGTTCTACTAAAAAATGGAAAATCTGCAAAGGATTCCTTATTACCCCTCCCTAAAAAGGCTACAAAGATCCTTGTTTCTGGTAGTCACGCAGACAACTTGGGTTATCAGTGTGGTGGATGGACAATTGAATGGCAAGGAGACAGTGGAAACATCACCATCGGTTTGTTTTCTCACCCTTTTATTCATCAATTTTAGCTTGCTTATGTGTTAAATGAGACTCTCAGAATTGTGAGTCCTAACTCCAAGGAATCAACTAAAATAAATTATCCAGATTTAAATATTATCAGTAACATCGTAGCACATGATATCTGCTAGTAGTTTTTCGCTAGTCTTGGTCCACCATTTCTTATACAAAGAAGCACATAACATTGCATTTGGCTCTGAATTCAAATATCCTCAATTTACTGGTCATTCCACTCTTCCCTCATTGCAGGAACAACAATTTTGGATGCCATCAAATCCACAGTCGACCCTTCAACTGAAGTTGTCTATTCCGAGAACCCAGAGGACAATTTTGTCAAAGACAATGATTTTTCTTATGCTATTGTCGTTGTTGGGGAACCACCCTATACGGAAACTGCTGGAGACAACCTCAACCTCACTCTTCCAGACCCCGGTCCTAGCACCATTCAAACTGTCTGTGGTGCCATTAAATGTGTAGTTGTCATTATCTGTGGCAGGCCGCTTGTGATTGAGCCCTATCTTCCCTCAATGGATGCGCTCGTCGTAGCTTGGCTACCTGGAAGTGAAGGCCAAGGTGTTGCAGATGTTCTCTTGGGAGATTATGGTTTCACAGGGAAGCTTTCACGTACCTGGTTCAAGTCTGAGAACCAACTTCCCATGAATTTTGGTGATGCGCACTATGATCCATTATTTCCATTGGGTTTTGGTTTAACAACCAAGGCTACAACAAACAGGTAGATTCAACTCCAATATGTCTAGTCCTGGTTCCTAAGCTTTCCTTTATTAATCTGCTAAATTGATTTCCTTGATCTTTGTAGTCTGCTATCGTCCTCTTCTATGGTTTCTACTACTGCATCTTCTGCTGCTGAAGGGGCTTGGGTGGTCGCCGTATTTCTTAGTTTAGTATTGCCATTGATATCTACTAATTTATTCTTACTCGGATTAGGGTCTTAGAGGTTTCTAGCATCTGTCGCAGCTTGAGCGACCATGGACCTTGACTCCCTGTCTTGTGCCAATTCATTTTGGATTGCAATAGATGAGACGATTTCCTCTGATTTCATCTATTATCCTCTGCAAAGCTGAATTCAGCATAGGAAGTTGTACTGCGTAGAGAATGTTTGAACTGCAGACTTCTTGTCGGCTTTTGTAGTTGACTTTGAATGTTTCAAGTTTTGATAATCAATGACAATGTTTGATGACTTTGTCACGTCCACATGTAAATTGGCAACATGAGCACAGTTGCAGCTTCTATACTATTTACTCATCTTTAGCAAAAATATATCCATTCTAGTATAAGACGATACAAAAGGCGTGGTACATGCACATTTAAATTGGCAATTTAGTTAATTGACTTTCATCAACTTTCATGTTCGTGGTTATTATCCTCTACGGTAAAATTATCATGACGAGGTCATCCTTTTCATACTCATCTAAAGGCCAAGCTGCATTGTATTTACTTTTCCTCGGATTTTTCCGCCTGTTGGATGGCCTCTGCTTCTGCTGTTAATTTCAAGATATCATTTTTTTTTTTTCCTGCAGTTCTTCCATTTTGGATGCAATCTTCTCTAGATTAAAAAAAAAAAAAACCCCTTAACATATCCATGTTCTTCTCGTTCCCCACTTTACTTTTTTTTACCTATTTTTCTTGCCTTTCTCCCTTTTTATCCTTCCTTTTCATATTCATTTGCATCCTCTTTGCTTGCATTGCTATTCTTTTGTTTGCCTCCTGAATCATCACCGACTTCTAATTTTCTCTCCTTTTCCTTTTTGTGTTTTTTTGTCCCCAGCATTTTCTTCTTTATCTGCCTTCAATTCATCCTGGTTTCCTTTTCTTTTCCTTCAATCCATCATCATGGTCATTTATACTTTTCCTTCATTTCATCGCCTTTATTGTTCTTTTGCCCCTTCCCTTCATTATCCTTGTCCTTGTTTTGTCTCTCCATTCATCGCCTTTGTCCTTGCTTTCCTTCCAGCCATCATCTTCATAGATGTTCTATCTTTCTTTTCTTTGATTTCATTGTGTTCATCCTAATTTTTCTCCCTCTCTTCCTTTTTCTATCACCGCATAATCCTCATCGCCCTTATTGTTCTTTTGTCCCTTCCCTTCATCATCCTTGTCCTTATTTTGTCTCTCCATTCATCGTCTTCATCCTTGCTTTCCTTCGAGTCATCATCTTCATAGTTGTTCTCTCTTTCTTTTCTTCGATTTCATTGTGTTCGTCCTTATTTTTCTCCCTCTCTTCCTTTTTCTATCACCGCATAATCCTCCTAACTTTCATTCTTCCTGTTCTTCCTTTTTTTCCCCCTTCAAATATTCATCTTATCCGTGGTTTTTCCTTTCTTTTTTATCCTTCAATTCATCTTCATCCTCGATGTTCATTTTATCTTTTGATTCACCCTCTTCATCCTTGCTTTTCTTTTGTTTTGATTCTTCACCTTTGCTTTTCTTCTTTTCCTCACATCTTCCTTTTTCTTTTCTTTGGAATCATCCTCTCCCCCCTTAATTTTCTTCTTCTCCTTTGACTTACTATCCATCATCTCGTTATTCTCATCTTTCTTGCCCTTGTCCTTCTTTTCCTTTGATTCATCATCTCCATCCTCCAATCTTTCAGATCTTTGTGTTTTTTCTTTTCGTGCTCACTTTTTTCGCCTACTCAGCTTTCTTCAGCTTCTCATCCTTCTCGCCACATTCTACCTTCACTTCCTTTGGATTCCTATTTAGGGTTGTAAGCTAGTCGAGCCAAGTTAAATTTTACAGTGTTCATACTTGTATGATGATAAAATACCAAGTCGAGCCAAATCAAATTTAAAGTTAACCAAACTATTAAAAAACTTGATCAAACTTGACTTTTTTTTTTTTTTTTTTAGATTGAGCTTGGCTTGAACTTAGCTTGTTTAATGGGTGTTGAGTTTCTAATCAAGTTCGATTCAAGCTTGAATCAAACTTGATTCAAATTTATTTAAGTTTGACTTATTTAAATGTTATAAAAAAATGTACAACCGTCATATCAATAACCTCCTCTGACTAGGGCTGTAAACGAACCAAGCGTTCATGAACGAGCTTGGTGTTCGACTCGGTAAGAGCTCGTTTACGTTCGTTTAATATGCATCAAAGTCAATTAATAAAGCGAGCGAGCGTTGATAAATTAAATAAACAAAGCGAGCGCGTATGTGTTAACGTCATTAATGTTAAGTGACAGCGTTCGTGAGAGTGTTCGTGAACAGCGTTCGTGAGCGGCGTTCGTGAGCATGTTCGTGAGCGATGTTCGTGAACGATGTTATACTCTTTTAAAAATTATTTTTGAATTTATTTATACTCATTTATAAATCAGGATTAAATTAATAAAATTTTAAATAAACAAACAAGTTTGACTTAAGAGCTTGATAACATTTAAATAAATCAAATTTAAACAAGCTTGATTAGAAGCTTGATACCCATTAAACAAGCCAAGCTCAAGCCAAGCTCAAGCTCAAAAAAAAAATACCAAGCCAAGCTTGAACAGATTTTTCAATAGCTTGGTTAATTTTAGGCTCGGCTCGGTTATTTTATCAAACAAGTCTGAACACTACAAAGCTTGGCTTGACTTGACTCATTTACAACCCTACCTCTGACAGTCCCTACCGGAGGAGATAAATCAGGAACCTAGATGACAAGTACAAAGGAGGAGATCAATTGATAACCCAGAGTCATGATCTCCGTGAGAATTGTCCCTGTCCACTTAAAAGTTATCCCTTTGTACTAACAACTAGGCTAGCTTTGGGACTTATTTAAATGTTATCAAGTTTTTAAGTCAAGCTTTTTTATTTATTTAAATTTTTAATATTTTAATTCTTATTTATAAAATGAGTATAAATAAGTTCATAAATAATTTTTAAATGAGTCTAATTATAAAAATTATTTACGAACACTAACAAGTCGAACACGTATTCAAATTTGTTTATTTAATTTATCAAGCTGTTCAAACTTGTTTATTAATTGATATTGATACATATTGAACAAACGTAAATGAATTTTTACCGAGTCGAACATAAAATTTATCTATGAACACTTAATTTATTTACAATCCTATTCCTATTCATCTCATGCTTATCCACTTTCTCCTTGTGCCCTCCTCATCGTTATTCCCCATGCTCGATCTTCTCCTTTTCACAGATTTTGTGCTTATTTCAATCTCCAACCACCCTTTCTTCTCCTCCTATTATGCTCTTGCATCCATCTCTTTTGCTTTGACCTTCACATGAAACTCCTCGTTTACTTCCTCCACATTTACTTTGCATGCAGTCACATTTGTCCCCTATTTTACCAGAAATATACAACGTGAACTGAAACCTGAGAGTAATGAAATTGAATCTAATCTCCTAGAAATTTCATCACCAGAGCATAAGATTACAGCGTAGCTGACATAAGAATCTGTGAAATTAGGATTTATGAATTAAAACGGGTACAGATCAATAGACCTCATACAAGTGATCATATTTATAGAACAGATAAGGATCCTCGGTTGAAAGCTCCAACAAACCAGCAAAACTATTTAGATTAGTGTTGATGAATAGTTTATGAATTAAATCTGAAGGAACTGCAATAATCAGAGATACTCCTTTAACCTAAATTTAAATGACGAAAGGAAAACACCGATCAACCCCAATGGAAAGCAGTATTTACTAATCGGGAACTCTGTTGACCCAAAATTCATATGAGAACAAGAAATCACTGATCAGAAAACCTCAATCTACCTGAAAGATCGGGATGCAATGCTAAACAAAAGAAACTTGCTCACTCTTCATCTGATAAAATTTTGCAAACAGTACATTGCAAAATCATCGGGAAACAAAACGAAGAAGAGAGCTTTTCGCTGAAAAGAAACCAATCGTACCTTGATGGAGAAGGCCCCAAAAAGCGAGATCTGTTGGTCTGATTCGGAGTGATTGAACTCCATCTTACGTTGCCATTAATTTGTAACGATGTTCACCAACATTCCTCGACTCTTTAATCGCTTCACGCTTGGCAAGACAGGAAGGGATCTCTTCGACCGACGGGGCGTCACTGTACAAAGCACCCGCTCACCGCGCAGAGACAGGAATCGACTAGATTGGATCAAGGTCCATTTGGATGGTAGAAACCATGGTCTATATGAGCTTATTTGGGCCCAGGCCCATTAAAGGCGTCAACCTCACCGGTTGCTGTACTTCGCCAGTCGCTCCTCAGTTCGTTCTCTATCTGCTTCGACAATGGGGTTCCTCTCTGCCTTCTTTTCTCGCGTCGCCTCCAAACCTCACCTCCGAAGATGCTTTCGTGGTGCCCCTCTCCGTCACATCGCCCCTCCGGGAACTGACGCCTCTGGCAATCGCCTCCTTGCATGGTCCCGCGCTCTCGTCCCCCTCGCCGTCGCCGCTGGAGCCGCTCTCACGTTCGATCTCCGACCCGTCGCTGCGCCTTCTCTTTGCGATCCCGGCGTCGATATCCGGTATTCCTTGGATTTATCCTCTTCGTGACCTCTTACTCCCCATCTCGCTTGTGGAGTGGATCGACTGATCTTTGCTAGTGTTGTGTGTAGGGTTGGAGGGAAATATAACACTGAATTAGTAGTCAAGGGGGTTCACAGGGAGGTACCGAAAGAGTTCATCGCGGAGCTAAAGGATATCCTGCAAGTAATGTCTGTGATTATTCACCTCATGTCGAGAATCATATAGTTCTAGGAGGTTATAAATTTACTTTGTGCACAGGATAATCTGACACTGGACTATGAAGAGCGGTATTTTCATGGGAAGCCGCAGAACAGCTTCCACCGATCTGTGAATGTACCTGATGTTGTCATCTTCCCTAGGTATGCATTTTAAGGTTCGAGGTGTGCCATTATCTATTTGAAAAAGGTTGTGCTCCTCTGGTTAGAGCCTAGCAAAAGGGATCTTTTTGTGGCCACTATTGAGCATATGGAATTACTTCTATTTTTCTTTTAGTTCAGTGGATACAGATGTACCACTGTAAATAATGATAGGATTGACGATTCTTTTGGTGTATAGCCAAATGTGACAATCGGACTTTTGGTAAAGTGTCTTTTCACGCAGTTCAAGTGATGGTATAGATATTTTATATACGTATGATCCCATGAGTTTGACAGACTTGATAAAGTTTGTTTTGTATGTTCCGGCTTCATTCTCCATTTCTAGCATACAGTTGCAAGAGTTAGTGTTGCATTAATGTTGGAAAAGTTAATTTCTGGTATAAACCTCTCTCACTCCTCTAGTCAGTTAGGAGTATGAACCTTAGATGCCTACATTTGGTGATTTCCACAATAAACAAATATTGTGGCACATTTGCAATTAGAGCCGTCAAGTTGGGTTGAGTCAGTCAGGTTGACCTGCCCCGCCAAATAATTAAGTGGGTTGGGTTGAAATTTTATCAATATGTCATTTTGACGGGTCTAAATGGATCAACCTATGCGGGTTGCATGTCTAGACGGGCCGGTCCATGGCAGGCTCGGGTTGGCCTGCGGGTTGAGAAAATCCCTTCTTTTAGATAGTTCAATCGTTGCCGTTCATTTTTATCAAATGATCATGCTTTTTGAAACCCTTCTTTGTAAAAGTCTTTCATTTAGCAAGTCTGATTTTACTAAATCACTAATTTCTACATTTAGATAGGTAGGTATTCTTGGACTAATTCTATACAAAATCCTAGATATAATTTCAGGTAATTTTTATTGCTTCATTCATTACATTTTAGAGATATTTTAAATGAATGCCATTTGTAGTTGCTTCAAATATTTGGTTTCTTATTTTAGTTGCTTCAAATGTTTGCTTTCTTATCATGACACTCTATCCGTTTTGTCGGTCATCGCCTCAAGCCCTCAACACCTCAGTAATTTTAGAGATTTATTTATTTATTTTTTGTGGCGCGTGGACTAGCCCGCTTAATCCGCAATCCGCCTTGAGTTGAGTTGGATTGGAGATTTTTTAGTCCACCGGAAGGCAGACTGACCTGCCCCCTCCCCACTAAATATTGGTTTACGACGGATTGGCCCGTCCCGCCCTGCCATGGGTCAACCTGTTTGATAGCTCTATTTGCATTTGGTTATTATTGCTGGTCATATACATTAAATGCAAGGTATGATGTGATCCCATCGAAGCCCGCTACTAATTCAAAAACAACAACAAGTTCTGTTTCAAGTTAACCAACTCATGGATATTGTCTTACCATTGAGTTCTAGATATGGCATGTCATTGTAATATGCATTTCATTTGGCCTTTTTATAGTTATGTTAAGTGGTGTTGTCTTTGATCTGCTCCTATCTTTTACACCTTCAACTGTAGTTGAGTTGTTTGCTTAATTATACAGTAAATGGGTAGTTTTTTATGCCTATACTATCCTAACTCATTGTCCTAAAATTTTTGCTTTTTAACCCTGCATATCCTAATTGCTCATATAAACACACTGGTTGGATGTCTTCTAATAGAGATGTTCATTCAAATGCTCGGAGGACTATCTAACTCAAAGAGTACCTTCATCCACTAATATAACATACACGTTGAACTAAATTGTTGTTATGTTATAGAAAGACAGCTGGACAAAACTGGGTCACACTTCTCAGTATAACAAGAATTCTTTGAGTTTGGTCAGATCACTATCAAACTGAGTCTGACAAGGGAGTTATATTTGAACAGTTCAATATTTTCTTACATCTAAGGAGCTTGGCATCATAAATGCCAACGACTATAAGTAGCAAAACCAAGTGATTAGACTAACTGACAGTTACTTATTTCTGTCTTTTCGAACATGGCCAAAGATAGGAAGATATCTGAGTTTTCTTTTAGGTTCAGGTTTAGTCTTGAAATCCCATAAATATAAAATAATAGTGGTGGTGGTTAAAACTTCAAAGATCTTATTTTCTGTGTGCTTCATGCTGTCTATGCTCATTATTAAAGATATTTCTCTTTCCATTTCAAGAGTGTTCTTGATACAGATCACAGGGCGATGTACAGAAAGTTGTTGCAGCATGTAATATGTACAAGGTATTCTGCTCCTCAACATGGCGATGTTTAGCTGTGTTCCTTTTCATACTATCATATTAAACTTTTGATGTATGTTTCATGTCATATCCAAATATATAAAGTTGATTAAGATTTTCACCTCGGGCAATCCGTCATAAACTTTATGCTTGCTAGTTATGATTATCTGTTTATTATTATTGTGGTGGTTTTTTACAATGCAGGTTCCTATTGTACCCTATGGTGGAGCTACATCGATTGAGGGTCATACATTAGCCCCTCATGGAGGTGCATGCATTGACATGTCACTGATGAAAGTAAGTATATTTTATTTTTTTTCTAGTGTCCACTTTCCAATTTTTGAAATTTTTAAGAAGTGCATAACCCTTGTTTTACTTTCTTGCTTGCAATATGACTGGAATTTGACTAGTGATATATTTGAAACTCCCAATTGTTATGATTGTCCTATTGAAAGTTGATATTGGAAACATCTGCAGTGGGTTATTCTTTAGTTGAACAATTGAAATTTCTCTCAGATTGACTGAAGGATAGACTTATGCATAATGTTGCACTGAGTAGTCAATTCTTACTGAAGTTGGTTGTTTGGGATTTTTGCCCATTAGCACCCATGATTAATATACAGCCAATATCTGATCTGCTGGGAGAAATTGGATTGTTTCTGTCATGGCCTAACCTTTAGCTCAGCTTCCTAGTTTCTATAATTCTGTTATATTTTCTGAAATTGCATTACTTTAATACTCTCTTGTTATTTCCCTTCTGCAACAATAGTTTTAGCTTGTTGTCAACTTCCTATGTAGTTGATTTTTTTTGCATTATTTTGTCTTCTCTCTTGTTTCCCCTTGTTTTTTGCTATCCTGGTAAGCTGAGTTTGGCATAAGCTATCTCTGGATGGTGTGCTGCATTTCACACAAGCTCAAGCTTCTGGACATGCTCGGCTAAAGCCAATGTGCCTCTCATAGATGTCAGGTCTGGGCTAGCCTAAGTTGGATGCACTGATAGACTCTTGCTTGTACCTGCTGAACCTGCCAATACACAGAAACTATGTCTGTTCAGAGGCAATTGAAGGTGTCTGCACATAGATTTACTAACATAGGAAGATGAATAAATGATACATTTAAATCATGCCGTTCCCATTTCTTTTATGAACAGGTACCTGTAAATAGCACATGCAACTATAAATGCCATCATCTGATCTCACAAAGCTGAGATATTATGAGTATCATGCATCTAATCAAAACAAGTGGAACTAAAGTTTGAAATCTTGTTCCGAGATGGTTTTCGAGTCCCTTGACCGGAACTATCAAGGAGGACAGGCACGCCATGTTGAGGCTTGTGTTAGGTGGAAGTTGAGAACCCTCACATACACAAGTGGAAGCTCAGAGCCTTCGTGCTATGTTGCTGAACTTTGGTGATGCTGCAGAACCCTCACACAGTTTTGTCGGGCATCACGGAACCCTTGCACAATTCTCATTGGCATTGTGGAACCCTCATTTGATCCTCATTGATGTCATGAAACCATTACGTGATCCCCTCTGCTCCCTTCTTGATGTCCTTTAGCAGGGTTAGAGTCTTATCCAATTCCCTTGTGGTAGACAGGCAATTCACATGGAATTTCTGTTAGAAAGAGAAAGACTATTAGCACTATTTTTTCTTTTCAGCTATATTGTTTGTTAATTGATTCTTTGACTGATGAATTTCATTGTTCCATTAACTTTTTTACTTTACTTGTTTTAGTTGCATTTAACTTCTACAGTTATTTTATCTTGTGCACAACAGAAAATTAAATCTCTAAATGTTGAGGACTTGGATATTGTTGTTGAACCCGGCATTGGATGGATGGAGTTGAATGAGTATTTGAAGCCATATGGCCTATTTTTTCCGCTTGACCCAGGTCATTTCTTCATTTGATCTTTATCTCATTGTTTTTGTTACTCTGAACCATGTATTGTTAGCAATGTTTTGCAAGTATCATGCAAATGGATGTAGAATTATGTCTCCATGTTTCTGAAGGAAACCTTCTTGAAAAAAAAAACATTTAGGGGGTGTTTGGTTGGTGGAGAATTTTTCAATTTTTTGTTTTCATTTTCTCAGAAAACGAGAAAATGTGGAAAATAACGTTTGGTTGTCGTTTTCCATCTCCGTTTTCCAAAAAATAAAGCGGTGTTTTCTAAAAAACGAAAAAAAATCATTTTCCGTTTTTCAGAAAATGGAAAACAGAAAATGCAGCCAAACACAGCCTTAGGGGGGGTTTGGTTGAGCTCCGCCTTTTCCCTTTTTTGGAAAACGGAAAACGATTTTAAATCGTTTTCCGTTTTCCAACCAAATTAACCTTTGTTTTCCAGAAAATAAAAATAGAAAAGACTTAACCAAACAACTTTTCTGCACTTTCTCATTTTCCAAGGAAAATGAAAATGAAAAACAGGGCTACCAAACGTCCTCTTAGTTTCTATTGTTTCCTAACTGTGACTGCAATCTCATTTTGTGGGATTCACAATCATTCGACCCAAATGGGAATCTTCTCCCTTGTTTGGTGGTTTCCATTTTCATTCTCTATTTGTAATGCCGAATGTTGAGTATAACGTAAACAAATTTTGTGTAAACCATCATCTGATATTTATCCTGGTTAAATTTGGTTTATTTAGAGTTCAGATGATTGCATTAGCAATCTGAATCTTCGTATATTACATGGATTGCAATATTTTGATCAATGCATAGTTGTCAAGGGCGCAAGGCGCATCGAGGCGCACAAAGGCCCTAGAGCCTGAGGCGTAAGTGCAAGGCGAGGCGCGCACCTTATTGAAGCAAGACACACATTTTTAAATGTATTTAAAAAATATTTTATCTTAGAATGAATATATTAAAAACTGAAATAATTAAGTCACAATGTCACACAAAACAAAAAATAATTAATAAATCTACAGTAGTTAGTAACATGATTAAAATTCTTCAATAATCCAAATCAAGTTCATCTTCTTCTATCGAATCATCAGAGTCCCCCGAACTTTTGGACCTACATTCTTCTTGGTCTTTATCACTTTCTTGATCAACATCAATTTCTTCTTCCTCATCCAAAAGATGTGAAATCGACCTTTTTTTGGTTGTTTTGGATGTAGATTCCTTCACTTCGTTTGAAGAAGACGAAGCACGAGATCTAAAATTGTAAATCTATTCACCAACCCCAAACGCACGACTTACATCACCCCATGTCAAATCATCTCCAAAGACTAGATTATTTTCGTCATTGTCTAATCCTCCCATTAACCATTCATTGCTATCATTGATATCAGCCAATGAAATAGGATCAATTTTGTCACACAAATCATATCGACGTTTCAATGCCCTGTTATATTTAATGAAGACTAGATCATTCAAACGCTTCTGTGCCAACCTATTTCTTCTTTTCGAATGAAGCTGCGAAAATTTTAAAATAAATTTATTCTTCATAATAATAATTACAATTAATATATCAAGATTCAAGACTCAAAAGTCAACTATACAATGCTAAAATTTAAATATTTACTTGTTGAAACATGCTCCAGTTCTGCTCACAACCAGAAGCACTGCACGTAAGGTTGAGAATTCTCACAGTAAAATCTTGCAATTGTGGGGTCGTAGAACCATAAGCCGATCACCATTCAGCTGTCAAATGAGATATCCAAAATTTCAAGATTCAAATACTTCAAGTTTTCAACAATATGTTATGAATTTATGATCTTGAAATAAAAAACAACACATACCTGGTGATAATTTATTTCTATGTCGAATGGCCATAGAACTGGCAAAAAATCCATTAGCATTTTTATATTTTGAGAGTTGATATGTGACTTTATCTTGAAGGTCAATATCTTCACACATCTTTTCAACACATTCGTACAACTCTTTCATAACTTCAGCATCTTTTCTATCTCGGGATTCGCATAAAAGAATTCTGGGTTCAAAAAGTAACCAGCTGCATGCAAAGGCTTATGAAGCTAATCCGTCCACCTTTTATCAATGATTTCAAAAGTCTTTTTGTACTTCTCTTCATTGTTGTTGAAACCCAAAGCAATTGCCTCCTTAGCTCTATCTATAGCCTCGTATATGTACCCCATTGCAGTTTTTTTTTTCACCGTCAACTAATCGAAGGATTTTAACAAGTGGGCCACCAACTTTAATGGCATAAACAATATCATTCCAAAATGAAGGCATCAATATAATCTCTCTAGCACGTTTACCTTCTGTCTCCTTTGCAAATCAACTTGTGCTCCACTTTTATGAAGTGAACATCTTTCTTAAATTTACCTTTTGCTTTTTGAACAAATCTTCAAGCATTAAATCCAGACAATGGGCAACGCATGGAGTCTAGAATATATATGGAAATCTTGACATCAAATACTTCCTTGCATATTAAAGATTTATGTTATTACTTATGAGTAACAAATCTAATACTTATTAGAAAGTAACCACTTGAATTCACATTTCATACCTGCTGAAACATTTACAAAGGCATTATTTGTAACCACTTGAACAACATTTTTTGGACCGATTTGCTCCACATACTTTTCAAGTAAGTCAAACAACTTGATACATGTATGAGAAAAACCGCAGGCATCTACAGATTCCAGAAATATTGTCCCTCTTGGACCGTTCACTACAAAATTAATCAAAGTTCTATTTTTTCCGTCAGTCCATCCATCAGCCATTAATGAGCATCCATATTTTTTATAGTTTGCCTTGAACCCTTTCAAAAAAAATTTCTTACCCTGTATTTTTTTTATTTAAATAAGTTATCCTAACTTCATAGTAACTCGGGGGTTTCCAATCATGAGTACAATAAGATGCAACTCTACAAAATTCTTTAAAACTATCATACTTTACAGCGTCGAATGGAATACCTACATTGTACATCCATTTGGCAAAATACTGCACCACAGAGTCTCACTTTTTTCTGACATGCATCATATTTCTTTGAATCTTTTGCTCCTTTTTGCTTTTCTTGATTCACAACTTGATCCATATTATTGTCAAAGAAATAATCAAGTGGACCAAGCGTCTTTGTCTTTTGACTTGAGAAAACAGGGGGGATGGGAGCCATGAAACTCGTTGTTGAACTTGATAATAGTTGTTACCCTTTTCGAGAGAATGGAAACACATCATCATCTTCCAAATTTTCCAATTGCTCAGCAAATTCATTAAAATCAAGATTCATGTCCATTTGATGCTTGACTTCCTTTTTTTTTTTTGACATGTAAACTTGAATTTCAATTCTAACATGCTCAGGGCATTTTGGACATGCTTTGGCATTTCGATGGTCTCCGGCAAGATGTTGCTTTAGACGGAAAATTTCCCCCTTGAGAATTTTGCCACAAAAAACATATTGCACGGAATTAGTGTCTTTTGAATTGATTAATTTCCCATAGTTCCCAGCCTGGATCTTTTCGATTCTCTAAATTTTCAGAAGTCGACATTATTCTAGATTCTGGAGAAAAAATTGCAACCATGAAATTGAATACATATATCATAAATTTATATCAGTAATTCATTAGGTTAATAAAAAGCAACCCGGTGCATGAAGTTCTTGCCATGGAGAAGGATCCATTGTATGCAAAATTCATTAGGTTAATGATGGAAAATATATAAGTAAATTAAAAATGAAAATTTTAATTTAATTATTAAAAATAAACAAAATAATTATGGAAAGAAAATTATCAAAAAATTAATTTAAATAAGATTACAATAACAACAACAAAGCCTTATCCCACTAGGTGAGGTCGGCTACATGGATCCATTTTTTAAATAAGATTAAATTTTTTTTTTAATAATAATAAAATTATTATTCATAATATATATATTAATAAAATAAATTTTAAAATAATTTAAGAAATATTTTTAAATTAATAAGATAAATTTATTAAATTTTAATTATTTTTTCATATAGTTGAATTATAGTTTGGGAAGTTCATTATTAAAATCACTGTGCAAACCTCTCTGCTACAGCCTGCGGAGTCGCCGCGCCCTGCGGAGCCGCTGCACTCCACGTGGAGGGCGTGGCGGCTTCGCGCGTCCTTCGCGAGGGTTGCGGCGACGTCGTGCAACTAATGTGGAGGTTGCGCGATGACATTGTGGCCAATACGAAGGCCGCGCAACGCCGCCGCTGTAACCGTCTGGCCGCGGTGACCCCACGTGCGCGAAACCACGACTTACGCTAATAATTTTTTTTTTTTACTTGGAACCTTTTTTGAGCATTTTCCTTCACTTGCTATCTTCTTCGTATAATTTTCTTCTGGGCTATGCCTGCTCTTCTTTTACGTTGGATTAGAGGGTTAGGGAGTAGACCTGAGCTTTTTGTATTGATTATTGAACAAATAATTTAAAAAAAAAGCACTTAAGGCGCACTTGAGAGACCTGCCGAGGCGAGCCCAGGTGCGCGCTTGGGCTCGTCTGACTACCCCGGTGCACCTGGGATGACTCCAGGCGCAGCAGCAGTGCCGGGTGGCACTTCTTGCCTTGAGGTGAGAGGCGCTCGCCTTTAACAACTATGGATCAATGGTTAATGAACTTATGTTACTTTGGAAAATAGAGTCTAATTGTGTTTGTACTTCATAAGAGTCTGCTCAAGTGTTTTTTTGTCTTTTCCATTTTGCAACTCTAGAGTCTGAAGTATAGAATGGATGTTTTACTCTTATGCATGAACTGGTATTTTCACTCATCAGTCTATTTTGGAAATGAGATTGTCGTTTTATTTATTTTGACGCATATGCATGTTTTCTGCATTTGCTTCCTTGAGTTCAAAACTCTACTCAAAGTACATAAATGGCGTCTTTGGTTTAATACTAATCCTTTTGTACTCGTGTAACTGTTCTTGCGGACTATTGCCAGCAGTTAATTTAGCCAACTACCTGTACCTAATTCAGAAGTTAGGCATATACTAATGAATCTTAATGTATCTGGTATATGATAATCCATAACAATAATGATATGCCTATGGCAACATAGTAGTACGTTTGACCAACTCTTTATATACAGGTCCTGGGGCTACTATAGGGGGCATGTGTGCTACCCGTTGCTCAGGGTCTTTAGCTGTAAGGTATTTGTCGGTTACCATTGCTATCCTAATTCATTAAATGAATTCAGTATTGTGCCGTTTCCATCTAAAATGATTGTATCATTAGTTAATGTTAATTAATAATTAGTTTTTAGGTATGGGACAATGCGAGACAATGTTATCAATGTTCAGGTATTGTTTGTAAACTTTCTCAACAAAAGCTGGGCATTTGCTAAGTAACTTTCTTTATTGTAGGTTGTCTTAGCAAATGGTGAAGTCATAAAGACTGGTTCACGAGCTCGGAAGAGTGCTGCTGGGTATGTTGTAGTTCTATTTACAACTACAATAGATATATGGTTGAATCCTTAAAGTCCTTGTTTTTGGCAAACAGCTTGTTAGGACACTGAAATATTATTGACCTCTAGGAAACTCTGTAAAATGCTTTGCTATGCATTTTTTGTAAACCTAGGACTGGCACCATTCTTAATTAAGGAGATAATAGCACTTTAAGAAATAGAATTGCAGACCTCAGTTTTTGGAAATCATTGAATTTTTTTTCTCTACTTGGATCTATTGTCCTGCAAACTTACTGCCTTCAAGACTGGGGTCTAATTCTGAGGAAACATGTAATTCAAATCTCCTATATATTACTTTCTATGTCAAATTCCTCGCCCTAACTATGACAAGATTTTTCTGTGGCTCAAAAATGGGATGCGTCTTCTATCTTCTTGCACCTTTTAATACAGTTCTAAGGAAAGAAAAAGTTTGTCACCCACTGGCATTTCCTCCATAGGTTGAACAATTAAAATTTTGGAGGGTATTAAACTATTCATTTCCTGGAATTTCCCTCTGCATGCATCTTCTGAATGACCCACTGCACGAGGCTCCACCAGAGAATATATCAATGACATGAAAAACCTGTGCCCCTATTGGTGGTTTAATTATTTGTGCCTACATGTTTAAAAAAGTGTTCAGAAGAGTTTCCATATGGAAGATGCAGGAGACATGTATTGACTGATATTTCCTAATTTTTAATTTCTGTTGGGACCATAACAACCTTTAGAATCTAATGATTTCAAATCTTGAAAGCTTCTCTGTGCATGCTCTCTCCTTAATAGTTAAGATTTTATATCACTTATAAAAGGATTTTCTTATAAATCTTGTTGTTAATATTGTGCCTTATTTACTGTGTCAGATATGATTTGACTCGCTTGTTGATTGGAAGTGAAGGCACTTTAGGTATCATAACTGAGGTTACTCTAAGACTCCAAAGACTTCCTCAACACTCTGTGGTACTTGTTTTTTCCTGTCTCAATTCATTCCATTTCGAGTATTACTTTTGTAGTTTCTGATGCTTCATCCTTTTGAACTTATATATAACTGAATATAACTAGATGGTTAGATACATGGTTTTAAATCTCGACCTGTATCGGGTGATACAGGTGGAATTTTCCATTCCGTTTGTCGCTTGACACCAGTATAGGCGATACCAGCGGCCTCCCTAAGGCTGGAGCGGCGGGGGCCTCACACAGGCTACGGTTGCGAGCGAACTATGGGGGCATAGTGAAATTGAAATTTAGATGAAAAGATAGGTTAATAATTTCAATCAACTCCATAAACTATAGCTCGGATAAAATAAATAAAAACAATTAAAATTTAATAAAATTATTCCATTAATCTAAAAATATTCCGTAAATTATTTTTCAAATTTATTTTATTAATTTATATATTATGAATAATAATTTTATTATTATTAAAATTTATTTTTTAATCCTATTTAATTGAAATTAATTAAATTAAATTTTCTATTATAATTAAATTTTTTATATTTTTTCTTTTTGTGGTCATTTTTTATTTTTAATATTTAAGTTAAAATTTTCATTTTTAATTTATGTATTATATTTAAAAATTATCGAAATTTATTAGTACGACACGATACGATAGCCATTCTGATCGCAAACCGAAACCTCAATACAAATTGAGATTCTAAACCTTGGTTTGATACTTCTAGTTTCTTAAGCTCCATTCAGTTGTCAATGTCTATTCAAGCTATAGCCATGTGCAGTCTATTACTAGATGGTTAGATACTTATTTATAACCTATAGCCATGTGCAGTCTATTCAAGTTATATGTCATTCCATTTTCCCAATCATCCAGTAATAGGCTAAGAGTACATAGAAAGAGGCAGTAA
This sequence comes from Wurfbainia villosa, assembly GCA_025175895.1. Lineage (NCBI taxonomy): Eukaryota > Viridiplantae > Streptophyta > Magnoliopsida > Zingiberales > Zingiberaceae > Wurfbainia > Wurfbainia villosa. The sequence goes on from JAKLTH010000280.1 coordinate 1,633,243, forward strand.
AACAGAAATAAAATTTTGAGGTTGAATCACTGCTTAAGCAGTGTTCTAGGGCAAAACTGGAGTTTACTGCAATTCTCTTATCAATGTGTTGTGCACAGTTGAAAGTTAATAAGTTTTCTACAACTTATTTGCAATCTATATGTCTTGTATTCTTGTCTTAATACTCTCTGATAGCTTTTCTTTTTTCTCAAAAACTATCTGTGCAACATCAGGTTGCTATGTGCAATTTCCAGACAATAAAGGATGCTGCTGATGTTGCTATAGCAACAATGCTTTCTGGTATACAGGTAAAACCATGAAATGTGGATCTCCACTTCATGAACTGAGCCACTTTGTTATATCATGACATGCGTGTATATACACACATATATATATTCAGTATATATATTGGTTCTTGGTCTTTTTCTATCACTACTATTGGATAACATTTTTTTCATGAACTGAGCCACTTTAATGTCTCATTGTATCTATCTATCTATATCTATATAGGTTCTGATCTTTCTGTCATTGTTACATTTTTTTTCATTGGACTTTGTGCTGCCATATAATTTTCTTGTTTCATAATATGGTGAAATCTACCCCTTCATTCCTAAAAAATTCACATCTGGGAAGGCAATCAGTATCTTTTCCCCTTAGACAAAATTATTTCTTGCTCTCTGGAATATGTTCACATGCTAAGGTACTTTCTTGTGAATATGTTACACTCCATTCTTAGGTCTCAAGGGTGGAACTGTTAGATGAGGTTCAAGTAAAGGCCATTAATTTTGCTAATAGCAAAAGTTTACCTGAAGTCCCGACCTTGATGTTTGAATTTGTCGGCACAGGTGAGACATAATAATTCCTCATCGCATGTTTAAAACTATTTTTTAACTAGTTCATTCTTTATAACTTGGATATTTTGATCCTCATTCTATACTTTCTTTTCTAATGATGAAATGATTCTATACTTGTTTTTCTAATGCACACTGTTGTATTATATAACCAAGTGTTTTGCTCTGCCCTAACAAAATTTTCTGTTACTGACGGGGTCTCAGCAATAAGTTGGTTTTCACCTTTTCCCTCACTCTTTGTTTTAGTCCCAACTATTTGGTTAGGATACATAATTTTCCCCCTTCATTGAACTTTATGCAAGATAATATATTATTTTAAAATCATTTTTAATTGCGTTAGCAGACTATCTTCTTCGTTCTCACTCTTTGACCACACTTTTAACTCTAATTGATTCAATTTTTCTGTAGAGAATCGATTGGTCATCTTTGAATATTTCATATCATGTTATCTTATTTTCTCTCATCGATGCTATTATCATGGGCTTTAGTATTGCCATCAGTAGTGGTCCCAAGTTCGGATGAAAATGTAAATAGGCCTTGATAAGTAGCAGGATATTGTGTTAGCAATCTCGTGAATATGGATCTTAGCTGCATTCAATGTTGGCATAAGATCCTCGTATAGTCTATCACAAAAAGCTAGTACTCACAATGTTTTACTTGTTTGTATGTTTATGCTATGTGCTTTCAACATAATTACTTCATTAGTCAGTATCAGAATTAGGTCACTAATGCTTTGTTTGGTAATTGGAAAATTTTCTATTTTCAGTTAATTTAAAAAAATAAAATAAAATCATTGAAGATGTGGTCACCTCTAATAAATTTAAATATGTCAAAAAGTCAATTTTAAATATTTATTTATCTTTTTAACTTTTAAATTTTATTTTCTAAGAAATTAGAAAAGTTTGTAGAAAATTTCCAGAATTTAACAAGCCCTTAGTATGTTCATTCTTTTTTCCACTGCTCACTGTTTTCTGTACTGTAAGGGTCTGTTTACCCTCATGGATGGAAAATGGGTGGAAGGGCATTCTCTGAAAATGCCCATACTTTGAAGCGGATGGGTCCTCCTCTGCTCATTAACCTCCGTAAAATTTTGGAGATAAAGGGCATCAATCGTGATTCCACAGGAGATTTGGAGGCATATTGCATCTGCCCAGAATCAAGTAGACACGGGCAGTCTTTGAGGAGAGTACAGGGAAAAGTTTTATTTGCTCCCATGTGGTAGGCAAATTGGGTCTGCCCATAACCAAGTAGACATGGGCTGTCACGTCCCGAGGGTGTCATTTTGGTATCCTACTCGGTGACAATGTATAATAAAAGAAATCAACTATATAATCCAAGTAACTCAAAGACTTCAATAAAATATCCATATTCATGAAGATAGATTTTTCTACATAGGCTACAAATGCATATAGACAGAAGATCGATAAACGAAATCAAATACAACAAAATAGAAACCAAATCGAGGAATTAGTAGGTCGATATCTCTGAGTGACTCTATGTACAACAAAATCACTGAAATATCAAAATGGTGCTTGAGCCTGCAAAATTAGAGGTCAAGGAAAACAAACAGCTAACACAAATTGCTAAGTGGGTAATAAGGAAGGATGTGTATGAATTTAATCTTATTTAAGAGGCCAAAAAATTAGTAAATTACAATTTCTTCTTTCCTTTTTGTTTCAAGTCGTTTAACTTGGTTCAAGTTCTTATACATACATATATATACATCATATTTATAATCATCATTAGTGTAAATCTAGTAAATCAACTACAATATGATAGATCAATTAAAATATGATAAATCAACTAAAAGTAAATCACTGGAGCCGGTATCCTCAGAGTATTTAATTCATCTGACGTATAAGTTAAAAGTCTCATCACCAATGGAATGCAATAACAAATAACAATAGGGCGTCGAAGCGCAAGTAAAATGTTGACCGTGGGGGACAACACGCTACCATAACAGCATATAGGCGGTCAGGTACTCTGGTATAAGGTCAGGCTCAAAGTTTTCGCTTTTTTTTGTTTTTTTCATTTATTTCTTTAATATTCAACTTTAATTTTTTTATCACACTTGTTCAAAAGCAGGATCTACATGTGATATTCATTGATTTAAAAAAAACTTATGATAGAGTTCCAAGAGAAATTATATGGAGAATTTTAGAAAAGAAAGATGTTAGTGTAATATATATTGAACTAATTAAGGATATGTATAAGAAGTAATGACTAGAGTGAAGACTTTAAGCGGATTAACTGAAACATTTCCAATAAAGATAAGGTTATGTCAAGGATTAGTTTTAAGTCCCTATCTTTTTATACTAATTATGGACGAACACGCTGGACACATTCAAGACACAGTACCATGGTACATGTTGTTTGCATATGATATTGTTTTGGTAGACGAGACACTTGGAGTAAGTGCTAAACTAGAATTTTGACAGGAAACACTAGAAGTGAAAGGTTTTAGGCTTAGTAGAGTAAAGACAGAATATATGGAATTTAAGTTTATCAATATTAGATGTACTAAGACAAGTGTTAAGATAGGAGATGACGAGTTATCTGGAACTGAGAGTTTTAAATATTTAGGATCATTTTTGCAAGATGATGGAAGGATTGAGAGAGATGTCTTACATAGAATATAAGTAGGATGGTTGAAATGGAGGAAAGCGTCAGGTGCTTTATGTGATCGTAAAGTGTCTCTAAAATTTAAAGGGAAATTTTACAAAATGACGATTAGATCTGCTATGTTATATGACGCTGAATGTTGAGCTACGACGAGCACATGAGCAAAAGATGAGAGTTACAGAGATGAGGATGTTAGGGTGGATGTGCGGACATACGAGGATGGACAGAATAAAAAATGAGAGCATTAGAGAAAAAATCGATATTGCATCTATTGAAGGAAAATTTTGAGAGACACGTTTAAGGTGGTATGAACATGAAATTAGACGGCCAATAAATGCTCCAGTTAGACAATGTGAAACGATGACAAATATACACATCAAACGAGGAAGAGGAATACTAAAAAGGACTTGGTTAGCAACAATAAAACAAATAAAATTTATTTAAATATAGATTTTTTTTTTTTTTGATTAACCTGTGGTATCGGGCTTACGCCCACTAATATAGATGATGATATAGTAGAGGATAGAGTCTAATGGCGTAGAATGATCCATATAGTCGACCCCACCTAGTGGGATAAGGCTTTGTTGTTGTTGTTGTTGTTCAATTATAGGTGTACATCTTATGATAAATCTAAATGATCAATTTAATTACCAACATAAGGTTTACATGTAAATGTTATATCATTAAAAATTACAAATATCAACAATGAAATATCAAGAGTAAGGAAGGTCAAACAATATAAACAGAACAAGAATCAACTAAAGAATAAGTTAGTATCCATTTAAATTTTTAAAACAGCCCATCTCATTTTCAACCCATATGAAATCCATATGTGAACATGAAATAATATCAATTATTTACTCTCCAGTAATTTAATTACTTATTTATCCATTTCGCTATTTTTAAATACTATTTTAAATCTCCCGTTTCAAAAACATTTATACAAATATAAATAAATTATTTATCTTATTTATTCATGCACAAAGGATGTATAAAGAGTCCAAGAATAGAATTTATCCACTTTTATGTACAACAAGAGTGTCGAATCTCAGTCGATCATCAAGCTTTGCTCGAATTAGTCTACAAATAAAATATGAAATAACTCAATTGCTCAAAATAATATTCAAAATGATAAGAACACATTTATAATAAATGACCAACATTCGAACTCAACTGATCGAATCGAAATCTCATTATATCGATATATATATTCCCTTTTTCCAATGCAAGACCTATTGCTCTAATTGGCAAGCTGATATTATAATTTTACTTCCCTTCAATTGTCAAAACAAAAGGAAAGTTCACTTGATGTGAAGAGATCTACTACTAGTTTTGTTGAACTGGAATAACAATAAAAGATAGGAAGTGAAGAGAACAATGAAAGAGGTAACTATTACCCTTTTTGCTAATAGTCGTGGCAAGCTTACCTTCAGTGGCCCAAACAACACCACTGTCATGACGCAAGGAGAGAAAGAAAAGGGTAAACCTACTGTTCTTTGTTGTGCAACCAAGGAAAAACAGGGGAGAAAAGACAAGAGAAAGGGAAACCTTTAGAGGGTGTTTGGCGCTGACTGCGTTTTCCATTTTCTGGAAACAGAAAATAATATTTTTCTGTTTTTCAATTTTTCAAAAAATTCTCTCTCAGAAAACGAAGATGGAAAATGTCAACCAAACGTTATTTTCTCATTTTCTCAGAAAATAAAAATAAAAAATGGAAAATTTTCCACAAACCAAATGCTACCTTACCTTCTACCTGCAGCAAGCTCCAGTGAGCTCGACAACTGATGTAGCAACACAAGGCGAGCAACAAAATGGGAATGAAGGGCTGCTGTGGGTGAAATAAAACCCTAAAACAACTGCTGCCCTTGCTGCATTTGAGGAAAGGAGAAGGGAAGCTTGGGCATCGGCTGGAAAAACAAGGAAAGGGAAGAGGAAGAAGAAAAGGGGAAGCAAGAGCCAGTGCGTGAGGATGGAGGTGGTGAGGGCTGCGGCATGTGGGGGATGGGCGCGAGGGGTGGCGGCGTCGTGGGGTATTAAAAGAGGAAGGGAGAGAAGTGGGGTTTATCATTATTATTATTATATAATTAACACGGGCAGTCTTTGTAGAAAGGACAGTGAAAAAGTCTTGTGTGCTCCCATGTGGGTGGCTGGTCTTCATGAGAATATGTGCTCAGATGTGGATGGTACATGTGGGCTCATGACGTATGGTGTGAGCATGGGAGGGAGGTGTAACATGGACAACAAGCTGGGGCGAGGGAGGTGAACATTGGTGGCAGGAGCGATGAGGGAAGGAGGCGCATTGTTGGCCGCAAGTGAGGGAGGGAGTTATGATGCTAGCGGCAGCCTCGGGCACTGGTGGCTTACACAAGCAAGGTTAGGTCAATTTGCAGCCAGTTCAAGGACTAGCACAGGTGAAGTGAGATCCATAAGGAAGACAAGGATACTCTCCCATTTCCCTGCTTCCCAATTTCTTTCTCTCTTCCTCTTTCTTTGCCTAAGTAGATAAGTTTTCTCTTCCTGCTCCTCTCCTCCAGGGTAGATAGAGTTGATCATTCGCTATAATGAGTTCTCTAGGTGAAACTTCAGTCATAATTGTGCACTATTTCCTTCGCATTTTTTACTGAATTCAATTACTATAATATCTAAGTAATTTTGTGACTTGAATTGATTTGTTGCCTCCTTGTTTTAGCCCTATAAGATTAATTTCAGATGCCAGTTTAGCCATTTTTGTCTTTTTCACTTTTGCTGCTTCACTATTGTCAGCTGCAAGCATTCTTGTTTGTTTCTTTAATCTTACCTGAGGGTTTGTGATGTCAGATTTTTGTTTTACCTTTTACAATTTTCTTTTGGTTTTTTGTTTTGTCACTCTCCTTTATGTTTCGAAATTATGTATGCAATTGTTTGATTTGATGCGAAGAATCATCTAGGAGAAGCCAGTCACCTAGTGATGCTTCCCATTATAGAAATCATTATTATTTGTAAGCCAAAAAAGGCATTTGGCATTTCCCTTTTATTTCTGTATGATATTAAGTCATTCTTCAAGAATTAAGCATGTAAAAGGTTCTTTTGATCAGCCACACGACAACGTCTTTGGCATTCTTTCTTTTATTATATGACTATTCCTAGCTGACTGATTCTCTCTTCCTGTCTGACATTAAGTCATGCTTCAAGAATCAAGCATGCGAAGTTTCCTTTCTTCAAACAAACAACTTCGTTGGCATTCTTTCGTCTATAACATGACCATTCCTAGCTGACTGATTCTCTTGCTTTTTGCACAATATCAGAAGCATATGCACGAGAACAGACATTGATTGTTCAAAAGATTGTCTCAGAACATAATGGCTCTGATTTTGTTTTTGTGGAAAGTGACAATGCTAAAGAAGAGCTGTGGAAGGTCAGTTTTCCTATCTTCGTTTATTTCTAATATCCTAGAGTTCTAATTTATATGAAAGACCTTGATGAATTCCCTTATTCCTACCATAAAAAAGCAAAGTTTTCTCTGATGACCATTTTCAAGGAATTAGAAGCAATTCTTATTATGGTTTAAAAAACTTTCTATCTGAACAAAATTATATAGTACGCAAAACCAGATTGTGGATACATTTTAGTTCAGTTTCTAATTGACTCTCGCCAAAACTGTGACGTATCTTACATGTCTAGTATTTTTCAGTCGATCAGTTTTCTGCATCTTATGTGCTTCTGTGTTTGTAATTTTCTTCTCACAAGCTTGCATGTTTACAAATTATTTACATCTAATGTGCTTTATATAATAGTTAAGTTTAACTTCATGTACATTTGTTCAAAGCATGGATATTTCAATTCACTGCCTTTAACAATCATTTGCTAATTGAATTAATACATGAATGTTACCTCTGCTCTTTGGTTGGTGATAAGTATTTTTATAAAGAAGAGCTGTGGAAGGTCAGTTTTCCTATCTTCGTTTATTTCTAATATCTTATTAGAGTTCTAATTTATATGAAAGGCCTTCATGAATTCCCTTATTCCTACCTTAAAAAAGCAAAGTTTTCTCTGATGACCATTTTGAAGGAAATAGAAGCCAAAGCATGGATATTTCATTTTGCTAATTGAATTAATACATGAATGTTACCTCTGCTCTTTGGTTGGTGATAAGCATTTTTATAACAAATGATGAGAAAATGACACCTTTTGGATTTGATTTACAAGTAGCATTCAGTCGATGAATGATTCCTTGGAAATCATAACATATTTTCTTTGTCAAATTAACAGAATGATCCCTGACTACCTTCTTCTCAAAATTCTTTTCCAGCTACGGAAGGAGGCTCTCTGGGCTTGCTATGCAATGGCTCCTGACAATTTAGATGCAATGATCACGGTTTGTTGCTTCATGCATGCCCTTTCAGTGTATAGTTTTCTGCAACTTTATAATATTGAATTCAGAATAATGTAAAAAAAGAATAGTCCAGTGTGCGAAGTTTCTGCTAATGCAGAGTGTAGGGGAAGGGTTGGATCATATTTGGATCTATTATATACAGTTTTATCTACATTGTAAGAGGTTATTTCTACGATTTAAACCCGTGATCACAAGTCACATGGTAGCAAGTTTATCATTACACCAAGGCTCCTCTTCAATTCTAAAAAATATAAAGATAGAAAAATATCCATGCAACAGACACAGTAAGGCTTGGGCTTAGTGCTTTTGTTTATGAGCTCAATTATAATCTTTATTTTTTATTGAAAATACATGACCAATAAAAATGTCTGTCAGTTATTGTCTCCTTTTTGGTTACTCGTTTGATTAATTTATCTACCCATTTTCAGTCAATGTCTATGGGTTACCTCCTTGACTGGGTTCTATTATTATAGAAGGATATTCGACATATCATTGAGAGGGAGATTACAAGGTTCTTTTCAAATTGGTAGTTCCTTTACCAAGACAAAATAATCATATAAGTTTCATTTTGCTGCTTTTGTCTCTCTTTATTTTTATTTCTTTGCTAGTTGAACCACTATTAGATTTACATCAAAATAAAATGGAAAACCCAAAACCATCCATCAGACAAACTTCCAGCATATAGTGCCTCATCTGTATCAATTTCTGCATCTGTTCACTGGCCTGGAGGTTTGTATCTTTTCTTGTTCATGCCCACTTCCTAATCAGCTATCTAATCAATGTCACCTCCTGTTTATATTCACCATTTCTGCACATGCCTGTTAAGTCTACTCAGGATAACAATTCCAACATCAATAGCCTCATCCTTTTCAGCAGCTATACACTTCATCAGGCCACCATAAAATATCCATTTCATCAAAAGATGTACAGGATCACTCCACCAACAAGAAGTATCCATTTTGTTTTGGCATTTGTAAGATTTGCATTATGCCAGTTTGAGCAAGGGCAGTCTCGTTGACTGTATAGGAATTTAATCATGTTGTCGATGCTCTCTTCAGAATAGAAATCAATCCCAGCTGTACATACGAACATCATAGGACCAGCATTCAAAACCTTGGTTTTATAATATATGAACTATCAAAGAAGAATGCTGTACGGGTTGTGTTACATTTTTAGCTTTTGCAAGCCAGGCAGAGCCTGTGCATTGAGTTTTTTTTTTTTTTTTTTTTTGTTTTAGGCAGATTATGTCGCTGTGCACCCTTACTATTTTCCTCTCAACAGGATGTATGTGTTCCTTTATCAAGGCTGGCAGAGTGCATATCAAAGTCTAAGGAAGAGCTTGATGCATCGCCATTGATGTGGTACTTCTGAAATTTTTGAGACATGATTTAAATCGTTAGTACAAGTCTAGCTAATTTCTCAGTTCATGGGATTGAGAAGGGTCTTCCTAAGTTATTGTAGACTCTGGCCTGGATATCTAAAACACTGCATTGATTATCAGTATGGTCCTTGCTCATGCTGGTGATGGGAACTTCCATACAATAATTATGTTTGATCCTGATGAAGAAGAGCAACTGCACGAAGCAGAGAGACTGAATCATTTTATGGTCCAGACTGCCTTATCACTAGAAGGTACTTGTGCACTGATGTACAGTATTTTGACATGTGAATTAAAATTTGTGAAAGGCTCACAAATTATGTAATTCATTATGAAAATAATATTATTTTTCTTCTCTTCGTGTTTCGTTGTTTGTGCTAGAGCTATAATATTTTGTAGTTATTTGTCAAGAGTTAATTAGTGTCTATTTTTGTGTGCTAAGAAATGTCTGCATGTATACAGGCATGAACAGCAAATGTACTCTATCAAAAGTTTGCTCTTCATTGTGTTTTTTATTAACTTGATAATAGATACTAAAATTGATTGGACTTGATGTCTGATGGGCTTAATTTTACTGGTTCCATTTCTCATAAGAAAGATATTTTTCACAGTTGCATATGCAGTTCCTAGTGGTTGACTAGTTACTATTTGGTTCCAAGAATTCACCGCTCATTGGTCCTGAGATTACATCATGTTTTCTGTAGAGGAAACGGTGACTGCTAGAGGGGGGTGAATAGCTCGTTTCGATTCTCGATAGAATTCATTTGTGTTTGTCTACAAATCTCGTTAGCGCAGCGGAAATAGAAATAATAGCAATAACGAAAGCGAAGACAAACATAAATACACCAATACACAAGTATGTAACGTGATTCGGAATCGAATGGTTCCTACTCCACGGATCGAGCTCTAAAGAGCTCTAGTGATGCATATGCAACCACTAATCACAAATAACTTCTTCTCGGAATAATCCGAAGGTGGAGAAACCTCTTACAATGATTACACTAAGTAATACTAAAGATACAAGCTAATACAAGTATGAAAAATGATGCAAGTAAAGAAAAACACTTTACAAGAACACTTTGGTTGCTCGATCTTTGATTGCCTTGGACTAGCCTTGAAGACCTTGATTTGCAATAGCAAATCGCTCCAATTCACCCAAGAAAATTGCTACCAAAAATCCTCTTTCGAGCTGCTTTTATCCATTAGTCGACTGATGACACTGTTGCTGTGAGACAACGGTGCAATCCACGCTGGAAAAATTCAACGGATAGGACATCAATCGACTGATGGAGCCTTCACTCGACTACTAACCCCCGCAGTCGAGTCTCGACTCCATTATGTGTCCGAATTCTCGAGCACCAGTCGACTGATCACAAGATCAGTTGACTGCTCGGCCAATCAGTCGACTGCCCACCTTTGGCAGTCGACTGCTAGGGCACTCCCCGCAATCAAACCCTAGTTGACTCACACCAGTCGACTGCCACATGATATCAGTCGACTGATACATCTCAAACATGAGGTTTAACCCAAGTATGGTGCCCCCATACTTGCTAGACCACCTGTAGTCTAGATCTAAGCCTTCTAGCCACCTCCGTTAGCCTCGCGCCTATCGGATCTCTCCAAGTCATCCATAACTTGTTCATCCATACGCTAGCCTTCAGGTGCTTCCATCGGCTATGTCATGCTAACGGTGTCTACACCGTCAAGGCACATTGGACTTACGCTGCCAAGACTCCGCTTGGACTTTACGCCGCCAACCATTGGACTTATGCTGCCAAGACTCCGCTTGGACTTTACGCCGCCAACCATTGGACTTATGCTGCCAAGACTCCCGCTTAGACTTTACGTCGCCAATATCAAACCTCTTGGACTTCTCAAATGCCAAGACTCAAGCTTGGACTTTCCCTTGCCAACGGCCAACCCATGTTGGACTTTCCATGCCAAGACCCTTGCTTGGACTTTTCCTTGACATGGTCAACTCCAGTCAACCATCAAAATCCCCCTCGAGTTAAACTCGAGTTCGGTCAATCATGATCCGGGTCGATTATGCCAATAATCTCCCCAAAATATTACTAGACATCAATGTCAAACATCGATGTCAAACTTCCATGTCAAACATCAAAACATCGCTCGAGTCAAACTCGAGTCTGGTCAATCGTGACCTGGGCCGATTGCACCAACAATCTCCCTCTGTTTGATATTTGACAAAAACACATACCTTTGAGTTAGAACACTAACTCAAATTCCCTTATCAATTATCCCAAATTGGTAATTTCACTTTCTCCCCCTTTTTGACATACATCAAAAAGGTTCTCTCCAAGGAGGCCAATGTCTCATGTCCCAATGAGATCTTACAATCTTCCTCTTGGTCCAAAAATACCTAGGATGTCTATCATCTTCCTAATGATAAGTCTCATATCACTCAAGAGAGGCAATCCTATACACTCTCTCAATTTCCAAATTGGGTATCTCCTAATTCCATTTTCCTTCTCATGAGGAAAAATATCATCTATCATTTCAAGATGGATACCTCCCCCTAAAGGCTTACTCCCCCTTGACCATTGCACCAACAATATCCTTGGGAAGTCCCTAAGCTAACAGGAACCATCAAAAATAAGGTCTAAAGTTCAACATTGAACTTTCCTATACCTTAAATTTGATACATCACCCTAACAACTCTCCTAATCCATGTCCAATGGATTTTCACCCTTTATAATGCTTCCCAAAGCATATCCTAGGGTTAGGAGTGGTTAGGGAACTTTACCATAGCTGAAAACGGGCTAAACAACCTTGTTTTCCCCGAAATCAGCTTGGCAGTTGACTCTATCAGAGATCAGTTGACTATCGTGTCCATCAGTCGACTGCCACCAAGGGCAGTCGATTGATAATTGAAAAATTAGAATTTCAGTTATCAGAATTGAGTTTCGAAAATTCATAAATAATTATACGTATATCGAAAAATCGTGAAAATTCATACGTATAATACTTATGACTAATACAATGGGTGAAAAATATTTTACCCATAAAATATCAAAATTGATACAAAGTTCAAAAGTGAAGAAAAACTTCAATGTTTTAGCTCACTTTGTATTAACTTCATCAATGGTGATTGCTATCAAAAGATAGACTTCACCAAGATTTTCTAAAAGGATTTTAAAATGTTTTTAAAACCTTATTTTGGATCATATTCTTTGGGCTCAATGTACATGACTTATACACAAGCTTTCCCAATGATCCACCTTTAGTTAAAGATGAGTTTTAGTTCATCTAGATGCAAAAACTATGCATCTTGAACTTAATTCATATCCTAGCATCTCACATGTATCTAGGGTGTATAAATACACATACATGTCAATTTAATGTGAGATGTGGATTTTGGTTCATCTTAAACTAAAGTCTCATGCATTTTCTAAGGCAATACTACTTGATTCCCTTATAAATGGGACTTCAAGTTACGTCATTGTTCTTAAATCAATTTTCATTAACTTAAATGCATAAATGATCATGACATAAATGATAGCAATAATTAAGCATGATCAATGATCATGATGTCATTGCATATGATATAATCTAAAAATACATGACATTAAACCTTAATCCTAAACATATCATAACATATTAAATGGTAAAAATAAATATGATGTCATGGCATGTTATATGGCAAACAAGGTATGACATATAAAATGTATAGGTATAGCAATATCTAAATTTTAGTATTAATTGTTATTTGATATAATTAATTTATATTTTGCCATATTGCTACTAAACCTCCATGTGTGCCACAAACTCAAAATGACACACAATGACCTCTAGACCTAAATTGTGTCAATTTAATTGATTTTTCATAGTCCCAACAATGTATTGACACATCCTAAAATCTTTTAATATCAAAGATCAAACCTATTTCCAAGGTATCCATAACCTTGAAAATAACCTAAAGTGTCACATTTACTATGGTTAGGTTAACTACCCATCCATTTAAAGTTGGCACACCCAAACCCATCTAGCGTGAATCGATCACGCTCTTAGGAACCCAAAATCTATTTGAGCTCCTAGGGTTAATTAGGTATTCCTTAGGGATAACCTCCCTAGATACTTTCCTAATGACCCTTCTAGGCTTGTTAGCCTTTGTCATTTGGGTCTTGTCATGGTTAACTCTAGGGGTGACTCCCCTTGTAACATTCTTAGTGGCTTCCCTAGGTTTCTTAGAAACCCTAGCCACTAGGCACACGTCTTAGTTATCCTTAGGGATGACTTCCCTAGTAACCTTGGTCTTTCTAGACCTAGTTTGTATTCCATAAGCAAATGGAGCACTATGATAAGCCACCTTAGGCTTAGGTTTGTGACCCAAACCTTTCTTACCCTTGGTTGACTTTTGTCTCTTAGGCTCTAGGTGTTGACTTTGACTTCTAGACCCTATGGTTTGACCATTTGACCTTTGCACTTGATTTGTCATTTTTGCAAGGGTCTTTTCAAGTTTCTCAAGTCTTGACCTCAAGGCTTGGTTTTCCAATTCTAATTGTCCAATTTTCGATTTTTCATTTGGTCTTTGGGCATTGTTTTTCCTAGGCATATGCCTAGTCCATTTAGGGTTTAAGCCTAGGTGGTCTTCAATTTTTTTAATAGATTCCCTAGGTAAGGTTTTTCTAGGGACATTAGTCCCAAATTTCTCCCTATTTGAAAAGTGGACATTCTTAGCTCCTAAACAAAAATATTTATTGTTTCTAGCATGCTTTTTATGAGTAATAACAAGTGAATTGAAATTTCTAGTATGCTTTTGCCTATTAACTAAAAAAGGTGCATTATTGAAATATACCTTAGGGTTAGCCTTAGCTCCCCCTACTTGTGATGCTTCTTTCTTTTTCCTAGGGCATTGGCTCCTATAATATCCCGGTTGTTGCATTTGAAGCATACAATGTGCTCCTTGCTCTTCTTGGTGGGGACACCGACATCTTTTGACTTTTTTTGACTTTTAAGTGTCGGTTGAGCTTTCCTTATTCTCTTTGGGCACTTGCTCTTATAGTGTCGGAATTCCCTACACTCAAAGCAAATTATATGATTTTTGTTTAAACCTAAATTGCTTGAGTTACCTAGGGTATTTGTGGGTGGTCGGAGTGGATTCTTCATCTCTTCCGGAGGTGGATGGCTCCTCTTGAGGTTGCTCCCGTGTGGATGGTCTCTCCTCCCTCTCAATCCTTGAAGTGGAGGTTTCTTCCACTTTTTCTTCTTCTTCCACCGATTCGGAGGTTGGCTCTCTATCAACTTCCGAATCCTCACTCACTTGTGAGGATGAGGATTCATCTTCGGCCTCCTCTTCTTGAGTCGGTGATGGGTCTTCATGGAGCTTGGCCAATTCCCTCCAAAGCTCCTTGGCATCCATGCAATCACCTAGGCTACACAAGAAGTCATTAGGAATTAAATCAAAAATAAATTTGATTACCTTCTTGTTTTTCTCGAATTGTTGGAGTTGCTCCTCACTCCATTTCTTCTTTTTGAGGAAGTCACCTTTTGGTCCTTTTGGATATTCAAATCCTTCCATTAAGATGGACCACTCCTCAAAGTCTCTCATCATGATAAAATCTTCAATTCTTCTCTTCCAAGAATTGAAGCCTTCTCGTCCATATAATGCGTACGGAACCGGTGTGTTGATGTCTCATCCTAGTTGTGCTTGAACTTCCATCTTCCTCTAGCGGTTTGCTCCCGGTGGTTAGTCCGTAGAAGAGCTCCTAGCTCTGATACCAATTGTAGAGGAAACGGTGACCGCTAGAGGGGGGGTGAATAGCTCGTTTCGATTCTCGATGAAATTCGTTTGCGTTTGTCTCTACAAATCTCGTTAGCGCAGCGGAAATAGAAATAATAGCAATAACAAAAGTGAAGACAAATACACCAATACACAAGTATGTAACGTGGTTCGGAACCGAATGATTCCTACTCCACGGATCGAGCTCTAAAGAGCTCTAGTGATGCACATGCAACCACTAATCACAAATAACTCCTTCTCGGAACAATCCGGAGGTGGAGAAACCTCTTACAATGATTACACTAAGTAATACTAAAGATACAAGCTAATATAAGTATGAAAAACAATGTAAATAAAGAAAAGCACTTTACAAGAGCACTTTGGTTGCTTAATCTTTGATTATCTTGGACTAGCCTTGAAGATCCTAATTTGCAACAACAAATCGCTCCAATTCACCCAAGAAAATCGCTGCCAAAAACCCTCTTCCGAGCCGCTTTTATAACTTGCAATCGGGCTGGATTTTCGCCTATCAGTCGACTGGTCGGGACCATCAGTCGACTGATGACACTGTTGCTGTGAGACAACGGTGCAATCCACGCTGGAAAAATCCAACGGATAGGACATCAGTCGACTAATTGTGTCCATCAGTCGACTAATGGAGCCTTCACTCGACTGCTAACCTCCGCAGTCGAGTCTCGACTCCATTCTGTGCCCGAATTCTCGAGCACCAGTGGACTGATCTTGTGATCAGTCGACTGCTCGGCCAATCAGTCGACTGTTAGGGCATTCCCTGCAGTCAAACCCTAGTTAACTCACATCAGTCGACTGATACACCTCAAACATGATATTTTAACCTCAAACATAAGGTTTAACCCAAGTATGGTGCCCCCATATTTGCTAGATCATCCGTAGCCTAGACCTAAGCCTTCTAGCCACCTCCGTCAGCCTCGCGTTTATCGGATCCCTCCAAGTCATCCATGACTTGTTCATCCATACGTTAGCCTTCAGGTGCTTTCATCGGCTATGTCATGCTAACGGTGTCTACACCGCCAAGACACATTGGACTTACGCTGCCAAGACTCTACTTGGACTCTACGCCGTCAACCATTGGACTTATGCTGCCAAGTCTCCCGCTTGGATTTTACACCGTCAATATCAAACCCCTTGAACTTCTCAAATGTCAAGACTCAAGCTTGGACTTTCCCTTGCTAACCCATGTTGGACTTTCCATGCCAAGACCCATGCTTAGACTTTTCCTTAACATGGTCAACTCCAATCAGCCATCAAAATCCCCCTCGAGTCAAACTCGAGTCCGGTCAATCATGACCCGGGTCGATTGTGCCAACAATCTCCCTAAAATATTATCAGACGTCAATGTCAAACATCGATGTCAAACGTCAAAACATCGCTTGAGTCAAACTCGAGTCTGGTCAATCGTGACCTGGGTCGATTGCACCAACAATTTTCATCTGCATTCCTGGAGAAGTTATGGTGGTTTGTCTAGAAGTAGAGAGATTTAACTATTCAGAATCTCATTCTAATTTCAAATTAGTTCGAATCTCATAATGTTTTTCTTTAAGCACAGAGCACCGATCTACCTAATCAAATGGGCTTTGATTTACCAAAAACTAGAGTGCTGTCATACTTTATTTGATTACTTTTGAAAGATCTGTAATCTTCCACTGATTCCCAATCACAAGCAAAGGTATAGGGGTATCCTAAATAAAGTGGGAACAAGTGATTTATTATTTTCATCAATCTGAGCTAGGCCTACTTTTTAGTCGGTTTGTTCTCGTGCATTCTTTGATGTTATCATTCATTTAGATTAAAATTGGTTTAGTCATATGCTCAGACTTCGAGCACAGGTATATGGGTGATTCAGTTGTGACTACTGTGTCAATTGGCACAGAAGCCTTTCCAAAAATGGCCTTTGTTTGTAGTGGTCGGCAATTGATCCAAAATATCTTCGCATGTCCTGCAACTGGAAGTTTTTTTTCCTTCTGATCAATGTTATCCTGGTCTTTTATTTTAAGATGCTTCCAGTTTGTCTCTCTTTAAAGCATACTCTTATCACTCAGTTGGCACAGAAGCCTTTCCAAAAATGGCCTTTGTTTGTAGTGGTCGGCAATTGATCCAAAATATCTTCGCATGTCCTGCAACTGGAAGTTTTTTTTTTCCTTCTGATTAATGTTATCCTGGTCTTTTATTTTAAGATGCTTCCACTTTCTCTCTCTTCAAAGCATACTCTTATCACTATGTGTATGTCGAATCTTTAAATTTGCTGCTTCGCAGTTATCACAATTAGAATTAATTTAGCTACTTTTACCAAACAGGGACATGTACAGGTGAGCATGGTGTTGGAACTGGGAAAATGAAGGTAAGTTTTCCCTTTTTTACCGACAACTTGTTAAGATTCATTTTTTGTTTTTATTAAATTACCAGCCACGAGTAACCTTATTCCTATCCTTGGATTATGCGCATTGACTTATAGGCATGGTTCATGAAATATATCTGAAGCAAATGCTAGGATTAGAATATACATCTTATCTGCATTGCACAAACCTGCAACAAAATAGTTGGGTTGTTCTGACCGGAAAATCATGTAGACTGCCCCCGTCACCTCCTATGGCATTATCATATCATTTAGAAATCAGTAATAGTTAAAATCTAGAAGTTTTAGTGATATTATCCTACACTATATTATTTGTGATAAAAATGGTAGCAATACATGTGGATGCAACAGTTTAGCAAGGAACTGCACACGTTTCCATTGCTTTTCATATTACTCACATTTTTTTTTTGTTGCAAAGTCCTTTGAGATTGCTCACATTATTTTGGACAATGCGTTGGCTACCTTGTGACTGCATGAGCCTATAGAAACTAATGCAATCGAATGATAAAATACTAAGGTTATGTTATTGATTATCAACCCTGCTCGTCTGCTGGGTATTGCAGTATCTGGAAAAGGAGCTTGGGATTGGGGCATTACGAACGATGAAAAGTATAAAGTCGGTTTTGGATCCTAACGATATCATGAATCCAGGAAAGCTAATTCCTCCCCACGTTTGCATATAAGAATGACATCTTCGAATGTCCTCTCAAACGAGAGCTTGAATAATCACCTCGGCCTCGGCGAGGAATATCTCTTGTATCAAGTGAAATTATATTATTTTTAAAATATTTTCTGGAAACGGAAAATCTTTTTTTTTATTAGTACCATGCATTTAAGTTTTTGATTCGATTAATTCGGTAAGTGATCAGTCAAATGAATTTTTTCGGAGAGTTCATATTTTCCTAAGTCAAGTCATCATCGACCATTGAGATAAATCTAGAAACGCTCGCAATTCAATACTTTAGTCTGATTTTTTATAGTCGCATCACCTCGAGATTGTCCAATGTTAAAAGCAAATTCCTCTATTTGCAAAGGTAAATTCTTGTGATCAGGATTGTTAGTATAATTTTTTTAAAATTTATCGTCGAATATGTTCTGAACTGTGGTTCCTTGTGAGTTTTGATCGTGCTTCGGGGGCTAAGGAAATTGTTCTATCATCTTTTTTTTTATTAGCATGGATCATTTTTTTTAGGAGAAAGAACAATTGAACACTTTCTTATGCGTATTAGGAAAGAAACGGAGAATCGAGTGAAATTTTGGTTGTGGCAAGTGAAGAACACGAGTAGAGTGTCAATTAGATCGGGGGTGAGTGTAATTATTTTCTAAGGTGGCTATTAGATCGTACCATTAGCAATTTGGATTAAATTAGTCAATTTTTTTTTTTTGTTTTTTTCAATCTCGAAGGGTAAACAAAACCTTAATCCGAGAGAGATGGGGTGGTTGGCCACATGGATCGGTAAAGATGGTCAATTGATTAGTGAATAAGTGTGTTTTAGGAGGGCAATCTTAATTAAGCGAACGCCTCGGGATTTAATGGAAGGATCGACCGGGTTCTACGCCGAATAGACCGCTGTTTTCGCCTTGCCGGCTCATTCCAATAACCGTTCCGTTATATTCCCCAAATGGATGGATTTACAGAACGTTCTTGATTTAAAGAAGGCAACTTCTTGGTCGAAGAACGGACGCGCGACGCCCCTGCGATCGGCGATTGACCATGCTGGCGACGTGGCGCCAGATTTGATCGAACGCCCGAGGGAACGATGGCGAACCGCAGTGCCCTGTACTCGCAACAACCTTCGTCGGCAATGCCTCCGGCCATCGGCACCCGCCGACCACCGGTGATCCTGAAGCGGTCGCCGCCAGTGAGCGCGCGGTGCGCGGAGGTGGCCGGCGGCACCGCCGCGGACTGCGTCGCGGTGTGCTGCTGCTTCCCCTGCGTGGCGGTGGACGTGGTGGTGCTGACGGCGGTGCGGCTGCCGGCGGGGATCTGCCGTAAGGCGATGAGAGCGCGCAAGGCGAGGATGAGGAAGGTCAGAGATGCGAGGCTATTGGGGAAAAAGACCGGCGCCGATGAGGCTTCCACTGCAGCCGGAGAGGAGGAATCGGAGTGCGAGGAGGCGGCGGCTGCGGCGGGGCCGACGCCGGTGGAGATGGCGGAGGTGGAGAGGGAGATGTGCGCGCGGTTCCACGGGGCAGGATTCTGGCGGAGCCCCTCGCAAAAAGAAGAACCGAGATCACGGCTGATTTATTAAGATGACGGTATCTACGCGTGACAGACAGTTTCGGCGTTTCACGCCGTCATATTAAAACGAATATAACGGCTTCATTTGTGTTTCTCTTCTCCCCTTTTTGTCACAAGCTTTCCATTTCGATCCCAACGAACGGTTATTTTGTTTTTCTTTCTTGTCCCCTTTGTTTTTTCCCATTTCTTCCAACTTCAAAGAGAACGAGAAAAAAAAAATCACTTAAAAAGCGTCCATCGGAGCTTTTTATGCGCAAGTGTCTTTTTAATGTATATGAGGTTGAAGAGCATGTAAAGATTGATTTGTAAGGATTGTAAAAATTTTCAAAGATATTTAGGGGGCATTTGTTAGGTGTTTTCTTCTCCGTTTTTCATTTTCATTTTCTGCAAAATGAAAAAACGTGTTTGGTTCGTATTTTTCATCTCCATTTTCCAAAAAATAAAGAAGCGTTTTCTGAAAAACTGAAAAATGAGAAATAATCGTTTTCTATTTCCATTTTCGTTTTCCAAAAAATAAAAGAACATTTTATGGAAAATTGAAAAACAAAAAAAATTCATTTTCTGTTTTCTAGAAAAAGAGAGAATGAAAACAGAAAACAGAAAATTCTCTACGAACCAAACGCTCCCTTATCTTCTCATCTTAATAGTATTTGATTGGATCATAAAAGATTTGTTGTGATTCATTTCCTTTAATATGATTATGAATTTATTATCTTTTTGCTACAATTGAAGAGTATGAAGGAACTGGAGGATGACTGATTGGGATGTTTTAGGCTAGGATAAAAGACTGAGTGATTTTCTTTATTTTCACTTTGGGTCTCTTAAAAAAATTTGAAATTGAAAGGATAATAATTTACTTCGCCAGTAACTGGAGTGGGTGATATTAATTTAGGCAGCAACAAAGACCACTTAAAAAAAATATACAGAAAAAATCTGGAAAGAAGTATCACTGGATGATATTAATTTTGGCAGCAACAAAGACAAACAGAGTTGAAAGAAAGCAGAGGAACGTAACATAAATTGTCTATCAGCCATTCATTCAGGCACAAGATATGAGAGATAAGCGATGAGAGTTTCAGCTTTTAAATCGATTTAATCGCAACGTTAATCATCTTGTAGCCCATCAACTGCTTGCTTTCAGCATGTATAATAGATTTTATCGAAATCTGAATCCCCTTAATTCCGTGTTGAACTTTTCAACGCGTTTGCTTCTATTATTTTTGTTTTTCTCATTTCGACCATAAATAAATGTCCCATCGAACGACGTCATCCATGAAGCAATTTACAAGGAGAAAAAATGTTTACCAAGGGATTTTGCTCTCTACAAACAAGAACCAGAAGAATTCGCTATTAGTCCATATAAGATTTCATGTATATAAAATACATATAAGATTTAAAAAAAAAAAAAAATAAGAGCAAGAAATAATGGTAATGATAATGGTGATTTAATTTTATTTCCTGGTGAGGGAGATCACGGTAGGGAGGACGATGACGAGGATGATGATGAGGATGATGAGGATGGCGTAGCAGGTCCATTTGCGGGTGTTCTTCTGGTAGGCGCGAGCGGTGCCGAGCTGGTCGGCGCCGCGGCGGACGAAGGACTCCGCCCGCCCCACGTTGCTCTCGATGTCGTCGAGCTGCTGGCCCTGCGCCTCCACCAGTACAGCCATGTCCATGAACACCTGCTGCAGCTCCAGCAGGCTGCGCTCGAGTTCTGCCACCGCCCCGTGCCGCTCCCGGATCTCCGCCACCACTTCCACCACCCGACCCCGCCCCTGCGCCTCGATCGCCCGCTGCAGGAACCGCTCCCCTTCCCCAGTCGCCACCAGCGCCTCCACCGTCGCTTCGTCGGCCGCTTCCCCTGTCACCGTGTAGTATCGCCGGCCCACCGTCTCCCGGTACTCCGCCGCAATCCGGCTCCGCAGGTCGGCGAAGGACTCCATCGAGTCGCGCAGCTTCTTGCGGAGGCCCGCGACGACGGATGTGCGGGTGCGGTCGGTGGAGCTGCCGGGGCCGCAGCCGGGGAGCGCGCGGTTGGCCGCGTTGGCGCGGTCCAGCGACTCGAGGCGGAGCTTGATGAGCTTGGCCTTCTTGAGGGCAGCGGCCACGTCGGCGTCCATCCGGCCGCGAAGGGCGCGCACCGCCGACGCGTCGTGGAGGGTTTTGCTCTCCTCGTTGGCGTCGCGGAGGGCGTGCTGGAGGCGCTCCACCTCCCGAAGCTCCTCCTTGACCGCCTCCACGTCGTCGAAAAATTTGTCAAGGTTGGCGCCGCCAGCAGCCCCTCCGGCCGCCGCCCCCATCTCCACATCCCCGCCACCGGACTCGACGTCACGTTGCCAAGACGCCGTGGAGAAGAGGCTATTCATGATCTCTCTCTCTCTCTCTCTCTCTCTCTCTCTTCTTCTTCTTCTTCTTCTTCTTCTTCTTCTTCTCAAATTGATCTGCAAATTTTCTAATAATCAATCTCAAAAAACTGTAGGAAGATGGAAAGATTTGACGACAATTTGGAAATTGGGGGGAACTCAAAGGCCGTCTTTTAGCTATATCGATCTCTTTCTCTGTGTATAATAAGGATTTAGATGACCAAACGGAAGAAGAAAAAAAATTAAAAAAGAAAGGGAAAGAATTGAATGGAGGAAAGAGAGAAGAAAGAGGCCGAGGCAGGCGAAGCAGAAATTCCTTTGTTTTTTCCTTGCGACGAGTCTCTGCCTGCTGCTAACCATCGTTGACGTTGACTTTAGGGCAGGCTTCATGCGTTAGATTTCAAACTGTTAGTTTGGTCCTTGTAATATCGAGATATTGGAAGTATTTAAGTGCCCTTAATAAGATTACTGATTACCCGGGAACAATAGTTCTTGAGAGGTGCGAAGAAAATTTTTCATTTCGCTCTGTTTCCAACGCCCTATAAATTTTTAAATCCTCAAAATGGAATTCAAAATTTTGCCCTTCATCGATCATTCTATCATAAAAGACTAAGAACTCCTTCCACTAAATAGCAATAATAATAACTCTTTACATTGAGGGAATAGCGAGGTATTATGATATTATTCTGCTAAATTTGAAATTTTGTCACCTCTTTTTTCCACAAGATGAAATAATCACGTTAATGGCCATAAAGGATACAATAAATCTGAAATATTGTTACTTTTTAATCTACAACATCGTTTAAACACTGCATATTCTTTCTTAACTACTGTCAAAACTATATGGAAGGTGATGCCAACATAATATCTCAAGCGGCGGTCCATGAAGATTGAGTGTCTCGATAGATTCATATTTCGATAGATTTATATCTCGGTCGGAATCTCTCTAATTATGTCTCGATCAAAGCCTCTCCATTTATATCTCGGCGGGAGTTTGTTCGCTCATGTCTGGACATATCCTCCTTCGGTGTTATTCGCTGAGGAATCATAGGGGTGAAGATGTCACATAACCGACACATCAAGGGTGATGGGGCCAGTAGATATCAGCATGCCTCCAGTAATTAGAGATGTCTCTATCAACATTAATGGATCCTTGTCTCCCATCAACCACACAGACGACATTAATTAGGCTTCATACGCCTGTCATATTTAATGAGGTAATATCTCCTATGATTCTCTATCATGTCAGGTCACCATAACATAGGACTCATACCTTACATACAGACTCTGAAAAGGCACGTCATTATCCTTCGCTTATATAAAGACAACAGGGGAAGAGGGAAAGGATCTTTTTTTCTTTCTTTTTTCCAACTTCTCTTCACTGTTTTCTGTTTCCTTTCTCCAATCAATACTGACTTGAACGTCAGAGGGGTTTCGTCAGAATCCTTCTAGGTGCCCTCTTTTACTACTTATTCTGCCTCAGGGATTTGTCTCCATCGCTCCAAGAATGTCACTCATCATTGCCCTCGTCGTCTTCTCCGTCGTAACATCTTATGTTGAGTGATATTTTGTAGCAATACGACTGAATCATCCTCGACTGAACCAGCATATAAGCTCCCTTGAGTTGACCCCAATCCAGCCATCCCTCATTCGAGTGTTTCAACCGCAACATAATTAACACTGCCGAATCAATCGAACCAGTAGAAGCTCCCTCGAGTCAATTCCGATCTAGCCATCCCTTGTCCGAGTGTTTCAGCCACAACAAAAGGGCAGGGAAGATAGACCTGCTCAGCATATGTATTATCTTATGTTATGCATGATGACGAAACCTTTCTGAATCTTTGTATCTGGGAACGTCTGAGGATTGGGAAGGATTATAAAGAGAAACTAGCAGTTCCGGCTTCAAATTATAAATGGTCAGCCTCGGCCGGCCACAAGTAAAGGTATTCTAATTTCTAACTGAAAGGGATTTGTTTTTGTTTGGGGTGTGTGTCAAAGTGAGGAATTAATGGAACTAAAACAGGGATATGGTACGATATATTTTACAGACACAGACAACTGCAATATGAAATGAACATTCAGTTTCGGAGTTGCATAGTAATGGAAGCCTGCGAGTAGAAAGGAGAAGCCATATACATCTTCGAGTTGTCTCGCCGGTCCTTCTTCCACCATAAGAATTGAAGTTCGATCTTGCACATGCGCAAGTAAAAGAGAAGGAGTATGCTCGATTTGCATGTAGTCTGATGACTCTTTTCCACATGATATCTCTCGTCCAAGTTATCAATGGAAGAGGTTGTGGGTTGTCTTTATTACAAAAATTATGACTGGGATATCAAAATATAATTTATCATAATTTGTGTATATACCTAAAGTACATTAGCAATAATTAATTTGTGAATATTCTTACCTAAAATAGATTAGTAGTAATTAGTGTAATTACCGTAAATATTTACTTGTCTAAAATAGATTGTACAATATAATTCTTTTTTAAAGGAAAGATCATCAAAGAAAAGGCACAGAGCTATTTCCTCAAATCGTGTCATGGTATTAGAGCTCGTCTCTAGAATTAAGAACTTAATCTTCGAATCTCTATCAGTTTCTTTTCGCTTCGGTCTTACAAAGTTTTTCTGGTTTATTTTTATTTTTATTGGTTGATTAATTTATGATCAACAACTTCGGTTTTGAGAATTCATTTCGAAAGAATATTTGTTGAGAATTTTCTTAGAAGAATGTCTACAGAGACTGTGGCTATTAAATTTACAATAAAGAATTATGTAGCATGGGAATTTCAGTTCAGAATGTTTTTGAAAGGAAAGGAGCTTTGGTATCACATTGACGAGTCTACTCCTACTCCTAAATGTTGGGAGTCCTAAATTTACAATATAATCAAAGTCTCACATTGATAAGACATGGAAAAGATCATGTGCTTATAAGATACAAAGATATCTCCATTGGTATGAGGTCTTTTGGGTAAAGTCCAAAAATAAAGCTATGAAGGCTTAGGTCCAAAGTGGGCAATATCATACTGTTGGGAGTATGGGGAATACAATCAAAGTCCCACATTGGTAAGACATGGAAAAGATCATGTGCTTATAAGAAAAAAGATATCTCCATTGGTATGAGGCCTTTTGGGTAAAGCCCAAAAATAAAACCATGAGGGCTTAGGCCCAAAGTGGACAATATCATGTCATTGTGGAGATATGTGGAGCTTATAAGCACTAACAATTGGTATCAGAGCCATGGTCCATGTCAAGCCATGAACCTCGAACGAAGAAAGTTGAGCTCTCACGTCCGGATCAAGAGAACCAGACATCAGGAAGGAAGTCTAGTTGGGTCGGGGGGACCGAACAACTGACAGGAAGTCCTGGTGGGTTGAAGATCGGACATCAAGCAGAGAAAATCCTTCGAGGAGGGATAGGCTTGAGGGGGGCCCAATGTGGTCCTTCGTTTGAGGGGGGGATTGTTGGGAGTATGAGGAATACAATCAAAGTCCCACATTGGTAAGACATGGAAAAGATCATGTGCTTATAAGAAAAAAGATATCTCCATTGGTATGAGGCCTTTTGGGTAAAGCCCAAAAATAAAACCATGAGGGCTTAGGCCCAAAGTGGACAATATCATGTCATTGTGGAGATATGTGGAGCTTATAAGCACTAACACATACCATTGTGGAGATATGTGGATCTTATAGGCACTAACAATTAGTATCAGAGTCATGGTTCATGTTAAGCCATGAACCTCGAATGAAAGAAGTGGAGCTCCCATGTCTGGATCAAGAGAATCAGATACTAGGCAGGAAGTCCAGTTGGGTCAGAAGAATCGAATAACTGGCAGGAAATCCAGTTGGGTCAGAAGAATCGAACAACTGGCAGGAAATCCAGTTGGGCCAAAAGAGCTGGACAACAGGCAAGAAGTCCAGCTGGGTCAGGAGAACCTGACAGTTGGCAGAAAGTCCTAGTGGGTTAAGGATCGGACATCAAGCAGAGAAAGTCTTTCGAGGATGGATAGGCTTGAAGGGGGTTCAATGTGGTCCTTTGTTTGAGGGGAGGATTGTTGGGAGTATGAAAATTACAATCAAAGTCCCACATTGGTAAGACATGGAAAAGATCGTGTGTTTATAAGATACAAAGATATCTCCATTAGTATGAGACCTTTTGGGTAAAGTCCAAAAATAAAACCATGAGGGCTTAGGCTCAAAGTGGACAATATCATACCATTGTGAAGATATGTTGATCTTATAGACACTAACACTAAAGAAGATACAAAACTTAGTCGATGGGAGGCAAAGAATGCTCGAATCATCTCTTAGATTTTAGGTTCTATTGAACCTCATATGGTGAACAATTTACATTCCTTTAGTACAACTAAGGAGATGTGAGATTATCTGCAATGCATATATCATCAAGATAACACTACAAGATGATTTCAACTAGAACTTGAGATTGATAACTTTAGTCAAGGTAATCTCTCTATTGACCAGTATTATTTTGGATTTATTAATCTATGGAGCGAATATTCTAGTCTTATCTATTCAAAGGTACCTAAAGAGACCTTAGCTAGCCTTCAATATATTCATGAAGATAGTAGACGTGATCAATTTTTGATGAAACTGAGGATAGAATTTGAAGTTGCACGGGCTGGATTACTAAATAGAAATCTTGTCCCTTCCTTGGATATATATCTAGGAGAATTGTTGCGTGAAAAACAAAGAATGACTACACAAGCTATTCTAGATTCATCCAAGCAGATATCTGAGGTTGTTAATGTTGCTTATGTTGCTCAAGGGAAGAATAGAGGAAAGGGACAAATGCAGTGTTATAGTTTCAAAGAGTTCGGGCATATTTCCTGCAATTATGATAAGAAATTTTGCAATTATTGTAAACAGAATGGACATATTATCAAGCAATGTCCTACATGTCTAGCAAATCGACGAGGCCAAGCTTTTCAGGCTGTTATTTCGGATCCTACCACTATCAGTTCTACAACCACAATTGTTGACACAAATTAGTCTTTTGCTACTTTATAAATGGTCCAACAGATAATCATCACATCATTTTCTACTCTTGGACTTCATGGTCAAGGTAAGATTGTTTCTTTTTTTTGGTTTGTTGATTCTTGAGCATCAAATCATATGATTGGATCATTTGATTGGTTGCATAATCTTCAGAAGTATACTGGTAAACAAAATATTCAAGATTGTTAATGGAAGTAATCTTCCAATTATAGCCATGGGTGATATTGGACTTTTACACTATTTTTTAGGCCTTGAAGTGAACTCTACAACGGCTGATATTTTCTTAAATCAACATAAATATATTCAAGAAATAATTACATTAGTTGGTCTTCAAGATGGTTGATCTGTTGATACTCCCTTAGAAATAAATGTTAAATATCATCGTGATGAGGGTGATTTTCTTCTGAATTCCTCCTTATATAGACGTTTGGTGGGGAGCTTGAATTATCTAACTATTACTTGTTGGGGATCGTATGACCGCTAGAGAGGGGGTGAATAGCGTCGTGCTACGTCGATGGAATCCGATCGCATTACTTGTCTACAATTGTCGCTAGCGCAGAAGAATACAAATAACAAATAACACAATAACAACAATACAAGCATACGCAAAATACAAGAATATAAAGTGATTAGGAACCTTAGGGTTCCTACTCCACGGGTTGAGCTCAAACGAGCCCTAGCGATACAAAACATCACTAATCAATCTCTCCTTCTCGAAAAACACTTCGAAGGTGGAGAAAATCTCTTACAATAGTTTTTACAAGAATAAGAAAGAAATACAAACAAATACAAGTGAAATACAACCGAAATGTAAAGAGCACTGTACAAACTAGGGCTTTGAATGTTTTGCTTGTTGGTTGCTTGGATGAGCTTGAATGACTCTAAAATGCACCTACACTTCGTCCTCAAATCGCCTCAACAATCTCCCAAGAAACCATGGTCAAATTCCTCCATGAGTTGTTCCTTTTATCCCTGCATCGGGCTGATTCCACGCTTGACAGTCGACTGTCATAAGACCTCAATCGACTATCAACGGTGTTGTTGTCTCACAACGGGCTTAATCCACGTTGGCATTCAAGCTGAAGATACAATGACAAATCATTATCATTACGATGAGTCGACTACAAGCTCGTAGACTACTCGACTACTCGCGTACTTGCCGCCTGCGACTAACACTAGCGAATGACTACCCGCCATGGAAATCGACTGCTCATGTCCAGTCAACTACCCAATGCTGGTAGTCGACTGCCAATGTCACTTGCCGCAGTTGAACATCAGTCGACTAGTCATAATCCCAATCGACTGCTCAGTGTCGACTCGACTGTCAAGTGTCAAAACACTTGACCAGTCGATTAATCCATAATCTCAGCCGACTGCTACACCTCAACCATGAGGTTTACCCTAAGTATGATGCCCTCATAGCGCAACATAATACAAATAAAAAATAACACAATAACAACAATACAAGCATATGCAAAACACAAGGATATAACGTGGTTCATGACCTTAGGATTCCTACTATACGGGTTGAGCTCAAACGAGCCCTAGCAATGCAAAACACCATTAATCAACCTCTCTTTATCGGAAAACACTTCGAAGGTGGAGAAAACCTCTTACAATAGTTCTTACAACAATAAGAAAGAAATACAAGCAAATATAAGTGAAATACAACCGAAATGTAAAAAGCATTTTACAAACTAGGACTTTGAATGTTTTACTTGTTGGTTGCTTGGATGAGCTTGAAGGATCCTGAAATGCGCCTGCACTTCACCCTCAAATCGCCTCAACAACCTCCCAAGAAACCATGGCCAAAATCTTCCATGAGTTGCTCTTTTTTTCCCTGCATCGGGCTGATTCCACGCCTAACAATTGATTGTCATAAGGTCTCAGTCGACTGCCAACAGTGTTGTTGTCTCACAACAGGCTTAATCCACGTTGGCATTCAAGCGGATCTGATGGCAACAATTGATCATTACGGTGGGTCAATCGCTATGCTCGTAGTCGATCGCTCACCACCTATCGCGTTGTGCTCGCGACTAACACAGCAGCAGTCGATTGCCCTCTATGACAATCGACTGCTCATGTCCAGTCGACTATCCAATGCTAGCAATCGAATGTCAAGGTCACTTGCCGCAGTCGAACGTTAATCGACTCACGGCAGTCGACTGCTCAGTGTCAACTCGGCTGCCAAGTGTCAAAACTAGACTTGACCAAGGTCCGAGTCGGACCCGGACCGTGGTCAACGGTCCGGTTAACCGGGTCAACGGTTTTGACCCGGACCCGTGACCGAACCGCCTATTAGGCGATCTGGTCACGGTTTTTTAAAAAACCGAACTGTCGATTTTTTTATTAAAAAAAATAAACGGCCACGATTTCGTGGTCGTTTCGGGTCGGCCCGAATCGGACCCAGCGGGTCGACCGTTTTATTATTTTTTTAAACAAAAATTTGTACGGCCACGGAATCGTGGCCGTTGTGCAACGGCCGACCCGCCAGATCAACCCGACTCGGACCCGGCGGGTCGGCCGTTGGAAAAAAGAAATTTAATGTTTTTTTTCCTATAAATACTCCTTCACTCCCTTTCATTTTTTCGCAAATCGCAACTTCTCTTCTCTAATTCTCATTGCCTCATTTGCTCTCAAGTATTAAGTCATTTTTTTATAAATGTCTGGAGTCGGATCAAGTCGTAAGGGTGCGGTCGGTGCCAAAGGAAAGGGAAAGAGCATAATGTCACCACCACCCGAGTTCGAGTTCGAGCAAGGCGGCGATTCACCTCAATTCGATATCAGTGACTATGATCTTGATATTTCCAGTGATGAATATCAAATACGTCATCATCATTAAAGTTAAGAAAGTATGAGCAATACATCCAGTACGATGGCGGATTCTACGGCTACAAGACCAACTCGAGTGCCTCGCCCGACATCCGATATTTTCACCAAACATTTCGAAAAAGTAACGCTCCCTTCTGATGATATGCAAGTAAAATACAAATATTGTTCGAAATATTATAAATTTCAACAAGGAGGAGGTTACGGAACTCTTACTCGACATGTGGAGAGAAATCATCCGATGGAAATTGGTATTGATCGTTCTCAAACTCAAATTCCGACATTCTCTTCACAATCGGGTTGGGATAACAAATCTAAACTTTTTAAATTTGACGAATCTAGATTTAGAGAAGAAACTGTTAAATTTTGTGCGATTGAACAACTTTCTTTTAGTTTTAGTGATAAATTATCTTTTGAAAATTGGTTTTCTACTAGTGCAAATCCTTCTATTAAACGTATCCCAAGAAATACTCTAAAACGCACACTTTTAAAATTAGTCTTAGAATAAAAAAAAGAATTGATTAAAGAATTTTTTAGTTTAAACAGTAAAGTTTCTCTGTGTTCCGATATTTAGAGTGATCATTGGCAAAGTTATTCATATATGAGTATTACTTGTCATTGGATTGATAATAATTGGAACATTCAAAAAAGATTGCTAGCATATAGATGTTTTAACGAAACACACACGGCACAAAATATTTCACAACTTATTTTTGTTATTTTAGAAGAATATGGTCTAACTTCTAAAGTTTTTTCAGTTTCTTTTGATAATGCTGTCACATTTTAAATTTGTGTGTTCAAGATGGACTTAAAAATTTAGGATCACATATTCAACCAATTAGGAGTGCAATTCATTATTTATGGACACATCCTCAAGTTATGAAAGAATAGAGAAAATTTTACAAAATAAATGGTATGAAGCCTAAACAGTTTTCACGTGACGTCCCAACTCATTGGAATTCTACTTACAAATTATTTTTATCTACTTTTGAATATAAAGATTTATTATGTATGTTTTTTCATCAACATGTTCGATCACGTGATATTTATTTGTTTTCAAATCAATAGAATATATGCACTAGTATTTGTGAAATTTTAAAAGTTTTTAGTGATACTAGTGACTAATTATCCGGTGTTTATTATCCAACTTCATATTTAGTTTTAACACATTGTTGTAATATTACATGTATTTTTAATGAACATATTCAATCAAATGATAATTATTTATCTCAATGTATTTATGTAATGAAAGAAAATTAGATGTGCCTTTGTTTTTAAAAAACAAATCTTAAACATTCCTGAAATTATTTAATGAACATATTCAATCAAATCTTAAACATTCCTGAAATATTTTTATGTGCCTTTGTTTTAGATCCTAGACTTAAATTAGATGGTTTGCAAGATATGTTAGCATTATATTATGAATCTTTAAGCCCTATTACCGAAACTTCTCCTAATATTTGTTTGATTTTGTTTAATATTAAAACTCATTTACATGATATTTATAATGAATATAACATTAAATATGGTGAACAAACTATTGGACATGAAATACATCAATCCACTACAACTGGTATTATTACTTCTAAACTCACTAAAGCATAACTGTTATTAAGGGAACGGACTAAATGTCCACGAGGATCCTCAAGTTCCAGTCAGAAACTTGAGAATTATTTTACCACTTCTTTTAATTTTAGTGATGCAGATGAAGAAAACTTCGACATTCTAAAATGGTGGTCACAAAGAACTCAAATATTTCCAATCTTATCTATAATGACAAAAGAAATTCTAGCTTATTCAGTTTCAACGGTTGCAGTGGAACAAACTTTTAGTATCGGAGGAAATACATTGGACGAGAGACGTTCTAGCTTAAGGCCGAAAAATTTGGAAGCGCAATATTTACTCAATGATTGGTCAAAAGCTGCAAGTCGAACCCAACATATTAAAAGTGACGAAGAATACCAAGACGAAACAGAGGAAACATCCGGAACTACGACGATAGGAGAAAATATCGAATACGATTGAAATTGATTGAATATAATGAAAATTGAAATGTAATTGATTTTTTTTTATTGTAATAGGTTTTTTATTTAAGTCCAAGATGTTGAAATTTGAGATGCATTATATTTTTTATTGAGATAATGAAATATTTGATAGAGTTTTTATAAGTTTAATTGTGCAAAAAAATTTATTTTAATTATTTACATCATTCTTTAAATTTTTATTTATTTAACTAAGATAATGATTAATCCGGACCGAACCGATAGCCTTATAACCCGACCAAATTGGTCATGAGCGTGCTGGTTAAGGGTCGGTATTTTGTCAACCCGGACTCGACGGTTCCGACCCGGATTGGACCCAGACCGTGGCCAGGTCTAGTCAAAACACTTGACCAGTCGACTGATCCATAATCTCAATCGACTGCTACTCCTCAACCATGAGGTTTACCCCAAGTATGATGTCCTCATACTTGCTAGACCACCCTTAGCCTAGACCTAAGCTTTTTAACACCTCCATCAGCCTCACGCCTATCGGATCCCTCCAAGTCATCCATGACTCGTTCATTCATATGCTAGTCTTTAGGTATTTCCATCGGCTATTGTCATGCTAAGCTAGTATGCATTGCTAAGGCACATTTGGGCTTACGCTGTCAAGACACACGCTTAAACTTTACGCCGCCAACCATTGGACTTATGATGCCAAGACTCTACCCTTGGACTTTATGTCGTCAATATCAGTCCTTGAACTTCCCAATTTCTAAGTACCCATGACTTGGACTTTCATCGCCAAAACTACACACTTGGACTTACGTGACCAAGACTACACTCTTGGACTTTTCAATTGTCAAGTACTCATGACTTGGACTTTCCATGTCAAGTATTCATGACTTGGACTTTCCCATCGCCAAGACTCATGTTTGGACTTTCCATTGTCAAGTACCCCAAGACTTTGACTTTACCATCATATGGTCAACCTCATGTCAACCATATAGTCGACCCATTATCAAACAATGGTCAACTCATCGTCAAACATAAAAACACTACTCAAGTCAAACTCGAGTCTGGTCAATCATGACCTAGGCCGATTGCACCAACATTACTCACCCTTACATTTCTTTTGTTGTTCAATAAGTTAATCAATTTTTGCAAATCCCTCGGCACCTTCACTTGGCTACTATCCGTCACATTGTTCACTATCTGCAAAGCACGTCTACCAGTGATCTTTTCTTTCCTATAGATTCTCCTATTAACTAGGTTGTATATAGTGACGCTGAATGGGCGGGTTGTTCTGATACTTGACGTTCCATTATTAGCTGGTGCATATTTATTGGCAACTCGCTTGTCTCTTGGAAAAGCAAGAAGCAAGATCGAGTGTCGAAATCCTCCATTGAGTCTTAATATCGTGCTATGTCCTCTGCATGTTCCAGGATTGTTTGGCTTCGAGGGTTGTTGGGTGAGCTTGGGTTTCCTCAAATGGAACCTACTCCATTTCATGCTAATAATATTAATGCTATCCAAATTACAGCTAACCCAGTATTTCATGATGGCACTGAGTACATAGAAGTGGATTATCACTCTATTCGTGAAGCATATGATGTCCATATCATTTCTCTACCTCACATAACTACTGATCAACAGACTGCCGATATATTTACTAAGGCTCTCTCATGACAATAATATCATTTTCTAATTACCAAATTGATGCTTTCTGATCATTCAACATCAATTTAAGGGGGAAATCAATGGGAGAGGTTTTAGGCTTTCAATTGCTAAGATTACTACAGAAACTATGGCTGAGATATCAAACTATAATTTATCATAATTTATGTATATTCTTTATCTAAAGTAGATTAGCAATAATTAATTTGTGAATCTTCTTACCTGATTAATAGTAATTAGTGTAATTATTGTAAATATTTATTTGTCTAAAATAGATTGTACAATAATTCTTATTTAAAGAAAAGACACAACCATTTTCTCAAATCGTGTCACAACTATGAACCAAGCCATGAATATATGGAAAGAGATCAGAATTCTGCTTTCTCTAGTGATCTTGTAGCAACCATGAAACCATCTGTCTTTTTCTCAATGCTATTTCTATTTTATTTTTTTTTTGTCACTGTTATTTTGTTCTTGGACCATGGAGTTTATGTCGAGAAAGCTATTCAAAACCATTATTGAGGGTTTTACTTGAATTCCACATTCCTTCTGCCGATTCACTGAGAGATGCAGCTATTTGGGCGCCCCCATACACTAGCTGTTTGGCAGAGAAAACAGATAAATTGTATTTACTTTCCTTTTTTTCTGTTTGTTTGTTTGTTTTTCAGACAACTAACAGCATGGCATGTGGCCTTGTCAGCTCATTTGCAATTTTGCATCAGAATTTAATTGCATTACAGATACATTAGGGTGCAAATTAGCAAGCACTGTCTTTCACCTAACCAGACAACACCTGAGAGCTCTTGGGACTAGACAATGAGGACAAAGTAACTCGGTAGACAGGAATCAAAGAGTGGGAAATAAAAAAATTAAAAAATGAAAAAAAAAAAAAAACATATTACCTGTTGGAATAGAACAAGTGCCTTCAAGACAAAGCCATGGCAGGAGAACTGTCACGTGTGTAAAAGTACTGGATTATGGATTTTCTTACGATTAGATTTAGTCTAAATATCATAGGCGATCCACGTTGTGGAGCAAGCAAATCGGAAACAGAACACTCATGATCTCTTTTGATCAAGTTGGATACTGTTAAACAATCTAATCGATCGACCAATGTATCCAGTTTACTTGGTAACTTTGGTGAAAGTTGTTTGCGAATTTGATTTGAAGATGTCGTATTGCTCATTGCTGTAGTCAGGCAGGCAGCTTAGTAAACGCAGAAAAGATGCATTAGCTGTGAATATTATACAAGTCTGAAGATGGGAATTACATTGCCAGGTCTTCGTTGAGGAAATTAATGCTTTTTGGGACTTGATACATAAGATTGTTTCTATATATATACAATATTATATTCTCGTGTGCCCCCATGCCATTTCCACGGACAGCTGGTTGATAAGATCCTCCAGTTGATAAAGTCGACATTTTACTGTCTACTTTTCTCTGAATTCTTGTGTTAGTATCCAAGATTAAGCATTTTCTTTGGTAATTTCTGTTTTCTTATTATCAGAACCATCAATTCTTTGACAAAGGTGAAGAATAGTAACTGATTATCCTGCAGTTTTGGTTTCACTGGCATAGGTTTGTTCGAAACCTTCCCTCGAGCGTCTGCAGCAAATAATCAAGTTGCTTTAGAACCAGAAGGCTATTTTGTTG
This sequence comes from Wurfbainia villosa, assembly GCA_025175895.1. NCBI lineage: Eukaryota > Viridiplantae > Streptophyta > Magnoliopsida > Zingiberales > Zingiberaceae > Wurfbainia > Wurfbainia villosa. The sequence goes on from JAKLTH010000280.1 coordinate 1,668,337, forward strand.
GCTTCTCCTTAATTAACTTTGGCAGTGGCCATCTTACAGCCAGCTGCGTTTGTCATCCTCTTTGAATACTACAAACTTCTCGACGGTTCAAGAAACCTCTGGCTGTTACTGCGTTGGATAAGTCTTTTTCTACCAAATAAATCTTACTAGAATTAATTTCCACTTGGATTCTTTATTTTATTTATTTATTTATCTTTTTGCTGTCTTTCCGACTGATGAACAAACAGGACATAGCTTCGTGAGCACTCCATATGGGATCTTTTGCTTTCCTTCTAACGCACTTTTGCTGATAATTCACTTGCATTTGCTATTAATATTTTACGCTCTCCCTCGTGATTAGTCAGCAATTAAACTGCCTTTGGAACTTAGAGATACATTGTTTCATTATTCCTCTCTGTTCAATGTGTGTGTGTGTTTCTCTCCGAGGATGCCGATAAAGATGGACATAAGTCAGTGCAGGTTACCTGTCTGATAACAGCAGTTCAGTTATACATATGACGATCGATCCTGCAGATGCCTGCATAATAATGCTACTATTAATGCACGAACAGAAGTGACGGAAGGGGGCGCAGAATAAACGATGCATTTATTCGTTGCAAGTGATTTGTGCAGTCACTGAGCTGGATTTTTAAAGATTTGCACATAGGATGCTAACTGTAATTCGGAGAGCATATGACCAGATAAAAGACACGACCACTCTGTTGGATGTGAGCATGCATGGATTTTGTCGTGTGCTCCTGTTTGTTATGGGTTCCATTAAAAATGCTTAAATGCATGTGCAGACATCTTAGCTGGGATTTTGTGTTGGGTTGCACTTGAAGGCGATTGGTGCAGGTGTTACAGCGTCGGCTGTCACAGTGGCAATGTTAGGGGGGCGTTTAGTAACTGTTTTTTCTTCTTTGTTTTTTATTTTTATTTTCTACTAAAATGAGATAACGTATTTGGTTTTTATTTTTTATTTTTATTTTTCAGAAAATAAAGAAATATTTTTTAAAAAATTAGAAAACAAGAAATAATCATTTTCTGTTTCTATTTTTATTTTTCAAAAAATAAAAAAGTAATTTTTGGAAAATTAAAAAACAATAAAAACTCGTTTTCTATTTTCTAGAAAACGAGAAAATGAAAATAGAAAATTCTCTACGAATCAAACGCCCTTTTAGTTTTTCCCTTGCAACTTCGCAAGGTGAAAATGGGCGTTTTTTTTTTTTTCTGACTCAGATTTTTAATCCTACATCCTCTCGGCGTAAGTCAGCCTGTTCCTTAATTTGGATTAGGTTTTTTATTGTTTTGTTGAATTTTATTTCCTAATTTGATGAGGTTCATTTTTGACTTTTTTTTTAAGAACGGATGAAATTCTATCAAATATAATATAAGTCGTGTCATTGCTTCTACGATGCTCCTTATAAGATTGAAGAAAAATAGAATGTGCATATATGTATATATCTCATTTCATCTTTATAAATTTTTGACCATTTCTAATCCATCATCATGCACAGATAATGATCTCTTTCAGTCGATATGTCTTTGTGACTCACATCTGTCTTTTGTTCTACGATCTTCTTTTTTTTTTATTGCTCGTCACTATTTTTACGTTGTCATCTCTAATTGTTATATCTTTTTGACTAATAAATGTCTCATCCACACATCCGTTGGTGGTCTCACCTCCTTATTCTATACCTTCTCAAGCTCCCAACAATGAGGACTCTCTACTTCGCGAGATCTCTACCGTTTGAGATTCCTGAATATTCGAGTTCTCGACTACCTAAGCCTCCGGCCTGTACTTGAACTCTCGGCTCTCTCCGTTCTGTACCTTTTTGAGCTCCCATTTACAAGGGTTCTCAACTCTACAAGATATTGACCTCTCAACTACTTGAGACTCTCGAGTACTTAAGCTCCTAACTACCAGATTCCTCAACTCCTAAGACTCTCGAGTACCCGAGCTCCTAATTACTTGAGCTCCTTCTAGATCTCAAGGCCCATCCTCATTCCCTTCCTTCACTATCCAAATTCTTCACGTCCATATATAAGTATCTAATCGAGGACCTAATCTCACGATATCAAATTTATACGTTGATTTCGTAATCGTATTAGATCAAATCATCTGATTAAATTATGTGGATTTAGATTATTAGATGTGAATTTTTTATACGTATAGAATCTATTAAGAGAAATTTTTTTATTCTGTTATGATTGATAGCTGATAACGTAAAAAGAACTTTAAATTACATGTAGAGATCTATATGATCCGTACATAATTGAATAATTTTTTAGATCTTTTAGAAGATCATTGCGTAGAAGATTCGTCTCAATTCCTTGTCACAAGATCTTTAGAGTTTCTCGACGACGTAAAATCGACAACTATTCCTCTATTCCTATTACAATCATTGTTTTTTTTATTTTTATAATACTGCAACTGTCATAAACTTCGACCAAACTAGAGTCGAGGTTCTATTCAATGGATTTTATAGCAATAAAATTCAGATTTTCGACTGTTTAGCCTTAAATATCGATCTATAGTAGAAAATGACATTTGATAGTCAAAATAGAAAAAGAAAAAGAAAAGTCTAAGTCTAGGCATCGTTTCGAGTTTCTGGTGATTATTTTAGCGAAGCAGAAGGACAGTTTCGAAGAAAAAATCACGGCGTTTGATATGAAAAAATTTCAAAATGCAACGCCATCAATTAATATCGATCGGTCGTGGTCGATACGACAAATGAATTGATTGTGGTGCTTAAATTTACGAGTAGAAGCTAGAAGACCAATGGATTAGTTGGCATCCTGGTTCGTCGGAATGAGAACGGTCACGATTGCGGTCACGATTGCGGACTTCTGCATTCCCATTTCGAAATAGCTCTTCTTCCGTTTCGGAGCGGCCGGAACGCCGTCTTTTCTTTTTTTCCATAGCTTCGTCAACTCTTTTTTCCCCGTAATCAATGTCTTCTCCGTGGAACGATCTGAATCGGAAATTTGAAACGGCAAAAGACGTTCCAATTTCAGAATGCCCGTTCCAAACGTTTTGCATCCGTTCCGACGAACCCTGGTTGGCATGCATAAAATAAAATCTAGTAACATATGCGAGCGATTCCTTCCGATGAGTAGGGAAGCAAAGCAACTGTTGTTGGGTCCGTTGGCCAGGGCACCTTTTTGTTGGTTGCGTCGTGCTAATTCTTTACCTTTTGTGGTGCGGTGATAAGGAGGGAGGGGGAGGGAAGAAGAACGTATATGGTCTCTGTTGCTACTGGTCTTTTCATATATGTTGGTGGTATCTTAATTTTGCCAGGCAGGCTTGCACAAGTCCACCCTCTTTCCAGAAGGAGTAATCTTTGAGATGGATTCTCCTGCTCCTCCGCAGCCGCCACAGCCCGACTTGGATCTTTCCCTCGCCGGCCCTTCAAACACCAAGGACGTGAAGCTCTTCCCGTGCCTCTTCTGCAAGAAGAAGTTCCTCAAGTCCCAGGCCCTCGGTGGCCATCAGAACGCCCACAAGAAGGAGAGGAGCATCGGCTGGAGCTCCTACCTATACCTCGCGCCGGCCACCACCTCTACCTCCGCCGCCATTCCTTTTCCTCCTCCGTACCTGAGCTCGCCCCTGCTCGCCCACGGGTGTAGGAATCTCCCTCCCGGCGACTGCACCTACGGTGGGCAGTCGGAGTCCTCGAGTTGCAGCTCCCGCAGAGGCCCTCGGTTCTCCAACGACCACCCCCTGCTCGCCACCGTGAGCAACGGCCGAGCAATGTGCGCAGCCGGAGACCCCTCCGCCAGCGGTTATGAGACCATCGATCTCCTTAATTGGCAAAGGGGCTCCCGGCCTCCGCATGAACCACCAGCGGCGGACTTCTCCGGCGTCGGAGACCGGACTGAACTCGACCTATCCTTGAGGCTGTAGGATCTCTATAGCCTCTCTCTTTCTCCATCTCTAAGTTGTTCGCTGGGTGTTAGGTTCCCCCTCTTGCTTTCTTGATAAGTATCGGCGAGCATGCACGACGGCGCAGCAGTGTATCATGGTGGAGAAGTTGGACTGGAAAAGAGAAGAAGAGGGACACGACGAGCATGCAACCCATTACATTTTTTTTATGGCACTAGGGCGTGGACGAATCGTAGTTATATGTAAATATTCTGCATTATGGATGTTGTTTTACATCATTCTCTGCTCTGCCTTAATCTGTATCCCTTCTTTTTTGGATTTTTGCGTGCCAAGACAATTCAGCTTTAGTTCTTCCATCGAGTCCTCCGGTTGCTTTCCTCCTTTTTTTTTGCCTTTCGCCCCTTCCCTTGACGGCGGAGAGGAATTGGGGCTTCAGTGCGATGCACTAACTGCTAGCTAATGGGAGAGACGATTGTCCCACAGGCTCAACTTGTCGATGAGACGTTAACACTAACGCTGTTTGTGGCCGAGCAGTGCCACCATTGTGGTTGCTCTTGTAGATCACACAGAGGGCGAGAGAAAGGGCAGATGGCAGCAACAGCAATGGAATCAAGGTGGTGGAGATGATTCTTGGATGAGGAAAACGACGTGGACGCCAGTGGTATGAGGTGAGGATCTCTTGTCTACTCTGTAAGAACTATTGTTTGTCAACATTTCCGGTCTTCGTTCGCTTGCTTTTACTGCAGACTTTTCCCTTCTTTAATCGCCACCGAAGACTATTTAAACATTAAAAACATCAGATCAATTAGGTTAGGAATTGGTTTCGGCTCTGTTCATCATACAGCCCTATAAGTAGAATAGATTGGTTACAGGAGTCAGAGAAAGGATAAGATCAAAGATTAAAAAAATGTTATCGCATAATTCAGACTGATCGTCGAGATTTATTATACATTTGGAGGGTGTTTCTTTGGATGTTGTGCTGCCTACAAATTGTTTGAGAGGTGTACGAGCAATTTGACACTTCAATTGGGAATAAAAATTTGTCACGACCAGTCAACGAACAGTACGAGTGAGCAGTAGTTTCGACATTCTCTGCAAGTGTTAATTTAATAAGAATTTAATCGAGATTAAATATTTAGTTATGCTGTAAAAACGACAAAAGAAAAAAAAAAGCTCATCTTGTCGCTTTGGGGGTTTCTGTATTTTGAATTGGATGTGTAGCGAGCAGGACAAAAAGGTATTAAATGCATAATGTCCCCACTGTTTATGAGTCGAGCCCCTCCGATATAACTTCATTGCCGAGTGGACCATGCAACTAGATCATTCCTTTATGAATTTTAATAAATCAGCTTAGATGACTTTTGAAAAAGTATTATGATAAACAAAAAGAGTTTGGGAACATTTCTAGATAAGGAAGAAATAAATTAGAAATTTAAACAGTAAGTGCGATCGATAGTTAGTCATGATTTTTTCGAAAATTGACTCGTGACAACTCCCCATCATATTGATTTCGATGAGATAGTGAGATAGCGTTTCGAAGTCTCATCAAGTAATAGAGCCTGTACATTTTAGCCAGAAAAATAAAATACAGAAGGTAATCCATCACAAATCAAGCGCTTTCTTGTGCCAATGAATCTAATGGCTGGTGGTTTCCTAAATTTTCAGCAATTTTTTTTTAGTGACTGTTTGGGTTTACGTTGACGGTTCAAGTATAAATGTGAAAAACAAACAGAGTTAAATGAAAATGATCTGTCCCACGATCATTGTGAGAAAGATAAATCATGAAAGATCTTATGAGTCTTGACGTGATGGATAAGACATGTGAAAATTATCTGAATCTAGAAAAGGACTTTAGATCTTCTCCGAAATTCACCCATGTCACTTCTGTAAACATTGTCGTATCTTAATTACCACGTTATTTTCGTGGAGACAAAAAAGGATGAATTCTTTTGATAAATATTATGTTCATTTACTGTTGACAATAATAAAAAAAATATTATATATATATATATATATATGACTACAAAAACAAAATATTGTCTTCTATGGTCAACGAGACTAAAACACGCAATTCATGTGTCATTTGGATTCTTAGGCTGCAAGCATTCTGCTTTTCTGGATTTAGTCCAATATTCTTGTGAAAAACGCTGAATTTGACAAAACACTGGTTTGTTTACCAGCCATCGCATCAAAGTCAACTTTTTTTTTTCTTGGAGTTGAAATTATTTCCTTTGAGAGCGATATCATTTTTACGGACCCAAAAGGTAGAAGAGAAAAATTGTTAAGCAATGATTTCAATTAATGCAAAGTGATCAATATCAATTTTATAGTAATATAGTAATACGAAGAAAAATAAATTACGAGATTAATTTATAGTCTGTGGAGGTGTTAAATAATGATTTCAAGCTCTACACAGGCTAGGCAGAGCCGCAGAGGTTTGAATCTTTCAAACAGAAAAGTTGAACTAAGGTCATCCATGATCTGAATTGGAAGGGAAAGATCGACTTGGTCAAATAAATTGTCCCCTCGGAACAGTCCGTTAGCTAGAACAATATAAATACTGTTATAGATGGACAGAAATCGATTCTCAATATGAGATTTAAAATTTTCATCCGAATTCAGAAGTCCTTCATTGTTCTAGTCAACGCATCAAAGGACATAGTCCTCCGTGATTTATCTTTCTTTACCATCATCGAAGGACCGACGGTGAAAAACACTAAAACAACCGTAATCGTCTTATACTATAGACTTGGTCAAATAAACCAATATGGTAATTATCGAAAGAAAGTTCATCTAAGCGAAAGTGACCTCGTCGTTTCTTCCCGATGGAAGTTGACGTTGAATGCTACTGATCAAGTCATCCAATGCAAGTCTAATTCCCCATAGGCTGCACAAAGGAAGCTGCTGGAAATGAATGGATGTTACCTTTGGGAAGCCATTTTCAAGCTATTAAGACAGACAGACTATGTCGAGGCATGTGATGAGAAATGTTCTTCATTCTCATCTTAGCCTAACCACTGAGCGGAAAAAACTTGTGGCTATAACTTCAAAGGGACCTAACACAATCAATGTGTGACAATACAGTACACCAGATATAACCAAGGACACAAATGGCTTCAGTTATAAGAGGCTTCCTCGAGCAAGAACATAGATCAACCAAAGCTCTTTGAGAGATCAATTATCTAGTCATTCGAAGGGAAAGAAGGCCAACAGAACACAACACTTGTCCAAAACCATTGTTTTCTATGCTCTAGATGGCACGATTCATGCACCCGGTAGATTAGAGAGCAAAGATTGGGAACATCATTTAAGCAATTCTTGCATAAGATCTCCATGAGCAAAGGAACCCTTAAAATGATCAGGTCCTATATAGCGCACTATTAGATGGATGCAAGTTCGTGTCCCTTCGGCAGCATAATAATTCAACGTGACTTTGTGCCTAAAAATGTAAGAGATGCGTCAAGAGGAGATGTTGTACCCAAGAAAGCAAGTCCCCTCGGTTGATCGTTAGGATGTCCGGGGAGATCACCCCAACTAGCTCAATCCAGGGCTCAATTGGGCAATCTGATCTGAACTCCCCATCAGTTCTTAACCTCAAATAAATGGTAGTGATTCTCGACAATTAAGAAAAGTAAGAAAATTGAATAGATTCGCGTGCGTATTTATAATCACCTAATAAATTTAATGCAATCCTTGTCTAGAAGTTGGAGGGCTTGGCATGCATCACGTTAACTTTTAAAAATCAATATTTTGGTTGGTAATTTGAAGAGAACAAGAAAACGAAGTGGACAGAGGAGAAGATAGAATACCTTCAGGCTTCAAAGCCCACCAGCTGCCTTGAAAAGTAACAAAGCACGAGGCAAACTGCAACATGTTTTTCCCCTCCATCTCCTACATATTTATTTATTTGTTTACTTATGGTAATTATAAAAATCTGTCGAACCAATAAAAAATTGCCAAAACGGATTCGCGTACCAAACGTTGGGAGCAACTCAAATCGTGCACGGATCCATCTACCCGCACCAGGATCTCAATTCCTGCACGAGGAAAAATATATAATCAATTAAAGAACAAATGCTAAAGAAATTATCAAAACCAACTGGATCGCGTACCGACGACGTCGCTTTCATGAACAGTTAAACGCCGCATTCTCCACGTGCCGCTAAATATTTCTCCCGAATTCGCGTATTTATTCGTCGCCTTCTCCTCTTCCTTCAACCCAAGAAGAGCGGAAAAAGAAGAGAAGATGGAAAAGAGGTGTGACCCTGAGCTCCGGCTCTCCGTTGGCAGTCAGACAGGCGCCGGCGAGGGCAGCAACCGGACGTCCAACTCTATGAGATTCCACAGGTAAAAGAAGAAAAGTTATCAGGTTCCTCTGTTTTATTTTATTTTTAAAATATATATGAAAAAATTGACGGGAAATTAATTAATGATGTAGGATAGAACCATGGTTAAGATTCTCAACAGCTCACCAGCGGCAAGAACAGAAGAAGAAAATGACGATCTTCTACAAAGGCAGGATTTTTGTATGTGACGCCACAGAGATGGAAGCACGGGCAATCATATCCATGGCCGCGAAGATGGAAGAAATAATAGGAAAGCAAAACCTGATTAGCCAACATGATCAGCAGCATGAAGCCATGGCGGAGTCTACGGTTCTGCCTCTGCCTCCCTCTCCGTCTTCTGAAACTTTGCTGCAGATGCTTAACCCGGGTCAGCCAATGAAGCGGTCGCTGCAGCGGTTTCTGCATAAGAGGAAGGCAAGGATTAGCGAAGTAACTCCTTACAAACAAACACCTAAATTGTTGTTCCCACTTAAGCCTCAGCATGCATGATAAGTATTTGTGCTTCACTTCGGTTGCAAGAAAATAATGTTGTTTTTTTTTTTTTTGTAAATTTTTCCTGATATGTTTTAGGTGATACAGATATTGTTTGACATATCAGGTTTCTAGCAGATTTTTAATATTCGAATGTATTTATGTTGATTATACATGCAACTTTTTTAACTTTGTTAATCTTAAGCAAGCGCCTCCGTGGATAAATTATCCCTCAGAAAAGAAGTAAATGAACAAAATATAGAGTGCTACGGGTAGGAGAAAAGGGGACACAGGATCATGCAACTCCAGAAATCTATAGATGAAAGAGTTTCAAAGTCAATTGGTTACACATCATGAGTGAAAGTTTTCACCCTTTCCAGACAAACATATCTTTGTTATAACTGAAACTAGAAAAATAAAATACATACAAGCTGATTCTCTAATCAATTTTTTTATATATATTTTGCACATATATCACCTACAAGACTCTGGCCATAATTTGCTTTCTAGTAGAAATTCTTGCCCTTAAAATAATTATATGTAACGTTTATACCAGATTCCTCGTAGCAACCATAGAATATTCATTAACAATTTATTTGATGACTTACTTAATCATGACCTTGTTCCTAAAATCAGGCACGACCGGCTGATTCAAACACGATAACCAAAGAACAGGAGGGCATCCTGGTTTGGTTTGATAGAAAAACATGAAAGGACCAGGAATAAAACTATATTATAAACCAATGATAAATTGAAGTATGATTTTGTTTGAGTGATTGGGAAAATTTCTATTCAGTTGGTAGGTCTCAATTTTGAGTCATAGTAACAAGTTAGCAACATTGTTTTACTAATAATTTATCTTAATTTTTTTTTAAATGTTCACTTAAAGCATATACAAACATAAACACGGGTGTTTTTTAACCCCTAATGGTTCTTTATACGGCGATTTACCAAACAGCGCACATGAAATTTAGAATTATCTAAACAGCACTTCATACTTTCATATTTATCAAAGGGCGCACTTAATTTCCTTTTTACTCCTCCCGCCAAACAGACCTGCAATTTAATGCTGAGAGAGAATTTGCATGCATCCGAGTCACAGCTGAAAATCCCGAACCATCTAAACGTAGTGCTGAGAATTCAAATCTCAGGACCACTGTGTTCCTGGGAATATAATTCCCAGCACCATTTTTTTTTATCTGATTTCTAATTTATATCGATTTGATTTCTAAAATATTGCTGTGAATACCTAATAAAATCTTGAATATCAGAAATTTTGGCTACGGATACACAGAGGAGCACTATCCAAACTTAATGGACTTGGATTGGATCGAAGAAGAGGTGAATATGACCATCAATGGGTTTTGACCGAAACTCATTGATTGACCTAGAGGAGTCTAAATTTCAAAATCTTGACATAGACTGAAAGATCTTACAATATGAATTTTTGATTTGTCGAGGAAACTTAGTTCTAATCCTCCTACCTCCCAATTTTGACTTATGTCGAAGAGAAAAAGTAGTGCTGAGAATTAAATCCCAACACTGTAGTGCTGGGATTGTAATTCTCAGCATCACTGTGGTGTTGTAAATTCCAGCACCACCACTGTGGTGTTGCAAATCCCAACACCACCACTGTGGTGCTGGGATTTGCAACAACACTATGGTACTGAGATTTACAATTTCAGCACCACAATGGTGTTGAATTTAATTTTCAGCACTACTTTTTTTTCGACACATCGTCAAAATTGAGAGGTAGGAGGATTAGAACTATAAGTTTCCTCGACATATCAAAAATTCATGTGGTAAGATCTTTCAGTCTAGGTCAAGATTTTGGAATTTGGACTCCTCTAGGTCCATCAATGGGTTTCGATCAAAATCCAACACCACTGTGATGCTGAAATTGCACCACGGTGTGTCGAAAAAAAATGGTGCTGAAAATTAAATCTCAACACTGTGGTGCTGAGATTTGCAATACCACTGTGGTGCTGGAATTACAAATTCCAACACCATAGTGTTGAGATTTAATTCTCAGCATCATTTTTTTTTCGACACACCGTCAAAATTTAGAGGTAGGAGGATTAGAACTATAAGTTTCCTCGACATATCAAAAATTCATGTTGTAAGATCTTTCAGTCTATGTCAAGATTTTGGAATTTTGACTCCTCTAGGTCCATCAATGGGTTTCGATCAAAATCCAACACCACTGTGATCGAATCAGACCATGGCAGGTCGAAAAAATGGTTTGAAAATTAAATCTCAACACTGCAGGCCGAGATTTGCAATACATCGTCTTTGAATTATAAATTCCAACACCATAGTGTTGAGATTTAATTCTCATCATCATTTTTTTTTCGACACGCCGTCAAAATTAAGAGGTAGGAGGATTAGAACTAAGTTTCCTCGACATATCAAAAATTCATATTGTAAGATCTTTCAGTTTATGTCAAGATTTCAGAATTTGAACTCCTCTAGGTCCATCAATGGGTTTCGATCAAAATCCATTGATGGTCCTATTCACCTCTTCTTCGATCCAATCCAAGTCCATTGAGTTTGAGTAATGCCCCTCTGTGTATCCGTAGTCAAAATTTCTGATATTCAAGATTTTATTAGGTATTCATAACAATATTTCAGAAATCAAGCCAATATAAATTAGAAATCAGATAAAAAAAAGTGGTACTGGAATTATATTCCCAAGAACATAGTGGTCCTGTGATTTGAATTCCCAGCACCACGTTTGGATGATTCAGGATTTCCAATTGTGGCTCGGATATATGCAAATTCTCTCTCAACATTAAATTGTAAGTCTTTTTGACAGGAGGGATAAAAAGAAAATTAAGTGCGCTCGTTGGTAAATATAGGACGATGTTTGGACAATTCTAAACTTCACGTGTATTGTTTAGCAAATCACCGTTCTTTATATGTCTGGTCAATTACGAGAGCATTGGTCTACACACTTTGTTAATTAAAAAAGAATGAAATGATTCACTTTTGAAGTAACAATTTAACACCATCAGTTCAACATCAGATATGGTGGATCTACACTTGAAGATGACTTGTGCAGCGACATTTCACATCGAGTCAAATAGCCAATTAAATTAAAAAAAACAAAACATAAAATAAAATGCTCAAACGTTTTGAATGTTCCGTCGAATTGTTTCAGAAAACAAAAAAATACTGATAAACACGTGCGGTTCGCCTTCAGCAAATTCTGATAGAGATAAAACATAAAATTCAAAATTGTTCTACAAGAACACATGCATCACATGAAAAATGGTAGATTCTTAATTCAGTCATTCAACTATGTACTGTTCTTTTTTTTTTCTCTCTCTCTCTCATATGCCGCACATGCACTCACCTAAAGACTGAAAGTAACCGGTGATGTCCTGATCTCGTGTTCCTTCACTGTAGAGATAAGATTAGGGAAATGTCTACCCTACAATTTGCAGGTATTCAGAATCTTCCACAGTAAAGACGCTCCATTACTAACTGGTTAGGTAGGACGACACTGCTTGGGTGACCCAATATTCTAGAAATACAGGTAAGTAAAATATTAACAATGATTGTTCTCAAAGTCCCATAGACTTCAAAAATGTTTTAAGATCAACTACTTCAGCACAAGTCCAAGCGAACTTGGAGAGGAAGTGCATATTGATAGCTTTGCCATCCAAAGAGTGATATTGAACCAATCATGTTTAGGATGATGGTACATAGCAATTATAATTAAATCTTAGTTTTGTTTGTGTGATAAAGAAACATTCGTTATGATACCAATAGCTTGATTTCAATGTAAATAATGGAGGAAAAAGGAGTCCATAGATGTCGATCATTGCTCACAAGCGATTAGTAATTTACAAGAGTGATCGATAAGCACATTTTCCAAAATCTTAAACTCACAGGAAATTAAATGTCTTACTCAATGGTATATGGTGTACCATCCATTTCATTTAAAAATATGATGGAAACTTTAGAAATTGCAATGATAGTGACATTTATGAGCGAGACAATGTTCCAAATATCATGCTGAGATTAATAGGAAGCTACTCTGCAATTTAATTATTTATAAAAATGCACCATTTATATGTTCATGGAATAACCTAATGCATAGCCAATACCAAATCCTATGCAAGAGATTAGACATACAGCGGCGCTACATTAATCATCCTCGATTCTGATAATTTCGACTTGCCTAAACTTTTTTAGCACAAAAAAGAAACACTTTCTCTTTCATACATATAACGAAAAGAGGCTTACTTTAATCCAATCTGAAGAGACTCCAAGTCGGTGGGAATGCACGCCGCATATATCCGAGCACAAGAGGCTTGTTCCTTCCTCTAACTCTGTGCCTCTCGGTAAACCCTACAATCTTCTTCATCCATCGAGTTCCTGCGCTTTTGTTTTCTCTCCAGAAATTTGACAGCCACCGTGCGCCTAGCTAGCTAGCCCCGCCAAGGATTGCTTCCTTTGAGTAGAGCCTCCGGCCGCAGGGAAGCCCCATCGGTGCTTGTGATGCGCGATCGTCGTCGGTCCGGCGATCTGGGAGATTCCCGCCGACTTCACTGTCAATCGATCCGGAAGCCCATTTTTTGAAGTATGAACCTTTATAGCAACACAAAAGCCCTACTGACCGAATACATAAAAGCCCATCAAGTAGGGGATTTTTAAAAGAACACCAAATATTAAAAAAAAATACAAATAAATAAATTTACGGAATAGACGAGATTAAATAAATATCGGAAACAAATAAAATATGATATATGGGTATGTATGAAGAACACTCATCCCTTCTCAAAATTCAAAGAGGTAGGTAAGTCGATATATATAAAAACACAATACGTCAATTTACTTCTCCGAGAAAATAAATCAATAAAGTTCTAAAAATACAAGAAATCCTATAGAATGGACACGAAGAGGGTCTGGACCAGTTAAAAAACCTTTAAAATAACTCTCTGCGAATTTCTCTGGGCAGCAAAGTCTTGCGTGGTCACTTTAGCTTACAGGAAGCATTCTCCTTTGCCAACTTCTTCAATAATTATGCTTAAACATCTACAAAACTTTGCGTCACGAGCCATGAATTGCCACTCAAATGGTGACAAACTCAATCGCGTCTCAATCGTGCAATCACAATGCGGTAAAAAAAAGTACCAGCGGCCGTTTCGTGTTGATCTCCAGATTCATCTTAGCGCATCATGAAGTCCCAGAAGAAGATATAAAGCCCCCGGCCCCTTTCGAGCTTCAAAGCTTGATCTGATCGGCCATGGCGAAGCCAACCACACAAAATAGAGCCCTTCCTTTGAAACTTAAGGAGCTCTCCATCTCCGTCCTTGTCATCTCTCTGCCCTTCCTCTACGTCTCCCTCCTCCACGTCCCTCCTTCCTCCCTCTTCACTGACACCGCCTTTTGGTTCCTCATGTCTAATTCCCTCATCATCATTGTGGCTGCGGACTCCGGCATCTTCTCCTCCCCACCGGTCGCCGCTGTCGCTTACGGAGAGGTTCTCCATGATGAGTACGTCACGCACCTCAAGGACAGTAGCAGCGTTGCCTTGGCCGCTGTCGCTTCCGGAGAGGTTCTTCATGATGAGTACGTCACGCACCTCAAGGACAGTAGCAGCGTTGCCTTGGTCGTCGTGAAGGAGGAGCAGGACGAGGAAGTAGAGCAAGAACATGGAAGAAGTGTAGTTTTGTATCAGACTTCACATCCTCCGGATCCATTGGAACAGAATCAGGACGATTTAGTCGGAGAGAACCTCGAAGAAATGAAAGAGCCCGCGAAGAGTGTAGTTTTGCAACAGCACACAAATCCTGAACAAGAATTGGATTGGGACGAAACAAGCGCGATCAGCGAGAGTGATGATGGGTATTCCAGCATGTCAGACGAGGAGCTCAATAAGAGAGTGGAAGAGTTTATTAGGAAGATTAACAGGGAGATTAGGCTTCAACAGATCAGAAATTAACGGAAGAGTTTAGTTATTAAAAGTTCGTTGGTGTTAGTTTCAGGATTTCAGCAGTAGTAATTAAGTTTAGTTTTGTCCAAAAAAAAAAAAAATTGTAGAATAATAATGATATATGGACTTTAACATGTTGCTCAGTAAATTTGTTGTTGCATCTGCATCAACAAGTCAACGTTGATTGTCGATGTCTTATGGGATTATCATAATTTTACTTTCTCTTTTACTTCACCGCGTGAATTTTATTTTTCTTTTGATTCAGATGATTTATATATTTTAGTTATCATATTAAAATTCATAAAATTCTTCATGATTTATTTTAGAATAGATACATTAAATTATACATTGACAGTTTTATTTTTTTATTTTTTGGATTATTTTAGATTTTTTTTTTTTAAAAAAACAAATGTATCTTGTGCTGGCAATTCGAGGAGCCATCAGATCGAAGGAGTGACGACGCGTGGAGAACGCAAGCGATCGATACCGCGATAACGTACGTGCATGGGCCAGAGGAATACAAATAAATACAATCCATGCGATAAAACGGCAACACGTTGGCGAAGTGGTAACTGCCACAGCATCCGGGCCGCCTGACGTCGTCCGCTTGCTGTCGGGCAAAATATCTCACCTGCTACCTTGCGAGTTATCGATTAATTATTAGCTTCGGCTACAATACATCGACAGGGCATGCCGATTCGTTTTTTATTTATTTATTTTTTAATCGACAGTATATTCGAGTCTTAGGTCGATAAATATAAAAATGCTCGATTTAATGTTATAATAAATAAAAAAATATTCACGACAATTTAATTTTTAATTGCAAAATAAACTGTAAAATAATTTTGAAATACAGAGCGATTGAATCTCTACGATAGAGCCGTCAAATTGGGTTAGGCCCGTCGGGTTGGCCCGCCCCACCAAGTAATTTAAGTGGGTTGGGTTGAAATTTTATCAATCCGTCATTTTAGTGGGTCTAAACAAATCAATCCGCACGGGTTGCGGATTAGATGGGTTGCCCCGCGGCAGGCTTAGGTTGGCCCACGGGTTGAGAGATATCAAAAGAAGATAAAACTTGTACAAAATATTTATTTAAGTTTTTTTTATCAATATTCTAATACTAACCAGCTCATAATTATAATCTTCTATCACACATACAATTCGACACAAAGTGTAGGAGAAGTTAAAGAAAATAATAAAAAAATATTGGATTTAAGTACTCTAATAATTTTTTTTATATACTCTAATTAGTTTGTCACTCTTATTTCAATTTCAATTAATATAGGAAATGATGATATATCGGACAAAGTCAATCAATTACAAATGCCAAAAAATTTCAATTAGATCTTGGAGGAGTCAAAACCTGAATTTGTATATTATCAAGATTTGAATATTTTGGAGTGTTGGAAGAATAAAAAACATTGGTACCTAACATTGTTGATCGATAATTGGATCTCAATTACAAGATTTTAGTTGTTTCAAATGTATATTTTTTTATAATAATATTCTATCATTCTTGTCAGTTATCACTTCAATCCTTCAACACCTCATTAATTTTAGATTTTTTTATTTTATTTTTCGGGCCCGCGGATTGGCCCGCCTAATCCGCAACCCGCTTTGGATTGGGTTGGGTTGGATATTTCTCAACCCGCTAAGATGGCGGGTCGGCCCGCTCCTCCCCGCAAAATGTTGGATTTGCGACGGATTGACCCGTCCCGCCATGGATCGGTCCGTTTGACAGCTCTACTCTACGATGATAAATATTTTCGAATTTATTCGAATGATTAATTTTAAAAAATATATAAAATCGGATCGAAAATTATCGGTCTGAAAAATTATACCTGATGCTTTAAATAATAATAACGCTGAATCACCATTAAGTTGTATGATTCGATAAATACTGAAATATATGGCCTAGTTATACACATTATATACATATATTCCTTTTTAACATCTGGCGCGCGCCCTTATGTGGAAAATGAAGATCACATATGTATAAACTCATGGTGCGGGCTTTAAAACGGCAAGTGGTAGGGCTGTAAATCCAGTTAAGTTTTAAGTCTTAAGGTGTTCAAATTTATTTGATAACATAATTAAACTATCCAAATTAAATTTAAAATTAATCAAGTTATTAAAAAATTTATTCATTTAATTTATTTTTTTAAAGATTAAATTTGATTTGAATTTGAATTTAACCATAGTCGGTCTTGGGAGAGAGCTGGCTCTCGTCCAGGCAAAAAAAAAAATCTATAAGAAGGATTAAATTTTCAAATTTTTTTATAGAAAATAGGATAAAGTTTCTAAATTTCATCCAGGATCCTAATTCCAAATTCTAAAATCAAGATCGACTGTGAATTTAACATAACTTATTTATTTAGTATCAAGCTTCTAATGAAATTTGATTCAATTTATTTAAATGTTATCAAACTCTTAAGTTAATTTTTTTTTATTATAATTTTTAATGTTTTAATTCTTATTTATAAATGAATAAAAATAAGTTAATAATACTGTTCATAAATATTAATAAATCGAATACATATATATTCAAGTTTATTTATTTAATTTCTCAGAATTTTAAAATTTATTTATTAATTACTTTTGATATATATATATATATATATATATATTGGACGAAAATAAATAAATTATTATTAAATCAAATACTAAATTTATTCATTAATATTTTATTCGTTTATAGTCCAGCGAGAGGCAAGACGAATGGGACTGCCAGCACTTAACTGGGACAAAGCCCAACAAATTTTTTTTTCTGCAATGGGCAAAGTTTCTGATTTGGGCTAATGAAATTTGGGTTGAGATCGTTTACGTTACCGGAATTAATTGACGATATGGTCCTCTCTCGTCTGCATCTCTTTCCGTTGATCTCCACATCGACGGATCATGGAACCTGCTCGAACGGCACTCGTGACGCAAGCCGTGACTTGTTTCCCCGAATGGAATGCTTCGGACAACGATTGAAAAAGATCTGTAGGTCAAGGATGGTCACACGTAAGCGATAGCCTCACACGAAGCGGTGAGCGCATCGAATTCTTCTACTTCCGTGCTTTATTTAAAGCCTCCCAAATCACCTGCACATCCGCATCCTTTTTGAACGCGAGTGAGAGAGAGAAAGAGAGAGAGGAGCAACAATGACGGAGGCGGTGGTGTTGCTGGATTTCTGGGTGAGTCCGTTCGGCCAGAGGTGCCGGATCGCGCTGGCGGAGAAGGGGGTGGCGTACGAGTACAAGGAGGAGAGCTTGAGCAACAAGAGCCCGCTGCTGCTGCAATCCAACCCCGTCCACAAGAAGATTCCCGTCCTCATCCACGATGGGAAGCCGGTGTGCGAGTCCCTCATCATCGTGCAGTACATCGACGAGGTGTGGTCCGACGGCGCACCGCTTCTGCCGGTGGAACCCTACGCCCGCGCCCAAGCGCGCTTCTGGGCCGACTTCATTGACAAAAAGGTTAGCCCGATTCTTATGCCCACCGCCTGTTTGATTATTGGCTGTATAGAATAACCCTATTTTTACCTTGCTGTTTTCCGGAAAATGAAGCTTATATTTGATTGGAAAACAGAAAATAGTGAAAAGTTGTTTTCTGTTTTCCGGAAAAGGGAAAATGCGGGGAGAATGAAAATGAAAAAAACTTCTATGCTGGCGGCGTTTGTTGTTTTTTTTTTTTTTCGTTTGTGGAGTTTGAGGACTACTGGTGTGAAAGAACCAGGCGGTTGGAAAGTTCTGTCTCTTGGGGAATTGATTATACATTTGATATTTAGTGTTTTAGGCCAATATTAGAGATTGGTGGACAGTCCTTGCTATTTTCATTAGTGATTGAAGCAATCTTACCTTTCTCTTCCATCACAAGCAAGTTTACTCTCTTTAATGAAGAAAGCGAGAGCAGAACATGCCCGGAAGGGTTCTTTTTAGCATTAGTTGAATGGTAAGCTACCTACCAGATCCTACATCCCTCTCTGTTTCGGGAAGAAATTAGGAAAGTTTTTTTTTTATTTTTTTTGTGGAAAGTTTTGTATGATTTCTGAACTGCTTGGCTATAGTTGGCTACTGGAATCAAACGTAAAAGTCTGTGCAAGCTTTGATGTACTGCACAATCAAAAACTTGCATATGAACTGCCAGTATTTGTATCGCTGCGAATTGAATGCTGACAAGTCATTTGCTTTCTGCTCTTGCTTCATGGATCAGATCTACGAATGCGGAACCAGACTGTGGAAGCTGAAGGGAGAGGCCCATCAGGAGGCCAAGAAAGAGTTCATTGACATCTTGAAGCTCCTGGAGGCTGAGCTGGGCGAGAAGAAGTACTTCGGCGGCGACGCTTTCGGCTTCGTCGACATTGCGCTGGTCCCCTTCTTCTCCTGGTTCTACACCTACGAGACCTGCGCTGGTTTCAGCATCGAGGCGCAGGCGCCGAAATTGGTGGCGTGGGGCAAGCGGTGCAAGGAGAGGGAGAGCGTCGCCAAGACGCTCTCCGACCCGCACAAAGTCTACGAGTTCGTAGGCGCCTTGAAGAAAAAATACGGAGTCGAGTAATCGTCGACGGAACCCATCTCGAGTCAACGTTTCTGGACTTCTCTTTTTTTTTTAATAAAAAAAAGTCGTTGTGGTCAACGTAGTCAGTCGTTACTTTTTACGTGTCGTGTGTTGTGTGGCTACTTTGTTGTAGCTGCACTGGCAATGTTCGTGGTCCGAGGAGGAAATAAAATCGCGCCCCCATAGAGGGCGTTTTTTTTTTCAAATTTATTTTTTAAAAAACGTATTTGTTTTAGAAAAATCCAAATCCTTCGAGCAACTTAAGTCGCTTTGTTGATTTATTCGTATTAAATTAGTAGTCAATTCGATGTAATTTTATATAGCTAATGATTATCAAACATACCTACGATTAGAAGAACAAAAAAATTAAAGAAAAAGAGGAAAATAAAGTTTTAAAAATGTAATTGCCTTTGAAATGTACCCAAACTTTTAAGGGCATAAGTATTTTTTTTATAAAAGTACTTAATGCTTAAAATTAGTGTAAGACCTAAAATTAGAGTACGTGAATCTGAAGTAAGTTTGTTTATAGTTAAAATTATAAATTAATTAGAAACTAAATTTAATTATTAATTATTTAGTTGTTACAAAACGTTCTTGTTTAAAGTAGCAAGCGCTTTCAATTAGCTATAGTAGAGGTCTTCCTTGGAAAATAAAATTAATTGCGAGCGTGCATTTATTAAGTTATACAAGTGTTGGATCTATTTAATTGGTTGTATTTTCATCGTAAATGTTTTCGTTTAAGTTGCAATAAGTACATTCCACTTGACAAAAAAAAAATCAAGGATTTCTTTATGTAATCTAGATGTTTAGGTTTAAACCAGTTAATCATTAAATTTGAACGGTTAAATCATCTAAAAGCTAAAAATAAAATTGATATAATAAATAAAAAATAATCTCACATAAAAAAAACTTTTAAGAAATTATATTAATTAAAAACATAAGTCTATGAACTTCTTTTATAAATTTGATTGTAAAAAAAAACTCATAAATTAAAGTTTTAATTTATTTTAAATTCTTTAATTTTGGATGACAGCGTCATTCTCACCGAGAAGTAATCTTGGGAGCATGAGGATAAAATACGTAGTATATATCCTTTGATTTTTCAATTTTCAAAACCTCTCAATACCCTTATTTAACGAGGTATTTTTGTATGATGATTAATTAATGTTTCGATTAGCTTTTAGACTTTTATTTTGTCAATAGGGTTTTGCTAATAGATGGTAATTGAGATCTAGAATTTAAAAGGAGATTAAATTGGGATGAGGGTCAAGATCATCCATCTATTGTGAATTTTACTTCTTTTTTTTTAGTTTATATTAGCATCATTGTTGGACATTATATTGAGTTATGAATCATTTTCATATTATATTTGTAAATACTAGTATAAGCGGAGCTCCATGATCAGTCGAGGTTCGATGCTTTTGCTATATATAAAAGTAGGTAAATTATATCCTTGGACTCTTTATGTATGTTTTGTGCATGAATAAATGAAATAAATGGTTTATTTATATTTGTATAATTGTTTTCAAAATTAGAGATAAAAATGGTATTTAAAAATAGTGAAATGGATAAATAAATAATTAAACCACTACAAGATAAATAATTAACATTATTTCATATTCATATGTGAGTTTCATATGGGGTGAACGTGGGAAAGGTTGTTTTAAAAATTTAAATAGATGCTCTAAACTATTCTTCCGTTGATATTTATTCTGTTTATATTGTTTATCTTTCCTTATTCAGAATATTTCATCTGTTGATACTTATACCTTTTAATGATATAATATATACATATAAATTTTATTTTGGTGTTTAAATAACTTGAATTAAGTTGATTATTCAGATTTATCCTAAGTTGTACACATATAGTTGAACAAGTATGATAAAAAAATTAAAGTTGAATATTAAAAAAATTAATTAGAAAACTAAAAGTGAAAACTCCGAGTCTAGCTTTATATCAGAGTACCTGACCATCCACTTGAGTAGTGGTAGTATGAGTTGCCTGCGGTTAGATTTTGTTTGTGCTCCGGCGCCCTATTGTTATTTCTTATTGTATTCCACCGATGATAGGGGTTTTTAGCTCATACGTCATATGACGTTATATATACTCTGATGATACCGGCTCCAATGATTCACTATTTAATTGATTTATCATATTATAATTCTACAAAATTATCATGAGGAGGTAAATCAATGGGCGATCCACGAAGGATAGTCCCTGATATAGTGGCCAAGATACGTGGGGATCATCTAAATCCAGAAAAAGACTTTAGACCTCCTCCGGAATCGACTCATGCCGCTTCTACAATCACCATCGTGCCTTAGTCACCACATCATCCCTGTGTGGACAAATGAATTCGTTTAAGTTACTTAGATTATGTGGGTCTTAGGTTTCTTTTTATTATATACTGTCATTGAGTAAAATACCGAACTGACACCCTTGGGGCGAGACTACCACGTGCCCCGAAAAAACAAAAATGGTGGTGTTCATCGACTGAAGTGTGGCTTGATCAAGCTGCATGCGAGCAAAAGACTCTTTAAACAGAATATTTACTGAGTTACCTGTATCCAGAAATACTCGAGCCACATCATAATTAGCTATGTTGGCCTGAATCACTAGAGTATTGTCATAGGAAACGATGACTCCTCGCAGGTCTTTGGGTCCGAAGTTTACTGAAGGTCCTTTAGCCTGCCCTCGGCTAGTTCCTACTTCTATATTCTCCAATCGCCTTCCATGAGCCTTCCTAGCTCGATTGGAATTTCAATCAGTCGCTCCTCCTACAATCGCATTAATTGTACCTTGGTGTGGGGGCATTAGGCATATCTTGCTGAGAGTCCTCAATGTGAGGAGCTTGCCGACTCGGGGAGAATTTGAGGGACCTTCGGGATGTTTTAGCCTGTCTATTGGCTTCATCAGGTCGAGGTCGCGCAGGCTTGTCTTGAGGGAGCGTGTCGAGCTTCAATCCTCAGCTCATGTCTGGCTACGAGCCATGGTAACCTAGATTGAGTTTCTATACCTCTCCGATGCTCTCGCACTACCTGCCTAATATAATTGGCTAGCTTATGATACTCTTGGGTGGAGTGCCCGCACCTGATGGAAGGCGCAAAACTGATGAGGTAGTCTCGGCACAGCTGACGAGCGAGTAATCTCTTGAATAGTTTGGATAACCTTGTCCCGCGTTGGATGAGGTGCATAGCCATGGAGAGCTCGAGGAGGTCGAGCGAGAGTAGAAAAAGGAACCTTTTTAGTCAATCGCGGTGGATGAGATTTGTTTGTGTCCCCTATAGCTTTGTGTTCATCGACTGGTCTCTCAGCTTCCTCCAAATTAATGTACACTTCGGCTCGCCCTAGAAAGGCTTCAAAATCAACGAAAGTTCTTTTCATAAGGAATTTGGAGAAGTCTCCTCACGTCAATCCTTGAGAAAAAGGCGTTGACTATAGTCTTTGGGTGAGACATAGCTATGAGACATCGATAGTCACCCGATTGAAATGATATATATACTAACTCAGGGACTCCCGCCTTCTCTACTTTATAGATAAAAGGTACTAGACAATTTTATGATACCTTTTGCTGCTAGCGAAGTGTTGCAAAAAGAAAGTGCAGAGGTCGGTGAAAGAGTGGATGGACCCTTGGGGAAGCCGGTCAAACCACCTTTGGGCAAACCCAATCAGAGTGGTAGAGGAAACCTTGCATTTCACCCCGTCGGAATAATTATGCAGTAATGAAACTTTCTCGAATCAGCCAAGGTGTTCTTCTAGGTCGGAGGAACTGCTATATTCTCCGATTGACAGTAGCTTGAAATATCTTGACAGCTTCTCGGTTACAATATCAGGAGAAAGGGGCATACCTCGGTTGGTTGTCGGGGTCTTCCCTTTTTTGGGATCTCTGACGGGCGGCTTATGGGAGATCGCCTCTTCAGACGATTCCTGTGGAGGCAGTGTTGAAGACTCAGTCGACAGTGAGATTATAGGTGTTGCGATTGATGGAGTCGGGATTGAAGGAGCAGGCTCTTGGGTCGGTGTTTGGGTCGGGGCTGGAGACAACGAAACAAAAGCTTGGTTTTACAAGAAGTGTCTCCTCAGAATTTCTTCCACGGTGGTTGTAACTAGGGCGATGACATTCTCCTTTGTCATGATCTCTTCTGTGGAGGTTTGACTCCTATAATTTGCTCTGTGATCCTTCATCTGTGTCTCAGCTAAAGAATACGGTTCTCATGGACGGCGTCAATTATATTGGGTCTGAGAGATCGAGAGGCAGAGTTTCGCAATAGTAAAGATGATTTAGGTGGACTTCTCTGACTCGGATGTGTTAGTGCCTATAAGATTCACATATCTCCACAATGACGTGATATTCTCCACTTTGGGCCTAAACCCTCATAGTTTTATTTTTGGGTTTTACCCAAAATGTCTCATACTAATGGAGATATTTTTTCATCTTTATAAGCACATGATCTTTTCTATACTTACCAATGTGGAACTTTGATTGTATTTTCAATGCTCCAACAATCTCCCCCTCAAACGAAGGACCACATTGAGCCCCCCCTCAAGTTTATCCGTCCTCGAAGGACATCCTCTGCTTGATATCCAATCCTCAACCCACCAGGATTTTCTATCAACTGTCTGGTCCTTCTGACCCAGCTGGACTTCCTGCCAATTGTTTAGCCCTTCTGGCCCAACTGGACTTCTTGCCAATTGTTCGGTCCTCCCGACCCAACTGGACTTCCTGCCTGGTGTCTGGTTATCTTGATCCGGACAAGGGAGTTCAACTTCCTTCATTTGAGGTTCATGGCTTGATATGGATCATAGCTCTGATACCAATTATTAGTGCCTATAAGATTCACATATCTCCACAATGACATGATATTGTCCACTTTGGGCCTAAGCCCTCATGGTTTTGTTTTTGGGCTTTACCCAAAATGTCTCATACCAATGGAGATATCTTTTCATCTTATAAGCACATGATTTTTTTCATGTTTTACCAATGTGAGACTTTGATTGTATTCCTAATACTCCAACAGGATGAAGATTGATTCAGACGAAGACTGTTGATTTCGGATGGAGGATGATTCAACCAAAACGAAGAGGATTCGGTAAGGCGAAGGCACTTGCTCCCGCTAGTCTTCAGGCTCGTCAGCTGAAAAGCAGTGGGGAAGAAACTTGAGAAGTAAGCACGAGTTAGGGGGCACCGAAAGGGATCTCAATGATGCTTCTTCGACGCTCGAGTTAGGATTGTCAAGAGAAACAGAGGAAGACACAAAGAGAGGAGTAGAGAGCGCACCCAACTTCCTCCTGCTAGTTTTATATAAGTTGAGAAATCGGCGCAAACTCTCATGGATTTGAGCGAGAGTGTGGGCTCTTCAATATGACGATCTGACATGTTAGGGAATGATAGAGGACACTATCTCATTAAATATGACATGCATGTAGGGCTTAATTAATGTTGCTTGCATGATTGATGAGAGATAAGACTCCATTAATACGACGATTGTGTCCTCTCGACGGAGGCGTGCGAGGATGCCTACTTGCCAAGTGACATTCTTGCCTTAATAGTCCTAACATGTGACTTACATATGTCGACTATGACAAACATATTGGCTGCAGTGTATATCTATCGAGACATGAGTGAAGATGCTCTTGTCAAAACACATGTCTGTCGAGACATGCCTTGCATATGCCGAGACATGAGTGAAGTTGCTTTTGCAGAGATGTGAGTGAAGATGCTCCAGCCGAGACATGCCTTGCATCTGTCGAGACATGAGTGAAAATGCTCCCGCCGATGCTCCTGTCGAGATACATGTTTGTCGAGACATGTCTTGCATCGATCGAGACATGAGTAAGAATGATCAAATTTTATGAACTCCATGGCAAGAGGTATCATGTTTGTATCAATTAATATAAATAAAAAAAATATTCACAACAATTTAATTTTTAATTGCAAAATGAACCGTAAAATAATTTTGAAATACAACTATCGAATCTTCGTCGCCGTTTGCAATCGTCGTCGTCGCCGATCGCAATCGTCGTCGTAGACTGATCGACCAACCGATCGCTCGTCGCCACCAGTCAATCAATTGCCCATCGCCATCGACCAACCGCTCGATCGACCATCGGCATGTCACTATCGTCGCCACTGCTGGTCAATCCCCGTCGCCTTTGTAATACATATCAAATATATATATATATATAATTACTTTTATAATCTAAAATACAAAGAATTTTTATTTAAACATAATAACAATTATATTATTTTACGTTATAAATTTAATTATATTATAAATATGATTATCAAATGTAGCCTGTATACATATATTCCTTTTTAACATTTGGCGCCCTTCCGACGAGAATAAAGATCGTAATTTGACAAAATATATACCTTTAAAATGGCGAGTCGCACGACGACGAGTGGGACTGCCTCTCAGCACTCAACTGGGACAAAGCCCAACAATTTTTTTTTTTCCTGCAATAGGCAAAGTTTCTGATTTGGGCTAATGAAATTTGGGTTGAGATCGTTTACTTTGCCGGAAATTAATTGACGATATTATCCTCTCTCGTCTACATCTCTTTCCGTTGATCGCCCCGTCGACGGCTCATGGAACCTCCTCGAACGGCGCTCGTGACGGAAGCCGTGACTTGTTTCCCCGCATGGAATGCATCGGGCAACGATTGAAAAATATCTGTACGGTCAAGGATGATCAGGCGAAGCGTTGAGCGCATCGAATTCTTCTATTTCCGTGCTTTATTTAAGACCTCCACAGTCACCGACGCATCCGCCTCCTTTCGGAACGCGAGTGAGAGAGAGAAAGAGAGAGAGAGAGAGAGGAGCGACAATGACGGAGGCGGTGGTGTTGCTGCATTTATGGGTGAGTCCGTTCGGCCAGAGGTGCCGGATCGCGCTGGCGGAGAAGGGGGTGGCGTACGAGTACAAGGAGGAGAGCTTGAGCAACAAGAGCCCGCTGCTGCTGCAATCCAACCCCGTCCACAAGAAGGTTCCCGTTCTCATCCACGATGGAAAGCCGCTGTGCGAGTCCCTCATCATCGTGCAGTACATCGACGAGGTGTGGTCCGACGGCGCACCGCTTCTGCCGGTGGAACCCTACGCCCGCGCCCAAGCGCGCTTCTGGGCCGACTTCGTTGACAAAAAGGTGCACCTGATTCTTGTGCCTACCGCCTGTTTGATTATTGGCTGTATAGAATAACCCTTTTTACTTTTGTGATTCGGCTGGGCCGCCGTACGTTTGACTCGATGGCAGAGGAGGTAGGTGCCATGGAAGCTCTGAGCTTCTATGCTGGCGGCGTTTATTCGTTTTTTTTTTTTCGTTTGTGGAGTTTGAGAACTACTGGTGTGAAAGAACCAGGCGGTTGGAAAGTTCTGTCTCTTGGGGAATTGATTATACATTTGATATTTAGTGTTTTCATTAGTGATTGAAGCAATCTTACCTTTCTCTTCTATCACAAGCAATTTTACTCTCTTTAATGAAGAAAGCGAGACAGCGAGAGCAGAACATGCCCGGAAGGGTTCTTTTTAGCATTAGGTGAATGGTAAGCTACCTACCAGATCCTACATCCCTCTCTGTTTCAGGAATAAATTAGTTAAAGAAGATCTTGTTTCCTTGGCCATATGCAGGAAAAAAGAAAGGTTTTTTTTTTTAATTTTTTTGTGGAGAGTTTTGTATGATTTCTGAACTGTTAGGCTATAGTTGGCTACTGGAATCAGACGTAAAAGTCTGTGCAAGCTTTGATCGATGTACTGCATAATCAGAAACTTACATATGAACTTCCAGTATTTGTTTCGCTGCGAATTGAATGCTGACAAGTCGTCTGCCTTCTGCTCTTGCTTCATGGATCAGATCTACGAATGCGGAACCAGACTGTGGAAGCTGAAGGGAGAGGCCCATCAGGAGGCCAAGAAAGAGTTCATTGACATCTTGAAGCTCCTGGAGGCTGAGCTGGGCGACAAGAAGTACTTCGGCGGCGACGCTTTCGGCTTCGTCGACATTGCGCTGGTCCCCTTCTGCTCCTGGTTCTACACCTACGAGACCTGCGCTGGTTTCAGCATCGAGGCGCAGGCGCCGAAATTGGTGGCGTGGAGCAAGCGGTGCAAGGAGAGGGAGAGCGTCGCCAAGGCGCTCTCCGACCCGCACAAAGTCTACGAGTTCGTATGCCTCTTGAAGAAGAAGTACGGAATCGAGTAATCGTCGACGGAACCCATCTCGAGTCAACGTTTCTGGGCTTCTTTGTTTTTTAATAAAAAAAAGTCGTTGTGGTCAACGTAGTCAGTCGTTACTTTTTACGTGTCGTGTGTTGTGTGGCTACTTTGTTGTAGCTGCGCTGGCAATGTTCGTGGTCCGAGGAGGAAATAAAATCGCGCTCCCATAGAGGGCTTTTTTTTAATTTTTTTTTTTTAAAAAAACGAATTTGTTTTAGAAAAATCCAAATCCTTCGAGCAACTTAAGTCGCTTTGTTGATTTATTTGTATTAAATTAATAGTGAATGCATACCTACGATTAGAAGAACATAAAAAAAAAAGAAAAAGAGGAAAATAAAGTTTTAAAAATGTAATTGCGTTTGAAATGTACCCAAACTTTTAAGGGCATAAGTATTTTTTTTTTATAAAAGTACTTGATACTTAAAATTAGTATAAGACCTAAAATTAGAGTACATGAATCTGAAGTGAGTTTGTTTATAGCTAAAATTATTAATTAATTGAAGTGAGTTTGTTAATAGCTAAAATTATTAATTAATTGGAAACTAAATTTAATTAATTATTAATTATTTAGGTTGGTACAATGGTAAAATTATTGTCTTGTCATCAAGAGATCATTCAAATTCTGGAAACAGCTTCTTTTAAAAAAAGCAAGATAAGGATACGTATAATAGATTCTTTCTCCGATATTCCATGTGACGGAAACTTTGTAAATCGAATTATAGTTTTTATTAATTATTTAGGTGTTACAAAACGTTCTTGTTTAAAGTAGCAAGCGCTTTCAATTTAACCACTCATTAAATTTGAACGGTTAAGCCATCTAAAAACTAAAAAAATTGATAGAATAAATAAAAAAAACTTTTACGAAATTATATTGATTCGAATGTAATTAAAAAATAAGTCTATGAGCTTCTTTTATTAATTCGATTTAAAAAAAAAAACTCATAAATTAAAGTTTTAATTTATTTTAAATTCTTTAATTTTGAATATTTTTTTAAATTATTTTCATTTATTGTAAGTGTAGAAATTTTTAATAATTTTTATTTATTTTCATTGTTATTATCTATCTTGAATATTTTTTAATGTATTTGTTTCTATCATAGATGAATTAATTTTCAATTTAATTTATTTTAAAAAAATATATTCTTTTCTTTAATTTTTCTGTCTGCGTTAAATCGCAGATGATTTTTCTTTTTAGTTTATCTATCAAATAAATCTAAAATATAATTTATCAGATTTCAGTTATGATCATTTTTTTATTTAAGATTGCTATTCGACTAATCCACTTAACCGATTCTATCTTACGGCTCAAGAAGTTCCACCGGCCAGAAAATTGTGATGACGTGACATTAAATCACTATAAGACAGATGATACCAGTTAGGATCCGTGACCTCAAACTAACCCAATCAAAACGAAAAACTCACCTCTAGAATCTGTGTCGAATGGAAAACGATAAAATTTTCTCTATAAATTACAGTCGATAGAGATCGAACCATAATTTATTACAAGGACCGTTTAAATTTTTACCGACGCACCGCTGCCCATCTTATTTAATTTTCGTACCTTGGTTTAGTTGTTGTAGGTATGCCCTAACGCCCTCTTGTTGTCGGCGAAAATATCTCACCTGCTACCTCGCAAGTTATCGATCAATTATTGATTCATCCATTAATATATAATTGAATGATTCACATGTGTGATGCGTACCCTACAGTTAGTTTTCCTACTCTAAAATGACAGGAAGGAAGATAAATCATTTTTCTCAATTGATGCATTTTAAAAAATTAAATTATTTATTCTTTTGGAATGATTAGTGGGCTAAAGCATTATAAATATTATTACAGATGAATATAAGATATAAAATTTTCATTTGGCTTTTAAACTCTTTAATGTTTTAGCCAACGATCAAAGAGTATTAGTTCTTCATGATTTATTTTTCTTCGTCGTCACTGAAAAATTGACGATGAAAATCACTGAGTGTAATTTTTTTCTACTATAAATGAATTCTTTTAAAAATGATTCATCGATTAATAATGGAATGATTCATTTAGTGTAAAAGATGATGTATTTATTTCTATCATTTTTTTATCATAATCTCATAGTTCGACGAAAAAAAGATAAATCACGATTCAATCTTTAATCGTACCGACACATGATATAATGAAAAAGAACATTCCTGTAAATGCAAAGATTATATAACATCTGGAAACTCATGGTTCGGACTTTAAAATGGCAAGTCGCTCGACGAGTGGGGGACACCATGTCAGCATTTAACTAGGCCGTAATCCAACAATTATTTTTTTTTATGGCGTTGGGTAAAGTTTCAGATTCGGGAAAATGAAATTTGGGTTGAGATCGTTTAAGTTACCGGAATTAATTGACGATATGATCATTCATCGTCTAATCTCTTGCTGTTGTCTCCGTGGGAACGAGTGCGATTGTAAAATAGAATATTGCTTGTAGAAAAAATTAGGTTTAATATCGTAGGAGGGATCTAAATTTTTTTTAGATTTCAGATAGATTCTTCTCTGCTTTGCAAGGACTCTCTCATAATTTATCTCTCTCTCCCTCGTAATTTACTCCATATCAAAAAATAAATGACAAAGAATTGCTAATTAAACACGTTCCCAACGGTCTACATTTCTTGCTGTTAATCTCCCCATCGACGGCTCATGGAACCTCCTCCGACGTCACTCGTTGATTCCCCTCATGGAATGCTTCGGACGACGATGGGAAAAAATCTGCACAGTCAAGGAGGTTCACGTAAGCGATAGCCTCACACTTTAGCAGTGAGCGCATCCAATTTTTCTACGGCTTCCCAAATCGCCGACACATCCGCATCGTTTTGGAACGCGAGTAAGATAGAGAAAGAGAGAGAGAGAGAGGAGCGACAATGGCGGAGGCGGTGGTGTTGCTGGATCTGGAGGGGAGTCCGTTCTGCCAACGGTGCCGGATCGCGCTGGCGGAGAAGGGGGTGGCGTACGAGTACAAGGCGGAGAGCTTGAGCAACAAGAGCCCGCTGCTGCTGCAATCCAACCCCGTCCACGAGAAGGTCCCCGTTCTCATCCACGATGGAAAGCCGGTGTGCGAGTCCCTCATCATCGTGCAGTACATCGACGAGGTTTGGTCCGACGGTCCACCGCTTCTGCCGGCGGACCCCTACGCCCGCTCCCAGGCGCGCTTCTGGGCCGACTTCGTTGACAAAAAGGTGCGCCCGATCGCTATGCCCACTGCCTGTTTGATTATTGGTCGTATAGAGTATCCCTAGTTTTACCTTGCTGATTCGGCTGGTGGCCTTACCTTTGACTCGATGGAAGAGGAGGTAGCTGCCATGGAGGCTCTAAGCTTCTATGCTGGCGCCGTTTTTTCTTTTTTTTTTTCACTGGTGGAGTTTGATAACACCTGGTGTGAAAGAACAAGGCGGTTGGGAAGTTCTTTCTCTTGGGGAATTGATTATGCATCATTTTTGGCCAATATTCGTGAACAAGGCGGCTGAGGATCGTATTTTGATTGAAACAATCTTACCTTTCCCTTTCATCGCAAGCAATTTTACTCTAAACGAGAGCAGAACATGCACGGAAGGGCTCTTGTTAGCATTTGTTGAAAGGCGTGCTACTTACCAGATCCTACTTACAGTTCACGCCAGAGATCGTCGCTCTCTGTTTCAGGAAGAAATTAGTTAAAGAAGATCTTGTTTCCTTGACCATATGCAGGAAAAAAGAAAGTGTTTTTTTTTGTGTGTGTGGAGAGTTTTGTATGATTTCTGAACTGCTTGGCTATAGTTGGCTATTGGAATCGGATGGATTCTGTGCAAATTTTTATGTATTGGATAATTAGTAATTTACATATGAACTTCCGTTGTTTGTTTCGCTGTGAATTGAATGCTGACAAGTCGTGTGTCTTCTGCTCTTGCTTCATGGATCAGTTCTTCGAATGCGCAAGCAGACTGTGGAAGCTGAAGGGAGAGGCCCAGCAGGAGGCCAAGAAGGAGTTCATCGAGATCTTGAAGCTCCTGGAGGCTGAGCTGGGCGACAAGAAGTGCTTCGGTGGCGGCGCCTTCGGCTACGTCGACCTTGCGCTGGTCCCCTTCTACTCATGGTTTTACACCTACGAGACCTATGCCGGTTTCAGCATCGAGGCGGAGGCGCCGAAGTTGGTGGCGTGGGGCAAGCGATGCATGGAGAGGGAGAGCGTCGCCAAGACGCTCTACGATCCCCACAAAGTCTATGTGAATGTAGGCCTCTGGAAGAAAAACAACGGATTCGAGTAATCGTCGATGGAATCCTTCTTGACATGAGTTGCGCAAGTCAAGATGCTATGCAAGACATTTCATTGTGGAATGAAATTAAGAGCCTTGCAATTAATTCAAGACAAGAAAGGAGGTTTGTCACTTCTTGTCAAAAATAAAATGCAATTTTTCAGTCATTTTTCTAATTGCATGTATCTGTTTAATGACACTTCGTATTTGTTTAATTGAACTTTGCTATAAAAAAATTTATGTATTTAAGGAGATATAATGAGTGAAGAGGAGGGGAGGATTTTCAAACAATGAGTTCTATTTTTTCTTCTTAAAGGCTGAGAGATTTTTTATTAGAGAAATTATAGATTTCGATGGTGCTTGTGTTGTATCTTATCGTTAGTTTTCTCGCCATCAATCGTGAATCGGTGGTGTCACTGTATTCGATTCGGGGTTGGTAATCGCAACTTGGCATCATTTTGGTATCAGAGCCGAGCAAGGTTGATGGCAAACCGACGTCGACGTTCGATTAACGATGAAGCTGTGGCTCAAGAGCGTGATCTTCGTGATGTCGAGATTGATGACTTGCGAAGACAAGTCCAACAATTGCAGCAGCAAATATAAACGATGCAAGTTAATGATTCTCATCAAAACTCTGAACGTGAGTCATCAGGAGAAGAGGTGAATCCTTTTCACAATAGAGGAAGTGGTCCTGAGTCTCCTCGACATGGATGAATTGATCGTCGTTCTGGGCATTTGAATGAGATGAAGGTGAATGGTCCAGAGTTCGTGGGGAAAATGGATCCCGAGGAATTCCTTGATTGGTTACTTACTATCAAACGAGTGTTCGAATATGAAGCTTCATAATTATGCGAGCTTGTGGTGGGAAAATCTTAATCATCAACGTCGTCGAGAAGGAAAAGGCAAAATCTGTACATGGGAGAAGATGCGACGGGAACTCCACAAAAGATTTTTGTCGGTAAATTATCGTCAAGATTTATTTCTTCAGTACCATGATTTGAAACAAGGAGATCGTAGCGTTGAAGAATACACTTATAAGTTCGAACAATTAAAGCTACGTTGTGATGTTACGAGCAAGAGGAACAAACAATCGCTCGCTACCTCAGTGGGCTAAAAGGTAATATTTCCGATGCAATTGAACTTCAATCATATTGGTCTTTTGTCGATGTATGTAAACTTGCCTAGAAGATTGAGAAGCAATTTTCAAAGAAGAGCCCCCATAAATCTTTTGCGAAGGCTTCGTTCAACAAAGGGAGTTCGTTGTCTAAACGTGACATTCCAATTCCCTCTCCTGCAAACGAAGGGAAAGGGAAGGTAGAGGCATTTTCCTCGGAAGTGAGTCTTGCTCGGAAGTGTTTTAAATGTCAAGGTTTTGGTCATATGGCAGCCGAATGTTTTGTCGTCGTCACTAGCTTCATCTCTATCGCTGTCGTGGCCGACACCATCATCTTTGCTGCCCACCGCCAATATTGCTCGTCGCGGCTACTAACGTTGTCATCGGCGCACTGTTATTACTCCTTAGAGAAAAAAAATTCTAATTGAGGTGGAGTTCTTTCTGCTTAGTTTCTTTTTAAAGACCTTGTGCATGATTAATTTTACCGTGATAAAAAATAAAAATAATTTATGATTTTCTAATCTTGAGATAGAAGTTGATTAAGAATTTCGTTTAATTGTATAAATGTGTTTATAGATTATTTGAGTATATGATATAAGAAAATAATTATCGGGTACATTGAATATATACAATTAGATTTTAATTAGAATAATATTAGGAATAAATTATTTACGGTTTATATTGTACTTTAAATGAAGATTTATTTACGTACTCTTTAATATCTCTGTGGTTTGATCAAGTTCTTTTATATTGGTTTGACCTTATATATTTTTGGTTATTATTGTACCTTGGGTAAAATTGTATATGATACAATGGTCAAATTTTGAAATTTAAAAATGAAGTATAAAAACTTAAAATACTTCTCTTAAGAAAAACTCAAAACTTTATAAGAAATTTGAAGGGAATCCATAGCGAAAATGATTTTATGAATATGAGATTATTAAAATTTAGATAACTAAGTAATGCTCTATAAATATAGAGATTTTGCTTCGTGCATTAAAAATAAATAACTTATCTCACTGGGTGGATTGCAGGTCATTCATCCTATTTTTGTGTGAGACACCTCATGGGATGGATTGCAGCTCGTTCATCCTATTTTTATGTGAGACATTTCAGGCGGATTGCAGGTTGTTCACCTCATATCTATGTATGTATATGTGTATATATAAGATGTACTTCATATTTGATGGATTGCAGGTCGTTCATCATATGCAAATACGATGCATCTTTACTAGGTGGGTTGTGGATCGCTCACTCTTATCTTATATTTATATAGGATATATTTATATCAAGTGGATTGCAGGTCGTTCGCTTGACATATATGACATATTTTAGAATGATGGATTGTAAGTCGTTCACCTATTAAATGCTTATGTTTGAGTTATATATTTATGTAAGAGCAAATGTGTTTAATATTGAAATGAGAAATTGAGAAAAATCAATGAAATTCATTAAAGAGTGAACAAGAGTTAAATTAACGATAATGGAATAATAATCAATGGTGTATAAAATCTAAAAATATAAATGCTTTCTTTTGTTGTTCACCATATATATTTATGCACGTCTTTCCTTATTCCACTGTGCACTTTGTGATCACTCTTTATTCCTTTAATCTCCGGATTCACAGACTTGAAGCGATTGTCAATATTCAGTCAATGTTATGATGAGTAGTTCAGAGATTGCTCGGAGATAGCTTGGAGACATCTTCTATAGAGTCCATTCAGTTTATTTTTTTTAGTATTATCTATTATTTATACATTTTGATATTTTAATATATTTTTATTTTGCATGAGTCAGTGTGTTAGTCATGTCATGAAGTAATCATGTCAGTATTTTGGGACCAATACGTAGTTACATTATTCTACATCATTTAATAAAGTATTATATATTTATGTTCGTACAACCTTGTGTACCCTTCTTAGGAATCCTTTATGATTTTTGGTGCAGAAATGAATATTGTTCGAACAGAGAGGTTATCCCTCATATATGGATGAATGTTTCTAGATCGTGACACGAGGTAACTTGTGATGCGGTTCCAATGGATGTTTGTCATCTTCTGCTCGGTCGCCTGTGGCAGTTTGATCGGCATGTCATCCATGATGATTTTCGAAATACATATTTCTTCGTTCTGGACCGAAAGAAGATTATTTTGATGCCGATAACACCCAGAAAAGTGGGGTTGTCTGCTATATCTTCCAAGCCCACACTTCTCATTGATAAAGTAATGGTTCGTGCTATTCTAGCAAAATCAGAATTATTTTATATTTTGATGATTATGAAGTTGCCAACAGCACCGAAGAAGCTTTGCATCCCCTTGTCCATAAGCTCTTAGAGGAGTTTAATTATGTCTTCCCAGAAGAAATGCCTAGAGGACTACCGCCCTTGCGAGACGTACAACATCAAATTGATCTTGTACCCGGAGCATCCTTGCCGAACAAACCATCTTATAGGTGCAACCCAAAGGAGACAAAGGAACTTTAACAACAAGTGGACGACTTAATAGCAAAGGGATATGTTCAAGAAAGTCTAAGTCCTTGTTCGGTTCTGCTACACTCGTGTCGAAGAAAGATGGTTCGTGGCGGATGTTCATGGACAACCGTGCTATTAATAAAATTATAGTGACATATTGTTTTCCGATTCCTCGTCTTGATGATATGCTTGATGAACTATACGGAGCTAAAGTATTTTCCAAGGTCGATCTTCACAACAGTTATCATCAAATACACATGAAAGAAGGGGATGAGTGGAAGATCGCTTTTAAAACTAAAGGCGGGTTGTATGAGTGGCTTGTTATGCCCTTCAAATTGACTAATGCCCCAAGCACCTTCATGCATCTTGTGAATAAGATTTTGAGGCCTTTTCTCGACAAATTTATCGTCATATACTTCGATGATATTCTTATTTATAGCAAGAATGAAGGAGAGCATATTCAAAACTTTCGAGAATTATTTACAACATTGCAGCAAGAGAAACTTATCAGACACTTGAAGAAGTGCAGATTTTTTTCACCACAGGTTGTCTTCCTTGGCTATGTTGTTTATGCCGACGATATCCGCGTTGATGAGAGTAAGGTCGAGGCAATTCGATCATGTCCTCCTTGTTCAGCCCATAACATATAGAGTTTCCATGGTCTTGCATCGTTCTATCGACGATTTATTCGTAATTTTAGTTCTCTAGCAGCCCCTCTGCCAGAGACCTTGAAGGGTGATCAATTCATTTGGACAGACGCCGCTCAGCGTAGTTTTGAGACCCTCAAAGAAAAACTTGGTTAAGCTCCCGTATTAACAGTTTCCGATTTTGAGAAAGTCTTTGAAGTGGAATGCGATGCTTCCGGGACAGGGATTGGCGGCGTCTTGCAACAAGAAGGTCGCCCCATTGCATTTTTTAGTGAGAAACTAAATAATTCGAGGGCGAAATATTCTACGTACGATAAGGAGTTTTATGCGATCATCTGAGTATTGGAGCATTAAAGCCATTATCTCCTTCCGAAAGAATTTATCCTTCATACTGATCATGAGTCACTTAAATTCATTAATGGACAACACAACATGAGTCGCCGACACGCCAAATGGGTAGAATTTCTTCAATCATATTCCTTTGTTCTCATGCACAAGTTAGGAAAAGCAAATGTCGTCGCAGATGCACTTTCTAGAAGACATGCATTATTATCTACGCTCGATGTTAAAATTATGGGATCCGAGTTTCTTAAAGAATTCTACTCTACTGACAATGAAGTTTTTGTTGCATATGGAGAATGCTCTCGAGGCACTTTCGGTAAATATTTAATCCATGATGATTTTCTATTTAAAAATAATCAGCTTTGCATTCCTAGATGTTCTCTTTGAGAGCTTTTAATTCGAGAAGTACACGGAGGAGGTGTGACTGGACATTTTGGCATAGAGAAGACTTTTATGCTCCAAGAACATTTGTATTGGCCAAACATGGTCAAGGATGTCAAAGTTATTATCAACCGATGTATTACTTGTCATCAAGCCAAGAGTAGATCATAGCCTCAAGAACCATATATGCCTTTGCCCGTGGCCGAGCGTCCTTGGGAGTTTGTGAGCATGGATTTCGTTCTTGGTCTTCCGAGAACTCAACGTTGTCGAGATGCAATTATGGTGGTCGTTGATCGATTTTCAAAAATGGCGCACTTCATTCCATGTCAAAAGACAAACATGCCTCTTCAATTGCAGATCTTTATTTCCGAGAGATTGTGCGACTACATGGTGTGCCGCGAACCATCGTATTCGATCGAGACTCCAAATTTCCGAGTTATTTTTGGAAGACACTGTGGAATAAATTGGGTACTAAGCTACTATTTAGTACGACATATCATCCAGAAATCGATGGTCAAACCGAGGTGGTGAACCGAACTATGACTACTATCTTAAGAACTCTAGTATCAAAGAATTTTCGCGATTAGGATTTGAAGCTCGCTCATGTTGAATTTGCTTATAATTGTGCTCCCAGTACTACTCCTAAGAAGTCTCCATTTGAAGTAGTCTATGGAGTAAATCCATTAACACATGTTGATTTAACTCCATTTCCAACAAAAGAAGTCATTGATGCAGCTGCAGAAGAACATGCCAGATTGATAAAGAGCCTCCATGAGAATATCAAAGCACAAATTGAACATCAAAATTGCCGATATCAGGCATGTGGCAATCAACAAAGAAAGCTTATCATATTCAAACCTGGAGATTTGGTTTGGATACATTTACGGAAGGAGCATTTCCTAGCTAAACGCAAATCAAAGTTAATGCGGTGAGCTGAAAGGCCTTTTAAAATTCTAGAAAAAAATCAATGACAATGCCTATCGTGTGGAGCTTCCTGAAGATTATAATGTTTCAACTACATTCAATGTTCAGGATT
The DNA here is from genome assembly GCA_025175895.1 of Wurfbainia villosa. Taxonomy (NCBI): domain Eukaryota; kingdom Viridiplantae; phylum Streptophyta; class Magnoliopsida; order Zingiberales; family Zingiberaceae; genus Wurfbainia; species Wurfbainia villosa. The sequence continues at coordinate 1,705,954 of JAKLTH010000280.1, forward strand.
TATCTCCGTACAATAATGACATTGGACTCGAAGATTTGAGGGCAAATCCTTCTCAACAAAGGGAGGATGATATGAGTTGCGCAAGTCAAGATCCTTTGGAAGACGTTTCATTGATTGAAAGCTCACATTTAGTAACACTACTTAGCTGGAACGAAGACCAAGAGTCTTACAATTAATTCAAGACTAAGAAAGGAGAATGACTCTTTGCCACTCCTAGTCAAAAATAAAATGCAATCTTTCATTAATTTCCCTAGTTGTATGTATTTGTTTAATGACACTTAAATGTATACTTGTTTAATTGAACTATGCTATTAGAAAATTTATATATTTAAGGAGTGTGATAAGTGAAGAGGAGCCAGGGATTTTTAAACAATGAGTTCTGTTTTCTCTTCCTAAAGGATGAGAGATTTTTTATCAAAGAAATTATAGATTTCGATGGTGCTTGTATTGTATCTGATCATTAGTTTTCTCACCATCAATAGTGAAATGATGGTGTCGCTGTATCTGATTCAGGATTGATAATCGCAGCTGGACATCATTTTTCTAGCCTCCCTTTCGTCTCTATAACATAGAAAGAGTAAATCAGAGTAGATTTTTAGTTTTATCAACCTCTAATACAGTGAAAAATTAAAATCTCGTCAAAATCGAAGGTTGATCCGTATTCTGTCGTGCAATAGTCAGTAGTTACTTTGTACGTGTCGTGTGTTGTGTGGCTGCTTTGTTGTAGCTGCACTGGCTGTGTTTGCGGTCATCAGAGTCAAAATAAAATCGACGTTGGCCCAGAGAATGCGTATTTTCTTTTCCAATTTATAAATAGACATATTTGTTTTAGAAAAATCCTTCGCGCTACTTAAGTCGCTTTGTTGATTTATTTTTATTTAAGTAATGTCAATTAGATGTAATTTTATATAGCTAATGATTATCAAACATGCTATATAGCTAATGATTAGAAGAACATACAAAGGAGAAAAATTGTAACGTATATTTTAATCTCAGAAATAATAAATCAAAATATAAATGTAAAAGTTTTATTTAGTTATGAAAATGTATTTATTTTAATACACAAATTAAGATTTATTTAAAATCCGCTTAGTAAGCGGGAGATGCCTCGTTCAGAACGAGTATTTTATTTAAAATAAAACAAAATGCAAAACGATGGGCACAAAATCACAAAATTAAGCTTTAGCATTGTTGCCAAAAAACACGAATAATTAATACTAAGCACTACTATTAAATTTAGTTTGATTAATTTTCTCCTCGGACACAAAATTAATTAACTTTGGAGGTACCTGATCGAAATTTAAACTACGATTAAATATTATTTTTATTATTTTATCACGGTAATTAATATATTTATTAATCCGTAGTTAACGAGAAGAAGGACGAGATTTGCACGGCCAAATCCCTCCCTAACAATCCACACGACCCATCACACTTGACCAAAGTCAAAACATCAGCGACCATAAAAGTCAACCCAAACTCACTCCAAACCGAAATGCTTCCGAATGAACCCCACGAAACCGGCCACCTTCTCGCCGTCCGGCAGCGCCTTCGCCACGCTCTCCCGCTCCGCCACGCACCGCTTTCCCCACGCCGCCAGCTTCGGCGCCTCCTCCTTCAGCGTGAACCCGCCGTACTTCTCGAAGGCGGAGCACCAGGAAATGATCGGTGCGACCACGACGTCGACGAACCCGAATCCCTCGCCGCCGAAGTAGGCCTTCTCTCCCAGCTCCCCTTCCAGAGTCTTCAGCGCCCCCATCAGCACCTCCCTCGATTCCACCGCCGCTTCGCCGTTGCTCTTCACCATCTTTATTCCAGCATCAAAAATCTGAAGAAAAAAAACAGGAAAGGATATTTAAATCGAATGGTCGGTGTTCTCCGAGTGTGAATTCGTTAATAACTGAACCTTCTTGTCAGCGAAGTCGGCCCAGAAGCGAGCCTGGGCCCGGGCGTAGGGGTCGGCCGGCAACAGGGGGGCGGCGGTGGTCCAGACCTCGTCGATGTAGTGGAGGATGACGAGCGACTCGCAGACTGCGCGGCCGTCATGGATGAGGACGGGGACCTTCTTGTGAACTGGGTTGGCCTGCAGCAGCAGCGCGCTCTTCTCCATCAGGTTCTCCTCGCGGTACTCGTACTCCACCGCCTTCTCCGCCAGAGCGATCTTGCAGCGAAGCCCGTAGGGACTCACCCAGCAGCTCAGCAGCGCAACCCCCTTCACTGCCTCCATCGACGAACTCTGCTCGATTTCAACGAGTCGACACTGCAATGCTCTGTCTCGTGGTGTTCTCCCTGGCGGACTCATTTATACAGGGAAGGGAGCGAAAAGAGGGTGACATCACGGCGTGCGTCAGCAACAAAGTTAAATTTGGGATAATGAAAAATAAAAAATATTAGCGAAATTATTAAATTAATTTTAAACAAATAAAATTAAAAAAAACCATTTAAATAATATTGAATACTGTAATGCATCATTTTAATTACTTAAATACCCTTCGTATTTCCATCGAATATCCTAATTAAATTTTCTTGCTTCGCCGAAATCAACAAAGTTGCTAAAACAAATTTATTCTATTACCCTTTTACCGCTGTCATGAAAAACATTTTTTTGTCTTTTATATATTTATTTTATCAATAAAAATATAAATTATTTGAAATAATATATCATCCTTTAAAAAATATTATTATTTTTATAGTTCATTAGTTTCTTAAATTATATAATAATAATAATAATAATTCTTATAGTCGTTTCTATTAATCCTAGAGCGATGCTTTTTTATTTTATTTGTTCTTGGATCTGTTTGGGTTGTGCGGCTCTTGCGATGCATGTGGAGGAGAATTAAAATAAAAAAAAAATGCTTTGATCAAATCTCGACTCGCCGCTGCTTGTTTTGTATCGCAGACTTCGGTTTTCTCGTATCCTTTCGCATTTTTTATATTACCGCGTTGTTTTTTTTTATTGGCTCCAGATGCCTAAGTATTTAGACCGATTAATTATAAAAATGATATATGAGATATTAAATAATCCTTAATCTAAATCTTAATCCATAAATTAAAAAGTATTTATGACTCAACAATTAAATTCAATGATGCAATTATATTGTCCTTATAAGATAGATTTAATGTTAAATATATACTCACTATGACAAACCAAACTTGGAATTAGGATTATTTTTTTTAATTCAAAATCAAATTTATCATGACTATAAAATATCAAATCATATTAATTTAGAAGATATCGATATCGTACCATTCGTGGACGACAGTGTGGGACTTACAACGACGTGACATTATCTAGATGTTAATTTTTTAATCGACATTTTATCAAATTAAATGACATATAGGAGGATTATTCCTTTTTAATAGTGATTTAATAACTAAAGTGAAATTTATTAATTATTTAGGAAATTAATTTAATTGTTAAATATTTAATAGGCAACCATTAATTTTCTAATTATTTTAGATATAAAATTTAATTATTTAAATTTGTAATATTTTTACTAATTAACAATTAATTACAAATAATTTAATTTTTAACTCTATATATATGTTACCATCCTCCAATTTATTAGGATAACTAATTAATTATTTTGGGCAAAAGTGGTTTAGCATATTTAAATGCTTAAAGTATATGTCCTTTCCTTTTTATATATATATATATATATATATATATATATATATATATATATATATATATATATATATATATATATATATATATATATATAGTTTGATATCTGAGTGCCTTCACAATGCGACTTGTGCGCGACAGGTTTTTTATCATTCGATCGATTGTCATTGTATAGTAATTAAATGAGAAATGCATTTCCTCCATGTACGATTTCATCAGCTATGGGGCGTTGATTCACCGTTGACCGATCAACATTGAAATCCAACCATATCATGGTCAGAAATTCGGCCGCAATTGGGGTCGAATTCCGATCGGATCGTGACCACCAATGTTGTGGCCACTAGTGGCTACAATCATGGTCGTTTCTGACTGTGATTTAGTCGGAATCCAATCTCTCATTGGCAAGTTCGAGCGACTATGTTGGGCATGATTACTGTGCATTTTCTCGTCGTACACGAGACGCACAAAAATCGTCGCTCAGAATATAAAAACTATATATATATATATATATAAAAGGAGATGATCATGTGGATACCTAATTCATGCGCGCTCATACACGGATAACTGCTGTGAACAGTGATTTCATTGTTCACAGTAGCTAGCGTGAACAGTGAATTTACTGTTCGCATAGCTTTCCGTGGACAAGCGCGCATCAATCCGTCGCTCATCTGATCATATCCTTTTATATATATATATATACATATATATATATATATATATATATATTAATTATTCTGCAAGAAAATCCATATTTCAATCAAAGATATTAAATTTGTATTATTGTATATAAAGTTCTTCTGCAAGAAAATCCATGGTTCAATCAAAGATATTATTGTGCCCCTGATGATTTTCAAATTGATATATGCTATTTTATTATTTTGAGTTTTATAAAGTTGACAAACACTTTTAGTACATTAACGGCTGGCTAAAATTATATCGAGTTCAGATGGAAACAGATTAAGCGAAGGAACGTCTACTAAAATCCATGCATAAATTCATACAGTGATTTCATTGTTCACAGTAGCTAGCGTGAACAGTGAATTTACTGTTCGCATAGCATTCCGTGGACAAGCGCGCATCAATCCGTCGCTCATCTGATCATATCCTTTTATATATATATATATATATATATATATATATTATTCTGCAAGAAAATCCATATTTCAATCAAAGATATTAAATTTGTATTATTGTATATAAAGTTCTTCTGCAAGAAAATCCATGGTTCAATCAAAGATATTATTGTGCCCCTGATGATTTTCAAATTGATATATGCTATTTTATTATTTTGAGTTTTATAAAGTTGACAAACACTTTTAGTACATTAACGGCTGGCTAAAATTATATCGAGTTCAGATGGAAACAGATTAAGCGAAGGAACGTCTACTAAAATCCATGCATAAATTCATACAGTGATTTCATTGTTCACAGTAGCTAGCGTGAACAGTGAATTTACTGTTCGCATAGCTTTCCGTGGACAAGCGCGCATCAATCCGTCGCTCATCTGATCATATCCTTTTATATATATATATATATATATATATATATATATATATATATATATATATATATATATATATTATTCTGCAAGAAAATCCATATTTCAATCAAAGATATTAAATTTGTATTATTGTATATAAAGTTCTTCTGCAAGAAAATCCATGGTTCAATCAAAGTTATTATTGTGCCCCTGATGATTTTCAAATTGATATATGCTATTTTATTATTTTGAGTTTTATAAAGTTGACAAACACTTTTAGTACATTAACGGCTGGCTAAAATTATATCGAGTTCAGATGGAAACAGATTAAGCGAAGGAACGTCTACTAAAATCCATGCATAAATTCATAGAGAGTTTTTTCTTTGGATATTTGGTAAAAAATATGGGTTGTTCTTGATAAATTATCTTTTTTTTTTTTTGTATATATATATACATTTTTATTAAACGAACATAATTGAGTCTTATTGGATTGGAATAGCGAACTAAATCTGTTCATAAACATCCGTTTTTTTCATTTACCATCCTAAACTTAGCCATCAGTTATAATGAAATCTTTCAGCGAGCTAAAAATAGACTATGGACATGGAGTTTATTTGTCTTTGGCGAGGGGCGTGGGAAAGAACCCTTCGCTATCTAAATCTAATTATGTTTCATTAGATTCCTCTCTCTCTCTCTCTCTCTCTCAATTCTCTCCGACCAAAAGGTACAGTTCTCATGTTTTTCTTCCTTTTCTTTCTTATTCAATTCATTATTATGGATTCTTTGCTTCGCAGATTGTTCTTCATTTTTTATAGAGATATAGAGATAATTAAGATGGGTAGTCATCGTGCGAATTCTTCCCCGGAATTACTTGATCGAATCCCTTTAGAACAATCGAATCAATCTGCGTTGGAAGGTAATTAAAAAAATAAAAAACTAATCGATGAATCTTTTCTATTCAATCTATTTTTTGATATCTCAATTGTTTGATGAAGAAGAATTTGCTTGCACGGTGATTCTGTTCGTAGGAAATGCGAAGCTGCTGATTGAGGATTTCACCGGCGCCGGCGTCGGCGAGATGCAATCACAAGTTCAGAAGGTTAGCGTTACCCGGCGCCGAGAGGCCGAGCTCCGCCGCTGCAACACCGACCTCCGCCGCGGCGCACCACAACGGGAAAGGGCCAAGCCCCTGGACCCCGCCTCGAACGACACTCCCGACGCCCAGAAGCTCCGCCGCGAGCTCTTCTCTTCCTTCAACGCCCGCCGGAACCTGGAGAGGATGTGCGCCAGCCTCTCCAGGGAGAAGGAATTCATCGCGGCGGAGCTCGCGCGAAAGGTGCGGGAGCTCGGCGAGGCGGAGGAGCTCGTGGAGGACCTCCGCCGGCAGAACGCGGCGCTGCTGGAGAAGCTCAAGGCCTGCGCGCCCGGCGAGAAAGGGGATGGAGGCGACGGAGACGCGCGGACTCATAACTCGGCGCTGCAGGAGCGGAACAAGGCGCTGACGGAGCAGCTGCTGAGGTCGGTGGACGCGGGGCGAGTGATGAAGCGGCGGCTGGCGGAGGTGCAGGAGGAGAACGCGAGGGTGGCCGAAGTGACTGTGGCGGTGGCGAGGTTGGTGAGCAGAATAAGAGAAAAGACGGACGCCGGCGGTGCAGAGCTGGAGGAGGAGGTGAAATCGCTGGAACGGGTGCTGATTGGCTTGCAGGGGAAGCTCCTGAAGTGGCACCAAAGAAAAGGGCATTAGCTTGTAGGACAATTAAAGAGAAAAAAAAATGTCAAGAAAAACAAAATTAATTGATTTGGCGGAGAGAATATATATGTTTTATTCGTCAGGAGAAATATTATTCTTATTTTTAAAACTTTTAATTATCCAGATAAATTAGCTATATACAAAATGCTACGGTTTAAAAAAAAAAAATTGCAATTAATTTGTCGGGCTCTTTCTATTGCGCTCGTTCAAATTTGACCATCGCGCCATTTCATAAAAATCCCCATTGGACCTCCCGCGCTCGGTTGCTCTCGCTCGTTACTAAATCGCCAAATCCCTAGCCTTTTCCCCAATTCAACAGCAAGAGGATCGCCGGTCGGCCTTCGCGGATGCGGATACTTTCCCTTCTTGTCTCCCATCTCAGCCTCCGATCTCCAAGACCCTGTTCGCCCACTCTCCCGTCGCCTCTTCCTTGCCTTCTTTTCTGCCTGTTTCCAGTGCGATCGCTATTCTTTTCTCTCTCACGGATCTGCTTTTTCAACTTGTTCTTGGCATGGGAATTCAACGAGGATTTTGTATAGAGTTTCATATTTCCATTCGATTATTCTCTTCTCTTTTATTTTTTGTTCTCTTTTAGAGACTTTGTGTTCTGAAGTCCTTGTGTCACAGAAGTGACAGAGTCAGAGCTGCAGTTATGGCGGATTTGGCTCACTTGGAGAAGATGGGCCGAGAGCTCAAGTGCCCAATCTGGTATAGAATATCTCTAATTGCATCCATCCTTTTTGCCGCATTCTTGTTTATGTGAATACCGTTTAAAGTTTAGCTGCATTGAAATGCGATTCTGATATCTGTCGTGTCTTAGAAATCGTAGGTTGATCAAAATAATTAACTACAAATATAAAAATGTCCATTTGGAGAACTGACTTCGTTCTTTTTGTAATCCTTTCCCAAGGCAACTCAATTTTTCTTTTTTACAATCTAATGTGGATTTATGCAGCTGGAGCCTATTGAAATCTGCAGTATCGCTTGCCTGCAATCACATTTTTTGCAAGTGAGTATTTGTTTGATTTAACTGAACTTTTAATTTTTTTGGGGTATTGTTACTTATTTTATACATCCCTATCTGAACTCAGCTCATGCATTATGGAGTCAATGAAGTCTGTGTCGAATTGCCCAGTCTGTAAAATTCCATACCACCGAAGAGGTTAGTTTGCACGATATTCAGTTTTTCAATGTTAATACATTTAGTACTATGCCATCTTATATAAACTTCATTCTCAGTGGATGCCTACAAATGGGCAATGAATTTCATCAGCAAATATGACACTTACTGCAACTTATACCCATGAAAACTTTATTAGTGGCACCAAATACCAACATATGTAATTTCCTATCTTTTTTTTTTTACTATTAAGTTAGAGTAGCATAAGTTACATGTGCTGTCACGCCCCGAAGGAGACCCCACCAGACGAAAATCCGGCAGCATTTCCCCTGTACGGGTGACAATCCCAATTTACATACAAAGGCCTACACGGCCACTATACATCGGTCAACACGACCGGAATCCAAACTCACACGCAGTTATATAATTTGGCCTCAGGCCATCATCCAAAATAAATGACAAACAGTCTAAAATAAATAGACTTACCCCCTTCTGCCATCTGGGCAGGAATACTCAATAAAATCCAACCAAACCAAAATCCAAATAAGGTCCATAAGGACACCAAAACCAAATACAAAATCAATCTCCAAACCTATACATGTCCTCTAACCAAAATATCCAAATACCGTAAAAACAAATATCCAAATCAAAACTTTACGACGAGTGGGGGATCCGGCAGCTGCACTCTCCTGACAGCTTCATCCTGAAATAGATATAAATCAACGGGGGTGAGTTCAAAGAACTCTGCGGGTATAGTAGATATGCAAAATCAGGTATAGCTAACAATAAAAATATCATGCCAGTACAGTCTCACATAAATAGGGTATGCAAGCAAGAAATACAAAATGACTGTACTTACCTGAATCTCCTACCCTGATATAGGAGCATGTGCCTGACTAGAAGTAATAAAGTCCTGATCATATATAAGCATGTATCCTGTATGCATGACAATCATATGCACATCCAAGGCATCAATAAATGCAGAAACACAAGATAAATGCAATCTATGCAAAGTGCATGCCGTAACGACATGGTCACCCCGACGCTACCACCGCCACACGCAATGGTGAAGCCGAGTGGGTAGGGCTATGACAATAATGCACTCTGCCATCATCGCTTCCTCTGAGTGGCCGAGCGATGAGGATGCCGCTTTGAGTACACCTATCCTCCCGCCCCAAACATAGTGGGGAGCTAAGCTCTCATCTCCTCGTGTCATAGGCCGGAGGAGGGATCTCGCGCTACCACGCCGCTTGCGCTACCCATGAGCGGTCCAATGAGCTCGATGTAACAATCAGACACACCCTCCCGATGTACCACTAACCCATGAATGGCAAGCGTGTAGCCGTATAACTAATGAGGGCTCAACAATAATGGAACCGTCTACTAGCATGCAATCATGCGGAAATGGTGCATGATACTAAAGCATGTAAATCCTACTCATAATATCTATCCAAATGATATGCATACAACCAATATATATACATATCCCTAATCCATGTTACTATGATCCATATCAAACCGTAAATATAATCATATCCTAACACATGCATGTATCTAGTAGGCACCAAAAATATATCGGGCATATAAACATGAAAATGTTATTGTAAGCTATCCTACTAGATATCAATTTGACTTAATCTAAACGTTAAGTCAAAATACACTTTGAATATATATCCGCAAGAAGAACCAATCACGAATGGGGATCAAAACTCCGCATAAAGCAAGACCGTAGTCAAGCACAAAAATACAATTTACTGACAAATCGAATAATTAATCGATTTCCTTCATAACCCAATTAACCCAAACATTTCACAAATATCCATACAATTAATTTAGCCCAATTAATTCCAAATCTCATATCCTCCAAATATCATACAAATCAACCGATCAACACCGAATCAACCCAAATCGACCAAAAATCCGGTCCACAACCCTTTACAACCTATGAACACCCCGAAACACCCTCTATCCCCACCTCCTCCTTCACAACCGACCAACAACTCCAAAATCCGCCCATTTACCACCTACTGTTCCACGAAATTAGGGATCTAATGAACCCTAATTGGAACCCAATGTAACCAGCCATTCAATGATTTTGTTTAATTAATCCTATAAATCAACGAGCTCAACCTAATTAACCTCTTAATTTATCCAACACATATTTACTGATTGACTCACCGACGCGGATAAACCAAAATCAAGGTGCCGCCGCCGCAAAAAGTCGGACGAGAGAATAAACGCAGAATCGCCGGAGAACAACCGCCGCTGCCTAGGGCGAGGAAACCGACGACGCAGGCCGTGGCGGTGGAGGGCCAGCGATCGGCCGCGACTGGCACCGGGAAAAGCGGCGGTCGAGGCGAGCGTCGGCGGCAGCGAGGAACCGGCGAGGATCCTGTGGCCGGGAACTGTGGGTGGCGACGCGGAGAAGAGGGCTCGGCTGATGGCTGCGGTGGTTCGGACGGCGAAGGGGATCACGCGCCGGGGCAGCGACGGCAGTTGTCGGCGAAGCAGAGATCGTCGGCGGAGAAAACTGCCGAAGGAGAAAGGGAAAGAGGGGGGGGGGCGGAAGCGGCTCACGCGAGGAACTGCCGAACGAGGTCGCGCCGGGGAAAGGAAAAAGGAGAAATAGAAAATAGAAATTAGGTTTTCGTTGTGTATTTAACCTCTTTAAATAGACCCCTCTAAAGCCTATTTATTTTATCCCCGTAAAAGTCTCGTACGGAGTCCGTTTAAATCCAGAAAAATTCCAGAAAAATTCCTAAAAATCCCGAAAAATTTCCAGGATTATTTCCTCAATTATTTGGCCATTTAATTTACTATTTAAATTTTCCAGTATTTAACATGTGCAATTACAAATTTACTATTGACATTGTTATATTTTAATTAACTTTTTTCCCTCTTGACTTGTTTTCCATTTGAGGGCTTTTGCATCTTTCCCTTTATTTTCTTAACTCGTTATCAGCATACCTTATTGGGTGACTTTGTTGGAACAAGATTAGGAGTATTTCCATATCTCGTTTTGTATAACTATTGTATTATTAACCATCTGTTGAAACCTCCTTAAAGGCTAAAACTGCATGCAGGAAAGAACTTTGGATTATTTAAAACTTGATGGGGTATTTGGTTAATTTAGTTGAAGATCTAACGTAGATAGTAGTAAGCTGTTGGTGAGTACATGATATCTCATAGAGATCTTTATATTTGACTATGTGGGAGTTTGTCTTATTGTTGTTTTGCAATTGTAGTGTTTCGTAAGTGCCTGTGTTCGATTGCAGAAATTCGTGCTGCTCCTCACATGAACAATTTGGTAAGCATTTACAAAAGCATGGAAGTTGCATCTGGGACCAACATCTTTTCAATTCGAACAGACACTCCTACTCATGTTGAAGGTGATTCTGCTCTTTTGCTTTTCAACACCACTATAGAAACCACAAAATCAATTGCTACAGATCATTAGTTGTGTTTGCTACTATAAGTTCATCCACTTGTTACTGGATAATGTTTTACTACAATCTGTGAATGAGTAGTCGGGCTTTCCACTTCTATGGTTTTGTTTAGCTTGATTAATCTTTGGTCAATTCCACACAAATATTTCTAGGTGATCAAGAGAAAAACAAACTTGCCAGTGCAATTAGCGTGAAACCCCAAAAGGAATCCAAGAGAGAGGGATCGTCCAAAATGAAAAAGAGTGGCTTCAAACATTCTCCTAAGCATATGCCTAAGCAACCTTCTTTTCCTACCAAAAAGAGGGTATGTGTGACTCCATACCCTATTTCTGAGACTCCATTGAGACCCCAAAAGTTCTCCATATCAGAAGATCCACTAGTTGAGCTCACAGAGAACAATGAATTGGGTACATATGAAAGAATGATTCCAGATAGTGATGAAGATGGTTTGCTTCAACCATTTTTTTGGCTGAGAGATGATTATGGAGATGATGAAAGTCCTGAAAAATTAAGTCAGCAGCAGATAATGGAAACTCCTTCACCTCACAGTGCTCCACGTTTCAGTGACATAAAAGATTCTGATGATGATATGCCTACTTCAAACACACCTACTGTGAGTGATCTTAGAATTTATATCTTTCCATATCTTTCAACAGGAGTGTTCAATTTAGTAAAACTGAAATGCAGAATAAGTTGGGCATTACAGAAGGTTTTGACAGCGAAATGTTTGACTGGACTCAAACAGCTTGTTCTCCTGAGCTATGTTTGACACCCCAAAAAACCCAGGCAATTCTACCTTTGAAATGTTCCATTCTCTTGTTCTCCTGTTTTATGTTTTTGTGTAATTTACTCTTGTTAAAATTGTGTTAGATGCAGAATCAGACTAGGAAGAGGATTTTGCTTGTGCCAGAAGAAAAATGGCAGGATTCTGATTCTGTGGCTGCGCCATCTGATATTGTCACAAGAGAAGATGATAAAGTTGGAAGTCATGGTGCAAGAGAACAAAATCGTAGAAAGAAGAGAGAGCGAAAAGGTAAAAGAATTTCAACAATAAGAAAATCATCACAGAGATATCAATCTGACAACAATAGAGAGGATACTAATTCTGAAGAAATGTTTGAAACAAGGAGTCCTTTAGAACAAAGGAGAGACAAAGTCCATAGTAAAAGATCAGTTGACTGTAAAGAATCTACTAGTCCTACAGATTCAAATAACAAAAAAGACGATGCTGCACCTATGGCTCACGAACAGTCTCCAACTTTATCTCGCAAGGAAAAAAGCTTGGATGTTAAAAAAGAAGACGCTATGGTAGCTGATCGATCCAACAAAAGGATCAAGGTGGCTTACACTAAACAGGATAGAAAGTACTTCAAAAAATCAAATGATGAACAGGTCAGGTTACTAGGAGATATTGAAGATTCTGGTAACGAAGCAAACAAACATGAGCAAAATTTTCAACTAAAGCCTCCAGATGTGATCGAGTCAATTCATGGAAATTTGCCAAATAAAAGAGTTAAAAGGATCCAGAAGCGTCAGCTGGGAGAGATGAATGCTGATGAATCTGAGCAAAATGAGGGTAGTTCTAAGGTGGATGCAATTTCAATGGCCAGTCGTGAAAGTCAAAACAATCAGATTTTGTGCAAGACACAATCAATGTGCGAAGTTTTACAGGGCAGTATCTTGAGAAGATGTGAAAAGTTTAGTTCTCCAATTCTATGTGCTTTCTGCCACTCCTCAAATGACACGGAGGTATTTTTAACTTGTTCTGAAGTTGTTCTTGTTGATTATTATTACGAATTAACTAATTTGGGAAAGAGGCTTCATAGGATTCTGGAGAGATGATGCACTATTTTAATGGGAAGCCCGTAGCTCCAGATTTCAATGGTGGCAGTCACATTATACATTCTCACAAGAATTGCACCGAGTGGTAATATCTTTTTCATTTCCTTGCTATAATTCTTAGTAATTTTCCTTAAATGTGTCTTGGTACTTCAGGATCATTAAACAATATATTTACTGTGAAGGGCTCCTGACGTCTACTTTGAAGGTGAAATTGCCATCAATCTTACAGCTGAGGTATCGAGAAGCAGAAGGCTAAAGTGCAGTTGTTGTGGTTCCAAAGGTGCAGCCCTTGGATGTTATGAGAAAAGTTGCCGAAAGAGCTTCCACTTCACTTGTGCTAAGCCAATGCTAGAATGCAAATGGGACACTGTAAGTAATTGGTGAAATTTGTGGAGATTAGTTTAACCATACAAGAGTATGCTTGAGATTACTTAGAAAAAAGTGTTGAAATAAAAGTTCTAGTTGTATGAAAGCAATCAGGTATAGTTCCCCAAAGGAGGATAAATAAGAGTAGTAGTTTTAGATGATAGATTTTATAGTTATATGAATTAAATCAATTTGAGTTGTATGAAATAGAGTGATCGAATGTGGAACCGTCACATTAGCGGCCTCCTCGAAAAGGGAGATAAATCGAGTTGGTATGAGCGGGGACTGTCTCAGTAGACTTAAGCATCCCAAGAAACTGATCCAATTTAGAAAAAAATTCACAAATATGTCGTAATTAGGAATCGACTTAGGGTTCCTAGTGATCGAAGATAACTCTTGATTTAATGAAAGTGTTTTAATTGTTGTAATTATTTCTAATGGTATAACCCTGAGTAATATTGGGTCGAGGGATAAGTTCCATGTTAGTGTATCCTAAAAAAATTGAGCTTTGCATTCGATGATTTTTTTTTTGCCTTTATCCATGAGGTATCTCATGCAACAATTTTCCATTCGAAGCGGGAGCAACGTTATACAGATTTAAATCCTTAAACTAAAAGACTTTCTGCCAAATTTTAAGTATTTTTTTTTGTTACACGATAATTCTTATTTGTTACTTTCCTCATGCACAGCAATGGTTCAAAATGTTAGCTTGACCATATTTAATTAACATCATTCTTTTGATTAAAATTTGAGCTTTATCCTTGGCAGCAAAACTTTGTGATGTTATGCCCTCAACATACATCTACCAAGTTACCATATGAAGTTTTGCAATTTCAAAGGCAAAGAAGAAAGAGTTCTACGCCAAAAAGGTGAGCAAGAGCAGATAGAATTTAAGTATTGTACTATTTAATAATCAAATTTACCATTCGATTTTATTTGCCTGGTGGACCGGTGGGAAACGGTAGATCGTCTCAAGCATCACCAACAAGTAATCCTTGTGACGATCAGAATCAGTTGTGGACCTGGCCATCAGGTTCTTCAAAATGCGTGCTCTGTTGTTCAGCACTGTCTGCTGAAGAGAAGGTAACTGCATTTTTGGGTAATGGTAGGTGGAAACCAATGATTTCTCAATGATCCTAACTCAAAAGTGCCTTACAGGAAACGATTACTAAATTTTCTAAGATGACTGGTCTCCCCATAGCAAATACTTGGAAACCAGAAGTTAGTCATGTCATTGCGTCAACTGACTGCGGTGGTGCTTATAAGAGAACCCTCAAGGTTTTGAAAGGCATCCTAAATGGAAAATGGATACTGAAAGTCGACTGTAAGGAACTTACTGGGTAGCTTTTAAAGTCATTTTGGCTGCTTATTAACCTGGAGGGGTTGGTCCTTGACAACTGTTTTTTTTTTCTTGTTTCAGGGGTTAGAGCATGTCTAGAATCAATGGGACCTGTCGCCGAGGAGAAATATGAAGCCACTATGGATGTGCATGGTATCAGCAATGGCCCTCGAGTGGGAAGATGGAGGGCAATAAACAAGGTAAAACGTGTTCAGCATTTGATTTTATTTATATGCTATAGTACAATTACAATGCAGCATTCAGCAAGGATTGAGAAAAGGTCCATAGTAGTATGAACGATGCCTGATTTGTTGGATAATTGATTTTGAACCAATAAGTAAAATGGTTTCATCTAAATTCATTTCTCAAAATCAATTTTTGATGAATGAAAAATTAATTATGACTTAATTTTTATTGTCAAATTAAGATGGACAAATCAGATTCATCCAAATGAGAGGACAAAAGTATCTATAACTCAATCTCAGCCATCGAATTCAAAACAAAACAGAAAACTCAAATGTATCCAAATAAAGAGACAAAGTACTCTTTCAATTAAAACATGATTTGAGCCATTAATTTTAAAATGGATGAATTAAATGAATCCAAGTGAAGTGAAGAAATATTGTATTTCTTCAGAAGAAATGTGATCTAGATTATCTAATTAATTAAATGAATAAGATCTGATTAAAATAAGAGATTTCTCTACTCCTTCACAAAGTATAAATAAGATCTCTCATTTGAATTATTCAATCATCCAATTCAAATCAAAATAAGTATTGCATTTCATATTTGTATTTTGGAGAGTTCGAGAAGTTTTTTTGATTTGGAAGCCTTGTGATTTGTGATATTGCTATTGCAAGATAAAATTGTCTTATTTTGAGAGATAATTATCATATTCCATGAGCATAGTGTATGGAACAAATTTATTTTAAGGAGATAATTCAACTCTAGTTTCAACTTTGCTTAAGTAATGTTATATCGTCATTCTATCTGTGCTCATATTGTATTACCTTCATCAAACCACATGATTTATATTAAGTCTAAAAACTCCATATGGTAGGATGATTGAGGAATAAGAATGATGAGGATTAGATCTCCTAAAGGATTAATTGATTGGTCTGCTTTCTGCTGACTTTTAGCCAAACCATAGATTGTGCAAGTTAAGACGACCACATTTCCAGCAGATTTTTGTCTGGTTTGCCAGTGCATTCTTTGGTGATACCTAATCCTTGCCCCACCATAAGCATAACTCTGTTTATGTATATAAATTTAAATTTAACTTTTCTGTTGCAGGAACCAAATCTCTTTAGCGGATTGACATTTTATTTCAGTGGGGATTATGCCGCATCATTCAAAGGCTATTTGCAAGACCTTGTGATTGCAGCTGGAGGGGTTATCTTGCAAAGGAAACCTATCTCGAGGGATCACGCTAGATTGCTGGGCGACTCATCAGTTGTCAAAATGCTGATCGTGTATAGTGTCGAACATCCTGAGAAGCATAACCTCGACGGCAATAAAGTCATTGATCGTAGGCGTTCTGAAGCTGAAGCCCTTGCTGATGCTTTGGGATGCAGTCTGGCTACCAGTGCTTGGGTTATTGATTCAATTGCTGCTTGCAATGTGCAGCTTTTAACTCGATGAAAGATATCTTTGATCTCCAAAGAAGACTTGCATTAGGCTTACAACTTTGGTATTCAATCAGCAGTCTAAGAAATTGTATATCGAATTGGTTTCATAAACAACATTTTGCATATATTGTATGCATAGTTGACATTTTTCATATGCTTGATTAGTCATGCACATCACACATGCATATGATTGATGTGGAATCACGTCACGTCCAATATTTAATGCAATCACGTTGTTTTAGCTAAATAATCTCCAAACGGGCGTTGTATCGCTGCCACGTTACTGGTGAATAGAGGCAGTGTAGTTGCTCGATAACAAAACCGTACATTTCAATAGTAATTTTCCTTAAATTTTGTTTAAAAAATGCTTTAAATTTCCATGCTATCAAATTAAGATGGTGTCCCTTTATGTGTGCATATAGAACATAATACACATTACAAATTGAATATTAAAAAATTGCCCACTAGCATTGTGTCTGTTTAATTTCAATTTTCTTTTAGAATTTAAACTAAACTGGTATGTTTTTTTTTAATAACAAATTGCTCCAAATGAATCATTACTTTTGTGTCGACTGGATATTTGAGTAACGTGGAAGAGAATGAGAAAAAGAAAATATATTATTGAAAGAGAATGGTATCAAATGGATCGGACCATTGTGGCCTGGACAGATCCGACCCTACTAGAGTTGTACTGCTAGGTATGGTCCAATCCCCACCGGAGCCGGCGGAGCACGTCAAAAGTTTAATGCAAGCGAATGTCGTCTCACTGTATCACTGATTCTCAATAACGGCAGTGTAGATTTTTGGTAATTATTTTTGCTTCAGTTTTGTCGAGATGATGGTAATACTAGTTTGCCATAGAACTAGATAAAATTTAGTGACAAGAAGTATTTAATTATTCCATTTGGGTAACAATAACATCAATTGAATCTTTTGCAATCCAAGCAAGAGCAAATTACAGTAACTCCCTTTATTTTAGTCGGAGGCTTACCGTGCACCAAACAGCAAGTCATTTGTGGTTGTATCCGATGTGCTTTGGAATCCTCGACCGTAAGTTGCAAGGCAAGCAAGCAACATGCATGTTCCAAAGCGTTGACTAATCTTTTATTGTCTCTCTCCTATGACCTATCTCAATAAAATGCAAAGTCCTGACGGTGCTAGTATTGTTCATCTAAAGATTTATGTCAAAAATCATAAATTCAAGTATCGTTGCAATCGTCTACGTACTGATATTTGATACTTTGTCGATACTAATATAATCAGTTTTCCAAAGTTGACGCATCTTTGATTGTTAAAATATTGGCACAAGTAAACGAAGGCCGCATTGGAAAACAAATAAAAATAAAATAAATTTAAGACACCTTCATATTTTATTATTTTATGATGGTCGATCAGTACAACAGCAATTATTCTCGTATTCAATGGATGAGTCTTACAACACTTTCATACAGCTCCTTATTCGTCCCATTTAAGTCTTGGAACTCATATTAAAATAGTATCGCCATCAGCAAACAGTTGCACAGTCGCACATTGACCACCTCAAAAAACTCGTTGAAGCTCGGCGAGATTCGACCTTGACAAGCGACAATGGCCGGACCAAATCCCTCAACCACATGGCGTTGACTTGTATTATATTCGCCATCGGATTGACGCACCACCACCAAAACACACAGTGCCTCATCACCTCACATGCAAGCATTAGCTGTGCGCATTACCGCCTCCAGTTCCTGCCAACTCAAATTGAAGGGTTGCAAATCGACAGTAACACTGTGGAGGGAGTAGTTGAGCCTCAGTGACTGCACTTTATTGCTTCCACTTCCATGCCAAATTGCAGTAGTACAGAGAGATTACAGAAACAATAATCGAGGACAACCCAATGAGTAGTTCAGAAATAGCGCACGCAGGGAATCTCCCTGCAGCAAGACCCAAAGCTCGAGCATTTAATGCTAATTACTCGGAGTAACCAAGCTCGGAGACAGAAGGGACACTGCTTTCGATGCAATTTTGAAAGATCCGTCCTGGAGCCCTCTCTCTCTTGAGCTTTCCTGTTAAAAACTTTTGTTGTTTTTTGGGCTCGGACAGATGGGCGTTGCGTGGGTTGGTCCCCTACAGCTCAACGCTACACAATGCAATTTGGAAGGTGGTGGAGAGGCCTCGGCCTGCGCCTGCGGGGAGGGAAAAAGACAGAATAGAAACTGCCCTCTTGGAGCCGAGCGAGAACCTCCCTTCTTCTCTCCGGCAATTTCTGCCGGTTTTGTTGAGAAATTTCGGGAGTGGGTTACCTTCCGAGTGATTCAATGCTTCCGGGAGATTGTTGAGGGGACCAATTCGGCCTAAAGCTCAGATCTTTACTAATTAAGGCAAAGTCTCTGGTAAGTAAAATGTTGGTTCTTGTTCTTGTATCGTAGATTCCTTCGCATTTGAGGTTTTGGTGGGGGTTGTGGAACTATTTGCAGTATGTTCGTTGCCGTGATTAGCTGGTGGATTAGGTCTAGGGTTTCTGGGATTCCTGGCGGACGATTAGCGCTGGCTTGTGCGTTCTTGCATCATTTGTGGGTTTGGTGCCGGTTCCTTTTCTTCGTTATGTGCGATTGGCCTCGAGTGAGGATTTGTAAGTATTTTTTTTCGAGGAGCTTTAGGTTCTTGTGAGTCTTGATCGGAGCTTGTAGAGAACAGGAAAGAGATTTACCGCCTGTACTTTTGAGCAGAGTGCTCTAAGGGTGATCACTGGTTCTTGCCAAGATCTTTGCTGTGTTCAGTTTAATTGCGGCCTGCCGACGATGGCCTGCAAAAAGTTGGGATCAAAAGCTGATCCCTTTCAACGACAAGGGCAAGCCTGGTAAGCTACACCTTTTTTTCGCGTGTGCATCTGGATTTTTCTTATTCTTGTCTTCATTCGAAATGCTCTTCTGCCAAGTACTTCCTTGATTAGTCAAACATATCACCAGGGATCTAAATAGTTATCTTAGTTTCTCAAATTTACTTCGCTTTGCCTTAGGATCAGAGAATGCGTTGTGAAGCTGTTCTATGCTGTCGTTTTCCTAGTTTGAGTCTTCTGTTTTGTCTTCGAATTGCTGTTGATCGAGGACTCTGATTTTTACAATCAACTTGTGGTCACGTAAATCAGAAAATCAGAGAATGCGTTGTGAAGTTGTTCTATGCTGTCGTTTTCCTAGTTTGAGGCTTCTGTTTTGTCTTCGAATTGCTGTTGATCGAGGACTCTGATTTTTACAATCAACTTGTGGTCACGTAAATCAGAAAATCAGAGAATGCGTTGTGAAGTTGTTCTATGCTGTCGTTTTCCTAGTTTGAGGCTTCTGTTTTGTCTTCGAATTGCTGTTGATCGAGGACTCTGATTTTTACAATCAACTTGTGGTCAGAAAATCAGAGAATGCGTTGTGAAGTTGTTCTATGCTGTCGTTTTCCTAGTTTGAGGCTTCTGTTTTGTCTTCGAATTGCTGTTGATCGAGGACTCTGATTTTTACAATCAACTTGTGGTCAGAAAATCAGAGAATGCGTTGTGAAGTTGTTCTATGCTGTCGTTTTCCTAGTTTGAGGCTTCTGTTTTGTCTTCGAATTGCTGTTGATCGAGGACTCTGATTTTTACAATCAACTTGTGGTCACGTAAATCAGAAACATCAACTCGGGTGACATGGTGTTCCGACTAATATGTAATTTTTGATCTCTAAAACTATCATTAGGGACATGATGAAAAAACAAATTTGAAGCTGAAAGTTCTGCTACTGGAGCTTTGCATGATCAACTCTAATAATTGTGATTATGTCGAATAAAGTCTTTTTCTTTGCTAAGAAAGATACTAGTAGCTAAGAAGAAAAGCTAGATAAAAAACTAGCTTTGGACAGTTTATGCACATAATTTCCACACAAAATTATGAACACAATCTCGCCTCAAATCATTACATGGTTTGTAATTCAATGTTCATTTTTTAGAGAGGCTACATTACGGTTGTTTCTTTCAACTCAGCTCTTGAAACACACATTACATGAAGAATTAACACGATGATCTTTACTGACTTGGAAGTTGACATCTTCAGATTCCAATTATTCTGATAATTGAAACATCATCTTAACCCAAGAATTTCTTGTCCATTTTCAGGTTCTGCACGACGGGACTTCCAAGTGATGTTACTGTTGAGGTTGAGGAGATGTCCTTCCATCTTCATAAGGTGAGTTTATTAGGTATTTGTCCGAAAAGACCTTGATGCGTTCATGGTAAAGAGTATTGTTTTATTCGATACAGAATAAAAACTAAAAGCTGCACTGTGAAATTGTATTTAAATGAGACATCAAATTTTATCACCTCTTAGATGGCGAAAGTGGCATAGTGAGCTCTTACTATAGCATCTTTTGAGGAACAGAAATTTCTATTCGATAAGAGAAAATAATAAGCTGTGTTAATATTTGTATAATCCAGTTTCCAAATTGCTAGTCTACTTTTTTCTTCTATTGTTATTTTATTTCAAAATTTTTGTGGCAGCAGCTTTGAGCCCTTATGTTAGTATTTCTTTCAGTTTCCTCTTCTGTCAAAGAGCGGACTTATGGAAAAGCTTATCAAGGAGATCTCTGATGAAGAAGAGAATTGTGTGGTGAAGCTTCATGATATTCCTGGCGGGGCTAAGGCATTTGAACTAGTAGCAAAATTTTGTTATGGTGCGAAGTTAGAACTCACTGCGTCAAATGTCATTTATCTTCGATGTGCTGCTGAACATCTTCAAATGACTGAGGAAATAGCAGAAAACAACTTGATTGCACAGACAGAGATCTTTTTTAATCAAGTGGTGCTTCGAAATTGGAAAGATTCAATAAAAGCACTCCAAACATGTGATGATCTTCTTCCTCATGCAGAAAACCTTCAGATCATTAAGAGATGCATTGATTCTTTAGCTGTGAAAGGTTATGCAGATCCAAATCATTTTAGCTGGCCTATGATGGAGTATGGCATGATGCAAAGCCCCGGTGGGAGCGTCTTGTGGAACGGAATTAGTACAGGAGTTAGGCCTAGAACTTGTAGTGCTGATTGGTGGTATGAAGATGCGTCCTTGTTGAAGCTTCCATTGTTTAAGAGGCTGATCTCAGTCATGGGATCTCGAGGAATCAGACAAGATGTAATAGCAGGCTCAGTAACATTTTATGCCCAAAGACATCTGCCTGGTATTAGTAGGCGCCACAATCTGGCACCTGTTGCTGTCACAGCTGCTCCAACCGAAGACGAACAGAGACATCTTCTGGAAGAGGTTGTGAGTTTGTTGCCTTCAGAAAAGGGCTTGACATCCACTGAAGTCTTGTTTGGTCTCCTTCGCACTGCCATGATTCTCCGAGCTATTCAATCATGCATTTCAAACCTGGAGAAAAAGATAGGTTTTCAGCTGGACCAAGCCAACCTGGAAGATTTGCTGCTGCCAAACTTTTCATATTCCACAGAGACACTGTACAACGTCGACTGCGTACTTCGAATACTCGAACACTTCCTAGCCATGGATCAAGTTGCTAATGGGGCATCGCCTGATTTGGTCGACGATGATCAGTTAATTGGATCTCCTTCTATTGCACCCATTACTGCTGTTGCCAAGCTAATTGATGGCTTTCTAGCTGAGGTGGCCTCAGATGTCAACTTGAAGCTGCCAAAGTTCCAAAATTTGGCTGGGGCAGTACCTGATTATGCCCGACCGCTTGATGATGGACTTTATCGTGCGATTGACATATACTTAAAGGTAATCATTGAAGCTTAGCTATTCAAAATCAGATGTTTCACACAGCCAATTAATCTATTGAATCTATCAGTCAGAACAATTTTGGCAACTGTCGTGTTGTTTAATGTCATGCGATGCTTGTCCAGGCGCACCCGTGGCTCAATGAAGCTGAAAGGGAACAGCTCTGCCGGCTGATGGACTGCCAGAAACTCTCCTTGGAAGCCTGCACTCACGCTGCACAGAACGAGAGGCTTCCGTTAAGAGTAGTGGTTCAAGTGCTCTTCTTCGAGCAACTTCAACTGAGGACCTCCATTGCCGGTTGCTTGCTTGTCTCCGACAATCTCGATGGATCACGGCCTCTGAGGAGTGGGCTGGTTGGTTCCGGCGACGCCGGAGGTTGGGCAAACACTGTGCGGGAAAACCAAGTGCTGAAGGAGGGAATGGACCACATGAGGATGAGGGTGTCGGAGCTCGAAAAGGAATGCACAAATATGAGACAGGAGATCGAGAAGCTGAGCAAGGTGAGGAAAGTGTGGGGCGGTGTCCAAAAGAAGCTGGGATTCAGGATCAAGTCCCAGATGTGCAGTGTTCAACAGCAATCGGTCAGTGATCATCAGAAGATCGAAAAGTTGACGACAAAGAACACGAAGCAAAGGAAGCAAGCGTCTGCAGATCCATGACCTTTCACTGATGAGGGCAAATTTTTTACTTTTCTTGCTGCTGATTGATTTCTCTTGTTCTAGCAACTGTAAGTGTGTGGTTTGTCTCTCAGTTAGGAAAAGGTGATGTTAACTTGACATTATTGTCAATTACTAAACTCGATCTGCAAATTCAGATTTTCTGTTACAGCTGTGCCAAAGCCATTTACAGCGTGTCAAACATAACTACATGAAAACTATATAATTATGTAATTGAGCACAGAGAGATGAGAGATGGATGGATGACATAAATGTCTGAAATTATTATTGTTAGCACCTACAAGTCTATTTATCTAAGTAGTTGTGTTTGATCTTGTAATATAATATATATTATATTATAAGGTTGATTATTTTATTTGTTGTTGTATTAAAATCGTAATGTAATATAATTTGGATTACAAAAGTCACTAAAGTTTTGTAATCTATATTACAAGACAAAATCTATGTAATCCGATTACATTACAAATCGTAATCTAAAAAGTATTTGATGCTCAACAATCGAAGTCGATCGTTGTTGTCCGTTGTCACCACCGATCGGCCGATTGCCATCGTCGTCGGTCGTCGATCGATCGCCGACGGTCGGCGATCGACGATAGCAACCGGCGATGCCTGATGATCGGCGACGACGATCGATCGGTGGCAACGAGCGACCGACGATCCTCGTTGATTGGCGACCCCTGTCGATCGACGAGCCATCGTCAGTCGCTGTCGATCGATTCCTATCGTCTTTATAATGAACATCAAATAAAAGAATATAATTACCTTTGTAATTCAAGATTATATATAATTTTTATTCAAACATAGTAATATAATCAAGATTATATTATATTCTATTACAACTTAAATTATATTACAATTTGGAGTATATTATATCCTACTGCAAGTCTCTATGGAAAGAGTATGGTAATTAATCCCTATAAATATAAAAATATCGTCAATTCATATATTGGTTATTAGTGTCAAAGGGTAAAGATTCATTATAATTTATTTTTATGATTCGATGATGATGGACAATAGTAGTTACACTTTTAATATAATATAAATAGTTTTTGTTTTAAAATAATTTTGGAGGTATTTTTGGACTTTAGGGGACATTAGTTTTGTTACTCATCGAACGCCAATTTATGACGCTCGAATGTATTACGTGTCGGTCCCTCACGAATCGTGTTGTTATTGGAGGGGAAGTCGATCGTCCTTCATACTAGTTTTATACCCATCTCGTACAACGTTACCGATTGGTGTTTCATTTCGTCCCTGTCTAGGGTAAAAATCTAGTCCGATTGTGTCCACTAATGCTTTTTCATGGTCGAGTGTGTTGTTGGATACTCCTCTCTCATCGTCGTCGCCATTTCCGGTCTTCCACCGCCTCGCAGCTCAGGAAGAAACCCTCTCCCCGTAGGTCGTTCTTCAACCTGATTTTCTCATCTTTATCTTATGCTCACTGCAATCTTGTTCTTCCGTTCCCTTGGCCGCTTTTTCACGAGCAGTGGCCGAAGCCGTGAAAGGAGCAGCTGGATAAAGATAGGTTTCCTCGGATTCCCGTGTTCGGCCTTTTCATTTTCATAAGGAAGACCTGACCTCCTTTTCCTGCTGTAAGCGCCGCCTGGAGTGAAGGCGGCGTCTTGGGTGATGGAGAAAGTGGAAAAGGAGAATTTTAACCCATGGTTGTGATGAAAAAAAAAGGGGGGGGTTTTCCTGAGAAATTCTTGTTCTTTCTGTCAGTCTCTGAGAAATATTGGGGAATAATAGAGATTGGGGTGGAGGTGAAGACAGTTGAAAAGAGGGATCTGCTTGAATACTCTAGCTATATTTTCAGTCTGGTTTGTTGAGCAAAATCTGTCATTTTTACTCTTTAAGTATATGATTACTTGAGAGTCTGCGTCGTGTTTCACTGCGGATATGTTCGGATGGTGGAGTTTCGGGTGGGTTTCTTTTGGAAGGTCTATAATTAGCAACAGGCTTTTGTGATTTCCATGGGCAGTGAAGGCTTATTTAAGCGAGGCTTGAAACGGCTCCAACCAAAGAAGCAGGCTTTTACGAGTATTCGAGTTGCTGCTGGCTTCGCTAGAGAGAGGTTCTTGTTTCTATTTGACCGCCACTGGCCGCTGATCTATAGTTTGTGCGTGATTGCGGCTAGCTTTCTACTTAGGCTTTTGTCACAGTGGAGAGAATGTGCTGTGGGAGGTGTAAGGTCCGTGTTTACTTTAGGTCCAACAGCTCTATTCGTCATTCTGTGGAGTTGCTTCCTTTGCTTGGCTTCAACGACATCACTAGTTTATGTGCTTCTGAGTCTGGTTTGTTCCTATCAAATTAGTTTTTCATATATGAACACTTTCCTTATTTGATCATTATTTTGATGTTCACTTGAAACTGAAATAGAGCTGGGAATATGACATCAATTTGCTTTTATGTCAACGCTTCATGTTTTGCCTCTCTCTTTATCTTCTCTAGTTCATATGTTAGTTAATTATTTTTTTTATACATATCGCTGCTGGCCTTTTAATTTATTCCAATACTTATACAATCTAACTACAATTGTATATTAAAGCATGCACATATTCAGTACATGTACTAGCACTAGTAGATAACATTAATACAAAATGCACTTCTTATAAAAGGATGTTGAAATTTGAAAGTTTGTTATGGTGACCGTTCTATAGAAACCAGATGGAGCCTTATTTGGATTAATTGTTCTGCTTGAATGCGCCATACAAAGACAAGCGGAAGTGATTTTGAAGTAACTATGTCACAGCAGTATGATTACATTATATTGAAATATGTAATACTTACAAACATATTTTTCCTGTTCATTAGATGGTTTATTGACGTAAAATTTGAATCTTTCTGTAAAATATTAAAACCCCAAACCCTAATGCTTTCTTGTTGGTGATGTGCCAAAGAGTTTTCTTTCTATCCTGCCCAAAACTTGTAATTCTACTGAATCATTTATTGATTTAGAATGTTTGTTACGAGAAGTCTATCTTTTTCCGTTTATATTCTTGTATATCTATCTTCTTTGTCTGCTGTAACTGTTTCCCTTGTGTACTCCTTTTTTTTACTTTTGCCTCTTTCTTTTCTTGGTCTCTCTGATCCACATCTTGATTAACTTTGAATTCCTGTATTAAGAATGTAGGAAATTGATCAATTGTCATTGTCATGAAGCCATTCTACTACCAATTATTTTGGATTGGTTACGTCAATCTACTGGTCATCTTATCATTGTAATAATCTTTTTTTTCTATCATTTAATCAACGTATTAGAGCTACACCTAATTGCTCTTGGTAATATTTTTTTTTTTAATCTTTTTTTGGCTTAAACATTTGTCTTAGCATTCTCCTCTTTGCTATATTATTTTTTCTTTCAAAAATAAAATTCAGTTTTGCTTTGTCTATAATTGATAAGAAGTTGTTATCAGATGGTGTTTGTGTTTTATGTGATTCTACACTTTCCATGCATGTATTGCAATTTCTGTCAAAGATGCATGGTTTTTGTTTTAGAATTTATGAGCTGCTGTAGCAGGTTGCCCTCACTGTTTTTTTTTTCAGCTTTTAAACATTATAAGTGGTTTTTTTTTTCTTTTTAAATGTTTGTGTTTGTTCTACCACACATTCTCCTTGGTTCCGTTTCAACTGAATAAACATGGTTGAACTTATTTTTCACTTCACATAGGTTGACAATATATTCCATTTCATAAGTTGATGTGATTTATTGAGATTTTTGGGCGTTATATATTTCACTTTCATTTGTTTGATTGTATCATTTCTCTTATCTACTGGTGTTCATGTCATTGCCTTACTGAGAAGAGGGAAATACGTACCTTAACCAGTTTTGTCTTGCAAGAGAATCCAAGTTTATTATTTGAAAGGAAGATCAGTGATTCTTTGTTACTTTTTGGTATTAGTGTTGTAACTAGTGCTGGGTGAGGCTCTTTAGGGGTCAATAAATCCCAATATGCTTCAGAATAATACATACTACACATGCAATAATATATGTTATAAAATGACTTTTGAGATTCTTGATGATTGTGAAAATATTTGAATGATTTTTCTTGATAATTGATTATTAGTTTTATACATTTCATTATTATTATTATTCATTGCCCTCATCTCAACTGTCAGTGCCACTGGTTGTTCCAGGGTGCAGCTTTAGTGGCCATTAACTATTTGGGCTTTACACCTGGACTTTTTATTGTTGGGCATTATGGAGTTTTTATCATGTGGATCTATGGATACTTTTGGATGACAGCAATTCTATTAATAACTGCAGGTATGCAAACACATTTTCATACTAAATCTTACTGACTTCCTTGTACTTTTCCAGTAAGTAGATATTTTTTTTCTGATGTGGACAGGTTATATGTTCTCACTCAGCCGTGCTTACTTCTTTATCTTGCTGGCAACTGCATATTCCATTTATTCTGTCTGTATGCGGGTTGGACTAATGGGAGTTTTCCTGTCGATTAATCTTTCTTTCATCTCTAATCATATTTTAAATAAGTTGCACCAAAGATACAACTATACTGACGAAAGCATACATGCGGAAGAGCAAAAGTATTCCGAACCTGTCATGGAAGACTTTTCTGTTGGCACTGAATATTCTCCTCCAATAACTGAACCTGAACATGTGGCGTGTTCTAAATCAGCTTGCACTGCACCCGAGGTATCAAGTATTACAAATACTAAGAAGGATGCTTCCCCTAGTAAGGTTGTTGTAGTCGAACCATCTTCATTGGTTGAGATGAGAAGGATAATGAGCTGTTCAAACCATTATGAAGTTCTAGGTTTTCTCAGGAACTCAAATATTGATCCTAAGATACTAAAGAAGGAATACTATAAAAAGGTGTGCAATTTAAATCCTTATTCACAAGTGTTTCTTAAATTAAAGAATAGTCTTAACTGTTGCATAGACCTACAGAACAATATAAGTTAGGTTGTATGAATTGATTCTAGGTCTTGCTTGTGCACCCTGACAAAAATTTGGGGACGGGAAGTTCACTAGCATGTGAATCCTTTGACAAGCTCAAGTGCTCATATGAGGTAAATTACATATAAATTGTTTTAAAGGGCAATAATACAGTACCTGATATCCTTTTTCTCTCTTTTTTTTTTTCATTTTTTTTATACTTGTGGGTAATACTATGCAACATGATCAATAAATTTCAGGTTTTGTCAGATTTAACTAAGAAGAAACACTATGATGAACAATTGAGGAAGGAAGAATCTGGTAGAGTATATCAGAGGTCTTCCATTGCACCTCAGAAGGTATTATTTACAAGATGAATGCTGTAAGCCTGTACCTATGATTATTATTTTAATTTTAGCATTTGTTGCAAAACATGACTATCTATAACTGAATTAGTTATGCAAGTGTCTCTACACGTTTCTATATTCTTGCATGCCATGTAAGAGGCAATCATACAATAAAGTATGTAATTTTCTCTTTTTATTTACTTTTAGTTGCATAATATGGTGATATTTCATTATGGAGTTCACACTTCTTTCAAAATTGTTGTCATATAATTAAGAGCATTTGTATATGTTTTAGGCATTGATTTTCATTGCCTGATATTTGATGGTTATAGTACTAAATATGTATGTTATAACAGATGGATACATGAAATAGTGTCCTTTTTATGGTCTGATTTGGCTGGTGTGATATATTTGTCAATTCTCAGTTCGGCATGTTGGATGAGTAATTTTATTGTCTGGGATTTGAAGAACTGATATAGCCATGCAATTGTGTTATATCATAGGGAGGGGTTGAGTATTGTTCTAAAGAATCCAGGCGCATTGAGTGCACCAAGTGTGGAAATTCTCATATATGGATATGCACTAATCGAAATAAAGCTAGGGCAAGGTGGTGTCAGGTGAAACCTAATCAAGATTTTAATGTTATAATCCCCAGGTCATATGGTAAGACTTTGCTATTTTTGGTGCTTGACTGTGGTACCTCTTCTATGTTAGGATTGCTTCCAGTATCATCAAGCCAAAGATGGAGATGGGTGGGTAGAAAGTCGGCGCTCGACAATTGTAATATCACCTCGGCAGGTATGCTTTTCATCTTTAAGCATTGTAAAAGTTTCCAACAACCATTTTTTTCTGTTTCATCTCACTCGTGAATTTTCTATTGTTCCCAGAACCTGCTTAGGCATTATCATAGTTGTAATCGTTTCTCAGAAAAGTGAATAATTAAATACATGGAGGTGGACTAATTAGCCAAAATTGCAGCATATATGCCAACTCGGAGTGGGACTAGAATTAATCTTCACGCTGTGAATTAAGATACAACTAGTTGTATTGAACTCTTTGGAAGCCTGTAAAATAAGCAGAGAAGGATCATGCGTAGGTTCATGCTACATTGAAGTGGGGAAGATAAAGAGATATGCAGTCCTAAAGTTAGCAACTAAGCTTTAAGCATTGTGATAGGTAGGCAAAAATCTGTGCAGATTGGCTTGCAAGGGAGGGGTCTAGATACCAACCTTTGAATTATGTTTTAATTGGACTCATTTTTTGTGATTTTTGATTTATGAGTGTATAAAGCATCACTCATCTGGGTCAGCCTTTTTTAACAGAATAAATAAATAAATACATGCAAAAAGATAAACTTCAGGAAATATCCTCTTTGAAAATTGACTCCATAACTTTGTATAGTGCATATTGTGCATGTTCTCATAAAACTACAAACATTAACTTGGAATCCTTCATCTTGGTAATTTTCTGAATAGCATATGGAACTCTTATCTTAAGAGCCTTCTACACAGGTGCGCATCATGAATTGTTGAGTTGGTGTAGTCTGTAAATTTGCTGGGAAAAATAATTTGATTTTTTTAAAGCCTTGAGAAAATGAACATGGCAGAATATCAAGCCCAACAACAGTTTTATAACCATTCCTGTTGTTTCCTGTGTCATTTAGGCTAAGCTTACTTGGATGAAAAGATAGGAGGGGAAAAGAAAGGGGCAGGGATAGCAACATAACAAGAGTTATTCATGCTCTGTGTACAATATTTGTGATTCTTGTCCTCTCCAATCCCTGCCCTTCCTATCTTTTCATCCAAGCATGCCCAGCCTTAGTGAAATTTTCCCTTGGTTTTCCTCGTTGCACTAAATTTTATTTTATTTTCCTCAGATGGAAATACCACGAGCCTTTGTATGTGCCGAGAGCAGGATATTTGATGTGTCGGAATGGGCAATTTGTCAGGTAAGCATTTGTGTTTGATTACTTTATTCATTACGGAAACATTATAAGACTGACTTATATTAGATATGATAGATTTTGTTGACTCTGGAATAGTAGCCAAGATTTAGATTTGTTCTTTAAGTTTTGCATGCATTATATATACTTTCAAGTTGGTTTTAGTTTAAATTCTTGAAATAGACAGACTTTTTCTCCAGGATTATAAAACAACGGTGAGGTTTAACTTTTGGAGAGGGTAATTCAACTTTTATAACATAACCTGATGATTTGTTAATCAAAAATAATGAACGAAGTTACATGATTTTTCATTCAATTAGTAGAGAAATACTATAGCTTTTCTAAATCTGGAACTTCTGGACTAATCATGATATTTCGTTTTTGAGGAAAGGGGAATGCCAATGGCTTGCCCACCTATTATGTGTAACGTATGTAGGAGCAAAACACTTGTTTGGTGAAGGTGGGTTTGGAACCCAGAACCTTGGCCATAACTTTCAAGGTCTTTACAGATTTCGGTATTAGACACCTAACCAAATACCAAAATGTCA
The DNA here is from genome assembly GCA_025175895.1 of Wurfbainia villosa. Taxonomy (NCBI): domain Eukaryota; kingdom Viridiplantae; phylum Streptophyta; class Magnoliopsida; order Zingiberales; family Zingiberaceae; genus Wurfbainia; species Wurfbainia villosa. The sequence goes on from JAKLTH010000280.1 coordinate 1,736,701, forward strand.
TCTTCTATTTTTATTTTATATGATCATTTTTGAACATAATTTAAATAATTCGTAATGCAATTATAATCAATTTCTAGTCGTTTTCATCTAACTCCATACAATCTGATATATGCAGAGAATGTCTTGCAAGTCTAATACTCATGGACCAACCTTTCATGTGAGCATGGTTGGTTTGGATAGGACAGGGCTGCGATCTAATCCGTCTAGATATCCATGGGGATTAGATGCTGAGATGATTACGGAGGACTATGAGTTTGAGCTGTGGCTTCAGGAAGCTTTAGCATCTGGCATCTTCTCTGAAAGTCCAAAGCGGAGGAAGAGCTGGCCATTTAAGATCAACTCGAAAAGCAGCATAAAACGATGGTGAAAATCACCATAAACGGATATGATGAAGCTTAAAGAGGTAATAGTTTAATTGAGGAACTGGCTTGTATTTTTCACGGACTGACAAATTGACTGCGGAAGAGCTTGACGGCCTTTAAAATTTCACCTATTCATCAAGTCATGGCGTAGGCTTCTTCATGTTTACTGATCTTTTAACCTCTTGGTGATGGAACCTAAATCTGAAGAAAGAAAAAAAAGAAGAAGAAGAAGAAAGTTCAGCAGATGCTTGCTTACAAGCGGTGAATAGAAGGAAAGGGCGTGTGAAGAAACGATTGTGGGCAAAATAAGGAAAATACTAAAGTTGATCATTTGTGAATAGTTATAACCATGCTGTAGCCTAAGCAGTATCTCCCCATATATTGTTCTCTATAAACGAATCAAAATTATAGCTATTCTACAGCAATGAAAACTTGTAAAGCAACAGTATTGTCAATTGATTTAATCATAAGGAAAATGCTTTGGTAGTAATCCCGTCAACAGCCTTATGCATCTGCATCCACAGTCACATCTACAACCGGTTTCAAGAGTTCCTTGCATTGACAGAAGCTGCCAAGGATATAGGAAAGTTGTGCCCTTCCGTAAACTCTTTTGAGTCCTTAGCCTTTCATTTCATTGCTTTCCACTTTTTCTTTTCCTTTTGAGTATAATGCATTTAATCATTGAGAGACGGGCATACTCGGTAACTTTAGGGTTGTTTTTGTCGCCAAGCACTTTAGCAACTGCCAGAATCATTCTTCTTGCTTTTCTCCTCAATTTGCCAGATTTTCAATCTGCAATAAGGAGGCAAAAGTTGTAATATGTGCACGAATACTGTGGGTGTGTTGTGCATAAGCAAGAGATGGAGCTTTGTTTTTGAAGATAATCCTTCACCAGATGATTCTGGGACTTGGTTTGTGCGGTGTCTACGCATTCTGCGGTGTAGATATGATAGTGATGATGGTTGGAGTTGCTTTTTTTTTTTCTTCATGTTCGATTCTAACAAAATCTTACCAAACTTACTGAGAAAGGCTTCAAAAGTTGAAATCTCTAGCTCATGGATTGGTACTTAATAAAAATGCATGGGTAGGTCGGTCAATCAGTAAATGCCAGAATGTCATTTAAAAGTCCCTGAAGAATGCTGAAAATTGACAAACTTATTAATATATGCCAGTTCTTGTTTCAGAATAAAAGGTTGCAATCAATCTGAATCATACCAATGTTATCTCATTTTGTATTTTTGTGCGAATCATGCCAGTTCTTATTTCATTGGCTCTTAGTTTTGTCAGGAATCATTACAGAGATTTCGTGGGCGTGGTGGTCTTCTTAATTTCTTTTCTCATATCAAAAGTCAATTAAAAATCTTCATGCTCGCCCATTAATTTCACATCACCTCTGTTATGATTTCTTTATTGTTATTGTTTCCCCTCTTTCTTATTTATATAATGGAACGGGTTAAGTTGTCCCCAGGCGAAGCAGATTGATGCTTGTTTGGGAATAATTGGGATAATCAAATCAAATTCTCATCTTTGAACAAGCTCTTGAAAAGATTAATGATAGGCCAAAATCTGCGAGTGTCCGTTCCCCAGCTATAGGCCAAATCTCCAATAAACTAAAACATTTCTTCATTCTGAAGTTTCACCAAAGAGGAATGATTTCAACCATGGGTTGTTGGACGACTGACGCTAGCAACAGTTGCAACTTTGTTTCTTGCAGTTGCATGGCTTCGCGATTCAGTTTGGCAGGAAGGTGGATCAGCTCATCATATATTTGATTTAACATGTAGCATTGTGTTCATTAATTTGTGGCACTGTTCTTGAGGGGTTGGCCTCCAGTTGCTTTCAGTAATCTGAGTTGATAAAAAAGTGAAACAGGTAAGATTCATTGCCCTCTGTGTCAACCCTTCATTCGTCGTTGACTGCATAAAACTAGCATAGGGCAACAAATATACACAGACAAACAGATCACTGAAGAATATAATGGGGATCTTTGGAATCTGTAAATCGATTTGCACTGTGAAAGATGGCATAAACAGGACAGAAGATTTTGTTGGAAAAACTTTTAAATCAGAAACAAGTTGTTTTGTAAATACCCATGATGCCATCAAATTCAGTCTTAAATCAGAAACAAAATTAAATAGATATATTGCTAAACAATTCCTTGTTAGATAAACTGTTAATTGCATTTATTTAGGCCTGCAGTCGACTATGGTTTAAGGATAAGAAGTCGGGTGTCCTTGACAGACACACCAAATTATGGGATCTATTTATCCTTTGGAATAATTAGGAGAGTATTTAGGATTAAATTCTATCCTTAAATCTCAGTCATGATGTTCCTTTGTAGTACAGTTAAGTTATTGTCCATACAAGATGGTATAAATATAAGATTGTAATCATTTAGTCGTATGATGGTGCAATCCTATCGCTTTCTTTCTTAATCACCATTATTATTTTGTCAAATGTCAACAGTGATTATAGATATGGAGTTCCAGAGTCTTGCATCGAAGCAAAGACTGTCTTCTTTTCCCTCTTAATAAATAAGTTTGTGTGTTTGTGTCAGAGCAGAGGAGAAGAAGAAGAGCAAGACACGGAGAGAAAAATGAGGAATACCTAAATCACGGAAATGAGATTTTTCACTTTTTATAGACCAGTTGAAATTTTCTTCCATAATTTTAGGTTCAAATTCTTCAAAAAAAAAAAAAAAAACCTATAACTATCATCGAACATTTTTATTTTATGTGCTGAATTTCACATGGTCAGTGTAAATAAGCAAATTACATAAGCTTTCTGCACCAGTCTATATCTTATCCCCTTAGCCATCAACCTCAGTCAGCTGTATACATTGAGATTTCCAACTTCTGACTCCCCTCAGGCTTATCCACCATAAGACCACTTGTCATTATAGGAAGTAAGAATATAAAACAGTTTCAAAAGCACCCAATCTCATCACACTATAAATATATGGACAATTTTTAGTGAGTGTATATATATAGTAGACATCATTTTCTACTAATTGCACTGCAACCTTATCATATCTCAAAAAGGCACCCAAGCTGTTGGCAGACCACCCTGTGCTGAGTAACTCCCCAAACAGTCTTCAGCTACTAAATTCTGCACCATCCTTTGCTTTGAGTCACCACCTTCCAGCTTGCTCACTGCTGATTTCATGAGCTTTCTGTCAGCAGCGAACTGGTTCGGTCCAGGGCCGAAGTTAGGCAGGCCAGCTATTTGGGGAAAGCATCTTTGTAGGGATGATGGCAGGTGTGGGTTTATGGTTGGGACTTGAGCTGTGTGGCTTGGAGCTATGCTGGAGAAGCAGGGCACCTGCCCAAACCCTTCCAAGTTGAGTGGGGTTTGGTCAGTGGAGTTGATGTAGTCGTCGAGGAGAGGTGGGAGGGGCATCGGGCCTGAATCGTCTTGGCTCATCTCCATGCTTGCCTTGCTGGAGACCTCTCTTCCCTTGTAGAACACTCTGCAGAGCACCCAATCTTCCTGCTTGCATAAGAAACACAAGTGTCGTAATCGATATGATGAAAGGATAATAACTGATTGGAGAATGCGTGTTCAGAATTCAGTACTGTATATGGCAGTTGAGCGATTAAGATGACTTCCTACAATTAAGATATTATATTGGATACTGCAACAGACCAAACAGCTTTTCTTAAATCTCGTGAAGAGATTAGCTAGCAACTTGTTTTATTCCGAACCTCAATCAGTTACCCCCTATGCTCTTGAACATCCACAAGTTCTCTTACACGACTCGTACCTTTCTTTAGATATTCAAATCTTTACTCAATATTCTATAGATTCTAGCACTCAGTCAATATCTTTTTCTGCGAGTACTTATTTTAATCTGATGTGAACATGCATTCTGATCGTGACTGTTTAATAATTGTACAAAGGTTAGAGAGAGAGATTAAGATGAAACCTTGAAGGGCAACATCCTTTGGGTTGCAGCAGCAGAATCCTCCATGCGATATTCATGCATGACCCAATCTGTCTTCTTTCCCTTGGGAGCCCTTCCTTGATAGAAAACCAAAGTCTTCCTCATCCCAACCAGCACGCCCTTCCGGGCCACCGATCTATCCTTTCCGGTGGCCTTCCAGTAGCCTGACACAGTTGCCCTGTTCTTTCTCTGCCCAGTTGCGTACTTTCGATCTCGAAGGCTGAAGAAGTACCACTCCTTGCCCCCCACACATGCAGTAGCTGGATCCAACTCATCAGAATTCAACATTCTCACAAAAAGAAAAAGAATACGTTCGAATGCATCAAAAATCAAGAATAGGAATTCAAATGAAGCTAAAACTCGTATCGAGATTGAAATTGTCATCCAAGAAGAGAAGGCATGGAGGGAGTTGGTGACGTGGGACAAGCACTAGCTCATGGCGTTTTCAGCATCACCGATGGACCTAACTCCATGATGGAGATCGCTTGCAGCGTTGTCGATCCCTGGTGCATTAACAGCCGGGAGTCTCAACCAATGAGTCTAACCGCGCGAGGAAAGATGTCAGCGTCGACCACTTTAAGGCCTCACTTTACTTGTACATTAGCCAGCAGGATTAGCATTCAGCACAAAGAGATTAGAGACCTGGTTGGTGCATGGCTGAAACGACCACGTGTATGGTTCTCAGTGGATCCATGAACACAGATATTACTCTAGCTAGATCAGTCGACATGCGATGTTAGAATATCCATCAACATCTTTAGAAAGTTTTCTTTGAGTTGGAAATCAATATTTTATAAAAGACAAAAAAAATTTAAAAAAAAAAAAGAAAGAAGCTTTTGGTGAAGGTATATGCATTTCAAAGGATGTTTTTTTTCTGAAAAGTTCGTAGATGAACATGAAAAGAATAAAAGTGGTAAAGTTTTCTCCTTCTGATATCCTGCTGGTATTGTTTTTGAGTTATGATTCAGATCATCTCGACAAGGGCAAAAGGAATAATCCATAAAAATGGTGGTCGACTTCAATCATGAAGGAATAAAATAACTCGAGGAGATCGAAAGGTGGTGGAAAGTTTGGTACGAGAACAATTTCCATTGCCTGGAAAGTAACAAAAGACAAGCATCGACTGAGCTGAATCGAGATAAACTTCGAAAGAGAATTTTTAGAGTATTATTATTATTCCTTCGTCACTGTTTCATCAAATAATATGAACCAAAGGCTAAAGTGCAGATAACAGATAAAATGCCCTGTCTAAAACTAGACTGAGTCGATGGATGATGCAATTGGAAAAGTTTCCATGTGGTTTGTAGAAGCCATGGAAGGGCACAGCAAAATAAGAAAACTTGCAGAAGCCATGGGAAGCTACAGAATTGCTTTCTGATGGGGGCCGTAAAAATTTGTCCTTTTTGAAACTAGAACAGGCGTCTCAAAAGAGCACGCACAAGTTTGCAGCTGCAAGAGATTGCATGAATAGGAGGGGGTAATGGAAGGAGAGAGCACAATAGACCAGGATAATTCCGTTCCGTCAGACCTAAACCAGAATAAATAGTAACTGAAAGCTATTCTATCCATGATCTTAAAAAGAAGATTAGAAGCCTCACCAGGGAGATCCCATGGCTCGCACTTATTGGGATCGACATCCACCATCATAGAGCAGCCATGGTTCCCAGCGAGCTTCACTGCAAGGTAGTCGCAGATGAGCTCGTCATCCCTTGGGTGGAACCTGAACCCTGGAGGCAGCTCTGCCTCCACCATGCTCAAGACGCTCATGGTGACTTCTTCGATGAGAGGAAAAAACACAGTGGGAACGATAGAGTATATATAAAAACTAGGAGGATTAGGTGATGCATCAATAGAGAAGCCAAGTCAACCTTCCAAGAGAATAAGAGATAGCAGGGGATAGTCCAGAGCCACATCTTTATTCTTTCACTTTAAAGCACTCATCCTTCACACGTACGTGGCATGGCCATTGGCGTGGACTTACTCTGTCACACTTGGCATCGTGGGCTTACATGACATCGCCTTCCAACCTCCACCACACCCCTGCAATGTGGGCGATAACATGGCAGTTCCTTTGAGGAGGATGAGGAGGTGAGAAATAGGACAGCAATTTCAGAATCTTTCCATCAAAAAGTGAAATACAGTCACCACTTAGAGCATGTCACCTGGCTTGTTGTTGACAAATCAACTTTGGCTTGTTAGATGTGTTTCTTACCTGCGTGGGACTTCTTCAGTTGTCATCACATCGTATCGAGAGAACACCAATGCCCTTTTCCTTTGTTTGGGCAGTAACAAAGTGGCAGACTGCAGTATTAGTTGTCTTCGAACAAGTCTGTTGTCAGAAGAAGGAAGAACCACGTTTCACTATCCATCCTCATTCACATGCAAAATCAAAAGGTGAATCGGTAGTATCTACACGAATTCGAAGTGCACTGACAATGGTCTGAATAGGGGAAGTCATAAGCAGAAAATTTTGTTTGTCTTCTTCGGTTCCATAAATTGACATCTAAACCATCTGTTCTTGCAGCTGTCATGCAAAATAGCAGAGTTAGAAAGTAGACACGAGGAGAAGTTTTCCCAAATGCTGTCATGCAGAACTACCGATGCTGCCAATTGGATATTGCCCTCGAAGACTCCTCCCGAGAAGAGATGGAAAGTGAAATCAAACGACGTTTGGACTTTAGAGAATGCTGATACTTACAGTTACATCCATGAAGAAGAACAACATTGCATGGACCAAAAGCATGGGTTGCCAGACTGATAGATTCATTTCTGCATTTCCTCCACATGGCCTGCTCTGGACCACCATCATCTGTCGCCATCCTGGTTAACTAATCAAAATTGATGACACATCGAAACAGAAAACATGAGCAATATGACAATGATATGGATCGCTAAAGGCATCTCCAAGACGGGACTAACAGCAGTTCAATATCGTCTTGGAAGAAGAACATCCATATGAAATGCCACGAGTGTCTATGTAGGTTGCCATCTAAAAGAAAAAGACGAGTGCAAATTATATAGAGTAGAAACTTGAAGAAGTGTATAGATTGGTATTCTTTTGTTTTTAGTCATTTGCTGCACTAGACAATGAAATAGGAGACACCATCTGCTACTGCCATCAATAACTTTAGACCGTATCGTAATTTATCTCTCTTTCACAGACTTTGAAACGAGGTGAGTGTTCTACCTTTTTCCATCAAAAAATAGAATGAATACTTCCTCGTTCGATTAGTTGAACTTGCTACTCTAGCTTTCAAAACACTGGTTGCCAGTAATTATGAAGTATGAAATTTTCAGGTCCCTTGACATGAGCAACTAATGACTAAAAAAAAACTGCCAAATTAAGTTTTAGGAGATGAAAAAAATAAAATGAACTTTTGAAAGTTAGCCTAATTAGTAACTGGTGGGCCTTTTAAACACAGAAGGCCCAAAACTCTGCCAAAACCCAGTTAAATTTTCATGATCACGTGAAGCAAAAAAGAAAAGATACGATCGCAAGGAAAAAGGAAAAAATCTCTCCTGTTCTCATTTTTTTTCTCCCTAGTTTTCTCTTAATTCTGCTAGAATCAGATACTTGTAAAGATAATAAAAGGTCAAGCAGTATGATATCATGATTATGTGTTACAAAAGGACTTGGTCGATTGAATGAAGAGACAAGACCTCGCTGTCATCTGGTACACTGAATCCAACTATGGTTGGAGTTAGGGAGATAAGCAATGTGAGGTGAGCAGGTTCTGAATGTGACCTAGCATTTCTACGCATGTCTTTCTCAGGTTCTCAACATCAATTAAGAGAGAAGCCAAGAAATGCAAACTTATCATGCTTATTCACAAACCACTCAGGGGTTTGACCACACTCATTGTACTTTAAGAAGGCATTACTGTCTTTCCTCAGTGAGGTTAGTGGTAGAAATCTCATATAGGAAAGCAGTGTTTGAAATGGGAAGAGTCAGTCCATTATGAGCATGACTTCTTCACGCAGACAGCATTTGACCACAAAAGTTACTTCAGCCAGTTGTTAACTTCATGTCCTTCACCTTTTTCACATACAGAGAACACTCACTCGGAATTATGCACGTTTTTGCTAATTATAATGCTCAAGCAGCAAGATAGTGAGTCATCCAAGTCAGTCCTGGTCTCTCTCTGACATGTCGTTCCATAGACCGAAAGCAACCGGATAACTAAAGTCTACGATGGTGCCTTTGTGAATGGGTAATATTCATAACGAAGGGTCTCTCTCATGCCAAAGGCTATGTCAGATGAGATAGCAGCTTTCGTAGTGCCTTCATCTTCTCATTTATTATTCTGCCTCTTCTTCTCTACGTACGATGGTACCCAACGGTGAGGATGACATTTTTTAAGTATGATAAATCTACCTATCTGAAAAATGCAATCTTAAGTATCAAAATGACAATTTTTTAAGTCACAGTTTAGTCTGATCATATTGTGTATGCACTATCAGCAAAAACAACCACCTTGTTAAAAGTTGAATTTCACAAAATTATTGGTCATTCACTCTTTTGTTTGCATCAGATGCTTCAAAATTGTACAATTGTTAAATAAAGAATTTGAGTTCCAAGTGTGCCAGCACAAGAGAAATGGTCAGTCAGCAGCCTTGTTCATGGTCTTCGTGATGACAGACAAGGGAATGAACACCTTATGGCCTTGACTTCCATAAATCCCAATCCCCCCAAAGCTGGCAAAACTGCTGTTCATGGTTGGTCTCAGGACGACAGTTAGGTTTTGTTGCTGGCCTCTTCTGATGAAAAACCGGGCCGGCGATACTGAAACAGAGATTCCATAGGGTACACTCCAGCTGATGTTGTAGTACTCATCGTTTGCAATGTTGGTAACTCTTCTGATGATAGTTCTAGATTGATTGAGGAATGCTACTGTAATGGAAGGCAAGTTTAGGTCGGAGCCCGTCTTGGTCAAACTCAAGCAGCTTTGGCCAGTGTAGTTCAGAACCACTGGAGCAGACCCATTGATCCCACACAGAAAGGAGAGAAAGTCACCATAATCTGCATAAAAAAGGACCAAATTGAGTTGCAGGGCATAAGTATGCAGATGCAGTAATTTTGAATAAGCTAATGGGGGAACTCATTTCACCTGATTCAAAGATTAGTCCAGGGTCTAAAGCAGCAGTAGCATTTACAAAGCCACTACCCATGTCAAATGGTGTTGCATGTGACATGGTGGAATCTGGATTGCTGTATGCACGTTGTGCCATGATCATTGCACCTTGCTTGTCTAATCGTGTGGCGGTAGTCGAGAGAGCAGAAGCAATGGCTGAAGGACTAAAGTTTGGAAACTTCTGCTTGATCAGAGCAGCAAGCCCAGCGACATGTGGGGCTGCCATACTTGTCCCGGACATCATTGCAAATTTCTCACCTAAATGGTAGAATCAGAATAACTTCAGCATCCAACTTGATTCATAAATCTCAAACATAAAAAAGAACAAATATTGTTTGTTGATTCAGATATCATCCTAGTGAGTGGTTTATCATTGCCTTGGAATTCAGCAGATTCTGTGCCCAGCGAACTCCAAGCACCCCATATGGAATTGCCAGGAGCAATTAAATTGGGTTTCAAAATGTCAGCATTAACCAACGAATTGTCCTCGGGATCTGGACCTCTCGAAGAATAATACATTACTTTCGGTGCAGAGATACTGTAGTTAGCTTTAAGACCTCCTAGTATTCTTGCAACACCACCAAACTTGACTATGGTTTTTGCATTTTTGCCTCTCTGCAAGGAGTTGTTGTAGTATTGGAGAAATAGCTATAGCAAATTGTGGAACCAAAATTAGTACAATGAGAGAGAAGAATATTAAAGAACAGAAGAAATCATAAAAAAAAAAACAAGTAAAACCCTACTTCACATGATCACTTTTTGAATAGTTATTGAAAATGAGCCAGCACATCGAACTTACAATGCATAACAGATAATTAATGAGAGGACAAAGACTATCAGTATGGAAAATGATGCAAAAACTAGCACAGAAGTTAAAGCTGGAATACGAGGCTTGCATCAAATTCAAACCAATATAGCTAGACAGAAGGCATTAATGACCAAACAAAATGCATAAAATTGATGTTCTCACACAAGGTTTTAAAATAACATTGACATGTACGAATTAGAATTCAACAATTGGTATACCTTCGAATCATCTGGTGATGGTATTATCAAACCAGGCATAAGCATAGGAGTCGGGTTGAGTTGGAACCCAATAACAAATGGATCCATGTAAAATACAATTCCAACTGCACTTGTATCCTTTGCTGTCTGCAATGCTTGTTTGATGGATGATAAACCTAGCACATATCTGATGGAATAACCACAGACCAGTATTTTTCCTTTAATCAATTTTCTCTTTAATAGACTTGAATCCTGGCACTCATGCAAGTACAGTTCATTTTCAATTGTTGTTTCGTTTTTCAAGGCATGAGTGGCAGTAATAAGAGGATACATCAAGTTACCATCCGTTCCAGCTGCAAATTTTGTGAACAATAATTAGATAAAAGTGAAAGAAATGCATTCAACTAAGATGTGAAAGAATTGGATACAAAGCAAGCCCAAGTGAAAGCAGGAAGGTTGCATAACAAGTTCTTAAACTATTCGACAATTTGCACTATTCAACAAAGGATGAGAAAAAGATAAAATGCAAAAAAGAACAACTTTTCTTATTTATCATCTGAAACTGAAATGAGAATCCAAAACTTACATGCAAGTCCTACTCCAGAAATTGTCAAGTTGTTGCCAAGTACAAGATAGTTATTGTAGATTCTATCATGAGAGGATGCACCTACAGTAAATATCCAAGGACTAAAGGAAGATATGCTCTTGGGTGCTGGCCCAGTATTGCCAGCTGCTTGAACAACAAATATTCCAGCTTTTACTGCCGCCAACAGTGACATGTCTATTGGATTGAAGAATGTTGCTAAACCAGGAGGTCGCCTATTGGGAGTGATGGATAAACTGATGATGTCAACGCCATCTTGAGCTGCCTGTGAATCAAAACAATTACAAATGACAAGAAGGTTGCATAATAAGCCAAAAGTAAGTTGTAAGCTAGATAGCCTAAAGAGCCCACGTAGCTAAACCATAACACCATTGTTTAGTTATATACGGAGAATTGTGAGATGATCAAGTGGATGGTTGCAACAAAGTTAGATTGTTACGACAATTTGGCACACTAGTTGAGTTCACCAAAGTTAATAAGTCAACTATTTAATATGGGCAAATTGTTACAATTGATATCTAAGAGGATTTGATCCTAGACGGAAAGGGCTACATGTGTGATGGTGGACCACGATTATAACACGCATGTTGCAAATCAAGGATGATTCTGATCTATTAGTTGGATTTTGAATGTTAGCAAAGACATCAGGTATTAAGCAGAGGAGATTGTACATCCTACTTTAGTACAATGTAGGGTTGTGGACTAATGAGCAACGGTTTGTAGACTTGATGAGTTAAATATCTTAAACATTTTGAGCCATTAACCAAGCTTAAAGGAACAAATGGACAGTTCTTTCAACTAGACAAATTGATTCTTTTGGTATCAGATCAGACCTAAACATAGCCGTCATGAAGTATTTAGAAAAGATTGCATGTAAATTGGGGGAGTGAGCACTGGTGCTTACATGTCACCACTGATAGAAATGATTCTAAGCTATCGCTTAGACATTGGTTCTTGATGGATACTTCAAGTTTTTTAGTAGAGTTGATTATGACACAGTAATTTGTTCTTGCATATAATTAATAGAGCAAAGTTGTAGAACCCCACGTTATTTTCTCATTGTCTTGAGATTTTTTGTTTTCCATCATCAAACACTTGTAGATTCCTCATTCTGTCAGAATGAATCAGGTGTATACGCAATCCTCAAATGTATCTTTAAACCAACATGGGATTGATAATTGCAAATTTCCACAAATTTTTCCTTTTAGCTCCTTAGTTTGACGACTAATGTAACATAAAAAAAGCCAAGTGGAAAAAACCAAATCAATTGAACGTCAAATAAAATATTTAATTTGGTGGATAGGATAGAGTTGACACCTGATTACCTGATCTATAGCAGCGACAACATCAGCTGCAAAACCTCCAAAACTTCTATACAAAGCTTTATACACCGCAATACTGGGAATCCAGAAAGATTAAGAAAAATCTCAGAGGAAGCATTTTGGACTTCAGTTTCAAACAAAAGTAACCACTTACTGTGCATGAGGAGCCATGCCACTTGCATTCCCAAAATGATGGCCGGACACAAGAACCGGGATTCCATAATTACCAGCGGCAATAGATGCTGTGTGCCTGTGTCCACCCAAACATTTAATTAAGCAAAATATAGACAGAGAGTAACTTCACCATTTCTCCATTCTGGTAAAGGCAGTGTCATATTAAAGATGAAAATGAATTAGGGATTATTGAAGTATAGTTTCTTGCTAGCAAAGAAATATATCATGGAAAATGTCCAAAGAATCTCTTAACTGGAAACTAGCAATTCAGCTAATTGATCAGACAATGAAGTACCAGAAAATACCCCAAGAAAATTAGGAAGAATCTCAAAATTGCACATCGGATGAAAGTAAAAGCACTTACGTTCCATGTCCATCGCTGTCTAACGGTGAAGCATGATCCACAGTAGCATTGAAAGCCCCTCTTATTATTGCAGAAGCAGCAAAATGACGAGCTCCAATTAGTTTTCTGTTGCATGATCCAGCCGGAAAGTCTCTCATCACTTCACAAGAACCAGAAAAATGATGTGGTACTGGAAATTGATTAATAGAAAGCTTGTCTGAGAAGCTAGGGTGAGTTGGATCAATTCCTGTGTCAATGAAACCAATTACAATTCCTTCCCCAGCAACTTCAGGTCCTCCCTCTGGAATCCATGCTCCTTGAGGCAGACCTAGAAATTCAGGAGTATGTGTGGTTGCAGTCCTAACTGAAAAATCCAACAATACATTTGCTACTTCACGCCTCTTCAAAAGTTTGTCAGCCTTTCACAGTGAACAACAAGATCATGTCAGAAAGCAAATGCAAAACCCAAGCTGTGAATACTAAGTTGATTTTAGGATATTGAAGTATTAGCTGAAAGGGAAAATAAATGAAAAGTCCATGCATATACTTATCACGGAAAGTGATGAGTTCTCACACAGCAGATATTATAGGTTTGTATTTGAGCATTTCATTCAAAGGAATTGTAGTACACGAAAAACTTTTATGATCAGTTGTCCCATCTGTAATAAGCATTAGCAGTACAGTACAAAAGGATAAGTGCATACTTGTTATTTTGGTAATTGTCAAGGAGCCAAAGCATGTTTCCCAAACTGATGGTGAAGTGGCGAAAGGTAGAGAAGGGTACAAAAGAGAATATAAGCAATACAGAGAGTAGTAAGGTCAAAGAAATCATGTCTTTCTAAACTCAATTTCATTAATCGATCGATCCTGCCATCCTAGATTGAGTTCACACAGCAATGACTGCACATTTATAGATGTCCTATAATCACAGCGTAACCCAAAAAGAAAGAAAAAACAGAAGAAATCGGAACCAAAATGATCTAGCTTACAAACAAACTATAACCAACAAGACTAACTGAATTAGTTTGGACTATCTTTTTGTGATCTAGCCTGCAAAGCAAACAGCACCAAAATGAACAGAAAATGAACTTGCATAAAGCAATCAACCTGTTGAGAAGTGATAAGAACAGAAAATCCATTGATTAAGTAATGATAGCTATACAGCTTGATATATTTTTCTCCTCTCAGTGTCCTCCTCAACAAAGAATTCTGAAGACGAAGCAGATATGAACTATAATTCCTGCCTGTGCCTGAAAAGTTCCTGCAGTAACCACAATGTCACAACTTGCTGGAACAAGAGAAATCATGATGTAGAAAATTTAGATGGGAGATAGTCTAACAAAGGCTGCAACATGAGAAGAATGATTATTGTCAAAAATCAGTACTCAAAGCAATTGAAGCTCCTCAAAATTAGTGTATGTGAAGATCGTCAGCAACATGTATTATTTGTAGAAGAACTTTGTTTTATAAGCTTGTTTATGTGGCGGCCTAATAAAATACTTAACCTGTTAGTTTTATTTGTATATTAACTATCTAACCTTTACATATTCATTTCAAGTTAAAATAGGCCAGATTGAAAAATGAATTGAAAATGTTGTTTTATTTTTGACAAACTAGACTAGGATTTAACTATGAAACAAAATTTATGTGTACACGTAGAGTTAATATAAATAATCATTACATATGCATGCCTTTTTCATTTAAATCATCAAGATTATAATAAGTTTTGTACCGTCAAATGCATATTAATCAAAATTTAAAAAATGAACCTATCAAATAAGTTCTTAAAAATTAGCCTTTAACATATTCAATATGCACAAAAATATTTTTTGGACTTAAGTCTCTCTGCACAAACTCTAATTGAACTTAATAAATCCCTGACCGCAAACATCTCAACATAGTTGTGCTTTGATGAAATACAGTAATTTTAAAAAAAGTATTAAGTTATGATGATTAATATTTTTCTACTAATTTAAGCCACAACATGAAGGATTGGGGTAGGGATGAAAATGAGAAGCATGCCCAGAACTCTACCTGCTCCAGACACTAGACGTGGGGCTACCAAATTGTCAATCATTCCGTACATGCAAACAAATTGTGGCAAGTTGACCAAACTTCCCGACATAACAAAGGATTCTCATTTGGAGTAAGTGCTGATCACAACTGAAGCAGTCCTCGGAAGTTGTTAAACTCTTGTTTAAAAACTTATCTTCACTAAATGAGGTTTGCTATCATATGCAAAATCAGGGAAAAGGGCAGTGATCACATCCATCACAGGCTTTTGCCGCACTTATGCCAGGATTAGTTGGGAAATTACATCCATTGTTTTATTGTGAACCAAAGACCTTATGAGTGGTAATCGTAAATAATAACTTCCAAACTACAACTTTAGATGAGTGAAGCTTTCATTAGTGACGCCATATTTGAACATCAATGACCTAGGTCGTGTTGCCAGTTCTATTCTGCCATAATTGGCAAAGCAAAATCGCCCAACACAAGATGCATAGTTCGACTTAGAAATAATGGTGGGATCAAATGATGCAATTTCACCTACCTACTTAACATAAACCTACACATATTAAAGAATAAAAAGTGGTGCAAATTTCCTTTGTAAAACAAAATGGCAATACCTTTTCCTATTGAGGGTATTGAAACTCGTAGAATCCCCATGGCAAATCCCACTTCCTCCAAATTCCATCATTTCACCAAAGTGACGAGCCACAGGAGGCTGCTTCATGATCACAATGTAGACAACAGCATCCTCTTGGCCAAAGCCCCAAAACAAAAAGCCATGGAAGGAAAGAACCAAGAGGTACAACAACAGAAATCCTTCCATTTAAGGAACCTTCAGAAGCTCAGAACCGCAGCTGAGAATTCCACAACTCCTCCATGCGAGCAGAAGTGAGAGCACTTGTCGACAAAGATCAGCTCTCCTCTCCTCTCTTCTACCTCTAGCAACTGAACGCCAAGGACCTTGCCTTAGGAGATGACAAAGCAATCAAATTGAGGACACATAAGAAAAGTGGAGACAAAAATATTCGTCTGAAGCTTTTCCTTTTTGATTTTTTAGCAGCTAAACAACTCTGTTTCGGTAGTGGCCCGATTCACTGTTGTATATATAGTGCTTCACTTGATTGCTGTTCTAAATATATAGACTTTTTAAGTAATGAGACTGTTAGGTGCATTCTACTTCTACCGTGTAGTATTTCACTAGAACGGTAAAATGGAAAGACGAAGAAGAAGAAAAAAAAAAAAAGCAGCAACTTGAGATACTGAATCTTACTAAACTTATATTTTTTGTCAATCAATTTCATTTGTCTGATGAGTATCACAAATGCATATATTTGGTTTTTAAGATGAAAACTGGCTCGAGACTTTGGAGTGGGTGTTCTTACCGAGGCCGTAGCTGTCCGAAGAGACGCCCGATGACATCTGTAACTGTGTAAAGAACACCTTGACAGTAAAATGTTGAGACTCGTGCAACCACATCACATCGGACATAATCTTATTAGATTTGATATGGAAACCAATTATTAATGAGTCAAATACAGTTAGTGATAATATCAGAACTCATTACGGTAATAAACTCCAAAATTAACTATCGCTTTTCTTCGATTAAGCGATGTCATCTCGGTTGTCAGATTTCCATAAAATCTCAGAACTCATTATGATGGCCGTAAAAATCCCGTCAAACAATTAATGCATGCCCAGTTGACGCTCGGAACACAGTACACTGTTCTTTTGACTTCACCTTTTTACAGGCTTTTGGCTAACTTTTGCAGAGCAACATGCCAGATGATGAAGCAGCCATTTACACTCCTCCATCTCCATGTGCAGTGTCATAAAAGAACAAAATAAAGAAGGCAAAAGAAAGAAATGAAGGAGAAAGCAAAAGCCATTATTCCCCTCATTATCATGTCTGAAGCATGCTTTGCTTTTCTCGGCCTATTTGTCGTATTTATTTTATATGTCATAATCTCACTCATTGCAGCATAATTAATTGGTACAAATCTAAAGGCCTTTCTGAGGTGGAAGAGAAGCCAACAAATTGCATCTCTAAGATGATGGAAGGTATTCTCACTGCCTGCAACAGATTGGAACTCTCTGAATTACCAGTGATTGGAAGTAATTGTAGAATGCTTGCAAATTGTGGTGATATAATATAAATCCACGAGTTTGGTGCCCCATGAACAATAATCAGCCCGCGATTCGTCGGTGTCTGTGCGAGCTAAGGACGAGTTGTTTTGGTTCGTAGTTGTCACCAGATTAGAGCCCACGCACAGAGGCCGACGTGAATCACGAGTGAGCATAAGGCCTTGTGAGAAAGTGCATGCTATATAGGGACTAGGAAGGACGTCCTCGAAGAACGCCCACCTCTTCGGAGTGGCGTCTTTCTCTGTTGACCAGTGTGCCCGTGCATGGCATCAATTGATTGATCGTTTAAAATAAGCCAAAGATAAAACTATTGACTCGGCGAGCACCTCCACCCTCTTCCCTGTGCTTTACTCTTCCCCACGAGAAGCCAAAGATGGTAAAATGCCAGAAATATTACACACAAATTGATATGTTGCTCGCTGTCAGATGGCCTCCAGAAGGGTGAGGCTCGGAGTTGCGAGAAAAGGAATAGAGTTTTCTGTGTGTGTGTGTTTTTTTGTTGCAAATAAAAGGGAAACGGTAAATCAACGTATAAATCAAGTGATGACTTCTCTGTCCAAATCAAAAGTTGCTTTGGATCCTTCCAATTCAATGCTTTATTTCTTCCCTGTCCTCTTCTTTCGTTGTTATTGTGTTCTTGAAAAGAAGGTCCTAGCCGCAACAAAGAAGACAGAAAAGATATTTTTTATTTAAATACAGCAGGATGTAACTTCGTTTCGATCGCTCATGAGATATTTAATATTGAGGAAAGGACAACCTAACGCACCAGTTCAATTCCAGTAGCAGTTTAATTTGGCAGATGACTTCCAAGAAAAGATACTAAGACCAATCCAATCCAACCGAAGAAAAACTTTCTCGTCCTGTAAGAGTTTAGTCAACATATAAAACTTGGAAAACTAAAGTTCAATATAAACCCTAATCGGATGGGTGACTGAGTGGTCGTCTTCCATCTCCACACTTCATTTTCACCAATATGGAGATTTTTCTGTTCTAGCCGAGAAAATCATACGCTCAAGGAGATGACGTGCCAAAAGCTAAATGAGGATTAAGAATATGGAAGAAATCACAGGAAATATATACTCTTGCCAAATGGATAACTGGTTGGGATTGCACTGAGAAAATATTCCACTCGTTGGTTTGGTGCTTTCCTAGAAGATATAGATAAGAATGCCATCCTCCCAAACCATTATCTCCTACTGAACCCACTCAGGCACTTAAGCTTGCAATAATGGCATGCTTCCTTTCCGTTCCAATGCCACCACCAACCTTCAGCAGTGGCCATGTGCTAACCAAAAACAGAGGTCAGTGAAACAGTTTATTAATTTGCATGATTTCAAGTCCAACAATAAACCCATACAGACACAACAAAGAATGGAAAAACCATAAGCATAGGCTCATACTGGCCAAGGACACACAAACAAATGTAGATAGCTGATACTTAACGAGCTTAACCTTGTTGAAGTACATCTGGCATTGAAAGAATCCCAGAAGGATTAATCAGTCTACCATAACTCTCTTTTCACAGTGGTGTTGTTGCTGCCTGCAATGATAAATCATATTGAAACAGGTTGAAAGGGTGCATTCAAAGTACATGCAAAAGAAAGTGAAAATGAAGTTGTAAACAAGGTTTCAGATATTTTGATCCACAACATTTTTAAGGCAAGGAATATGAATTTGGACTGAAGCCTATAATAGTTATCAAAAAGCAAGCAATTGGACATATTGCAGTTTCGTTAGTATTAGCTGTAGGGTATATATATTACACGAATACCTAGCAACTTCACTGGCTCTTTCCTTGAATGTCAGGCTAACATAAGAAATGTCAACCAGCAATGAAGAATGATCAGCTACTTCCTATCTCCTTCATTTGCTTTGCAATGTTTCGAGCAATTTGTTCCATAATCCAAAGGACACGAGGGTTTCGTCTACTCTTGTTCATCCTGTGGTGAATCATGTAGAAATGGTAGGTTAAGCACTGAAAATTTCACAGTCATGGTAGGATAGAAAGTTTTATCATTTTGTGGCAAATAACGCAGCCAAAGCCCGGAAGAACAATGGAAGCAATTTAGATAGTTCAACCTCACACTATGACTAAAGCTTCTACTTCATCCCTTATCCAACATAGGCATACTCATATCGAAGAAATGAGGTTTTAGGCACTTGGAACACTAATGTCAAATTGTTAACAAAGCTACTAAATTACATATGCAAGGCAGTTAACATTACTATCTCTGAGAGTATGATATCTAAACATTTATATATTAATCATGGAGAAAAGTTTGGTACCTCTATGGTGTTTTCCTTGGCTAGGGAAATATCTTAAGACGTTCCTCAAATTTATTTTTAAGATCAAGAAGGCCAAGTAGCAATGCCATGGCCTTCATGATTCTTCTCCAGGAGCTATTTCACCTGAACGTGCATTCCATAAAGTCAATTCTACGTAAATAAACAAATAGATCTCAGAACAAAATTCTCTCCGCAGTAATAGTTATTATTGTAACATGTTGGTCAGAATCCTCTTAAAAAAATAAAATAAAATAAAATATTGTCTATTAGAAGCATCACTTTCGAAAAGTTAAAAGCTATTTTTTATTCTTTTCAAAGGGAAATCCAGAATTGTAGGATATTGTAATCAAGAATCGTCAGTGTAATCACTTGAAAAGCCAACATAACTACTAACCTAAAAATCAAGTTATAAAGCAGCGAGTTTGACAGCCACAAGCAATAACCAGGAAGTCCTAGATGAAGACGACGCCCAGAATTCGACGAGAAAAGGGAACCTAGTGATTCAGAAACGTTGTAAAACTGATGGATTTCCACAGTCTGAAGGCCAAAAAACGAAACTTTGATCCCCAAAAAACAAAAAAAGGACACGTAAATTATTCTTACGAATCAAAGGCCAATTCCTCGCGAGGCGCCCTGCACCATGGAAACTCTGCTGAAGAAAGTGATAACATAGTCAGCCTCATAGCAATCGCAACTCCGGTATGCTTCGACAAGGGTTACCCAAATCTATCCCTTGGCTGACGGGCACAGAGAGCATGAAGATATCCAAAAAAAATTAGACAGAATTAGATAAAATCGAACTTTTGATCAACAAACACAAGAAAATATGAGCTTGCTTACATACTATATTCGGTAATATTTTTTTTTTTACTTGCTTTTACAAAGCGATGCTTTCGTGTACAAAACACGTGAAGGAAAAAGAATTGGAAAAGGAAGTAAAGAATGAAAAAGACACGACGATGTGACTGCACTGCAATTTCATATTTGTTTATTAATAAGAAATTCATTGTTGCCCTCGATTTTACAGAGCTTCAACAAGAGCAGTTTGACATAGATCATGATGCATCAAAATTAAACCTACTAATCACCCCAGAAACGAAAAATGGATTACATCAGTTACCAACTAGCTACAATCAATGCAGAAAAAGTCATATCAGAAATACTGAATGATATCAGTGAAACATTTGATTATCAATTAGACAGCAGACAGAATATGATTTAAACAATTAGTTTAGATAATTGACTTGGGGATGCACATAATTATCAAGAAGCACATGACTCATAGGAAACAAACACAATCTCTTGATTATGAACATCTGTAAATTTCATTCCACCAGTTTATCCTACAACATCATATATACCTTCACTCAATTAAAAACACCGACACAAGGTTATGCCTAACAAGGTGATCGGAAGAAACAAAAAGTTGCATCTATTCTACAACAAAACAAACAAATTCATCCTTTCTTCCTCAGGAATTCAATTGGTCTGGATAATAGACACCAAGAGACAGTTAGAACAATGGCCGTAGTCTTACCACCAAGAAGCCCTAGCAATACAACAGCCCAGAAAACCAATACCTGGGAGTTCCTGGATTTTGTTTCATGTCTATCCTCTTTAGCTAACTTGATATACTCTTTTTCATGGCCAGAAACCTTATCGGCGGCAACGTGGCTCACGGTGTTCTCTTCAGCTTCAATACTGACATCTGCACCGCCATTGCTTGTCTCATCTAACTCTGTAATCTCATCCAAGATTGCTTTTTTACTGGATTCGGGGATGAGATCTCCTCTTTCCTTGTGACCCTTTCGCCGGCGAAACTTCTTAGGGAGTAATTTTCTGAGAAACTTCTTAACTTTTGAATTGGCCTTTGGAACAGGAGAAGGTTCGAGGTGAACGTTCTTCAGGCCTCTACTTTCCAACGAAACCTCTCTCCCCTGGATCAAATCGACAGAGCTCCTTTCCGAAGAGCTATCGGTTGTGACTTCCCTGATCGGCGAAACCAATCCCCTTCCTTCCAATTCCCAATCCTTGACGGATGAATCGAGATTCCTCTTCGCTGCCGACCTCGTACTCGAGAATCGAAGAAGACGAAGCTTATTCCAATCAAATAGCCGTAGAACAATGGCGGAGAGCATGATAGCAACGACAAGTTTTCTCCTTTCGGTCGCTAGAGCCAACAAAACCACAATCACAACCAAAAGAAACTCGATCTCTCTAATCACCGTCACGGAAGAACCAGGGGACGACAAGGAGCTCGAATCCGCTTCCGGAGCGGGCGGATCGATGGGACCAGGTCGAGGACTAACATTGAACGGCGGAGCTGTGGCGGCAGCGGAGGAGGATACGACGGAGCCAAAAACGGCGGAGTCAAATTCCGACGGTTGCGGTTTCTTCCTCCGCTTGGGCTTCTTCAAGCGACCGCGGTTCTTGACGACGAGGTCGGCGAGGGAGGTGGGAAAACCAGTCTGTACGACAAGCGATCCCCCCTGCTCGGGAGGGCGGAGACCGGCGAGAAGACGAGAAACTCCGCTGCCACTGCCGCCGGCCCCGAACTTCTTCCACGGGTTCGGCATCGGGACAAAGCGGCGATCATGGATTGGGAGGAACAAATACTCCGCCGGCGAAGACAATGCCTCCCACTCCAGTTCTCCATTTTACAATTAAACCCTCAAAAATAAAATATATATAAAACTGAATGCAGACGCGAAGGATTCGGCAGTGTTACGGAACTGCGACAGGAAGGAAACCGGGACCCGACCGATGTCGGATGTTGTGGGAATCCAAAGTAAATTTTTGAACGATCCAAGGGATGCTATTTATCCATCCATTTATGGACGGTTGAGATACAACAGTCATGATGACTCAGACTGAATAATATGCTTGCGTGTATTCAATTGCGGTCGAAAGGGAGACCGAAGGGAGTCGAATCAGCTGGGATATGAATCATACAATCCGAATCCGATCTGTTCGTGGTAAATGGATCTTAGAATTAGGATTAGGCTTGATATTTTGATGCAAAACGAATCCGATCTCTCTGCCCGTCCTCACTGTCCATTACTTTGGCTGCTTGGCTGGCTTGGTGCAATGCCTTTTGTTTTTTTTTAGCATCGGAGTATTTAAGAAAAGGATCAATTCAATTCCATAATTGGAAGAAATCAAGGTTCCTACGAATCTCCACCATCTATTTGGACATATCAGAAAACACTTGTAGTTCGATGATTTAATTCGGATTTTACAATCATATTAAATCATATCATTTTAGAAAAATTATCTAATGTCAAAATTTTACTTTATCTTTAAAATAAACTCCTATGTAGATTTTATCTCTATAAATTTTTTTTAAAATTCCTTGTCAAATATTATTTCAACGAAGAATCCAATTAAATTTTTCTTCGAAACATCTTTTCACTTTCGCTGCACCGCGCTAGTGCAATGTTATAGGCGAGCATGTAATAATGAATGATAAAAAAATTTATTTTTACACATTTTTTCAATACAAATTAAATTTTGCTTGTAATTTTCATTAAAGTTGTTGATGCATATTGAAAAAATAATTATAAATATCGACTTTGAAATACGAAATGATTAAGAGAGAATAATTTTGAAAATAAATGATCTTTTTTCATGATTTACAATTTATGCATACTTAAAAAAATTAAATTTTAATTAATTAATTTATTTATTTAAATATTTTATCATTGTACCACATCCCATATAAAAAATATTATTGAGCGTGCCAACGTGGAAATTTGAATTGTCCAATTAATGAGATACAGATTGGCAAAAAGGTGAACAAGAGATACCTAATTTATTGATTAAAATTATATTAATATTGATTAAATATATTGTATTAGTTTAAAAATGCGTAATAATTTTAGTTAAAATTGGTACAGAGTACACTAATTCATTTATATGGTTAGTTGGCTTAAAAATTAATTTAAAGTGAAAATTTAGGAAACACATAAGCGCTTGATATTTTCTTAACTTAGGACACGACGTTTTTTTTTTTTACTGATAATGAAAATAAAAAAAATGTTTTTTATTTATTTGTAAATAGGATTGGCCGAATAATTATTAAATCAGAATAAAGTATCTATTTTTCTTTTTCCCTTAGTCTCATAAATTAAAAAAATGGCGCTTCCTGAAATTTAAATTTGCGGTACGATGTCCAGTGACAGCCAAAACCCGTAGCGCATCCAAAAACAACAACAGCGTTCCGAGGGAAAGAGATAAATAAAAAGGAAGCAACTAACGTCGCAAACGCAACAGTAACACCTGCACTTTGCTATAAGCTTCATTCTGATTGGCATCAGCATGAGGGGCCCTTAGCATTTTTCCTTGCGGACCAGTCTTTGTTGGAGTACGAGCAATGGCAGGTGTGCCTGGGACCCGCACGGGAACTTGGGTAAAATATCTCCAACTCCTGCTTCCTTCGCTGTCTTCTACCAAGCGCCGTCGTATGGGCGAAGGAGTCAAAGCTCACGCACTTCCGTTTCCATTGAAATCAAACGTCCTTAGACAACGCCGTGAGTCGCTAGGGTTTCTACTTTTCTTCGCCGGCGTTCTTTGATCCAGAGCCGTTAGAGTCTTCGGAGCTTAGTACGACGACGATGACGCTCGGCGGAAGCCGCGGCGGCGGCGGCGGCATAGGGTCGGAGTTTCACCTCTCGGACGAGATCCTGGCGGTGATACCTTCGGATCCTTACGAGCAGCTTGACCTCGCGAGGAAGATAACCTCCATGGCGATTGCGTCGCGGGTCTCCAAGCTGGATCTCGAGGCCGTACGCCTAAGGCAAACCGTCGCGGAAAAGGATCAGACCATCGCCAACCTCCAGGAAAGGATCTCGCAGGTCGATCGCATGTTTCAGGAGACAGATGCCCGCCTCAAAGTCGCCCTCGAGGAGAACGTGAGTTATTAATCCTTGCCAGTTTCCGATTAACCGATACTAGGATTTTATTCCTTTACCCACTCGAGTGAAATTCGATGTTTTTCTCCCTTTTCCGATGAAGATTAAACTGGCTAACGAGCGGGATTCATTAGCGCAGACATCAAAGAAATTGGCTCGTGATTTAGCAAAGGTTTGATTGCTTTTCTCCCTTATGTTCTGTTTTATTGGGGTTATATGTGAAAAAAGTCGCTTCTAGTGTTGCAAAAGGCTCCAACGCAATGTACTTGTGTTTAGTTGCATGGGACGTCCGAGTGATTCCGGATTACCTCTGTGATGGTTTATCAATGAGAATTAAGGTTATTGTTGGTTCTATTGAAACCCATCATTTATCTTTCCCGTTTTGTATTTTTAATTGGAATTGATTGTTCAGGTTGGAAAAGAACATGGTTAATTTGAACGAAACGATTTTTTTTTTACATAATGAAGGTGTTACTTGGGAGAACATGATTATGGACAATTAGAGTTCAATTTTTACTATGAGCTTCCGATCCCTCTATGAGTTTTTTTGCAAAGTGTTGGATGTCTGGGATTTTCAGCTGCAGCATATATCTTATTGTTCCAAAAAGAAATCTGTAAAATCCAAATGTCGGATATTCTTTGAAACTTGATGAGAGATATCAATTTTATTGCATGCTCATAGCATTCCCCGTCTGACATTTTTAAATACATGACCTTCATTCCGGATGAAATTTTGCATTCTTTTCTACTTAAAATACTTTTTTTTTTTCAGTTGCTTAGTTATATCCTATATAAGGCTTTATAATTGTTATACTTTTTTGAGCAGTTGGAGACATTCAAGAAGCAACTCTTGTTGTCACTAAATGATGATAATTTGCCTGTAAGTGAACAGACTGCAAATGTTAGCATGGTATGGCAGTAGTGAGTTTTCTAATCTAATTCCAAGATGGCCATGTCCACAAACATGGAGCTATAGTTGTATTGTGTAAGCCTTCATCTTCCAAAATGATTTACTATCCATTCTATTGTAGAAGCAACAGGATCCTGTGGACATAAAGACTAATAATTCTTCAGTTGCCCATGCATCCTTGTACAAAGGTATTAACTTTGACTTCATGTTAGTTTTCTTATCATTTATTTTGAAATAGGCTTATCCTTGTCTTATTGATGGTGTTTCAAAATCTTCATTCCTATGCCGTTGAAGATGAAGTTTCCATCAGTGGTTCTGTGCCATATCCTGTCAGTGGATCTATGGACATTGGGGGTGTGACGCGAAATGGTAAAAAGTGATATTTGGCTGTTTTTCTATTAAAAAAATTATTTCGTTGATGATAATTCTTCCCCTAATTTTTGGAACAGTGACTAAGCCATTTGAACAAAGAACCTCCAAGACCCCACCTATTCATCCTCGGCTCACCCCCCCAACAACTACACCAAAAGTAACATCCACTGGTGGTTCTCCTAGAAAATCTGCAGTTGTTACATTGCCAAAATATGCATCTGGCACTGCTTCTCCAACAAATACTCACTTTGAAAATTTAACTGCCATGTCACCATGGTATCCATCAAGCAAGCAGTCATCAGCTGCTAGCTCTCCACCTCGTGGGCACTCTATTTCAGGTCTGTACTTGTTGCTTTTCTTATTACAGATTTTATACTCACTATTGCTGTAAGTTGCAAACATAGATATGTGAAGTTCTTAGTTAGCAGATTTATAAGCTTTTGCCTGAAGATTTTTTTTTTTTTTTGGGAACTTTAAAGGATATTTGATGCTGCAAAATACATATGTGAAGTTCTCAGTAGGATGTATTTTTTCATTTTATAGCAGTTCAGATTAAATTGGATGAGTCTTTTTGAGGCATATTTTTCCTTCCATCCAAGATTTTTCTCTTTTCTTGCAACTTAGGAGCCTAATGATGGATTGTAAACATGTGTATTTTGATTTTTAGGACGTACTCCTCGAGTCGATGGAAAAGAATTCTTCCGGCAAGCTAGGTAAGTGGTAGGCCTTGCTGTGATCCACACAACTAATGATGCAGTTCTTTTTTATTTTAATTTTGTCATTTCAGGAGCCGTCTCTCTTATGAACAATTTGGAGCTTTCTTAGCTAACATCAAAGAGCTTAATGCTCATAGACAATCACGTGAGGTTAGCTACACCAGAATTGTTATTAATATTGTTACTTTGTACATTTACACCTCTGGCTCTGTTCCTCATCTGTGTACTTTTATGCAGGAAACTCTCAGAAAGGCAGAAGAGATATTTGGAACCAAAGATAGGGATCTTTTCTTGTCTTTTCAAGGCCTTCTCAGTAGAAATCAAGCCTAGAGATTTGATTGAAATTTAATATCTCATCCCTTTTCAGGTTCTTATCCCTTAACCTAATGTTCACTGATTACTCCTTCTGTATTGATAGTGGTAAAACTACCATCATATATAATGATGATTATTCTTCGTGCATTTATGGTGCTGCTTACTCCAATTGCTTGTCATGTTTTGATGTCTTCATATGCCTCCCTGTTTTAATAGCTTTATGCAGTGCACATTTGTTTACAGCCACCATTTGTCCACCATACTAAAACCTTATACCACAATTATAAGTGAAATTCTAATTGGCCTCCTGCTTCTTCCTGTTGATGATGCCCATGATGGGGTGGTCATTATAGTTTTTGGATATCTTTCTTCTGTGTAAAACCTTTTTGTACTTTTGCTCATTGAACTCCACCTTTTTAACTTTTGTTTATTGAACTCCTACCTTTTGTACTTTAGCAGAATATTCACACACAATTTTGCAATCCTATCATAATCCAAGCTAATCTATTCAATCCTCCATGGACTGTTAACTTGGCAAACCAATCTCAAATGCATCAATTTCACAAGACAAATCTGAATTCCTAACTTCGGAAAGGAGTTGAGGTCCAAACATTAAAACACCTTTATGACATTTGCTGTTAGAGTATAAGGAGATAGAATTATAATTTTAAGAATTAAGTTATGCAGGGAATGCACTTCTTGAAAATTAGCTTAAGGTAAAAAAATTCACTTTTGATATAGAAGAGTTTCTCAAAACTCCGCCCTCATAACACAATGTCTATCTCGTAAAATTGTCCAGCTTACATTTCTCAACAACTCTTTGATCTTTTGGAACCAGTTTCAATGCACAAGAGAAGAAGAATCCTTCTCCTCACTTTGAGTTTTAGCTCAACTTGATAAGTTTTGTCTTTTAGAGAGTACCCCATCCAAAGGGACAATAACCATTTGTAGGCATTTTTTTCTTTCTTTTATTAGAAAATATATACAACATTTGCGCTTCCTACGTGATTACTTGTGTATGCTGGAAGATATCAACGTAGACTTTAAAAAAGGGTTGAAGGTGTTGACACTTCGACATATTTTGTCTGGTGCATTTGAGTTTCAAAAAATACATTGCCATCACCTTGCTATTTGGATAATTCTTTAACCTTCAAAAATTACCAAAAAGAGATTACTAGTTTTAATGAATCAATTACTAACTTGTATCATGCTGATATTATTCGACTGCATCTTTGCAAATTTAATGAGAAAAAAGTAATTGCTTGTCCTTCCAAATTATTTGAAGATACTATTGAGAAAGAGTATCTTCTCAATAGTAACCTTGTTGTGGCCGGTCCTAAGCCCGGATAAAACAGAAGGGTTGCGTTAGATTGTCAGCCAGCCTTAAACTAAGGCAAATATTCAATGTATTGATCAATCAAACTATTGTGCTAATGCTAGGTTGTTCCCCTGAAGAAATGCGTTACAGGGTCCGACTGTAACGTCTCGGCAAGGACCACTATATTTTCTGAACTCGGGTGTAGTGAAAAATATGCTAGAGTTTGTGTTGCAGGGTCCGACTGCAACGTATCGGCAAGGACCGTTACATCTCCATGAGAACTTGGATGTAGTGTTAAATAAGCAAGAGTTCTCACACCATAGGTTGGGTAAGAACAAATATTATAGAAAAATTAATAGTCTAAGATTTGGTACGTGGAACATAGAAACCCTCACTGGTAAAACGATAGAGATAGTAGATACGATGATTAGGAGAAAAATTAATATTGTATGTGTACAAGAGACAAAATGGGTAGGTGAGAAGGCAAAGATGATAGAGAACTCGGGTTTTAAGTTATGGTATACAGGAAAGAGTAAAACAAGAAATGGAGTGGGTATTATCGTTGATAGTTCGTTAAAAGATGAAGTTGTAGGAGTAATTAGAAAGGGGGATAGAATTATAACTCTCAAAATAGTAGTGGAGAAAGAAACTATGAACGTAATTAGTGTATATGCACCACAAATAGGGTTAGATGAAAATATCAAATTAAGATTTTGGGAGGACTTGGATGAAGTATTACAAAATATTCTGTCAAATGAGATGATTTTAATAGGAGGCGATTTAAATGGGTATGTCGGAGTGAAAAATGACGAATATGAGAGGGTGCATGGGGGTTATGGGTTTGGAACAAGAAATGAAGAAGGTAAAACTATATTGGATTTTGCAATAGCATATGATTTTATACTAGCTAATATATTTTTTAAGAAAAGGGAAGAACACTTGGTCACGTTCAAAAGTGAAAATAATAAATCACAAATTGACTTTCTTATAGTTAGGAAGAGAGATAGAAAGATTTGTAAATATTGTAAGGTCATCTCTGGAGAAAGTTTAACTACTCAACATAGATTAGTAGTATTGGATATATGTCTCAAATATAATATTAATAAAAGAAAAATATACACGACTCTTAGAATTAAGTGGTGGAAGTTAAAGGATGAGAAACTAAATGTATTCAAAGAGAAGGTAGGAATACAAGTATTAGATGAAATATACAGTGACCCTAATACGATGTGGGATAAGATGATATCAAAATTGAAAACAGTAGTCAAGAATGTACTCGGTGAATCAAAGGGACATGCACCACCAAATAAAGATTCTTGGTGGTAGAATGAAAAAGTGTCAGAGAAAGTCAAGGAAAAACGAATAGCATATAAGAAATTATATATTTGTAAAAATGAGAAAAATTTGAAAAAATATACAATACCAAGAAAGAAGCTAAGAAAGCAGTGAATGAAACTAAGACTGAAACTTTTGAACGGTTATATCGAAAATTAGATACAAAAAAAGGGGAAAGAGACATTTATAGAATAGCTAAAGTGAGAGAGAGGAAGACAAAAAATCTTAATCAAATAAGATGTATTAAAGATGAATGTAATAGGGTATTAGTACATGATGAAGAAATAAAAGAGCGGTGGAAGAGATATTTTCATCAACTTTTTAATGAAGATTTAGGAGACCAACTTAATTTAAGTAGGTCAAATGAGTATAGAAATTTAAATTTTTATCGTAGAATTGAATTTGAAGTAGAAACAAACTTTAAATGGAATCTGAAAATGAAAAAGCCATTGTAGGATGATATTCGGTAGAGGTATGGAAGTGTCTAGGAAAGCAATGATTGAATGACTTAAAAAATTATTTAACATGATATTTAAGACAAAAGAATGTCGATCGATGGGGGTAAGTATCCTAATTCCCTTATATAAGAATAAAGGGAGATCTGAGCTTGTATGAAAACTATAGAATTATTAAACTAATGAGTCGTACCGTGAAACTTTGGAAAAGAGTAATAGAAAAAGAGTAAGGAAAGAGACCGGTTCTCGAAAATCGATTTGGATTCATGTCGGGAAGGTCGACGATAGAAACTATCGTCTTCTTAGCAGTAATTGAAAAGTATAGAAGCAGCGGGATCTACGTATGGTATTCATTGATTTAGAAAAACATGATAGAGTTTAAGAGAAATAATATAGAGAATTTTAGAAAAGAGATGTTAGTGTAACATATATTGAGTAATTAAGGATATGTATGAAATAGATCGAGTGAAGACTTGGTGGATTAAGCTGAAGCATTTTCGATAAAGATAGGGTTACATCGAGGATCGACTTTAAGTCCTATCTTTTTACACTAATCATGGACGAACTCATTTGGACACATTGAGACACGATCTTGTGGTGTATGTTGTTTGCAGATGATATTGTTTTGGTAGATGAGACACGTGAAAGAGTAAATGCTAAACTAGAATCTTAGCGGGAAACACTAGAAGTGAAGGGTTTTAAGCTTAGTAGAGTAAAGACAGAATATATGGAATTTAAATTTAGCAATATTAGACGTAATGAAGCAAGTGTTAAGATAGGAGATGACGAGTTATCTGGAACTGAGAGCTTTAAATATTTGGGATCATTTTTGCAAGATGATGGAGGGATTGAGAGAGATGTCTTACATATAATACAAGCAGGATGGTTGAAATGGAGGAAAGCGTCGGGTGTTTTATGTGATTGTAAAGTGCCTCTAAAACTTAAAGGGAAGTTCTACAAAACGACGATTAGACCTAATATGTTATATGGAGCTGAATGTTGGGCTACAACTCGAGCACATGAGCAAAAGATGAGAATTGCAGAGATGAAGATGTTAAGGTGGATGTGCGGGCATACGAGGATGGACAGGATAAGAAATGAGAGCATTAGAGAAAAATTTGGTGTTGTATCTATTGAAGGAAAACTTCGAGAGACACGTTTAAGGTGATACGAACATTTACCTAGACGGCTAATAAATGCTGCAGTTAGGCGATGTGAAATGATGTCAAATATACACATCAAACGAGGAAGAGGAAGACAAAAAAAGATTTGATTAGCAATAATAAAATAAGATAAAATTTATTTAAATATTGATGATGATATAGTAGGGGACAGAGTTCAATGACATAAAAGGATCCATATAGTCGACCCCATCTAGTGGGATAAGACTTTCTTGTTGTTGTATACTATTGAGAAAGAGGAGTGCTGACTGAACTAAGAAACTACATTACATTATAGTCTTGTTTTTGATATTTGTCCATGAAGTGAATTTTCAAGTTTATTCCATTTCTTCCGCGTTTCATAAGTTTTATTTGAGTGGCCACTGCAACACTCACATTGATTCTGCTATTGAAGGTTGCAACTGTCATCAATCATCATGAAATCATCCATGTTACTGAAGCTGTAAATGCTTATGTTACCTAAAGCTTAGATTCTGCCATGCGAGACTGGCAAATCTGCTCCAGGAAATCAAACAAAGATTTGGCTCGATGGGAAAATTAGGCATGTTGGATGGTTATTCAAGATCCTTGGGCGATTATTTGGAGTTGGCCTAATCATTAGCTATTTAGCAAGAACAGCTTGGTACACTTTGGAAATTACAATAGTAAAACGTAACGACTGTAATATATAAGTTCCTATCTTTTGCCTGACGCGATGTGCTTAGAGCAAACCTTCTCGTATGTTAGGATTGAAATTTGTTAATCGGCCTTGTGATTGTACTCTTGCTTCAGCGATGATGAGTGATAGTTCTGTCAATTTCTGATTTCTTGTTTAATGACATTATATCTTTTTCATGGACGTTTTCTCAGATGAGACCCAATTTATATATATGTTGATGACCATTCAGAACGGTTTGATGTCGAAAATAGATAAAAGATGGGTTGTTGTAAGGATTAAGTCCTATATCTAAGTTCGCATCTTCACAAAACTTATGGTAGAAAATAATGAAAAGAAAACAATTCTACTATTTCTACGATCTCATTTATTTATGTGGAATTAAAAGATGATAAACGTTTTAAGTTGTGCTCAATTTGAGTGGAATGGAGTTAAATTTCTTCATTCGAACAAGAAAATATCATATATATCTCTCTCTCTTTTTTATCTTTTATTTTTACCTCGTTAGTTGCAGTCAACATATCGCAAGCGCAATTAGCAATTTAGCATAACATTTTTTTAAAAAAAATATCATGCTGCCACCCCCACATTTCCATACATATTAATTTAACAAATATCCAAAATGGGCTTACGGCGACCACAATTTTACGGCAAAAATCTTAGCTCCAGTCTATTCTCCAATCCCCAACTTCCAACTCATCATATTCCTTGCCCATCTTATCCTTTCCCTCCCCACTCATATCCTTTTCCCTTCCATCTTCCTCTCCCTCAACAAGAACAAGAGAGAGAGCAAAGTTTATGCGCCTAAAAAAAATCATCGAGACGTAGAGCAAAGAGAGGAAGCAGAGAGAGCGATCGAGCAAGTGCAATGGCTACCCTGTCGTCCATCCCCACGCTCTCGAAATCCCTCTCCCTGAAGCCCAAAGCTAATGTCTTTAAGCCTCGCTTCTCCTCCATCACTTGCTCTTCTCTTCCCCAACAGCCACACGGAGGAGAAGACTCCGTCGCCTCCTCCCTCAAGACCTTCTCCGCCGCCGTGGCCCTCTCCTCCATCCTCCTCTCTTCCGCCGCCGCCCCTCCCCCCGCCGCCGCAGACATCGCCGGCCTCACCCCCTGCAAGGAATCCAAGGCCTTCGCGAAGCGCGAGAAGCAGTCGATCAAGAAGCTGGAGAGTTCGCTGAAGAAGTACGCGCCCGACTCGGCCCCGGCGCTCGCCATCAAGGCAACCATCGAGAAGACCAAGAGGCGGTTCGACAACTACGGCAAGTTCGGTCTCCTCTGCGGCTCCGACGGCCTGCCACACCTCATCGTCAGCGGCGACCAGCGGCACTGGGGAGAGTTCATCACCCCCGGCCTCTTCTTCCTCTACATCGCCGGCTGGATCGGCTGGGTCGGCCGGAGCTACCTCATCGCCATCAGGGACGACAAGAAGCCCACCATGAAGGAGATCATCATCGACGTGCCGCTGGCCTCCAGGCTGATCTGGCGTGGCTTCATCTGGCCCGTGGCCGCCTACAGGGAGCTCGTCAACGGCGACCTCATCGCCAAGGACGTGTAATGTTCTTGACGAAGGTGAGATATATATCAATCGCTGCAAGGTACTTCTTTTTCTACATCTCACAAATATGCATGTTTTCCCCTGCAAAAATTGTTTACTTCCATCCTTCTCACTGGATGCTGAAAACAGCATGTTCTTCTACTAATTATTATAGATTCTGTGATGTGATAGAATGGGATTCTAATGCGATTAATTGTTTCATTGATGCTTTGCTTTATGCAGATAGATGCACAAGGAAAGGCGAGTTTGCACAAACTCGATTCGTAATCGAAGAAAACTGTCACCAGTGCTTTGTATTTAAGACTTTTTATCTCTCTGTATCAGTTATCATGCTTGTAATCTCATATTTTAGAAAGCCAATTAATTGGACTGTGTGAGACTTTCTCCAGCCAGAGTTCCAACAGAATTCTTACATTACAATGTTTCTAATTTTAATTTTGTGTGATGATGATCTGTTAGAGGGTCTAACTGCATTCTATGAAGTTGATGTTTGGGTGCATTAACTCAGTGAGTTTGAAAGAAACATCTAATTTTCATTATACAAGCCGTGGAGAGATCAAGGATCACAGGAAGAAGAGATCTTTGTTGTCCAAAATGTTGTTAATTAGTGTTCGAAAGAGCATCATTATGGCACACAGCATGTTCAGGGATCATCAGTGTATCTCTGTTCTTTCTCATGTCGTCAGCTTGATTCTTCAATCCAGATTAGAGTCGTATACTAATTAGCTGTGACACTTTTTTATTAAATTTTTTTCTTATAAACTTGTAATAGCATTGGGGGATCAATTATAATTTGAAGGGTGTCACTTACTTAACAAAGGTGTTTTTTTTAAAAAAAAAAATACGGTTAAAAAATTTTTATATGAAATGCTCAATCTCTTCTCAAGAAAAAGGAGATTAAAAGTAAAAGATGAGGAAGGAAATCAATATATAATACTTTTCTTTGGGATCAAAGATCTATTTGGCGAGTTTTTTTTTTCCTGTGCGATCGTTTCGTCCGCGCCCGTCCGCACCACGCGCGAGTTGCATGCATTGCCGTCGTCGTCACACCGTCCGATCACCGCCGACCGTCAGACCAGGGGCGATCGACGCGCGACTCGTCGATGGTCCGATGGAGCTCGAATTCCGACCGGTTAGCGCCCGGAATCCGATACAAAATCGGTCAGAAACGACCGGTTCACGCAGTCGGCAGTGGCGCGGCCATTGCCGGCCGCGATCGGGCCGGATTCCAACCGAATCGCGGCCAAAATCCGACACCGGATGGATCGGCAGCCGACGCCGATCCATCCGGTATACTCGACCGACCGAGATTCGACTGTCGACCGACAGAATCGAGGCCAAAATCGACCGTCAGAATCGGGCGGCCGATTTCGGTGACAATCGGGCCGGATTGCGGCCGGAATCCGACGTCGAATAGACCGGCGTCGGTTGTCGATTCGTCCGTCGTCGGATTCCGACCGCAATTCGATCAGAATCCGGCCCGATCGCGGCCGACAGTGGCTGCGCCACTACCGGCCTTGTGAACAGATCATTTCCGACCGGTTTGCACCGGATTCCGACCGCTAATCGACCGAAATTCGATCCCTGTCGGACCGCCGACGAGTCGCACGTCGATCGCGTCCGGTCCGACGACCGATAGTGACCGGACGGCGCGGCGGCGTTGAGCGGATGGGCGTGGGGTCGACGTGGAGCGAACGAGCACTAATAATTTCGTCGCACGGTAAAATTTTTTTCCTATTTGGCTAAATTTGAAGTCTTCATGGGTCAAGTTGTCATTAGGCATTGGAAAGGTATTCACATGTTAACTTTGACACTTCCCTTTAACGATTGTACCATCTATCCACTATCCATTGGCACCTGCCAACCTTCTAGTAAAAAGTTTATCTCAGTTCTACATTTGTTTTGCACCTTAATATTCAACCATTCAAACAAAGCATACTGAAAATATGCGGAAAAAGAATAAGAAAGGCTAACACAGCTCAAGAAGCATGGTATTCCTACACAATGTGTTCACCCCTCTTGGCACAAAGTATTTTGACACTTAAGGGAGCATCAAATTTGAATGTCTTAACTATTTTCACACAATTGGCAGCCAACAATTCAGTACCTGAGAAAATAAGCACTAGGATACTTTGATTCCAAAGAATGACCACAGATATCTGTATATCTACGAATCTCAAAGAGTCCTCGAGTAATGATGAAGTTACTTGAAGCCACAGAGTGTTAGCGTACCAGCAATGAAGCATCAATTACAGGTTTTAAATTGCCAATATTTTGTGCTGCTCTTTCCATTGGTAGCATGGCACGTTGCAAAAGTGACTTATGGAACAAAACTAGACTACCAAGCCAACATCAAAAAACAATGATTTAACTTTTATCTCACACGAAAATATCAATTTTGAGATGGTAAAATTTACAAGGTCCCTAAAGTTTTACACATGAAGAATCCTTTAAAAAACACTGCTACCTAAAAATATTCACAGAAGTTAGATGTAAAGCAAAGTCCAGAAGAAGAAAGATATGCACAATATCTAATATCAGCTGCAAATATGCAATTCAGAGAATATAACGAGTAAAGATGTGTTATTTCTCCAAGAAAGCCCAGCTTCACTCCGAGCAAAATAAACAAGAAACAAATACGATAGACAGCATGATCAGAAAGCAATTTTTGGGTCAAATATCTTTTCACACCAACATGCATCAGTGTCAGCATGCCATGGATCTTTTAATTCATCTCTCTTCTATCACAAAACTTTTTCACAAATAGTAGGCAAATATTATTCATACTAAACAAAACTGTCCATGTATGCTAAGAAATCATCACGATAACAGAGTTTGACATACATCAGCATCAAAAGATCAAGAAACAAAGGGGGAAATATGGAACCTGAATTCCAGTAAACGACAAGGACAGTTTAAACACCGGTTCCTCGGAATCTATAAAGTTCCTCTTTATCTTCCCTTCCACCATTGCTACTTATATGTGAACAAGAACATATTTCCCTATAACTAGTGTTGTGCCCACTGAATGTTCTTTATGTCGATGCCTTCCTTGACCATCTCATACAAAGGGCTCATCTCTCTCAACTTCTCGACCTGCTTCACTGTCATCTCTATTGCTTTGTCAATCTCGGCTTCTGTTGTGAACCTGCCGATACCAAATCTGATAGATGTGTGAGCCATGTCCTCGTCCACACCAAGGGCCCTCAGTACATAGGAGGGTTCAAGACTGGCACTCGTGCAAGCACTCCCACTGGACACTGCTACCTCCTTCAGCCCCATCAGCAAGCTCTCCCCTTCTACGTAGGCAAACGAGAGGTTCAAATTCCCTGGATATCGATGTTCCAAGCTCCCATTCACCACCACACCATCCAGCCTCGCCCTGATTCCATTAAAAAGTCTGTCTTGAAGTGCAGATATCCTCTTACTGTCATACTCCATCTCCTTCATTGCAATCTCGCAAGCAGCGCCCATTCCAACAACAAGGGGGGTTGGGACTGTGCCGCTTCGTATACCTCTCTCCTGTCCGCCCCCGCTCATTTGGGGCTCAATCCGTACGCGGGGTCGGCGGCGGACATAGAGAGCACCAACGCCTTTGGGACCGTAGATCTTGTGCCCACTTAGTGACATGAGCCCAATCCCCATCTTCTCAACGTCGATGGGAATCTTTCCGAGGGCCTGCGCAGCATCGGTGTGGAAGACAACGCCTTTCTCGCGGCAGATGTCGCCAATCTCCTCCAGAGGCTGCACGACGCCAATCTCGTTATTGACGGCCATGATAGAGACGAGACCAGTGTCGGGGCGGATAGAATCCGCAAGGCGATCGAGATCAACGAGGCCATCGGGGCGGACCGGGAGATAGGTAACCTCGAAACCATCCTGCTGGAGGTAGCGACACGAGTCGAGGACGCACTTGTGCTCGGTCTGCGTAGTGATTACATGGCGCTTCCGGGAACGGTGGAATCGCATGAACCCCTTGACGGAGATGTTGTTGGACTCGGTGGCGCCGGAGGTGAAAAATATCTCCTTCGGATCAGCGCCGACAAGAACGGCCACTCGGGCGCGAGATGCCTCAACGGCAGACTCGGATTCCCAGCCGTAGAGATGGGTGCGGGAGTGAGGGTTACCGAATCGGGCCAGGTAAAAGGGAAGCATAGCATCGAGAACGCGAGGGTCAACAGGGGTGGTGGCCTGCATGTCGAGGTAGAGGGGGCGGGCGGATATCTTGACGCCCTTCATCGATATGGTCCCGGGCTCGTCCTCTTTCGGCAAAGAGGACAAAGGTGTCTCCGCAGCTACAACGGCGGTTGCAGTGGAGAGGCAGCGGCTGGGAGCGTTGGCGAGGGCACGCCGAAGGAGACGAGAGGTGGCGGAGGCCATGCTTGCCTAGGGTTTCTGGATTCCAATTTGAGCGGAGAATAAAGCAAGTCGTGAATGGGCGACGAAAGGCGGTGAGAGTGAGACGGTTAGGGCGTAAGGATGATGGGGATTATAACGGCACAATGCGAGAGGCAATATCGGATTAGCGTTGCGAATGGCCCTAAATTTTACCCACTATTGACCCGTCCTGCTCCCCGTGAACCACAAAACGGTTTTCGAATCATTGGTCGAGTATATGTTGGTTGAGGCCGTTCAATTAATGGGAATGGGCTTTGCTGTGGATTAATCTGAAATATTTTAAAAAATAAGTCGATAAATATATTCCTTTTCGTGCATTCTTTAAACTGTATACCAATCCTTTCAGAAGCGAATAAAAAGATATTTTATATAAGAATATAATTTAAATTTTTATTGTGATATGATTTGATGATAAATTTTTTAGCGATTTTACGATTTAAAAA
The DNA here is from genome assembly GCA_025175895.1 of Wurfbainia villosa. Lineage (NCBI taxonomy): Eukaryota > Viridiplantae > Streptophyta > Magnoliopsida > Zingiberales > Zingiberaceae > Wurfbainia > Wurfbainia villosa. Next base: position 1,774,593 of record JAKLTH010000280.1, read on the forward strand.
TTTATTTAGACGAATAGGATTTTGATATTAAATCATCATTCAAAATGATACAACTATAAAAATTAAATAAAATTATAAAAAATATAAAAAAAAAATTTATCTTTGATGATCAATAAATTGCTCCGTCAATACAACAAAGCCTTATCCCACTAGGTGGGGTCGACTATATGGATTCTTCTACGTCATTGGACTCTATCCCCTACTATATCATCATCTATATTTAAATAAATTTTATCTTGTTTTATTGTTTTTAATCAAGTCTTTTTTGGTCTTCCTCTTCCTCGTTTGATGTGTATATTTGGTATCGTTTCACATCGCCTAACTGGAGCATTTATTGGTCGTCTAAGTACATGTCCGTACCACCTTAAACGTGTCTCTCGGAGTTTTCCTTCAATAGATGCAACACCAACTTTTTCTCTAATGCTCTCATTTCTTATTCTGTCCATCCTCGTATGTCCACACATTCACCTTAACATCCTTATCTCTGCAACTCTCATCTTTTGCTCATATGCTCGAGTCAGAAATTTCAACATTCACTCCATATAACATAGCGTTTAATTCATGTAGAACTTCCCTTTAAGTTTTAGAGGCACTTTACGATCACATAAAATACCCGATGCTTTCCTCCATTTCAACCATCCTGCTTGTATTCTATGTAAGACATCTCTCTCAATCCCTCCATCATCTTGCAAAAATGATCCTAAATATTTAAAGCTTTCAATTCTAGACAACTCATCATCTCCTATCTTAACACTTGTCTCATTACGTCTAATATTGCTAAATTTAAATTCCATATATTCTGTCTTTACTCTACTAAGCTTAAAACCTTTCACTTCTGTTTCATTAGCATTTACTCCTTCACGTATCTCATCTACTAAAACAATATCATCTGCAAACAACATGCACCACGGTAATGTGTCTTGAATGTATCTAGTGAGTTCGTCCATGATTAGTGTAAAAAGATAGAGACTTAAAGCTGATCCTTGATGTAACCCTATCTTTATTGAAAATGCTTCAGTTAATCCACCTGAAATCTTCACTCTGGTCGTTACTTCCTTATACATATCCTTAATTAGTTCAATATATGTTACATTAACACCTCTTTTTTCTAAAATTCTCTATATTATTTCTCTTGGAACTCTATCATAAACTTTTTCTAAATCAATGAATATCATGTGTATATCCTGCTTTTGCTCTCTATACTTTTCAATTAGTTGTCTGAGAAGATGTATAGCTTCTATTTATCGAAAATTGATTTTCGAGAACCATGGTCTCCTTCCTTAATCTTTTTTCTATTATTTTTTCTCAAAGTTTCATGGTATGACTCATTAGTTTAATACCCCTATAGTTTTCACAAGTTTGTATGTCTCCCTTATTCTTATATAAGGGAATTAGGATACTTATCCTCCATTGATCAGACATTCTTTTTGTTTTCAATATCATGTTAAATAATTTTGTAAGTCATTTAATACCTTGTTTCCCTAGACACTTCCATACCTCTATCGGAATATCATCTGGTTCAACGGCTTTTCCATTTTGCATTCCATTTAAAGCTTGTTCTACTTCTGAAATTTAAATTCTACGATAAAAATTTAAATTTCTATACTCATTTGACCTACTTAAATTACCTAAATTAAGTTGGTCTCCTAAACCTTCATTAAAAAGTTGATAAAAATATCTCTTCCACCGCTCTTTTATTTCTTCATCATTTACTAGTACCCTATTGCATTCATCTTTAGTACATCTTATTTGATTAAGATCTTTTATCTTCCTTTCTCTCACTTTAGCTATTCTATAAATGTCTTTCCCCTTCTTTTGTATCTAATTTTCGATATAACTGTTCAAAAGTTTGATCTTAAACTTTTTATTCATCGCTTTCTTAGCTTCTTGCTATTGTATATTTTTAAAATTTTCCTCATTTTTACAAATATTTAATTTCTTATATGCTATTCGTTTTCCTTGACTTTCTTTTGCACTTTTCCATTCCACCACCAAGATTCTTTACTTGGTGCATGTCCTTCGACTCACCGAGAGACACTCTTAGCCATTATTTTCAATTTCTTATCTCCGTTGTATTGAGGGTCGGCATATTGTACTGTATATATGTCTTCTAACTGCCTCCCACCTTCTCTTTGAATATATTTAGTTTCTCATCCTTTAACTTCCAGGCGTAATTACAGGGAATTAAGTATATATTTTTCTTATTGATCTTATGTTTGAGACATATATCAATCTCTTAGCTTATGTTGAGTAGTTAAACTTTATCAGGAATAACCTTACAATCTTTACAAATATTTCTATCTCTCTTCCTAACCATAAAAAGTCGATTTTGTGATTTATTATTTCACTTTTGAGCGATTAAGTGTTCTTCTCTTTTCTTAAAAAATATATTAGCTAGTATAAGATCATATGCTATTGCAAAATTCAATATAGTTTTACCTTCTTCATTTCTTGTTCCAAACTCATAACCCCATGCACCCTCTCATATTCGTCATTTTTCACTCTGACATGCTCATTTAAATCACCTCCTATTAAAATCATCTCATTTGACGAAATATTTTGTAATAATTCATCCAAGTCCTCCCAAAACCTTAATTTGGTATTTTCATATAATTCTATTTGAGGTGCATATACACTAATTACGTTTATAGTTTCTTTCTCCACTATTATTTTGAGAGCTATAATTCTATCCCCTTTCTAATTACTCCTACAATTACATCCTTTAACGAACTATCAACAATAATACCCACTCCATTTCTTGTTTTGTCGAGCAATTGTTTCCTTTTGACTTTTCTTATCGAAATCGAAGCGTAGAATCTTATAAAAATTCGAAAGTGATCAATGTCGAATCATATGAAATTACAACCTAAATTATTTTATGAAAAATATTTTGCATTTTTTAAAAAAATAAAAACGCTTTTTATTGGAATGGTTTATGGGCCTTGGGCTCATTTCTCCGTTGAGCCCAAACTGTTGTCTGTTGTATATAGCGCAGAACCTGGCTAGTTCACGGAACAGCGTGTCTGCTGCCCTTTCCACTGTTCGTCTCTTTGCTCGGATCGGGAGAGATGGAGGCGCTTGGGTGGTGGCTGATGCTGGTGGGATCGCTACGCCTCGCCTCAGTTTGGTTTGGTTTCTTCGACATCTGGGCGCTGCGAATGGCGGTCTTCTCGAAAACCCAAAGTATTTCCTCTTCTCTCTTCTATTCTTTCCGCCTACGTCTGTTAGATCAGTTTCAGATGCTTTGCTGCCAATGGGTTTCCTTTGCTATGCTCCTTTTTCTGTCCGTCGATTATTGCGATAGGAGATGTGCTAGAGTAAGTGGGCACCATTGCTCGCGGTATGTAGAGAAATCAAAGTTATGGATCTTCTTGGAGCCGAAAGTGATGTTTTTGAGGCTAAAGAACTCACTATGAGCTCATTTTTGTTTTCCTATAAGTGATTGAGTGGTTGTGAAGTTGAAAACGATTCTTTTGCTGTTCCTGATTTTGATCAAAGTTTCATTAGTCTTGATTTAGATTATGGCATTTGTAAAATGAAAATCGCAATTAGCAAGTAGTCTTGGGTTGTAATTTGCAATTATCGAGTCTTGCCTTAGCAGATCTAGTTTGATCCGTCAGTATGGATGCTATTGTTGGGAGTTTGAGTTCAATCTGATGGAGTGATAATCAGTGATCTTGGACCCATGGCGAGTTATTTATTCTTTTTCTTATGCAAAATTGAAATGTTTGTGGTAGGCAAAGTTTGTTGTTCAGTATGATGGAAGATCCTCTGGTTTAGTGGACATTACTCACTAGGTGATGGACATTCTGTCTCACTAGACATGAGTTAGTCCTTCATGGACCTAATCATTTGTAGCCAGTAGAGTATCAATTATTGGAGCGAATCATATGGATGGTAGGATAACAGAATTTGGGTGCATGGCAACGTGAGTAGTTACTCCTGCAAGATATGCTCTCAATGGAACAAGTTGAGGTTAGTTGTGTCCATGACTTGCTAGCCTGGACTGCTACATTTCCAACATAAACTCGATTGTCTTGTCTACTTTGTCCAAGTAAGTAGTTTTGTTGACTACAGTCATATTACAAGGCAATTTTAAAATAAATTTAGATCGTAGGGCGTAAGAGCTAGATGGAGATTTTAGAAAACATCAATCAATGGAATTTTAAAATAAATGATATAGATCAATTTGAATATTATTACTAGTTGTATAAATTTGAATATTGAGAGACAAGATTGGTGTAGCAGATCCCAAATAGTTAATCACGGTTAATGATGAGAAAGAAGAATGAAATATATATAATTAGTGGAATAAAAGCTTTTTTGTTGTTGTTGTTGTTGTCCTCCTCCTGTAGAATAAGACTAATTCCCTGGGTAATTGTATGTTTATCTGTTCACATTTATTTTCTCAGTATTTGCAATAATGCTTATAATACCAATTGTTTCTAATTCCAATGTTGGTTTTACATCTAGTGACTGATGTTCATGGACGGACATTTGGGGTTTGGACACTTCTGACCTGCACGCTCTGCTTTCTCTGTGCATTCAATCTTGAGAATAGGCCTCTTTATACTGCTACATTCCTATCTTTTATATACGCCTTTGGGCATTTTCTTACTGAATATTTATTTTACCACACAATGGCTGCATCAAATTTGACAACCGTTGGGATCTTTGCCGGTAGGTCTTCCTAATCTCTTTACTTTTATTTCACCAATATTGTTTTCTGCATTGCACTTATCCAATGTGGTTATTTATATATTACATGATTTCTATTTTGGCATATGGTGCATTGGTTCCCCTGAAAGTTTTATGTTTAGATGATCTTAGGTTGGATAAAGTAGTATCATTTTTGTAGGTGTACAAAATTTTCTATGAAGGAAATACTTACTCCTTGGACACATACCTCAAATTTTTGGATAAGGATGCTTTTGAGTTTTAACAGATAGCTCTTTAGTTCGCTTTAATTGTGATTCCTTGTTAATTGGGCTGACAAGGGAACTACAGCATAGATCATAGATGTAAGTTGCAATTTTAATAAAAATTACAAGTGAAGTTATATAAGATTAGGCATTGGAAGATAGAGTAGACAAGGCAAAAACAGCGATGTTCTTTGCAAGCTTTCAAATTTTGTTTCATATCAACCAGCGTTAGTGACATTTTTGTTCTGTTCATCAACTACCATGCGAAGAGCCACAAATCCTATGGACTTCATTGCGAGCTCATCCTTTGTCTGCGAAGGAGCTGCAATCTCACCCTTCATCTCTAGCTCATCTTTGTCATGAATAAGCCACAAGTATCTTTCACGAGGACTGAACTTTCCTATTTGCTCGCCCATGCTTTCCTCATTTGAGCCAACAATGTTCCGTAGTCCCCTTAGGTAGTGACACTTCGTAGCAACTCAAGCCTCAAAAAGTTTCTACCCTAGTCCTGCATGCCATATAACCCTATCCAGCTCTAGCGATGCATACTATGCATACTTCAGGTAAGGTTCCTCCTCTTCTTATCTCCCTGTTTCTTCTTCTTCTTTCTCCTCCTCCTGCTCCTTGTTGGAGCAACTGACACCCTTTGTCGGCACGCAATGGTTAAATCGTGCTCTAATAAGGGATCAAAATCTTGTCTTTTGTGAATCATGAAATGGACTTGGAATCTGGATGTATCAGTATACTTGTTAACGCCTTGAAAGTACTTGAAATGTTGATACATGAATTTTGATACATGTGCATAATTTGAAAGAAACATATTAATCCAACGCCCACCATCATGACCCCCACTATTTGTGGAGATTCTTCTTATGCCTATAAAAATTATAGAAAAAGTTTTCATATCATTAGTCAGTTTGAAAAAACTAAAATGCATTGCATTTCAATTATTATGCCCATATGCAGATAAGAAATGTGGAAATTGCAGAAAAACTTGATTGTAAGAAAAAGGTTAAAATGCTAATCTTTGGAACAACTACTTGGTTTGCATGGAGGTTGCTTGCTCTATTAGAAACTGATAATGTCACCATGGTTTAAAATGTTGTGTTGTACTGATTGGTACGGACGAAAAAATTTATTTCGTCCGTCGATCGATACGACACAGACATCAACACACGACAACGAGGCCTCTTGTGCCTACCAGAGGTCCCATGGTCACACTTGTGCATGGCTTTTTTTTTTCCTTTTTTTTCTTTATTTTTCTTTTTGGTAAATTCTAAAATCCTAAATCTTAAAATTTTCCTCCTTTGTTTTTTCTTTTTCTCCCTTTATTAACTTTTTTTCGTTATTCTTTTCTTTTTTTTTCATTCGTCTCTCTTTATTAATTTCTTTTATTATTTCTAGAAAAAATTATTAATTCTTTTACTTTCTCTTTTTATTAATTTCTTTTATTTTTTCCTTTCTTCTCTTCCCCCTCCTTCTTAATTCATTCTCTTTATTTTTTAAATAATTTGTTTTATTATTTCTTTTCTTCTTAAACACAGGGAAAAAAATTTCTTTGACAATTTTCTCATGGACAATTATAAAAGTTAAAAAAATACTATTCAAAGAACAAATTATTTTTAAAAAAAACACTATAAATATATAAGATATATTGCTAGGAAAAGATAAAAAAAATTAATTTAATTTATAAATACTATTATTATTTAAATTAAATTATAATATATAAATTAATTTAATTTAAATCTACTTGATACTTATCATCATGTGTCTTAAATTTTAAAATATTAATTTAACCTAATAATAAATACTTATAACAATCAAATTTTTGATAATAATTTTTTTAAAATTAATATATTTTATGTTTAAAAAGTACGACATGATATGATATCAAAACTATATTATTTTGATCCTAGATCGAAACTCTGGCACGAGTCCAGCCCATAAGTTTGTGGCTTTAAACTTTCCCATTAATCCCATCAATTTGTGATCCTGCAAAAAGTTTGTGGTTGTGAATGAACTCGAGTCTTCAGATTACTCAAGGAGTTCAAACTTTTAGCTTCTGATGCCAAATGTATTCATCAAGCTCCAATGTTCTATACATTCCATAATTCGATTTTAAAGTTTTATGTAGCATTGAGCACCATATGATTAAGGACACCATAATTCTACATGTCTGAGTATGCTGGCTTACATTACATGTCTTTCCTTTTTTCTCTCCAGGTACTTCAATTGTGTGGATGCTGCTACAATGGAATGCACATCAACCAAAGGACACCAAAAAGAGTGATTGATGTCAATATAGGTGTCGATCTTGGCTGGAGTGTGTTTTGTAAAGAGGCCTCTCTGACCTAAACATCTATTTTCCTTGTTATCATTGAGCTAGTATCTGGCAATCACCTGACAACTGAAAGCGTTCATGCTCGAAACCTTGTCGTTCTCCAAATTTTTTAGTTATAAAACTGCAGATTTGATCATGAAATCATATATCTAGAAATGCTGATTTAATATAATTGATTGAAGAATTCTAGTAGATGATTTTCATAGTTATAATTTATAGATTTACTTCCATATAATGTCCGTTGCAACAGGTATATCATCTTAAGATTAGGGGGGAAACGGTCGGATTCACCAACGGTCGAATGTCTATCGATTTGAAGTTTTAAAAAGTTGCGAATCCAAATCTCAACGGTCATATGTGTTTACCCATGAGTCCACCCGCCTCGCGAGTAGTTGCAGCAAGAAAGGGTCCCTGTAGTTCAGACTTACCCGACGCTGCACGACGTATATTTTGAATTAAAGAGGAAATGAATATAGCCGTTACCGTATCATTTGATTTTGTTCCATTTGACGCCTTCTACTTATTACTTAGCTACTACGGTGAAGGAAAGGAAAGGAAAGGAAAGAAAAGAAACAAATAAGAAGTTGCGTTCTCTAATCTCCGTTTCTAATGGCTGCAGCATGTGCGAGATCGCCTTCTCCCAATCCGACAAGGCCAAGAACACCAGACATGGCCGTCTCCAGGAAGAGCTGCTCCTCCATCCCATCATCCTTCACCGGTGAGATCCCGTAACCCACTTCTTGATTCACCCCGTTTAATCTGGCTACATCTTTGGGGGTAAAGTTTTAATCTTTGGTGTGTTTTTCGATCATCGATCGCAGAGTCCCCCCACCTGAGGAATCACTTTTGCCGGTCGCCTTCCCCGACTCCGCGCGCGTCTGCTATCGATCACAAGGAGAACGAGAGGGACTTCAACAGAGCCTCCAGGCCGATGTGTGCCAGGGCGGTGTCTTCTTCTTCCTCCAAAGCCGGGGGCAAGAACTTCATGTCTCCCACGATCTCCGCCGCTTCCAAGGCCGTCACAGCGTCTCCGAGGCGGAAAATTCTTGCTGAGAAGAATGAGGTAGCTGCCGCATCCTCTGTCCGATCTTCTCTCTCATCGCTTCCTGATGAATCTCCGGCCATACTGGAGGAGGCTCCTGCTGAAAGGGAAGTTGGTGTCGGACCTCTGTTGAATCAAAATTTGTGGGAGGCTGGTGATTCTTTAGAAATGTGCAGCGAGCAAGGGAATGTGGATCTCGAGGTCAAGAATCATCGAGTCTCTGGTGCGCTATCCTCCCCCTGCTCACTCCCTCGGTCCACGTCGACGACAACAGCTGCTATTGCTTCTTTGGATGCTGATCCAATTCTTCCTCCTTATGATCCTCACACCAATTACCTCTCTCCAAGGCCGCAATTCCTGCACTACAGGCCGAATCCACGCATCGAGCAGTACTGGCTGGATGAGAGTGGATTAATTGAGGTGGGTGAAGGCAAGCGTCTAGAGGATAGCTTTTCATCTGAGAGCTGCGATAACTCAGAGGAGCAAAATGAGGAAGAAATGTCCTCTATTGTTCAGAAGGAATGCGAGGACGAGTCCGCCACCTTTGGTGAAGAAGATATTGCTGGAATCCGTGGTGCTGAATCTGAATCCAAGACCAAATCGAGTGGTATAGGTCGAACCTTGGTGGAATGTACCTTTGCTTCCTGTCTCCTGGTCTCTGTCATTGCTTGCCTACTTGGCTCCCTTGGAGGATGTCCTGTTCTTTCACCTTCAGTATTGAAACTCCCAACAAGTAGGCAAGCCATCGGTCATTTGCATATGAGTGAATATGTATCTGCTGTTAATCTTACGGAAGTGGGTAGGAGATTGGGTCTTTGGTCATCATTTGAAGCCGTTGCTTATGGTGCCAGTGTGACTACCATGCCAGGGCAAGAATTTGGTCCCATTTTTCTAGCTAATTTTACATCCTCAAATTTAGAGCAGGGGTTCGACATAAGCCAGAGTGGAACAGTGCTAAGCAACGAGCAGATTAGCGTTGAAACTGGAAAGGAGCAGCCTTTCAATGTTCCATTAGACTATGGGGAAATGGAGCAACCTTCTCTGAAAGTGGATGTACCATTAGAAGAAGAGTTCGTGAGCAATGAAGTGGAAACGCCTTCTGTTGGAGATGTGGAAATACTTGAATTAGATGTCCCATTAGGGGAGCCACGGGATGAAACATTGGCTGGCCATGAGAGGGGTGGAATATATTTAGCCATAGATTCGGAAGAAAATGATGTAAATTTTGAGGCAGAAACTGGGTCTGAGCTTCAGCAAGATATGGAAAAATGTAACCTTTCTGAGTTTGAGAGTTTGAAGGAGAGTGTAGGGGATGATACTAACAAAATGGAAGTACGCGGAGTTGATGAAAATTATGAGCAATTTGTTGAGGTGAAACAACTCAGTAATGGAGAGGGTGATCCTCATGTTTTTGCTATTGAACATGAAGCAATGGAAAGTCAAGATGAGAGTGCGAGTGTACTCTCCGCTTCTCAAGCCCAGTGTTCTAGTGCTGAGGAGACTCCTTTGGCATCGGATGATGAAGGGATCCCTAGTATTCATGAGTTGCATGCACTTTCAGCCTATACAAATGATGGTAGATTGGCAATAGGGTTATTCTTAGTCATTCTTCTGCTTGTGGCATCTATTATGTTTATTATTATGCAGCAGAAGAAGCCCACACCTTCAGTGAACGAGCTTGAGGTACCAAAAGAAAAGGAGATGATTTCCAAATCTGCATCCGGCAGCAGTGAGAGCTACGGACATGCTAGAGGATCTCCTTATGAAAATACCCCAGTGGATACACTGTTAGCAGAATCTGGTCCTTTGGAATTTAGCAGCAGCTTGAGGCAAAGCACCTCTATCCAACATAGAACCACCAGAGAGAACAACGAAGGAGAGACTTTAAGCCACGAGAAGAGAAGTCTGAGGAGGGATTCTACAGTATCTTCCTCTTCAATTTCTTATGGAAGCTTCACTTCATACGAGAAGCTTTCTGCTAAAAAGAAGGTAGCTGCTTTATATATAGATAGCCTTGGATTCCGTTAGGCACCAATAAGTTTATTTTGATAATTTCTTGTTTCTGTTGCGCAGGGCATTAGAGATGACGAGGTGGTTACTCCAGTGAGAAGATCAAGTAGGATCAGGAACCAAATTGCTTCTCCATGAGGAGATGATGAGACTCTTCATTCAAATTTGGATTGATCAGTACCTGATTTTGCTAATCTGCATTGACTGACGTAACTTTAGTCTACAAATATGCTGTGATGTAGTTGATGAGACCAGCTTTGTGCTGTTCTTCAGTTTGGGCTTGACTCTTCTTGTTTGCAAACTTATGTATTCTCTGGAATTAACAGTATTAGGAAAATGACCTTTATTTGTGTTTCTACTGAATGTTTTTCCACAATGTCGATTGTATCTTGATTGTGTTATGCCGAAGTGATGCTTAAAATGAAAACCTCAACCAGCCTTGTGTAACAACTATGCAGACCAATGCATGCGTTGCTCGAGTGTAACAACCCTTATTTACTCCCAAAGTCAGTGAACCCTTATTAGTTGTTAGTGAACTATGAATGATCTCTTTATTCCGATCAAATTATTTAAACTGTCTCATCTTCATTAGGTTTATCCTGCCTGGTCGGAATTATAAATTTTCAATCATTTCTTCGTCTATACAGAAACCTGATACTACTAGTGAGAAGGATCAGAAAATACCAAGTCATTCTTGAGATCGGCAGCAAATGATGAAAGCTGATCCTAATTAATCTAGCAAGAACATCAAGGAAAGCAGAAATCTCATGTTCTAATGATCTAAATTTTCTAGTGGATGTTGCTGAGGAAAGTGCAAGGCGTGCCGCCTATGGGCCATGATTGATGAAGGACGAGATCTTAATTGGAAGATCGTTGCTATTTTCATGGTCCATGATGCTGATGATGTTTGAGAAGCATTTCCCTGTAACCCTTTAATTAATGTAAATTAACCATCAAGCGTTGAAGTAATTCAAAGCAAGCCAAAGTAAATTCTAGTGATGCACCATAAGAGTGTTGCAGAAATCAGTTTTCTTGATTTCCAAGGCTCTTTCTGGGCAATGACCTACCCCCAGTGTCTTAGAAGTTTCATCATATAGAACGCACTATTTCAATATGTCGACGTTAAACTAATTTCGCCGCCCAAGAATGGAATCGCCATAAAGTGCACAACTGCAAAGTAATCTGATACTTTAAGCAAAAGCATATGTCGGTTGGGATTTATAAGATCCCCTTTTTTTTTCCTTTTTCAAGAAAAAAATCTCAAATCGGATTATCTACTCGGATCAGAGATATACATGCTTAAACGCAAGAGAATGTTCAAGTTAATTAGCTTGCAATTCCAGTTAGATTCTTTCCTCTTCATGCATGAAGTGTATATATTGCATCTGGCTTCAGGACTTGATTAATAGCAGAGTGCTCCCCGAAGTTGCTCTTATTGATCAATAGCTTGCAAGGTTGCATGGCTGCTGATTCGAGCGATCGGGGATTGGGTTCGGAGGTGCTTCGTTTTATCTCCAACTTTTTGGAACGATAAATAGATTTATATTCATCAAAGTTTAGCTTAATTTGGTTGTGTTACTCTGGTACAGAAATCGAACCTAATTAGATTGAACGATGATGGAGATCAGAACATTATACTGAACCCGAGCTTCGACGATGGCCTCGACAACTGGTCGCCGAGAGGATGCAAGATTGCACTCCAGGAATCGACGGCCACCGGAAACATGCTGCCGTTGGGCGGGACGAAGTACTTCGCCTCGGCGACCGATCGCACACAGAACTGGAACGGTATTCAGCAGGAGATCACTGGCAGAGTCCAGCGCAAGCTCGCGTACGACGTCGCCGCGGTCGTTCGAATTCAGCGCAATGCTACTGCGGCGGACGTGAGCGTCTCTGTCTACGCTCAAGGAACCAATGGCCGCGACCAATTTCTCCGTATCGCAAAGTGAGTGCTTGCATCACATCTTTAAACACTGGTGTACGTTACGGTTCCTCAGATTTAAAGGTGGTGATCATGAGGTTCCAGATTGCAAGCTTCGGACAAGGATTGGGTGCAATTGCAAGGCAAGTTTCTACTCAGCGTCTCCATTTCCAAAGCTTTCGTATACATCGACGGGCCTCCCGCCGGCGTTGATCTCCTTGTGAACAATGTAGTAGTCAAGCACGCCGAGAAGAGCCCTCCACCGTCGCCTCCAGATTTCTCGGTTCGCATTTTTTTTTTCTAAACCTAAATCGCGAGGTTTTTATTCATTGATCATCGGATTTTGAAGCGTGAAAATGTAATCTTTCTCGCAGAATGTGGTTTACGGCGTCAACATACTCGAGAACAGCGATCTCGTCGATGGGCCTGACGGCTTGAGCGGGTGGTTCGCAATCGGTTCCTGTAAACTGAGCGTAGGCACCGGCGGCGCACCGCGTATGCTTCCTCCCATGGCAAGGGAGTCGCTGGGCACTCACACGCCCTTAAATGGCCGGCACGTTCTCGCTACCAATCGCACGACGACGTGGATGGCGCTGGCACAGACCATCACCGACAAGCTGCAGTTGCACGTCACGTACCAGGTCTCTGCTTGGGTTCGCGTCGGGTGGAGCACTACTAGCAGTGCGCAAAACGTCGGCGTCTCTCTCGTCCTGGATGGGAAGTGGATCAGCGGCGGCCAAGTGGAGGTCAGCGACGGAAGATGGAACGAGGTCGGGGGTTCGTTTAGAATTGAGAAGCCAGCGTCGAGGGCCTTCATTTCAGTAGGCGGCGCTTCGCCTGGAGTCGATCTCATGGTCGCAGGGCTTCAGATGTTTCCGGTGGATCGCAAAGCAAGATTCAAGCACCTCAAGAACTTAACCAACAAGGTCAGGAAGCGGGACGTGGTGCTTAAGATTACCTCATCGGAGTCCGGCGATAGCATTCCGTCAGGATCGCTAGTTTATGTGAAGCAAACCAAGAACAGCTTCCCGTTGGGGTCGTGCATCGAGCGGATGAACCTGGAGAACGAAGACGTGGTTGCCTTCTTCGTGGAGCACTTCAACTGGGCGGTGTTCGGCAACGAGCTCAAGTGGTACTGGACGGAGCCGCAGCAGGGCGTGCTCAACTACGCCGACGCCGACGACCTCCTCGCCTTCTGCAAGCAGAACGGGATCCAGGTTCGAGGTCACTGCATCTTCTGGGAGGTGGAGAACGCGGTGCAGAGCTGGGTCAAATCGCTCGGGAAGGACGACCTCAGCGCGGCGGTGCAGAACCGACTCAACAGCCTGCTCACCCGATACAAGGACCAGTTCCGGCACTACGACGTGGACAACGAGATGCTTCACGGGTCGTTCTACCGGGACCGGCTGGGGAAGGAGGTCCACGTGAGCATGTTCAAGACGGCGAGCGAGTTGGACCCGGGGGCGACTCTGTTCGTGAACGACTACAACGTGGAAGGAGCGGCGGACACGCGGGCGTCGCCGGAGACGTACATCAGGCAGGTGCTAGGTCTGCAGGCGGGGGGAGCGCCCGTGGGAGGAGTCGGGCTGCAGGGTCACGTGAGCGCTCCGGTCGGACCCATCATAGCAGCGGCCGTGGACCGGCTGGGGAGCGCGCTGGGGCTCCCGGTGTGGTTCACGGAGCTGGACGTGCCGGCAGAGAACGAGTACGTCCGGGCGGAGGACCTGGAGGTGGTGCTGCGGGAGGCGGTGGCGCACCCGGCGGTGGAAGGCGTGATGCTGTGGGGGTTCTGGGAGTTGCTGATGTGGCGCGGAAAGGCGCACCTCGTGAACGCAGAGGGGGAGTTGAACGAAGCCGGGAGGAGGCTGCAGATGCTGAAGGAGGAGTGGCTATCGCATGTCCGGGGGACGGTGGATGATCAAGGAGAGTTCAGGTTTCGCGGATTTCACGGCGATTACACGCTGGAGATTGTCACGCCGGCGGCGAAGAGGCTCTCGCAGGCGTTCACCGTCGAAAGGGGCGACCCCGCTCTGGTGATTAACATAAGCTCATAGAAATAACAATAATAATAATAATAATAATTCAATATAAATTTGTATTTAATTCGATTATTAAAGAATAAAGAATGGAATCGACGGCCATGTACTGCTTTGCGGGCTAACATTCATATTGGGCCAGAACAAATTGGATCAGGCTTGGGCTTGCACATTCTAAAGGGCTAATTGTCTAGTTGGACAGGCCTATTATTCACCTTGCATTATCAAGAAACCCCAAAGTTTGTTTCCACTTTGTACAGCAATCTGCATCCGAATTTTGATTTGTAACCGTCACTGATTCGCTCAGCAAAAAGATGGACGTTGAGGATCTTTAGTTTCCATGGCACCCTACTGTTTGTGACTGTTCGAGTCATTAACTATCCATTAGAACGACGAGCTTGTCAATGAAAATAGCATTCTCGCAACTATTCACGCCACTGTTCGTTGACTTTTGCTGGCAATTATCGTACATAATTGGCTGCCGTAATCAAGCTCAATTCTATTCCATCGTCAACAGTGTGATTATAATTTCATTTTCTATACAGAAGGAGCTAAAAAATGAATAGGCCGACTGTTTTTAAACAGTCGTCAATACCACTGGATTTTATTTTTAATTCATAAAGAAAAGCGTTAATCTTATGGATTAGATTGAAACTAGTATGACTCATCAAATCAAACTCTGCCTCGTGAATTGTTTGTTTTCCATTAATCTTTTGTTTTTTTCTGGAATTCATTTGGCTATTGTGTCATCATCCACTTAAGTATATATATATTAATGATTGGAAATGCAATGCGCTTTTGTTCTTCTTCTTCTTCTTCTTTTTTCCCTTTAAGACTAATAAGACGAAAAGATGATCCAACTCTCGATTTATTTGTCGTTAATTCCAAAAGAAAATTAGGCCATGACCTAAAAGATTAGGACTGTTAATTGGTGCATCGCAATTAATGACGACGATGTTGGTCGTCGCTTTGTGGATCATGCGATCGAGGAGCGGTGCACATTCGACTCAGTTGCAATCGCACACAGCAGAGACTGCGGGCGGTTATGGATCTTAACAGGGCAAAAATGTTCAGTTCGATCAGTATAAAAATTCCCGTTCATTATTTGCGTCCCTTTCATCAGCTCCGCCGATCCACCATGATCACTCGTTGGATCCGTTTGGATGGATAAGAACAAATCGCTTTGAACCTGACAGGACGGCACTCCAACTACTTCAATAAATGCAGTCGATTCACTGTCTCGTGGAGGTCGCATAGGATGATCAGACTGCAGTCTGCAGCGATCGAGTGGCTGGTGCAACAGTCGTCGCGGTGGCACGGCCGGCGCCGTGCTATTCGCATTGCATGCCACGCACGTCCGATGACTCAAACGCCGCGTGAGATACCATGCATATTGATTTCGTCGTGTATATATTCCTGGATACCTCGATCGATGTATCCCAATCAAGGGCCGGCTAGGTGTCGCTTCAAGACGACACGCATTGCATTTCATGAAAGTGATGAACAGTACGCAGGGCCACAGATAATTAGTTGGAATGCGATTCTTAATTAATCTTAATTTGTCTTCGTCTTTCTCCATCGTATATGAATAAGTGATTATGAACATGGAGATCGAGATCATGCATGTGTATACTGGGAATAGTTGAACGAAACAATATTTATGCTCGGGACGACGCACCGGATAATTTAATTATTCTTTAATAAAAGAAAGAAGAGAAGAGGGAGGAGGGTACTGGTGCTACGTGCATGCGGTGGAGGAGTGGGCGAAGGGGTAACGGAAAAGGTACTGAGGCTGAGACTTCGCCGGCGCCACGTGTTGTCCTCCGCCGGCGACGCTGGAGTTCACCTTCTTGCACGTCGGGCACATCGCCAGCGGAGGTTGCATGGATTTGAGATCCTTTAGTTCCCTGTGCAGCCTCCGGTTCTCCTCCTTGAGTGCTTCGCACCACTTCCTCAGAAACTCCAGCTCCACCTCCGTTTTCTTCATCTTCGTCCTTCAACTCGTCAATTAATTATAGCCAGGTTAATCGCTCGAGCATGTAAATTAATCGAGAGAGAGAGAGAGAGAGAGTTAACTCTGACCTTGCCCGCCTGTTCTGGAACCAAACCTCCACCTGCCTTGGCCGGAGCTTCAATTGCTTCGCCAGGGCTTGCTTTTGTTTCTGAAAATTATTTAATTTACAGAGCACTGGATCAGAATCTTGACTCGCAGCGAGAAACGACGACTGCAATAAATTGTATAACGTATAACCGGATTGAGGGTGGCATGCTCCTTGAACTTGTCCTCCAAAAGCGCAGACTGTTCCTTGGTGAGCCGGAGCTTCTTCCTGGCGCCGGCTCCATCTAACAGTTCCTCATCGTCGGCGACGATCTCCCCCTTGGCATGCCCGCCAGCGAGGGAGGATCCCATGCTATCACGAGGAGAAGAATAATAAGAAGGACCCACCGCATAGCCGGCATCGGTGAAGCAGGGGAGGCCCAGGGTGAGAGAAGTCTCCGTGATCGTCGTCGTCGTAGACTCCGACTTTTCAAACTTCAGACTACCGCCTGCTCCGGAAATCCGTAAAAGCCCCGGCCGTGGAGGAACTTTGCCGACGGAGAGATCATAGGAGGCGATGAGTTTGAGAGAAAGGCGATCGTCGTCGGCTGATCGGTCATCTTCCATGGCAATCGGCCAGGCACGCACCCGATCGATCTGTGGATGGTGCAATTGAGAAGCGAGCTGAGAATCGAATTGAGCAGAAGAGAGATGAGAAATATAATGGTGTATCATTATTAAATTGAAGGAGGTGGCAATTAATTAGAGGAGTATGATGTAAGCTGATGCACTCCCTGCAAATATTGGATCTTCTCCAAAATCAACATAGCAAACGTAATTAATTAAACCTTCTAAACCATGCCCAAACTGTAGCTATTTATGGCTAATTAAATCTAATTAATTCCTTTTCAATTAAATTAAGAACCACGAGAAACAGACTAATTAGCTGCAGCCGTAGACAGTTAGGGTGCACACGAGCTTAATGCCCAAAGGAAACCGGAAACGCAAGTTGAGATGAGAAAGAGATAGATCGAGTGATCGAGATGAAAGGAAAATGAGTGCCTTCTTTTCTCGCCTAAGAAACAATATCCATCAATTTTATATTTGTCTTGTGTATAATACACCGGCCCCATTGCGACTCGTCTCGTTATGTGCGATATATGGAACTTAATTCTTCGTCCATAATATGTAAAGATTATCAAACATTATTAAATTTTACTGCTTTTTATGTTGTAATTTAATATTAGTAATACATGCACACGAGTGAGATTTGATTTAAAAAAAAGGGCATAGTAAATTTGACTCTCTCTCTTTTTTAAAAAAAAATAGGTTAAGTTGTAGTGGATCTGTATTTATGACCATAAGAATGCAATTAAATTAAACGATAATAAAAAAGGTTTAGTATGTACGCCATTAACAACATTTATTCCGATCCTTACTTTAATTTGATTCATGTTCTCAACTAATGGGCATATCATTCCATTCTTATTAGCTGTTTAGTCTGTGCAATTTATTCTCCTTGTTAATTACTTTTTTATTATTATTATTATTATTATTATCCCCTACTTAATTTATTTGTGAATATTTTTATTATTCATCGTTCGATCTCTTAAGATTTAAAAATTAAACTATAATACTTATTTAATCAAAGGTGGATAATGAAAGTATTCACTGCATGCAAATTAAACTAATAAGTGAGTGGCAAAATTTTAATTATTTAAGTAAGAAATGAATAAATATACCACATCTAAGATATTATACATATATGACATATAAAATATCATTTTCTATAATATAAAATTAAAATATATATGGATAATCAACATCATAGAAATTTGTAACAGCAAGTGAATTCATTGTTTAATACAATGTGACACTAAAATTCAATACGAAGATTAAGATACAAAACGACTTTATGATAGATGATTTAATTTCTGTCATCATTCTAATCTGATAATTATTTTCCATAGGCATGCAACAAAGAGAGAGAGAGAGAGAGAGAGACTTAAGAATTGCATTTCCGATTACAATCATTTTACTATTATTCTTTGAAAATTTAAAAAAACCTCTAATTACTCTGTTAACAAATAATGTTAAAAGCACTACCTACCATTAGACATTTTTAAACCCAATCACATGCATGATATTTAATTTTCAAAGGAATAATTAATTAAAGTTGCGATGATGACAAAGTAACCGCCATTCCACTATACCACTTTTCCTTTTTTATCTTTTTTGACTCTTAATCTTTCGCAAGATCTTAAACACATAATTATATAATTAATCTCAGATTACATGATATCATTAATTAACTTGGACATTAATCTTGTGCGCGAGTGGGAAGAGTCGACCGGGACCCACTCCATTATGATGACAATAATATAATTTAGCCTTAACAATTTACCAATCAACATTAGGATGTTATTAACCGTAACATCTGTCGTTTAGCAAAACTGCGATTAAGATGTATACACAAACAATATAATTGTCAGCGATTGGAGAGATTAATATCGTTAAAATCTAATCAGTATTGTAAATCATACTAGTTTTGATGTAACTGATGCCCTCATCGATATAATTATACAAAATTACTTAGTCAAAACATGCGTTCCTAGGGCTAACAAGTAAATTAAAAGAGGAAAAAAATTTCATTCTTATTCATAATTAATTAATACGAATTGATAATCGTGTTTGATTGAGTGTGTGTGTTTGTGATATGCATTTGGAACATGTGTTTCTTGATGTACATACTCATGGTTAATGTGCGAAATTAAATATACTAATTAATTTTATTATTTATTATGTCACTAGTCCATCAATTTGTCATCATCAACCCATCTAATCATAAGCTCCATCATTTTAAATTTTATCTATATATACAAATTGATAGTAATAAATTAAATTACATACTTAGCTTGATAATATCGATGATGACAAGACATCGATTGCACTTTAGAGATAAAAACAAATGTGTTTCACCGTCACATTTGGCCTCGAGTAGCCGACCAAATTGTTATCCTACCTGTTCTTTTTTTAATTCACCAAAACTGCATCAGCTTTGTTTGTCTTGTTAGTTGTGTCGCAAATGCTTTTTTTTTTATTTTTTTTATTGACACTCGAGTTATGATTAATTAAAAAATATGATTGATCCGATTCTATAGATTTTTTAATGGAATATTAAACAATCTCAAATAAGATCTTATTAACCACTGTAATATATTAGAAAAATATTCATGGCTCAACGGGTAAGTCCGACAATATAATCATATCGTCCTTATAAGGTAGGTCCGATTTCACTCGAGAAAATAAACTTTCGAACTATACTTTATTCAAGATTATATGTTTGATTTTTTTTTTCAAAATTCAAAATTAAATTTATTGTAGTAGAAAATTAAGGCAAATGCTTTTCTTTCATGCTCCCCGTCGATAAGTCAAATGCAAATATATTCTTAGAACGATAAATACTTTATGGATGGATCAAGTGGAGCAATTTTAGGAGTGCCTTTGAATGCACTCCTAAAATAGTTTCAAAAAGAAAAAAAAAACAAAATTATCAAAATGACACTTAAAAAATTATGAACTCTGATATTTGGGCTCTAGCTGCTTCCAAATTGGGCTAACACGTATAGAATAAATAAGCCCAGCCCAGCTCACAGTTAGCCTTTTGTTTTCAACAATATATGATGTGGATTTATCTTTTTTCTTTTCTTTATTTTTCACTCTTTTATGAATGCTTATGATTTAAAAAATAAAATTAAAAAATAGTCCATTCGTGCATTGGCCTTTTGCCTATCTGTGACGTCTACCTCCTACCAAATATAGTATAATATCCATTATATTCTATTGTCTTTAATTTCTAGCTTGGCCTGTTTGTATTTCTGATTTTTTTAGGATGATAATTTTTATTTTTATTATTGTCACTGGAATATTTAAATTTTTTGCCTAACTAATTTCTAAGAGATTGGTTCTATCCCACGTATCTTCGGATTGCCTCACCTAAATTGGATAATATCGAAATCCAAGTGACCTTCATCGACCATCAAAGGTAAATCAGAGAAACACTTATAATTTTTTCACGGGTCAATCTGGATTATATAGTCGTGTCATCCTTGAATGACAGTCCAACGTTGAAACCGTACTTCGTCCACCGAACAAATTTCTAGACTCAAAGTCGTTCGAATGCTTTTTTTTTTTAAATTCACTATTGAACGATATCACAGTATACAATTGAATTGCGTTCTCATGTGAAATGTCTCTGCATTTTTACTGCTGCACTGTGCCTTTGGTAGCTAGGATGATATTTTTTTTATTGATATCAGGATATCTAAATCTTCGGTCCGACTAATCTCCGAGAGTGACTGCTGTCCTACAGACCTTCGGAACATCTCGTCAACAGTTGAGTCGGATAAGGTCGGAGCCCAAGTGATCTCTACCGACCATCAAAGGTAAAACAAGGAAGTGCTTATCAATCCATACTCCATAATCGTGTCATCCTTGAACGACAGACCAATGTCGAAACTGTATATACTTCGTTCATCAGATAAAGTTCACTCGAATAATTTTTTTTAAAATTCATCAATAAATAATATTATAGTAGAAAATCAAACTGTATTATTCTACGAATATCCCTCAGCTCTAATTTGGTTGGAGGAATGTGAGCGAGTGAAATGAAACATTCATTCATTTCCGTTTTTCCATTATCTTAATTTTATAATTAAAAAAAAGAAGAAGGTGGCATCGGTTAGAATTGTTCTATCAGTCAAGTTAAATCTAACAGGGCGAAGAAAATTCCGCTCTTACATTTTTTTCGGGAAAATTCGTCCACTGCTTTATTTCGATCACTTTCTGAAAGTCCTCTTGACTTGTTTGGCAATAGCATCTATTTTTTATTTTTTTTTTAATTAAAAAAATACTTTTAAAATTTTCTAGTATTTAATTTAACGTATTGGATTTATTTTTTATTTTTTATTGAAAAAAAAAAAGGAAATAATGGGCCATCGGCAGCATCATTATGTCTCCCTCACAGCACGAATAGATTTGTCCCTTATGATCGGGCTTTTCCAACCGATCGAAAGACCGAGTCAAGGTCGATAATTCATCCAGCAGTTGCGATCTACAACAACCTAAATGAAGTTGACTTGACCGACCAAACCCACCACTTACTTTTCTTATCGATGCTATTAGATCCCGTAAAATTATTTTTTTTTAAAAAAAGAGAATCTAATATCTAATTATGGGAGCCATGATTGGAGGGGTCCATTACACGTGTTTGGTGGAGCTGAAGTTTCCTGTTACCCACTCCAATTTGTTATCATTTTTCACGTCCGTGGGGTGCGAATGAGATGCAAATGCACTGCAACCCTCTGTGTTTTAATTTTTATTCACATTTATTTTTAAAAATCAAAAATCAAAATTGTTGTGCATACTCAGCAAATACAACGTTAACATAATTTTCGGGTCGGGGAAAAAACGTCATACAAGATAAATGTAGAAAACCGACACGCTGCGCCCCGCTGCTTTATTCGTACGGTCGTACCGTCCTTCGATGCGTTGTCATTCTCTTCGCCCGAAACGATAGAACGACACCATAGCTCGCAGGCGAACGTTGCAGGATGAGGACGACATAGCGCTCCGATACGTTACGTCGGGACGCCGCTGCGGCGCTAAGTTCCCACGTCCGGTAATTTTTCGTTTTTAACCTCGATCAATTTGTTATTGCACCGACAAGTTGTTTTCCTCGATCAATTTTTCTACTGTTTGCAACAACTTTATAACAGCCCCTTTAAATGCTTTAAAATTTTATCCTTTTATTAAATTTAACACCCATCTACTACTGAACGTTGGTACGACAGTTTAAAATACGATTGAGTGCTATCTAACTCGATTAAATCAAACAAAACGGAGAATATAGTAAGTCTGAGGGCCAACGTAAAAATTTTCAAAGTAACGAATGAGCTCCATTATTGGACGGACAGATTTTAAAGAACAAATCGATGGGCGATGGACGCAGGCGATGCCGTGAAGTCGAAGGACCGCGTTCTGCAGGGAAATCAGAAGTGGAGGAGGTCTGTCTGTTCAAACGCCAGCGCGATAAAGTTGAAATTTTCAAATGGAAGGAAGGAGAAGGAAACATCCATGGCAGAAAAGGCAGCGGCAGCAGCAGGTGCGTGCAGTGGCGCCGTAGCCTCCCTCTGTCCTCAAGGCCTCAACCATCCAAAAACTAGAGCCGCGTTAGGAGCAAAAGTGAAAAAAATTGCAGCTTTGTTGTTTATGTAAAATATAAATGAGAGAGTAAGAGTGGTGGACCATTGATTGCATCATCGTCGCCATCTCCAGCTGTAATCCTTCTTTCGTCCATCTTCGTCGGGCAAGTTAAACCCCGTCCTAGACTGCTGGTGTTCGGTAAAGTTCAAGTAGATTAGGATTACCCAATTCATTCGCCTGCTCGTCTTCCTTTGTTTTCTTTCTTCTTTGATTCGCCCCGGTGGAATATGTTTGGTCGCGTTGGTATAGACAGAGGAGCGACGGCAGGTCGCCCTGAGCTATAATTTATGGGAGATAAGGGAGCACGGCATCAGGACTCGGCCTTTGGATCTTAGGGAAGGAGCATTGCGTTGTCAAACTGCGGATTTGAAGTTGGATCTGTGAAGCGAAGCAAAAAAGGGAGACGAGTTTGCAAGAAAGGCAGGAGCTTTATCGAGTGCGGGAGTAATGTCGCCTTCGTTCGACTGGTGGGGGAAGGAGGCCCACCGTGGGGCGTCGGTGGTGGTGAAGATGGAGAACCCTAATTGGTCCATCTCGGAGATCTCTTCCCCTAACGACGATGACGACGAGTGCGCCGGCGATGGGGAGTTATTGCGATACGGGGCGAGGAAAGGCGGCCGGGGTAAGAACGCCAAGCAGATCACGTGGGTGCTCCTCCTCAAGGCCCATCGCGCCGCCGGGTGCCTCTCCAGCCTCGCGTCCGCCACAATCGGTCTCGCATCCGCAGTGCGCCGCCGCGTTGCCACCGGCCAGACTGATTGCGACGCCGCCGCATCCCCTCCGGACGAGAGTCCTGCGCTGCGCACCTGCTTCTACTTCTGCATCAAGGTCTTTCTCTGTCTTTCGGTGCTTCTTTTGGGGTTCGAGGTCGCCGCTCACTTGCATGGCTGGCATTTGGGGGCGGCCGAGCTGCAGCGCTTGCTGGTTGTGCCGTCGTCCTTCGGCGTTCGGGAGCTCGTCGGGTCGCTGTACGCGGAATGGCTGCGGCTCCGGATGGTGTACATCGCGCCGCTGCTCCAGTTCCTCGCCAACACCTGCGTCGTACTCTTCCTCATTCAAAGCACCGACCGCCTTATTCTCTGCCTCGGTTGCTTCTGGATCCGCTTCAATAAGTTGAAACCGAGGCCCAAGCAGGCCATCGACAAGGACCTCGAATCCGGCGAGTATTTTCCTATGGTACTAATCCAGATTCCCATGTGCAACGAGAGGGAGGTAAGAATTTTCATAGCTTGATACTCCGAGCTCACATTTAGAATTAGAGCTCCTATACTAAACCACATTTCTCAATCATTTTGGCATTTCGCAGGTGTATCAGCAATCCATTGCTGCTGTCTGTAACTTGGATTGGCCTAGAACCAACGTTCTGGTTCAGGTGTTGGATGACTCTGATGATCCATTAACACAAGCTTTGATCAAGGAAGAGGTGGATAAGTGGCAGCAAAATGGTGCCAAAATCATGTACCGGCACCGGGAGATCCGAGAGGGATACAAGGCTGGAAATCTCAATTCAGCCATGAATTGTAACTATGTGAAGGACTACGAGTTTGTAACCATTTTCGATGCTGACTTCCAGCCATCACCAGATTTCTTGAAGCGAACTATACCATATTTCAAGGTTTTCTATTGTAGGATTGATTAGAAAACAATTCTCAATTGTTTGACTATAAGCCTTGGATTTTAATGTGAAATTTATCTGGTGGGATTTGCAGGACAATGAGGAGCTTGGATTAGTACAGGCTAGATGGGCTTTTGTGAATAAAGATGAGAACTTGTTGACTCGACTGCAAAACGTAAACTTGTGCTTCCATTTTGAGGTGGAGCAGCAGGTGAATGGAATGTTCCTAAACTTCTTTGGGTTCAATGGGACAGCTGGAGTTTGGAGAATCAAAGCATTAGAAGATGCCGGCGGGTGGCTCGAGAGAACAACTGTGGAGGATATGGACATTGCAGTGAGAGCTCACTTAAAGGGATGGAAGTTTATCTTCCTCAATGATGTAGAGGTAATGAAATGCTTTTGGATGGTTGAAATTTTCAGAAATAGAATGTTCTGAAATTGTATAAACAAATACTAGAAACCTTACAACCAGTCTATTATGATTTGCAGTGCCAATGTGAGTTGCCCGAGTCATACGAGGCTTATAGGAAGCAACAGCATCGGTGGCATTCCGGTCCAATGCAGTTATTTAGACTCTGCTTACCAGATATTTTACGGTCAAAGGTGTGATTCTAGATTCAAATTTTTAGCAATCTTTTAACCGAACATGTTTGCTGCACGTTCGAATCACAATAATAAGAGGCAAGTAGAAGTAAATAACCAATGAAATTGGGCATTTAACTTACCGATGCTTATAATAGATAACTGAATGCTAATCTATATGGCTGTATTTTTAAAGTTAAATATTTTGAAGTTGTTTGCTCAAGCACAATATTTTTAGTAATCGACGACTACAAATTAAGTATATCACTGAGGCTGTGTTGGAAAATTACTTTGCTTGCCTTTAACAGTTTTGATCTGAAGATCTCCATTTGCATTCTGCAAGTCAATTTGCATTATTGATTGGTCAAGCATTGTGGTTGTCTTCAAGACATCACCAGTTTAAAATCCATATACTAAAATGCATCTGTTGTCACGTAGGAAATATGTCTTGATGCCTTCTTTTTGTTGAACTTGGCATTTGCCTAGATTTTGTCAAAACTTCCAGTTAATTTTGAGAATATGGAAGGAGAAAAATTGATGATTTACTCTTCATTGCAGATTGGTTTTTGGAAGAAGGCAAACTTAATATTTCTCTTTTTCCTGCTCCGAAAACTGATACTGCCTTTCTACTCCTTCACCTTGTTCTGTGTCATCCTCCCAATGTCTATGTTTGTCCCTGAAGCTGAGCTCCCGGCATGGATAGTCTGCTACATTCCTGCGACCATGTCCTTCCTCAACATCCTGCCTGCTCCAAGATCCTTCCCCTTTATAGTCCCTTATCTCCTCTTCGAAAACACTATGTCAGTGACCAAGTTCAATGCCATGATATCCGGTCTATTCCAGCTTGGGAGTGCCTACGAGTGGGTCGTCACCAAGAAATCCGGGCGTTCTTCTGAAGGTGATCTATATTCTTTAGTCAAGAAGGAATCTGATAACCAAAGAGAAGCCTCCACAACAGACCTAGAAACTCTGCCGAATTTGGCTTCCAGATTGAAAGAGGACTCTAAGCAAAAGCATAATAGGATCTACAGGAAGGAGTTAGCATTGGCATTTCTTCTCTTAACTGCTTCAGCGAGGAGTTTACTATCAGCCCATGGTATACATTTCTACTTCCTCCTGTTCCAGGGCATCTCATTCCTCCTTGTGGGTCTTGACCTGATTGGTCAACAGATCGAGTGAAATGATGAAGATTTCACACTGAATTGTCACGGCGACTAATGGAATCAAAGCATGATCTTATCAATATGGAAAAAATGATGAAGCTGAAGCCGTTCGTTCACAGCTTCATTTACATCTTATTTAGGGATGATTTAGTAACAGTTTCCTCTGGGGTTGTAGATAATCCAAATGTATTGCAGATGCTTCATTTTTTCAAATGTTATTCATTTGTAAGATCATCTCTTCTTTTGTTCGAATTGGATTCAACTAAAATTAAGTAGAGTTAAGTTGCTGTTCATCATTGTGAATTTGCTTGGGAGTTTTAGCACGCGCAAATCAGATTCACATTGTATATCTTTTTTGTTTATATTAAATCTCCAAGTTAAAACAAGTCGTATCTGTTCTCCAAGTTTCCATAATGAAAAAGAGCCATGAACTCGGCATCAACATAAATAAATAAATAAAATGCAGATACACATTTAGTTCATGATTGATGCGTGGGTTCGCTCTCATTTGTTTAAAATTGTCAAATAAATGTTTTGCAAACTTTCCATCCCTTCAATGGACCCGCATGGAGAATGAGAAACAAATGAAATTGAATGTTTTTCTAATGCTAAAGCCAGAGCTAAAAACACACTAAGAAAAGTGAGACAATTTAAAATTCGTTAAGGGCAAGCCTAATTTGCATCGAGTACGGGAGAAGATTTTCGAATCGTGCCAATTTGATTGGATTATTTCTACTATTTTGCTGCATTATTTTTTTCCTTTTTCAAAGACTCAAGGGCTTCTTATTCTCTGTCACTTGCATACTCTTCCCCAACTTCCTCAATTTCTATATTGCAAAATTTGACTTTTCCAAGCCGAAATATTTTCATTTTAAACATTTCTTGTCTACCAGAATTTTCAAATGTTTGGCGAGCCGATAAATGATAAATCAAGCTGCATTTTTATAGTATTAATGTCCATTTCTATCCTAACAGATTCCACTGTCACTGCTCTGCTTCTCCATATGCTTCCAATATTTGCATGGAGTTTATTGCCGCCCATATGGAATAAACTGTCACAACTCCTGTTCTGCAATCAAAATTAGCCTACAGAATTCTGACAAAACAAAAAAAAAAAAAACACTTGGGCACAAGGCTTCGTTAACCAAATGGGGACGTCTTTAGTAGTAAGAAGAAGGAATTAAGAAGCTACATATTCACATGTCAATTTGACTACCTCGCATTTTGAATGATCAAAATCCCAACCCGTCATTCCATCCATAATTTTCTCATGATCTGGTCATTCATTATATTATTTCGGTGAAGAAATCCCAGGAAATTAATCGCTTGCAGTTGCATATAAATATATCAGGCTGCCATCCCCTGCTTTTGTTCTACAAGAGCCAAACAATCAATCAGGCTGCCGCAAGGAACAACGTAACCGTCTCATGGGAAGCATACCCTTCTCATGGGAGAAGAAACCCGGGGTCTCGTCGACGACAGAGGAGATGATCGGTGCTTCGCCGGAGCAGTCCTTCACACTGCCGGTGACTAGGAAGGTTGCCGGAAATGGCCAGAAAAATATTGTTCCCTTGTCGCCATGCAGGTCAATTCTAGAGACTATTGTGAGCAAATCCATTAAGATCATTAACGGTGGGTCGAAGAAGGAAAGTAAGGAATGGGAAGACCCCTTCCTTGCTGCCTACATCAAGTGCACCGCCGCCGAGGCAAGCGTTTGGACGCAAGGGAGGCGGAGGAGGAGGAAGAAGAATAGATACGCTTTGCTCGAGGTGTTTTCTTGCAAGGCGAACACTGGGACAAGGGAGAATGCTTTGGTGAAGCTATCAGAGCTTCATCAGGTTGGAAGCAAAAGGGCGTGAAATTCATATTTACGTTTGCAATTTTCCTTGTAGTAATTTAGCTTTTCTTGTCCAACTAATCAACTATGGATCCGTCTTTGGGGAATTATCAAATTCTAGTTTGGTATGTCGATCGACGTACGTTGTCAATTAGGTCTAGAAAAGTATACACTGCATTTGTTTAAATTTTTTTTTTCGAGCCGCTGCATAGTTAAAGCGCTCCTTATTACATGATCTCTTATATATATATATATATATATATATATATATTTCGAACATTTTAATTTTTTTTTATAGTCGATATTTGTTATCTTTGTACAGAAAATTAAAATTGTCAATTTAATTATATTTTTATTTCGATTTCATAAATATGAGAGGGAGTAAAATAGATCATTGACTTTTGATAAGTAAAAAATAGATATTAAATAATCCGTTGATAATCCAAATTCTGTATCACATTTACAGACGAGCATCCCTATGGAGACACAATATTTGCTATCTTAATCATACACCACAGCACATTAATATTAAACATACCACCCTTCAGCAGTACGCAATTCACGGTGCTTCTTGCAATCCATCGTGCAACGCCGCCGCCGCCGCCGTACCCCTTGCCGGAGTAACTGTAGGGCGTGAAGCAACTGGCCTGGCACGTCAGCTTCTTCTTGTAGCACGGTGCGCCTCGGCTCACACCACCAAGGGCGCCACCACCCCGTGTCCGGAGTACACGCCGCTCTACCCGCCGTATCCGCCTTCTCCGCCGCATAACCCAGGAAAGTTGTTCCCACCGCCGTTGCCGCTATAGAACTGACCGCCGGGGCCGGGCCGGAAGCCGGGGATGAAGCTCTCGGTGTGCTCACCGCGTCTTTGGCCGGCGGCTTACCATTCCCGCCGAGGCTGCGGCCGGCGACGACGGTGGCGAGGAGGAGAATTAACCGGGAAGAACAAGAGATCGAGTTTTCCTCCTCATATCGTATTTGATGCATTTAGGCCGATTAAACCGTTTTTATTGTCAAAATACTCACAAAAGTCGAAGTTGAAACCGAATGGCCAACTTTCGATGCATGCAGACAATTACAAATTCGAAGAAACTGGACGTGGCAAACATTATATTCTGGTTAATTTCGGGACAAAGTATCACAAAATTAGGTTAATTAAATAGTATGCATGCCAATGCGTGGAGCAGGCATTGATGGATCAGTTGTTGGTAAGATTACAAACATATATGAATTTACTAAAATTGAAAACCATTTATAGTTTTCTCGTTTGCTTCAAATTCTTCGTTCCAGACAAGATCTCTTGATCTTTGCTCGTTATCTAAAGGGCGATCACGATATCAAAATCGAAAAATCCTTCTTGATTCACAAATTAAATCCCAATCAAACCTTAAATGTCCTACAAGACACACAATATCTTCGCGTACACCATGCTCCTCTTCCCTCTCAACTTAATTGGATGGAATTATATAGAGAGTTTAATTTTTCATTACGTACATTAAATACACGAGACTCTTCATTCTCATAATACACTAAACACTAAATACGTGAGATTCTTCATTCTCATAATACACTTTTATATGCATTAAGTGTGTACGATTATTACATTTAACAATAACTCACATTAGTGGCCTGGCACCTATTGTATAACACACTTAAAATTAATTCATTTGCCTCATGTGAACTGGAAGATCAGTCGATACACTTTTTTTCGTTGGTTTCGAAATTATAGTTAAAAATAGGATCATCGCCATCACAATTCCTTGGGAATATAATTTGTGGTGGAAGACTTAATTACAAGTTGGATTCACATTCTACGTGTGATTACTTTTCACGTCTTTCTTTGCATATTCCTACGCTCATCCATTTCAGATGTAAAGAGTTGTACCATCTTTAATTTGCCAGCTACAGAATAAAACATTTTTTAAATTTTTTTTAAAAGTTATTATATAGGATAAAATTATATATAATACATTTTTTTACCTAATGATTGTGAGATAGAGAGCAGGTTAAAAAAGGCTCGATTCAAAGTTAGTGTGTTTAGTTAAGGAGTAGCTTTCGTTCAATTGAGTTTTCATGGACTGGGCCCGTTGATTGTGCTTTATTCCGTGGACTGGGCCCTGTGGAATGGACTATGCTCTATGTGCGTTGCTTTAATTGGTCTTCCTGATTTGATCTTGCCCACTTATAATTGTTTGATTTTCTTTTGCTTGATCTCGTTGATTTGCTAATTCCTATACTGACATTAAGTTAACTGTAAAATAAAATGTGACTATTTTTTTATTAACTAAAATTATAAAGTTATTTTTTTTATAAATATAAATATATGTTTTTATGAAAAATGATTATTCTTTCATAAATTTAAAATTTTCAAGGCTCATTTAGTTTGATTGTACAATTATTTTTTATAACTTTTAAAAAGTGTATTTTTACATAATGGTAACAATTATTTTTTGATCATACACATTTTTAAAAGTTAGAAAATATTTTTTTAAACTTAAAATTAGTTTTATGGACGTGATATTATTTTTATAAAATCATTTTTTACTAATTATATTATTTCACCGTTATTTTGCCCGTTTATGATTAAACATGAATTCTACGGTATAAATTAATTACCCTATTAATTTATTATATCATATTAATTCTCTCTCTCTCTCACACACACACATATATATATATATATATATATATATATATATATATATATAGTTAATTGTTGGCCTGATTTGATACGCTAAAAAGAGATGAATAATGATTCATCTATTTTCATCGATCGTGCTTATCTATAATTCGTTAGTACATTAGAGTTGAAAAAAACCTCATGCAAAAGTTTTCAACAATACAAACAAATACAATGTAAAGAAGAAATATAAATACAAAAGTACTTTGCAAAATAAAAGGAGTGTTACTTGATCTTGTTGATTGTTTGGACATTTTTAAAGGTCTGAAATACAACAACACTTTCCCTTCAAAATCTCCCAAAAATTATTATCGAAATTCTCATCTCAAGCTCCATTTAAAGTTGTGTTTGGCTGATTTTGCGTCAGACAGTCGACTGTCAAAAGACCTCAGTCAACTGTTCAACTATCCGTTGTCTCACAATGACTAATTAACGTTGAATTCTGTCCAATATGTACCTGAGTAGTCGACTGCTAGATCTTTAGTCGACTACGAGATATTCTGTGCTTTAGCCACTTATGACCAGTCGACTGTTATACCCTAGTAGTCGATTGTTCAAGGCTAGTTGACTGTCCATCCATGACAATCGATTGTAATGGTCAGTCGACTGGTGAAAATTGCCAGTTAATTGATAGAGCCACAACAACAGTCAAGATGTAGTCGACTATACGATCAATCGACTGGGTCATAACTGTAACGCCCGTAAAATTCTAAAATTGTTAAAAGTAATTATATGGATTTTAATGCCCATAAAAGGTTTAAAACAAAATAAAATAAAATAAAAAGTATGGTTCGCTATAGCTAGCGATTTGAACCATGAACCTCCTAATAGGGAGGTAACTTTGCTACCACTAGGTCATAGGATAATTCTTGGCTAGAATAGATAAGGAATATACAAAGAAGGTAAATAAGAAGATTAGAGGGTGAAGAGTTGTTTCATCTCCCAATGAGAAGATGGAGAGTTTTTCTTTTCTTTTCACCTTCCTAGCGTTGAGATTAAAGAGAGTTTAAAGAGAGAAGGAAAGCAAAAACCACTTCACATTCCTTCTTCTCCCTTCTTCCTCATCCTTGGCCGAAATTCATCATTCTCCTTCCTCCCTTTTCCATCCCAAGCTATAGGGATCCTTGTGTGGGGATTCTCAAGAGGGGTTTTTAAGGAGAGTTTCTCACAAGGCTTGGTGTTTGCTAGAGGATCAAACTCCACCTCTTTCCTCCCTCCCCATCCAAAACCCTAAGGTCCTTGTTTTGGTCTTCTTGAGAGGGCTTCAAGGGGATCTTCTCACAAGCTTAGTATATGCTAGAGGATCACTCCTAAGGCTAAAGAACAAGGCAAGGTCTTCATCTCACAAAAACCCTAGCGGTATACTAGTACGATAGCGAGAGGATGTAAGTATCTCTCACCTGCAGTATAAGTAGTTCTTCGATTGTTTTATATAGTTTCTTTTCATATGTTTTGAAGATTATATGTTTGAATCAAATGATATATGTGTGTGATCAGATTTATAGTTGAGGTATAGGTCTTTTTAAGCAAGATCTAAGATCACCAAGATGTTATTTCTCACCTAGAGTATAAGTAACTCTTTGATTTGCCCATCTATGTTCTATTATCATGTTTCATTTGGATTTATATGTTCTGTCCATATTATGTTTGTTTGGACTTTTAGGTATTTTAAGTATATTTCATTGGAAGCAAGATGTAAAGATCGCAAAGATACTTCCCCTACGAGTTTTGGGGACAAAGAGCATGATCGAATGTCTTGAAAGGCTTCCTATATGGGTTGTTGAGTATGATCATGTAAAATACTTGTTAAATGACAAAAATATATTTTGATCATATTATATGGGTGTGTTTAGACTTATAGGTAAGGTATACTTTGTTTTAAGCAAAACATAAGATCACTAGGATGCTATCTCTCACCTATAGCATAAGTAACTCTTTGATTTGCACATCTAGCTTCTAGTATCATGTTTTTATTCAGATTTATAGGTTCTGTCCAGATTATGTTTGGTTGGATTTTTAAATATTTTAGGTATATTTCTTGGGGGGCAAGATGTAGAGATTTCAAAGAGGCTTCCCCTACGAGTTTCAGGGACAAAGAGCATGATTAAATGTCTTGAAAGGCTCCCTATATGAGTTTTGGGAGTATGAGCATGTTACATGTTGGTTAAATGACAAAATCAGTAGGTCATATATATTTATAGATATATTTCATGTTGAAGCAAGACATAGATCACAAAGATGTTTCCCCTATAAGTTTTGGGGACAAAGAGCATGATCGTATGTCTTGAAAGGCTTCCTATATATGTTTTCGAAGTATGATCATGTTAAATGTTTGATAAATGACCAAGATCAGTAAGTCATATATAAGGGAAATATTTCACTTTGAATATTTCATTGGAAGCAAGATATAAAGATCACAAGATGCTTCCCCTACGAGTTTTGGGGACAAAGAGCATGATCAAATGTCTTGAAAGGCTTCCTATATGGATTTCTGATTATGATCATGTAAAATACTCGTTAAATGACAAAAAAAAATAAGTAAGTCATATATAAAGGAAGTATTTTACTTTGAAGTGGCATGTACCGAGCTCTTAGATCGCCCACGGGCCCTAGACCGCTCTTGAAAGTTCCACGGGCCCCTAGACCGCCCTTGAAAGTTGCCCTAATAAATTCGGTGGCTAGCTACCCCGAGTTCTATTAGGGTTGCGCGCAAAGTTGGTACAATGTTGGGCTGTCCAAACAAGGATGATTAGTATTTTAAAGTATATATGTATATATGGTTTCGAAAGTTAACCAAAGCACAATGTTTACAAGTTTAAGTATAGTATGTCTCATGTATATGTTTCTACAAGCGAAAAATATTTCAAGCATGTATTGCAAGTTGCGTATGTTAAGTTCATGCATGTCAAGTTGAATCATTGTATCATGTGCAAGTACTTCCAAATGTTAAATGCAGAATTTTCCTAAATGCAAGTATGAGCATGTGTTGCATGCAAGTATTCTAATAGCATGTTTTCCTAATGCGAAGTTTTGTGAGAATAGGAAGTACTTACTAAGCTCCATTGCTTATAGTTGCATTCCTTATACTGCAGATAAGGGTAAAGTAAGATTGGAGTAAGAGGGGGCAGCGGATGAAATGCTTGGTGTGTGTGGCGACGGAACAGTGAATTATGATCCTGAACTTGCTAGTATTTTGTTATGTGTTAAGACCTTCGAACTTATTCGTGTGGTAGTGTTCATGTTATATGTTTGATCATGTTGTGTCTAAGAATGTTGAACTTGCTAGTATTATGTTATGCTAAGAACTTTGAACTATGTGCTAGTCTTCATGTTAGGTGCTAGGGTTGATGTTATGTATCGTTGATTACGTTGATGTTCATGTCAAGGATGCACCTATCACTATCACCATGCATGAGGTTGAGTTACTTAAGAATGTTCTATATTAGAACTCTAGTGAATGTGCATGCTTAGATAGGTTAAGAACTTGTGAAATAGCCTAGTGTCAACATGTGAATGTAGTTGGTTTGTTTCTTTAGCTTCCGCTCTTAAAAGTTAAGAGTTTGAATTATGATACTCGTTTAGAAACCAAGTTTAGATCTTGGTACGAGTTGTTGATACTCTTCGATTTAAATCAGGTATTAGTACGTTAACTCTCAAATAGTGTATGTGAGTTTATGAAATGATTGAGTCATGTTTTACCTGATTATGCAAAGAGTAAGATAAAGTATGGTCGTAACACCTCCTTTACTAGTGTAAGTAGAGGGGGGGGTGTTACAATAACCCCAGTTGACTACTTGAGTCAACTAGACCTCCGAGTGCTAAATACTCGACTAGTCAACTAACCAAATCCATCAATCGATTGATAAATTTTAAACATGAAATTTAACTCAAGTATGATCTCTCATACTTGATGCTGACCCTTAGTCTAGACCTAAGCCTTCTAGCTATCTCCATCAGCCTCACAACCTCAGGATCCATCCAAGTCCTCTATGATTCATTCACCTTTCGCGCTAACTTTTAGGTGTTTCCATCGATTATGTCATGCTAACCGGGTCTTTTTTGCCAAGAGATCGCGCTTCTAGGATTTCTCCATTGTCAAGCCTCAATGCTTGGACTTTCACCGTCAATATTACACACTTGGACTTACGTGACGAAAACTATACCTTTAGACTTTTATTTGTCAAATATCTATATTTAGACTTTCACTGTCAAGACTATACACTTCGACTTACGTGACCAAAACTAAACTCTTAGATTTTTTTTTTGTTAAGTATTCATACTTAGACTTTCCTTTGTCAAGACTTTACCCTTAGACTTTTTCTTGTCAAGTATCTATACTTGGACTTTTCTATTGCCAAGAATCTAATCTTGAACCTCCACATCAAGTCTCCAAACTTAGACTTCTACTAGAGTCTCATTCAAGCTAGGTCATCCTTGATATGAGGTTAATTGCTTCAACAATCTCCTCATCATAATTTCTCTCATAGGACATTGTATATCTCAAATATTCATTTGTCATATGATTAACATATGATCAAATTTATATTGTTAAATAATTATCAAATTCATTGATTGTATCAATATTAATCGCCCCGTGATAAATCATAAAATAGCACAGAGTATTAGGATTCAATTCTCACCAAGAGCAAAATTCAGAATTTCTAGCCTCAGATGTGAGTAAATTTATCATATGAAAGCATATAGTGAAATAGATATTTCGATTATAAAAATAAAATTCAAATCATTACAATTTTTCATTATCGTATTCAAAACAATTTTAGATATCTTTATGAAATAAGGGTAGTTTTTAATTTTTTTATAAAATAAAATTAAAAAAGTTTATTGGAGGCGAAAAGAATTTGAATTATAAATGAAGATTAAATATAAATATTTATTAGCAATTTTTAACATCATCAAATAATAAATTTTTTAGATGGAAATTTATTATAAAAAAAATCGTAAAGATGAAAAAAAAAACGCAACAATTTAGGTAAACAATCATTTTGAGATCTCTTCTACGTCCGGCGATGGAAAATGTAACGTAAAATCTTCTTGTTTTTTCAAACCCTAAAACACGAAGATGATGCTGATGAACAATCCTCCGCGATCCATCCAAATAATTCCAACCATCGGTCCTCCATTTCATTCTCTTTAATTCCCTGTCCTCCAGCAATCTCTCGTCAATGGGAATTGCATTCATCTGCTATTTTCCGGCCTGTTGACGGCGCCATTCATGTCTTTTTCATTATTTTCTACCTCCAACAACGTATTGTCGCCACCACAACGCCTAGTTTCGAAGCCAATCACGCCTGCGAGACTGACGCAATCTTCTTTTGTTTCTTCCTTCTCTTACGTTGACTGATCCGCCTTTACACGATTCTTGTCCTGTTACTTGATTCTAGCAATTGTTCTTCTTCCCGTCTTTTCTTGTTGATGACTAGCGGTTTCTGTTGTTGGCGGTGTACAGTTTTTTCTAAGCCGTGCTCTTTCGATCCATGTCCCTTGTTCTTGCCGCCTTTGCATCGGTCTCTTCGATTTTTAAGGTCCATTAATGCGATCACCAGTTGCGTTTTTTATAGAAGATTTGGCGTTATGCATTCCAAAAATGCGCCGCTGAGGAATCCATCGAAGCTCTTCACGTTGAATCTTCTCATCAAGTTCTTCATCCTGTTGATTGTACTGGGAACCGGTTTCTCTGTTCTCATTGTGTACGAGCCGCAGTACATCGACCTTCACTCCATGGCGATGCGAACTATCTCTATGTCGTGGTCCACCCATTGCGCAGATGAGAGAACCAGTCTCCAGCGATGGATTGCTCCTCCGTCCAACTTGACGCATAGCATGACCGACGAGGAGCTCTTTTGGAGAGCTTCCTTCGTTCCGCAGGTGAACAAGTACCCTTATAACAGGATATCGAAGGTGGCGTTCATGTTCCTCACCAAAGGACCTCTGCCTCTCGCTCCGCTGTGGGAGAAGTTCTTTAAAGGGCACGAAGGTAAGTATTCCATTTACGTCCATGCCTTGCCGGATTACCAGCCGGATTTCCCTTGGCGGTCAGTGTTCTACCGCCGGCAGATTCCGAGTCAGGTGGCCGAGTGGGGGAAGATGACTATGTGCGACGCCGAGCGGCGACTCCTCGCGAACGCTCTGCTCGACGTGGACAACGAGCGATTCGTGCTGCTGTCGGAATCTTGCATTCCTCTCCACAATTTCAGCACCGTTTACAGTTACTTGGTCCATTCAGAGCACAGCTTTGTCGGGGTATTTGACGACCCTGGCCCCCATGGCCGAGGAAGATACGATCGCAACATGGCGCCGGAAGTAATCATCTCCCAATGGAGAAAAGGCGCTCAATGGTTCGAGGTGGATCGAAACCTTGCGGTCTTCCTCATTCAGGACACCAAATACTACCTCAAGTTTAAGGATTTCTGCAGGCCTCCCTGCTACGTAGACGAGCACTACTTCCCGACCATGCTGGCGATCGAGCTGCCTCATCTTTTGGCGAACAGGAGTTTGACCTCGGTGGATTGGTCAAGGGGAGGAGCTCACCCTGCTACATTTGGAGGGCGAGATGTGACCGAAGGGTTTCTAAAGAGGCTCGTGGGACGGCAGAGTTGCATGTACAATGGTCACCCGGCGCTTGTTTGCTTCCTTTTTGCTCGGAAGTTTTCTCCCAGTGCATTGAAGCCCTTGTTGCACTTCGCACCAATTTTGCTTGGCTATGGCAGTTAGCAACGATTGTTTGATTGATTTGTCAAAAAGAGTGCAAAGAGAGATTATTTTGAGGCACTGGTTTTCATGTCAATGGAACTTATTTACCTTCGTGAAGTCATGCATCCCTAACCTTTTTTCTTTCAGTATAAGAAATTCTACCTCTCACGTTAAATATCTATTGGTCGATTGCTTTCACGTTACGATCGCGATAAAAAGAAAGAAAGAAAGAAAGAAAGAGCTTATTGAAAGGAAACAAACATGCTAAATTCTTCTCGGATGGCACAGCTTTATATCAATCTCTGACGGCTTCAACCTTACAATTCTCAATTCTTCTGTGACTCTCTCTGTTCACCGTTGATCAGATGGTCAAAAATTGGAAAATCGGCCGTCGTTTTCTCGATGTTGTTGGCATCCTGGCAATTCTTCCAATTATTCTTTCCCTTTCATTAATGCGACAAGTCGTTTGTTTGTTTTTTTTCCCTTTTTTATTTGTCATGTTTGTGCAGGTGTGCGCGAGGTGTGAGAGATAATTCGTGTTATTTCTTTGAGATTTCATTACGAGATAATCGATTGAGAATGAAAGACCAATAGACATGCGGAAGAAGAGAGGATATCGAACAAAGAAGAGGAAAAAGGTGAAAACAGACAGAACTGGAATCTTGGAGCAGAGAGCAGCCCGATTTCTAATGAAGCAACGAGGAAATAACCAAAAAATTCGGGCCCTCCAACATTGTTTGCTTGTCATATCAGGATAATAATTGAATGGAGAGAAGATAAAATTGAAAGAATGTAATCTATATATATAATGACATGTTCTACCTAATTACTATCTAAAATACCTCTCTAATACGCCTGAAATACAGCGTTGGCATGCTCCATAAATTTGTTAATACCTATATTTTTCTTTCTAAATTTTGTATTTGATGATTCTAAGTCATAAAATTGTACTAGATAAAACACAGTTACACTCCTAGTCTATGATGTTTTTATCAAGCATTTTTAGATTAAAAAAGGATTTTGGAACCACTAACATATGTATAAATTATGTATATAGACGATATGCGGAGTGCTCTGAAATGGAAGATAAACATAAAATTTATGGACTTTGCTAAAGCATGCTCAAGTAATAATCCATTTCGGGTTAACCTCAAGTAGATTTACAATAATTAACTGTCCTTTCTTTGATTCGGAAGGAATCTGGACAGATTGAGAGACGGAGACAGAAAAACTTGCGAAATGGCTATGAATTTGTAATCTGAACTGCAACTTTTTAATTGCATTTATTACAAAACTTTTTATCTTTTTGAGAGTTTCTTTTTCAGTAGCTGTACAGAGGAGCGAATTTATGGTCATAGAAACCGAATTTAGTTTTTCCGATTCCTGATTTCTGAGCAAATTTTTTGTTGCTTTTTAGCTTCGAAGGAGGGTGGTTTGCTATGGTGAAGGCGATGAGTACCGGAATGGTGATGCAGCTGGTTGCTTCCGGTATCGTCCTCCATGATCTCGCCTTTCTTCCTCCTGATTTCTGTCTTGACGTAGAAGTCGACGAAGAGGA
Organism: Wurfbainia villosa; assembly: GCA_025175895.1. Classification (NCBI taxonomy): domain Eukaryota; kingdom Viridiplantae; phylum Streptophyta; class Magnoliopsida; order Zingiberales; family Zingiberaceae; genus Wurfbainia; species Wurfbainia villosa. The sequence continues at coordinate 1,813,313 of JAKLTH010000280.1, forward strand.
AGAGCAGCGCGGCGTTGAGAACGGAGTTGAAAACCGAGGCGCCGATGCCGTTGCATCCGCCCTTGGCGAAGTGGAGGAGGAGGAAGCCCAGGTGGCAGACGAGGTTGGAGCCGGTGAGCGCCACCTGGCAGGAGAGCACGAGAATGGCCCCGCTACGGGAGGCCGCCGGGAGGCCGACGCCGACCCAGAAGCGGTAGCCGAAGACGATGGTCTGGGCGAGCGTGGCGGAGAGGATGGCGACGACCTGGAAGGACTGGGAGAATTCGAGCCAGAGGAAGGACATGCAGACGAAGGCGGAGTGGCGGAATACGGCAGCGAGGGCGCATCGGCGGCGGCGGAGGATGTTGATGAAAGTGCGGAGGAGGTGGAGGAAGCGGGAGAGGTAGAAGGCGTAGGACCAGAAGAAGACGCGGCCAGAGGGGCGGGTGCCAAGGGGAAAGCAGAGGAGCCACTGCAGCGGGGTGGTGTGGGCGCGGCCGCGCCAGTACCAGCGGGCGTCGCGGATCTCGGCGGCCGCGGAGAGGAGGAGGCCGAGGAAGATAGCGGCGGAGGCGAGGGTCATGGCGAGAGAGTGGAGTGCGGGGAGGGGGCCGAGGGGAAGCGGCTTGAGGCGGAGGAGGCGGAGCAGGAGGTGTAGGACGACGGCGAAGAGGGCGTAGGCAGCGAGGAAAGAGACAAGGAAGGGCCAGGTGGAGCCCCAGGACTGGGCGTGGCTCCACCGGAAGCCGATGATAGCCGGGTGCTCCGCCATCCAATACGCGATTCCGCAGCGGCCGCCGCCGCCGCCGCCGCCGCTATTCTCCATCCGAGCAAACCCCAACCGGTTTGATTTTCCTTTCCTTTAGCAATTCTCGATCGTCGCCGCTGTGGAACACCAACTGCCAGCGGCGGCTGTGGAGATCGAACAGATGAGAAACCCTTCGGCCTGTCTCCTCGGCGCGTGCGGGTCGACAATTTAATAATGTGTTGGACGATGACCGATGGTTTGCTGCGGAGGAGACGTGAAAATTTTATTAAAAAGGCCAAGGAAAATGAAGGAAAGGCAAGCCGAACCAAACCCAACCAAACCAAACCAGGCACGACGACGACGACGCACGAAGCTGGGTCTTCGAAGGCGGCTGTAAAAATGGGTTACTGTCTAGCGATGCGCCTCCTTCCTGCCTCCCCTTCGGCGCCATTGCACCGGAAAATTCAGTGCCAACTAAAAAAAACAACGCTCCTCGTTATCAAAAATATTCTAGTAAAATTTAAATTATTTTTTACTAACTATCCCAATGATTGACCAATAGCCACTCGCAAACAAAGACAAAAAAAAAATAAAAAATTGCGCAGCGAGTGATGCCATTCCTGATGGGCTCGTTAAGTTAATAAGTTCCTCTTAAAGGTCAGAGCCCTTTGGTCGTTCCCCATCAATCAAAGTCATAGCCTATTAATAAAGCACGCTATAAAACAAAAAAAAAAAAACTTTATACTTCTCTAGCGAAAAGAAAATGCTGCCATTTCATCTTAATTTTGATTTGACAATTCTACGGGAATACTTAAGATTAGTTTTTTTATTATAATAACAATGTGATGCGCAAGCTGCTTTGGATTTTGATCTCGTTTTAAGAGAGAAAAATAAGCAGCCTTATCGGGCGTCACGTTGTCTTAGACTCCAAGGGGAAAAGAAAAGAAATTATTTTTGTCTTAGTCTGAGAAAACAAACAAAAGTAGAACTGACATTCCCTTGCTATTGGATTGCATATGGACAAATTTCGATGCAGTTAGATCAAATTATTGTAGTTAATTGGCACTTAACCATGAGTAGGTAAGTGATTACGTTTCTGTGCCTGTCAATTAAATAAGGTTTGCTGATTAAGATTTGACTGGGAAAATAGAAAAAATAGTATAGCTGAACAATGGACGTAACCTTTAAATTTGCTCCATCAATTTTTTTATTATTTTTATATATATTTAGATTGTAAAATCTCCAAACGGTGAATTGCGAAAATGAAAGTTTTCTTAAATTCGACAGGAACTAACTGTACGTAATCTACCAAAACGAACCTCGATCAAAACTTCTACGAACGCACTTATTGCTCACGGATAAGATTTTTTTGGCTTGTTATTAATTTATATGTCGAGATTTACTTGGCAAAAAGAATGAGGCTTTGAAATTAACAAACGATCGACATTAAATGGAAAATGAGTTGGGTATGATTCAGGGTGTGGACTGTGGATGTTAGAAGTCGAGCTTGTAGCTCATATATTTTAAATATTTTTTTTTTCAATAATAAAAAATCATTACGGACTTGAATTATATGCATTGAATTAGTTTAAGTTTCAGCATTTGCTTCTGTTCCAAATGTATAGGTTCTAACTTTGAATTAGATGAACCATGCATTAAATTTGTTAACTTTTAGAACAAGTATAAAAGATATTTCGAATACACGATATCTATTTTCTTTTCTCCCTCTTTTTTTTTTCTTTTATACATCGTATATTCAAATCTCCAACTCGATTAATTTTGAAAATGATTAACTCTAATCTATCAATCTTTAACATGACATTGAATAATATTTAAAAGAGATATGTTCTATCAATTATCAGGATAAATTATAAAGTAATTGTACAGCAGAGTTGATCCTCGATTTTTGATCCTAAGCGAATCAATTAAATTTGAGCCTTTTCATAAAGAATCATTTAATTTTACATAAAAATTAAGCTCTTCTTTATATAAATTTTTGAAGTACAATTCTCGGGTCATGGGCGAGAGACTCATTTGCTCTGGCCTAGAGCCGACTCTATTGTGTAGATAACATCAGCAACTGCAACGTTCTTGATTTATTATTTTGTTTGAAAAAAAATTCTACAAATATATCGCATCTGAAGATTAAAATCGTGGATATCTAAAAACTCGAATTAGACATTACCATTACACCGTAGTCATAAGACACAATATCCATTTTCTTTTTTTTATTGGCGCCGGGATATATGAACATTTGGTCCGACTAATCTCTGAGAGTGATTGGTCTTGTCCTATGGACCTTCGGGATACACCGTTAATAACTGAATCAAATAAGATTGGAGGCCAAATGACCTCCATCCAGAGCCAACCTTGGGCAGGGCAGCTAGGACCCTCGCCCAGGGTCCAATCAAATTTTTTTAAAGGTTATAAAAAAAAGGGGTCTATTTTTTTGAGATTTTTTTTTTATCTATAAAGGGTACAGATGAATTATATTCTCACCTTTTTATTTTTATTATTGAACTGTACCAGTAGAACAGAATATCCATTTTCAATTACATAGATCATGCACTAAATTGGTTTTCAATTTTAATTATAATATATATATATATATATACTTTTGTAAACCTGAATTAGATTACAACACCTCGCGAAGAACGACACTGGTGGTGAACTGCTGCTGGTGGCGGATCGATTCCACGCTAGCGATCGAGATATACCAACTCAATCATAGCGATGATCCACGTAAGAAGCTAACAAAGAGCTGGTGTTCCTCACTTATCGCCTTTCCTCTTCCCAGGATTTGGTATCTCTCTTCTCGCTTTTGGTTATAGGGTTCTTCTATATTCATTAAATCCTGTTATCTGCACTTCTTGGTCTTTTGTGAGTTGTGAGTTGTTCCTCATAATATATACGAGTACTTCTTTAGTAGTTTTTTCTTCTTGTTGGATCGTTTGCTCGATGTCTTGTGTTGATCTGTCGCTTCTCTGGCAAGGTTTTTGTCATTGTTTTCTCTGAACACTCAGCTGAGTTAGGGTTCCAAAATCACTCCCTTTCTTATTTTATTGGTCTTTGGATTTCGGAAGTTTCGTTTTGGACGAGTAATTTTTATAAGTATTAGCAACGCCGTACTACCAAGTTGCGATTTTTATCAGAACGATAATGACTGCCTTGAAATGGTGGCAGGATTTCACTTTTACGGTGGACATGGACAGTAGATCCCGGGAGTCATCGAGCGTGGATCCTCAAAATTCATCGGGCGGTGGCAGATTTGAATGCAACATATGTTTTGATCCGGCAAAAGAGCCCGTCGTCACTCTCTGCGGACACCTTTTTTGCTGGCCTTGTCTCTATGAATGGCTCCATGGCCACTCCCGCTCTTCCGAATGCCCTGTGTGCAAGGCCACCATCGAGGAGGAGGAGATTGTCCCTCTTTATGGTGGCGGAAATAACTCCGTTGAGGCACAGCAGTCCGGATCAAGTTCTGGAATGGACATTCCGGACAGACCAGCTGGCCGGAGAACAGCCACCCCTGCACAAAGCCAGCCACCTGACCCAAATCATGTTCATCATTACAACCTCAATCATAACCATCACCCATGGTTCACGAACTCAAATCAACTGGTTGGCATAGGGATTATGGACTCGACTCCTACATATGGAATAACAAATCAGTTGCCGCTGCCTCCACATCATTTGGCAGGCACAGGAGTTGGCAACTTCATGTTTCTGAATGCAGCTGCCAATGATGTTGCTGCTACTTATCGTCGTGGTGGGTATAATAATGTACTTCACAGCCTGCACTCACAAGCTCAAGGGTTCCAACATGGTCACGTGCCTCATGGCTGGCACCCCCAGGTGTTCTATCATGGTTATGGTCATCACCTTCATGGTGTTCCTCGTGCAAACCGAAGCCAATCTGAGATCTGGATGGTACTTTTGTTTGTTCTTGTTGTGCTGGTATTCTCTGATATGGTATCAAAAATGCCTCTGTAACTACTAGATTCTTTTGCTAATGCCCACATTATCACTAGTGTGCCTAGGCATTAGATAATTGAGATTGGACTAAGAATTTTTTTTTTAGCTTGGGTGTTGCCTTTTCATTGTTTGTTATCACTATGTTATCCTTTTCTTCCTTGAGGACTCACTTGAATCCATGATTACGTGTTCTTGATTTTTTCTACAATGCCACAGTGTTTCAATGAGAATGTTGCTCTCGTTGATAGGAAGGCTTATTGTATCCTAGTCTGTTGCTATTTGATATTCCTGATGATCAAGGAGGCAAAGGATTCTCTTGTATGGAGTACAGGAATAAAATCCTTAAATCATTAGACTTAGTCAATTGATATACATCTATATTTATCAATTCTAAATGTGTTATATGTGATGGAAAACCCATATGAATTCATGGTCTGTATTTGCATGATAATACTCACACTATTGTGTAATGAATGCAAATGATTATACTATGTGGATCAGTGGGTGCCTATTGTCCTTCAGATTATGAAACAAGCATATGCTGGTAGATTGTTCTTTATGACGTTGGTGCTTACAATTGTGAGGTAAGTATGTGATGGTAAATTGTTGACATTATTATATGATGTTGGTGGCTATCTCAAGCAGGTTATTAGCTTATTCTCTAGAGATATACTTTATTAAACTAAAGCAGCTTTTGAAGTTTCAGTTTCTATACTTATTTATGTTTTTTTTCTTATGAGCATCTTTGCTCATTTATATGAGCATATATCTGTGCGTTTAGTGATTTTTCTCCCACCTTTGATTCTTCATCATTTTATCAACTTCCTCACTTGGTAATCGTAATACCCATGGTTGCTAAACTCATGAGCTAAACTAGACCAGATGCTGTTGGAACGGATTAAAATGGTGGGGCATAAGATAGAACCGTCTTCGCCGAGAATTGCTTTCCAAGTGGTAAAATGAAACTTGGCTTGATGTCATAAGTTGATTCAGCTCTAATTATATCTTCAAAATAATAAATGTCCTTTTGCTGCTTTAGTAACATAGAGCAGGATGAGGATGCTTGCAGTCAGGAAGATGGGGATGTTGCATACATGGCATTTGCTGAAGTTTGTTGCCATTCATTGTTATCAATAAACTTGTATGCTTATATAGCAATTTGGAATTTGATGCTTGATGATGGAAACATTCTAACATATATTCTAGTAAGTGCATTCTTTTGCTTGTTAGCTAATTCTTAAAGTTAGAACTTGTGCTTTTGTTTGATTTTTGATGACACAATAAGAATTTTGGTTAAACCATGCGATGGTATTTTTTAGTTAGCTAGCTGATGTTTTGTTTCCAACTATTAACATTACTGTCGCTATTTATAAGAGCAATATTTAACCCCTTATGACTCCATGACATGGTACATGAATTGAGTCTCAATTAGCTTTTTCATTTTTGTGTTGTTGCTTGGCTCGTTCTTTTTTCAGTGCATAATCCATTTTCATCATAAATCCCCTGTTTGTACAAGTTGTTTTTTTTTTTTTTTGGATCCGGCTACTAGCTGCTTATTCTGTGAGCTTTATCTCATGCCTCGGCCCTTTGTTGCCATTGCATTGCTGTAGCTTTGTGAAACAGTAAATTATCCATGTCCTTGATGTTATTTTCCTAAGATGACATTCTAAATACATCACCCCTCGATGTGGCAATGGATTGATCTTTGCATCCATTCACATTGTTTATTTTAAGCGTCTGTTGACTATGTTTCTAGTCTTTTAGAACTAGAATAAACTGTTTTATTTTATTGATTTCATATAACTGTGATCGACTAACCCTTTGTGGACTACAAAATCTCAACTGGCACTCACAAGCATTGGTGCAAGATATCTTTCAGTCAGTTGTTTATCTGAGACTGAGTTCAGTTATAAGTTGCACTATTATATTGCTCTAATAACTTTTTTACGAGGCATAATGCGTGTATTTGTCGACCAGGGTCAAACACCATTCGAATCTCAAGCTTACTAATCCTGTTTTCCTCGATTACTTCCTTTGGAACAGGCACGAGCGCAATCCAGCGACATGGTCTGGTGGGCCTCTTGTTTGGTGGGCGGTCGCCACTGTCCCTCTTTTTCTCCGATCGCTGACAGCATTAAAGGCTGCGGAGGAGGAAGAATTTAAATGCTTAGAGATGCATCTCTCACATGGTATCAAGTTTTTCTCCATCTCCTTGTTCTGTCTCCTTCCAGTTTCCAGTTTAAGTTTGAACTTAATAAGCAGCGATTCAAACAATGGGTCCATCAATGATTGTACTCTCGAGTAACCTCATGCTTCAGTAATAACTTCCGGCCTTTTGGATTTGATCATCAAAAGGAATTAATTCTCACCTGTGTTCCGCTGCCTTTGTGTCATCAAAAGAATTTTTCATCCTATGTATCATCAAAAGGGTCAATCATAGTCGATTGATTGATGATCATAAGTCAAATACAATATATTTAGAATTCGATCGATGCATTTGAATGTTTATAATAGTAGTGAATGAACAGTTGACTATTGAAAACAGAGAGATATAATTGAAAATGATTACGTTTTGATAAATATTAAAGTTGAATGTGTTTTAGGTATTAATTTGGTGTTTATTTGTTTAATTTAGACAATGGCATATGGACCAACTTTTGGATACACGCAAAGAGGTAGCAAGCTTGTCCTGATGCCACGTGTCTTCCCTGCCCCAGTTGCTGCGTCGAAATAATATGCCATCTTTCTTGTTCTTTTGGCATGCACCAATTCATTGTTTAGACTTTAGATTAGAGTCTTCAAAGTCAAATTAAAAGCCCGGCAACGTTGACAGAATGCCACTAGATTCAAATTAAAAAGCCTCGCTACGTTGACAGAATGCCACTAGATCATTCCAGGAGTCAATGCCGGTTCATGGAGTTGTGGAAACCGGTCTATGTTAGATTATTCACTCACTCGTAGCTAGTGCACTATAAAATTAGACTTGGCAATCGACTAGAGATGTAACTTCCTGGAAAGCGTGGAAAATTGATCTACGACTCGTAGCTAGTGCATAAAGTATAGCAATCTGAACTCAGTCAAATCCGGATTGGAATGGAGCTGAGGCTGATGCTGGAAAGAAGGCTCCGGCCAATTCGAACTTGTGTTATGCAGAATCTGAATCAGTGCGAGTCAGATGCAGCCGACGCACTGAGTCCGCGCTGGCAGCTGCTGATTTCTCTCTTTGCGTACGCGCTTTGTGCACGTCGTACGAGTTCGGTAACCTTTGGAGGTTCCAGGTTGGTTTGCACAATCTGGAACAGCACTGATGGTCGCATAGCTGATCATTCCCGCCGTGGCCGCATTCAATTTCAGGCATCCATTTCGCGCAATCGGGGGCGTCGATCGGTGACCATCCAATTCCCTTGCAATTGAAAAATTAATCGACTCGAATGTATCAGGGGAAGTAACTATTAGCTAACCCACACAAGCTCCTTGGTACGGAGATGAAGGCATATTTATAAACAAAGAAGAGCACTTAGCGCAGAGTTCGAGCTTGGTCTTCAGAAAAATGCAGGGACATATCCTCCTCCATTCGATCGAGTTATTTCCTTGCATGAATTGTGTGTATGAGGTAGTTGATCTTTAAATTCTTAAGGGATCATGAATTCGCGGGAGAATTGAAAGAAGGGAGATACTGCAAATTAAGAAGTGATATCCAGATGAGATAATGCGGTGCCCACTGCCCCACTCCACCGTCGACGCTGTTAATTAGTTCATTCATCCCGAGGCATGGTCTACACTCTCTGCATCGATCCTTGCCAGTTCCTCGCCGATGCCTTTCTAAATACGATCTCGAATTAATAAAAGTCTGGCAAACAGCCAAATGCTCGAAGAAATTAATTGATAGACATCGAGTAAGATCTTCCTCGACATCGGCCGAATATGGTGCAGAGGTTTCTCCCAAGCCAAGCAACACATCCACACCTAACATTTTAATTGTTTCTGACACAATCTACTTATCAGTTATCACCGGCATGCACCCCCATCCCTAAAACTAAGGCAAGGAATTAGGTTGACTTGATACCCATCGACCAGCCACTGCTCGATGTGCAAGTCTTATCTTATTCACACTTATTTTAATTAAGTATTTGTTTATTATATATAGCACAGCATATTTTTCAATTAGTTTAGTTAATTTAAACGCGAGCCAACAGCAAATGTTATGGTGGGGGATCAAATCTATAGCTGATGGTGATCTAGTAACCTCCGGGCAATAACGACCGCTTTTACTTAATCTATCGTTTATGCATTGTTAGTTAGTCAAATTATTTTGAGAGCCAATAATGATGGACCATTATTTTTGGTCAAATTATATGTTAATTTTGATCATCTTTCACATTGAGAATATACGTGGCGAGGCTTTTCGGGCAGCGAGCAGATCACGACCGTCCGTCGTTTGCAAATCCGACCACCTAACCTTTATAAATGCATCCCCGCGGTCTTCACCGTAGTGTTGACTCCTGGGCTACGCATCGCATCGCCGATGCCTCTTCCGTCGCTGTTCGCCGCGAGCATTCTCCTCTTCCTAGCCACTATCGCGCCGGCTTTCCATGCCGGAGGAGTCGATGAAGGCTACAACGTCAACACTGGCATGCCGCGGTTCCGCGAGGCCCCGCAATTCTACAACTCGCCGTCGTGCCCGCCGCCGCTGCCTGCGGGGCCTGGGGCGGCCTGCTCCCCCAACGCGCTGGTCTACGTTGCGATGACCCTTGACGTGGCGTACCTCCGCGGCTCGGTGGCGGCGGTGCTGTCGGTGCTGCAGCACACCTCTTGCCCTCAATCCATTTTCTTCTACTTCGTGGCCGCCTCGTCCGGGGGCCGACTGAACGCCACCATCGCCGCCGCGTTCCCCTCTCTGGCGTTCCAGATCCACTCCTTCGCATCGCGAGCGCTGGCTGCAGATCCACCTCCGCCCTCAACTACGCGCGCTCCTGTCGCACTGCGTCCGCCGCCTGTCCGCGTCGCCTCGATTCAGACCTCGTCCTCGTCGATGACGTGGTATCTCTCGCGTCGACGCCTATCCCTGAAGGGGTGGCGCTCGCTGCGCCAGAGTACTGCAACGCCAACTTCACTTCCTACTTCACGCCCTCCTTCTGGGGGAACCCGGCGCTGTCTGTGGCGTTCGAGGGCCGGCGCGCATGCTACTTCAACACGGGGGTGATGGTGATGGATCTGGGGCGGTGGCGCGACGGCGGTTACACGGAGCGTATCGAGGAGTGGATTGCGAAGCAGAAGCTGGGGTCGCTGCCGCCTCTTCGCGGGTCGGATCGCGGCAACCAGCACGGGCTCGGCGGCGAGGGCCGGTGAGTCTTCTGCACTGGAGAAACCTTGGGCGCGCCTCGACGCAGGCCGACCCTGCCCCCTGGACGCCCTCTGGGCTCCCTACGACCTCCTCCTCCGCAACCCCATCGCCATTGACGAATCCTGAACTCAGCCATCCTCGACCGACCCGATCGATATACTCTACTCGAAAAACCCGGCGCTGTCTGTGGCGTTCGAGGGCCGGCGCGCATGCTACTTCAACACGGGGGTGATGGTGATGGATCTGGGGCGGTGGCGCGACGGCGGTTACACGGAGCGTATCGAGGAGTGGATGGAGTTGCAGAAGCGGATGCGGATTTACGAGCTGGGGTCGCTGCCGCCATTCCTGCTCGTCTTCGCGGGTCGGATCGCGGCGGTGGAGCACCGGTGGAACCAGCACGGGCTCGGCGGCGACAACTACAGAGGACTCTGCCGGGACCTCCACCCAGGGCCGGTGAGTCTTCTGCACTGGAGCGGGAAGGGGAAACCTTGGGCGCGCCTCGACGCAGGCCGACCCTGCCCCCTGGACGCCCTCTGGGCTCCCTACGACCTCCTCCTCCGCAACCCCATCGCCATTGACGAATCCTGAACTCAGCCATCCTCGACCGACCCGATCGATATACTCTACTCGAAACTCGATCTTTTTGTGTATTAACTTTTTCTTTCTTCTTCTTCCTTTTTAATTAATATTTACCTCAAAATCAAAAGTACACATATAACTTTTGCTTATCAATTGTAGATTTAATATATACATATTGTTTAATTATATATATGATAATATGAATAAGAATGAAATCTTTATGATCGATACAAACAAACAGCCTGAATATATATGAATTAACTTGAGTTACGTGCTCGCCACCTGCATAGATATGATCAGCACTTGAAAATCAATGGCGTCTGTGCTATTAGCTAGATTTGTCGTTAGATATCTCCTTCTTCACTTATGGAGTGGTTTAAAAAATAAATTGCACATATGCTAATGATACAGTGCATGATGTCATGAAACATGTGCTCGAAGTTGAGAACCTCATGCCCATGTTCTTTCTCATCGAATTGCACAGGAGCTTCGTGCTCAATCGGTAGATGGCAATTAAGGCACATTGACTTATTGGAAATGTTTGTAATTTTCTTATGTGTCGAGTGTCGGCGAGGTAGATAATGATCTTACCCAGCATCCCAAGCAAAATTAAAAGAAATCTATAAAAAATAATATTTTAGAATTTCAAATGGGACCCTGAGTCTCCAAGGAGTGTACGTAGATTGACCAATAAGTAAGCAAGGTCGATGGACGATGGGTCAGCATCACGTTGCCAAATTGATTGTTTCAGCAGCAAGTCTTGAAGTGTTTAGGCTAAATTCCAAAACAAAGCATGTTTAGAGAAGTAGTAGTAGTGACAAGGCCCCTCTTAATCCTTCAATTTTATTGTACTGGTCCGAGGTCAGAAGATGGCTAACTTCTGGTCACGTCCACGGTGAAATTCTTTTCGACAAATCCATAAAAAATTAGAACCGTCAATCCAGTAACTCTATCGATCCGTCTCAAAATCATTGTAAATGAGATAAATTACAGAGATCCTTTAGACCGTAATGTGATCAATAAAGACATGGAAAATCGTTCTGAATGCGCACTCATCCACTCCATACGTGAGCCATGCGCATTATCGACGTGCCGTCCAACCATCATCGGTTGCCGGACCGGACATAATCGATGCGTAACTTGTTGATGGTCCAGAGGGGCTCGGATTCCGACCGATTAACGCTCGAAATCCGGCACAAATCGGTTAGAAATGACCGAAACACACGGTCGACAGTGGCGTGGCCACTGCCGATCGCGATCGGGTCGGATTCCGATCGAATCGTGATCGAAATTCGACGTCAGACGGACTGACAGCCGAAGTCGATCCGTCCGGTATACTCGATCGGCCGCGATTCAGCCACCGGCCAGCCGAATCGCGGCCAAAATCGACCGTCATAATCGGACAGTCGATTTCGACTGTGATCGGGCCGGATTCCGATTGAATTGCGACTGAAATCCGACGTCGAACGGATCGACAGTCGACTCCGATTTGTCCAGTATACTCGACCGGCCACGATCGGATCGGATTTGAGCCGAATTACGGTCGAAATCTAACGGCGGACGAACCGACAATTGACGCCGACGTCGCGTCGGTTAACGCCGGATTCGATCGAATCCGGCAATCCGACGCTTTCCGGCAATGGCCGCGCCACTATCGACCGTGTGTTTCAGTCATTTCTGACCGATTTGCGTCAGATTTCGGACACTAACCGGTCGGAATCCGAGCCTCATCGGACCGTCGACGAGTTACGCGTCGATTGTATCCAATCTAGCGACCGGTAGTGACTGGACTGCGCGGCAGCGACGACCGCAATGGGCATTGGTCTACGTGGAACGGGACGGACACAGAGAAATTAATTGCGGAGGTGAAGAATTATATATATATATATATATTCCTTTTCAGAAAGACCAATATATATATTGAATTGTGGGAGGAGAAAGAAATTACATGGTTTGAAATCACATCTCCAAGTTCAACAAGAATGATTTGCTGTTTTTTTTTTACAAAAAAAAAAAAGAAAAAGAAAAGAAAAGGCAGAAATCTAAAAAGAAGAAAAGGACTCACGTAGCCAGCATTTTCACTGCTCATCTTTGACAATGATGCTATGGACCCAGAGTGATTCGAGCTGCAACGAAAGTAGAAGAGTAGTTTTACATCATTCTCCGAGACATTCACGAGTCCTGCATGAATATCGACTCCTCTTTTGTCTTCCCTTTAATTTTGGTTTATTTTTTTCTATAATAATGATAATAATAATCCCTAGCTACGAGACTCCCTTAATGAAACCCTCGGTATGTATGTATCTTCCAAAAACCGATGCAGAATTTAAAAAGAAAGGCCCATTTCAGCGTAGTTGCGTTGTAGAATAGATGGGCCGGTTAAGTCCATGGTGATTAACAAACAACCCGCGCGCTGAAGTTCATCAACAGATGAAATTTGGAATTTGGTTTCGACATGCAGATATTTTAAAACTGGACGAACAATCAGAAACCACCTTCAACAATCAACTTAGTAATCCAATCACTTGTCGGAGTTGACCTACGGAGCAAAGAGTGGAACTGAGGAACTTTTACCGCCTAAAATTAAATTACAGGTCAAGTGCTGTCTGCGGATTGCAGAATGCTCCCGTGGTGTTCGACGTAAGGCCTTATGAAGGTCCTCCTCCACCACACCTCAAACGCCCTCTGCAGATTGGGGCAGTTGTCGCCCGACTTCAAGAAGATTCCCAGCCAAGATAACAGAATGCTCTGCTGCTCCTCCAGCGGCAGCGTCAGGATCGTCCTGCCGATCCCTTCTTCGACCACCTTGCGATCGAAACCCCTGCTGCCGTGCTGCAGCCAGCAGTAATCGTCGATGAGAGGCTGCAGCCAGACATGCAGCAGCAGCTTGCGAGTGTCCTTGGAAGGAAGCATCTCCCCTTTGCCGATGCCGACGAAGAGCCTCGAGGTGATGCAGCTCACCAGGTGACGCGACGTGATGGGCACTCTCGAATGCAGCTCTGCTAGCTCGTTCTGGCTCGCCCATAACGAAGCGAACTCGTCGGAGGCGTGCCGGTCGATCAAGATCTCCACCAGCCAAAGTAGATTGTCCGCCGTCAGACTGATCTGCCGCACCACCGGCTCTCTGCTTTCCAGAGGCTTATCATTGAATCCGGGCTCCGAAGCATGCCTGAAGAGTTCCAGCAACGAGTCTGAGCAGCGCCGGCACGAAGTGTACAGACTCTGAACGCTGATGTCGATGGATCCATTCGCCATGATGTTGTTCTCCTTGAGAAGCTTGAGGACCAACGATTTCATTTCGCGTCGCCCTCTGTCTTCGCTGCTTTCCAGGACCAGCTCCATTATTTGAGAGAGCGTGTCACTAGGTGGGCGTGCGAGATCAGAGGCCACCCGATTAAGTATCGGGCTGATGCCATAGTTATCATCCCGTAGATGTCGGATCGAGGATACCACGTTTTCCTCTTCTTCTCCTACCCAAGGCATTGCTTCAAGGTAATCCAGACACGACTTGATGCATGCATGGAAGCCGAGCGCTTCCGCAACCTGTAAATTGACCATTTTTTTTTTAAAGCAAATGTGACGGTTAAAATGTCTTCTTCCTGTTCCTGGGGGAAAGAAAAAAGAAAGAAAGAAGTTAAACCGACCTTCAAAATTCGGAGAACGCGTGGAACACTTTGCTTGATCAACCTGTGCTTCACGTCTTTAGTGTACATCAACCCCACAGTTTCGACATAAATCTCGACATCCTCGCACGCGTGAATTTCGATTTGGGGCACAGGAGATTGCCTGGAGAGCTTCTCAGCGAAGAAACTGCTGTACTCTGCAAGAATGTTCTTGTGAACGCTCATTCTCACTGAGGTGCCGCTCTCACCGTGCAGCATAACTTTGAGGTCACTGGTCTCCATCTGACCAAATCCAACAGATATCTTTCTGGGGACCTCGACATTTTGTCTCTGTGGTCTCTCTTGGCCCTTCGATGAAACTGAGATGGCGATGCCAGAGTTGAGGCATCTCTGGTCTTCAGCGATGAGCCTGGACCTTAGAGAAGTGGAAGCGAGTCGTTTCTCCACCGGGGGAAGGGATGCCCTCTGTACGGACGAAGCTTTGGAGTGAGGTGGAGATACTGCGGATCTCTGCTTGTCTTGAAGATTTTGGTTCTTGACGGTTTTCTGGATGGCTGCAGGAGAAGGGCAGCACCAGAATCCTTCCGGAGTAACTGCGATCGGCACACTTCTGATCCTTGCGTGCCCTTGTTCGAGCCTTCTCAGTGTGAACTCTGCCATTCTAGTAATGCCTGCTTGATTGTACGTTTCCAAGAGGGAAATCAGTTTGCATGAGCTTTCAACTGTGAATTTAACAGCTAGAAAACATTATTTCAGCACAATCGAACGAGATGATGTGTTTTGTAAGCCTGCATCATAAGTAACAAAATATATTACTTATCAGGATTGAACATTAGCAAAATGATGGCATAAAGATGAAAAAAATGAATTATCAATTCAGGGTTTGAACAGATAGAAACCTTTCGAAACCTGGAATCCAAGCTATCCACAGTTTAGTTCGTGGTGTTATATATTTGTGGAAAAGTTGGTTCCTGTTGATTGGTCTAGGTTTCAATGCACTATGTCATAAACAGAATCTGGATGCCAAGAAGCTAGAGGAAGATTCGAACTTTGGTAAGGACTTCTCCCAGGTTCAACTTTCTCCTCCACTTATCAAACAAACAGAGATTCATAAATTTGGAGACAAAAAAAACAACAAAGATGATTCTTCTTGGTAGCGAAAGAAACAAGCAAAGAAAAATTTTCAAGAACCTGACACTGCATCGCATCAGAATAACAATAGTAATAAAATGGAATTTCAACATACCTCATCTATTCGTTTCGCTCAGCCCCTCCTCCCTCCCCCTACTTTTCTCCTCTTATCTTCTTCCTCTGGCTGGGCATGCAATGATGGTGAACCGAGGCGAATGCCAAGCATGGAGGTAACAGATGGATGGAGTTGCAGATGACAATAAAAGCATTCTCTCAAACAATTCCCATCAAAATTCAAGTGGTGGAAAAGACGATAGCTTTAACTTTTTATAAATGAGAGTGTCCCCCTTGTTGTTCCCGACCATCATATTTCTCTCAGACATAGAAAACTCCTTTATTATAGCATGCTAAAATAACTATTTTTCACACACCCTTAATCCTCCATTTATCCTTCTTCAATTTGAACTAATTGCAAAGGGCTCAAATTGCCAAGTAGAGGAAGATAAAAGAGTATCGAAACGTACTTGCTGTGCACAAATGTCCAACTCTCATGTTCCAACAACAACACAGAAACAAATGAATGAAATAAGGCCTCAAACAAAAAAGAGACCCCATGGTTGTTATTGTCCAAAGTTATGGATTAAGTAATCAATCCTCTTTAGCTTGTGAAAGTTTCTTTGCTTTAGTAGGTTTAGAAATTATTGAAGATTAGAACTTAGTTAAGTTAGGTAGTGGGATGGGTAGAGTGCACATGCTTATGTGTTATTAACATTTAGAAATGAAGATGCTTTCCCTAAAATATTTCTTTTTAAAATTATTGGGAGGTTCTCAAAAACACTGTTAACCTTTGTCACTAGGAATGATCTGTCTGATGAATTAAATACTCCTAAATTACGTTGGTTTCTCACGAGTTAGTTTGGATGTTGTTCCTAATTTCTACTCCTTTGTCTTTATTCTATATCAACTACATGTATTTGTTAAAGCCATCGAATCATTAGATGGCATTAAAAAATTTGTAACTTCCAAGTTGGCGTTTTCATATTAATACTAAGTTTAAAGGTAATGAGGCAAGTATCTAAGCTTGACAGCACACGAGATCATTTTGTATGGAGAAATTGCAGAAATGTGCAACAAACACTTGACAATTTGACCAAGGGAAATGACGGCAATACCATGCAGGAGTAATTTGATGAGCAAAGTAGTGATTAATTTATGTGTGAGACTTTGACCTGTGAGCAGCAGTGATTAAACTCTGATGAAAACTTCTGGCTTCAGAATTATCTATCAATCGGATGGAACTTGTGGGCTCTGGTGGTGTGGTGCAACAACAAACAGTCATTCCAGTCTGGAATCTTCAATAAATGTCTGGTGTTAGCAGTACTCTGTGTGTCCAACAGACTGACGTTACAGTAAAAGCTGAAGACGAGAACACGGTAAAACCAGAGTGTTGGAGATTGGTACCTCTGCACAAGCGATTCTTTCTCTTTTGACATCGTATTTTTGCTTTACTTTGGCTTCTTTCCGTCATGCTTGAAACAGTACACTGGCAACGTGGAGGTGTCAAACTATACAATTTACATGAATGAAAATAAAAATAAAAATGATGTTCTTTACTTGTCTTTTTATTTATAATTAAAGTGCTTCCTCATCCATTGTTTAATTTTTAACCAAGTGTAGTCATTCTAGTTCTAACTACTATATGAATTTAAACGATCTAAACTGTAAAAATAAGTCACTGAACGACTCCATAAGCTTGAATACATCAACGAGTTGCACTAAAATGAAGAGGTGCGCTGGTTCAACTTCTGATTCAAAAGTTTCAATAATTATAGGCAAAATGTCTGTTGGTTTGGGAGGGATGTAAGCCGGTTGAGTTTCCACTCGATTTTCTTTGGGTGGACTGGTGGATTGCAGCGATTGAATGAGTTGAGAATTGTAAACTTTATGGAAGTAAAAGTGGAGCAGTTCTCTTTCGACAATAAATTAAAAAAAAAGAAACACAATTTTAATTTGTTTTAACCCAAAGAAAATTAAAATAAAAGAACTGGCTAGATGGCACAGTGCTAGTCTGAAAACTTCACAAATTAAACCACGCAGTTTATTGGAAAGAAAATTAAGTTGTCTGCGATCGGAGCAAATGACTGAACGAGCACATGAAATTTCACGGATCTGACGACCAACCTTCAACCATTCAAAACTTTAGTTGGGGCAAGAGCCATGCATGGCACAGAGTTGCTGCAGCGAGGCAAATTAATAAGATTTGATAGAACAAGGACAATAGCATTCTGGTGCCCATGGTAAGTCAAAGAAAGAGACGAAAGACATAGCTGGTCGTGCATTAGCCGTCCACAATCCATGGACGAGCTAGCCAAGCCATTCACAAGGCCTTTTGTAGCTAGGAAGCGTACGTACCCTCTCCGGGACAAAACCACGCCCGCCTAGCTCCCTCTCGCTGGGGCCTGGGAGTCATGTCATGTGAGTGATCCCCATTGTAGCTTTGGAGGTTCCACCATTTGGTTTTCATTTACGCGCTTGGATTATTATTAATTTTATTCTTGGGAGTTTGGATATCGTTGGAAGGTTGTGAAGGTAAGTTTGGACATCTAATTCTTTGGTGTGTATCCGTTTAATTAGTTAATAGTGTGATCACAGTTCAACCTATGTTGCTTAAAGTGCTTGCCTAAACTAACATCCATGATTGATTGCTCAGCTCAATCAGCCTTGTCTAACCTATGCATTTATCCATTTGTCTTGCCTAGCTCGGTTGACCTAACTAATTAAACTAACAATGAATCTAATCTAATTGACCTATTCAATCCACTCAATTAATTAGCTTGATTGTTTATGAATGTAATAATGATCTTAAGAAGATTATAAAGTGATAAACTAAGATCGCTTTTAGATTTGTTAGTTCAATGACTACTAAAAAGTCGTTGAACTATTTTTAAAATTTGTCAAACCGTTTAAATAAGGTATTTTGAAGATAAAGTGTGCTTGCTGTTAAATTTTACTTTGATACTCAACTCTAATAAAATATCAAATAAATATATCTTTTAATACGAGTAGCTTTCCAAACCAATGTGTTGGCTAATTTCAATGTCATTGAACTTACTGAAATAAGTATAATTACTAAAAAGGAATTGAAGTTTTATTTCTAGTTTTTTTTTCTCTAGTCCTTGTTTTTCTATCAACTTAGTACTTCTTCCACTGCATCTTCTCTTGAGTAGGCTCATTAAGTAGGCCCGTAACAGAATCCAACATAACGGCCCATTCCATATTAACATGTCAGCAGCATACGCCTCGCCGCACGCTCCAATGGCGGCGGCGACACTGACGAATGGCTTGCGCAGAATGAAGCATCTTCTCTACTCCCCCACGGTTCGTAACGACGCCGCCCTATTCACGTCATCCCGCACTCTTGCGTCGCCGGCGTACGACCTTCCACCTCTTTCCTCCGATGACGAGGCCATCGTCTCCTCGGCCGTTTCCATCCTGCGGGAGCTCCGCTCCAAGCGCCGCTGGACTTTCCTCAAGTCTGTCCACCACCCGACCGGCTTCACGCCCGTCCAGTTTGCCCACGTCCTTCTCTGCCTCCGCAACCACGCCCGCCTCGCCCTCGGTTTCTTCCTCTTCACCCGTCGTCACTCCCTCTGCAACCACGACTCTCTATCCTTCGCCGCCGCCGCTCACGTGCTCGCTCGCCATCGTCGACGCTCTGATGCCCTCTCCCTCCTCCAGGCGGCCATCCGCTCCCTCGACACTACGCGCTCCTCCTCCTCTGCGGCTGCTGGTGACGATGATAACCCACCGGAGATCTTCAAAACCCTAGCGAAGACTTACCGGGTCTTCGACTCCGCCCCCTTCGTGTTCGACCTGCTTGTCCGAGCTTACCTCCAGGCCAAGCGACTCGATCGGGCGACCCACATCGTCCGGATCCTGATGTCCCGTGGCATCCAGCCGTCCATCAGCACCGCCAACGCACTCATCCGTTCGGCGTCTCGCGCGAACGGTTCCGATGCGGGTTTCGAGGTTTACAGTCAGATCTTCAAGCCACAGGCAATCTGCAATGGAGTCAGTATGAAGCTTAGGGTTTCTCCCAACCCGGCAACCTTCAACACCCTTCTCCTCGCTTTATATCGCGAGGGGAATATGGAGAAATCGATAAAGATCAGTGACGAAATGGGGACTTTTGGATGCGATCCGAACGTCTTCACCTACAGTATTCTAATGGCGGGATTTTGCGACGAGGGCATGATACAGAACGCAGAGAAATTGTGGGAAGAGATGGCGACCAAGGGAATAAAACCTGACATCGTCGCATTCAACACACTGATCGGAGGCCACTGCAGAGCCGGAGAGTTGCAAGCCGCCGAAGATCTCTACAGGAAAATGGCGTTGACCGAGATCGATCCTACCGTTACCACGTTCGAGCATTTGGTCGGCGGCCACTGCAAGGCCGGCGGCGTCGATTCCGCTCTGCTTCTGCATGAGGACGCGAGGAGGAGGGGATTTGGGCTGGAAGCGTCGGTCATCGAAGAGTTGCTCGCGGCAGTACGCGAAAAGGGAAGGGTCGCCGAAGGGCTGAGAATTCTGAGGGAGGAGACGACGAGGGAAGGGTTTACGCCGAGTAGGAGGAGCTACGAGGTGTTGATCGGAGGACTCTGCGAAGAGGGGAAGGTGGAAGAGGCGGCGAAGCTTCAGGCGGAGATGGCTGGTAAAGGATTTGGGAACAGCTTCGAGGTTTACAATGCGTTCGTGGAAGGATATAAGAAGCGTGGGGATATTGAGAAGGTGGAGATGTTGAAGGATGAGATGATTACAATGGGCATAACGATCAAAGTGTAGCAATCTCTTGTGATTATGCTTCTTCAGCCGAGCAGCAGCTCTATCTGTTCCCACTATTAAATTACCACACACATTGTTTATCTTTTGTGAGGTACAAATTCCTATTTTCAAGTTCAAATTATGTGATTAATACGTCAATTTGACATAACATTTTAAGATAGATTTTACTCCAACTCCATCGTCAAGTCTTGAATTCAATGAACATTCTCAAGTCTGTTAATTGCTTCCACAATTCATCTCTTCCGTTGCTCTTCGAGACTTCCTCGGCCGCACCACCGTCCCATGGTTCGACACGCACACCTGCGTGCCGAACTTGCAGCCGAGCCGCTGCACTAGCTTCTCCCTGCTGCTAGCTGACGGTCCTCTGTCCACCCTCGCAATCGCCTTCCGCAAACTGGAGCACTCGCGCTCCAGCCCCTGCACCCTGCTCCTCATGCTGTCCATGTCCAATCTCAGTACCTGGTTCTCTCGTATCGCCGACGATATCCTCCACGTCTCCCTTTTCTCCTCCATGGCTGACGCCAGCGTTCCCTCGTCCTCCTCGTGCCCCGATGCTGGCGTCGCCATCAGCGTGCCAGCGATGGCCCGCCGCAGCTGCAGCTGCTCGAAGAAGAGCACCTGCACCACCGTCCGCAGAGGCAGCCGCTCGTTCTGCGCCGCGTGCGTGCACGCCTCCAACGTCAATTTCTGGCAGTCCATGGCCCCGCACACGCTTTCCTTCTCCTCGTCGCTCATCCGAGGATGTGCCTGTGATACAGTTAGATAGCATTCATCGCATTGACATATGAGCAAACGCCTTGCGTGCATATAAACTGGAGCTCCGAGGTCGCCGTACCTTGAGGTAGAAGTCAACAGCGCGATAGAGCCCATCGTCGAACACCCTTGCCTGGTCCGGCAGCGCCAGTGCGAGATCGCAGAACTTGTCTGGCTTTAGGTTTGCGTCGGACGCGATCTCCGAGAGGAATGAGTCCACCAGCTTCCCTGCCATTAGCAGCTTGTTCTTATCAACACACACGGGTGATTCATCCTCATTCCCGTCCTTAGCAGAGTCGTCCGTGGCCGCTGTCGCCTCCATTTCCTCGAGGAAGTAGCCGATGATCCTCTCGACGCAGTCCACGTCGTAGAGCGTCTCGACGAGGTAGGAATAGCTCGGCATCAGTAGGTCGTCGAGGGTAGCGTGCTCGAGGTGCGACGCTATCCTGCGCTCGAGCACGCTCCCGGAATCTACCGACGCGCGGAGGATGTTCGCCGTGCGAAGGAGACCGAAGAGGAAGCGGGTGGTGACCTGCCCGGAGGAGGAACTGTTGATCTTCTTGTTCGAATCTGGGAGGTTGCTGATGACGGTCTCCAGGAGCTCCTTTTGCTCCGCCTCCGATGGCATTGGGTGAGAGGCGGCTGTCTTAGTATTTGTTTGATGGTGATTCGAACGCGAGAGCCCCGGAATCGACCTCTTTGCGTAGAAGATGAGGGAGCCCTCGATCACCTCGGCACTCAGACCCTTTTCTTTCATAGCGGTGATCACCCGCTTGTAGAAAGGTAGGCCGAGGGTCGCGAGATCCTCGAACCAGGAGTCGGCAACTGCTAAGGTAGACGTCATACCGGATGAGCGAACGCCATTGCGCCGAATCCCGTAATCGATTCCGTTCCTTAAGGCGGCGACTGCGGAGTGGGAGAGTTTTGTCGCCTCTATCCTTCGGCTGCCGCCGTCGGAGACGGGCCAGTCGAAAAGGGCGCTAAGATCGGCGGTTGCGGAAGCGTGGGCGATAATGGAATCGACGCACCGCTGGACCAGGCCGAGATCTTCGACCATGGGGAGCAGATTCTCGCAAGCCTTGAGGGTTTTAATCGAGTCTCTCAGGCTCCGGAGCACGGACTGGGCGAAGAATCGCTCCGTCCTGGCGACGAGGTTCGCCTCCGCGAACTCCTCCTCCATCTCAAGGTACTCAGCGGCGCAGCGGAGGGCGGCGACGTTGCTGGCAGTGATCTCGACTTTGACTCCGTAGCAGAATTTCGCGGCCGCCTCGAATATCTCGCTGCCGCCGGGGCAGTCCGGTAGCGCAATGTGTTGGAAGTCCTCGTGTACTTCGATCTCATCTTCCTCTCCACCTGCTGCATTGTCCTGATGTTTCTCCGCAATCAATTGGTGAAGCTTTCTACTTTTGGACATCAAAGGAAACTGCTAACAAATCAGAGTTAGATATCATCGAAAAGAAAGAAAGGAAAATAAATAAATAAAAAAAAGAATTAAAGAAAAGAATCTTGAAGCACAGCATTTCACCTTGTGCAGATGAAAGCTCATCTCACCGACCTCGATCACAACATCAGCAGGCAAACCAGTAGTGCAGAACCATGCTTGGCCACCGGAGCAAGCTTTCTTGTCTGCCATTTCTTCCCTGTATCCAAATCTCCTTCAACTCTTCCAACTGTTGGCTATTCTCTGCAAGATCCAATCTTTCGCCGGAAAGGGGCCTCAGATATTAGCCGGCATGGGGAAGGCGAAAATTAAATGCCGCACCTTGGTCAGCAGGGGATTCCAAGTGGGCGAGACGAACGAGGAGCATTTTAACAGAGTTTTACCTCAAAAGTAGCTCTCTTGCCCATTTACTAATTATCCGTTTAAGCTTGTTTAATCGCAGGCTCTGCCTCATAATCCTCAACAGAATCTCACATTCTCACTGCGGTGTGGGAGGCAAGGGAGGTGTTTGTTTAATGCCCCGTAAGTGGCTTTGTGTCCTTTTGATTGTCAATTAATTCCTCGCTGCACGGCCTCCTCTGAAAACTATATCTTTGTGAAATTTATATCGGAAGATTTCAAATTTTTATATTTATCAATTTTATTAAACAATGAAAACAATAATCCATATGATATGAACTAATGAATTTTAAGAATTATTTGAAAGTGTTGGTTAGTTAATATAACGAGTCTAAATCCTTTAATAAATTTGTATTAAATTATTTTAAAATTATAAAAGTATGCACCCCTCAATTTAGATTATAAAATCTTAATACAAATCATGATTTTTAAAATTTAATGATCCAGAGCTCATAAAATCACCAGTCAAAATTAGTCGATAGCTTTAAATATTTCAAAAAAAAAATATCCAGGGCAAATCCAGATAAGACTAACGCAATGTTAAGGTTTGAAGAGGCATTATTATCGGTGACGCACCGACATCGATGATTCTACATTTCTGCTAAATTATCCTGACTGATTTATTCCCCTCCACACGTAGGGGCGGCGGTGGAGAGCCGCTAATGTGGCAGTTTCATTTTTTAAATATTTCAAAAATAATTTAAACTAAGTTCATTATAACCTTGCATCATTCTAATTATAATCATACCATTGGAGATGGTAGAGAGATGTGATTTTTTAAAATTTTTATGACCTTGAAATTTAGGTCCAAAGAATTAAAAAAAAATCCATATTTATCAATTTAAACTATGAAATCTAAGTTTGAGAAAATAATTGAATTCGGAAGACCAAATATAATGGTCATGATTTAAAATGATTCTAAATTCGACACAAACTTATAATATTTTAAGAGTTATGTAAATAAAAAACAGTGAGTCACAGCCTAATTAATGATCGAACATAATAAATTTAAGAGTGACGCGATGAACTCAATTTTTTTGATAAATACAAAAATTAATTAAGTAGTTTGGTAATTCCGAAATTTTGCTCTTCTATTTTTGCTCTGCCGTCTAGTTGTTAATGGCCATGGAACCTTTTGCAGGCACAGATCAGGGCTCATCAATTTCCATCCACCATTGCTGGGTCGCATTAAAGACATGAGACAATCTCAAGCGAGGAATGCAGAACCAGAAAAATAAACAACTATAAGAAGGTGTGTGTTGCGCTGAATCCGTTGACTGTTGCAAATTTTTCAAACTGGAAGATAAAATGTCATCGCTTTCCAATATACATTGCTTTTTGTCAAGGAGAAAAGAGATCTTGTCAATGTTACACAATTGTAAAACAACTTAACTCACAGTTAAACGTACGTTATAAATGCTATGAAAACTAAATATGCATTGACGCAGAGTGTCCTAAGAAAGACATGCAAGCCCTGCACAATTCTATATCCTAAATGAGTTTTGCAGCTAGTGGTCTGCAAATTTGTCGTCTGCTTTATCGGTATATGCTTGTCTATAAGCACTTGGACAAAATTCCCCCGAGATGGCGAGCAAGAACAAACACGCATGGCGATGGCATCCTATGCTAATAGCTAACTACTCTTTCCCTATCTTATCCCACTATTTGGATTAACTGTGCGAAGACATGTACATATAATGATAGGATAACGTTATTATAAGTATGAGAAAGTAAGAGACTGGCAATGCCAATGTCAGGAGCAAGATTTGTATGGTCTAGTTTAATAGTTCCGAGAGCATTTCAAGCAGGCCATAGCATATGTTTGGTCTATGGTAATAAACGCAGGGCCTTCACTTCGCCCGCGACCAATGCTTGAACGTGGAGCTGAGAGAGTAGATTACTGACTGCATCCTGTTTGTGTCAAGTGGTCAAACAAAAGTAACAGGTGCACGCTGCTTTGGGGGACAAATCAATGGCCTACGGCCACTTTTGGCGATGCTGATGCAATCAGCTTGACTCGGTGATCATCTGTGAGTTCTAGCTTTTGAAGCTTTTGGCACGATGAGAATGCTACTAGTCTACCTTGTCATTATGGTGTTTCTACTTGTACCTTGTCATTACGATGAGAACTTCGCCGACATGTATGAGTGGCTTTGATGCTGCAGAATGATTGTCTTGAGCTGGTGCCTTTTGGTCAGATGAAGCATGCAAGTTCCTCAGCGTCAGAAGGACAGAGTACTCGATCAACGTAAGTCGAAAGATCTAGCTTCCAGTAAATCTGGTGAATACGATCGACGTGTTTAGTTCTATTCGTGGAAGTGGTCTAGTGCATGGCAACTCCAAACATGTTCGGATGTCAGATTTAGTAAGGTAACCGCAACTGCTTACCGAGGTTATTGGCCACACAGCGTGATTGTTCATGTTGGTGTTTCTTGCTCGGATACCATGCCACATAATAAATCAGATTTAGTAAGTGTAAAAGATTAGAACGTTGGTCTCCGTCAATCCGATCCATCTTAGATCATCAAAGATAAATTACAGATGATCTATGATTTCGAGTATGATAGACATTATTCAAGATAGATATTTCCATTTTAGTGGCTACAGAATTCGATTCATACTCATTCCGATCGTGTCATCCCGTGGGGACTTTCCCACAATGCATATGAACAAACAGGTGGTGGCTAAGTCACCGTAGCCTCGTGCCATCTGAGACATTTCCGTAATGGTACCTCGAGCTTGAGATTTAAAATGCCCAATAGAAGTCTGCTCAACTTCCTGAAGAATACTGATAAAATTTTCAGCTAACTGAAACTTTTTGACCGTCGTGTAAAATAAAACAAGATGAAAAATATTCTCCCAATGATTTGCATAGATCACCGAATAGAAAGATTGTAACAAAGCTATAAACAAAAAATATGAGAAGAAATTTTAGTCCTTTCAACGTTTTGGATTGCTCATGGAGCCATTCGAAGAGCAGCTCTGCTCACTGCTACCCAATTGGTACTCGTGGACTGAAACCGGAGATGCCAAAATGGCCGACAACTTGCCCTTCTCCACCTCCATACTCTCCGATCCATCCGCTTGGGAACTCTTCAGCCCCTTCCTAATCTTTTCCAATTCCTCCGCCACCTCCGCCATTGACGGTCTCACCTCCTGATGGAACGCCAGGCACCGGAACGCCAGCTCCGCAACCTTCCCCACCGAGGCCTTCGTCGCATCGTCCCAGTTCCCTTTAATGAACGGGTCGATTATGTCCTCCACCTGCCCTTTCCCTATGGCATCGACCGCTAGCGACGCCAGATTCACCTCCCTCTCAGGCGCTCGACGAAAGTCCACCACCTTCATGGCCGTCATCATCTCCGCCAGCACGACGCCGAAGCTGTACACGTCGCTCTTGTCGGAGAGATGGAAGTTCTGGTGGTACTGCGGATCGACGTACCCCGGCGTCCCCTGCGGCGCCGTCGAGATGTGCGACGACAGCAATTCATCCTCCAACGGTATGCCCGCCCTTGACAGCCCGAAGTCCGACAGCTTTGGCCGCAAGTCGTAGTCTAGCAAAATGTTGCTCGATTTGATGTCCCGGTGGTAGATCGGCGGCTGCACGGCCGTGTGGAGGTGTGCCACGGCGCTGGCGGTTTCTGCCGCGATGGAGACGCGGGAAGGCCACGGGAGGCCCTCGCCGCGTTGGCGGTGGAGGTGCTGCGACAGGGTGCCGTTGGGCACGAATTCGTAGACGAGGATGTGCTCGCCGCGTTCGATGCAGCATCCGAGGAGGTGTACGAGGTTGGGGTGTGTGACGGAGGAGATGAGCTTGACCTCGTTGATAACGTGTTCGTCGTTGTCTACGTCGGGGTGCTTGAGCCTTTTGATGGCAATGAGTCCGGTTTGGGAGAATTTGCCGACATAAACAGTGGCGTAGGCGCCGGCGCCGATTTTCGAGGCGTCTGAAAAGTTGCTGGTGGCGCATAGAACATCCTTGAGCGAGTATACGGCCACGGCGGAGGATGTTTGGGAGAGGAGGCGCTGGGTGGTTTCCTCCCCTTTGCAGATGGTGCCCGGGCGGCGCTGCCGGATGCGGCGGCAAAGGAATGCTAGGCCAAGCAACAGCGAGACTCCCGCTGCAATGGCTGTAATTAAGGGGATACTAATCACACCATAATCTAATAAGGATATTTTAGAAATACAATTCTAATTAAACCTTTTATTTTATATATATATATATATATATATATATATATATAAAGTAGGAAACTCATAGTTTAAACTTTCTGTTACCTCCCACTAGAACGCCAACTTCGGAACCGCCCCTGAAAGTGCCGGAAACAGAGCGTGAAGCACTGCGCTTTTCAACTGCCCAAAGTACCCGGAAATGAGTAAGCCACTGAAGAAAATTAAAATCGACAACTTCACATCGACTAGTGACTGGAAAATTAAAAAGAACATTAAAATACTTTACTTCTGGAACGTTAATTAACTATAGGTGTCGAAAAAGAGAAATCTGCTTGTCAATAATATGATAAGCCAAGTGACATGCATTATATTGAAAGCTAATATCCCACCCACAGTTGAATCCTGCACGGCCAACAGTTGGGCAGCTCAGCTCTGCTTCACATCTTGCTCGATTAATTAATGGGCACGGTTGGGCAGCCGCAGTTGGACTCGTAAGCCATAAATTAAGTTCTACCAATTACAACCACAACTTGCAGTTGCCATTAACTACTAGATTGTTTCAGTCATGGTGACCCCATTAAAACAATCACCATCTCAGATTATCTGTTATTATTATATAAGTGAATTATGAAGATCAAGGGAAATTCTTGCGTTTCTGAAATATCTTAATCGTGAAGCATTATTAAGTTGAATTGCTGATGATCAGAAGGATAAGTTTGAGGATTTGTTACACTAAATTCTGATAGTATGGAGGAATATTGGAGTATTAATTAATCTATTCGAACACGCGACGACGCAACAGGACTTACCTCTTCTGCAACCATCGCCGTGGGCGAACCCGTCCCCGACGAACCCCTCGCGGCAGCTGCACCGAAAGCCTTTGGCCTCCCTACCTCCAGTCGAGGGCGGCGGCAGACGCACACGCGTGCATCCGGCGGTGGCCGCACAACGGCAGTCGCCGTCGAGCCACCACCCGACCTCGACCTCCCCGAACACGAGCGACGCCTGTCCCATGTCGTCCTTCCTGTACCGGACCGCCGCGAAGAGAAACTCGCAGTTTCCCGTGTTCTTGGTCAACACGTGTCGCGGCAGAAGTTCGTCGATCTCGGCGCTGGAGAAGCAGCTGACGTTGTCGCCCTGCGACCCGCAGCTGGTCAGGTTCAGCCGGCGCGAAATGATCTCGGTGGAGATTTTGCAATCGACGATGCCCTCGCTCCGGCATCCCCGCAGAAACAGAGCGTTGTTAGAAGTGGCGGCGTAGTGCCTCCCGAAGAGCCCCTCGGCTGCGACGCCGACGGAGCGGTTGCAGACCGGGGGCACGTCCAGTACGACCGTCTCGGACGTTATGTTTCTAACGCGATATCCACCGAACTGCATCTCTCCGGCGGCGGAGCAATTCAGCTTAAATGTGCATCCGGCAGAAAAGCCAAAGGGAAAGGAAACAGACGAGGCGGCGCATGTCCGTTCGCACTCGGAAGCTTTCACGGTGGCATATAAGAAGACGAGGACTCCAAAGAAGAAGAAGAAGAAGAAGCCATGATTTTGATAAGATGTATCCATTCTGCAATCTCTTCTTCTACTGATCAAGTGGACTTCAACATCAAAGAGCCGACGCTTCAATTCTCAGTTTTCCACGGGTAATGGTATATATAATAATTGGCAATGGTCGAACACCTGATCAATGGAGAGAGGAGACTATTGAATTAATTGAGGGGCTGCAGTTGAGTTCGTGGTGGTGGCTAAGCCGCCAAGTCCTAGAGCATTCAATGCCATGGCGGACAAGAGCCAAGAGGTCAAATATTGCATTAAAATTGGTCACTGGAGCAGCGAGAGCACGACGCAGCTACCCGCTCTGTAAGTCCAACAGCTGCGGAAGCGACAGGCAACAACCGCAGTTACTTTAATCAATCAACTTATCCACGTGTATATATATATTATATATCTCGCTTACAATATTATTTATCTGATATTTTTAAAGGAAAAGCTAAACTCTTGATCATGATATCTAAATCACGGGTGACAGCCCTTCACCGGTAATTAATCTGGTAAATGTCGTTTCACAGATATATGATACAGAGATTCTAAAATACTACGATAAACATATTTTTATTTGATGTCAAAGTTACGTTATAAACTAAATGAGCATAACTAAATGAAAATACAGTATACATTATAAATTAAATAAATATGCGTGTGTGTGTGTACACACTTAAATAAACATATGTTTTACGAGTAGCTAGTATTTTGTTGCACCATTTTATGAGGTCTATCGTTACCATTATCTTTTTTGAATTTGTTACCGTCTCTTGAATTAGCAAATGTAGCACTCAAAATAGGGCATGAAGTGATTGCGTAGTTGGTTGCACAATGCTTTAGCACCGCCATGACCAAACTCTTAACGAATAATATATAATTGATGTTAAAGCAATTGTGTGTGTATATATATATATATATATATATATATCAAATAAAAATAATATTAATATAAATTGATAGAAGATTTTAAATAATATTGTATTTACAAGAGTACACAATAGATCAATTACTCTAGAGTCAGAGTGTAATTAAGACGCACTTATTAAATCCATAAAACAATGCACGACATATATAATTATTGATATCGGATAAAATCATCTTGTTATTATCCGTATAAATATAAATAATCGTCATTTCCAAGTCACCATATCCTGGTCTCACCAACAGACATATCGGTTCGATACTGTTGGAAATAATCGGATCGTAATATTCACAATATCGCAGACGAATACTTCGCACAATCGCAGCGGAAATAAAAATTATAAACCAGATCCCACCAGAGATCCATGCAAAAACATATAAGTCGTTTCATATCCTACTTTTTCTAAATCTTATCTAGAAGGAAAAATATATCTTCGATGCGTGCCCTTCGCAATCCCGCTAATTCAAACAACGTCGGATTTTAATACGATAAGGATAACTATATTTTTAAGATATACACACTGACACTCAGCAGTTTTGGAGTCACGTTGTGTTAGCAACCCTAGCAAATGCCAAGAACCTTTAGAAGAAGAAGAGGAAGGAGAGAACTATATATTCTCTTGGTTTTTTAGCTTGCACGTTGGAACTTCTCACCAAGTCACACACATTTTTCACGTTGGCACACACTTGCCCTTTTATTTTGTTTTCACGTTGAAAAAACTTATCAAGCCATCAAAACTCATTATCTCCTCATTAAAAACTCTTCATCAAGAAGACTTTAATCTCCTAATGAATATTTTAAACCCCTCATCTCCTCATCATGAATACCAAGGCCTTTGGTATTCCCTTGTATGATTAATCACATTAATTATGCATGATGATAGATGATAATGAATCATCTTTCATGGTTCAACTTGAGTCTAACTCAAGTTTAACCAATTTGAGTCTAACTCAAGTCTTGACTATTTGCTCAATTGTTCGAAATCATTTCCAAAACATAATGTCATTTGTGTATGACCCAATAGACTCTTGTAACATTGGTAATGTAATTATTTTAGACACATAAGCAATGAGCGACATCTAGCAATACATTATTGTTACCTAAGCTACAAGAAAGTTGAGATCTAACAACCTTTCTATGACTATTATCATTTACGACGGTGTCCTTCTATCCTTGATATCTTAGATTGATCAATGAGGCATAGATCGTGTCATTCCCTTATCGATCTTTATGTCTCTTGATCCCCAAGTAGACTCACTCAAACAAATGAGCTCAATATCTCATATTACATTTGATCATAACCATGTATTTCGTGGTCATACTCTATCAAGAGGCCAAAGATATCACTCCCATCATATGGGAGGGATATATCTCATCTATATCACTCACATCCCTCCGCATAATTCGTTACATACCCAGTAATCACTGTTATAGTGCACCCTGTTATAGTGCACCCTGTTATGGTGTGACGTTAGATGATACTAAAGTACATAACTCTTATGTAGGGAACCGTAGTGACTTCAGGTATAAGGACTATTCATACCAATAGTTACATGAGAAAGTATATGATACTCATATAACGATCCATGACACTTTCCCATGACGGATCAATTCAGTACATATATTCTTCAATATATATACCTATGTGTCAATGTGATATCACATATCCATGACTTGTGAGATTAAGTCATCCACTGACCTATATGTTAGTCTCAATGTATTAATATATCCATTTGTCTATTAATACAATACTTGATTAGAAATGTTTAAGAATAATGTTCTCTACAGTTTCTCATAATCAATTTTATCAATAGAAATACTGTAGATTAGAACCAACTATTCAAGGATATTATTATATTTAATTATTTACTGACACATACATAAAGTATATATAATAATTAATCTTTGTCTGTTATTAATGAAATATGATACATATGATCCTTAATCAATCATCTCATGATTAGCACTAAGGGCTCACACTAACAGGTACATCTGAGCCGAATAAGGAAATCATCTCGGCTATATCATATTCTAGACGTTCCGTGTCTCGGCCTCTTCTCCATCTCGGCTATATCATATTCTAGACGTCCCGCGTCTCAGCCTCTTCTCTATCTCGGCTATATCATATTTTAGACGCTCCACATTTTGGCTATTGTTCTTCGTCTTAACCCCGCATCTCGGCAGTTACATACTATTTTGGATATATAGCTTTCCAAAGTATGTTTTATGTTACTTAATTAGATGACCGAGATCTCTTTCGACATCTTTAACCACATTCTTCTTGTAAGATACGTCATTCGGCTCGGCTCTCATTCGCCTGTTCGACTTTTCGTCTCGGCTTTCTCTCTGCGTCGACCATCTTTCCGTCCGAGTCATCGATTATTTGTCGCATTTATCATCGGATATCTCATCGTCTCCGTTACCATGAAATATAATTTATTTAATCTAATATAAATATAATCGACACATTTTTTTACAATAAAACACATTCTTTTAGGCTTCCTTTATTCTTCGATAGGCAAATCCCCACACATGAACTAATATTATACTAGTCTACATTTATCACGTGCTCACAAAATGTTCTGTTTGGCTTTTGCTCGCACAGGGATAGTATGCGTATGTATGTTCTACGTATTTTACACGTGCGCCTCGAGCCACAACCCGATCCTAGAGGACCGCTCCGGTAAGTCGTGGCCCACCGACGCACCCAACCCAATCTGCTTCTCGACGGGCCGCTGCCAGCTACTGCCGCTCGCGTCGCTCTCCACCGACAACGACGGCCGCGATTCCTCTTCGCGGGACTCCTCCGTCGCTTCCCATTCGACCACCTGCCACACCTTGACCGACTTGTCAAGGCTCCCGCTGTACACCAAGTATCGCGGCTCGTCCCGGTCGCCCTCCTCCTCCACCACCAGACACTTGATGGGACCCTCGTGGCCCCTGAGCACAGCCATCATCGAGTGCCGCCCGCCGCCGGTCCCCTCCTCCCTCCTCCACACGCACAGGGTATTGTCAGCGGACCCGCTCGCCACCAAGCTACCCTTCGCTGCGAGGCACAGAACCGCCATCCGGTGTCCCCGGAGAGCCCCACCGTAAGCCAACCGTCGCCTCGTGGCTTCCCACCTCCAGTAATGAACCGACCCGTCCGACGTGCCGCAGTACACCATACCCGCAGGCTCCGCGACAGCCACTGACGTTATCGAGCTTTCCTGCCGCAGCAGCGTCTGCACCAGCACATGCCTGGTGGCGCCCGCCTTCCCGACAGCCTCCCTTTTCCACACCTTCATCGTGCCGTCCGCCGACCCCGTGAACAGAGTTCCCCCGAACCCGGTGGCCACAGAGTTGATCGCGTCGTCGTGGGCCTTGATGGATTCGAGGCACTTAGAGTCCGATATCCGCCACACCTTCACCGTCTTGTCCCAGGACCCAGAGTACAAAACTCCGGCCTCCTCGTCGAGGCTTAAGCACGAAACCGCGTCGAAGTGGCGAAGCCACACGGCTTTGCGATGGCGGCGCACCTCCACGTAGTTGCCGGGATTGATGGAGCTCCTCAGGTAATCCCTCAGCCTGGGAAGCGTCCCCACGCGCTTGTACTCGGCGGATGCGGTCTTCCTCCACACTCGAATCTTGCCGTCTTGATGGCCCGTGAAAATCCTTTCGCCGGCGAGGACGATGGCCTTGACTAAACCGCTACTGGACTTGAAAGCGGAGAGCTTGCGCTGGCCTTTCCAGACGCGGATGTTGCGGCTTTCGGAGCCGGCGTAGAGGAGCCCTCCGGCGGCAGCGAGGGAGTAGATGTGGCCGTCCTCGCGAACAAGCGATCCGACGAGTCGAGCGCCGGCGATCTCCTCTGCAGAGACGGCAGCGGGGAGGAAGGCCCATGGCGACTTGGCGAAGGGCGATGCGCGGTCGGGGCTCCATGGGAAAAGACGGTTAGGGGAAGTCCCGTCGCTGGGCGGCCTGCTGTCGGAGTGGTAGCGAGGGCTGGATCCCCCGCCGCTGGAGCCGCCGCAACTTGGGAGAAGCTCGTCATCGGATTGAGCCATGGCATCGGTCCTGAACATTTCGAGCATTTTTGAGGCGTGTAGCGATCCGTCTGCCATCTCTGTTAAAATTCCTGTTTGAGCCTTGGAGATCAAGTCTCCGAAGGACTAAATCAAGAATATTTCGTCCCGAAGGAAGCCGAAAGTATTGGAAGCTAAATCAAAAGACGAAGCAGAGAAATCTAAAGTACAACGAACGGGCCATGCCATATCTGATGTATAAATAATCCAGGCCAAGGTACAAGCTCTTGCCACGTGGACGAACTGACTTCTGATTCACGTAATGCTTTTCACGTACAGTTAGTATGTACATACTATGAAATCTGCACTGTTTTCATTAAGCCCACGCAGCTGCGCCATACTGCTATTAAATCGCGCGCGTCTTCCCCCACAGCCAACACTAAATCGTTCCCTTGTACGAATGCCATGCAGCGACAATACCAGATCTCGAGTGACAGCTTCACCTGTTTCGCATCGAACGCTCAACATGAAATCGCCTACCTAGACATGGCAGGCACAAAGCCTTTGACTACTGTTGGGAAGCATATGCAAATTAGGTTTCTATTCGTTGAAAACGGAATTAGATTAACGCGCGGTTGAATGCCACAAGGACAGGTGGTCTTCGATCGATAAAAACAAACGGCGCACAGAAGAAGAAAAAGGCAAATAAAAAGCCAAGAGCTCATCGACACGGCTTAATTAATTTATCAAACACTCTAAAAACATGATCAATTCGTCTTATAATTTAAGATACATATATCCTTCCTTTTACTAATCGTTTTTTATTTATCCCTTCGGGATGACTAGATAGTTAAAGTAGTACAAATACTGCTACTATACGATTCGATTTTTACTGTATACCACAAAATGAACCCGGCTCAGTCTATAACTTGCAGGTTTCGATTTCGTACGGAACCGGGCCTGGCTACGTGTCGCGCGGTGTGTAGCGGTAGTAGGTAAAAGGCCACAACTCCACTCGAGCCGATAACCAGCCACGTAACAGTGATTCTAACGGCCACGGCGCAACCTGCCGGCAATGATTGCAACGGCGAAGTATCGCGAGGAATGAAACATCCACTGTCGCGCTGCTGGTTGTCTCTTTCCGTTACGTGGCACCGCTGTTCTGATCCATTGAATTTGCACTGTGATACCTGAGATTTTGTTCGATTAATTAATAAGACGGAGGAGATCACGCGAGATTTTTTTGGTTTTCCTTATTAGATTTCCCCCCTTTTTTTTAATCAGCGATATAAAATACTTCATGGCCACGGATACTACGTGGCTTTCTGTATCGATGGGCACTGCACGTAGCTAGGGAACAGTAGGCATAGGCGGGAACACGCAGAGTACTCATCGTCGAGTTTAATTAATCGTGCCTGCGACTGCAATCGATCGACGATGCTGGGAATTAATTAACTAAGCGTATTGCACCAGGCGTGGCATTCTGCAGTATGCTTAGATTGAATATTGTTATTTGATATTCATTGTATTATTGGTGGCTGACGACTGCGGATACATGTGGAGTTGGAAAAACTTGGGTCGGGCATTTTTTACATTATCATGATCTGGACGAAGGAAAATTTAACTTTTTGTGTTCTTTTTCGGCGACGTGTTTAGGATAGGGCGGAATTCTCGGATACGAAGATCTATCGGCGGCTCCGAAATGATTGCAAAGGTCAATCTGGATGGATATGCACCGGCGACGTCAGATTGCGATGTTTTCTTAAGCCATGCCTACTTTTGCTTGTGAGAAAATGACGTGCCTAATTAAATTAAACTAATTGCTCGTCTTTTCTTTTCTTTTCCATTCTATTTTTAGGGCAATTATTTTAAGATTAGGAAAAGAGCACTTTTTCTTTTTCTTTTTTTATTTATTTATGAAACACAGACAGAAGATATTTTGTGAAATTAATATATATCCTTAAAACAATTGTTAAATCTTCTTTTATGCGTCTAAAATTGATCCGCCTTTAAAGCAGTTTAACTTGCAATTTTTAAATATATTTTTTTTTGGCATTTGATTAAATATATGCTCGATTTGTGAGTCAATTCGACAGCACATTTAAATTTTAGGCGTGCGAATGAAAAAAGTAGCAATTGATTTTTAGTTATTTACGATTTTACGACACGTTTTTTTAATGTTGTAGAAATAAATATTTTTTTTAAAATTATTTTGATTTTTAACCATATATTTTTAGCGTAAATAAAATTAGCTTAATTTATATATCGTTTTTCTTGTTATCTCATTGATCAATACTATCATAATTGCAGTGTCTATACAAAATTTTATTCATTGTAGTAAATTGGGGCTTCACGTACAAGTCACACTCCACAAATTGAATATCCTTGATTTTCAATTTTCTTTTAAAATGAAAGCAATTTTTTTTTAAAAAAGTAAGGTCTCTCACACATTAAAATTATTCGATTATAACAATATATTCTATATCTCTTAATTTCAATTCATAAAATTATTAATTCAAGTTAAGTAATCTGTCACATCTTCAAATTATTCTCCACTGTAGCAGATTAAATTATATGACACCGTCCTTTATTATCATTTACAAATTAAACCGCAAGTGAAAACAATAAAATAAAATTGCCAAATAAAAATGAGACAGATTTTTGGGATATCACGGAATCACACCATTTATTAATGCGATCCTTGTGAGATTTAGAACACTTTTAATATAATCTGTCTAATTTAGTTTGCAGGTTTGCAATGAAGCACGCAGCAGGCTTAATTAGCGGAAACAGTCTCTATAATTAGTTGGAATTAATCTTATATTATTCTTGCGAACGACGTCACTAATTGCTATGTGTGCCAATCTTCGTTTAAATATTTTCTTTAATCGTTCCATACTTTATTGAAATAATTTAATAGCATTGTAATTATTCAATTAATCGAGCTATATACCAAGTTGCCACGTGGCATTTCTTTGCACCATAATCAAATTATCTTATCAAAGTTTCGAATCTTATTGGGCCAACGCTTCAGCATTCTTCGGTGGGCTTTGACCCTAAACAATCTGGGAGTGAGCCAAAACCCAACGGATTTCTTTTCAAGGACGAAAACACCCAAGATCATCCCGGAATTGGAGCGCGACCGCTTGCGCAATTTGGCTGTTCGCCAAGGGCATCGTCGTCTATTCGGAGCTTTAGGAATCTGGTTCCGTCGCCGTGGCGGAGCCAGATTCCCTTCGGAGTCCGATCTCTGCCTCCCCGTTTCTCTCTTCCTTGCAGTCGTCGCCCGGCACACCGAGAGGACTCCCCCTCTCGCCGCTGAGCTCAACCTCAACCCCCCAACCGTGGAAAACTCGAAGAGTTTTGTTGCAAGAAAATTTGACCTTTGTGAAAAGAATGTTGTTGTTGGATGGAGAAATTGTTGTCCAGTCATTTACGCTTAGCCAATTCTTCTTTCATCAAAATATTATGACTGTAGGGCATATTTCTCATGAGAATATGTGGAGCGGAGTGTTGATTTCTAGTTTCAATAATGGGGTTCCAAAAAAGCCTTCAACTTTTATGGTGAATACAGTTGCTAGACATGAGATATGCCTGAATGAGATTTACCAGTGTATTGAACATTTACACGAAGTGCCCATGAATGATACTAGAATGACACTCTCAGTTGCTTAAAGGCTTTACCAATTACTATCTCTAATACACATGACTTCTTTGTCTACATAGTTTGCAAGGTTAGAATTTAGGTGTGTTTCATGACTGCTTTATCCTATTTTTGATTGTGTAATATTCATTAAATTGCACTTTCATGCATTGATTTCATCATAGAATATGTTGCACATTTGCTACTTAAAAATATCCGTAATCAACTTTTGATATAGATATACTTTAAACACCAGATATTGACTGAATACTGTCCCAGTTTAAGAAAAGTTACACAGGGGTGCAGATGTCTGATAGGATTACACATTTGCTTTGAATTTAGTTTCTCTAACTAGAAACCCTTTAATCAGTACAAACAACTATAAATTAGACATTTTGACTTGCTTTTAGAATTGTACCCTCACATGTGGCTTGTCTGTGCAAGGTGGAAAGACTTCGTCGCTGCATTGAATCCATGAAAGAAGAACATCTTGCTCGTCAGCATCAAGCAGGAGAAGAGAATTGATCCATTTCTTGAGGCCATGAAAAGGGAAGATGTTGTCCCGCACGGTGCAGGTAAAGCGGAGCTGCATCTTACATATTAGTACGATTTTTTATCAGAATAAATTCGATTTTGAATTTTGAAAATATTTAGACAGGCGGCCTGATCCTAGTGTAAGTCGGAAGTTTATATTTTCAAATGATATCTTCGACGTCATATCTATTTTATAAGGACAATAGAATTATATCGTCAAACTTAATTATTATACTGTGAACACTTCTTTATGTATCCTGATAGTCAATAATCGATAGAGTATATTTGTTATAAAAATTATTTAATGTTCAAATTTATACGGTCGAATCGATCATGCTTCCAAACTAATTCATTTGTCGGTTGGCTTTTCAACTTTCCCACAATTGACTATTCAACTTGTGGGAACCAGTGCTGTCTAAGCATTCCACGATTGTTTATCTGTCCTCAGGTTTACAACGACATCTTCTTCTGTACCTTCAAACGCTACCAAGATTTTTCTGGTGTCTGTACCCAGCCTTACTTTATGAATCTAGTACTCTACCGTTTGGCTGCAATTCAACATGCATGCCTCATTGTTTTCCCTTCGAACATCAGCCTCTTGCTATAGGTATCTCAAAAATAAAATCTTGCTTGGCAATTTCATT
Organism: Wurfbainia villosa; assembly: GCA_025175895.1. Taxonomy (NCBI): domain Eukaryota; kingdom Viridiplantae; phylum Streptophyta; class Magnoliopsida; order Zingiberales; family Zingiberaceae; genus Wurfbainia; species Wurfbainia villosa. Next base: position 1,851,586 of record JAKLTH010000280.1, read on the forward strand.
CTGATTAATTACGTTTTATTTAGATTTCTTGTGATTAAATATGGACAACTTTTTAATTTGCTTACTTGCCTCTAACTTGTGTTTAACATGCATGTCCATCACACATGCACTTTAGGCTGCGTTTATTACGCTATAATTATAAGGTTGATTATTTTATTTATTACCATTTTAAAATTATAATTTAGGTTGCATTTAGTTAGAGATAATCTGTCTCGTAATATAATCAAAATTACATTATAAGATAGATTATTTTGTTTAGTATATTATTAGGATCATCTTGTAATGAAATATGAATTATAAGATATAAGAAACTTTTGTAATCTGAATTACGAGATAAAATCCATATAATCCGATTATATTCTGAAGCGCACACTGCATCCTCGCTGCCTCGTAAATTTCTCTTCATTATACCCTTCCTTTATTCGCCTAATCTCTCACCGCCCGCAACTATCTCCTCTTCTTCCTCCTCGCTTACCAATGGATTGTTTTGCCTTGTCTTGTCATCGAATTTCGCCGGAACGGAAAGGCTGCCAACAACGAAGGAGACAAGCTAAGGTATTCTTCTCTTCTCCATTTCTCTCTTCTTTATTTCCCCGATAGCTATTCTAATTTCCTTCTCCTCCTTCCGATGAACAAGAGCAACCATCACTTCTTCTTCATCCTCATGGACAGCGAATAGGTGTTTTCATAAAGATCTCGTAGTAGTAGTAGTAGTAGTAGAGTAGTAGTTATCCCTTTGATGTCCCTGTGCCGAGAGCTCACTGTTGATTAAATCCCAGGCTTCTATCGAGTAAAGGAAAAGACAAGATCCACTCTCCTTCTTTGATCATTCTAAATAAAGGTCGGCTTTTCCTCTCTCCTAAAAAGGCAGTGCTTCACCTCCTCTTCTCTCCTTTGGTCCATTCTAAAAGCAGGGCTTTGTGCTTCTCCTTCGTTCATGCCATTACCAGGTGCTTCTTTTGCAACGATTAGGTGTAGGCGGTCGTCAATCATTCATGTCATCGGAGTACTGGAGCTGTGGACTGCTACATTATAACATGAGACCCTTAGCATCTTTTCTCTCGTAGCAAAGTGACAACCCTAATTGCTAGGTTTTCTAGCAACTTGAACAATAATTTTGTTGTTTTTATTGGTTTGAAAATATTTGTTCTTTCCCAGCCCTAATCAAGCTTCGTTTTGCTATATTCTAGGGCTTTAAGGTTTTCTTTTTTTTCTAATATCGAAAATATGATGAAGATGACTCTTTTCTTTTTATTTTTCTTAAAATTCCAACAACATCAAGTGAGTTATTTTTCTTTCTCTTTTTCAATCGTAATCAAATTTTATTCCTAAATTTTTTCATTTATTTTGCAGGCATGACTCGTCTTAGTTTAAAGACAAGTAATATAATGAGAAAAAAAAAACTAATTGGTGTGATAATGTATTGGTTGGAAATCTTGAATATAGTTAATTGATTTTTTCAAATGTGTTGTTTTTTAATGGAATGACGTACTAGATCGTATTGCTTAAAAAGACGATATGAGAATGACTTATTTTCTAGGAGAGGTTTAATATATAATTTAGCATATGAGAGTGACACTACTTGTATAGCATAGTTAAGAATGAATAGGAGTAGTTTTGCAAAATTGTGTTTTATGCTCGAAAGTGAAGGGGGCTTGAAAGGAACAAAATATATGGAGGTAGATGAGCAAGTAGTAATGTCATTACATTTGATAGCTCATCATGTCAAGAATAGAACTATACAATTTCGATTCAAAAGGTCTGGCGAAACAATTAGTAGATATTTTCTCGATTTTTGGATGATGTTATTCGTCTACAAAATGTGTTTTTTGAAAATCCAGAGTCAATTGCAGTAGACTCAACATATTGGAGATGGAAATGGTTTAAGGTAATTATTATATTTATTTTTAAAGTTAGGATTTAAGATATTTGTTCTTTTTTGTTGTTGTTCTTTTTAGAATTGTTTGAGTGCTTTGGATGGGACACACATTAAAGTTAGAGTACCATCAGAGGATAGACTTAGATATCGGACAAGAAAAAGTGAAATTGCTACTAATATGTTTGCTGCTTGTTCCCAAGATATGCAATTTACATATATGCTGTCTAGATGGGAAGGGTCAGTAACAGATAGTAGAGTACTATGATATGCAATCACTAGGAAAAATGGATTAAAAGTCCGACGTGATGTGCTACTCAATTTTTCAAAATACTCTAAATACCTTAATGTGTTTTGAATTTGTAATATATTTTAATATATTTATTCAATTTATAGGATATTATTACCTTGTTAATGTCGGTTACACAAACTGTGAAGGCTTTTTAGCACCATATAGAGGTCAAAGATATCATTTAAATAAATGGAACGAAGGGCGAGTACCTAGAAGTCGTCAAGAGTTTTTTAATATGAAGCATTCAACTGCTAGAAATGTGATAGAGAGATGCTTTGGACTACTTAAAATACGTTGGGTAATACTTAAAAGTCTAGCTTATTATCAGATCCGAACTCAAAATCGAATTATTATGGTATGTTGCCTTCTTCACAATTTTATAGGAGAGAAATGACTGGGGATCTTGTAGAAAGAAGGTTAGAGAGAAGATTGGATAGTCAACAAGATGATGTTGATGAAATGTGTGAAAATATGGTGGTAACCATTGAGACTTCGAGTAAATTTAGCGCTTGGCGAGATAATTTGGCCAATGACATGTTTAATGAATGGAAAAGATCTAGATGAGATCAGTTGTGCAATTCTTATTGAATTATTAGAGTCTTGTTTGTAAGCTTATCTTGAACATCTTAATAAAATTTCTTTTTATCAATATTGTATGTAGTTGTGTCAAAAAATATCTTTTTGGTAATGACATCTTAAATCCATGCAAGAAGTGGAAAAATTATATGTTTGTTCCTTTATTAAGCTAGTGGATGCTTCTTCAATTGTGTGCATTAAGCTAGGATGAGGGGACCCAAGTGGACCTCCAAAATCTGGAAGCTATTCAACCTCTCTAAAGAGGATGATGTTCGGAAATATGTCAACACATATCGCAGAACCTTCACAAGTAAATCAGATGTATTTTTATTTTTAAGATTTGAATTTCATTCATCACTTGTGATTTTATTCAGCATTTTGAATGCTTGGTTATGAACTCTGAGATCTCACAAATCTGTGTTGAAACTGAAAGGGTTGTATTTATATTTATTTGAGCTGTTAATTTTTTATGGTATAGGTAAACATGACTTCTAAACCTTCAGAAGATTCTTACAACTCAAAGAAGATCAGGAAAAATCAAACATCAATGGGTTATAAAAGAAGATACTATACTTATCGAAGCATTGATGCAATTGAACAATGTCGGAGAGCTTAGGAAAAAAAATGAGAAAGGTTTTAGGCCAGGACATGGACAAAAACTACAATAAATGCTTGAAGTTAGCTTGCCTGGACATGGAATTAAGGCAAAATCACACATTGAATCAAGGTTAAGAACTTTCCAAAAGCTTCACAATGTTGTGCATGACATGTTATATGGAGTTGGTAGTAGCTGTTTTAGTTGGGACTAAAAAAAAAAATGTGTTACACCTAAAAAAGCAGTGTGAGATTAATATCTTAAGGTAATTTATTTTATTATTACAATATTTATTTTTATTTTCTTTTGTTTAGTTGGTAATACCATTATTTTTTACAGACTCATGGAGATGTAGAACAATTTAGATACAAGTTATTGTCTTATTATGAGGAACTTTCTGTCATCTTTGGTGGAGATCGTGCATCTAGAAAAGATGCTCAAGTTCCTATTGATATTGTGGAAGAATTAGATAAAGTTGCAGATGAAAATGATGATGAAAATATAGGTGTTGACGGGGATTTTGCTTCGTATGCCCAATATTTAATGCTTGAATCAAATGAAGGGAGTTCAAAGTCAAAAAGGAGAAAGAGTGAGAGCACCAAAGATTTGGCTCGAGTAATTAGAGAAACGACAACTATTCTTAAGGAATAACTTAACAAGGCAAGTAACCGATTGAGTAAAACATTGGAATATGATGAAGACACTGAAAAAAAGAATAAAAATCAATGAGGTTTTAACAAAGTTATCTGGCCTTACCATGTTGGAGTGACACAAAGCGATAAGAAAAATTGATTGTGATAATGAGACTACAGATATTTTCTTCACTATACCAGATGATGAGAAAGAAATTTACGTAAAAGCATTATTGAGTGGAGAGATTTGAGGGGTAGACCTTGTAGGTTTTGTGATCATTTTGTTGTACAAGTTAAACTTGTAATTTCTTGTAAAATTTTTAGGTTAAATTTTTTTTATGCAACATTATCTCAAGTTTATCCAACAAGTTCTTAAAAAAAACTTTCCTTGTTCTCATTCGGTGGTGTTAATATTTTTGAAATAATTCTTTAATTTGTTTGCCTCCGGTGTGATTGATATCTTTCTTATGTTCTATAACATTTTCATTTTGTTTTTGTCAAGAATGATGAGCAACTATTATCAATGTTAGACCCCTTTATAAGCCTATTGAGCAATTGCTTGTGTTCTAAATATGAAGATGTTCTGGCTGTTGCTTTCAAGTGTCTTGCTCTGTTGGTGACAAAACCATTACCATCTATTGAAGCCCATGTTGACAATATTACAAGTTTGCTCCTAGAAATTGTCCAAAAATCTGCGAATGTTGAAAGCTCACTGGTGCAGTCCTATCTGAAAGTTCTCACAGTGTTATTGCGACGCACTAGTATTTCTCTTTCCCGTTTTTATGGATATCCAAACAAAACCATCTTCTATTGCTCTTTTCTCTTGTGAAGTTAATAATTCACCAAAAGCTTGTTGTCCATGAAATATATGACATTGTTGTGCAAGTTGCTGAGTTAATGGTGACAAGTCATTCTGAACCAATCGCAAGAGGAGTAATTAAGTTTTGTTGCAATTTCTTCTTAATTATCCTCTATCCGATAAGCGTTTGCAACAACATATGGATTTCTTGTTAGCAAATCTAAGACAAGGATTTAAGCTTCACTTTCTGTTAACTTTCCCTTACAAAAATTTTGTATTTCTTTTCTCATTCTTAACTGTTTTGCTATGAACATTTGTCTGTAAGAGAAATTGTGTTACAGACTGTATGATATGTTGAAGAAGTTTCTTGCAAGTGTTATGGACAGTCAAACATAATCATTTTTTCTGCACTTGGTCTGATAACCCTCTATTAAAGGGGAAAAACAAAAAGAAATCAATAATCATATCAAACCAGCCTTCATAAACACACTAATTCGATTTGATTCACACTATAAACCATCCCCAAGTGGCAATTAAACCATCTATTCACTAGATCCAAATGGTTAGCGGTGCAGTGGTGGGGGAAACATAGGTTTAAGCAATACATATATGAAAAAACTTAAATCTGAAAAATCCAGTACTAACCACGAAGAGTTTTTTATCAATTGTTATTCTCTCTTTGTAGTTTGGCACAATCATCGTTGGTATACTCTGCGTGTTGATGCCCACATATCAGATACAAACATCGATATGCACAATGTGCCTAGTGGGAGCCACGAATCACTCTTGGATTATTTGTTGATCTTGACAATCAATTATTATTGCACATCTACCCCCTATTGTCGGGTGTAAGAAATCATCATACCTTGATCATCATACATCTACTTATTTTGGATTTACCAAGTGTAACTCTCTCAAACACTCCACTGCGTAGATTGACACATGATGTTAAATTTTTCTTGAGATAATATCTTATATACTTTGTATGGTATGCATTTCGTGCAGATTGGCACATGACATTTTTTCTATTTTATTTATGTTAAAACAAAATTTCCATTTCTTCACGTAGCTAATTTTAGGATTTTTCATTTCTCAATTTAATTTATTATGATTTAATTTGATCTTGTTTAATTTACTCTAATTTGATGTGATTTAACTAGGAGGAAAACATAAAATTATTTAAATTTAAATGTAGATATATTTTTGTTATTTTATAATAATAAGAATTACATTCCGTGTACAAAATAATTCATACAAAAAAAGGATGTAATCATCCTTATAATCAAAGATTACATTAAAAAACTTTGACCAAATACAGTAATGTAATATGCATTACATTCTATTACACCATGCATTCCATTACATTACAAGCGTGATTATATTACGTCCTACCAAACGCAGCTTTTATGTAATCTGGATTACAAAAGACATTAAAATTTATAATCTGGATTACGAAGTAAAGCCTATGTAATTTGATTACATTTCAAATCGTAATTTGAAAAATATCGGATGCTCAACAATCGAAGTTGATCGTCACCGTTCGTTGTCGCAATCAGTCGATCGGTTGTCGGTCGATCGTCGACCGTCGATCGCCCGCCGCCGTTGTCGGGCGTCGCCAATCGATCGGTCCGCCATCATCGACCAGTCGATCCATCACCATCGTCGTCGGTCGATTGATCAGCCCCCGTCGTCGTCGGCTGATCGGTCGTCACCGTCCCGATCGCCTTCACCTCAGTTGATCGATCGATCGCTCATCGTCGCCATTATCGTCGATCGGTCCTTACCGTCGTTATAATATATATCAAATAAAAAAATATAATTATCAAAGTACGTATAACTTTTATTTATCCATATTAATATAATCGAGATTATATTATTTTATATTAGGAACTTGATTATGATTACGTCTTACTTTATCGAGCCTCGCCAGCTCAATGTATGCACACGTGTGATGGACCAACCCGATTCATAACTAGGCAATTTACGCAAGGAGTAATAAAATTTATGATTAATTCTCAAGAGTTTCCACATCTACAAGGCAGTGGCAATTTCATTGTTTTAGATAGTAATAGCCTTACACTTTTGGACTTCTGACAATAGTTAAGAATATTTCATTTTAAACAGTATTTTATACGCTTTCTGCATTCAAGACAAGGCTCCTTCCAATGGAGAGTCTGAATATTTGGTGGCTCTCAAATGCCATGACCAAGCTCATGGAGTCAAAGCACGTGCTTTAGAGAGAGAGAGAGAGAGCCATTTTAAATTCTACTCGCTGTTAATCTAATGTTGTTGCACCCTTGTAATTGAGTTCCTAAAAATCTTGGCGCTGGTATTATTGTAATATGGAAGCCAAATCCTTTGTTTATTTCCATTGATTGCGTATGTCCTTACATCATCGCCCTCTTCTCTGACCAATCTGACTATCATTTTTAATGGTCCACAAACAGATCGCAGTCAGTCAAAAGTCTACGTTAAGAAGTAGTGGTTTCAAAGGGTTAATCAGTCGCAATTTAAAAAAAAAAAACAAAATATTTCAAGTCAATTGTTCAATATAAACAATTAAGATAAATTTTGTAGTTTTTTTTTTCTTTTAACTACGCGCTCTGTTTTTCCTAATTACACATTTTTCAACGTTTTATCTCTCTGTATACCTAAATAAAAAATAATAAACAAACAAAAATGAGCCGATGAAAAAATTCGTAAAAACAGTTGTAATAAAAAAGATTATTACATTTCATTAGACCGGAGAATTCAGGTTCGGTTTATTGTACATTGGGAACCGCTTATAAATTCCTTCGTCTGTTCCACGCGTCCTGAGTCTTCCTTTCCTCTGGGGCTCGGCTCCTTCGGGAAAGGCTTCTCTTCCCAAATCTAACCCTAGTTTTTCGTTCGATCCTTTCGACGAGGATCGCCGAATCTAGCGGCCATGGCAATTCGACAGAGAGTTTGTCTCTCCGGCTACCTCGCTCACAACCTCGTCGCCGCCGCTGCCGGAACCCATTTCCCATCGATCAACCAGTGCATCGGTCGTCCTCTTGCCTCCCTCTTCGCTGCTCAGTGCGCAGAGCATGATTCTTCTTTCCAACCCGGATCGAGGAGGAGCTGTGATGTCACCAGTACACGGTCTGCTGTCGCCTCTGCTCCCTCTTCAGCTCCGGCGGGCAAAGATAAGTCTGCCTGTCGTCCCCTCGCCTCACTCTTTTCCGGTCACGGTGCGGAACATGATTCTTCTTTTCATGTCGTATCGAGGAGGAACATGGACGTTCCCCCGGCGACACCGACTGTTGTCGCCTCTGCCCCCTCAGCAACCTCGGCAGCCATGGATCCGATAACTAATCTGACCGTTAACTTGATCTCCGTCTTCGCCTCTGGATCTGGGTCGTTGAGCGGCGCCGGCGCCCTTGGGGTCGCCTCTTCGATGTCTGTCGGGTTCAAACCGTCTTCTTTCATCCCATTCTTCCAAGCAGCAAAGTGGTTTCCGTGTAGCGACCTCCTTCCTGGATCAGGAGTTGGCCCGGAGGATAAGAAAGAGATAATTACTTTACATCCTGCTAGAGATGAGAACAGAGGAGGAAGGATTGTTTCTTCTGCTCATGCGAGTGAAGAGAAAAAATGCTTCTCCAAAGCCTCCACAGTTTCATTGACGGAAGGTTTTGATCTCAAAGTAAACAATGGTACTAGTGTCGGAAATCATTGGTTCTCTCGCTTGTTTGGCTCCTGTTCGGAAGATGCAAAGGTGCTAATAGCTGCTGTGACAGTTCCTTTGTTGTCTGGATCGCGCTTGGCGGAGCCTAGGTCGATTCCCACAAGGTCGATGTACCCAACGCTGGATGTTGGAGATAGGATTCTTGCAGAGAAAGTAATAGTCTTCAACATTTTTTTTCGTTTTATTTTATTTCATATGTAGATTCATTTATTGTATTCTTTTGGTTATTTCGTTTGTAAGAAAAATTTCTGATTTGCACAACTATATTTTGGATTTGTTATTTACGATTTTTTTTAATGTTCCTATAGGTTTCTTATTGTTTCAGAGAGCCTGAAATTACTGATATTGTTATCTTCACTGCTCCTCCAATTCTCCAGGTACGGTTCATTTTACTGTTGCAAGTAATTATTTTTTGCCAAATAAGTATAGGAAGCATCTTCTGTTTATAATTAACTTTTCTGATATAAAATCATTGTATCTGGTATATAGCAACACGGTTATAACTCTGCTGATGTCTTTATAAAAAGAGTTGTGGCCAAGGCTGGCGATTATGTTGAAGTATGTTTCTAGTCTCATTGTAGCAATTCACATGCTTTTGAAATTTTTTCACTTGTGGGTTATATTATGCTTACAATTTACTATGGTTATTCTCGTTTCTCTTTTAGGTTTGTGATGGTAAATTATTGGTGAATGGTATCATCCAGAATGAGGAATTCATTCTAGAGCCTCTTGATTATGATATGGAACCAATGGTATGATCAATTAATTTGATTTGAAATATTTAATTTTAGTTGTTAAAGTTAGTCTAATTGCTAGAAATGAGCATTACAATTTTTTTTCACATACTAATGTGTTTCTGTGCTATAGATTATGGTATTATACATATATCAGAATAAATTTTTGTAGCCTGGTATATATGGCTAGTCCGTAGTGACATTCTCTAAAACTTTCATCAGTTTTTTATATTTCTGAAATTGTAATGCTTTGGTGTACTTTGTTCACGAATTAGAATAGAAAGAAATACATGTGTGCTGATTTTTTTCCCCATAAAATAACTCCTTGCTAATGAATAGAAAAAGGAAATAATCTCTATAAACCTTGTCTAAGTGAATAAAATTTGAGTCATCATCAACATCGCCATCTATCGAGTTAGTGCCAACTATTTGGGAGCAACTGTATGGGTCTGTCTTCTCTATTATCCTCTATGCAAAGTTGCATCACTAATAAAGTAAATAAGTGTAGGATTCACTTAAAATGATGACCATCATTGAAATAAATATTACTAGATAGGCAGACTAACCTGTAGATCATGTAAGGATTTTTATTGCCCCCGCGAGAGGAGCCTAGTGGCCAGCGCATGCGATATTTTATCATAGGACAACGGATCAATCCTTCACAAATACGAGGGTGTCATCTCTCCATGCGTTAGTTACTAGTTTCAAGGGTCAAAGGTCTATCGCGATTTACCTCCCTTACGATGGTCCGGGGGCGGATTGATAGGGGTTGTTAGGTTGATGGATTCCAACTTTTTGTATCATGTAAGGATTTTTATTTTTATTTTGATGTATATTTCATAGTAACTAATCACTGTGTTTTTTTTCTTTAAATAAATAGCTTATTCCTGAGGGCTATGTTTTTGTTCTGGGGGATAATCGGAACAACAGCTTTGACTCTCACAATTGGTGAGCCTTCTGAGATAAATTTGATTGTCTAATAACTTGTGTTTTTCTCCCTAAAATTCTGAAATTTCTCATTCAAAATTAATTAATATTGGCTATTGTCTTGTAATTATTTCTCTCTATGCAGGGGGCCACTTCCAGTTAAAAACATCCTTGGAAGGTCAGTTCTGCGCTATTGGCCCCCTTCAAAAATATCAGAAACCATCAACGAGCGGACCAAATGCAGCGCATAGTGTGGCTTAGTTATATCTAGAAGAGATTCATTTATTTGTCAATTAATGAATTAACAGTGCAGTCTATACATCCTTCTGAAATTGTAGGAATACTACGACGGTTATTTGGACGAGCATAACTGGATGATAGAATGGTAAATATGACGTTTAAGAGTATCATCATGTACATCTAGAGCTGTACGCTTTTTTGTGTGGGTTTTTGTTTATCATCAGCTTATTTATGGATAGGAAAAATGTCGTAGGCGGCATAGTAGAGTGACGTTAAAATTTTTCCAAAATTAGAATAGAAGGATAGAGATAATTAAAGGAGGAGGAATTCAGAAACAAAAAGAAATTCATCTGTATATTTATACGAAATCAAAATAAATTTTATTAATCAAAAAATAATCTATGAATTATGTGTGCTTCATCTTTAAAAAGACTAAAGAAAAAGAAAATTAATAAGAAAGTTGTAAAAATTTCTAAACAAGTAAAAAAGAAATAATCAAATTTAAATAAAAATTTCGAACTAAGAAAATATAAAAATTTTAAAATTAAAATTAAAAATTTTAAAATTAAAGAGAAAATTTGAACTAAATAAAATTAATAATAAAATATTAATAAAATACTAATAGTTGTGGCAACGTATTATGGTCATGATTTGGTCCATGGTCAGATTGTGATGGGAACTACAATCGTTGACTGGTCCACGGTCAAGCCGTGGTGAGGACTACGATCGTAGTGGGGAACACGGATAGGGTGTGGTCCATGCTGGAGGTCCCTTATCGAGTCATGGAATGATCCACGCTCGTGGTGGTGACCACGGGTAGGTTATGGTAGCCCTTAGGACTTCTTTACGCCTCGTTTCGATCCAAAATGAAGAATATCTACGTCAGGAGGTTATGGAGGCGTTGAAATCTTTATTTTGAATCTCAATTTCTCCTCATCATGATTTAGATGAAGGTGAGATCTCATCTTATGATAAAAGTTGATTAAGCTACTGATGCGCCTACATCAGTCATCCGAGGTTGAAAAGAACTCGATCTCAAATTCAAACCAGTGATATCTCTCTTTTTGGCACAAGAAATCATGCTCTCTTGGGTGTATCCTCCATCTACTAGCTTCATCACTTATTGCCTAGACATAGAAAGGAAAGAAGAGGAAGATACCAAAATAAGAGTGAAATTCACTTGCTGGGATGCTAATTCAATCTTTTGGCCTTCGACATAAGCGTTCTTCCAACTATCGTGGATAACTTTGCAATCACGGTGTCAATGTAGGTTTAATAATATGTAGCATGCGCCTATCGCTTCAACCTTACGGAGTAGAAGATTCTTTTGAGCAGTTAATGTCTCATGGTCACCTCCATAAAGTACATCATCATCATAGACACCCATGTATTCTTCAACCACTATGTCATCTTCATCGTAGATGCTATTGTCTCATTTAACCGATATGCTCATGTCTTCTTCAATCGGTATATTGTCTTCATTGCAGCCATCCTCGTACATGGCCTGTTGGAGCTCCATTATGCCCTGTTTTGGTCCAAAATGATGCACACTCGTGTTAAGGGGCACGAGCATATCGTGTTGTGATGGATTCACCTGCATTAGACTCCCGAGGTTGAAAAGAACTCGTCCTTGAATTTCGGTTAGCTAGACTTGATCCTTGGTGGAGAAATCTAGATTTGAGTCGAAGAGGTTGCTTGGATGAAGTGGTAAGACATAAATTGCTTTCTCTTGTGCAACCACCTTGAAAACCCTAGACATAAAAAGGAAAGAAGAGGTAGAAGGTACCAAAATAGGAGTGTAATCCTCTTGTCAGAGTACTAGTATAATGTTTTGTCTTCCAATGTAGGTGTTCGTCATCATCAACCAATCATCTCTCATTTCGTCTTTGGGCGAGAGATCAAGCATTATCTTGTGACCATCTTCGCAAAGTACCTCGTCATCGTTATACTCGTCGTAGATGGGATCGCCAATGACCTTGTCAATGTCATCATTGTTGTAGACAGGGTCTTTCGTGTTTTCATCATCATCGTAAAGAGGGTTGTTTGTGTCTTCTTCAATTTTATCACCGTAGATAGAATCTTCAATGTCTTCTTGGAACTTGGTGCTATCAAAGTCATCCTTGTCGTAGATGAGATCTTTCATATTTTCTTCAATGTCGTCACCGTTATCTTCATTGTAGATTGGGTCATCCATGTCTTCTCTGAACTCGGTGCTCTCAAGATTGTCCTCGTCGTAGATGAGATCTTCCAGATTTTCTTCAATGTTATCATCGTTATCTTCATCGTCGATGGGGTCTTCTATGTCTTCTATGAACTCGATGCTCTCAAGATTGTCCTCGTCATAGATGGAATCACTATGGATGGAATCTCCTTTGTTTTCTTCAATCAAATACTACTCTTCCATCCTTCATCCCATTTTGAAAAGAACTCGGCATCAAGTTTGAATCGGGAGTCATTATCTGAGACTGCTCCTTGATTGTTCGAGTGTCCTGTCTCAAGGTGGAAACATGAAATAATGATTGTGTATAGCTAAGAGGAAGGAAATGTCCTTTCATTTTTTTTTTTCATCTTCTCTTAATCAGTAATCTTAGTCTTGCCATATTTTTTATGGGAGTGCCGCAATAGTAACCACCAAGCGAAGGCTTTTCCCTTAAGCGTCGTAGTTACTTGCTTTACTTTAGCATGATCAGGAACTTTTTTGAATAAAAAATCAGTTCGACTTCGTCAATCCAATCAATAATATTTTTTACATGTCATATGTCAGAAAACTCGGGAAGCTTGATGCGAAAATCAAGGTCTTCGAACCGTTCTTCACGATTACGGTGATTTCGAAGATACTATTATTCAAAATTTAAAGTAGTGTACCGATTAAATACCTTATGATCTTTAAAATCTAGACGTCGAGATAACTCTCTGACTTGTCTTTATAGATCCCTGATGGTTTTTTGGGAACATCGATCCTGGCGTGCGACTTCCTCAATCGGAACCTGCCGATCACGTCCATAACTATGACCATGATAACCATTCATGGATCGTTGAGATAACTCTGTGATTAGTCTCTATAAATCAATGAGTTCGTGGGTACTTTGATTCTGGTATGCGACTTCCTCAATCGGAACTTGCCGATCACGTCCATAATCATGACCATGATTACCATTCATGGATCGTTGAGATAACTCTGTGATTGGTCTTTGTAGATCAATGAGCTCGTGGGTACTTTGATTATGGTATGTGGCTTCCTCAATCGGAACCTACCGATCACGACCATAACTATATCCTCATCGATCTTCCATGGATCTAGGACTCTGATACCAACTGACGCAGACAGGGTAGTGGAGGGATGCTAAAAACTTTCCATGAATGAGATTAGAATAAAAGGGGCAGAGAGAATTGAAGGAGAAAGGGGAATTCGTAAACAAAAGAGGATCCACTTCTATGTTTAAACGAAACTAAAATAAATTTTATTAATAAAAAATAATCGATGAATTATAAAAGTCTAAGTCCATCTTTAAATAAGTTAGGGAAAGAGAAAGTTAACAAGTAAGAAAATTAAAAAAATTAAATAAACTTAAATAAAAATTTCTTAATAAATCAAAAAAGTAAATATAAATTTTTTTAAATTAAACGGAAAATCCAAACTAAATAAAATTAATAATAAAATATTAAATAGTTGTGGCAGCGTGCCATGGTTGATTGGTCGTGATTTAGTCCATGGTCAAGCCGTGGTGGGAACTACAAACGTTGACTAGTCCACGATTAGGTCGTGGTGAGGACTACGACCGTAGTGAGGAACACAGGTAGGACATGGTTCTTGTTGGTTATCTCACGTTAAGTAATGAAATGATCTACGCCCGTGGTGGTGACCACAGGTAAGCTGTGATAGCCTCTAAGAATTCCTTTACGTATCATTTCGATCCAAAATGAAGAATATCTATGTTAATTAGAAGGCTATGGAGGTATTGATATTTTTATTTTGGAATTCAATTTCTTTTCATCGTGATTTAGAGGAATATAGGATCATATCTGATGATGAAAATTAATTAAGCTGATGAATACATCTGCATAAAAAAAAAAAAAAAGGTGAACATGTCAAAAAAATTTATAGAACTGCATATTTGAACTATGGTGGCGTAATCATGTGCGACTGAAGGGATCGGAAGTTCTTTTTGCAAATCAGGAATGTAGGGGAAGCATGTTCATCATGTATTCGAATTGCATTATTGCTCGCTCAATCGACATTGGGCAGAAGAAAGTTAGAGAACTTAAGATTGTGCATCTTCACAGTTCACGGGATAGTCAGATTGTGTGCTTTTTTAGCTTGTTCGTTGAATAATTTGTCCTTAATTCATTCCATGAATATTTTACGTTCACCAAATCCAATTACATTTTAATCATTATCATTGAGCAATGCTTGAAGAAATATACTGCATAGCCATTTGCCATTCTGGCACTGGCTTATGGCGAAATAATTAGTTATTGTAGGTGGAAGTTTCTGAGTCGGAGGTTCTGTTATATTATCGTTGTTTTCTATTACTGTACTTAATGAGAGTAGTCGAGAGCATTATGCTATGTTTTTAACAGTGTCGCCTTCGTTAATTGTGACAATTATATTTTTGGATTTATTCTTATCAAAGTGGATAGAAAAATATTGGAGTTGCAAGACTGGCTTTAAAGCGTCCGTTGATGGAAGAACACGAGTTTAAAGTGATTTATGCTATCAACTTGGCAATGTACGAGTTTTGAACAAACATTAGTATAAGCCAGAGCAATCTCTTAAGGATTGTCTCAGTTGGATGTAAAAGAGCAATTCTTAAATTGATAGGGATCAATTTTCAAAGATTTTACTGTCTTAGATTATCGATCGTCCTTCTCCTTTGTATTTACCACTTGAGATCCTGAATTTTTTTCTCTATCGATAGGTACAATCAGAGGGAACTATATATTAATACGGGGTTCATATTTCTTTTAAGCAATCTCTTAATTTAGTTTCCATGAGATTACTAATTACTATATATGTTTTCTATCTCTATTTCACAATGAATTATCCAATATGATTTATTCATTAAAATTTCTTCCATTCTAATACTTGTCCTTTGTTCTCTTGAAATTTTATCTTTATGTTGGTGCAATCGGCCCAGGTCACGATTGATCAGGACTCGAGTTTGACTCGAGTGATGTTTTGATGTTTCGACAAAAATATATGACAATGTAATTGTCATTTGGTAAAGTCCAAGTCTTGAGTACTTGACATAGAAAGTCCAAGTGAGACACTTGGCATTGGGAAAAGTCCAAGTGTAACGACCGGGCCCCTATTGGCGGAATTCGACGACCCTTATTGGTCGACAACCGTCGCCCCTGTTGACGGAATTCGACGACCCCTATTGGTCGACGACCGTCGCCCCTGTTGGCCCGTCGTTACTCACTCGACTTCACTGAAGTGGGTTTTGCCTTCCCGAGTTGAGATCAGACCTGCAGTTTTAAAGTTTATGAATCAACGGCGCAAGTGATCACTGGATCCGTGGTTCGATATAAACACAATCTTAGCCTGGAGGTCTAGAGTTCGAATCCTGGGGAAGGCAAAAACCCACTTCCAGGGGTGGGAAGTCCAGGTGAGTAACGACGGGTCAACAGGGGCGACGGTCGTTACAATAAAGTAACGACGGGCCAACAGGGGCGACGGTTGTCGACCAATAGGGGTCACCGAATTTCCGCCAATAGGGGCCCGGTCGTTACACCGAGCATGGGCCTTGGCAATGTAAAGTCCAACATGGGTTGGCAAGAAAAGTCCAAGCATGGTCTCGGCATGAAAAGTCCAACATGGGTTGGCAAGGAAAGTCCAAACATGGTCTTGGCATGGAAAGTCCAACATGGGTTGGCAAGGGAAAGTCCAAGCTTGAGTCTTGGCATTTGAGAAGTCCAAGGGTTTGATATTGGCAGCGTAAAGTCCAAGCGGGAGTCTTGGCAGTATAAGACCAATGGTTGGCGGTGTAAAGTCCAAGCGGAGTCTTGGCGGCGTAAGTCCAATGTGCCTTGGCGGTGTAGACACCGTTAGCATTACATAGCCGAGGGAAGCACCTGGAGGCTAGCGCGATGGATGAACAAGTCATGGATGACTTGGAGGGATCCGAGAGGCGTGAGGCTGATGGAGGTGGCTAGAAGGCTTAGGTCTAGGCTAAGGGTGGTCTAGCAAGTATGGGGGCACCATACTTTGGGTTAAAACCTCATCTTTGAGGTTGGCAGTCGACTGGCATTATGGCCGGTTCGACTGCCGTGAGTCGACTTGAGTTCGACTGTCGTTTAAGAGCCGAATCGCTCGCGGATCGCTCATCGGAGCATGATCGATGTCTACGGCAATGATCAGGCCCAGTCGTGATCGCTAGTTCACCGCGAGCAGAATGCTCCGTAGCCGATGGCGATCGACTACGCGGTGATCGGCCGAGCAAGAGATCCGTTAGAGTCTTTCCAGCGTGGATCGAGCCGTTGTCTCACGACAACAGTGGCATCAGTCGACTGGTGACTTATGGCAGTCGACTGATGGGCGGAAATCCAGGTCGCGCGGAAGGATAAAAGGAGCTCGACGGGAGGATTTTTGGCAATGGTTTCTTGAGCATCTTTGGGGCGATTTGTTGCTGCAAATCAGAGTCTCCAAGACCACTCTTCAAGCAACCAAAAGCAAGCAATCCAAAGCATTTGTAAAGTGTTTTCTTTACTTGTATTGCATTATTCTTCATTGTATTTGCTTGTTGCTTTTAGATTATTGTTGTAATCTATTGTAAGAAGTTTCTCCACTTCCGACTTGTGTCGAGAAGGAGTATTTGTGATTAGTGAGTGTGTGTGCATCACTAGGGCTCTTTAGAGCTCGATCCGTGGAGTATGAACCGTGTGGTTCCGAACCACGTTATATCTTTGTGTTCGTGATTGTTGTATTTCATTATTGCTTTCATTTCTATATTCCGCTGCGCTAACGAAATTGTAGACACGATCACGATTGAATTCCATCTTCGTACGGTCACAACGCTATTCACCCCTCCTCTAGCGGCGTCAAATCTCCAACAATTGGTATCAGAGCCCGAGGCTCTTCTACGGACTAATCGCCGGGAGCTAGGACAAAGAAGCTAGAGGGTGAAGATGGAAGAACAATTGGGATGGAACATTAACACACCAATCCCTTACTCCTTCTATGGACAAGAAGGGTTTAAGCAATGGAAGTCAAGAATTGAAGACTTCCTAATGATGAGGGACTTCGAAGAATGGTCTATCTTAATGGAAGGATATAGCTATCCAAGAGGACCAAAAGGTGGATTCCTCAAGAAAAGGAGATGGACCGAAGAGCAAGTCCAAGCCTTCGAAAAGAATGAGAAGGTAATGAAGTTGTTAATTGATTTAATACCTAACAATATCTTGTGTATGTTAGGTAATTATGTAGATGCAAACGAGCTATGGAGCCAAGTGGCCAAGCTCCATGAAATCCCATCAATGGTCCAAGAGGAAGAGACCGAAGACGCTAATGCATCACCTTCACAAGGAAGTGAGTGTTGGTGCAATCGGCCCAGGTCACGATTGACCAGGACTCGAGTTTGGCTCGAGTAATGTTTTGATGTGTTTTGATGTTTCGACAAAAACATATGACAATATAATTGTCAAGGTAAAGTCCAAGTCATGGGTACTTGGCATGAAAAGTCCAACATGGGTTGGCAAGGGAAAGTCCAAGCATGGTCTTGGCATAGAAAGTCCAAGCATGGTCTTGGCATGGAAAGTCCAACATGGGTTGGCATTAGAAGTCCAAGGGGTTTAATATTGGCGGCGTAAAGTCCAAGCGGTAGTCTTGGCAGCATAAGTCCAATAGTTGGCGGCATAAAGTCCAAGCGGAGTCTTGGCGGCGTAAGTCCAATGTGCCTTGGCGGTGTAGACACCGTTAGCATGACATAGCCGACGGAAGCACCTGAAGGCTAGCGCGATGGATGAACAAGTCATGGATGACTTGGAGGGATCCGAGAGGCGTGAGGCTGATGGAGGTGGTTAGAAGGCTTAGGTCTAGGCTAAGGGTAGTCTAGCAAGTATGGGGGAACCATACTTGGGTTAAAACCTCATGTTTGAGGTGTGCCAGTCGACTGGTGCCATGTGGCAGTCGACTGGACCGAGTCAACTAGGGTTTGACTGCGGGTTATGGCCTAGCAATCGACTGCCATAGGTTGGCGGATCGATGATGGCTCAGCGATCGTGATCGATCGTGATCACCGATCGGCGGTGCTCGAAATTCGACGCGAGAATGAAGTCGAGACTCGTCGAGTGAAGACTCCATCGATCGATGGTCACTGTCGATCGTGATGGTAGTTCCGCTGACTTATCCAACGTGGAACTAGCCGTTGTCTCACGACAACAGTGGCATCAGTCGACTGATGGTCCCGATCAGTCGACTGATCGACTTTTTCCAGCACAGGTTGAAGCTATATATGGAGCTCGTGATGGAGGAAAAGAGAGCGATTTTCTTGAGCGAAATTGAAGGGGGAAGTTGGTGCTTTCCAGTCCTTCAAAGCTAGTTCAAGACAATCAAAGATCAAGCAATCCAAAGCTCTTGTAAAGTGTTTTTCCTTTACTTGCATTTGTATTTCATATTGTATTTGCTTGTATCTACTTGTTTATTGTTGTAAACATTTGTATGAGATTTCTCCGCCTCCGACTTGTTGTCGAGAAGGAGTTTATTGATTAGTGGTGTTTGTGGCATCGCTAGGGTTCGTACGAACCCGATCCGTGGAGTAGGAACCGTGTGGTTCCGAACCACGTTATATCATTGTGTTAGCGTGTTGTGTATTTCGTTATCGTTATTACTTTTCTATTTCCGCTGCGCTAACGAAATTGTAGACACGAACGCGAAAGAATTCCATCGACGTACGGTCAACGCTATTCACCCCCCCTCTAACCGTTCCAACGATTCCTAACAAGTGGTATCAGAGCCTGGTGGCTCTTCAACGGATTAACAATCGGGAGCAAGACGCTAGAGGGTAAAAGATGGAAGTCCAAGATCAATTAGGATGAGACATCAACACATCGGTCCCTTATTCATTCTATGGACGAGAAGGTTTAAATTCTTGGAAGACGAGAATTGAAGAGTTTTTGATGATGAGAGACCTTGAGGAATGGTCCGCCTTGATGGAAGGATTTGAGTATCCTAAGGGACCAAAGGGAGGGTTTCTCAAGAAGAAGAAATGGAGTAAGGAGCAACTCCGGCAATTCGAGAAAAATAAGAAGGTAATCAAATTTATATTTGATTTAGTACCTAATGACATCCTGTGTAGCCTAGGTGACTATGTGGATTGTAAAGACGCCAAAGAGGTATGGAACATTTTGGCGAAATTCCATGAAGAACCTCATTCAATCCAAGAAGACAAGGAGGATGAAGAAGAGAGTTCATCCTCAAGTGAAAGTGAGGAGTCAACTTCCGGATCGGAAGAGAAAATAGAAGAGGTGGGAGAAGCATCCACCTCCGTGATTGAGGGGGAGAGACCATCTACACTGGGGCAACCTCAAGAAGTGCCTTCAACATCCGGTCAAGATGAGGAAGCTCAAAATTCAACTCTGGCACCTACCACGAACCTAGGTAACTCGAGCATTTCAAATAATAATAAAATTCATATTATATGCTTTGAGTGTAGGGAGCAAGGACACTACAAGAGTAAGTGTCCTAAACGGGTTAAGAAGGCTCCACCGGCACCAAAAGTCAAGGATGCCGGTTCCCCAACACCTAAAGGCAAGGAGCACATCATATGATTCAAGTGCAATTCGAAGGAGCATTATCGGAGTCAATGCCCTAGGGGGAAGAAGAAGGGGCAAGAAGGAGCATCATATGTAGGGGGAGCCTCCAAGGCAAACCCTAAGGTATATTTCAATAATGCACCTTCTAGATTTAATAGGCAAAAGCATGCTAGAAATAATTTTAATTCTCTTGCAATTTATGAAAAGCATGCTAATAGGAATGAATATTGCTTAGGAGCTAAAAATATTCATTTAGATAATAGGAAGAAATTTGGGACTAATGTCCCTAAAAATAATTCATCTAAGGATAAACCTAGGTCAAATAACACTAGACCAATTTTACCTAGGGAGACCATTAGAAAGGTGCAAGAGCACCTAGGTATTAACCCTAAATGAACTAGGCATATGCCTAGAAAGTCCCATGCCCATGGTCTAAATCAAAATTCTAAAATAGGGCAATTAGAATTAGAAAACCAAACCTTGAGGTCAAGGCTTGAGAAATTGGAGAAGACCCTTAAAATTATACAAAATCAATTTAAAGGGTCAAATGATCAAAAGTCAAGGTCCAAAAGTCAAAGTCAACACCTAGGACCTAAGAGTCAAAAGTCAACCAAGGGCAAGCAAGGTTTGGGTCACAAACCTAAGTCTAAGGTGGCTTACCATAGTGTTCCATTTGATTATGGAACACAAACTAGGTCTAGGAAGACCAAGGTCAATAGGGAAGTCATCCCTAGAGTTGACCATGGTGTGTGCCTAGTGGCTAGGGTTTCTAGGAAACCTAGGGAAGCCACTAAGAAGGTTGCAAGGGGAGTTACCCCTAGAGTCAACCTAGGTAAGACCCAAATGACCAAGGCTAATAAACCTAGGAGGGTCATTAGGAAGGTATCTAGGGAGGTTATCCCTAAGGAATACCTAATTAACCCTAGGAGCTCAAATCGGTTTTGGGTTCCTAAGAGCGTGATTGATTCACGCTAGGTGGGTTTAGGATGTGCCAACCTTGATTGGATGAGTAGTTAACTCAACCATGGTAAAGGTGACACTTTAGGATATTTTCAAGGTTATGGTTACTTTGAAAATACTTTTGAGCTTTAATCCTAAAAGATTTTAGGATGTGCCAATATTACTTGAGAAGTTTGATAAAATGATCAAAATTAGCACAATTTAGGTTTAGAGGTTAGTGTGCCATTTTGGGTTTTTGGCACACTTGGGAGAAAACTAGAAATATGGCAAAATGCAATTAATTATATGAAATGACAATTAATATTAAAATTTAGGTATTATTATACCTATATATTTTATATGCCATGCTTTGATTGCTATATGCCATGTCATGACATCATGCCTATTTCTATGATTTTATATGTCATGAGTATGCTTAGGTTTTAGGTTAATGTCATGTATGCTTAGTTTTTACATCATATGTCATGACATCATGATTATGAGCATGTGTTTATTTATATCATCATTAATGTCATAATCATTCATGCATTTAAGAAAATTTTGATTGAAATTGATTTAAGGATTTTGGCATGACTTGGAGTCCCATTTATAAGGGAATCAAGTAGAGTTGCCTTAGGAAAATGCATGAAACCCTAGATTAGGGAGAACAAAACTCACATCTCACATCTAATTGACATGTATGTGTATGTATACACCCTAAATACATGTGAGATGCTAGGATAATAGGTTAGGTTCAAGGTGCATCGGTAGTGCATCTAGATGAACTTAAACTTATTTTAATTATCACCAAGAATCATAAGGAAAGCTAATATACAAGCTATGTATATTTAGCCAATAAATTATGGTCCAAGATAAGGTTTTGAAAACATTTTAAAATCTTTTTGACAAACCTTGGTGAAGTCTCTCTTTTGGTAGCAATCACCATTGATGAAGTTGATACAAAGTAGGGCCAAAACATTGAAAATTTCAATGGTTTTGAACTTTGTACCAATTTCACTATTTAATGGGTAAAATAATTTTCAAACATTTTTCACCCATTGTATTAGTCATAAGTATTATATGTATCAAATTTCGTGATTTTTCGATATACGTATAATTATTTATGAATTTCCAAAACTCAATTCTGATAACTGAAATTCGGAAATTTCAATTATCAGTCACGCCTCGAGTGGCGATCGGTGAGTGTGGCAATGTGATCGTAGCCGAGAGTCGACTGCCAAGGTTGATTTCGGGAAAACTAAGTTTGGTTAGCCCGTGTTCAGCCATGGTAAAGGTCCCTAATCACTCCTAACCCTAGGATATGCTTTGGGAAGCATTATAAAGGGTGAAAATCCATTGGATATGGATTAGGAGAGTTGTTTAGGGTTTGTATCAATGTTAAGGTGTTGGAAAGTTCAATGTTGAATTTCTAACCTTAATTTTGATGGTTTAGAGTTCCTATTGGCTTAGGGACTGCCCAAGGACATTGTTGGTGCAATGATCAAGGGGGAGCAAGCCTTTAGGGGGAGATATCCATCTTGGGATGATGGATGTGTTTTTCTCCTTGAAGAGAAGTTATTGGGAGCATATATCATCAATTTGGGAAAATTGATGGGTTTTTAATACCCAATTTGGAAATTGGGGGAGTGAATAGGATTGCCTCTCTTGAGTGATATGGGACTTATCACTAGGAAGATGGTAGACATCCTAGGTATTTTTGAACCAAGGGGGAGATTGTAAGATCTCATTGGGACATGAGACATTGACCTCCTTGGAGAGAAAACCTTTTTGATGTTAGTCAAAAAGGGGGAGAATGTTTGGGGAAGAACACTTAAGATTACCAATTTGGGATAATTGGTAAGGGATTTGAGTTAGTGTTCCAACTCAATATTTTGTTTGGTTTTATTTGTTTATTTTTTGTCAAACATCAAAAAGGGGGAGATTGTTGGTGCAATCGGCCCAGGTCACGATTGACCAGGACTCGAGTTTGGCTCGAGTAATATTTTGATGTGTTTTGATGTTTCGACAAAAACATATGACAATATAATTGTCAAGGTAAAGTTCAAGTCATGGGTACTTGGCATGAAAAGTCCAACATGGGTTGGCAAGGGAAAGTCCAAGCATAGTCTTGGCATAGAAAGTCCAAGCATGGTCTTGGCATGGAAAGTCCAACATGGGTTGGCATTAGAAGTCCAAGGGGTTTAATATTGGCGGCGTAAAGTCCAAGCGGTAGTCTTGGCAGCATAAGTCCAATAGTTGGCGGCGTAAAGTCCAAGCGGAGTCTTGGCGGCGTAAGTCCAATGTGCCTTGGCGGTGTAGACACCGTTAGCATGACATAGCCGACGGAAGCACCTGAAGGCTAGCGCGATGGATGAACAAGTCATGGATGACTTGGAGAGATCCGAGAGGCGTGAGGCTGATGGAGGTGGCTAGAAGGCTTAGGTCTAGGCTAAGGGTAGTCTAGCAAGTATGGGGAACCATACTTGGGTTAAAACCTCATGTTTGAGGTGTGCCAGTCGACTGGTGCCATGTGGCAGTCGACTGGACCGAGTCAACTAGGGTTTGACTGCGGGTTATGGCCTAGCAATGATCGCTAGGTGGCGCCGTCGATCGTGTGATCAGTCGACTGGTGCTCGAGAATTCGGCCACAGAATGGAGTCGAGACTCGACTGGTCGAGTGAAGACTCCATCAGTCGACTGATGGTCACAATCAGTCGACTGATGGTAGTTCCGTTGGACTTATCCAGCGTGGAACTAGCCGTTGTCTCACGACAACAGTGGCATCAGTCGACTGATGGTCCCGATCAGTCGACTGATCGACTTTTTCCAGCACAGGTTGAAGCTATATATGGAGCTCGTGATGGAGGAAAAGAGAGCGATTTTCTTGAGCGAAATTGAAGGGGGAAGTTGGTGCTTTCCAGTCCTTCAAAGCTAGTTCAAGACAATCAAAGATCAAGCAATCCAAAGCTCTTGTAAAGTGTTTTTCCTTTACTTGCATTTGTATTTCATATTGTATTTGCTTGTATCTACTTGTTTATTGTTGTAAACATTTGTATGAGATTTCTCCGCCTCCGACTTGTTGTCGAGAAGGAGTTTATTGATTAGTGGTGTTTGTGGCATCGCTAGGGTTCGTACGAACCCGATCCGTGGAGTAGGAACCGTGTGGTTCCGAACCACGTTATATCATTGTGTTAGCGTGTTGTGTATTTCGTTATCGTTATTACTTTTCTATTTCCGCTGCGCTAACAAAATTGTAGACACGAACGCGAAAGAATTCCATCGACGTACGGTCAACGCTATTCACCCCCCCTCTAGCCGTTCCAACGATTCCTAACAGTGAGGACTTGGAGGTTGAGAGATCATCAACATCCAAAGAGGAAGAGGAAGTAGAATCGGAAGTTGATAGGGAGTCAATTTTCGGGTCGGTGGAGGAAGTGGAAGAAGCATCCACCTCTAGGATTGAGGAGGAGATTAGAGTTTCCTCAACACCGGAGCATCAAGAAGAAGCTTCTACATCCAGTCAAGATGAAGAAGTGTCAATTCCGAACTCCACCACTAACCTAGGTAACTCAAACACTCTAATTTCAAATAAAAATAATATTATGTATTTTGAGTGTAGGGAATTTGGGCACTATAAGAGCAAGTGTCCAAAGAAGATTAGGAAAGCTCCACCGACACCTAAAGGCAAGGAGCACATCATATGCTTCAAGTGCAATTCAAAAGGACATTATAGGAATCAATGTCCTAGGGGGAGCAAGAAGACTCAAAATGGAGCATCATATGTAGGGGGAGCTAAGGCAAACCCTAGAGTAACTTCTAATTTTGCTCCTTCTTCAATTTACAAGCAAAAGCATGCTAGGGATTTCAATTCACTTGCAATTTATGAAAAGCATGCTAATAGGAACAAGTATTTTTGCTTAGGAGCTAAGAATGTCTACTTAGATAATAGGGAGAAATTTGGGACTAATGTCCCTAAAAATGTTTTGCCTAGGGAATCTATCAAGAAAATAGGAGAACATCTAGGCTTTAATGCTAAGAAATCTAGACATATGCCTAGAAATAGAAATATCTCAAGAGAAAATGAAAAATCAAAAATTGAGATATTAGAAAAGGAAAATCATGCCTTGAGGTCAAGGCTTGAAAAACTAGAAAAGACCCTCAACATTATACAAAATCAAATGCAAGGGTCAATTGGTCAAACTTTTAGGTCAAATAATCAAAGTCAACACCAAGGACCTAAGAGTCAAAAGTCAACTAAGGGCAAGCAAGGTTTGGGTCACAAACCTAAGCCTAAGGTGGCTTACCATAGTGTTCCATTTGATTATGGAACACAAACTAGGTCTAGGAAGACTAAGGTCAATAGGGAAGTCATCCCTAGAGTTGACCAAGGGTTGTGCCTAGTGGCTAAGGTTTCTAGGAAACCTAGGGTGGCCACTAAGAAGGTTGCAAAGGGAGTTACCCCTAGAGTCAACCTAGGTAAGACCAAAATGACCAAGGCTAATAAGTCTAGGAGGGTCATTAGGAAGGTATCTAGGGAGGTTATCCCTAAGGAATACCTAATTAACCCTAAGAGCTCAAATCGATTTTGGGTTCCTAAGAGCGTGATTGATTCACGCTAGATGGGTTAGGGTGTGTCAACCTTAAATGGATGAGTAGTTAACTCAACCATGGCAAAGGTGGCATTTTAGGTTATTTTCAAGGTTATGGATACCTTGGAAATAGATTTGAATTATAATCCTAAAAGATTCTAGGATGTGCCAATATTAGTTATGAAGTTTGATAAAATGATCAAATTGACACAATTAGGGTTTAGAGTGTTAGTGTGCCATTTTGGGTTGTTGGCACACTAGGGAGATTAATGATAATATGGCAAAATATATCTAATTATATCAAATGACAATTAATATTAAAATTTAGGTATTACTATACCTATATATTTTATATGTCATGCTTTGTTTGTCATATAACATGCCATGACATCATGCTTGTTTTTAATCATTCTATATGTCATGTTCATGTTTAGGATTAAGGTTTTAAATATTATGTGTTTTTAGACTTCATTTTATGCCATGACATCATGATTATGAGCATATACTTATTTATATCTTCATTAATGTCATAATCATTCATGCATTTGATTAAAATTGAGTTAAGGACTTTGGCATGACTTGGAGTCCCATTTATAAGGAAATCAAGTAGAGTTGCCTTAGAAAAATGCATGAAACCCTAGTTTAGGGAGAACAAAATCCACATCTCACATCCAATTGACATGTATGTGTATTTATACACCCTAGATACATGTGAGATGCTATGATATGAGTTGAGTTCAAGGTGCATAGTTTTTGCATCTAGTTGAACCAAAACTCATCTAATTTTATTAGTGGATCATTAGGAAAGCATGTGTACAAGTCATGTACATAGAGCCCAAGGAATATGATCCAAAATAAGGTTTTGAAAATATTTTAAAATCATTTTGAAAAACCTTGGTGAAGTCTATCTTTTGATAGCAATCACCATTGATGAAGTTGATACAAAATAGGGCCAAAACATTGAAAATTTCAATGGTTTTGAGTTTTGTATCAAACTCACTATTTTATGGGTAAAATAATTTTCAAATATTTTTCACCCATTGTGTGTGTCATAAGTATTATACGTATGAATTTTCACGATTTTTTAAATTACGTATAATTATTTATGAATTTTCAAAATTCATTTCTGATAGCTGAAAATCGAGATTTTCAGTTATCAGTCGACTGCCCTGTGTGGCAGTCGACTGATTACTGTCAAGAGTCGACTGCCATGTCTGATTTCGGGTTAACAAGGTTTGTTTAGCCCGTGTTCAGCTATGGAAAAGGTTCCTAATCACTCCTAACCCTAGGATATGCTTTAGGAAGTATTATAAAGGGTGAAAATTCATTGGATATGGATTAG
The DNA here is from genome assembly GCA_025175895.1 of Wurfbainia villosa. Lineage (NCBI taxonomy): Eukaryota > Viridiplantae > Streptophyta > Magnoliopsida > Zingiberales > Zingiberaceae > Wurfbainia > Wurfbainia villosa. Next base: position 1,878,586 of record JAKLTH010000280.1, read on the forward strand.
GAGATGTGTTAGGTCAAAGTATCAAATTTAGGGTGAGTGAAAGTTCTATGTTGAACTTAGAACCTTAATTTTGATGGTTTAGAGTTCCTATTGGCTTAGGGGCTTCCCAAGGACATTGTTGGTGCAATGGTCAAGGGGGAGCAAGCTTTAGGGGGAGTTATCCATCTTGGGATGATGAATGTGTTTTTCTCCTTGAAGAGGAGAAGTTATTGGGAGAGTATCATCAATTGGGAAAATTGATGGGTTTTTTATACCCAATTTGGAAATTGGGAGAGATTATAGGATTGCCTCTCTTGAGTGATATGAGACTTATCACTAGGACGATGGTAGACATCCTAGATATTTTTAGGTCAAAAAGGGGGAGATTGTAAGATCTCATTGGGACATGAGACATTGACCTCCTTGGAGAGATAACCTTTTTGATGTTAGTCAAAAAGGGGGAGAATGTTTGGGGGAGAACATTTGAAGAGTATTTACCAATTTGGGATAATTGGTAAGGGATTTGAGTTAGTGTTCTAACTCAATGTTTTGTTTGGTTTTTGTCAAACATCAAAAAGGGGGAGATTGTTGGTGCAATCGGCCCAGGTCACGATTGATTAGGACTCGAGTTTGACTTGAGTGATGTTTTGATGTTTCGACAAAAACATATGACAATGTAATTGTCATTTGGTAAAGTCCAAGTCTTGAGTACTTGGCATGGAAAGTCCAAGTGGGACACTTGGCATTGGGAAAAGTCCAAGCATGGGCCTTGGCAATGTAAAATCCAACATGGGTTGGCAAGAAAAGTCCAAGCATGGTTTTGGCATGAAAAGTCCAACATGGGTTGGCAAGGAAAGTCCAAGCATGGTCTTGACATGGAAAGTCCAACATGGGTTGACAAGGGAAAGTCCAAGCTTGAGTCTTGGCATTTGAGAAATCCAAGGGTTTGATATTGGCAGCGTAAAGTCTAAGCGGGAGTCTTGGCAGCATAAGACCAATGGTTGGCGGCGTAAAGTCCAAGCGGAGTCTTGGCGGCGTAAGTCCAATGTGCCTTGGCGGTGTAGACACCGTTAGCATGACATAGCCGAGGGAAGCACCTGGAGGCTAGCGCGATGGATGAACAAGTCATGGATGACTTGGAGGGATCCGAGAGGCGTGAGGCTGATGGAGGTGGCTAGAAGGCTTAGGTCTAGGCTAAGGGTGATCTAGCAAGTATGGGGGCACCATACTTTGGGTTAAAACCTCATCTTTGAGGTTGACGACCGCATTATGGCGGATTCGACTACAGTAGTCGACTTGAGTTCGATTTGCCGTTTAGCCGAATCGCTCTCGCGATCGCTTATCGTGGAGCATCGGAATCGATGTCTACGATACGATCGGCTAAGGGTTGCGCTGATCGCTAGTTCACCGCGAGAATGCTCCGTGAGCCCGGTAGGCGATCGACTACGCGGCGGTAATGATCGGCCAACATTCGAGTCTTTCCATGGATCGGAGCCGTTGTCTCACGACAATGGCATCGGTGACTTATGGCGGTCGGATAAAAGGAGCTCGACGGGAGGATTTTTTGGCAATGGTTTCTTGAGCATCTTTGGGGCGATTTGTTCAAATCGAGTCTCAAGACCACTCTTCAAGCAATGACGAAAAGCAAGCAATCCAAAGGTAAAGTGTTTTCTTTACTTGTATTGCATTATTCTTCATTGTATTTGCTTGTTGCTTTTAGATTATTATTGTAATCTATTGTGAGAGGTTTCTCCACCTCCGACTTGTGTCGAGAAGGAGTATTTGTGATTAGTGAGTGCGTGTGCATCACTAGGGCTCTTTAGAGCTCGATCCGTGGAGTAGGAACCGTGTGGTTCTGAACCACGTTATATCTTTGTGTTCGTGATTGTTGTATTTCGTTATTGCTTTCATTTCTATATTCCGCTGCGCTAACGAAATTGTAGACACGATCACGATTGAATTCCATCTTCGTACGGTCACAACGCTATTCACCCCCCCCCTCTAGCGGCGTCAAATCTCCAACACTTTATACTTCACCCGAATCCTTGTTTCTAGAGTTGTCAAATTGAGTTGGGTCTGTCAGGTTGGCTCGCCACACTAAATAATTTAAGTAGATTAGATTGAAATTTTATCAATCTGTCATTTTGTCGGACCTAAACGGATCAATCCGCACGGGTTGTGTCCACCGTGGGCACGGATTGACTCGCGGATTGAGAAATGTCAAAAGATGAAATATGTGAAAATAAAATTGTATAAATTTTTTGACCAATATTTTAATATTAACAAGATAAGTTTTTCACTATCACAATCTTTTTCTATCACACATACACTTCAACAAAGTATAAAAGAAGTTAAAAGGAAAAAACAAAACAAATATTTGATGAAGTACTTTATTTTTTTTATACTCTAACTATTTTATATTATCTTGTCACTACTATTATAATCAATGTAAAAAATAATGATATCAAAATCAAATAATTATAAGGGCTAGAAAATCTCAATTGAATCTTTATTTGGAGGAACAAAAATTTACATTTGCATATTATCAAAATTTGGATATTTTGGAACATTAGAAAGGAATAAAAAATATCAGTACTCAACTTTGTAGGTCGATAATTGAATCTCAATTATAAGATTTTAGTTATTTTAAATGCTTATTTTTTTAATTATGGTTCCTCATCTGCATCATTATCTCAAACTCTAAATGTCTCAATAATTTTAGATATATTTTTTTAATTTTTTGGCCCGCAGGTTGGCCCGCCTAATCCGCAACCCGCTTTGGGTTGAATTGGATCGGAGATTTCTCAACCCGTCTAGATGGCGGATCGACCCGTCCCTCCCCGCTAAATATTGAATTTACGATGGGTTAACCTGCCCCACCATGGATCGATCTGTTTGACAGCTCTATCTGTTTCTGGTAAGCCCATAAACATAATCAACTCGCTATCAGTGTTGTTTGTGCCTAAACTTTGGTCGATGGCAATACGAATCGACTTATCATTCTAAAATATTCTGAATGAGAAACAGCGACTCAATAAATTTAATCTGAAAATTAAATTTCAGATATAAAATTGCACAAAAAAGCTCAACAGATTGATAGTGAACTTATTTTGTTGCATCATTTTCAGCTGAAAAGTTGTCGCCAACTTAGTAATCAGAGAGACATTTTTACTTATGTACCCCCAATAAATTGCACATAATACTCTTTAGCAAATAAACATTCGAATTCGAACCACATAAGCTCACGTTGGCTTTGCAGTTGTTTTTTTTTTAATTATACAAAAATCATGGCTATAGTTTATTAATAATAATAATAGTATTTAGGCCTGATGATAGTTCATTGTTATTGTTCTAGAAATATTTATAAATTAAAAATCATTTAAAAAAAAAAGAAAAAATTGATCATCCTACCTTCTAATATAATCCGGCGTCATCGATCAGAGGATAACAAGATCCTCTCTAGAAAAATCTACAAAGAATTCATCGGGTTCAAATATGAATTCTCGCCTACCGATGAACATTACTATTCCTAAAAATACATGTGATTCATTCCGACAAAACCTGATATAAATCCAAACAAACAATGGAGAGTCGATCAACAAAATCAGAGGAGAACAAGATCTCATTATGGGAATAATCTCGTGAAACTGATATGTATTAATTTAGTTAAAGATGTCTGATGATGCAGTAATCTAAATATTGGACATCGAATCTTGCGCCCAAATCTTGGTCACGCATAGGGCCCTCCCCTCCCCCCTGTTGGACACAAGAATTCTCTCCCACCAGCTGCCATGGCGAATCTTTCCCCTCTTCCTCTCCTATGGCAGCTTCCTAACATGCCCCTCGTCGCCACTGCCATCTACTGAGCTACCTACCTAGTCACATCCAAATTCCCATGCCACGAAATCTATTTTATCATATAGAGGCCTGCATAACTATGATTATAATTGGGAGTTTACGAAGCTTAGGGGCTAAGTAAAAGTTGCAGTGGATTTGGCCATTACAAGTATGAAATCATGAATCTTTCCTTCTAGTTAGGAAATCTAGCTATGTGGCAGCATGCTCTCCATACTGGCTTTCCTTTAAGCCTTTTGGAGTCGACAATCAGGCGCAGAGACGAGTCGACTGTGGAGATCGAGAAGGACCATTCCACCAGCACGAAAATCCACGCAGACCATGAACGCCTAGCTGGAGCCTAATGTTTGTTTATATGTTCAAATCGATCACCGCATCGACAAATTCTATGCCTGTTTGTGTTGCATGGGAAGGAGATGGATTCGTGAAGCCCTAGGAAAGGCAAAGCTGCCTGCTGCTGAGGGAGCAAACCTATCCATCATGATCAGTGATAGTACCGCAAACTAAAGAAGAGAAGTCATGAGAATTGAATGGATGATGGAATGCATGGGATGGGTATGTTCCCCATGTCATGTCGAGTCATGCATTGGTGTCATATCATGGCAGGCACTGGCACAGGCACTGACATACATGCATCACCCACCTTCACCTGCCTGCTCCTGCTGCTCTGTTCCAGCGCCAGCGCGTCACTAGCTACTGTTGCATGCATTGCATTGCATGTACCATGGACACCCATCGATCCCTTCTCGTCCCAGCTTCCATTACAGAGCCATGAGCAAGAAAAGAGAACTGAAGGGAATCTATCCTTCTGTCTCCCCCCTTCTCTTTCTTTTCTTTTCTTTCTTTCCTTCCTCTTATCAGCAGCATGCATCCAACCAGTACTGTTCTCGAATTGAATAAGATTGGAGGGCGTGGGAAAAGAACGTCTGATTTGGGACAACATTAAAGCAGCGAGAGAGCCCGGATTCCGAGGGGTCGACTCAGCGACTCACTTCTCCCCCCTCTTGTCCGTTATCTCTTTTTGACGGCGACCGCGGTGGGATTGCGCGAGCCATCTCGCTGCCCGCTTCGGCGAAACCATCTCGTACAGTTCGGGGCGCGGCCACGGGCGGGGGCTGTGCCTGTGCCTGTGCCTGTGCCTGTGCTGCGCTGGTGGTGGTTGCAGGCGGTGATCGAGCCGTCACTTTCACCGCGGTCTCGCCCTCGGCCTCCCCTGCTCCCTGACGGCACGCGCACTGACCGCGCTGCCTCGGGAACGCCACCGAATCTAACAGCCGTAGCACCCGCTTCCCTGCTTGCGCCATCTGCCATCACTCCCTCCGCATCTCGGCTCAGCCCTACGCACCCAACTACGCGACACTACTCTTTCCTTCCGCGTACCTAACAAACACGTAGAAACCATCTCCTTTTGTTCCTTCTCAGCCACTAGAGTTGATCATCCCGAAACCACACCGGATGATGGAGCCCACGTGCCAGTATGTGGACTGGATTCGGACTGAGGAGGAATGGGAATGGATGCTGATTAAACAGAGTGCGCATGTGTCAATCAGAGGGATATCGATGGATTTTTGGGTTCATTCCAACTTCCCAGTGGTCGTGGGAGGAAGAATAGTATGCTACGTCTCGTCTCTAAGCTTCCAAACGGAGAAGACAAGGATCAAAACCAGCGGCTTGTCCTCTTCTCCCAGCCACTTGGCACCTAATTTTGAACGCTAAAAACAAACTACAGAGTGGAGATCAATGCAACATGGACTTCATTTTGTCAGTTAATGCCCTTTAGGAACAAGGTGCCCAATGATGGAGCTACTAATTTGTCTTCCCCAGCTGAATGGCTCGATGAATCCTTGGACCACTTTAATTTACTGATCTGCATAATATTCGTATATTGATCGCAATACTTGCACCATGCTGCATATATATAATACATCGTATCTTCTGATATATATTACTATATGTAAACAAATTTATATTTCTAAGTATTCTCTGTCAAAACTCGTGATGGGATAATAATATTGCACTTGTTCCATCGTTGATTATATATAAGTTCTTTTTTTATAAAGGCGTATATATCATAAAAAGTAATGGTAATTGAAAGACATTGATAGACGAAGCTAAAATGAATTGAACTGATCAGAAAGACATAGAAGGATTGGAATGAATATTAGCAATCTCTTTCGCATTAATTGTTTCAAATTTAATATATCAGAATTACCTTTAGTTTACATTAACCCGAATAAAACATGTTAAATAATATCTAATCGCTCAAGTCATTAGATCGATCGTACACTTTGGGTGATCTATATAGTGGTGAAAGAATGTTTAATTTATAATTTGCAGAGTGCCAATTAAAGCTATATCAAATAAGAACATGCAAAATTATGGATGATTTATGCATTTCGATGCACACGTTTGCTGCCGACTATAACTTCGATCGACACATGGAAATAAGGTGAATTATTTCAAAATAATTAAAAAAAAATAGACTAAAATGACTTGGACTGCATCATTGATCTCCTTCCCTACGTGGTTAATTTTCTCTGTGTTGTTCTACGAAATAGATTACTCTGCAAAAATAGGAGAATGCTGGAGATTGGTGCATGATAGGGAGGGGAGGGAAAAAAAAGAAAGAGGCGTATCATTTATATGCTGAAAAATGGCAACTATTTGCTGGAGGAGATACCAATTAAGTGGAGTAAGTGGGATTACGTGCTCAATAATAAACTCTAATGTCTTGCATGGGAAACGTGCCTAAAATTATCCAGACATAGATCGACACAAAGGGGACATTCCCTTTGCACTCTTTTCCAAGCAATTAGCCTCCCTTCGCAATCATTTTCTTTGAACGCCACAAATCGTGATTAATATAATCGATTAGATGACAGACAGTGACCAGACCAGACCAGCTCTCATTCCAACGTCTTTAGTGCTGTTTCCTTCCGAGATCTCGAACAGATTCACTTGGACTGGATTGGATTTCAGTCACCTTCTCATGCTCTGACAGCATCTTTTCCACGACGACGCTCCTGCTTAACTTAAACGGATCGGCTTTGCAGTAATCTTCGATCCGATTAGAAAATTGGTAAAGAAACTGTTGGAGCACCTCTTTTGAGCATTCCTGATGTCATTGTCACTGTTGAATCCAATGAAGGGAGATCATGGCGTTCCAATTTGTATCTACTCTCGAGGAACATGACAAGATGCCCACTGTCCCCGGCCATTTCCACACTAGTTTATGTTTGTTTTCCTCCAAAATCTAATTTCATTCATCATGTCTCTAAAATCTAGGGTTCTTAGGCTAGGGATTTCGAGGGCCCCTGTCCTCCGTGCCCAGTTTTGCATTGACTAAGGTTTCATCCACAGACCACAAAAGTTATCGAGCACTTTGAGTCTCCATGATCCATCGGTAGATAAAATGATGCAGTGATATTGTTAGCGCATATGCCATTATGGCACCGACAGAACGAGATGGCTTGGTTAATCAATATTAGTTTCAGTCAACGAATCATTCGGTGAACGGATTTAATTAAATTAAGGTGCAGGACGAAATATGCTTGGCTTTGGCGATATATATATGAATGGGGCATTGCATTGACTGAATGATTGAATTTAATTCCACAGAACACAGACAAGTTTGTGATCGACTGAGTTGTTGCTTTTGTGGATTAATTATCGAACATATATATATATATATAAATATGTATATATATTCTCTTTTTTAATCGTTCAAGCATAGCATTAGGGAAAAAGAATATGATATCAAGGTAGGAGGCCTATGTGTTATTATTCCCTTTAAATACAAATACAAATAAAATAATCATTCTTAACTCGATGCGATTATTTTAATATTGTACTTTGGTGGCAATTTCTTTTGTACATGATTTATCAAATGCGCTTTACAGCGGGCAATACTTGAAAGCATATGGCTACCATGACCAATGTATATATATATATAATGTATATTTAATCACTATGTGCTTAGCTCTGCTTGTTCAGTATTTACCATCGTGATAGATAATTAAGAAGCTGCTTAAAACGTACTGGATGTTACAAGGGATGCAAGCAGAATTGTGCCGTCATGAGTGTGAATTAATAGAATTTATATATTACGTTTTAAAATTTGTACGAGAACTGAGAAAGAGCTGAAAAATTAAATTAGAATCCTTATAAATATGAAGGAGTGATGAGTCCGGTTCGGCATCGGCATGGTGGCATGATAAAATATACTAGTTAACTTAAAAATTGCAGTTCCCCAAAACCTCTCTAGTCTCTTGGTCCGGTTTGGTTGCGGAGAGACAACAAGTGCATCCATGGCAGTTTCTTTATCCCTCTCCTTTCTCTTATATAATACACCTACCACTCCACGTTATTCTCTTCATTATCCATCACTCTGATCCAAACGTAAGCTACTCTCCCTTTTGATCCTTACACATCAAAGGCACTGCATTTCTTTCTTTGCCTCCCCTCCTCTTCCTCCTCCTTTTGCTCCTTTTTCCGTCCAATTGTCTTTCTCTCGATCGAGAAAATGATCCAAGGGTTATTAGGCGGAGTTGTGGAGGAGAGGAAGACGATCTCGCACCTCATCGACCACTCCCCTACCTCCTCCAACATCTCCTCCCCTTCTTCCTCGCTCACGTCGGCGGCCGTCGCTGGAGATCAACAGCAGCAGCAGCAGCAGCAGAATCTGCGGTGCCCGCGGTGCGACTCTACGAACACCAAGTTTTGCTACTACAACAACTATAACCTCACCCAGCCGCGCCACTTCTGCAAGACCTGCCGGCGCTACTGGACCAAGGGCGGCGCCCTCCGCAACGTACCCATCGGCGGCGGATGCCGCAAGACCAAGGCAGTCCCCGCCATCGCCGCCGCCGTGTGCGGCGCTAAGCCTGCGCCAAACAAGGCCAAACCGCCGGGCGCCGGCTCCGACCTCCTGCTGAGGTCCGGTTTAGGTGGCGCAGTCGCCGGCGCAGGCGGGCTAGAGAGCGATCTCTCTGCCGCCAGCCCGTTGCTGTGGGCTTCGCCGCACACTTCCCATCTGATGAGCCTGTTGAGGTCCGGCGCCGGCATGCAGAGCTCCGGTACGAACTGCGGCCTCAACCTTGGCTCGCCGGCGGCCAGAGTGAAGGAGGACCGCTCCTTGCTCTGTTCAAACACGGCGGCGGATCTAAATGCGCATGCCCTGAGCTTGGATCCCCTGAACCAGCTCGGTTTGGGCGCCTCTTTGTGGAAAAACCACCACAGCAACAACATCAACAACAACTACTACCATCAACCGCAGTCGCGGCAGCTGCCGCAGCAAAATGGCAACAACCTGCAGGCTATAAGCGACATGCCAAGCTCAGAAATCCAAGACTTGTACCAAAAGTTCAAATCCTCGGCCAATTACTACAACGAGCCGTTGCAAACGGTGATCAGCAACGTCAACGGCGGCTTTGAGCATTCCTCTTGTAATGGTTCCACTGCTTCGAGTTCTATGTTGTCGAATTCCGCCATTGCCGCTGCAGCTTCTGCGACGGCGACCATCTTGGAGCCAATCCCACAGCTCTCTGCTGCAGGAGAGTTCGGTTACTGGAACAACAACCCTGCTTTGGCGGCATGGTCTGATCTCCCAACCCCGAATGGTGCGTTCCATTAATAATCAGGAAAAGTTAGGACTCACTTTTATTCTGTTGTAGTATTTGTGTTTAGGCTTCTTAATGTCGTTTGTTCATGGCGATGAACTGAGAGGATATCATCAGTCAAATTATAGATATGGGAAATGTGATGGTTGTACTGTTAGGTTTCTCTTTTCTCTTTTTTTTTTTTTTTAATCTTGGTTGTGGTTTTAACGGTGTGTTTACTTTGCGTCTCTAGATGTATCAGCTGCTACATCGAGATCAATTGAGAATTAGATATAGTGGTTAATTACCCTTTTTCTTTGTCTTTTGGTGGCTTAATTCTCAAACAGAAGTACGCAATGTTCGATCGTGACAAAAAGAGGAGACGTTGATTTTCAAATCGATGAGCCGATCGGATGGAAATTGAAATGTGGAGTGTGTGAGAGAGCAATCTAAAGAGTGGGATGAAAGTGGGGAAAAAGAGGAGATATGATGGGAGGGAGATTCCTTCTTGTTGTTAAGTGAGAAAGTGGAGAGGTAAAGAGGGAGGATGGCAGCCTTTGGAAGGGGGGTGTGGCCTAAACGCAGCAGGCGAATTAGATTCTTCCCCCACCCAACACACACTGCAGCCTTATGTTTTTAGAGACAGCAAGACACAGAGAGAGAGAGATGGAGAGAGAGAGAGAGAGTGTTTCTGATTTAATTTCATTTTGAATCTATATCCATTGCACCGTTGCATGCCTAGATTTTGGATATGATTATGAAGCATCGACGATTTCTGTCCGTTTGATTCAGTCATATATTGCATGATGATGGTTATATTTATTACTGAAGCAATTGGAAGCTCATAAATGTCATGGGATATTTAGGGGTTATGAGACGCTTTTTTGTTTTTTTTTTACACAGAGAAATTTTATTGGTATTCTAAGGTGTATTTTTTTTAAAAAAAAAAAAAAACTTTTCTCTATTAGACAGAAAATTCTAGTGGTATCTTGGATCGTAAAAATTACGAACATTTCTTTTGTTTCTTCAGTTGAATTTTAACGTGGTATCTTGGATCGTAAAAATTACGAACATTTCTTTTGTTTCTTCAGTTGAATTTTAACCATGCAAAATGATTTACGGAAACTAAGGCCCATTTAAGGACAACACAGGCCGACAACACAGATAGTTAAAGCCCAAAATGAACCTCTGCTCGACGACGAAGACGGGAAGCTGGAGATGGGTTTCGTCGTCCATCTTTCCGGAGAGGAGAAACATAGGCAGAGGATGATGGTAGGAGCATCACGTGGGACAGAGGAAGATTGATAGAGGTATTGCGAGAGCCGCGTAGATGAAAGGTGAGAACTCACTCATTGCTTGTATTAATTTAAAGATACATTTGATGAATAGTGAATCGAGGGAGTCTGATTGGCGTGTTCGGAATCGATCAGGTTCTCTTTCTTGTTTCATATTCTTCTATTTTCTGAGTCAGGTATCATTCTCGTCATCAAGTTAGTGACGTATAACCAACGGGAGTTATATTAGCAACGCAGAGAAAACCCACTGTTCATCTTCCTTTTTTTTCAGAAATTTATTGTTTACAAGTTACAAGGAAAGCTGTCATAACAGAAAGAGAAGCGAGAAATGTCAGTACAATGGAAATCATAAGGAATCCAAAAAATTTTAGCTGGTTGGATAGTTCTGTACAGGTTATATCGAGTGAACTGCTGGATCAATGATTGAGTTGCTCTTTGGGAAAAAAAAACTAAATATGCAATTTGTATCTGTGATTTTGCTGACATGCTGAAAGAAGGATGTGTATGTGGAGTTCCATCTTGAGAACCAGGCAACTTTATCCCATTTGGCATGGAACAATATGATTACATAACTGCTGATACTAATGCGGCATGAACATATCCACTGAGGTCGAAAATCTGGTGGCCCGAAAACATCGTTAGTATAGCACAATGATGGAAGTGCCGTTTGACACTATCATGAGGCAACATCCTATGGACATCACATGGGTTGTTTTAAAGGATAAACTAAGTGAAAACTCCGTCATCTAAGTATTAGACAACTTTCAAGAAAGAAAGTTCATGGAATAGATGTTCAATGTGACAAAGACAACACCATCATTCTGTAAAAAAATGTGTTATTGAGCCAATTGAACCGCGTGCATAATGAATGCATGAACTCTATCATGGGGGTAAATGAAACCACAAATCATTCTAACTCTTGGTCCCCTAGATAGAAGAAGTGTCTGCTGCATCTATTGTGCTTTAGCATTTCAATCAGTTGATCAGAAGATTGTAGGAATGGTGCTTTAGAGTGAAAAAAAATAATATTGCATAAGTGGAGTAGGCCTCAGAGGATTTGCCATAACTTTGGCCATTAATTTTGACTCAAATTAAGACAAAGGCTCAAGTGAGACCAGATCATGTTGTGAATTGGAAGGAGACATTGCTTGAGAAGCCATGCATTCTAAAAATGAAATGGAGGTTCTATTGCAAAATGATACACTTGTTGGTTGTATTATGGTGGAATGTATAATGAGAGATTGTTTTGAGACCAAGAGTAAATATGTTGTATGCATTAGTTCGTGTATTTCCTTAGGAATTGACCTTTAATTGCAACAAATTTTCTGCACGGAAGTTTCTTTATTTTGCTGATTAGAAGATCAGAAATATCTATTCTGGATAGCAGAGTATGTTAGGTGATGTTAACTTTGCATTAGGATCTACTTTGCCACCCTCAGAATGAAGTGGTTTGTTTGGGGTTTTATTTGCAAAGGAACTAGTCGGGCGTACTCTAGCAAAACCACCATTAAAGTTCCATAATGAAAATGTAGACGGGAACTGAATATTGCTCAATTCTGTAAATGCTGCTTTTGATGTTCTAAATGCTTAAGGTGTAATTGGTGATAAATTTTTCAGTATTCATAATTTGGAATTTATATCAAGTAATACCTCGCTTCAATCCAAATTCTTACATGATTCATTTGAAGTGAAACTGTAATATCTAGAGTATTCTCTAGCAAGATATTTGTCTACTTGCTTAATCTGTCTCAGTGGCTTCCAATTCAGAATTTTCGACAAAAATTTTTCTTACAAATAAGCACGTACATTGTGTTTTCTGGTTTTTCAGACTTGATAAATATGTTAGTAAGAATGTTACTTTTGCAAGGTACTATTTGTTATACTAATTTTGCTAGCTCTGATGGACCTTCTCAATTTGTTTGTTCTTCATTGCTTGACTTGTTTGAGTCGTTGCATTGTCGTCAAGCAAAAGTTTTCTATATGCTGTAGGTCTTTAAACGGAGTGTTGAAATCAATTGCACAAGGAAATTCACATTACAGTTAATTGTCATCATTTAGTGTGTTAACATTTCATCATGTTATAACGGGATGAAATATCTAAAGAGTGTGTCGCTATAGGCACACTAGGTGTCCTGAGTGTGTACAAACTTTTTTTTTTACTGTTGCCCTTTTCTACTCAAAGTTTAAAACAAGCTTTGTTTTCCCTAGGTTCTTCTTATCTGCAACAACAACAAAACAATCATAACAAAAATTTATGATCATGTGAGATATGCATACTTTGATTAGCTGATTATCTTACAATGAAATATGATTTTTTTTTTAGAATGAAAGTTTGGCATCCATTTTCTTTTTCTTTTTTCTATGCGTGTAGCTTCTTTGCTTGATATACATACAATAATTGAATCTGTTCAATTTCATTGCTTACATAGATGCAATATATATTACTTTTCTGAAAATACAGCTTCATAAGGATAGCTTTCTGTGGATGATTGGTTTTTAATATACTGAGTTTCCTTATGCAGCTCATGTCCCTTCTTAAGCTACCAGATCAACCACTGAAACAGTGACAGCCACCTCAAATTTTCTGTCATGGACAGGTTATTCACAATCTAATTGAAGACCAACGAAACCAGCTGACGTGATTCAGTTAGCGTATATCTTGATCTTATTTTTTCCACATCTTCCATACATCTTAGATGCAGATTCTTCCTCACTATCTAGTATCTACCATTTGTTTACTTAGTACGCTGCTTCACCACGAAATGGATCTTTTGTCCACAAGCTCTGCAGATCTTCGCCAGAATATTAGAATTTCGATTCTTCCTCATTATCTATTTTTTCTTTTGTCACAGTTTGTTGCTAGCTTCATCATGGAATGGATCTCATGTCTCCGACCACCACTGAAGGCAAAACCAGGATCGGTATAATTCGTATTCTTCTGTCTAATTCATAATTCATTAAATCTTAGGGTAGACGAGCCATCTCTGCTGCTGGTATAGTATTTAGTGCATCTTTAATTTGATTCTTACAGGCCCATAATGCATGCAATGCGTGATATGACGGGGAGAGAAAATGCAGATTCCTTCCCATGTGAAGTGGGTCCTAATGGAATCGGCAATTTTCTTCAATTCTTTGTCTTGTGGCTACTTGCAAAAGGACACCAAAACTAAATGCATGACGATGTACAGCTGATAAGCTGTCCAAGTTTATCCAGATAGTTGATGGATGAGCCCTATTGCAAGGTACGACAAACAATTTGCTTCTATGCTTATGCAACTTGGCATGTCCAAATCGTTAGTGCCTCAGAGAGACTTACAGGTTTCTGCTATACAGGAAGAAGGGATTAGTAGAATATCCTTTTCTAGTTGGTAATTCAGTTGTCTAATTTTTGCTCAGCTAATTCTAGAGGTACATGGTCTTCTCCTGATTCACCTATCAGATAAATTCAAAGTACAATTTATGCACATTCAGAAATTGACCTTTAAGATATTTATATCATCTGAAATTCAAACTCTGATATTTTTATTATTTTTCTAAGTGCTTTACCATTGTACCACATCCGTTGGGGCAAAAATTATTGGATCACACCCTAATGTTTTAGATAATCTGATCACAGGCCATTCTAATTTCCCCCCCATCTTACCCATACTGTACTCCTAATAAGCTGATTCTTGAATTGGCTTGCTGAATCGACGTGAGCTCAAAATGCCTGAATGTGAATTATGGGGCATCAATACATGGAATGTTTAACAAGTTGATCATGCAATCATCTTTTGACTCATTTTGGGTTGAAATCTTTGTGTGAATTTATTACAAAGTGATTCAAAAGTTTGATTTTATAATCAGTTTGTTGACTCATTTTTGGCTGTTTAAGACATTGTAGGACAGTTACGGCCTCAACAAAATTACATTTTTTTAAGGTGTAAATGGACTCGCACTAGATTTTAATCCAAAATAAAGATATATTAGGGGACAATGCTGTGTGATTCCATGAATTTGAAAATTTGGGGCACGATCTAATAAAAAACTGAAAATAAAGGGCGAGATCCAATAAAAATCCTCTTCTTTTCTTAATAGCTGCTATTTCCAGTCCACGCTTTTCCCTAGCGTCCTTGTCACCTGGAAAATTCCATCTTTGATGCAGAGTTTAGCAGTCACAATTAGAAGCAATATCATTCTGATGCAGATCATGAGAGGGTTACTTTACTTACTTCTTGGGATACCAAGCAAAAGCGTTGCAAATATGTTAATATATTTTAATTTAACTAGGATAGAAGATATCAACAGCAATAAGCTTCAGAACTAAATCTATAAATTAAGTACAATAATTAAGCAGTGGTTAGGTTGAATGAAATCAGAACCCATGAAGATGATAGGACAATTGCTCAAGCAAAAAAAGTTTAATATAATATGTCTTCTGGATAAGATAGAGCCTGATACTGATACGATAGAGCCTGATACTGGTTCCCACTTTTTACACCATTGATCATTCTTCTTCTTCCAAAAGGCAAAAGCCAGCGTTAGGAGTCAAAAAGTAAAATCATGCAGATACTCCACTGTCATAATACCAGGAATCAAGTGCAAGGTCAGGCTTAATTAGTTCCCTTTCCACTAAGATTTTACGTCGTTTCTATTAATTATATGTCGGATCGAATCAAATTGTAAGTTTCCTTTTATGTTATGATTCAT
Source organism: Wurfbainia villosa (assembly GCA_025175895.1). Taxonomy (NCBI): domain Eukaryota; kingdom Viridiplantae; phylum Streptophyta; class Magnoliopsida; order Zingiberales; family Zingiberaceae; genus Wurfbainia; species Wurfbainia villosa. The sequence continues at coordinate 1,894,001 of JAKLTH010000280.1, forward strand.
AAGCAGTATCTGTTATGGGTTTTTACTGAAGGTAAATAAGATTTTTTAGTTTTTTGGTCAGGACTGGTTGTTCCTTGTATTATCTTGGTCTCCAAATGAAACACAGATAGCCGTGGTCCCTGGAAGTGTTTATGCATTTTTTTTTTCTTTCAGAATTCAACTTTGGCAGTGACAGGGAGCATCTCTGAAGGGTTATGTTCAGCTACAGTCGTTCGCACTTGGAAAAGCCTGACAGTGAAAAGGGATAATAAAAGTTCTACAGAAGGATCACATACAAGGGCGTCTTAATTCAGTCGCGTACAGTTTTGTTTTGTTTTTTCTAGACTCCATGCAACTTTGTCTTCAACTTGTGATTCTTCTCTATTTCGATTCTCCTACCGTGATATCTGCACACTGACTCGTTCTTTTAACATGGGGCATTGTTAATTAGGTTCCTTAATACACATCCGATTCCCTCGGCCTGAGAAATGATTGAGATGTCCACAATGCTGTGTGATTAATTCGCAGTTGGAGGACAGCCGTATACTTGATTGTTATCCCATAGACCACACTTTATTTAAGCATGTCTTTTTCCAGAGGCAGGCTTAAATGTGCTCCTTTTGATAAAGGGGAACCAGAATATAAGTTGATGGAACTCGTCCATATTCTGCATCCGAGGAGATGAGTGAGAGAGAATCTTGTCTTCTTCTCCCCACTCGGAGCAATTTTGACACCTCACTCGAACCCAATTCTTCATGTTCAAGAAACGAATTCAATTGATTCCGGTGTCTGGTTGCTCACTAGAGCCTCGACACCTAAAACTCCAAACAGAGACAAAGGGCAGATGGAAAGTAAATGTGGGCGGACGGGGGTGGTGGTGGGGCAGGGAAGAAAGCGGGAATCCCGTGGGAAGAGTGAAGACGGAAGGGAACAGAAGAAGAAAATAGAGGTTGGAACTTGGAATAGAAATAAAGCGGTGGAGAAACGCGACCAAGGGCAAACGCGCGGCGGGAGCGAACGGTGCGGGCCTCGATGCGGCGAGCCACGACGACGAGTGCGCCGCGTCATCTTCCACTTCCACCACCCAATCCACAACTTGCCTACTACGCCCGTGTTTGTTTTCTCACGCTTTCTTCTGCAAGCTCCTGCATATTCGATGATAAAATTTATAAATTTTCTCTGCGAATATAATTAACATGATAATTAAAATACAATAATATTTATAGAAATAATATGGATTAATTTGAAAAGAAATTAAAATTTTTTTTTTGAATTGAAATGAATTTCATATATTTTGATTATCCTTTATAATTTATCTCTCTTATAATAATCGTGGAACATAGTTCACGGAGCCGACTTAGAGCAAAGACAGTTGGGCCTCACTCAGGATCCAATAATTTTTTTTTTATAATTGAATAGGAAAGGGATCCAATTTTATTGAAAAATAATTTTTTTTATCTATAAAAAAATCTATTTTTTTTTTACTTCGCTCAGAGCCTTGAAATATCAAAGGCTGACTTTGGTGAACCAGATCTATGAGGGTTGCTAGATTAGCGGTTTCAATTTTTTTGTATATGATAAATTTTACAAAGCCTCTGCCAGAGTGAAATATAAATAAGTTAATAAATAAATTTATATAATAAATAAGAGTCGATTTTTAAAACGATATAAAACTCTAACTCGGATTTAGATAATTATTTATTACTTTATTAATTATATCTATGGTTATAATTTTTTTTATGATTTACTTCCTTAAAGATTGAAATGAAAAGTTGATAAGATTAACGATTCTAATTTTTTTTTTTAAGGAGAATTATAAAATTTACGTACTTTATTATAGAGTTAATTACATTATTTTATTTTGCCGTGGATATTTAATTTTGCAATTATATATGGCGTCCGGTGGGAAGAATTCCAACCGAGAAGATATCAAATCGCAGTGGGGTCAAATAAGCACCACGGCGCAAGGCAATTAAAGTCAACTAAAAGCACTGGAAGATTTTAAAGGCGGGGGTGGTTCTTCTGGTCAACCACCCAACGGACGGACGGACGGACGTCCTTTGCCCAAACGACGACAAGGACACGAAATCACGGATTTAGGACATCAAGGACAACTTTCTCAGTGACGGGAAGTTGCAAAGAAATTAAGTTTTTTACACGGCTATCAACCTTTGCTACACTACTACACTAGGCTCCAATTTTTATCTGAATTAATTAATTAATTCATCGCTTTCCCAAGTCACACAAAGCGATATATCTAAATATATAAATGAGATTTAAATCCAGCTCCAGAAATGAACTTTAAATCCAGAGAGATCCGTCGGCCACGCTCCGAAGGAGAAATGAATCCCGTACAGGTCTCGTATTTTTATTTATTTATTCTTTATGAAAAGTTAGTTAGCGAATTTAACAATTTGATTCCCCTTCGAAATCGAGAAGCCGCAACGTGTCGAAATTTTGCAGGGATTCGATGTATCGCTCGTTACGCGGCGCGCATTCCTCCACCTCACACTTTCCGTGACGTACCATGACTTTGGCCACCTCAATCCCACTAACTCATTCCTAGATTGTGTTAATTAATTGAGGATTTAATTTCTCTCACACATTGCGTGTTTTTTTTTTTTGTTTTCAGGAAACGTATTGGAGAAGAATATTGAAATTAGAATATTCTACAGGATAACTAAACCCTACCTGGAGATCTCCAAATCTTTATCCCATAAATTAAACAAAAGATTTAAAAGGAATTTATATAAATGTAGAGGGGTGGGGGGGTGGGTGGGTGTGTGGGTTAAAAAGCACCAACCAATGGAAAATATGACGAAGATTCCGACCGGTCCAATTCGGCGTGTCGCCTCGCCGCGTGATGCGCGACGCGATGAGTCGTATTCGAATATTGTTTTCGGGCTTTTTTGCCCTTTGCCCTTGCTCGGTTTTACTGAACCGGGTCGCGCCTTTCGTCCTCTTATCCATTTGTTGCGTATAAAAATGGACGTCTCCGCTGTCTTCTTCTCTGTGGCTTCCGGCCTCGTTCGCATCAAGGAGAGAGAGAGAGAGAGAGAGAGAGAGAGAGAGGAACGGGGGGCGGTTTTGAGGATAGGATGGGATCGACGGCGGCGCAGATCGTCCTGGATCTGAAGGCCTTCGCCAGGAGAACAGTCGGTGGGTTCGTCAAGGAAGCGGCGCAGGCGGAGCTTGGTGCCGGAGATGGTCGGATGGCGAAGTTGAAGGAGTGCGTGAGGATGCTAGAGGAGGAGAGGAAAAAGACCGAGGCTTTCAAACGTGAGCTCCCGCTCTGCATGCTTCTCCTCACCGAAGGTTCCTTTTTTTTTATTCCGATCTCTTTTGAGATTATTGATCCGGGGTATGTTTTGGTTAAAGGTGTGATTTTTATGGTTTTTTATGCGAATAATTTTTTGATGCAGTAATCGAAGGGCTGAAGATGGAGATGGAACAATGGTCGTGCGAGAGGTTGGAGCGCCCGTTCGAGGAATTTATTCCGACTAGAAGTCGGTGCAAGGAAGAGAGAGAAGAGGACGAAGCGGATTTCAAGGATAAGATGAACTGGATGAGTTCTGTTCAGTTGTGGAGTGATAATTCCAGCGAAGAAAAGAACGACGACGACGACAAAAGTTCAACGGAGGCACGAAGAAGCAGAAATTTGCGCTCTTATTGTTTTATTTCGTTCCTCATTTCTCTTCCCTAAATGGGATTTTTTTTTTGTGTCGGCGACAGAAAAATGGAAGATCAAATCGCCTGGTCGAAGAACGACAGAGCTTGTTCTTCAACTCTACTACCGGTGGGACTTCCTTTTTAACCTTTAAGGGCATATCATCTCCTACAATGAAATCCAAAGGGGAGTTGAAGCAGGTGTCGGTATCACCAGATCTCTCCCTTGTGCCAACTGCGTCAAAGAACTCACCTTGTTCGTTTTCTTCTGCGGCCGAGGAGCATTCTAGCGGTGGGTCGGGATGTGACGGTGTGGTTGGATCTCGGATGTTGGTTCCTGCTTCTGTGGGTGCGCACCTAAGTTTACAGCTTCAGCCCCCGCCAAGGAAGGTCCGGCGATGCTGGTCACAGGAGTTGCATAGCCGGTTTGTTAATGCTCTCCAACAGCTTGGCGGTGCTCAAGGTGAGATCAAATTCTGACCTTTGTAGTTTTTCATATCTGTAAATGGTGGTTTGAAGCAATACACACTGATTCATCTGCAATTGATTCCGATGCAGTGGCGACCCCAAAGCAGCTAAGGGACTTAATGAAGGTGGATGGTCTCTCCAACGATGAAGTGAAAAGCCATCTGCAGGTGCCCACTAAACTTTACATCTGCTGCCTTATGCATTCCTAATTACTATCTTTTGTTTGTTTATGATTGTGGTATAGCATTGACACGATCTTCCTTTCTTTTGATTTCAGAAATATCGGTTGCACACTCGAAAGGCGCCTAAAGTTTCTTCTAACAGTGGCCGATCGGTTGCTGTTTTAGGAAGAGATATGTGGGTTCCCCAAGAGGAATGTACCTCTTCACCCCAACAAAGTGTCACACAGTCTGGCTCTCCTCAAGGCCCTCTTCAGCTAGCCGTTTCGAATCGAGCACACTCTTTTGCTGGAGAAAGTTGCGAGGAAGATGATGAGAAGTCAGATAGTTATACCTGGAGATGAAAAGCAAACAAAATTTGCTAAGATTTTGATGTCAAGAGGTATAATTTTTTAGGTTCTTGAGAAGAGACCGGCATATGTTAACTTCAAATATATGCAAAGATATCAGATGTTTTGTGAGTTGTTGTATGATCGTATTCAAATGAATAGTTTATGCGCAGAGTAGGGGAGTCTTTGAGCTCCTCAGATGAGATCTCGGAGAGCAAGCAGATTTTTCCAAACATTTTTTTTTTTCATTTTATTTTTATTGTAGGATAAATTAAGTTGTGCTATGAAATCGTTCAACATTCCATTAAAGTGTCATTTTTCTCTAAAAAAAAAACAAAGTTATACTGGCGTTGGATTTGGGTAGCCTTAATTCTGCTGAAGCTCGGTCTAGTCGGCTGTCCCTTCGTGTTAGCTTCTTTTTGGTATTCTTTTGTTGCAGATACGAGACAGTTAACGCTGCGTAGATTATGTCGGTTGCTATTCTCTAAAAAGATTCTGGCGTTGGTTTAAGATTGAAGTGTGCCTGCACTGCTGTCTGATGATGAATCGGTCTTTTTACAAGTTACAAGCCATACACTGCTGACAAGGTTGGTGGCTTCTGCCATGAACACGTTGAGCAGGATTTTTTTCAACGACAAAAAAAAAAAGGGCAGATCTATTCGAACTCAAGGTAAAAATTTACATCAGCTAGGATCTTTTCAGGTAATCGAGTAGGGCCTGCTGTTTTGAGCCAATTCATGGATTTAGCGTGTGTATCTGATGGTTGCATGACGAAACGGACCCCCTCATGGATTCTGCTCTTCAACTATGCTTTGTTGAATGCATCTCCAGCTGTTGATCAAACAACCTCATTCCACAGGAGGCGGTGTGTTGAGCCTGTCTTCTTCTTCCTGTGGATAAGCATGATGCCTGAAGGATTTATTGGTAGCATCCACTCGACTGGCATAGAACTTCCCATGGTTCTTTTGTTCTTGTCGTCGCCATCTGTTCGAGCACAGATTCTACCTCGTAATGGTTTTTCCGTGGGGTTAACTAGACATGGAAAGACACTCTTCTAAACTCGACCGGCGATTCAAAAGGGATTCGGCATTATTGCAAACACCTTTTGAATAATTGATTTAAGATGTAATTAATAAGGTAGAGATCAAATTCACCCTTCGAATTTCTAGCATCCAGCTGTGGTTGCAGACTTGCAGTATAAAAAATATATATATAATAAAATTTCACTATCCAGCACTCTGCACTCTACTCGACCCACTCGAGAAGCGAAAGAAATTTTTTTATTTTTCGGTTTTATTTTTTTCTAAAAAAATAGAAAATGATTTTTTTAATATATTTTTTAATTTTTCAAAAAATGTTTTTTTATTTTCTGGAAAATTAAAGTGAAAAACATCAATCAAACGTCATTTTTTATATTTTCTTAGAAAATAAAAATAAAAAAAAAATTATACGCAAACGCTACCTTAGCTTGCTTATTTCCCCTAGTTAATGGGCTCGAGAGGCTTGCCTATTCACTTTGGTTAGATTTGAGGCCCAAAGACAGATAGAACGGGCTTACCTTCAAGACCATAATTCACGTCCTTCCGCAAGAAAAAATCTCATCAATAATTAGCCTAAAAATACAGACTCAACTTCTTTATTATCACCAGGAAAACATACGATATGGGCGTATTTTACCGAGCCACATGTTTGACTGCAGGAATGCATCCCCACGCGTTGTGTCCCATATCTTGGGCAATCAAATGGACTTAATTAAACAATGAATTCACATTACTTTTCTTCCTATTGCTTCCGCGTCATCTCGCTAGCTGCTCCATATTCCAGCCAAATTCAGGGAGAGATCGAAGGGCAAGAGCGATGATGCACAGCATGGGCCTCGAGTTGGTTCCAGATGCCGACCTGGAAAGGCGACGTTAGGAATCGGTCACCTAATTTATATATGTGGAAGTGGTTTCGTTGGTCCAGCTGTTTCCATGCCCGCCACAGCTTTCAGATTCCCTCCCTCCCTCCCTGTATCATTCCATCGGTGGGTTCTGTTTGAAGTTGGTTGTTGACGGAATACCATCCATATCACTGCTTTAATTTCTGAAGCAAAACAATCGTTAATTAATTAATTATTATTAATTAATTAATATCGGAGTCATGAATAGTTAGTTCAGTTTGACCGAACGATGGAATTAGGTTAAATATAAATATGATCGACATGAATATTAACTAGAGCATGCTCGACTGTTAAATTGATCGTGTAATTAAGTATCAATTTCCAGTGGGACCAAGAGAAAATAGGCAATTAATTGGTCGACAGATCTTGCAAATTAATAATGAATGAAGATATCAAAAATATCTATATATATATTTTAAGTCGAATATATATTGCTGTAAATTAATCCTTCTCTTAATTAGAGTGTCTTTATGAATCCATCCTCCACTTGAGCAATGACTCTATCTTCAGTTGATCATAAAAATAAAAGATCATATGTGTAATGGATAGAGATAGATCTTTGAAGATTTTCGACTTTGCATTTGCCAATTGAAATCACATTGAATTCTCTTTCAATGTGAAGATTTCACATATATATATATATATATACTTTTTAATAGCAGAGCGAGACCTGTTCCCACGCAAGAGCGAGACCTGTTCCACGCACTGGTGGATGCACTTATCGTACACGAGCAGTGAAAGCGAACGAACGTGCGAATCATGCGCCACCTACGAAGTTGGAAAGTGATATCTGAGAATCATGTGCCAATACGAATCTACCTGGATCGATTGAATATATTTCTGTTTTTGATGATCAAACAAACGCTAGCTCTTCGGGATAAGAAAGATATACGCCTTTTACTGAAGGAAGAACGTAACTTTGTTCGGAAAAAACAAAAAAGAAAAAAAAATGGATTTACGAATTGGACTGGCACTCGTATTTAAGTGAAATCCCACCAACTTATGCAAATATATTGATTAATTAAATATAGGAGAAGAAAGATGAGGAAAACGCTTCGTGGTTCTAAGAAGCAGCTAGCTTCCGGTCTGATTCTTCCATCTCAGGCAGCCATGCCTGCACTCTGCAAGAAGAAGCTGTAGAAATCAAACCTGCACTCAACGTGGTTCTTTTAATTTAATGAAGCTTCTCAAATCTGGCCGGGTGAGCCAACCGGCTAAAAGGCGGACCACGAGATATTGAAAAAGTTTGGTTGCCAATGAATTATTTCTTTCTTGTCCATCCTAGTCATTGATAATTCAGAAATGCAAGTTCAATTAATAAATTCGCCCACTAATGGAGTAATAAAATTGGAATTTAGTAAATTTCTAATGAGATTATTTGTTTTATGGCGTGCCAGTTTCCTGTCACACAACCTACTCCTATGTGTTTGTACAGTAAAAAAAAAAAAAAAAGATAAAGTTGTCAGAATTCACCCATTGGATGGAGTCAGTAAGTTCAGCGGCAGTAGCTTTTATTTGCAACGACAAAGAAGGTTATTAGGGGTTTTTTAAAAAAAAAATTGGGTCGAAAGCATTTTTTTTTTTTAACTATTTTTATTTTGAAAAAAAAAAACACAAAAGCATTAGAACAGAAAACTGAACTAATTTTCTGTTTTCGGAGCAGTAGAAGAGAGCAGCCATGCGGCTTCCTTTCCTCCACGTCCTGCGTCATTCGAGGTCACTTTGCCCAACTCCCTGAGCAACCAAACTTCCCAGCGATTCCAAAAGGCACCCAAACCAGACACGCAACCGATCACTACGACGACGCGAGTGCACACGCCCCCGCACTCTGCTGCGCTGTCCACTCTTCTTGGCCGCGCCCAACTTTTACACAGCCAGATTTCACTCCCTGCTTAGCTTTCGGTTGACTCTTCCTTCTTCTCTTTGAATTCTTAGTTCCCTCAACCAACCGCCGCTTACTCCGCTTCCCCTTCGCGGCTTTTGGCTCGAGCCGAGCTCGGGACGAGTCCCCGTTGCGATGCAACATCGTTTGGGGGAAATTTGGCTCGGCGTCGGCTCAGTTGGACTCGGGCTCTGCTCTGCCTTTTAACGTGTCTTACCTTCGCTTCTTTTTTTTCCATTCTATATATTAAGCACACTCCTCTTCACTCTCCCCAACTCGCCTTCAACTACTGCAACCACCAATCGCCTCAGATCCTGCGTCTTGTTTTGGTTCTCTTCCTCTGCTTTCTACTCTTTCTCGATTCGTGTAGTTTTGTGATAATTGAGATGGCTGTGGTCGAGACCGGCGCTCCGTTGGTTCAGCCGCGAGGGGGAGCGGAGATGAGCGACGACGAGATGCCGCCCGTGGAGGGGTGGGTCAAGCGGAAGCGCTCCAAGCGCCACCATCCCTTCTTCGATCACCCACCTACTGAGGAGGAGTATTTGGCCTTCTGCCTCATGATGCTTGCCCGCGGGGGCGGAGCTTCCTCGCCTTATGCGCCCTCGCCGTCTCCACCGCCGCCGTCGGCGGCGCCCGGGAAGGGGGAATTCAAGTGTTCCGTCTGCGGGAAGGCCTTCGGGTCGCACCAGGCGTTAGGAGGGCATAAGGCAAGCCACCGGAAACTCAACTCCTGGGACGAGACCCTCTCTACCGCGGCGTCGCCGGCTGCCTCCGCGTCCGGGTCCTCTGCGGTTGGTAGCGGCGGCGGGAAGGCGCATCAGTGCTCGGTATGCGGGAAGTCGTTCCCGACGGGGCAGGCGCTCGGGGGTCACAAGAGGTGCCACTACGACGGCACCCTCGGCGGCGGCGGCGGCGCCTCCGCCGCGTCAGAGGTCGCAAGCTCCAACCACAGGGCTTTCGATCTGAACGTGCCGCCGACGCCGGAGTTCTCCGTGGAAGTTGCCGGTCGGTGCGCGGCCGCTGCGTCGGCGGTCGTCGCGGAGGAAGAAGTGCAGAGTCCGATGGCATGGAAAAAGCCGAGGCTCCTGATTCCGGCATTGAACAAGACTTGATCCCGTTTTCCGGAGTCAACTCCACGCCGCTTTAAATTAAATTTAAGGGAAATTACGTGGTGTGTCAGTTTGCTGTAGTGTACAGAGAATTCTCATTCTTTGGGGGACTGGATACGGAATCAACTACAACAATTCATTTGATGTGCTAGTCGAGGATTTCGCAGTTGAAATATATATACATATATATATTTCGCCACCATTTCTTTCTCTTTAACAAGTACTGCTCAAGTTATAATTAGTAGAGTTAATTACAATGAGGACTCTTTCTTGAGAGCATTTATTTGCAGGTTGCATTATCTCTTCTAATTCTCCAGAGCAACCCGTTTAGACTGGAACGAAAAGAGTGGATTTGTGTGACTTACCACTCGAGAAAATTTGGCCGAGTCGCCGAATGGAAATAGAAAAATGCACGAAAAACAGTACAAGTCACAATCTTGTACGTTCCAGGGAACTTCTTAATACTTGGTTCGTCGGTTGAATGGTCGGTGGGTCTACGCACCATCTTCATAGAAATTCCGAGCTACATCCACCATCATATCTTACCTTGACTCTGACCTCGAGACCAAGGAAGCTCGTAAGGAATACTTCAAAACCACGTTTCCATGGAAAGTGCTTAAGAAAGAGTCGCATGCCAACTTTTTTACTACATATCAACAACCACAATTACAGGAAACTTAGCAAGTTCTTACATATCTACATTAGCTTAAACAGAGGTAGAAAGATCATAGAGGCATTAGAGAACAAAATAAAAACAAACTAATCTACTGTCGATCAAAACATATTCATGGTAGGTTGAGCAATTGGCAGTCTCACCGAACTTCCTGATCTGTCAGCCTCTGCAGAGTTTTCCTGTTAGTAGTCAGTTGCACTCTAATTTCTATGGTTGAATCAGTCTTGGTCTTCTTAACCGCGCTATATGACCTAACAAGCTACATTGTTTCACCTGCTTTGATATAATTGTGATTGGTATGAGCGAGTGGGATGCTTATCGATAGCCAAATGTACAGATGTTACACTCACATGCATCACTGCAACTGCAGATAAAAGATCTCTGCATTTATCCATCATGGCTTGTTCTTTGGCAGCTAGTTCAGCTAGTTCAAAGACCATGGAACTTCTTCCTTCTACCTGCATAAAATGAAATTTATAGAATGGTGAGTGAAGGAGCACAGAATTATTGGTTTACCCTCTAAAGGACTATTTAGGAAGGCTAAAATTGTAGGCTCTCATCAGGTAGTATCCAAAGTTCATCGAACTGATGTTCTGAAAGAAATTTGTGATGTAGACTGTACAAATTTCACTCTATGATGATTGATGGAGAGGATGAGTTCCTTTGCCATGCACTTCACAGAATGAGTAAATGCTACATAACAAGGAAAACATATTAAGACTTCTGAAGAGACCTTAAGAACTCTGAGACTTTCCTGAGGCACTATCTGAAATAAATCGCAAGGATAATGATTTTGCAAAGAGAAAAAAAATACATATCTTCTGGAAATATTTCCTTAACTAAGTTAAACATTGTTAATTCTGCCTTAGACAACATATTTTGTTTCTTGTATGTTTCCCTGTTGTAATTTTGTACATCAGAATAGGAGAAAAAGATGTTGCATATAATATAAATCTCAACATACTACTACTGGTAAAGTTCTAAGACTAAGGCAAACTGTTAATTTTATCATCAACAGATGCTTTGTTTCTTGTGTCAACATGTCTTATCCATACAGTAAACTGATACCTTGATGAAGTAGAAAAAGATACCTCATTCTATATATTTGGCCATGCATTTGCCTGATTCATGTGTGAATAATAGAATGCCTTGACTATGAGTAAACTAGAGTGACAGATTGGCCACAAACACTAATTAAAGCTAAAAATGCTCAACAATGGATGAAGCAAGCCGACAGAATAGCGAAGAAATAACAAACTCTGCAAACCTTAGACAATACAGCACAGATTGAAGTTCCCATTGCTTGCATCACATCAACTGCTGAACCAATAGCATTTCTCACTTCTTGAAAATCTGCCTATCAAACAGAAGAACTACAAAATCTTAATTGTGAATTTTGCATGGTGCAAAACGGGTGCCAATTCTTATGGGTGGGACTTGGGAGGTGCAGACCTTTGCTCCATTAACAACTGGAAGGCGGACAGTGCTGGCTTTTAGTGCTTCAATAGCACCAGATAAAGCACTTGAATGTTCTTTATCTACAAGAGACCATTCTTCTAGATAGATCATCTGCATAATCTCATAGATTAACTTGTCATAATTTTATTAAATTATAGCCACAATATTGTTTCAAAGCATTTGACCAAAATTTTAGACTAATTGTTTCTCTTCCAACAGATAACCAAAGCAATTCAATATTTATAAATAATTGATTGATCTTAGGCAGAGATAATTGCAAGATAAATCGGAGCAATTTCAACAAAAGCACATCATCAAACTAAAAAGTCTGCATATAAATAGTGGATTGGTCTTTGACAGAGATAGCTGCAAGACATCCTAAAACAGTTTATCATACCCTTGAAATTGGAGCCATTTCAGCAAAAGCAGGTTGGTCATCAAACTAAAGAATAAGCATGACTAACATCTTCATTAGGTTTGTTATGTTGATCTTAACACTGTAAAAACTAAATAATAACAACCACTGAGATAAAATCCTACATTGATTATCACTTTACATAAGAAGAAAGAGGAAGTAGTTGTTAAATCCGAACATATTGCTATCAGACTTATTTCAAAAATGCATACATCATAATTAGAATATTAATGTAGGGTAGCTAGCAGGGACAACTCTTAACTAATACAAGATCCATGAAACAATATTCTGCTCATGGAATTGACCTAGAACAAGAAAATGCTACATAATCGAAGATAAAGATCTAGAATTGATCTATCATTACTCATTCAGAAAAGTCCACTGTTATAGTAGTAACGCATCAACTAGGCATCAACAGTCTAGACCAAGGTTGGTTCAGTTGCTTGGCCTTGGGATTGGAACAACGATGTTGAGTGCTTTTTGATGATTCAAGGGATCTGAGATATCAACAGGAAAATCAGCGTTAAACCATCCTATCCACTCAGAACTATTATCCAGCCATTCATGAATATTAGAGATGGTAGGACACAAAGCTTGCTTCTACAGCCAATCAAGTTGGAACCAGCACTTGCAAAAAGAATAAAAAGCAGCACTACTTGTGGAGGAATCCAAATCAGTATAATAGCACTGTTGGAGGCGCTTTAATTTTATTGCTCCTGAATGGGTAAATGTATTACATGCAATGTGGTGTGGGGAAACCTCATAGTCAAAACCAAAAAAAGGAATAAATAAGAACCTGAATTAACAAGGATCCACTTCAAATGTGGTTTGACCACTATCTGATCAAATGTGAGAAGGCTCAAGTCAAGGGGGTCCTGTTGGAAAAGCCTTCATGCATCAAAGACAGGGAACTATCTCCATTATAGTTTAAGTGCATTTGAGGGATTCTTGTAAGGAACAGATGTAATGTATTATTATCCAAATGTTCTCTGTCTACATTATGTAAAACTGAATATTTATTTTACTACATTTGGATAGGCTCTAATTAAATTGCAAGATTTTGTGAAGTAGCAGTATTATAGATAAAAGCACGAAAGCAATCCTAAAGCATAACTGTTAAACGATCATGTGTCAGCTAACTGTGAACAAATTGTTTTGTCTTTTCTTAAATATCTTCATTCTTCCATTCTGTTCAAGGAGATAGTCTATCTGAAATATGTGATAAACTAACAAAACAAGAAATTTAAATGACCATCTAATATATAACTAGCAAATAAAATATTTGCCAGTATACAACAAATAATATGAAACTATATAAGGAAAACATCTTACTTGTCCCTTGAGAATGGAATTGAGCTTCATATATTGTTTCTTAGTCTGTAGCTGTAGTTTATTAACAGCTAAAGACTCGTGCATTTTGGAGGAAGTTATCCATGCGCCATATAAGTGTTTCTGATGAAAAGTCAAAAGACAAGTATCTTATATTATATGGATCATAAACCATTCCAAAAGAACAGATCACGCCGGTAAATAAAATCAATATTAAAATCACATTTAACTGTAAAAAGAATGAGAATACCATAGACCCAGCCACGCGAGATTTCAATATAATGGTTATGAATTAATAAAACATAATCAATTTGGCATTATTTTTCTACAGACAAGAAGTCTAAGCATGGTTATCTGCTAATGCAGAGATTAGATATGTTAAGGAATACAACTAAAATGAGCAAATATGTAAATTCATGACAATTGATGAATGTTCATTGTATACATAACAGACCTTAACCAGCAATATTAAACCGTTGTACCAAACAGGAATCAAAAGTTCTGTCATGCCTTAGATTTCACACTACATTAATAAAATAAAACACTGAATGGCTGGTGCTTTTACAATTTTCTCCATGCATTAACTTGTTTTAACATTTAAAAACCATCGATTGCATGGCTGCAATAACTGATTGGCTACCTCAAACTCGTTCCTCTATTTTGCATAACTAATATGAACATTACATTCCCTCGGGCAAAGCAAATTATACATAATTCATATACAAGAAAAGTATGAAATTAGTGATCTTTAATGGAAAGGTGTACATAATGTTGTAATCTACTACAACACTTCTGGCAAAACTTTTATCTGATTGTAAAAGAGAAACCTAAAAAGATATTGGAACCCCCATTAATAAATGAAGTATAGTCAGGACAAAGGATAAACTCACACGTACAGGGAAAGATATTTTAAATGCAACAATTATGTTCATACTCAAAAAACTAAGTTGCATTGCCTAAATCAATGTTGAATATTATTAGTAAGTGAACCTTAGTACAAAAGAAATCTAGAATTGAAAGAAAAATACAGGGAAAAGTGCTAGGTATCAGTTAGTTCATTAAGCAGAAATTGCTGATGAAAAGCCAGTACCAATTAATGTAGTCATGATTACTATTTGCTAAGTTAATTAGCATATAACCTCTTTAGCAATTTCTTTTTTATGAGAAGACATGTCTGAATTTTATTTCTAACTGATGAATGATTTAAAGATATTTATACATGCAAAATATCAATGATTCAAACTTGATTGTGAGGGAGAGACCAATTCTACCAATAGCTATAACGAACATATATCTGATGTTCTTTGGTCAACCACAATATTAAACCAAAATGTTAAGACTTAATGAACGTAACACCTGAATGTTATGAAATTTAACAAGAATAAATTAAAGGTGTTTACAGGAAGGAAAGGAAGAGAAGGGAACAAAATAGTTCAAGTGAAAGAACAATTGAATTGTATTCTCTTATGCTCAATTCAATGATGCATGCTTACTTGAAGAGAAGAAGGGGGGGAAAATAATATTAATCTCTTGTTTGTGTTTAATAGATTTTTTAAACTTCATTTTATCCATTATCACCTAATTTAAGCAGAAATAAAATACAGGAATTACATGGAATTCAATATAATCATCCTGTCTATTTACTTGCAATTAAACAAAAGAAATAATGATTTTGCTTCTTTTACTCGCTTTTCTTTCCTACTTGACTTAAAGTAAACCAAATAGAGAAACAAAAACAACGCGGGGAAAGTCAGTTGTAAGATGCAAAACATACTCCTATAAAAATCATATCAAATTCAACACACGACTTGATAATTCAACATGAGATCCAAATTCAAAACTGGAAAGAATACCTCTGCAGTCAATTTTTGCACAAGAAAGATGTCCTTCACTTGTGCATTAACCCACCGCCACTGCAACTGTCGGTTATTAAGTAGCCTCAACCGATGTGCATCCTCCAACTGCCTTTCCCCATATTTCCCCCTCTTGATATCAGCAGCGATGCCAAGCATTGATGCACCATTGGAGGATAATGGAACAGTGTCGGAGGAACTTGTTATTGGGCTAGTAGAAACTCGTTGAACACCAGGTGTGCCTCTTGGGGATATAACTGCTAGCTTACCAGGAGAAGAAGGCCTAGAAGAGCAGTGTCGAGGAGAAGAATATATCAAAGGAGATGATAGCAAGCCATTGATGAAAGACTTCTTTGCTGGAACAGGCTTCGAAGAGGCTGTGCACTTCCCTCCAGGTGATGGCTTCGGTTTGCCTCTCTCTAGTAAGAACCTCGCCGGAGCATTTCTCCCACGCGGTGTCACTAGCCCTCGTGGTGGTAGAGTATTGAACTCGAGCGGCTCGGGATTGCCACCAGAAGACAAGCTATCGGTGTCAAACGACAGCGAAAATTCACCGCCGTCTAAGGAGGCCCTCCTTGCACCCTCGTGGAGCACCATGGATTGTCTCAGTGATCTCATAGCTGCCAAGACCGAGACATTCTCGGGGGCAGAGCAATCCAAGCTCCTTGTCAACGAAATGGATTGTTGAGTCCTTGCAGCAGCGGGCCAGCGGTGGTGGTTTTCTAAGGCTCTGTAGCTTTCTGATTTAGAACTGTTCCTCGTCGGAGTAGAAGAGGGAACGATAGACGTCCGCCGTTCTGGAGTTGGCTTTCTGATGGGAGAAGGGGACACTGGTCTGTCCATGCTGGTCTGGTAGGAGAAAGACTCGCCTTGGAAGGAAACAGATAGACTCCGAGTGGTAGTACGAAGGGCTTTCGCGGCGGCGGAGGAAAGCTCAGTGGATTCTCGAGCGGGACGGCGCGCAGTGGTCTCAGTGGTTCGAGTCCGGTCCACGGATTTGGATCGGTTAGGCAAGGAAGTAGGGGGCAATGCCATTGGCGAGGAGGGTCGGGAAGCAGGGATAGGAGAACGGAAGCGCCGGTGAGAAGAAGTAGCGGTGGAAGAAGCAGACGACGAAGAGGAAGCGATCGACGTGGAACGAGAGGAAGAATTAAAAGAGGTACCTTTCGAGGAGGAACTCGTGGAAGCGGACGACAGGGAACCACCTTTAGAAGCGAGAGCGGAGAAAGAGGACGGGAAGGAGGTCGCCAGGTAACGGGAGTTGATCTCCTTGCCGCGGGGAAGCTTGGGGGCGGCAGCATTGTCCTTCTCACAGGAAGACAGCGGCGCTCGAGCAGATTTTGAGGGATCTCGACGGCGAGGGGAGGGCGAAGGGTTCTGGACCTTTTTCTGCGGTCGAACGCGGGATGCGCTTACATTCCGTGCGGCATCGAGGGCGGAGACCGCCGGAATGTTAGTAACCATTCTACGAAATCTCACTGTACTCTTCGGCGAGGACGTGCTCCTCCTCTGGCAGGTTCCTCCCAAAGAAAAAGCCTCTATCTCCCAGTTGTTCACTTGAGCTCGTCACCAGTTGCAGGGGAGAAAGAATGTGGGCAGTCGCAGAGAAAAAAGAGGCGAAAAATGAAGAGTGAATGATAAGAAATTGGAAAGGAAAGGCGTCAAAGGAAGAAAAGAAAGAAGGAGAGGAAAAGGAGGAGATGACGGAAGCGGGTTCGCGGCGGTGATGGGAAGGGAGGAAGAGGCGCAGCGAAAGCCGGCGAGGCGCTTGGTCATGGGGAGTGACATAAGCTAATGGCGGAGGTGGTGTTGCAGTAGAAGGAAAGCAATGCCCTTTTATTAAGACATGGATAACAAAATTATTAAAAACCCTACTCAATCACTCCTGAAAAGATTCACGAGTGACGTGGCCTTCGGACCCACAACTCATCGCCATTAGATTACTAATTATTTATTATTTACTAATAATTTATTTTTTGAAAACGTACCTTACGTTTTAAATTATTTTGTTGGTTTATCGTTATTCCTTTTTATTGCTAATCGACGTATCGAATAAAAAGGACCGTAAGTATTAATTCCAATGAATAACATTATATGTCCATTATATTATATTTATTATTTTTTTCGCTGAGTCAAATAGGAACATTCATAATTAGCGGTAAAAGGAAATACGAAGATATTACTATTTGATAAAAATGAGAGATATAAAGTGACCAAAATGAAATTAGAGTTGATTCGGTGCTCCTTAGTTTATATTTTTTTTAATAAATAAAATAAATACAAAAAACTCGAACAATGAAACAACTCGTTTACGATCTTAAACATTATTATGAAAATCGATCAATTTAAAAAAGTTTTAAAAACTATGAAAATTTCACGTAAAGGACAGATTGACAGAGCGGTTTTTGTGAAATGGGTGAAGATTGAGGCGGCCAAATACTGGACTAATAATATTGGTCTGCATTTCTGTTGCATGGTCCACGAGAGAATGTTGGCGAGCCAAGTATGCTGACATGAAAATGATTGCACAGGCTGCAGAATAAAGATGAAATTGCCTAAAATTGAACCGGAGCAAAGTTATTTCATAAGATCCAGGCATGATTTTACATCACATTAAATATTGAAATATTTTCGCAGGGTATCATGCAGAAACAAGCGCCGGGTTACCGTGTCTCGGAGTTTACCGATAACACAGTTTAATTAGGCCTACGTGCAAGTCAATAGATAAAGCTTAAATCATCGCAGTAAAAAACCATAGAACATAAATCTTCGACCAAATTAGAGGCATAAGTTTAGCATAAAATTCCAGATATAAAAGTAGACCAAATTAAAGCCGGCACACTCATATCACCATACATTTAGCAGTTTACCCGTCTAATTGGGCTGCAAAGATACGCTTCTCCGATAGTCTGGCACTACTTCTTAAGGTGGGGGAAGCAGTGATAGACGTCACTCTTCGGATGCTTTGCTTCCGCATGTTCTCGACATTTGACCTCTGACGTAGTACATATAAAAGTTTGCATGCATACCTTGCACTGGATTCACATTAAGAATCGCAGAGTTAGTAGATGAACATGACTAAGAAAAACTGTTTTCGCTTTGTTAATATTTAGAAATACACGTGCCACAAAAGAAAAATAGTTTCTCACATCCACCGTATAAGCAGCTAAGAATTGAGGAGCTATTATTTGGGGAGTGAAAGAGCTAGGCGGTCTTTCAGTAATCATAAGGTGCAAGGAATAGAGAGATACCAACAAGAGAAAATGAATTAAGGTAATCGAGGACAATTTTAGTCAATTTGAATATTAATAGTGGTAAAGAGTTGCATAAAGTTCAATCAAGAGATTGAATCCGTATGGTAGAACTGAAACAACTAAGACAAACACAAATTGATGTTGGTATAATGATGGTAAATCACTAAAGTGGTTTATAAATTTACATTAAACGATCAGATACTCTGACCTTTGTTAATTCCTTTCATGCAATAGCTTCCAAGTATCTTTGAACCATTACGAGAATAGAAAATGATTTTAAACAATCATCGTAAACTTTCTTAATCCAATATCCAAACACATTGCTACCTAAATAATATACCTGACTGGTTAACAGCACAGTACTGCAAGAAACCGTAAATGTCTTTTGAAAGCTAAAAATTCCAATCTAGTAGTCACAATACGTAGAGAATAGAGCTTATTAATAAAAATGGGTAGGAGTGAATAAAATGAAGGGTTTATTTTGGTTGAAGAGTTTAAGAGGAGGGCAGGAGTTCTCTTCCATTCCATTTATCAACATATTAATCAATTTTATAACTGCCCTTCGCTGCCTTCCCATCTCTTCAACTCACCTACACTTCCCTCTCTGATGCAGGAAAGTTCCCATTGGACTATCATATAATTGAAGAAGCCACTTCATGCAAAATCAGCTACCTCACAAGAAAACATGATAGTGCTGACTGCTAAGCGGAATGACTTTTTTGGCATCTTCTAAATGCGTTGCTCAACCTAGAATCCTATCAAATTGTCAAAAGGAGGTTTGGAATGTTGCTAAAATGAATACACTTCTGCATTTGGTAAAAGATAATTAGAAGGGGGAAAAACAATTGGTCCGTACTACAATTTCTCTGGTTTATTTGTCAATCGATCAAATCAGATCAGAAGTTTTCTTAATAGGCCTATCATAATATCAATCGACCAAAGGGGATGTTACTATCCTTTATGAATACAGTTGCCCAATTCTGAGGAAGAATGCAGATGAAGCATAAATGTGGATTCATAGGTGACCTATAATATAAATGATCATCAAGGTGAAAGTTAAACACGCAAAAGTAATGAAAAGCATAAAAGCATAAAAGCATAAACCCTAAACCTAGAATCCTATTCATCTAAGAAGGATAACAAAATGCAAACAAGAAGTTCTTACAGTGATGAACAGACAATATATGCATAAAAGCTTCAAAATCTGACAAGCAAGTTTGCTAATCTTCCTTAAAAAGCATAAATATCATTGCATTCAGAATAATCATCACATTCCAAGCTCTCTCTCTATACGGAATTGTATTTTTTTTTTAAAGAGATATATGGAAGCCTCTGAACCACCATCCTCAATTCTTTTGACAAAGTCAGGTCTCGAACCAAAACCTCGCCAACCACATCCTAAAACGTTTACCAGGTGTCCTTGTTGGTTCATTCACCGAGTTCATCATAATTCATAAGTGAACTGTGAGCTGCTTCTTTGTTGAGATAGCTCACAGACCACAAACATGTTGCAACTCAAAGTAAATCATCATCCAAATGTGAACTGATTTTATTTTAAAAAAGATCAAATATTGTTGTCCAAGAAAGAAATATGAAGATCAAAGAAAAGCATATTGTGTCTTCCTAATTGTAATGGTTATAACATTATTTGGAAAAATCTGTTGTTTTTGGTCGGCATAAGAAACACCAATGCGTTGGTACATCAGATCCTGTGCAAATGAAGAATACTTCTTCCACTTTTATGCAAACAGGTTGACGACCAATGGCGAGCCATATAAATGGAAGTTTTGTGATAGTTAACCAAGTTAAAGTTTCACGTGGAAATGCAAACAATACGACAGAATGTGCGTGCACAAACAACGCAAACAACTTGAAGCTAAATATTTCAACGGGGAATATTGTTTCACAGAAGTCAAATTGAAACATCCGAGAATTAGCTAGTTGTATTTATCACATCTAGTTCGGCTCCATGAAATCTCATCTTTCCATTGGCCTAGTAATAGTAAACTCAATTAAATCATTTTCGATGCATTTATTGGAATTTCCCGTCTGCTTCTACCCCTCCCACCTTCGACTCACTCTAACCGATGGAAGAAAAAGAGAGAGCAAAAAACTTTATCTTTCGTGATCAACTATCCATCCAAACACGTACCCACTAAAAATTTAATTCAGTTCACGCCAAAATCAAGAAAATTCCCTTCAATTAGACCCAAATCGTCTGTAATCCACACAAAAATTGAACAAGAAATTAAGTATACAAAGAGAAAAAAAAACGAAGGGAAAACATAAGGAAAGAGCCAACCTGGATGGTCATGGCCTTTTTGTTGGTTTCTAACTGACTACCTGCAAACAAAAACAATGAAAAGCAAAAAACGATCAATCGACGGGGGAGAAACACTATGAAACTTTTACAAAGGCATCAGAAAAAGAATTTTTATCTCCAATAACACACAAAAGCATCTGATTCCAAGAGAAAAAACAAGGGGCAAATACCCTTGCCCGGTTTGTTCTTCTCTATGTTCTTCTCCCGCGCCATCTTCGACTTCTGGCCATTGCCACCTCCCATCGCTCCTTTTTCTACGTACGGATCGAAGCCGATCTACCGGAGGGAGAGATCAACTGACGAAGAAGGGCTAAAGCAAGGAAGAAAGGAAACCCAGAAAGGGGCGAGCGAGTGCTGAGAAACAAGCGGACGGAACGGAAGAACGCGGTGCCGGTAAGATGTGAGGGAGGAACGCTTCGCATCGACGGTTCGGATTGCTAACAAATGGACTTGCACCAATCTAAATGCACTCCGCTTCACAATATTTAATTATTTATTTTGGGAATCAATCAATTTGCAATAAGTCGATACGTTAGCTTTGAATGGAGCCACCAACCACGGTCGATACGTTGTCTCAACGGGACGGTACGATGATAAGATAGAGTGTTATTTTTAGAATGGACTGGATTTGATATCGGATGAGAAGATCTAGAATTCTCTTGGTTTCAAATGGATCCTTTCCTGTTTTGCCACCGTATCAAGGGACTTTGTTCCCTCGCGATTTACCTCTATCTTATCAGTGCCTTGGGACGAATGGCAAGAAGCTGTTAGTTGGACAAATTCTCAATTTTTACAGATATGACGTGGTGGTTAAAATATGATGATATTTATAAAAGTGATATAGATCGATTTTGAAGAAGGTCTAAAGTTTTTTTATTATATTTAAATGACTTTTACATTCTTAGCTACCACGACAAGATCTATAGGACCCTCCGTGATATATCTTCCTCATAATGATCGTGGAACAGATCGATGAGAATCACTAGATTTACGATTCAAATCTTTTTAAAAAAAGTGACATCTCTGTCCCTATAGAGATGACATATTAATTGGAACAGAGCGACACTCACGAAATAATACAGATCGATTTCGGATGAAGATCTAAAATTTCTCTCTAACATTAAATACTATTTCTTTATCCTGATCAATCACATCAAAATCAAAGTTCATTGTAATTTACCTCTTTTGTAACATACCAATACACCAATAAAATCTGCTAAATTAACGATCATAATCTTTTACAAAAGGCGATATCCCGCCCAAGGATCCATTCACCATCGATTTACGATTACGGTGAGAGTGAGCTTTGCCTTTGGCACTGGCGCAAATTGAATTCGGAAAGATTTTAAATTTTCATCAAAATTCAGCTTCTATTTTGTTGTAATGGTATCGTACTGTACTAGCTTAACTGATTGTCGCCATTGAGACACATCGATCACAACCCTGTCAACGATGGTTGTGCGTGAAGTCCATTCGATCCATTAACGCATGATTTTAAAATTGTCCATTCTTATTTATCATCCAATAAGATCGGAATCGAATTGTACATCAACAGTTTTAAATCTGATTTCGATTTTGAAATCGTCGATTCCAATTTCTTATGATTTAATTTTGATTTTAGAACCGTCAATTTTGATTCATCATCCATTAGAATCGAAATCGGAATTGAATCGTTAACCGATGATTTTTTATCCTTACAATTCGATTTTTATTCAAACCGTTTAGAAACAAAATTTAAATTATTTAATTTTAAATCCCTTAATTTAAATATATTATTTTTCAATTCATTAATTCTATCGATTTTATTTAAATTTAAATTTTATACGTGGAAATTTAATTTTATATCAATTTATTTATTTTATATAAGTCGTTGAATCAAATATTTATCATATAAAAATATCATCGAAATATATTTAATTAATAAATGTAAATCAACAAATTATATATATATATATATATATATATTATTCATATAATTACAATATCTTACTTCTCCTTCTTTAATTTAAAGATAAAAAAAAAGAAAGACCTTAGAGCTACGTTTGGTACAGGGTAATCAGACTTGTAATATAATTAGGATTACATTATAAGATGATTTATTTTGTTTGGTAATATTTCAAAGATATAATGTAATGTAATCGCATTACAAAATAAGAGTCAAGATCCGTAATCTCGATTACGAAGGAAAAACTATGTAATCCGATTACATTACAGACTCAATATTTATCCTGACAAATATATCTTTCTTTTATTTTTCTCATTGCTTCTCGATGCTCGTCGACGACGACCACCGACGACGGTTGCACGGCCGACGGCCGCCGATCGACAACTAACGCCGATCGACGATCGACGACGGCGACGGCGCATGATCGACGGATCGATCGACGATCGACGGCGGCGTGACGGCGATATACGATGATCGACGATCGAAGGTGCACGGCCGATCGATCAATGATAACCTTATAAGGGTATTTTTGTCATTTTATAATAATATGAATTACATTCCTTATAACAAATATGGATACCAAACAAACGAATGTAATCACTTTTGTAATCAAAGATTACACATAAATCTCTAACCAAACACAGTAATGTAATACACATTATATTATATTACATTACAAACTTGATTACATTACCCCGTACCAAACGTACGTTTTTTTTTTAGTTTAAATAAATCAAAGTTGTCCATTTACCATTTAAATATGATCCTTTATTTTACTTTAATCTTAAATATTATTAGAGATAGCGGTTGACATGTCTTCAATTGTAATATTCATATAAGTATTCATTATCTCTTATTGTCCCAATCTAATTTTAAAAATTCAATTCTGATTAAAAAAAAACTTGGTTTCAATTTCGGTTCCGATTCAATTTTAGTTCCGATTCGATTTTGATTTCAATTCGATTCTGATTTTAAAAATTTAGAAATCGGAACTGAATCATATGTCTCCGATTCCGATTCGATTTTTGAATCAAAATCGAAAAAACAATTTCAATTCGATTTTTGAGCCATTGATTCCGATTCGATTCAATTCGAATTGGTCCCCCCTACCCCTAGACGCATGGATGGATAGTAAGAGTGATATGAACAACTTTTTTTTTTTTAACCGAAAGTAATTTTAATTTTGGATTAAATGCATAACATAATTAGGTATTATAAATAATAATAATAAATTACTGCCGTGAAACATAAATAATCATCAGAAGATCTTTGAAAATTTTTAGAATGATTAAATGTTTTAGGACTTTTATCGTCGATCACTTTAAACATTTAAAACATATAGAGTAAAATGTATCTAATAAAGATATCTTCTAATACTTTTCAGAAAAGGATGAGTTCGGGTAAATAATTATACTCAATCATGATAATCAATTTTGTTTTTGGTTACAAATACCTTAGATTTAGATGGTATTAAAAGTGTAAATTACGGATTTTTTTTCTTCTTCTTTTAAGTCAGTACCTATTTATCGTCTAAAATGGATATTTAATTGAGCATTAGTTTGGGTCGTAAAAAAAAAACATGAAAAGGTCCAAATATATATATATAGCTAACCGGATAATCGGTTCGGGTTCGCCGCCTGTAATTTAAATCGATTTGTCAGCCGCGAGCCAAGCCGGTGCGGAACTCGATCGGGGAGTTGGTCGCGTACAAGATCAGACAGTTGTCGCTCATAGTTCAGGTTCTCGAAACGCCTAGGTCTACCCACATCTCTCCTTGGAACGGAGCACCCAGAAACGTGCGCCCGGCGGCTTTTAAACCTGCTGCCAGTGCGAGTGCGATAAACACACCGACGCGAGGCGAAGAGATCGGAAGCGAGGTAGATTCGATGGAGAACGGGGACCCGATAATCGACCTTTGTTCCGCGGCGGAGGCTGTCGTAGAAGAGGAGGATCTGGCGTCCGCGTCCGTGGCACCGCTCCACCAGATCGAGTCCCTCTGCATGCGTTGCGGCGAGAATGTAAAATCAAATTTGTTCCCTTCCCCTACGTTATTACTAAGCGGCTTGGTTTACTCTGGAGTTTCGCTCACACTCGTCTTGTTCTACTCAGGGCACGACGAGGCTTCTGCTGACTAGGATTCCGCACTTCAGAGAGGTGAATATTTAGGCCTTTTTTTTAGCTATTAGTGCTTAATTTTTTGGTTTCATTCATGTGTCGGAGGATAGATGGTTTCCAAAGTTTCGGTTTCTTTTTACTTGCAGATTGTGTTGATGGCATTCGAGTGTCCACATTGCAACGAGAGGTAGGTTTAGTTTCAATTTGTTGTCATATAGGTTTAATTTGATGTATTTTTTTACTTATTTCCTGAAATGAATGTTTAGGAATAATGAGGTCCAGTTTGCTGGTGAGCTCCAGCCTCGAGGATGCTGCTATAGCTTGGAAATTCCTGCAGGGAACAGTGAGGTTTGCTTCCCTGTCTAAATGATTGTTACTATTCGGTTACTTAATGCATCTTTATATCACTTAAAAGAAGTTTTTTTTTCTCTCTTCAGCATTGACCTAATTATTTTTTTAACACGAAATCATTGTCGAATGCATTAATTTAGTATATCTTGATTTTTTCAAAATGCACAAATTAAAGCACTGTGAGTTCTCAAGCAGACAATTAAAATCAAGATTTGCTGCAAAATGCACAGTGGAAATTTTTAAACTATAAGGGATCAGTGTCACTGGCGGACTGAGGGAGATGGTGGGGGCATCTTCTCTCCTTATTATTCAATCATTCAAGTTATAATATACTACATTTTTTTTAACATTATTAACTTTATGAGTATGACACTTAATATAGAAGGTTTAATGATTCTCCCTAGTACTGATTTTTGGATCTGCCATAGAGATTTATGTAAGTCTATATTACTAGTGATGTTAAAGTCATTTACTCCTATAATTATTTTATCTAAACTTTGTTTTTCCTTTTATCCCTCAGACTCTCAATTGTACTTAGAACTTTCCATTTGCAAAATTTATTGGTATGCCTTTAAACATGTGAATATTATCTTATCAATAGTTTCATTTATATTTTACGGTGTATCAAAGAAGTTGTTGTGTAGAGGAACCGTTTTTTTCGTTTATTGATTGGAAAAATGTTTTGTCTTGTTTTTTATCTTGTAGTAGATTCATCAATTTATCATACTTTGTTGCAGATGCTTAATCGGCAAGTGGTGAAATCTGATTCTGCTACTATTAAGGTAGTCCATCTCTCTTTCATTCTCTGCAAGTTTGCAAGATCTAGTAAATATGGACAATAGTTTAATGATATTATTCTTTGCATATTTATGTGTTATCAAATTCAAAACATTTGGATTATCTATCTGCTCTACCTGATCTTGTTCCAGCAATGAATTTTTCCTGCATTGTGATTTGCAGATTCCGGAACTGGATTTTGAGATTCCTGCTGAATCTCAACGTGGAAGACTCTCTACAGTAACTATCTTTTCTGTCAAGATATGATAATAGCAGTCCTTTTTCAATTTATTCTACCTGTTCTGGTAAACTGTTGGTAGATATTGTTGGCTTCTTGCCTGAGTTCCGAATTCCAGCTTCTTTGTTCATTAAGAGATGCCTTTCATTGCCATGATGGTCCCATGGGCAATTCCTAAGAATTCTAGAAATGACAGAAACATTCTTAGTTCTTTTAGTGGCATGCACATAAGATAAGCAATACTAAGAATGGCTTTCATTGAAAGCAAGTTATTGGCAAAAAGTTCTCCTTCACTTGACATAAAAATTATTATCATTGTCATTTGTCATCTGCTTTTATGCTTATTACTTTAGTACGTAGGGCTGTGGCTATAGTGCAGTCATTTTTAGCAATTTAGATTCGCTGTTAGTGTGTGTGTGTGTGTGTGTGTATATATATATATATATAGGGAGAGAGAGAGAGAGAGAGAGAGAGAGAGATAATCCTTGATAACCAATCCAATGAATTTACTGTTTATTAGCTTCTACCATACAAAACTTCCATATTTTAAATACATCAGACAATGAAATGCAACAGAAAAAACAATGTAGTAGGCTTCTTTTATTAAATTTTTTTCATATCGTACAACTAACTAGAGCAGTGTTAAAACATTTTTTTATTTGTAGTTGGCAATGTGCTCATCTGATCTTGTATGACTTCCATACTGTGTTTGTTTTTCCTTTTTGGGAAACCTAAATCTATTATCTCTTCTATTCTGCTAGGTTGAAGGGATACTTGTTAGAGCCGCAGATGAATTAGACTCCCTTCAAGAGGAACGGAAGGTTAGATAAGGACTTCACACCTTTTAACTTCTTCATTTGGTCTAGCCTATTCTTCACATCTCAGTGAATTTGCTTTATGCTATGCAGAAAGTGGATCCTGTGACTGCTGAAGCTATTGATCAATTCTTGATAAAACTGAGGTCACTTGTGGCTGGAAACGTGGCTTTTACTTTTATACTGGATGATCCTTCTGGAAATAGTTTCATTGAGAACCCGTAAGAGTTCTCTTCTTAGCATTGAAAATCTTAGTTATGCACTCCGAAATCTTACTCTTCTACTTCTGTTGCTTTTTGCATGGAGTATCTAGATATTATGGTACACTATTTGGCATCAAGGCTGAAAGAACTGAGTCTAGCCTTTGATTTGCTTCTGCTGTTATTAGCATATGCTAAAATGCCATGTCAATGCTTTGACATGCCAATATTCATAATTTGTTGAATGTTTTATAATTGTTTCGATGTTTCTATAACCTGCTAGAATGGGTTTTTGTTTGGTAGCAGATATGGCTATAGTTTTGCTCAAGGCAAGTGCTTTATGAGTGTTAACTCATGATGTTCCATGTTATCCAGTGAAGAACCTGTTACTTCTAACCTTATATGTTCTTTGGCTGAGATAGTGAATTATTGGTGCTGTTTAATGCAGTTGTGGCATCTGGACTCTTTGTTAAAACTACCAGAATTGCTCTGCATAGTAAATCGTGAAAGTCATCTCATCTGAAATTTTAAGAAGTCAAATAAATTTAGGAAGGTATTGGTAAATGATGAGTATTTTTTTGCCATATTAGGTTAATCGCAGGCGCCTTTTTCTCTGGTACGTTTCACTGCATATGCTCACATTGTTCTGGATGATGAAATATGGATTTTGGACTGTAGTAGCCGTATCTATGATAGCTCAATGGTCAGGACTAGAATCGACTTATATAATGTTCCTATCTCCCCCAAAGGGCATAATATGATCATAAACTATGATATCCTTCAATGCAATCATAAAGTTCTTTTTGGATTATTTGAATTGAATTCTGAAGCAGCACATTGTGTGTATAGGATGTACAGAAAGCCTCCAAGCCATATCACATTTTCTTGTTCTCAAATTTAAGTTTCTCGTTTTATCCTGTGCAGGTTGGCTCCATCATCAGATCCCTTTCTGTCTGTTAGATATTACGAAAGGACCAAGGAGCAACAGGCATCACTGGGCTTTCTTGTTGAACCATCTTTACAGGAAGAGACTGAAAGGCAGGTTGATTGTGAAAATCATTCCAACATAAGTCAAAAGGAGCCACATGGTTCGGTTGGGGCTATTGCTGGTCAGCGTGCAATTGCCCAGGGTAAAACTGAGGAAGTTGCAGCAGCCTTGTGCAGATACTCAGCACCGGAAGAGGTGCACACTTGTGTTACATGACACACTATTTTACTGATAATTATTGTCATAAATTGCTCTTTATTGTAACTGCAGGTTGATACTCTACCTTCAACATGTGGGGCTTGTGGAGCTAGCTGTGTCACTCGCTTTTACTCTACCAGTATCCTTTTAGTTTTTTCCTGCATTTCTTTTATCTTTCTGATGGTATGCATCTGTCATCATCTGCAATCTTTTTTTCTTTCTTGTGTACAAAAGATTACCACACTCGTTCTTTAGTTGAATGGAGAGTTAGATAAGCAGAACCAAGTATAGCCACCTGTCTACATTTGATCTTTTTTTATTGTTTATCCATTTTGGTTCTGTGAACTGGCAAGATTGCTCAAGCTGTTTAATGTGCCCCATTTTCTGTGTTCCTGCTCAATATTGTAGTCCAGATATTCCATAATTGACAATTCAAAACTAATCAGGATATTAAAACTCTAGTCCACTAAGTGGACCATTGCAAATTTCGGCTTTAGTAATTCTGCTCTTTGTCTACCTATATTGTTTCTTGTTCTCTTAATTATTTCCTTTTGAATCCTTATTATTCTTAGCATCTTGTTATTGGTGGATCTGTGATTCCTAAACCATCTGCAGAAATTCCATATTTCCGAGAAGTTGTTGTGATGGCAACTACCTGTGATTTGTGCGGCTATCGAAGCTCTGAGGTATGATGTTCCCTCAATCGTTCATGTGGCTAAATCTATCTCACTTCAGTGGCTAGAGATTTTGTGATTTCTTTGAATGTTTAATTGGTTAGGGTTTTAATTGTTTTGGTATTACTGTTCTGGGCCTTATATTTTCCCAAACAGTTAAAGGCTGGCGGTGAGATACCTGAAAGAGGAAAGAGAATCACATTGAGTGTGCAGAATTTCGAGGATCTTAGCCGAGATGTGATAAAGGTTAGTCTATTCATTTCCAATGGCTAAATTTTATGATAGGACAATGTATATCAGGCTACTCATTTCCACATGTTTTTGTTAAACTTGCTTGGGGCATGCTTATTACCTGCACACATTATTCCTTGCGTTAAACAGTATATTGTCTCTTGTTACTCATTGGCTTGAACATGTAGTACGCATCCATTATCTATATATGCATGTTGCATTTTGATGTTTGATATTTTTAGTTTTATTTTTTGCAGGATAATTATATAGCAGAGACTGTAACCCACTAATAAACTGTCTTGTATAGATTTGTATCTTCTGCTGCAGAAAAAATGTGAAGATGTCTCTACATATGCAGGGTTTATGTATCAGAATTCATAAACATGCAAGCATACGGGGTTTAAAATCTGATTGACAAACACAATCAGGTGAAAAAGGTTAATATAATCACAAAGTGATACTAAAAATCTTACCCTGTAGTTGTCATGATATTGCTCCTATCAAACACAAGAAAGCTGTCCTTGTATCTTCTATAATTTATGATTAATTGTTCGCTGATCTTTACATTGGAGCAATGTATTGAGCCACAAATTCAAATAAACATTTGACAGCATCTATGCTACTAAATATTAGTTTTACCAGACATTTCCACTGATCTTAGGTGAATCCATTTACATTGTGATGATAATCCAATGAGTTTATATAAAGTTTTACTGGAGCTTCTGCTTCTAATCGATACTGAATTGTTCTAACTAATGTTGATTCACTGTTCTCTAAAGATCAATTTCCTGCCTGTTTCTAGGTGTTTTTGCAGGATTCCTTAACATTTTTAGTTGTTTTCTTTTTTTGTTGTGTTGCTGTTTTTTTTTCCCAGTCGGACATGGCCAGTGTAAAAGTTCCTGAGCTTGAGTTGGAACTTGCAAGTGGCACTTTAGGTGGAATGATTACAACAGTTGAAGGCCTTATTACTAAAATTAGTGAAAGTATGTTTTGCTTCCTCAATTTGTGAGCACATCTATGCTTTGATTGTTGGAAGATCTATGGACGTTGCTAGTTTTTTTCTCGTTTACATTCTCAAAGATTTCTGATCTTACAAATTGTTCTTGCATAGATCTTGAGAGAGTACATGCATTTTCTTTGGGCGATAGTACTGATGATTGGAAAAGAAAGAAATGGCAGGATTTCAAGTCCAGGCTTAGCATGGTATGCTAAATGGCGAAGAGTTAGCATATTTCTTAAGTGATAACATATGTGTCTCATTATATTCTTTTCCAATTGGTTCTTTTATAGCTCTGGTTTAGTGAGCGTAGCTTCTTTTCAAGTAATATCACTGTTCATCTTTCTCATTTACTGTTCATATGTATGCTGACTCACTCATTCTCTCTCTCGTGTAGCTTTTGAGTTTAGAAAAACCTTGGACACTTATTATTGATGATGCACTCTCAAGTTCATTTGTTTCCTTTGTCACCGATTCGTTGGAGGATGACAAGCAACTTACTGGTTTGTTACTGAATTTCCATTCTCGTCTTCACTTTTCATTAGGTTTCGTTTACTGATTGATTATTATGTACATATTATGCTAATGTTTATTATCATGTTGGGTTGCGATTCCAGTGGAGGAGTACCAAAGGACTTGGGAGCAAAACGAGGAATTGGGTTTGAATGACATGGACACATCGCAAGCGGATACAGCTTACAGAACAGAAGCAGCAGAACAAGGAGTTGGGCTGGAATGACATGGACACATCACAGCGGATACCGTTTACAGAACAGAGCATGACGATCTGATCTATTAAGGTTTTTACAATTCAGTTCTGCCTACCCTTGAATGAGCAGTCGCAATGCTTTTGTTGGGTATATTGTTTGTGCAATCAGATATGCCTGTTTGTATTTTAGTGACAGTTCCAAAATATGTTTCTTAAATTTATATTCCATACCGGATGATTGAAGTTCTTACCTTAGGAAAACCTTCCATTGTCAAATTTAAAGTCAGGAAATTTAACTATCAGTCAGTGTCAGCCCCATGCTCATAAAAATATCATAAATATGTTTCTAATGAACTAAAATTATATTATTTTTGTTTTAATATAGTTAATTTAAAAGTATAAAGTGTGTATGACATAATTAGTTAAAAAATTGCAAATAAGTACGTACATATATTGTTTTCTAACTTTGTTGTAGATGTTAACGAGCCCAATGTAGAAGTTTTAAGTTTGTGAATTTCATATTTCTCTATATATCAAGTAAACATAAATAAGATCTTAACAGTTGTGGTTGCGTCTCATTAATTTATTTATAAAAACGCATTAAGCCAAAAGTATTTGATTTACAATAGCGAAAGGAGGAGACACATCGAGCGTCACTGATACACATGCCAGTTAGACAGGGTCCGTATATCGATCCCCCCATACGCTTCCAAATGCGCCAGGACCGCAAAAATGAAAGAACTTCCCACACCCGGAAGTTTTACCTCCTTTGTTACCTGTTCGTCGAGCCGCTATAATCGATCTAAAACTTGGGTCCACCCTATTCTTCTACCACTCGTTGATTAGCGTGGCGGGTACGCATCGGGTAAACAGTATGCCCATTTTCTGAGATTCCGTTTACGGACCGGGGATCAGGTGTTGTCGCTGCCGAGCAATGAGGCTTAATAAAAGACGCGTGGGTGACTTAATGAAACTTGATGAAGCAATGAATGGATTAGATGCATGCTTTTAAAATGGATCGTTGAAGTGCACTGAACATTTGATCTCATTTGACAGAGGTAAGTCTGATATGGCGTTGTAATGCGATGTGGGATTCGTCGAAGAGGAAAGATTAAGAAGGGGAAGCAAAGCCGCGTGTGGTGGTTGTTGGGTGGGCGACGGGGCATGCCGACCGCCGCCGCCGTACACCCTCGGGCACTGCTCTTCAAGCGGCTCCGACCTCCTCCTCCTCTGCTGCCCCTCCCGCCGCTCGCTATCCGGGGGAGGTTCCTTCAGCTCCGGCTCTCTCCGTCAAGGCTTCGATCCAGGCCTCGCCCGCTTGTCCTCGTCGCCGCCTCCACTGGGTCATCCTTCGATGACATCGATTCCCGCAGCAGCTCCTCCAAGGTTGGATTTTATTTTAGTTTTTTTCCCTTTATCTTTGGAATTATCGGATTGCCATCTGCTGGTTTAACCTTGTTGCATTAAATTAAAGAGCGAGTTATCTATGAATTTCAGTTGTCGTTAGATTTTTGTTTCATCACGATATGAATTTTATATCAGAACTAGAAGCAAAATATTGTTACTCATCGGTCTTTGATGGATCTCAGGATCTAGGTGAGATAATAAAAACAAAGGTAATTGTTCAGCAGCATAAAGTCAACTAGTGATCGGAGCGACTTTACTCTGAAACTAGTTCCTGGTGGATTAATTATTAACATATCTACTTTTTATCAGGAAAATTATATGAAACAGTTGTTTTTGTGTGTCTATGTTAAGATGCAAATGGAGCATGTTGGTCTTAGAAAGTAGAGAAGCTCAAGGAGGAGGTTATGTGCTGATGTATTGGTATAACGTCGGACGACTTGAGAATTTGAGTTCAAATTGCTTATAAATAGAAATTTCAAAGGTAGCTGGCACATCTCAAACTATAGGTTCTGAGTTGTTTCTTGGTTTTGCTATTGCTATAATCTAACAGTTGGAGTTATTTACTATGTATCCTTGTACCTTCCAAAACTTATATTTTTGTGATGAACTCTTTAATATACCCATTGAGTTTACTTTTGTGTTCCCATGAATTGTAACTTTTTAAAGGAGAATTTTCTGATACTAATCAACTTTTGCATTTCAGAATTCCATCATCCTAAATTTAGTTCAAGAGATAGAGCCTTTGGATGTGAGCCTTATTCAAAAGGATGTTCCAGCCAATACAGTGGATGCAATGAAGCGAACTATTTCAGGCATGCTTGGTTTACTACCATCTGATCGATTTCAAGTCCATATAGAAGCCTTATGGGAACCACTCTTCAAGTTGCTCATTTCTTCTATGAAGACAGGGTAAACTAATGATGCAAAGATACCTGCTGTATTTTGATAATTTTGGCATACAGTAATTGAAAAACATGTTCTTCCATTGTCAGTCAGTGGTGTATAGCACAATCCTAGTAAAAAATGCTCACTGTACAATATGCTTCTTATTGATCCATCTAAGGTTAAACTGCTAACAGCGAGAACTGTGTATTTTCAAATAATTTTCTTGGTGGAACCAACAAAACAGAAAATTTGGGTGCTTGGGCGATTTGTAATTATAGATGCATTTCTACATTCAACCATGGGAGACTTCATTACCATTTACGTATTTGTATCCAAACTGTTGCTGTAGTATGAATCACCTTGTAATATTTCATGATTCTCTTAGTTCAACATGTTTTCCAGTAAAAGTTTTCATTATCAAAATAATTTTTTTATAACAAAAGCAAATTCATATTTTACAAAAAATTTGGCGTAAGAAGTATTTTGCTTACATTGTCGTCTACTCAATTGATTGTTTACATTGTACATTTCCAACTTTTGTCATACAATTATTGCCTTGGAGATTACTTCAGTTTTTTGTTTATGTTGCAGGTACACTCTGCGCAGTGCTGAATATAGGCTATACCTTGAAAGAAATCTAGATACCATTGAAGACGACATTGAAAAAGAAAAAACATCAACTTTGGAGGAAAATAACTCTGAGATTTCATTTGAAAAGTCGTCAAAAATATCTAGTTCTCCTGGAAGAAACAGTGTTCATCACAATATTGATAAAAAGGATCAAGCATCACCCACAGATATCAATATCAGCAACCTTGGGGAGTTGACAACTGAAGTTCAAGAATACATATCCTACCTGCAATCTCGTATAAATCATGTAGAAAAGGTATTAATGCCACTTATTTCTCTTAATAGTGTTATTGTCATGGAAAAATGTGAAACTACATGGAGGGGATTAAACATCACAAATCTCTTCTTGATAAGCTTTGTTTCAGGTTATTTTGTTCTCTTCAAGTTCATAATTAATTCAATGAATACTGGGCAACATCACATTCACATGGGCATTTATTAAGATTTCTCATGAATCATGTTTCCAATGATCTATTGATCTCCAAGATTATGGGTTTCTGTATGCTATTGTGTTTACAGGAGCTGCATGACATCAAAAGGAGAAATTCTGCCTTGCAGATGCAACAGTTTGTTGGAGAGGAAAAAAATGATTTATTGGATTATCTCAGATCCTTGCAACCTGAGAAGGTTAGTTGATAAAACTTCTATATTTGTTTATTTGTTTGTTTTTTTACAAATATTAGGTGTATCTAAGCCCAGCTTGTTAATTCTATCACGTGTATGGGCTTGGATTCTATAAAGTTGGCTAGCTATGCCTCATTATACAGATAACATTTTTTTAAAAAAAAAAAACTGTAGCCTTGCCCACAGCTTGCATTTATGAATAGTTTTCAGCTACATATATGGATAACATTTTTTTTTTAAATAAAAGAATTGTAACCTTGCCCACAAGCTTGCCTTGATGAATAATTTTCAGCTACCTATTCAATATTCATCGACAGTTTTTTTACTATGTACTACTGTAAGTTCATACAGTAGGTTCTGCTAACGGAATATTGGCATAAAAATAAATTTACTACATATGTTAATTTAATGCCAAATAAATTATGTGTGTTTAGTCAATAGTTTACGTAAATTATGTGTGTACACCAAAGTAATTGTGTTTATGTGCATATATAGTAGAGACCAGAGGGAGTGCAAGTTTTCTGATAGAAGTCCTAAACACTGAACCTGGGCATTTACCTATGGATGTACCCAGGAGATTTCCCTAAACTTGGATAAAGTTGAAATGATAACATTTGGAAAAATCATGAAAGATACTTGAAGGTTATTGCTATTTCAGTCGTATATTTCCTACTCTTCTTCCATGGCCAGGCACAAAGCATTACCTGTTAGGAGTGTTTTGAGGAACATATGTTACAGCTGTTATAACAAGGCATTTTCTGTCCAGGTTGCTGAACTTTCAGAACCCACTTGTCCCGGTGTAGAAGAGGCAATCCACTCAGTTGTGCACGGCCTCCTTGCAACTCTTTCTCCAAAGATGCATTCCAAACCCCCTCATCCCTCTGACAATCCTACAGGTGGAGCCTTAGGAGTTGGTAAAGATGACTGCGAAGAACTTGTTGAGAACACTTCCATACAATTTCAGCCCCTTATATCTGTCCCCCGGGATTATCTTGCACGCCTTCTATTCTGGTACTACACATTGTTATTATATTCCAGGGCAATTTTTTTTTTTTATTAAGTTGGCAAACAATCTAGTTTCTCAAATTTATGGTGTTGAAGTGCTCTAACTGGATTAATTTTATGTTTTTTAGAAGGGTGTGCAACAACACCCTTAATTTGTTTTCATGTATAGTGAAGATGGCCAAATCTACTGTCAGAATTCAAAACTTTGAGATGAAACTATAACAAGTTTTCTTGAATTTAGAAGTTAAATCAAATACATTCTAAATCTAAAAGCTGAATTAAGATGAAGGTCAAAGTTCAACCTCTATATGAAACTTTACCTATAGCTTCATATGCTTTAACATGCATCTTGAACCTTTGTATTGCTGTGGCATTCTTAGGTGCATGCTGTTGGGTCACCACATCAGAGGCCTGGAATACCGTCTTGAGCTGATGGAACTTCTGACAGTCTCTGGTGAGACACAAACTGTATGGCAAGAAGACGATTCAGTTGCTTAGCCATGCTTGTTTGGTTCAATAGGGAAGAGCATATGATGGAAATATTCTTGAATCCTTGCTTACCCGAGGTAAATCACTGTTGTTAAGCATGCGCAAGTTCATTATGCTACAACATCAACCATTTGGAAATGGAAGACGGTCTCTGGATTTGGTAGTTCTAGGAACAGATGACAGAAGAACTATTCCCAGAGAAATCTGAAATATGTGTTTGCCAAACATCGACCTTTGTAATTTTGATTTCCATTCTCAAGTAGTTAAGTTGCATCTGTTCATTTCATTTTATTTGTACTGGGACGCGAGAATGGGTCCTTATTTGTTGCAGATTACAGTGACCATGTTTTTTGAACTCTTGCTTGATATTTTGGACTCCAACAGATTATTATTTAAAAATAATAATAATTACCTACCAACTGATATTTTTAATATTCGCGGTGAATCCATTTTCCTGAAATACGCAAATAGCGGAGTCAATATTCTTTGCTAATTTCTTTTGAGGTTTCAAATTCATCAAATACTCCTAAGATTTTGAATATTTTTTTTTTTTTTACCTTCAAACTATAGTCTAACTCTGAAACGTCTAACTAATATCGCTCCAAAAGAGTGTGCATTTTGAAAGGCTGTAAACTCTGGGGACCGATGCGGAAGTTTTTCAATAAATTATTGGCTAACTGCTGCCGCATCCACAAGCGCGGCACGTGCATCGAGCATGCTTGGGGCGGCCGAATGCAGCGATCGTTAGGTTTGGGTGCATCTTTAACGTCAAAAATAAGAAAGACATCTGGGAACCGATTGCATCGGTCGGCGACATGGCGGAGTGGGCCGGCGCGTCGGAGAGCGATCTGAAGGCGGCCGAAGCAGAGCTGCTGCCGGAGGGGCGGTGCGGGTTGCGGATCAAGGGGTGGCTCGTCGAGTCAATCAAGCGCCCCATCCTGGGCTCTCTCGCCCGTGAAGAGTACGTCAATTCAGATGAATCTTTTTCTAGTTTCCCTCTCTCTCTCTCTATCTGTCTTTTCGTGTTTTTAATAGTGATCGAGTTGTGTATTTTTTTTTAATTTTCGAATTGTAGTCAATTAAACCAAGTTATCGAATTTCGAACACTTGTGTAGTCAATACCGCTAGAACTAATCAGGGTATGGATTCAGATGGTCAAGCGACAACCATCATGAGAGTTAGGAGGATAAACTTTCTTATGAAATATGACTCAAGGTGATCTTAGCATAACGCACTAAAATCATCAAATTTAAAGTAGCTATTCAAGGATTAGTTTTGCAGTTTGCGCGTGAAATTGACTTCAATAAAGCCAATACTGTACATGTCGGGTCGGCGTGGATCTCTGTAATTATCGTTTGTTGGTAGGAGAGATACTACACTGTAATCCAATATGTCATCGTGTCATGGATATGAAAGCACTTGAGTTGTTATACTTTTTTTATTACTTTCTTATAACCGTTGCCTGCGGTCCTGTACTGTATTACTAACTTCACAAAAAGGGGGGAAAATGTGAAATAAACTAATGTCAGATTAACTCATTGATAATTTCCAGTTGGAAGTCATGCTTATTTATCGGTGCAAAGTCATGCTTATTTATCAACATTAGTGTGATGGCTTTTATATATCATTTGACTTCAAAATGAGATTTTGCTTCAGGTTGGAAAAAGAACTAGGAACGTCACACTTACCGGAAATGGTGTTTGGAGGAAGTTCTTTATGTCTTTTGCATGAAGGAAGTGGTGTTAAGTTGCACTATAATGCAGTTGATGCTCTAAAGGGTTGGATGGAAGAAGCACTACCACCAGTTGAAGTCCCAGCTGCTGCAAAATGGAAATTTAGAAGGTCAGTTACTTCATTTTTTCAATCCTGTGAGTCCAAAGTTTGCAGTTGCTCACGACCAGCTTCCATATGCCCTAGCGCATAAAAGTCTCTACGACAATGCTACTCATGATCCTGAGAAACATGTTGTAATTTTACAGTCTTAACTCTTGCAGCAATTTTAAATTTTTTATTTGAGATTTTGTTTTACTTAATTCCTTGATCCTGTATTCGTTGTTTTTTCTGCAATTGCCTGTTACCTATTCATGTTTTATTCTATTTACATTGTTGAACAGTATCAGGTTGTGCAAATTCTATTATACTTCCGTTGTCTTTCATCTTAGGGAAAACTGAACTTGATATTAAAATATGCTGCTGCAAATTCATTCTTGAATAACCTAATTGAAAACTGTAGGGGGATGTCTTACTTATGCCTTTTCTTTTCAGTAAACCATCCCAGCAAGTGATTCTAGACTATGATTACACATTTACAACACCATACAGTGGAAGTGAGAAAGTAGAAACAGAACCAGAACCAGAAAAGGTTTGCTTAATTCTTCTGTATTGTTTTTTAGAAGAAATTTATAGTCTTCATGTGAATTCTGGAATTCCCTAATTGAGGTTTCTGAATGGGAAACATTTCCATTTATGCTAGAACTTTGGATCACAAAGAAAATTTTGTCGAGAAAAACCAACTTTGAACTAATATCCATGAAAAACTCTAAATTTCAAGAAGGTTAATTGTTCCTAGTTGGCTAACTAAGATTGTAATAATTATTTATATTAGTGACTCCATTGAGGATCTGTTATTGGTAGATAGTCAAGGAAGCCAATTTTGCTACTCTCTTCATGAGCTCAGCCACCTCCAGTCCAATGTCATTTTCTTCCCACCTTCCTCAATCCTGCATAATGCCGTTATCAAATATTTCTTTTCCTTCTGCCATATCTTGCTGCGCAAAGCCACCACCCCACTT
This sequence comes from Wurfbainia villosa, assembly GCA_025175895.1. Lineage (NCBI taxonomy): Eukaryota > Viridiplantae > Streptophyta > Magnoliopsida > Zingiberales > Zingiberaceae > Wurfbainia > Wurfbainia villosa. The sequence goes on from JAKLTH010000280.1 coordinate 1,932,930, forward strand.
ATCAAATCATCCTCGCACTTGTGACTCTCCATGAGAGAAGACAGACAAGGAGGGGAAGAGTCATAAAAAAGTTTCTCCCCAATCCCCTCGTGTTACAACTACTCAAAATAAAACAATTAAATAGATTCAGTTTATTTTAACTTCTGGGTAAATTGATTTTCTTGGGTTGGATGCTGATTTAAGACTAACAACCGAACCTCACCTATTCCATGCCCTAATGATCTCCAAGTGACCCTTTAAGACTAATTTTAACATAGCTTACTCAGCCAATCTAAATTTAAGACTAATCTGAACTAGCCTACACAGCTTGAGAGAGACATAGTGAGAGGTAGTGAGAATCAAAATTCATCTTTCACTGTGTTTATCTTGTAATGCAGACAAATCCTGAAGGATACCATAGACTTTATTGGCAAGACTGTGATGAGCAAATTGATTTGACTGTATTATCACAAAAGGAACCAATACTGTTCTACAATGAGGTTGGTACAAGCTATACTGAATAAAACATATATGCTATTTTTTTATGTTCTGATATTTTTATTGCAAGTGGTTTCTTACTTGGCCATGTAACTAGAATTTAGTGCTTTTTGAGAACTGAATTTATTGCATGTTTGTTGATCTGTTAATGATTAATGTATCTGATGTAGGTAGTCTTATATGAGGACGAATTGGCTGATAATGGAGTATCACTTTTAACTGTGAAAGTGGTAATGCTTGTGGCTCTTCTTTTTCCTCTTCAGAACCTGTACTTTACTACAGTATTGAATGCTAATTTGTACCATTTTTTATCAAACTTGTAGAGAGTCATGCCTAGTGGCTGGTTTCTTCTGCTGCGCTACTGGGTGAGTTTGTTACATCATTGTATTTACTTGGATGCACTTGAAGTAAAATGTTTTCCTTTTATTATACAGCTTATTTTCACATTTTAGCATTATATTGTCATCGAGAACTCAACTATAACTATAATTCCTGTATAGAGATTATGACCACAAGTTCTAGATTTTGGAATAGGTACTCATATGAATGATAATAACAAAGGTTTGTTGTTTCTATAAAGTTGATAGCTTTCGTGTGTTATATTTTACAGTCATGCATTCGTGATAATGCATTTTTCAGATGATTAGACATGTACCCACAAAAATAGAAAATTTCTTTGTGCAAGAAGATGAATCGTTGATTGTACAGCATATTGTACATTGCTTCTTATAGTACTATCATATGTTTTTTAGGTGTAAGAATGCCAAAGTGATTCTATGACTGGCTTGGTTTCATTCAACATATTTAACTTTTCTCCATCCTTTCCTTCTCTATTCATATGTCTGGGTTTATCTATCTAATTCAGATGCTGTCCGGTAATATAGGAGTCAGTCCTCTCCAATTTATCTCGTTTTTTATCCATTAATTCATGGATTTCTGGAAAACACAGTGCTTTTATTGCAATTATACAGTTTTCGTGCTAGTGAAATAGTAGGTTCCTTTGTTTGTTTTTGATCCTAGATTGAAAGCCAGTCATGGTATTGCATCTTGGCTGGTACCGAAGCTTTTACATCAATCTCTTATACTACAAGCCTTCATCTTTTCTGTTTTCTGTACAAGTTCAGATTTTCATGGTAGTGGTGCCCATCTAATTTCCACAGTCCCTGTGATTTGAACTTAAGTTTGTTACTTTTCCTTTTGCTAAAATGGTAGCTGACAATCATTGTTGTGAGTTATGACTGCTTAGAACTTTTTTCCCTACCTATTTGATGAAATTTGACTGTGAAACTTGAATGTGCAATCTTCTATAATTGGTTTGCCAAGTAACTCATTGTTATGTACAATTGCCTTTAGTATTACATGGCTTCTTTAATTAACATTGGACTTCATAAGCTATTAGATCTGTACATGGCATCTAGCCATCTTTTATGTGATGGTAAATGATAAAACTAGGAAGTAATACGGCAAGCAGTGGCGTAGGGGACATATCTGAAATTTACAATATCAGTGATAGTGCTTATTTATTCCTTGTAATTGTAGAGCTAGGTTTATTCTGATTTTTCTTGGTCTCTACATTCTGAGTCAATTGTGCTTACAGCTTAGAGTTGATGGAGTACTGATGAGGTTAAGGGATACTCGAGTATATTGTGCTTTTTCCAATGATGACAAGGAAATGCCGGTGATCATCAGAGAGATCTGCTGGAGAGAAGCTACTATTCACAGTTTATCTACTGTAAGATTTTATATTTTCATGAAGTACATAATTTCTATGAGATAACTTTTACTTTCTGTTTAGTAGCTGTTATGCTGAACCCAATAGTTGTTCTTCACAATTCAGGCTTACAAGTTTAATGAATATTTGTTATATAAGTTAAAATGAAAACATATGGTTGATGCAAGCAATATTAAAGCTAACGATCACTTATTATACCTGCTCATTTTCTTTAGATTTCTTACCAATTTAGCCCTTTTCTAAGGACAAGGACAGACTTGAAACATGTAGCACGTCTTAATTTCATTTCCCTGCTTTGAATTTGCAGAAAGGTTTTCCTTCTGATTCTGCAGTGTACATGGATCCAAATCTTATCAGTCAGAACCTCCCCATAATCAAACACAAATCCCAAAGGCTGATCCTCTCCAGGTAATGCATTTTAAATAGTGAACTGCATAATTTTTTTTTTCTCTGAAAACTTTTAGCTCTCTGTGTGCAAAATTTTCAACTTGCTTCATCTCTTTTGATGATTCATCCGTTAAGATTAGGCAGTTTATTGGATTTATTGGTTCTTAATAAAGACCGATAAGCTGACCATGCGTAATACCTATAGGGATTATCATCTCTCACTGATAGTCCACCATTAAATTGGACATACATATCTTTCCATTCTATATATATATATTATATATATATTGTCATCCCCCTCTATACTTTTCCTTCTTGTCATATACTCGTAGATCGTAAAGAGAAGCTGAAGGACAAATTTCAGAGATAAGTTAAAAGGATGGATGTTTTATCTTCTCCTTTGACAAATGAGAGTGATAGAAATATTTGAAGAACTCAAAATAGGAAATAAAGCTAATCATAGAAAAGTAATTTATCCTTTTCATTTATATTTATTTAAGGAGACAACTCGAATGATAATTTTTTCTCTTCCCTCTCTCCCTTATATTTTTTGTTTCTTTTTCCATGACAAACTCATCCTCTCAGTTTATCATAATAACATCTCAAGGTGATAAAAAAAAAATGTCATTTTTAAACTACGTGACTTGGTAACTTATCGGTCTGCATTTTATTTCTGCCTTAACTTGGAGGTTTCAAAGATTAATTGCAACCTTATTTTTCGCCCTGCTGCTAGCATGACAAGAACGTTTATCATCATCTTTTTTTGGCCGTGAAACTTGATTCCTTGAGTTTTATACTTCAATACAGGTCTTCGAATTAAAGATGGCGGAGTGGAGACTGGAGACTCCTGAGAGCTTGATGAACTCGCACCGTATTCCAATATCCTCTCATGTACGCTAGATTATTTCTTGGATACGATAATGATCAAATTGAACAACCACCCAGCCTTTTGTCCATATTAGCTTCATCATTTCGCTCTTTAAAATGTAGACTTGTTTCGTTTGCAATTCACTTTCAAATTATGTCATATGACTGCAGTAGTTGCTTAAGCGAACTAGTTCTGATCAACGGATCGAGGAGTATAATTCCATGTGATATATCTTTTTTTTTCATCTTCGTTTGGACTAGTCCATTCAATCCATCTCAGACTTGGGACTAGAGCTCAGTGCACGAAATTTTATTTTCGTCAATGCAGGATTTCGACGGACAGGATTCGCTTTAGAATACTGAAATTGAAAATTTTCTGTTTAAATTTGGATCCCTGAAAATAATTCAATTCGCACAAATATTTTCGCATTAAGGCCTGCCTTTTTATCGTAAAATAATTTCCATATAAAATATTTTTTTAAAAAAAATTATGGTAAAAGTTAATTACTTTTCCTTATGTCACTGTGATATAATAAAATATTCAAGACCAATGGGAGTGAGCCACGTTTGGGGAAAATGATTATTTAGGCGCACTGTCAAATGACTATTTCAATGTGCAAGTAAAATGGTTACCAAATTAGCACTAATCTTCACTAGATTTTTAACATAAATTTTCATAACGTCAAAAATAATTACCAAAGTGTCACCAATTTAAATATGAAAAATCTTAAATTTGTGCTCACAATTTAAAGTGTCCTCACATGATTATTAAATCCAAATTGGTGATTTAATGATATCAAGTGACGTTTTAATAGTCATTTAGAGGCAGCTTAATAATCATTCAATACTGTGATTTAACTTCAAAATTTATGGATAAATCTACTGTAGAATTTGTGCACAAATACACAATGGTGAAGATTTTTTACTAAAAAAAAAAATGCTGTTTAACCTTTGCGGGTTGAATCTGTATTTGGATTGACGCGGGAATAAACACCCCCCTCTCACGTGATCAAAATGGGGGCTGCTTGATACGGGCACTCGGGCAGTCAGTATAACCGGGCCACACCGTCCCCATAGCGGATCCGAATCCGGTCACTCAAATTTTGCCCTAGCGCATCCGCGAGTACTGCTGCTTCGCGTCCCATCACCCTCGTCACCGTTCCATGGTCGAGCGATCTCCGGCGAAGGATTCCATGACGACTTCGACGATCACCTCCACGGAGCTCAATTTCCTCGTCTTCCGCTACCTTCAGGAATCAGGTCGCCCTCTCTTACCTCGATCTCCGTCCTCTTTCTTCCCTGTCCCATGAGGATTGCTTCCTAGCCGCCCGCGCTGTATAGGCGACTAGGTACTTCATTTACTACGGAATCGTTTTAGGCTAGCTTTGCGTGATTCGAATAGGCACTTGTTCTGGTTAGGTTTTTTTTTTTGTTTCTCCTTTTATGGAGTTTTTTTTTTTTAAACTTATCAGGGCACGAGTGGTTGCTAATGTTGTCGTAATGGAATTGCTCAAATTTATTGTCGGTTCTTTCCTTTCATGATGGATTTTGTAATTAAGTTTTTCTTCTGTTAGATTTTTTTTCCCCTAGTATTAAGTTCTAGTTCACTGAGGACGTCGAAGGATTGGTATATGGTGATCTCTAGTGGACTTTTTTTTTTGTGTGAATTAGGGCTCTGTAAAACTGTTCGCATTTTGATGCATCCTTTGGTGCATACTTATTCAGTAGTGGTTTGGAAAATTAGAAAAAAGAAAATTAAGGAAATGAATAAGATGAATGGATATGAATTTTTCTGCAAGCAAGTTTTGGATATATTAGTGGAAGGAGATAGAAATGAGGATATAAAGCCTGATTGAAGTGGAGAGGAGCTTTGGCAGGGTGTGATTGTCATGTGCCTTTTAGGCTAAAAGGAAAGGTGTATAAAACTATAGTATGACCTGTCATGCTTGATGTAGGCTTTTTGGAAGCTAGGTGTACAAAAAATTATTATAACAGATGTGAGAATGCTAAGATGGATGTATGGGTTACTAGAAAGGATATTTATTCATGGCTTTTAAATTTGACTTAGACTGCTGCTTGCTCATTTTCCATTGAGTTTGCTATTGCATATCGCATATTTATTCCCCTATACGTTATTGCATCAATATGCAAGACCAAGCATCCTATGTGACCATATATATGACTATATATGAGAACATCCAGAAAATTGATATTGTGGTTCATTCATATAAAACATAACCAGTACTTGCCCATGTCTTTTTTCAAATAGTAAGGGCTTGTATGGTGTTCTTTTTTCTCAGGGGATTAGTTCTTGTGATTGTGAAATACTTCCATTGTTGTAGTTCTACATTGTTACTTTTTACATTCTATATAAAATTATTTGTCAGGTAGATTGACTAGTATTCTTTGTTATGCACATGCTAAGCATTTTTGTCAATATAGAAATCTTTGGTGTAAATACATATTTACTTTCTTTAAATAATAACATATTTGCAATTATAAAATTTAAAATTACATATATTCTATTCAAACTTACAAGTCTCTTATAAATGCCATTTGTTCAAAATTGTGTACCCACATAGTCATTATTAATAAATATTTGTCTACTTTCATTAATTTTTTTCCTAAAATCTTCTTTATTATACATTAATTTATTTTTTTCAATTCAATTATCATTCAAGATATATAAATTCCTTAAATAAATCTGTTTATTAAAAATTGTCATTAGATAAATTGATGATCAAATTCTATGGAACTTTCATTTTATTAATTAAAGTTATTTTATTACTGATTTAAGAAAGAAATAACTTCTAACTGTATTTATGCAAGATTTTAAGTTTCACGATGTTTTCTTTTTGCAAAATTAAAAATGTGAAGTGATAAATATGCAAAGTACTTTTTAAGGTACGTGCACATGCGCACACGTAGTTATGTCAGTAACCTTTAATTTTCTTTTAGTATGGTCTGCATATATCCATGTACGTGCCCCACATATATCCGCATACATGATCAATGTATATCATGTGTATATGCCCCACATATATCCGTGTATATGATCAACATATATATATCCTGTGTATGTGCCCCGCATATGGCATATCCACTATGCATGGATTGATTGAATACCACTTGAATGGACTTTACTGAAAGCTTATATTTATTCTGTTTTCTTCTTAAGTCCAACTCAATTCTTAGTTCTTGCAAAACAATGTATATAATTTCTCAAAATTATGTGTTCTAAAAATTGAATTGCTCTAAGTTTTCAGAAGCTATATATAATCTCATGAATGGAGATGATTTCTCTCTTTCTGAAAAAAGTGTGTCAATGCTCGGGTTCGGGTATTCAGTTTGGTACTTATTAACTGTTCTAATGTTTTCTCATTAAAAAAAGTGTGTCAATACTCCAGACTCCAGTTTGCATATTCTGCTTGGTAGTTGTTAATGGTTTACAATTAAAATTTCTCCTCTTTATATACATAATTCTTATGGGAAGTTGTTGTGCTATGCTTACACATATCAACCTAGCTTCCTTTTCCAATTTAAATTTTTATTCTTTCTTGATACAAATTTGCTGCCTTGTGACCTAGAGGTCACGAGTTCGAGTCATGAAAACAACCTCTTGTAAAACATCGTAAGATTGACTACAATAGACCTTTCCTCGGAACCCCGCATAGCGGGAGCTTCGTGCAAATTTGTTGATGCAGTAAACCTTTCTTGATGCAAATTTGTTGTCTTGCAAGAGCCTTTAATTTGTTTGCCAGTATTCATCAAACATGGAACTGGGACATTTCCAGGTTTGACCCATGCAGCATTTGCTTTGGGATACGAGGCTGGGATTAACAAAAGTCCCATTGATGGAAATCAAGTTCCGCCAGGTGCTCTTATTACTATTGTCCAAAAAGGTTTGCAGTATATAGAGTTGGAAGCTAACTTAGATAGTGTAAGTATTGCTTTTCTACAGTCATGTTCTCTTGTATTACCTTGGAGATTGAAAGATATGATATCCTTCGATTTATGCTTTTTGCAATTTGCAGATTGATGAGGATTCTGAAGATGACTTTTCCTTTTTGCAACCTTTGGATCTCATCACAAAGGATGTCGATGAACTACAACAAATGATAAAAGCTAGAAAGCAAGCGAAGAATCAGAAGGAAGTTGATAGAACAAAAGGTAATGTGCTTGCTCAAGAACAAGAACAACAATTTGATGGGGAGAGAGTGAGAGAAAAGCAAGAGAAAGTTGGAGATCAAGAAAGGGATAAAGATAAGATGGACGTGGATAATGAACAAGAGCCAGAGAAGGAGAGGGATGAGAAAGAAAAAGAAAAGCAACATTCCGAATCCAAAGATAAGGTTAAACATGAGGAGCATGAAGTTTCTAAAGGTTAACTTTCTTTTCTTCAGGTTCATATAAGATGTCACAGACATCTTAGATCAAAAAACCAGACTCCTAGCATGCTAAGGAGAAAATATCTTTTGGCCTCTTACCTTTTTATATATTGCTCCATTTCTTTGAAATGGAAATCATTCAGTAATAAATTTATTAAACTTTTGCTTGTATCCTCGGGAAAAATGAGGGACCAGATTAAAATACAAAAGCTCACAATAAGTGTTTGATCTTGTGTTTAGTTCAGTTTGTTCCATGCCCATTCATTTCGACTTTGACATAAATAATTAGTTAGACACATTTCATTTAACCCTTCTGAAAGTCCACACAGTAACCATGCATTGGGATCATCCACTTTTGTTGGCATCTAAAAGTTGATTTGGATGTGCTTTGTTTTATTTAACTGTGAACTAGCTGATTAATTGTTGGCTTAACATGCTCAGAAGAATTAGCTGATGTGACTCCAGATTGGTCATGATCTTGGGTGAAACATCATAATCCCATGCAAATTGAAATAAAAAAACAAGAGACTATTTGATTGGATTAAGAATTTTGAGACTTTTCGCTGAATCAGCTAAGAGTTCGCCCAATCAAAATTGGAAATCTAATGTTGATGGGAATAGTCAATGTACAATAACAGATGAAAGGAGATAGTTGGAAAGAGAAGAAAACTGAAGGTGAAGGCTTAGAATGTTGCCACACGGGAGCTTTCTTGTCTATGTGGCAAGCATGTGTGGGAACATATGAGTAGCTACTACAAGGGGAATTAAATAATTTTCTTAGGTATGTCTATGATACTAGTTTGCTTAATATTAGATATATAAGACTTACTTTAATAATGCTAGTTTATTTGAGATATAAGGTTAATTATATAAGGTATTAGATAATAGTTGATCTGGTGATATCAATAATGAGGCATATAGTAAAGTGTACATATTATTATGTATGTCAACTCCCTTAGCTATTATTAAATATGCATTAATTATTAAATAAGTTGTAATAAATTGATATTACGGAACTATCTTATTAATGTACGATAAAGTTGTTACAAATTAGTAGTAGATTTCAAGTAGTATTCAATTATTATTATTAATAAAAATTAACTATTATATTCTTATTAACGATGGAAATAATAATACCATTAAATATATAAATTATTTATCAAAACACATAACTGTAATGCGAGTAATCATATTAATTATAATCAAGTAGTATGCAATTAGAATTCATATTAAAAAATTAATTATTATTCTTTAATTATCCTAATTCTAAAATATTTAACATCACTTTATTTTAAAATGTCATTAATAGTAATTATCAATTAATTCAAAATCTCCTTACTAATAGTTGTTCAATCAATATCGAATGATATTATCTGTAATAATTTATTTTATTAATGTAATAACAAAGGTAGAATAGTTTATTGATAGTAATGTAATAACAAGAAGAATAGTAGATGCATATAAAGAGTAGTCCAGTGTACAAAGCTTCCACAAATGCAGGGTTCCAAGGAAAGGTTAGACCACATTAGATCTATTGTACGCAACCTTATCTTGCATTTGCAAGAGGCTATTTTCACCACTCAAACCTGTGACCTCAAGGTCACACGATACCAACTTTACCGTTGCACATTAGATCTATTGTACGCAACCTTACTTTGCATTTGCAAGAGGCTATTTTCACCACTCAAACCTGTGACCTTAAGGTCACACAATACCAACTTTACCGTTGCATTAAGGCTTCTCTGCAGGAATAGTAGATGCATATAATATTACATAATACGATATGCTTACTAATATGTTTGATACTTGTAATACTAATATGCATGTTATAACATCAGGTTATTCAAAATCATATTTGATAATATTTTTTGATATCTTTCTTCTCTCTCTCTTTAAATTTTTCTGGTAAATTCTAATCCTACTGATCCGAGATGGCCTATATCTATGCTTTTTGAACGTTTAAAACTGATACTTATTGACAGCCATGTTGCTTATTGTAATTTCTTAGAATGCAAAATACTAGGATTTCTATTGTCTGACGTTCAGACATGAATAGTGAGACACTTCTTTGTACAGTCTTATAACAGCAAACTTAAACTAGCACTCTTCTTTACAATATTTCTGGAAGTTGCATCACCAACAACAAAAATGAGATGCTCAAATCTTAATTAAATGAGAATTTGTTCATGCACATAATCGAATGCGACCGGTTACAGAGGTTAAGCAAGCTCCTTTCAGCGACTTAGCATGTAAGGCTAGCTAACTTAGTATCATCAAAGGAATATGGTTGCACCTAGTCAGAGTTGCATATCTTCCCTCAGATAATGCTCATAGGGATGGGTCTTTCCTCTTGTGATCTTTATTCTGGGAAGATTGAAGTGACCTTGTAACACAGTCACATGTTAAGTAGTAGCTGCATTTCCATACAACAACACAAGCTAGTTAAGAGAAATTTTCTTTATGGAAACAATGATCTGGGAATGTACTAGATTGATACATTATTGTCTATGTTCCTGGTAATTATGTGGATGGAACTATCTGTGTGTCTTCATACTTAAGCATGGAGAAGTTTTCACTTGCAGTTTACATGTTTCTAATTTGAGTACATATTTTTTTAAATACATATAGGGTCTGAACTAATGGATATCACACCTAGCTCTCAGTCTGTGGCTGCTGAGATCTCACGTTCTGAAGTAACCATCTTGGAAGGACATAATTCAGAGGTTTGCTTCCAGATATTTTATCATGTTTGCAATTTTTTTTTTGTTTAATCTTGCTGACTCTGTAAAACCTTTCTTTAGGTCTTTGCTTGTGCATGGAGTCCGGCAGGCTCTCTGCTAGCATCTGGGTGAGAATTGCACTCAGTCCAGAAAATGTGCCTATTAGAAATTCAGAAGTAATTTTAGTGATACTACTTATACTTGATAATGACATGGTAGATCTGGAGATTCAACTGCAAGAATTTGGAAAGTTCCTGATGGTCCATGCAGTAAAGATGTGCAAGTTTTGCCACCGAATGTTCATGTCCTGAAACATTTCAAGGGTAGAACTAATGAGAAGAGCAAGGATGTCACTACCCTTGATTGGAATGTGAGATTTTTTCCTTACACAGCATTTTTTTCTTTTTGCTTTTCCACTACTAAATTTGTCTCATCATTCTAACTTCGATTGTGATGGTTCCATAAGTGTGGCTCAATTGCAGGGATGTGCCTTGCCTTTTGAACATGCTTTGATGTCATTTTAACCTATATTTGTCCCACAGGGTGATGGATCTTTACTTGCTACTGGTTCTTATGATGGACAAGCAAGAATATGGAGCCCGGATGGTAATCATTATGCCTGCCTTTATCTTTTCTTTGTTAGCTTTTTTTATTTATGAGGTTACATTTTCTTTTCACCTCCTATCCTTTTGCACAGCTTGCCCAATTTATTTGATGGGTTAAACTTGGGAACTTGCTTTGCTATTTTTTCAACATAAAAAATATTGATTAAATATGGTTGAAATGATAGCGATAGGTGAAATTTTAGGATCCTTTAGAAGAAAAGAAATATGACAATGACCTATTTGTATGATCTATGTTTTCCTATGCAAGATCCAGTAATGGAAATTTAGTTTGAAATGAAGAATTCAAAGGAATTCCTACTGTTCAATGGTCAATGCCAGTAAGATAATATAATCTATAAAAATATTCTGGACAAATAAGGGGCAGCTCGGTGCACGAGTTCCTGCTAATGTTGGGTCTCAAGGAAGGGTTGAACTGCCTTTTTTTTTTTTTAATCCACGGCCTCCAATCTCTATACTCTAGTTTGGGCTTGCTCCACCAGCTTTTGGCTGTTGGCTAGACTTTCCATTCCAGAGTCACAGTCTTGTATCTACTGAATGGTGTTTTAGCTATGGGTTGATATTGATGGTGATACTCTAATTCATGCACTATTTATGTGTGCAACTGCAAATGCATGGAGGCATGGAACCATTAGCCTGATTATGATGCACAACAAATGACATTAACCCTATGGCATTGTAAAATTGTGGATTTTAAGTACCACCATTTTTGGGATATACATTTGTTGAAACCTTACACTTTCTTCTACCATTATGTAATGTAAACACAATTTTTCTCTGGTTGAAGGGGTTAAAATATTTTTTTTCCTCAAGAATTTTTTTTCTATATATTTTTATTGGGCTGCAAATCTTCAACTCATTCTCGTTCATAAGTCATTTATTTGCCCTCTCTTTTTAGTGAATGCTTCTGTGGATAGTTCCTTGTAGGCCAAAATATATTCTATCATTTGGATGAGCTATATCTTTACATCTTTGGATGGTTAACAGGAGAACTAAGAAATACATTAGTGAAACATAAAGGACCCATTTTCTCGCTAAAATGGAACAAGAAAGGTGATTTCCTTCTCAGTGGTAGTGTTGATAAAACTGCTATTGTCTGGGATACAAAGACTTGGGAATGTAAACAACAATTCGAATATCATTCAGGTACTTGTTTTCTTGATGTCAACCAGGTTTCTATAGATGTGGAGTTTTATGTTTTTGACTTCAGCTAAACAAAAGATCAGTGTAATAAATGTCAATATTATTTTCCAGCACCAACTCTTGATGTTGATTGGAGAAATAATAACACTTTTGCTACATGCTCTACGGATACAATGATCTATGTATGCAAAATTGGTGAGACTTACCCATTCAAGGCTTTCTCTGGTCACAAGGTAATGCCTTTAGCTGTCCATTCTTATCTTGTATCAAATGCATCTTAACATGCTTCTCAGTGTGCTTTTCTAGTACATTTTTGGGATATGCCTTTATTCTTGGAATCTATATTGTTCTTCCATTTTAGGCTGAAGTTAATGCTATCAAATGGGATCCAACTGGTTCACTATTGGCTTCATGTTCAGATGATGGGACTGCAAAGGTAATAATCATCTTAGAGTGGATTCTTTGTAACATGAATCTAACAGTACACTGTTATCTTTTGATACCAGTGAGTCGGCCAGAATCACATCTTTTCTAGATTATAACATGTTTTGCAAATTTCCTTTACAAATTTGAATAGATGTTGATATAAAGTATCCTAAAAGTCTTTATTCGGCTTTGCTCGAGTAGCTATCTGCTATTATTTCAAATCTTGTGTATTGTTCAAAACAGTATCCATGATAAATGTTTGATTTTCCCTTCTTTAATGGTAAATGCTTGATTTTCTAGTTTTAGATATGCAAAATGTTTGCTCTTTATGTTCATACTTGCTCCGTGTTGGCCCTAAAAATCTACCTGATTCATTATGGATTTTAATGCATTTCAATATCTCTCGGATTTTTATGTCCTGTGAAACATTGTTGCAAGATTAATTCCATTTTCAACCCGAAGAATATGTTTGCATAACTTCTGTAAAAATTATATTTGCAGATATGGAGTCTGAAGCAAGATAAGTGTTTGCACGATTTCAAGGACCACAGCAAGGTTCTGATCTTTCATTTGCATAAATTCGTCCAGTCGCTCTATTACTTCATGGATATTTTGTTACGTAATTTTATTTTCAGGAAATATATACAATCAGATGGAGACCGACGGGCGTAGGTACAAGTACTTCGAATCAACAATTGATTCTTGCAAGGTAGTTTTATTTGATTTTTAATTTTTTGCACTCTCTCTCTCTCTCTCTCTCTCTCTCTCTCTCTCTCTCTTCATTTAAGAATAATGGAAAATGCCCTTCAGAGTTTCAAAACTTTTAAAATACTGTTACTGTTTTTGAATTCTTGTCAATTCAATCCCTAACTTTGACATCTCTCTTTTATGGAAAAGTGACTTGATAGGGCACGTCATTATTTTGTTAGATGACTTAACGGTGTTAATGATTAGGGAGTAAAATGGCCAGAATTTAGAAACTCCAGCCGTGGAAAATTAAATTCTTCGATAGAATAAATGACAACCGTTCTGTGGGGCATTTTGAAAAATTATATAAAATTTTAGCAAACTTCTGAGGTTGAAATGAAAAAGATAAATTGTATTGGCCATCTGAACTTGCTTAGATATTATAAGCAACTTTTATTGACTATTGCCGCACTATTGCAGTGCATCTTTCGATTCGACAATTAAATTGTGGGATGCTGAATACGGACGCCTCCTTTGCAGCATGAACGGCCACAAGTAAGTCTCCAGCTATTTGATTTTTATTTAGCACAATCAGTTAATTGTACAAGGATAATATAATGCGGTAACTATGCTGTCCAAATACCAGGGGACCTGTATATTCCGTTGCTTTTAGTCCCAATGGTGAATACTTAGCAAGTGGATCCCTAGATCAATCTCTACACATATGGTCTGTAAAAGAAGGGAGGATTCTGAAGACGTATAGGGGACGAGGTGGCATATTCGAAGTGTGTTGGAACAGGGAAGGCGAGAAGATTGCAGCGTGTTTCGCCAATAGCATCATTTGTGTTATGGACTTCAGGATGTGAAGAAAAGTCTTAGCGTCTGGGTGGTAGAAAGCGTCAGTAGCAATTGTTTATGTACTAGGGTGACCAGTTCTAGCTGACCATAATTTTGAGTGGGGCAGTTAAGTTTGTGAAGTAACCTGCGACCAATAAAAACAAACTATTCGCTTGTTGCGTTTGAAGAAAGTCAAGACGCGAGGGTTGCGTATATATATATATATATATATATATATATATATATTCTTTCCAAGTCAATATATCTAGATATTTCTAGAAAGCTGCGTCTCTCTAAAATACGCAACCCTCAATATATCTAGATATTTCTAGAAAGCTACGTCCCTCTAAAATACGCAACCCTTGCGGCTGCTGTCGATGTCCGCTCGAATTCGATCGAAAATGACTGTGATTGTAATCATTGATGGCTGTGACATTAGCAATCGTAATCGTGGTCATGATTCAGTCGGATTCTATGTCGATCGGATTGTGATTGGATTTCAATTGATCGTCGGTGAATTTGGGATGTGAGCGAGTGAAATTGCTTATTTTTTATTCACTATGTAATCGTAATCGATCGAATAGTAGAGAAATCGTATTGCATGAATTACTATATATATATATATATATATCTTGCTTGTGATTTTAAACATAATTAACCACGAAATCCGTGTCAATGCAAATGTATTTGCTTGCGATGTAGACTACGATATTATCTTATAAATTTCAGGATAAAACTTTGATAAAAATAAACTTGTAGGCAGTGTAAATTGCTAGGCTTTTACTTCCGTATCAGTAAATATGTTTGAATAAGTAATGAAGCAGGAATATCCTTGGCTGATTCTACCAAGGAGCACTTGAGTTCAGGGGTTTTCGTCGGACAATAATACATCATACTTTGTTTCTAATTTAAATCTGTTCAAATATAAAAATAATAATAATAATTCGATGCACAAAATTTCTATTATACGTTAAGATATTATTTTATTTTATTTTGTAAAAAATTATTTTTAAAATTTGAATCAGTAATTTTTTAGTCATAAGATAATAATTTTATAGTTCCTTTAAAATTCTCATTCGATCTAAATTTGTTTATTTTAGTTTTTAATTTTTTTTACCAAAATGATTTATGCCTAGTCATTGATATTTTATTTTTTATTTTAAAATCGATCTATTTCCCATTGGAAAATTCTATATGAGGCTTTTAAAGAGCTTCTATCCAACCTCTTGCTTTTATAAATTCACTAGTAGAGTTCTTTTCAAAATAAAAAAGCTTTTTCGATGCAATCGATTGAATCGCAGTAAACATTGTATTCGTCCGCTTACTGAATCGCTTTAATTGATATTTTAATTAGACTAAGATTCTAAGTATCTAACTTCCCAGATACGATACTGGCCGCAAATAAAATCTAACGAAAATTTGGTTGGTCAATCGTGTCTCGCTCAGAAATCTAGAAGACTTATATATATATATATATATAATAAAAAAACCAAAAAATGAAAACTATTTATGCAGTTTTTATACCTCACCTGCTTCGCCGCGATTAAACTTGATCACTGATTTCTCCTCTCCTTCTCCGAAATGGCCGCAGGCAGTTTGACCTTTGTTCATTTACTCCTCCCCACTCTGCTTCTTGTCGTCCTCCTCCTCCTCACTCTCCTTTTCGTCCGCCGTCAGCGCCAAAGCCACCGCCGACGTCGCCGTCTACCGCCCAGTCCCCCTTCGTTTCCTTTGTTAGGTCACCTCCACCTCCTCAAACGCCCGATACACCGCACCCTCGCCGCCATCTCAGCCGCTCAAGGCCCCGTCGTCCTCCTCCGCTTCGGCTACCGCCCCGTACTCCTCGTCTCCTCTCCGGCCGCCGCCGAAGAGTGCTTCACCGTCCACGACGTCGCCTTCGCCAACCGCCCCCGCACCCTCGCCGGCAAGATCCTCGGCTATGACTTCACCTCCATCGTCTGGGCCCCCTACGGACCCCTCTGGCGCGACCTTCGCCGCATCACCTCCGTCCACTTGCTCGCTTCCAGCTGCCTCCGCGCTTCCTCCGACGTCCGCGCCGGTGAGATCCGTACTCTCGTGCGGACCCTCTTCCTCCAGCATGGCGGCAGCAAGCCGCGGAGGTTGGACATGAAATCGACTCTGTTCGACCTCGCGATCGGCATCATCGAGCGGCTGGTGGCCCCGCTTTCTGTGGACGCACCCAATCAGAGGCGGATAGTGAGGGAGATGGTGACCGAGGGGCTTCGGGAGAGCGCGGCGGCGGCGAACGCGGGGGACTACATGCCGGCGTCTATGAGAGCTTTAGCGTGGCGGGGAATGGGGCGGAGGCTGATGAGACTTCGGAAGAAGAGGGATGAGTTTTGGGGGGCTCTCATAGAACAACACCGGGAGAGACGGCGGCTCGCGGAGGAGGATGGCGGCGGCGAAGGAAGCAAGACGGTGATGAGCATCATGCTGTCGCTGCAGAAGAGCGATCCAGAAAGCTACACGGACGATATCATCAAAGGCCTGATCGTGGTACAATTCCCATCTTACTCTTAATCTATGGCCAAAAGAAGCACTTCAAAATCAAATAGGGATCAAGTTTCTATTGTGTGTATTATTTTAGGCAATGTTTTCAGCGGGAACAGATACCTCCGCCGTCACGATAGAATGGGCAATGAGCCTGCTGCTAAGCCATCCTCACGTCCTGGAGAAGGCCGCCGCCGAGCTCGACGACAAGGTCGGTCACTCGCGGCTAGTCTCTGAAGACGACCTTCCCAACCTCCCCTACTTGAACTGCATCATCAACGAAACCCTGCGCCTGTACCCCGCCGGCCCCCTCCTCGTGCCCCACGAATCCTCCGAAGACTGCACCGTTGCTGGGTTCGACGTCCCCGCCGGCACCATGTTGCTCGTCAACGCGTGGGCCATCCACCGGGACGCTGCGCTCTGGGACGAGCCGACAAAGTTCGAGCCGGAGAGGTTCGAGAAGGGCGGTGCTGCGGCGGCCGAGCCCGAGGGATACAAGTTCTTGCCGTTCGGGATGGGGCGGCGGCGGTGTCCCGGCGAGGGACTGGCTATGCGAGTGGTTGGGCTGACGCTGGCCACCTTCGTCCAGTGCTTCGAGTGGGAGAAGGTGTCTCCGGAGGAGGAGCTAGACATGACGGAAGGGCCGGGGCTGACCATGCCCAAGGCCAGGCCATTGGAGGTCATGTACAAGCCACGCCGGAGCATGGTGCCCTTTCTGTCGCAGTTGTAAAGGCATCCAAATTCAAAAGCAAGGACTACAATTTCTTTCTCAGTTCTCACAGTATGAAAATAAGAGAGAGGCTAGATCAAATATAACTTATCGTTGAAATAATCATCTCGTTGGTAGCTTGTTCTTCCATTGCTCTTATGAAGTTGATCTCTAAAGTTCTTGCTTTTCAACTACATTTTTTCCCCAATTTGGTAGCTGGCACAAGGTTGCTTTCTTCCTTAGGTCCAAACTTCCAAAGCTTTCAAATATAAAAAACATTGCATTTTACTAGTCCCTTGAGTCAGATAACACTCAGAATCTCACAAACAAGTTCTCATGTTTATGTTATTAAAAGAATTGCTTCTCGAGTCCACAGCATCAGGGGAAGGGCCTCACCATTTCAGCTTTGCTGGGAAGTACTCAGACATCAATACAACATTCAGGATAGTTCACAAATAATAAGCACGAGGAAATAAAAGGAAAACAAAAAAGAAGGGTGAGGTTTAATAAGAAGCTGCACGAAGATGCATACCTTTTCAATGAGTGAAAGATAGTATGGTTTCACCTTCTCCACATCTATTCTGACTTTGCTCTTGCTATAAAGATCATATTTGCTGCAATAGAATGGTTATTAAGGAAGCATCTAATGGTGCAGAAACAAAATGTATAAGAACAAGAATTAAAATGATTGATCAATTCTTACTTGAATATATGAAGCCACTTGAGGTTCTCTTTATCTTCCTCATTCATCAAGTACTGAGATGCTCCATGCTTGTGCAGAGCTGAGGATAAAGGGAATCAAATTTATGAACCAGGTTATCGGATTACAAGTGAAAGTGTTGCCGAACTTACGGTAAAATGAATGGTATCTGATTATGAAAAGACCAGCTGAAGGCAAAGTAGTTTTGTTCTCCTTAGCCACCTGAGGTAGACAAATTAGTACATCTTTAGCCATTAACGGAAGACCTCAATCTAACACACAGCTCGTAAGATCATACCAGGTACATATAATCGTCATGCCCCCAAGACATTAGTACATTGTTAAGTCCACAACCCTCTGAATAAACTCCTAGCTTGGTGTTATACTTAGCATCGAGATAATCAGAGTTTCCCTTAAAATACTGTTGGAAAGATTGATAAACATCAGAACACATGGTGGATATGTCCTTTCAAATAAATATGGAGCCATACTGAACAAGTCGCTACCTTGTGATGAACATTGGATTCATCAAAAGCACACCCCACAGGAAATGTGTCCCCTTGAAGAAGTATCATATTAGGATACAAGTAGATTATATTCATGTGCCTCCAGAGGAAGGAAAGTAAACAGAAAGGTTGATAGTGTATACCGACGACAGCCCATTGCGGAAGCTGCCCAAATTTAGGATGAAGAAGCACCTTTCCAAGATCTGATTCATGTTAAGAGACATTGATCAGATTTTATTTTCATAAATTCAAGGCATGTACCCAAAAGGAGTGCAATCAAAATTGAGCAGCTCATTCAGTGAATTAAAATTCTCGATGCATTAAGAGGTTACCATGAATCAGGCCTGTCAAATGAAGCCAATCCTCATCAGGATAATCTTTCCTAATCGCCTCTGCAGTTTGTAACAAGTGCTCAATCTGCGGTTCATCGAGATCAGGATCGCTCTCGTCGACAAATTCATTAAGCAGTTCGATGCACTCCCAGACGCTCATCGCCACCCTATCCAACTTTCCATATTCTTCTCTCATCCTTTTAACCTGAACACAAATACAACTTCAGAAGTACTGAAACCGAATTTTTAGAACCAAAGTTCTCGCGCCTGAACGTACAAAATCGTAAGTTTGATGAATATGATTCATTCTGTAGAACTCTTCGACTGATTTCTGCCTCTCAGATTCAACATCATAATCCCTGGAAATGGTACAAACGCAACATCATTCAGAATCAAAATAATTGGAAACCGAAAACAGATCATGTCGTTACCTGAAAGAATGACCAAAAGCATTTGTATCAGGCATCACAAATTCATCATCCAACAATTCCTTTGAATCGGAGGAGGAAACGCCTTTGGCTTCCTCTGCCATTACTGCTCCAAGGGGATAATTAATAATGTCGAGTCGACAACGGATCATCCAACATACAATACGTAATCGATTCAAATGGAAGGCATTTTGCCACAATCTTACAAAAACGAAACATACCAATCTAAGGCTGGTTGTTGATAATAGTCATCTTTCCAATACTTCAACCAAACAGAGAAGACAGATGCAAGAAGGAATAATCAAAACAGGTACAGGACTCGATTTCTCGACAACCCCGAAGGACTTTTTGCCACTCGATGACTCAACCAATTCAGGTGACTCAACCACTCAGCCTCTCGGGCGACTTAGTCACTCGATGAATCAACTACTCAGGCGACTCAATCAATTGGTGACTTTGCCTCTCAGCTTGGCACTAGCCAATTCGACACTCAACAACTCGACTCTTGATAACTCAGCTTCTCAGTTCACCTCAACACTTGGCAGCTCTGCCAGCTCGGCTACTCAGCCAGTTTGCTTGGTAGCTCAATCGGCTCAACACTTAGTACCTCAACCACTCAGTTTGACTCGACACTTCGTAGCTCAGCAACTTGGTCACTCAATCAAGAAGAGTATCATTTTAATAGATAAATCTAAATTCATTTTGCAAATTTAAGTTTACATTATTCCTATAAAACTCCAGCAAATAATCTTCGAAAGAAAATTGGTTTTGAGATGACCACGGAAATAATCGAAATGAATAAAGCTAAATAAACTACTCAACAATTGATGACCTTTTTGCCCGATTGAGAATTTTTCAATCAATCACAGAGAAAAGGCAAAGAAGTTCATTAAATTGAACTTTAAGTAGTAGCAACACAAGATGCTCTTCTACTTAACCGTGCTAAACTTGACCCAATTCTTGACAAAGGAACCGTCCAAGGTACCTGAGGGTGCAAGTAATGTTCATACCATCACTACAATGGATGTATAGAGTTGCTCAAAATTTTTATGTTGAAACTATATCCTCAATTGCTTGACCGACTTACTGTATAATGTATATAGTATGAAGAGAATAACTAAGAAACTCTGAGAGTTCTGGACTACAAATACAAGATGGAGGATATGGGGGTCAGAAAGTTCATCATAGTCTGATTCTTAAACTATAAGATGATAGACTCTAAGATGGTGATGAACCAAGTCTAGGAGCTTCAAATGTTCATACACGAGATTCACTCAGAAAATATGGTGTTAAGTGAAATCTTCTAGGTGACAACTATCAATGAAAAATTATCTCCCAACTAAAAAAATTTCAAGAATTACCTAAACCACAAGCAGAAAGAGATGGCCATCAAGGAGTTCATTAATTATCTAACTTCATATCAAAAAAGACAATAAGAGCTTTGATAAGCGATTGTTCACTCAGGTGATGGTCAAAGCTAACATGATCGAGCACAATCAAAACTCA
Source organism: Wurfbainia villosa (assembly GCA_025175895.1). Taxonomy (NCBI): domain Eukaryota; kingdom Viridiplantae; phylum Streptophyta; class Magnoliopsida; order Zingiberales; family Zingiberaceae; genus Wurfbainia; species Wurfbainia villosa. The sequence continues at coordinate 1,953,909 of JAKLTH010000280.1, forward strand.
AAATGGAAGAAACCCAAGTCTTCCAGAGTGGAACCTAAAGGAGGTGTTAGCAAAAAGGAATTCTCTATGAAATCGAAATGCTTCAATTGTGATCGAATTGATCACAAATCTTCAGAATAAATGAAGTCAAAGAAGAAGCAAAAGGTTAACTTGAAGGAGGGACCAGATATGAATCTCTGCATCGTTGTCTCCAAAGTGAACCTGGTAGACTCAAACTTACAATAATGGTAGATTGATACCAATGTCACCATACATATGTGTTGCAATAAAAAGTTGTTCCACAACTTTAAGGAAGTTAAAGATGGGGAAAAGTTATTCATGGGAAACTCAACAACCTCAAAAATCAAGGGTCAAGAAAAAGTCATGTTGAAGATGACCTCGGGCAAAGAACTAACTCTAAATAATATGTTGTATGTTTCGAAGATTCAAAAAAATTTGGTATCCAGTTCGCTGCTAAGCAAGCATGATTTTTATATTATTTTTTAATCGAACAGAATTATCCTATCCAAAAAAGGATGTCTGTAGGGAAGGGCTATGAAAATTGACTTTTTAAACTCAATGTAATGACCATTAGACCCAAAATTAGTAAAAGTTAAATTTCTTCTGCGTATATGCTCGAGTCTTCCATTTTGTGGCCTGAAATAAAGTACGAGATTTATGTAGAAGAAAAAATGACAAGGTCATCATTTCAATGAGTTAAAAGAAATATAAATCATTCGGCCTAATTCACACAGACATATGCAACCTAAAAGGGGTATCAACACGTGGTGGAAATAAATATTTCATCACTTTTGTATATAATAATATAAAATTTTTATTATGTGTATCTTCTGATCAAAAGTAAAAATGAAGTTACAGAAAATTTTATTCTCCATAAAAGTGAGATTAAAATTTATTTTAATAAGAAGATTAAGGTGGTGTAAAGTGACTGAAGTGATGAATATGTATCACCGTTCATTGAATTTTGTGTTGAACATGAGATTAGATATGAAGCAACAACTCTCTATACTCCTCAATAAAATAGTATTGTTGAAAGAAAGAATCGTACTTTAAAAGAGATGATGAATGCTCTTCTATTACACTCTGGACTGTTAGAGAACTTGTGAGAGGAACTATGCTAATAGTTAATTAGCTTTATCGCATAAAAAATTAGAGAAGGGTGTTGCAAAGACTTTAGTTCATAATCCAAAAAGGATTAAGATAAAATCAAAGATTATTGATTGTATATTTATTAGATATATACAGATCATCAGTGTCTATCAGTTCCTTATATATGAGTCTGACATATTGGAGATATATAAGAACTCGATGATTGAATTGAAAAATATCTCATTCTTCAAAGAAATATTTTCAAATAAATCTCGAGAGGAAACAAGATCCTCAAAAAGGTCATTTGAAAGACAAGATAAAAAGAAGAAAGTGAACCGATTGAGGTTGAACTCAGTTGTACTAAAAGAGTATATGTGGAAAAAATCTTTCGAACTAAATTTTTTCATCTTTTATTGGAAAGTGAACCACAAGTTTATTCAAAAGCATCGAAGTCTTTTGAGATACTTCACTGGAAGGAGACAATTCATCTGAGATTAATTCGATCTTGTAAAATCATACTTGGAAACTTATTGACCTTTCTCCACGAAGTAAACCACTGGGTTGTATGTGAATTTTCAAGAGAAAGATAAAATCAAATGGTACAATTGATAAGTACAAGACTACGTTGGTAATTAAGAATTACCAACAATGTGGAAGTCTTGATTATTTTGATATGCATGCCTTGGTGTCAAGAATAACTTTTATCATGGTATTATTAGTGATTGTCACTCTGTTGATTTTGGAAATGCATCAAATGAATATAAAAAATAATTTTTTAAAGTGGGAACTTAGAAGAGGGAATCTACATGGGACAACCTGAACAATTTTTTACTTCAGACAGGAAAATAAGATATGCATATTGATAAAGTCATTGTATGATTTGAAATAAGCCTTAAAATAGTGACATGAAAAATTTGATAAAGTTACAAAGGAAAGTAGATTTAAAATCAACTAAAGTGATAAATGTGTTTACGGTAAAGACACAGAAGATGACTATATCTTTACATGGATGACATGCTTATCATTGGAAACAATAATAACATAATTAAATCTAACAAGGAGACATAGAATATAAGATTTAATATGAAAAATATGAGTTTGGCAGATGTGATTTTAGGAATTAAAATTCTTAAAATATCAAAAAGACTTGTTCTGTATCAATCTCATTATGTGGATAAGACTCTTAAAAAATTCAATAAGATAACACTTGTTGACTCGAATTCCGATAAATATGAGTTAACATCTATTAAAAAAATTAAGAAGAGAGTATCTCTCAGTTAGAATACTTTAGAGTTATTGAAAGTCTAATGTACTTGGTGGATTGTACACGATCAGCTTTAGCCTACATAGTAAGTAAATTTAGTAGATTCATAAGTAATCTCGGTGTTGAGCACTGGAAAGGGATAACAAAAGTGTTGAGGTACTTATGATATATTTGTAATTATAGACCGTACTATATAAGATATCCGATTGTGGTTGAAGAATACAACAATGCAAATTGGATGTGATGTGAAAGACTCAAAGTCTACAAGTAGATATTTATTCACTTTAATGAGTGAAGTCGTTTTATGGAAATCTTTTAAGAAAAATCGTAATAATCAGATCCACAATAAAATCTGAATTTGTAATCCTTGATAAGAGTAATGAAGAGGTAAATGAATACAACAATTCTCAAAAGATATTTCTAGATGACCAAAATCTATGCTAGCAATCTGGGTATATTATGATAGTCAATCGATAATTGAACGACACATAATCATTTATATAATAGTAATTTGAGACATATGCACTATAGACATAATGTTATTGGATAACTACTCTCAATTGAAGTTATCAGTATTGACTATATAAAGTCAAAGGATAATTTAACAAATCTACTAATTAAAGGATTAAACAGAGAATTAGTTGCAAACTCATTGAAAGGAATGAGTTTGATGCCTATGGAACAAGTTGGCACAAAGAAAACTTAATCTATGCTGACTGAAAGGAATGAGTTTGATGACTGGAAACAAATTGACGCAAAGAAAACTCAATCTATACTGATTGAATATTCTAAGAATTAGGTTCAATGCGACAACCTAACTATATCGACAAAGTAAAATCATTATGGGATATTATCCCAAGGACCATTGATATCTATCGAAGATGAAAGTTAAGTTTGCGACTTTTAATGATCCGTATTCTTACGAAAAGAGTTATATGGATTACTTTTAATTAAGAGATTACATGTATGAGAGAGAAGTGAGGTAGCTTCGAATATAATTAAAAGACAATTTTTAGATCCACATAATCAAATATATTCATGATAAGAATAAATATATTCATAAGAATTGAGCTGTATTAGAGAGAGTATTGGATGAGATATATTAGGTACTGAAATTTTCTTTTCCTCTCCCTCGCGATCACACCTCCACGTCCTTCCCATGCATGCATCCATGTGTCATTTGTTTCCTCTTTTTTCTTCTCTATTTAAGCTTTTCTTTTCTCTCTCCCTCACAACCACAATAGCATGCGACCTATCCTCTCTTCTTCTTTTTTTTCTTCTTCATAGTCGTAGCAACTGCAACATCTTCTCCTCCTTCTGACAGCAACAGCAACTCTCACAACAACAGCCATAACCCCTTGTCTTCTTCTTCCTCCTCCCTATTTTTTTTTTTTTTTTGGAAACCAACAACAGGCGCATAACTCACTACTCTTCTTCTGGGCAATAACAATCGCAGCAATAACCCACCAGTACTGTGTGAGTTTTCTTCCTCCTCTTTTTTTTTTCTTCTTCTCCAGCAACGAGCAACATATGTGCTGCTTTTTGCTACTTCTCCGACAACCAACAGCAGCAACTAGGGTTGCTGCCCTTTTTATTTTCCAACCAACAACCTATCCTTTCCTTTGTTCCCTTGATTCCTTACTATCCTTGCAACGCGATAATAGCCATTGAAGCTCGTCGAAACGAGCCGAAGTATCATCCCAACATCAACATACTAGATGAGCGTACATTTTAGTTAATTTATCATATTGATATCTTTGATGATGATTACACTTGTTGATACTCATATGATTTTTTATATTGATATTATACCATTGATGATCTATATACTTATGGATGACATACTAATAACATGAGAATGAATGTATCATCCCAACATCAACATACTTGACGAGCATAGATATACATTTATATATACATGGAGAATCTAGAAGAATAATTTGAAATTCTAATAAAAGATTGTGATTTTTTTATTTCATTGACCTTTTGAATAAGATTAAATTCATATACATCTTTTTCAATTACTTACTTAATTATTTAGCTTACTGTCTACTTCCTCAGCCTCCAATTTTACAGACACATACACCCTTTTAATCTTATAGTTCATTTCAACTTGTACATAAAGTTTCTAGAGATCACAATCTGATTATTGATTTGGTTTGACTTTTATTTATTTTTTTTGTATAGAAAGAAAATGATTTCAATAAATAAATTTGAGAAAATTCTTAATTATCCGAATTGTTTTGTTTCTAAACTTCTTTTAATATATTGCCACTGAGTGGGATACCTCTTCTTGTGTGGAAATTATATCTTCGAAGCGTGACAAAATATGTCAATGCTTACATAAATAAAAGAATAATTCAAAAATATCGCATCTACTAGTCAGCAGTGAGCAAAGATATCCACGCAAGAAAGGTTCAAATAGTAAAACCTATCTTATACTAAACTCAATTGTTAAAAGCTATCATATGTTATTTTTTCTATTCATGTGGAGAATTATTGAAAATTTGAATGAAAAAAAAAAGACGGATGAAAGGAGACTCATATTCATGAGAGTTTAGTCTCGTATTGGAAGAAGAGGAACAAATTGATGGATTTATATTGAATCACAATACCTATAATTGTGAACATGTATGGGTGTATGTGCAGGCTCTCAGGGGGTATAAATCTAAGGCCTCGATTTCAATATGAATACGACTTATGCATGTCGAATGTCAGACTGATCAAGGTAAAATTTATCCAAGCGGGTCAATCTACATTTTATTATCATCCGAATTCATTTTGTTGTCTGTTCAAGTGTGTAATAGACATATTAATTACTTATTTGAAACAATTAAATAATTAATGGTGAATTTGAAACTGTCCAGACAAAAACAAAATGATTGACAACTAACATTTCGACCCAAGCAGACAAAAAAATAAATGGTCTTTACTTGACTATTAATCGTATATTATGTCTTGGAGTCTATAAAAAAATGTTACGATCTCAGATAACATAGACGAACTCTTCATTCAACTTCACTCCCCGCATTTTCTTCCTCCTTACCAAGCAATCCATTTGGCAGTTCTCCATGATAACATTCAGGTTCATGCTCAATTTGTCATGAACGACTCGTGCTTAATTGTGTATGATGTTCTATCATTGTATCGTAGGACATAGATGTTTGTCGTAATCTCGAAGCACCATCGGAGTGGATCAATTTATTTTAAGAAAATTATGTCAAGCATAGGACTTGACCTCTCGGACTACTTGATCACTCGACCACTCGGTCACTCGACGACTCGGCTTCTCAAGTGACTCGGCCACTCGATGACTTGACTTCTCAAACGACTCGATCACTCGATAATTTGGCCTCTCAACTCAAGACTAGCCAATCCAACACTCGACAGCTCGACCAATTCAATATTTGACAAATCCATCTCTCAACTCGGCTTGACACTCGGCAGCAACTTGATCAATTTGAGACTCAACAATTTAGTCACTCGGCCAATTCAACTCAGTACTTGGCAACTCAACAATTGGACCAGTGTTCTGTTGACACATAAATCTGAATTCATTTCAATTTAAGTTCGGCGATTTATCAACATATGCCGTGAAGTTTAGAAATATTACATAAACGTCTTTCGTATTTATCAATAAATGACAATTTTAATTTCATAAATCTCGAAGATTTGTATCTGTGGATTACAAATTACAAATACCATGTATAGTGGTGTTGAATTTAATTCTAGTAGTGGTGATCACGATTGGAAATTTAAGGGAATTAAGTACGTTATTTGATAAATATGAAAGTATGGAGCGATGTTTGAACAATTATAAACTTCGCGTGCGCTATTTGATAAATTGCCGATTTAAGTTTAGATTATCTCTATAAAACTGTGTAAATAATCTTTGAAAGAAGATCGATTATAACAGGTATTATTTATCAATCGGTGGACGAAAAGAGCACAAAAGAAGGAAGGTGAGGAAATTTGGTTCTTTGTCTACGACAGAAACGGAAGGAATTGCTGTAACATTGACGTATTTGGATTGAACGAAGATGTACATATATCGACGATAAGATGGGATGGGTTGGGAATCGACTGAGCAGTGGCGCGGGATGCATGTGGATTCGACGGCAATCAACGGTCGAAGAATACGACGGGGAAGATTTGAAAGCATGTGGAGTGTCACAGTAAATGACGTGGCGGTACTGAGTCCAGGTGGTTAAAGTTTCTGTTTGTTTTATTTTTCAGATTAAAGGTAAACAAACAGAGAAAACATCAATGATTGTTTTTTTTTTAACGAAAATATCTTAATTTTTCTTTCATACCCAACTTCCCTCACCGTGATAGTGCCTGATGGACCAGCAGAGGCCTCTGTTTGGACTTCTAGGTGATATCGGTCGCCGGCCGCCTCCATTGCTCACCGCCTCAACTTGCAGCTTTCTTCTCAAATGATTGGCACATTCAATTCGCCATTAAAAAGAAATAAATTGAAATAAAAAAGGACTCACCTTGTTCGGGGACTTGAAGCTGGTGACAGCGATGGTGATGGAAGGTGGAGAAGTGGAAGAGCCTGTTGGCTTTGGGGGATGTGGTGAACTGATGGATTGGATCCATCAATAATTGTGCATCTGTAGATGAATCGTTAACAAAATTCAAACGATCCAAGACAGATCTTATCAGAGATCTTATAATAAAAATTCGAAATCAAACAATACAAAACAGAAACGTAGACAAATTTATAAATCCACCTGAATCCAAAGTTATTATTGTCTTTGGAGGAATTTGAAGATAAAGAAAATAGCCGCTGAGCCAGACCTTTCGTAAATACGAGGAGGGTGACAGCTCCGGAACCTCGGTCCGATGGAAAGAGCATGGCAGCTTAACGTTGAGCAGGGCGAAGAACTCCCTCGAAGCAGGGAACCTTGCGGGCTGGAACAGCGACGACAGGCGGCAAGGTAACGTTTTGACGACCGACCCCGATGACGGAACCACCGCCTGGGACGACAGAATGGATTCCGACGCCGGGAAGACGAGCAGAGCAGCAATGGAGGTGAATGACTGGTAACCGTCGAAGAAGGCATTGATGGAGCTCCTTCTGATCCTAAGAGCCATGGAGGGAAGGACCGAAGAAGCTCTCGCAAGGCTTTGATCTTCCGAATCCTCGATGAGTATAAATATAATCTGCAAAGGTTGGAACTCTCAACCTAGGAGCCTCCGGCCTCCCGTCCCAAGGAGGATGCGCGAAGGAGTTAATCACGAGGCGGTCCAATCGGGGACGTTATCTTTCTTGTGCTGAGTCTTTGGCCTTTGACGGACTGATACTAGCAGAGGGGGTTCTGCCAGAGCGGCAGGATAAATCCTGCCTTTCCTTAGAATCGATCCCCCGATCTTCATCTGCAAATACCTCTGTCTTAACCAATCCGTCATCCCCGTGAAGACGATGAGTATAAATATAATGGTCGTATGGGTGGTGGCGATAGGCCAACTACGGGTGAGCTACTGGCTTCGTGGCAAGCAGTGCATGGCTTCCAACGGAAGATGATCCGATTCTTTGGCTACGTTTGGTACGGGGTAATCAGGCTTGTAATGTAATCGGATTACATTACACGATGATTTACTTTGTTTGTTAACATTTCAAAGATGTAATGTAATGTAATCGCATTACAAAATAAGAGTCAAGATCCGTAATCTCGATTACGAAGGAAAAGCGATGTAATCCGATTACATTACGGACTCAATATTTGTCTTTACAAATATGTCCTTTTATTTTTTCTAATTGCTTCTCGAGGCCGGCCGTGACGATGACCGACAGCGTCGGCAAGAAGCCGTGACCGGACCGTGACCGACCAACGATCGAACACCGCCAGCCCACCGGTGCCTTCTGATCGGCGACAACCTTATAAGGCTATTTTTGTCATTTTATAATAATATGAATTACATTCTTTATAACAAATATGGATACCAAACAAACGAATATAATCACTTTTGTAATCAAAGATTACACACCAATCGCTAACCAAACACAGTAATGTAATATACATTACATTACATTACAAACTTGATTACATTATAAGGTTGATTATATTACCACGTACCAAACGTAGCCTTTATGTCCATAGTTAGTTGATTAATTACTGATCATTGATTTACTGAGCTGCGCTATAGCATGTGACATGTTCGTTCATAGTTTGGCAACACCGATGTTCATTATATTATTTAAAATGTATCTAAAATTAATTTATAAATATAAAAAATAATTATAAAATTTATTATTCCAATTTGATATTTTATTTTTAAAAAATAATTATTTTAAATTTGATATTTTAAAATTGGTGGAGTAAAAATAAAATAAAATAAAAAGTTATTATTATTTTAAATTTAGATGAGCATATGAGTGGACCAGCAAGCGAGGCCTATTGGCTGTAATATTGGCCTGTAGCCACCCATGGCGACGAGACAGGCGTGCAGTTGTCAGTGTTGCCTGAGGAATGAGTGGGCTTCCTGATTTGGAGTGGCGATTAAAATATAATAGGAATAATACTAAGAGATTTAAAGTTTTTTTTTATTTAGATGTCGATCTATGTATAAATCAATGAGCGATTTTGATAGGAATAATTTGATATCTATTTATAAAATTTTTTATGATTTATCTTCTTCATAATAATTATAGGATAAATCAATAAAAATTATTAAATTAACGATTTCAATCTTTTACATATGAACGAGCTTTCCTTTCACGTGATATTAGTGGACAGCTACTATCAAAGCAAACAAAAAAAAAAACTTTAATACAGATATATTAGTGCTTGGAATTATAGTAATAAGTAGGACGTTCAATTTAATTTTTAAATATATTTATAAATAAAATTTAAATGAGATAATAAATCAAAAAAATTAAAACTACTGTGACTGTCGGTATAGATATTTTTTTGATTTATCTTTCTTTTTTAGATATTGGAGAATTATTATTAATACAGATATACTAACATTATAAAAGATAACTTTCGTTCGTTCTCGAATCGATGAGGAGGGAGAAAAGCTGGGAAGTGAAGCAGTTAGTGAAGTTGGTGATAAGTAGCGAACAGATAGGATATGATGCATGATACACTCATTTTATTACGATAGGTACATTGTCTTGTGTATTACACAGCCGACGTTAGCGAAGCATGTGCTCATAAGTTGCTACTGACTCATTGATGCAAAAGTGATTAATTTATCTTTTCATCACAGAAGGAAATTATTCATAGTAGATATTTATTTTATTAGGACGTGATGGAGAATCGACATTTTGCACTTGATGAGAATTGATCCTTATCCGTTAATATAACTTTACACCATAATCATATGACTTTCTCCATAGAGATAAATTGCTTCTGCTCATTTTCTTATTTTGCTTGTTTTGTTTTAAATGAAATGCATCACTCCTATGGAATAAATCTAATCATGGTAGTACTTTTCAGCGTTGTCGAGTCCTATCAACTATCGAGGATCTATTATCTCTATGGAGATGACGTGATAATTAAGGCACGATGATGTTTACAGAAATGACATGAATCGATTTTGGAAGAGGACTAAAGCTCTTTTCTGAATTCAGATGACTCCTACGTATCTTAACTATCATGTTAAAGTTCATAGGATCCTCCGTGATTTATTTTTCTCACAATGACTGTGGGATAGATCAATGGGGACTGCTAGATTAATGATTTTAACATTTTGCAGAGTTTATAAAACTATCGAGGATCTAAAATATCACAATAAGACTTTTGTCACACGGCCTAGCCTGTTTGAGTCGGAGGGATCCGAGCATGTTGTCAACACGAAAGTCCTCAAAAGCATGACCAAAGGCCCTAGATATTTGGGAATTCTCATTAATATGTAATATTTTTTTTTATTAAAATATCATGTATAATTAGGATGGTATAAATAAAATAATTGTAATCCTAAAACAATTTTTTTTTATCGTTTCATATAGTAAAAACATCGTCAAATCACGTCTCTCTCTTTTCTCAGTTCTCTTCCTTTTTTTATATTCAATTTTTTCATAATTGTCGCGGCACAATCTCAACAATTAATATTACAGCGAGATTCAACATGTTTGAGATTTCTTCCCCTTAGTTTGGACAAAAATTCTATATGAGATTTTTAAAAAGCTTCTATCTAACATCTTGCTTTTATAAATTCGCTTGTAGAGTTATTTTCAAAAAAAAAAAAAAACTTTTTCGATGCAATCGATTGAATCGAAGTAAACATTGTTTTCGTCCGCTTAGTTTGGACTGAATCGCTTTAATTGATATTTTAATTAGACTAAGATTCAAAGTATCTAACTTCCCAGATACGATAAAATAAAATAAAATAAAATCTAACGACAATTTGATTGGTCAATAAAAAAAAACTATTAATGCCGCCTTTATTCCCCACGTGCTTCGCTACGATTAAACTTGATCACTGCGACTTTTATTAGGAATTTTCGCCTTGATCACCTGCCTCTGTCCCTACCCATCGGTGCCACAAAACTACCGCCGACGTGGCGATCTACCGCCCAGTCCCCCTTCCTTTCCTTTGTTAAGAGCATCCACAACCCTTATCCATTATAACATCCTCCACCTCATAAAAAATATAGGATCCATTGTCACATATTCATTATAACAATATATTTTTTCATCCACATTCCTTTTAACATTAACAATAATTACTTACGGGTCCCACACTCCACTCAATCCTTTTAAAATTATATCATATTAAATAAATAAATTTAAAAATATTTTTAAAATTATTATTATTATTTTTAATAATAATCTTATTTTTTTTAAATAATTTTACTATTTTTAAAATTTTATTCAAATTTTTAAAATTTATAAATTTTTTAATATTTATAATTAAAAAAATAAAAAAAAATACATGTGGGGTGGGCCCGGCAAGGCTGGCCCACCCCACAGTGAAAGTGTTATAACACCCTATTAACCCAGCATTGTAGATGCTCTTAGGTCTACACCGCGCCCTCGCCGCCATCTCAGCCGCTCAAGGCCCCGTCGTCCTCCTTCGCTTCGGCTACCGCCACGTACTCCTCGTCTCCTCTCCGGCCGCCGCCGAAGAGTGCTTCACCGTCCACGACGTCGCCTTCGCCAACCGCCCCCGCACCCTTGCCGGCAAGATCCTCGGCTATGATTTCACCTCCGTCGTCTGGGCCCCCTATGGACCCCTCTGGCGTGACCTTCGCCGTATCACCTCCGTCCACTTGCTCGCTTCCGGCAGCCTCCGGCCTCCGGCCCTCCTCCGACGTCGCGCCGGTGAGATCCGCACCGTCGCGCGGACTCTCTTCCTCCAGCACGGCCGCGGTGGGGCGCCGCGGAGGCTGGACATGAAATGGACTCTGTTCGACATCGCGGTCGGCATCATCGAGCGGCCGGTGGCTCCGCTGGCTGTGGACGCACCCAAGCAGAAGCGGATAGTGAGGGAGATGGTGGCCGAGGGGCTTCGGGAGAGCTCGGCGGCGGCGAATGCAGGGGACTAGATGCCGGCTTTTATGAGAGATTTAGCGAGGCGGCGGTGTCCAGCCGAGGGATTGGCTATTCTAGTGGTGGGGCTGTCGCTGGCCACCTTCGTCCAGTGCTTGGAGTGGGAGAAGGTGTCGCCGGAGGAGGAGCTAGACATGGCGGAAGGGGCGGGCCTCACCACGCCCAAGGCCAGGCCATTGGAGGTCATGTACAAGCCACGCCGGAGCATGGTGCCCCTTCTGTCGCAGTTGTAACTAGTAAAGGCATCCAAATTCTAAAACAAGGACTACAATTTCTTTCTCACAATATGAAAAATAAGAGAGAGGCTAGATCAAATATAACTTCTCGTTGAAATAATAATCTATTTGATAGCTTGTTCATCCACTGCTCTTGTGAAGTTGATCTCTAAAGCTCTTGGTTTTCAACTACATTTTTTTCCCAATTTGGTAGCTGGTACAAGATTGCTTTCTTCCTTAGGGCCATGCTGTCCCGCTTTTAAAGCTTTCAAATAAAAAAATCATTGCATTTACTCGTCCCTCGAGTCAGGTTGTTAAACTATTTTGGCTAAAATAATTAGTTTAACGTTAAAAGGGACTCAGATTCAGTGTTATCATCGAGAGGTGAGGCCTAAAAAGCTTTCGTCTCAAATCTATTTTGCACAAATTCAGCCCCTTTGAGGCCATTAAACTGTTTTAGGCAAAATAATTTGACAGTGATTAGGAGTTTAAAGTGGGAATGACTAAGGAGAGAAGTTTAAACGGAGTATTTGGACATCTTATTAGAGCCAAGTGTGATGTTCAAATAATATAAACTAAAGAGGATCTGGATGCACGGTTTTATAAAACGCCGTTTTAATTTCTTTGTAGCAGAGACCTTCCAAAGGGTAATTCACTTTCGCCATATCTATTGTTCTACTTTTATTTTATGTCTCTTATATTGGCCATGACATTCTTGAGAAATTTGCTAGAGTTTCAATTGCAATCTCCACTCGGGTGCCTTTTGTAGAATCAGATGTTCAACTTTAAACTTTTCAACAAATTAAGAATAATATTATGTTGGACAACAGCATCTGAACATGCATTATTTATTAATAAGCAGTATAGCATATATAGATGAGATAACTTTACAATCGAGATGATAACACTGTGAGAATCTCACAAACAAGTTCTCATGTTTATGTAATCAAAAGAATTGCTTCTCGAGTCCACAGCATCAGGGTAAGGGCCTCACCATTTCAGCTTTGCTGGGAAGTACTGAAACATCAATAGAACATTTAGGATAGTTCGCAGATTCGCACGAGGAAAATAAAAGGAAAAAAAAAAAAGGAGGTGAAGTTTAAGAAGCTGCACGGAAATGCAAACCTTTTCAATGAGTGAAAGATAGTATGGTTTCACCTTCTCCACATCTATTCTGACTTTGCTCTTGCTATAAAGATCATATTTGCTGCGATAGAATGGATATTAGGGAGGCATCTAATGGTGCAGAAACAAAATGTACAAGAACAAGAATTAAAATGATTGATCAATTCTTACTTGAATATATGAAGCCACTTAAGGTTCTCTTTATCTTCCTCATTCATCAAGTACTGATATGCTCCATGCTTGTGCAGAGCTGAGGATAAAGGGAATCAAATTTATGAACCAGGTTATCGGATTACAAGTGAAAGTGTTGCCGAACTTACGGTAAAATGAATGGTATCTGATTATGAATAAACCAGCTGAAGGCAAAGTAGTTTTGTTCTCCTTAGCCACCTGAGGTAGACAAATTAGTACATCTTTAGCCATTAACGGGAAGACCTCAATCTAAGACACAACTCGTAAGATCATACCAGGTACATATAATCGTCATGTCCCCAAGACATTAGTACATTGTTAAGTCCACAACCTTCTGAATAAACTCCTAGCTTGGTGTTATACTTAGCATTGAGATAATCAGAGTTTCCCTTAAAATACTGTTGGATAGATTGATAAACATCAGAACACATGGTGGATATGTCCTTTCAAATAAATATGGAGCCATATTAAACAAGTCGCTACCTTGTGATGAACATTGGATTCATCAAAAGCACACCCCACAGGAAATGTGTCCCCTTGAAGAGGTATCATATTAGGATACAAGTAGATTCATGTGCCTCCATGAGGAAGGAAAGTAAACAGAAAGGTTGACAGTGCATACCGACGACAGCCCATTGCGGAAGCTGCCCAAATTTAGGATGAAGAAGCACCTTTCCAAGATCTGATTCAAGTTAAAAGACATTGATCAGATTTTATGTTCATAAATTTATGGCACGTACCCAAAAGGAGCGCGATCAGAATTGATCAGCTCATTCAGAGCATTAAGAGGTTACCATGAATCAGGCCTGTCAAATGAAGCCAATCCTCATCAGGATAATCTTTCCTAATCGCCTCTGCAGTTTGTAACAAGTGCTCAATCTGCGGTTCATCGAGATCAGGATCGCTCTCGTCGACAAATTCATTAAGCAGTTCGATGCACTCCCAGACGCTCATCGCCACCCTATCCAACTTTCCATATTCTTCTCTCATCCTTTTAACCTGAACACAAATACAACTTCAGAAGTACTGAAACCGAATTTTTAGAACCAAAGTTCTCGCGCCTGAACGTACAAAATCATAAGTTTGATGAATATGATTCATTCTGTAGAACTCTTCAACTGATTTCTGCCTCTCAGATTCAACATCATAATCCCTGGAAATTAAATGATTCACAAGCGACATCATTCAGAATCAAAATAATTGGAAACCGAAAACAGATCATGTCGTTACCTGAAAGAACGGCCAAAAGTATTTGTATCAGGCATCACAAATCCACCATCCAACAACAGCTCCTTCGAATCGGAGGAGGAAACGCCTTTGGCTTCCTCTGCCACTATTGCGCCGAGGGGATAATTAATAATGTCGCGTCGACAACAAATCATCCAACATACAATACGTAATAGATTCAAATGGAAGGCATTTTGCCACAATCTATCAACAAAAACGAAACGTACCGATCTGAGGCTGGTTGATGATAATAGTCATATTGCAATACTTCAACCAAATAGATAAGACAGATGCAGGAAGGAATAATCGAGACAGGTACAGGACTCGATTTCTCGACGACCGAAGGAAGATATTATTTATCGATCGGTCGATGAAGAAAGCACCAAATAAGGGGAGGAATTAGGTTCTTTCGCTTCTATGGCTGTTACGGTTCGAGGAAGAAATTGCTGGAACAATGACACATTTGGATGGAACGGAAATGTACATGAATAAAATCCGAAGTATGCAATCCACGATGGGATGGGTTGGGGGAATCGACTCAGCAATGGCGTGGGAATCTTATCGGATACGACGGCAAGATTTGGAAGCATGTGGATAGTGTCAAAGTAAATGACGTGGTGATGCTGAGTCAAGATGTTTAAAGGTCAATGTTTTTTTTTTTACGAAATATATTAATTTTTCTTTCACTCAACTTCTTCCTCCCCATGATGCTGCCAGATGGCCGGGCAGAGGGCTCTGTTTGGACTTCTAGGCGTTATGGGTCGCCGGCCGCCTCCATCGTTCACCGCCTCAACTTGCAGCTTTTTTCTCAATTGATTGGCAAAGTCAATTCACCATTAAAAAGAAATAAATTGAAAGAAAAAAGGACTGATCGCCTTGTTCGGGGACTGGAAGCTGGTGACAGTGATGGTGATGGAAGGTGGAGAAGAGGAGGGGGGAAGACGGAGAAGAGTCTGTTGGCTTTTGGTGAACTACCATGGGAACAAACAGAATCTTTATAATTTTCTCGATTGATTGAATCAAGAGAAACAACCTTTTTTATACCGTTTTCAGAAACGATTTCACTCGGAATTTTTGTGTATTTTTTATCGATTGAAAGTTGAAACTGATTGATATCATGCAGAGTTTTTACTGATCAAAAGTTCATAAATACGTTTCTGTTGTTTTGTAGGAAATACTTTCAGCGGAAACAGACACCTCCACCGTCACAACCGAGTGGCCATTGAACTTGTTGTTAAACCATTACTGGCTCTGCAAATGGATGAAATATGATGGAATTCTACGAATCTAAGTATATATACAAAAATCAAATAGAATATAACCGAATTCGTAGAGTAATCTAATTTTATGATTTCTATAGCAACAAAAGCATAAAAATCAAAAACAATAGCATGAACAAAAAAACTTAATTGCAATGGAATAGTCATCGATCAAGAGTTCCTGTGAAGGTGCAAAGATGATCTTCTGTGGAATTCTAGAGTGACAGCGCGTAAACTTCAATGCGAAAAGTCTGTCAAAATGTCAGAATCATATCTTATATATAGAAAATGGATCCGATTCGTTATCGATTCATCATCAATAACGAATTCATTTTATAACAGATTTTATACATTAAATTCTACGTCAAATAATCGAAATCCACAAACCAATAAATAGATCGTTTAATCGAATTCGAATCAATACGATAAAATCGAACTATCACATATAAATCCATCGCCAATAAAATATTGGTGAACAAGCTTAAAAATATTCGTGTACCATCTTTACTTTCAAATTTTTAAGCACTTTAGAAATATATAAATCAATTTTCAGAATTGATTTAATTATCACATAACTTAATATTCATTCAAAACCTTTGGGCGATTCAACCACTCGACCTATAATCTTGTAATTTTGATTTAATTAAAGTCTCTTCGGAGACATCCGATCAAATTGGAATGATACAGAAAAAATTAGCATGACCTCTGCACAAGAATGACACGCATAAATGGAGAAATGATCTAAATTTTTGCAGTTTTCGATGAAAGCGAGATGGAGCTTGGTCGAGTTTTCATGAAATGCGTGTGAAACGGGACTGAGGAAATGCCCAAAATTTCCTCCATGTTTTGAGGGGAATGACGGGCTCATTGACAAAGTTCCACTTCATTCTACCCTTTTTAAATTGTTCTCGGCATTAATATATATGTAACATCAGACTAGACTGATGAGATTTCTACACTGCATGACGCCAGTTGTTTTGAAGGTACACAAGTTCATGAACAAAATGCTTTCCGACAATCAGAACATTTTAAGATTAGTTTTTATTTTCTGCAACAAAAAAAACATATTTTATTAACTTCGTGAGAATCCATCACTGTCGAACCAAAGAGAATTCTGCCTGCTCTATCAATAATCAATGCTTGCTACTTCGGCTTGCAGCTAATCGATCAGTTCTAATGGAAGGAAAGCTCGATGTGCACTTGCTCTGATCTCACAAAGCCCCTGGGAAGAGCACCGAGAGCTCTGTCGATCGCGAGGGAGCCCCACGAGCGAGTGGTCCAGAACTCATTTTGTTTGATTTTCATTACCTTGACGGCGCTTGAGAGCTTTGACTCGAAGGAGCACACGCGAAGATGCCAAGAACTCTCTACCTAAAGCACATTCAATCGAGCATCACTTCCAGAGTGTGCCAAAAACAGCCGAAGAAATCAGAGAGGCAATGACAAACGTTTGAGTTTTAAAGGGGAAGGCAGCGAGAGCGACCAGAGGTGCGAAGGAAATGAAAAACGTTTGAAGGAATTGATGGGGGCGGTGGCAAAGGCTCATCGTAACTTTCGCCGGCCATGTTTTTCTCATTAATCATAATGTTTTACTGCAATCTATTAGACGCTAGTGTCGACGATACGCGTCAACATATCTATCATAATACTGCAGGCTTTCATTAAAATTCTCCCTTGCTACTGTGCGTTAGAGCAATAGAATGATTTGTGGAAATTCCGTTCTAATCCAAAAACAGTAGTGACTACTGCGCATGACACGCGAAGGCAGCTGCAGCATTTATCAACCTTTGTGAACTTCCATTAAACTGTACGCCCACATAGCAAAGAATAAATGCCCAAGTTTCCGCAATTTCATCGTCGGATTACCAAGCAACCAGAGATGTGCGACAGAATGCTTGGCCACTTCAATTACCAAGTATTAACAAGTGATCGAGTTACACCCACTTGCAGACAAACCACTTTATGAGCTTTGCTTTTGCTTCGAGCTCGCTTCTGTACGACATTAATGGTGTTTTAGCAAAATTATATTTTCGCAAGCCCGAGGCTTTTCTGTTCTTCGTTAAAAAAAAAAGCCGACAAAAAACGGAGGCAAAACCCCAATGCCTTGAAGCCCCTGCTGCTTAGTGCTTGGCGCTGTAGGAGCCCCTGCTGTTCCCGACGGCACGCGACCAGAGATCGGCGCCGTTGCTGCTCGCTACGTGCTCCGTGTATGCCACCGGGACCAGGCACAGCCCCCGGCTTCGCAGATCGCTCCCCCTCTCTCCCTTCATTTCAATCCATCAAACCCAAGTATCGGCATCAGTAGTAATCAAATTAAAAGAGAGGCGAGAATAGATCGAGGAGATCATGCTCTGAAATTTGTATTACATGCAGGTGGGCAGAGGGCGGCAGGCCTTGCAGGTAGGGAGAACTCAGCACCTGCAACGTCAATTCAATGGGAAAGAGACGAGAAGCAGCGTAAAAGTCATGTCAGAGACAGAGAAGCGAGAAGCCATCATTAAATCGCTTGCAGAAGGAGCACTACACCTGAACTTGGTCATGCAGGAATCTGATGTATCCCAGAGCTTCATGCAGAACCGATGCCGTATCCGACTGCCATGATCCGCACGGTCAAAGTCAAATCAAAAGCTTACACTCGATCGCAGTGTACTTAGTGAACTACTGCTAATTTAGTATCAAGTTGACTGATCTTTACCTTGCCGAAGGGGGAAACCAACTGCTGCAGTGCCATAATTCTTTCCCCTAACTTCTCCTTCCTCACCATAATCATGGCTGATGGACCATCAGGGGCCTCTGTTTTGGGCTTCTTGGTGGTACCCGTTGCCCCTCTACCTCTTCCTCTACTGGCAGCTTTCTTCTCGAGTGATTTACGCAGTGTTATTTTACCATTAAAATGAAACAAATTGAGAAAACAAAGGACTCACCTTGGTGGGGGACTTGGAGCTGGTGATGGCGGTGGAAGGTGGGGAAGATGAGAGGGAAGACAGAGAAGAGTCGGTTGACTTCTGGGAAGTCCCGCGGATCACCGCCGCGGCCTTTTCTTCCTTCGCACCGAAA
Organism: Wurfbainia villosa; assembly: GCA_025175895.1. NCBI lineage: Eukaryota > Viridiplantae > Streptophyta > Magnoliopsida > Zingiberales > Zingiberaceae > Wurfbainia > Wurfbainia villosa. The sequence goes on from JAKLTH010000280.1 coordinate 1,972,840, forward strand.
CAGAGCATCGAAGAGGAGTAAAAGGAAGAGGACGAGGAAGAAAGGCAGGACGTGGGCGAGAAAACGTAATCCTCTTCCTCACCCGAACGCAACATGTCCATGAAGCTCTCATCGTCCATTTGGTCCCCGAACCCCTCTTCTTCCATCAGAACAGAAACGAGGCAGGAAGGGAGAACAGAAAAGCGGAGTATAAATTACAGAACGAAAGGAAAGATCCAACACTGCCAGCGCACTTCCCGATAGAGTCAATAGGCTTCCTCACGCTCGATCTAGAACAGTGGGAGAGAACAGGTGGGGAGAAGTGTTGGGAAGAAGAACAAGAAAGTCCTCTGAGCCCGGGCAAAGCTTTTTGTTGTTCTTCGCCGCTTTTAGCATTACCTTAGCCGCGGGCGGGCGAGTGGGTGGCGCTGCTTCTGCTTTGGCTTGCTTGCCTTTTTGTTGGCTTCCTCCTGTTGTATCTGTGAGCTTTGGATGCTTCGTGTTCGCTTTATTTTAAGCTTCGGGTTTGGCGTCCGCGTCGCTCCCTCTCCCAGTTACTCAAAACCGCCATTTTTTTTTTTCCTTCAGGAATCGTGCCGTTTTATCTTTCCTTTTTCCCCCTTGATTTTATTTACATGTTGCAGAACAGTGATTAGCGAAAACGTCTTTAATACAAACCGACACTATTCCGTTCCTATTTCGGTATCAAAATCCAAAGCTTCGTTGCTTATATACATTGTTACTGTGAGGCAAGATTTTCTCGTGGTGATTAACTCATTGATTGATGAAATACTATCTAAATATATATTATATATATATATATACCAATAGACTCCCAACTTTAAAATGAACATTCCAGCAAAATCACAGGCAGAAGACTGATTCGAAGATTGGAAGAATATAATCAACGGAGTTCCTGACGGCCGGGAGAGGACGACGGCGACGGTAGGGTGGGCTCAGAGCCGGTCGTCTCCGGCGTACCAGTGAGGTAACTTGTCCACGTCAAGGTGGGGCCGACGGCGACGTGTGGGGGACGGGACTCTAGTCTTTATATATCCTGTTCGGAGTAGGACAGCTGAAAGCGACGGAGGTACGCTTCGACATTTCGCCCGCGATGACGTTGTGAATGTCGGAACAGGGGCAGGCTGCATCCAAAGTCGCCGGCCGGCGCCGCCGCATCACCGGTTTTTCCCTCCGACCGCAGTCGCAGTAAAAATAGAGAGTGAAAATCAATCGCGGATATAGAACTCATCCTGGACACGATCATTGTGGGGCGCTCATGCCTTCTAAATCCCAACAAAACCCTTTCTCTTCGCAAATATATATATATATATTTTACTTGGTTTCAGACAAGCCGCATAATATTCAAGCGACATGATTGCACTGATTTGTTGTTGCAAAACTATGTATGAGAATCATTACGAAGGGAAGAAGTCCATTAGTGGGTCATGGTTCTTGACTTGTGCTACGACTCTATATTTTTCTTGTACGAATTGAAGATGGAGGTTTTATCTACTAAAGGAAATTTATTTAGCCACCCATTCGTTGATAAAAAATGGCAGACAAATAATCTCAACGAACCCGGATGGTTTAAGAAGGTGCTCAAGAACCCATAAAGCCCCAGAGATTGGGCTGAGATTGCGTGGAAGCTGTAAAAGCAGTCTCCATGACGAATCTAGAACACAATGAAATGAGAAAAATTTATTGTGAAGAAAGTAAAGCATCACAATGGATTGAATTTCGAATGAAATGAAAAACGAAAGCAGAACATGGTTGGGCTCGCACTGTGGTACAGTTCGATCGTGGAGTCCTGCAGCATCCTGTAATTAGTCTTTAATAAAAAGGTAAAATGGTCGTAATAGCTAATGATGCTTTTCTCGCTTCGTCTCCAAGCCTCGTATTCTCCCTCTCTCTCCACGAGGAAAAGGACTAAGCACGACGGAAAAACCATCATTTTCTGAACTCTTTTGCGCAGTCGTTGTCTACGGACAACGAGGTGAGCTCTCCCTTGTGTGTTAATTAAAGGAATTCGTGATCTAGTTGATCCAATCTTCCCTCAGTCAAAGTTGATCCCTCTACCATTTGAAGCTGAAGTTGGCCAAACAAGTGATTAGGCAAGGTTGGTTTTGACAGTGGAGCCGCTGGCGTTTTATGAATAGTCATGTAACCACGAGACTTCCATGCCCTGCCTTCTGTTGCTTTCTATCCTCTAACGTCATGTAAAAAGATGGTGAAAAGAAAATCATATTTTGCGGCTAGTCCTAAGCGAATGTCGTTTATCATTATAAATGATGAGCACGGAAACTGTCAATTTTGAATTTTATTACAGTATGAGATCCCTGTCATGATCAATGCAAAGCTCTTGCAGAAATTAGAATTGAAATTTACAGGAAATATTGTCTTTACGTTCACATGTACAAATCCAATGTATTAATTTGGATGGTCAACAATCTGCTTCCCTATGACAAATTCGATTGCAATTGGCAAATTTATTGATCATGATTTAAACAAATAGTGAAGCCTTCTCCTTTGGCTCCAATTCTCCTTGATGACGCTCATGTTTCTTCTTAACTGTGCAAACTTCGTAGAACTTGCAGTTCATGATGACCTCGAGGACCAGGAGCAATGCGTGGAAGTAAGCAATGGAGAAAGCCTCCCACAACAGAGACGAGCTTAATTCCCCTGAAATGTTGTATAGCCGGACCACCCTGTACTGAAACAGAGCCTCGACGGCAGCCATTCCGAGGTTGGCCGGAAAAGCCAAACCCAGCGCCGTTGACGCACGCCCCCTCACCAGCAAGAACGCCTTGAGCGCCGGGAGCAGCCCGCCGCAGTCGTCCACCGCGGCAACGACGAGGGCCAGGTTGCAGATCACGGTTGCGTTGGCAATCACGACCGAGTATAGGACGGCGCCGGCCGCAGAGAGGAGGAGGAGGAGGGCAGTGCTGGTGGCGAGGCCCAGGACGTCGGCGACGTTGAAGACTAGGAACAGAAAGACGAAGACGGTGGCGTTGGTGGAGAGGAGGAGGAAGGAATTGAAAAGGTGGGTGGGGAGGATTGAACGGTATAGGCGGAGGGCAGTGGATAGCGGCGGTGACCCCCTCGGAATCCTCCCGCCGCCGCACACGGCGAGGACAACACAAGCTTTGGCGACGAGGAGGAAAGTCAGGACGATCGGCAGCGTGGCCACGAAGGAGAACGCGGTCTGCGCCAGTTTCACGTTGAGCAGGGCGAAGAACTCCGCCGAAGCAGGGAACCTCGCGGCCAGGAACAACGCCGACAGGCGTAAAGAGATGGTTTTGACGATCGGCCCCGAGAAAGGAACCAGCGCCTGCGACAACAGAATGGAAGCCGACGCCGGGAAGACGAGCAGAGCAGCAATGGAGGTGAACGACTGGTAACCGTCGAAGAAGGCATTGATGGAGCTCCTAATGATCCTAAAAGCCATGGAGGGAAGGACCGAAGAAGCTATCGCAAGGCTTTGATCTTTCCGATCCTCGATGAGTATAAATACACCGGTCGAATTGGTGGCGATAGGCCAACTACTGGTGAGCTACTGTCTTCGTTGTAGGCTGTGCGTGGTTTTCAACGGAAGATGCTCGGATTCTTTGTGTCAGTGGTTGATTAATTACTCGAGCTGCATGGATTAGCTAACGAGACCCATTTGCTGTAATCTTGGACTGTAGCCACTCATGGCGATGAGAAAGAGGCAGTTGTCAAAGTTGAAGTCATCGATGCTCGAAACGAGGCTGAGTCATGAGTGGCCTTCCCTGATCCCTTTCGTGTGATTTGAAAACAGTTAATTAATTGACAGTAACTGTCAAAGCAAACAAAAAGAAACTCCAATACAGATATAATATAATTGCAAAAGATAACTCTCTTTCATTCTGGAATCGATGAGGAGGGAGAGAAGCTGGGAAGTGATGCAGTTAGTGAAGTTGGTGATACGTAGCGAGCAGACAGGATATGATGGTACGCTCGTTTATATAGGAATTATATTTTTCTTATGGTAGGTGCATTGTCTTAATACACAGCCGACACTAGCAAAGCCTGTGCTTTAGAAATCACACGACGCTAGATAATCATTAATCAGCATTTCTTTTCTTTTCTTTTCTTTTCTTTTTTTTTCTCCTCTCTCTTGCAGTTTCAGTCGATTCCTAAGGCTGTCTTTCTCTGTAATGCTTTCATTCCGTGAAACTTTAATTTGGTCACAAAAGGACGAAACTGGCATGTGTGATTAATTAATGTGGCTGAGGCAGCTAAGAACTTATAATTGTTGATTAATCTACGGCGACTTTTGCATTTCTGTTTTTGATTAAGATGTTGCAAAAGCAAAAGTAGCTCATGATTAATTATACTTCAATCCTACATTGAGCTTTTAAGCTACTTCAAACTTAATGACTGAGCATCTAAATTCATCAGCATCGATCTTTACTCGTTAATTTATTACTGGCCCTCTAAGCACTAATAACAGATGCAACGTTTCATAAGTAGCTAGCTTCTGACTCGTGTTCTTACTTTGCTTGTTTTGTTTTCTAAGGAACTGGAGACTAATTGGAAAGGATGAAATGACTTTGGTCCATGGCAGGTCAGGTCAACTCATTTAGTAGGGATGAGGCCCAAGGGTGCGGTGCCTTCGTACTAGAAACTCTTAATAAAAAGGCACGAATCGCTTTCATTGATCCAAGAATCATTCATTGTTGAAACACTATTAAAAACTTCATCTTCAGCCACCAATAATTCATGAACTACAAGAGTAGAATATTGACAGATTTCTCTTGCCCCCTTTTATGCCGTTTGCTCTTCTTCATTCTATAGCTCTCCCTATCTCTTTCGATTGTTTCCTTTGATTTCCTTTGGGAAGTGATGAACCCTGATCAAGAGCCACCGATATGTACCACTGAGTCACTCTGTTTGATACTGGTTTCCCTTGCATTTTAAGCTAACGAGTGTTTTCGACCTCTGTCTCTAATGATCAAGGTCCAAGTGATCATTATTGTTTAGTTGCCGTGGTGCAAAGGCTACTTAATTAAAAGCTCAGGGCAATTGAGTAGGCATATATCTATTTCAATTTTTTGGATTTTTCTTACTCATTCCTGGCTTTCGATGCCTATCGAGCTATTCGATTCACGACTTCTCTCCAACTCATGTGGTAGGGCATGCAGGAGATGGTTTCTGTGCTTAATTAATAATCTCAAGGGGATTAGGATTGCAAGTATAATCACCACCGGAAACTATCCATAAAATATTGTAATAGTCAATCTAGTAATCTTCACAAATCCATTTCAAGACTATTATGAAGGAGGTAAATCACAGGATCCTTTAGACCTTAATGCGATTGACAAAGCCGCAGAGAACCGTTTTGAGTCCGAGAGAATTTTAAATCTTCCTCTAAAATTCGACTCGTATTTCATCCGTAAAATATCACACAATCTTATCTATGCGTAGTTTCCGTGGGGACCACCAGGAACTATCAAACTTAGGAAAAGCTGAAAATTTTCAGCTGCCGACACTGATGATTGAAACCGCATTTGTATATATCTGGTGATTGGGACGGCGAGTGCAGAATTAAGAGTGTATATAATCCTGGTTGTTTATTTACAACCTCTACTTGTTTAATTTGTATTTTAACAATAATCTCGATTAGACCACTACTGCTTAGGTTAATTTATCCGATGGCAGGTAAAGAAACGTATTGGTAGGACTGAAACTATTAAAAAAAAATAGTTTTAAATTATTTTTTAAAATATTTAATTTAAATTGAACTATTTATATCGTTTTAAAAAGAATGTTATGTTTTCATAAAATATAAATGAGAAATAATAAATGATACTTCTAATTTATAAAGTTTACATCTAGCTATTTAACATTTCATATTTATTTATAAAAATTATAAAATCGTCACATTAGCGATCTCCTCCTGCTATCTCTATTGGTGGAGGAGGTAAATCAGAATATCAATTAGTAAGTGCAAAGAAAGGGATCGATCGATAGTCCAGGATGATAAATTCTTTGAGAATTAACTCCTGTCCACTACGAATAAATTTTTTTGTACTCACCAACTGGATTAGTCATCATGGAGACTAACATTTCATGCATATTTGTAATTCTAGTGTTTTAGCCAACAAAAAATTATATTTAGTTTCTTATATATATTTTGTTGATAATTTATTTATTGCTTAAGTATTACTCCGATCTATTGCATTTTATAGATATATTTATACTCAATAACAATTTTTTCAAGAATTTTTATTGCTAACATAATTTTTATAAAGATTTTTAAATCAAAACATTGTTTCATTTTTTTTATTAAGAAAAGAGTAGGAAAAGTCAATATTTTGTTGGGACACTTTTAATCATATTTTATCTTTTTAAAAATTAAAAAAATATCTTGAGTATTTTAATTTCAGTGAAAAATATATTTAAAAAATTAGATCCTCAAATAAAGCTTTAATTTTCTCCTCTTGATAACACAGATATTAGGAATTCACACATTGTTCATCTAAAATATGTTATTGGTGACAGTAAAAAAAAAACAAAACAATATTCTTTTTTAGAAAAAGTTTTAAATCGCATTTTCAAAATGTCTTATGGAGTTTTTTTTACGGAATCAAAATATTTTTATTTAATCATTAGCATTGTTAATTTATTTGAAAAATGATATGATTAGGAGAAAATGCTAATTTAAAAAAATAAAGGAATTTTAATGATTTTAAAAATAAAAAATTATTTGTCAGAATTTAATACAGTATTTAAAAAAAAAATTACTTAGACTTTTTATTATTTGCAAAAAGTCATCTATCATTTTATTATTATTTTCACGATTCCTTTATACTCTTTTGCAAGAGAAGAAATCTCTCTGAATCTTTTCTCATCGATCCACAAAAAAAGAAAATAAATCACGGTAAACTTTTAACTTTCTCTGTAAAGATTGGAACCATCAACCTAGCGGTCTCCATCAACCTATCCCATGACTATTATAAGTTAGGTAAATCACGGAAGGTCCTATGGATCTTGACATGATGGTCAAAATATGTAGGGGTCATTTAAATCTAGGAAATGACTTTAGACCTCCTCCAAAATCGATTCATGCCAAATCTAAACACTGTCGTGCCTTAACCATTACGTCATCCCTGCAGAGATAATTTTTTTTTATTTACATCAGATATCAGATACGATTTCTCTTCCCTACTAGTCTCGATGGTCAGCCGACCTCGGTCCCACGGCGAGCATCACCGATTGACGAGACTAAATCAGGATAACACAGGGTCAACGCACTCTGAGGATCCATGCTATACCAGGAGATTGACCATGCTGAAACAGAGGACATTGAGCACCACTATCTGTACAGCATGCATTATTGATGGACGAAATCGATCCTTAAAAATACGGAAAAGAACCTTGTAATTAACCGCTGCGTCATGTCCTGGGACAACTTTTGACCTTCTCTATACGTGATATAGTGTAGGACTAAACCCCATCAAATTTCTTTATACTCTTATAAATATTTTTAAAATATATGTATAATTTTATTATTATCCATATTCTCCTTGCAATTCCACAATATTAGTTCCTCCATTGTTGTTAATAAAGCAGGGTGTATTGTTAAATTTTATAAAGATGCTGAAAGTAAAAAGTCGATAAAAAAATCGCAAGAGATATTTGGACTATGTACAAGTTTTAGGACAAAAACAATCATAATAAAATTGTAGGGGTTTCTTTTTTTTAAAAAAAAACGAAGTCTAAAGGGTAATTTTTTTTCTCAATGCCGTCATTTTTTAATTTTATTTAATTTCCTGATCTCCCACGTGGCAAGGTTTTGTCCAGCAATTCGGATCCAGTGGGACCAAGTAACGTAGGAGCCACAGCCCAGTTACTGGACTCTGCGTCTCAATTTTATGGTCATGGAGCACGCAAGAGAGGAAGTGGAGAAGAGAAAGGTGGGCGACGATGGCTGCATCTGCTGCTGTTACCCTCGGACCGATCTCCTTGCGGAGCCAAAGACGGAAAGACTTCCTCGACGCCTTCCCGAAGAATCTCCTTTCGGATCAAGATCCAAGTCGGGGACGGCGAAAAGGTGCCTTTTTTGCGGTGGTCGCATCCTCCAATGACGGTGAAGGCGGCAGAGGCAGTGGAAGTGGCGCGGGGAGGTTTTACTTCAACATCACTGGGTTTCCCTTCCCGCTTGGCCCGTTCCTCAATCGGCGTACCATCAGGACGGAGGTCGGCCCTTTGCCTTTTAGCAGTTACTATTAAGCTTGTTCAGTTGTTTGAAAACCTTGAACATCGGAAACATGATGGAGTACCTTTGATTTTATAAGAAGATGATTAGCAAAAGAATCTCTTAAATTGGAAAATGTGTTCTACTTCAACTTCGACAAGTATGCCAAATTGAAGTACTTTAGAATTATGAAGTGAGAACTCTGGTGATAACAGAAGACTGATCAGTCTATATAGGACTAGCAAAGAGTGATTATTTTACCCTTAGTGAAAAGATTTTCTATAAGAAAATTTTGTAATATGATCTATTCCATGTGGTAGCTGAGAACGGCGTAGAAGGAACATATAAAAAAAGCACTGCAAAAACATATCTAGAATTTAGAGCACAGACACTGATAAAGAATAGCGTTCACTGACAGAACTTTGTTACGCATAGAGAACATGACTGCATGAATAGTTTTGGATTGCATTTTGTCAAATCTAATGGAGCTCATTCCATTATTAGAAAAGGATCGGACCACCCTCTTAACATATACTCGTAATAGACTACCACACAATTCAAACCTTCCAAATTGTTCCATAAATCATGGTCAAATATTTAGAGCCATTTCAATGTGGATGAACCATGCTTTTAAAAATGCCAATCGAAACCTTCCAAATTAGCTAAACCACTCAATTATCAGCTACGTTTCTCTCAAGAGTTACAGGCCGAGCTATTTCTGGCCATTTAGCCTATCTGCTACAAATATATATCATCTCATTCAGTGGCAGTCAGTTTCTTGTGGTCTATTTTTATTTGTGTTGATTTTTCTGAAGGCTGTCAAGAACTCAATATGGCTCTTTGAACAAGAACAAGCACTGGGTTTCAGTAGTGTCTCAACAAATATTAGGATGACTGTCATCAGATTGAAGTCTGGAGGACTATGGGTCCATGCGCCTATAGCACCAACTGATGAATGCATCAAGGTTTGCCATCTTATTACTCCTCAATCTTGTGTATTTATTATCTGATTAGAATATTATTTTAATCAAAGTCTAGCATCTGCCTAAATATACTGTTCTACACAATGGTTATCCTCTTATGTTTCTCAGTTCAATTTCAAAGTCCATGGAAGAGTTTCATCTGCTATCTAATAACTTTAAAATAGATTTTATAAGACGATGCTCGTACATCAGGGCTAAACTTAAGATGCTTTCCTTCTTCTCCAATTACAGCTTTTGAAGGAGTTGGATGCACCTGTTGAATACATTGTGCTACCAACTTTTGCATATGAACATAAAATCTTTGTAGGGCCATTCTCAAGAAAGTTCCCGCGCGCACAAGTGTGGGTAGCTCCTAGACAGTGGAGTTGGCCGATTAATTTGCCACTTGAGTTTTTTGGAATTTTTCGTGCCAAAGCTTTGGAAGATGAGGATGATTCCACCCCATGGGCTGATGAGATTGAGCAAAAGGTTTTTAGTTCACCTGAAGTTGGTAAAGTCCCTCCTCTTTTAGCTACCTTTCTATCAGATCCTAGATTCCTTTTCAGCTCTGTGCCTTTTGTATTTTATTTCTTAAGGAAATATGTGGACTTTCTGATGTTGACCTCTAAAAAGTTTCTGAAAGTATCTGATTATCCAGTTAGAACCATGGGTGCTTTTCTTTCTCAAGAAACCATGCACATTTTTGCTTCACATGATAAGTTGTTTTTCCTTGGAGTTTCAGATCCATCATTCTAATTTGTTGGTTTCTTTTCGTGTAGGTATCGGTCCCTATGTGGAGGTAGCATTTTATCATAGACGTTCACGAACTTTACTAGTGACGGATGCTGTCATCTTTGTCCCAAGGCAGCCACCAGAGTGTATTGGCAAAGAGTCACTGTTGGCATCAGCTAAAAATGGTTTGGCAGTGAAGATCCTTAGCAAAGGAAAAGAAGTTCCGAATGAACCTGTTGTGGACAACAAGTTAAACCGCCAAAAAGGTTGCCAACATGTGAAATTACTAGGTTGGGAGTTGAGTTTATAAGTTTTTAACGGTCTCTTTGTGCTAGGTTGGGAGCGAATGGTACTGCAGATCTTGTTTTTAGGACCTTCAAATCTACTGGAGCCGACCGCCAGCTTTTCCCAGATGTCACAGAAGTTGATTGTTTCGCCTATCGTTAAGACATTGGTTTTCAGCAAAGTTCCAGAAAAGGTGTGTGCCAGTTCCAAATATTAAAAATGGTGGCTTTTAGAAATCTACGTAACGTTTGCTCAATATGTATCTGTTGTTCATGATATATATATATACTTGTTCATTTGGGTTTTCTCAGTGCCTGCTTTCAGGGAAGTCTGTAATTTCTGATAGCCAACAGGGAATGTACAACATAAACAAGACTTATCTAACTTTCAATTTCAGGTGAGGGACTGGGTTGATAGAATTGCCAAAGATTGGCCCTTCAGAAGGATAATTCCTGCCCATTTTGCTGCTCCAATAAATGCTAGTAGGTCAGATTTCCTGGCAGCTTTTGCATTTCTTGATGAGCTCCTGGACGATCGCTATGTCACAAGGCCATCGTTATCGCTTCTCTTTGCGTCAATAATGGGTAGGGCAGCTAGTTACTTCCCACCAGATGATATGAAGACATTGTCATCGCTTGATCAGTTCTTGGTTTCAGCTGGCGTTGTTAAGAAGACAGTTTCAGGGAGAAAAAGATGACACTAGGAAATAGCAGTCGAACTAGGAATCCTCATCTAGCTGTACTTTGGGAATTAAAGAACTCTGGAAAGTAAATGAAAACATAAAAACTTTTGTGTTAGTTGTCTCTGGTATAATTTCTATGCTCTTGTTTGTGTCCTCTATTTGTCTTCGAGTTAAGAATGATCAGTTTTATAGTATACATTTCTGTTTGATACCAAAGACACTGCAATGTGCATTGATTTGTCGCTCATGCTCTTGTGCATGAGAGTGTGAATTAGGTTCCACATTTATATTTATACTTGTTCAATAATATAAAATATATAAAAAATGAAAATGTTTAAATGTTAATGAACTCATCCCGTTTTCATAAATAAAGCTCCAATATTTGATCAAAAAAAAATATTTATTAAATTATTTATATATTTTATTCAACTATATTACAATTAAAAACAAAGTCCAATTAATTTATTTAAATTAATACCTTAATTAAACTAAAAGCGAATAATGTCTCTAGATGAACTTGCTAAAAAATATATAAAATTCAAACTGGATAAAAATTTTTATAAATAAGTTCAAGAAAACAAAATAAGTAGCCTCTCAAATCCAGCCCCAAAAGAAAGCCATGGATGAGGAAATGGAGAACAACATGAGCAAGCAGAGGGCAGTGAGAACGGCGATTGCCTGAAAGCGGCAACATTAGCAACCTGCTGTTCGAGCAAACATCCAATCAATCAACCTGATTAATTCTTAATAGTCAGAAAAATAGGCAAGAAATATATACGTAAATGCAACCAGATACAACACTGGCACGCATGATAACTCTACTGTTTCCGAGCAAGCATTAACTCACATCTCCAAGCTGATAAAAAAATGGAACACGTCCAGCTATTTGATCAAGGTCCCTCTGCCCTTGAGAAGTAATCTTCCTTCCACCGAATCGGAAAAGGGAGAAGAATCACTGCAATGCAATCAGCAACAAACCTTGCAATATAATAAACTGCTAGTGAGCATGCAAGAAGAGTCTTTTTATGGAACAAAAAGTGTCGAGATTTCCTGTTCACCAAAGGAGAATGCATGACGTGTCCCTATTGCAACGCACATAATTTGATGGACAAAGGATGAAGATGCCAGATGTATAGTATAACAAGCATGGACAACACCAAGCCATCCTTTCCAATTGTTGCAAAATATGACGAGAAATTGCCCCTTTGCTTTTACAGAAATGTGGTGGGCGGCTTCCATTCCTCTTGCGACTCCCCGTAGATCTTCTGAAAACCACCTACTCCAATATAATTCCCTGCCTCATGTGTATCTTTCTTGCCATTGACGCTACAACAATAATTAGATTTCTTGTGGCAAGCACTTCTTTGTTGAAATGCAAGTATCATGTATATGCACGGTATTACTATTACCAGCTCTGATGTTGTACCAATCCGGATCGTAAGGAGCAAGTTCCTTGAATCCTCCAGTCTTCAAAATGTCTGTCCATTCAGGAAGTTTCATCTGTTTGAAACAACAGGAAACATAAAATCATAAAAGAATACAAATACAAATACATTCTTCTTTCACATAATGCTCATGCAGCTATTCAGGCATCCCCACTGAACATTTCAGTACAGTGCAACTAAAATTTAAACTATATGCGGCAGAAGAAACATTAGCTTGGAATTAGATTTCGAAAAATGATTATGCTTATATGACTACATAAAAGATGTATGTTAACTGTGGGCAAAAATTGATTTTGAAACATGTCTACGAGGCATATATATTGTAGAACTACTCTTTATTTAGAAACGCAACTAAGATACATACATGCCATTGCAGGAAGAAAACATGCGATTTTTTAATCTGAATTATTGTTTAAGCATAAAATATGACTAAAACTCAGGGTACAACATGAAACAAACTGCAAGAATTTACTAATTACACGATACAATATCATAGAGCGAGTTAAACACCCATAGAAACCATATATGCACACCATTATTACGCAGAACACACTAAATATTGGTTGATGATAAATAGAAGATAAAATCATTTTAAACATACGAATTCTCAGAGTTATCCTAAAGAAATCCTGGACCATCATTGAGTTCAAGAACCTGCACCCTATGAGAGATACAATCTTCCTCCAAGACAGTGTTTACCATAATCACTTTGAATTATTTACCTACATCGAGTCACATGTTTCTCAGCAAAAATTAAAAACTTCGAATTATTTAGCTATATATTGTGTTACATATGTTCCTCAGCAAAAATTACAAAGAGGGGGGAGACGTGGGAGTTTGGGGAACTGAGAAATTGGGATGACAGACTTGACTCCTTCGGATTCGGCTGCAAATATTAACCTGTTGCTCATCAGGCTCATTTGTTCGTGCTAAACAAAACAAAACAAATATGCACCAAAAGTTACTAAAATAAATAACAATAATAAATTAGTTTAAACTTATTTATAAATCATCTATGCATATTAGCTTGTACACTGCACATGTTTATTCGGATAAATTTTAACATTCATAACATTTGAAACTGGAGATGCATACTGTGTTCACGATGAGATACTACAAACGGAGAACAGACGTTCAGCACAAGCTGTCAGGATAGCAGATGCAGCCAATACTCGAAACCAGCTCGGCCTTCAGGTTTCCTTCCTGCTTGCTAAGGAGAAACTTTGTACCTCGTCCTAAAAAGTGGGTGCACCATTCTGCAGTAATGCACTGCTCCGATTTGTGGTGTGTTTGCTAATAAGTCTATCCCATGAAACTGGATACTTAACTATATGTTTCTGTCGAGCGAACTCGAACTCGTTCACCACTGAAGTGCAAGTACTTCCACTTGCTCTTGTATCTTTTAAACAATAGATCTCGCTTATCCTTTTGTCCCAACATTTCGAAGGCTCTTCCTATCCTTGTAACAGTGTCATCATCAGGGGTTACTCCTAGTTCCTCCATATCTGCAAAAACCTAAAAAAATCACAAGAAGAAATTAGACTTGCCAAAGCAAAGAAAGTTTATCAGTCCATAACAAAAAGGGAAAAAGAAATTTTCAGTCTACATGTGTCATAAGTCTTTCAAAGAACTCTCAAATTTAGCAAAAAGAGTTTTTAAGGGTATTTCAGAAAAACAGCAATAATTTCTAGCAACCATAATGTAAAATTTTAATCCCTTTTCAAATCAGCAAAAGACACAAAGGCAATTGAGAAGCTGAGAAAGAATTGGCTGTGAATCCAACAAACTGCCAATTCTGCTAATTTTGTTTACCTCCAAAATTTTATCAGGGTGGTGATGATGATCATACAAACCAATCATCCTTGAAAACAACCTTTTGGAGACTGATCGAGTGTATGTTTGTAAAATGATATTCCAGATGGATTCGGCCTCATCCACCCTCCCGTCCATATCAAATGCCAAAAGCAATGTGTCAAAAGTTCCCATTGTAAGTACTTGACCTTTGCTCAACAACCACTTGGTAACCTGGTTCATGCAAAAACCAAATAATAAAAAGTTATCATAATGTGCTTTACATGAGATGTCAAAACATCAAAAATTATTTGGTCCACAAAGCACTAACTAAGAATGCCAAATCATAAGGGTTATTGAACAAACCAGTTAGTAAATCCATAGGAAATCATTTGTCCTGAAGCTGCTACTGCTCTACTTTTGAATTTTTGTTGGATTTCTTGGAAAGTTTATGAAATTGATTTGTTAAAACTAATCGACTAAAATATAGCGACGGCATAGTTATTCAATTGATGAAAATTTCTTGAACAGAAGAAGTAAACTGTCAACAATAAAACCATGGATTTGTCCATAGACACGAAATATTTGAGCATGCCTTACCTGAATGATTCGAAGCCACTTTCTTTGTCTTCGTAGAATTTCCAGGGCTTTTGCAGCAGCAATAATAGGAAATTCAGTTTCAAAAGCGCTCCACTTGTCCAACATACCATAAATAACCTCTTTCTCATTGGGAAGTTTCTCCACCTGTCAAAATTATGCTTAATGATCTAAATGTTTTTAGAGTAGGGGTGGGGCAGTGCCCTAATTCTGTTACTCAAGGAATGGCCTAAATGTCTGCAACATGGAGAAAAAAAAATACCAATGAAAATCCCAGCAATAACCAAGACATTAAGGGTGTGTTTGGTTCAAGATTATTGTGTATAACCTTAGTTATATGATTACCAGGTAATCACATAACCAAAGTTATGAAGAATGAAACATAATTTATGTTGTTTGATTCAATTCAAAGTAATGTAATAAAAACTTATTTGTTTGGAGGTTTTAAGGTATAACCTAATTTAACATTTTACTATATTACCCTTGATTCAATTATAAGATTCCAACCGGCGGTGGCGACCGGCGGTGGCGACCGGCGACACTCGGCCGACGACTCCCGGCCAGCAGCGGCAGTGCCCTGCTGACAACAGCGAGCTAACCACGGCGACGGCCGACCAGCCGCAATGGCTGCCGACCGACCGACAACGACGACTGTTGGCCGACTATCGGCGGCAACGCCGAGGATTTTATTAGTAGGGTAAAATTGAAATTTAATAGAACGTTAGGGGTATTTTTGTCCTAATTGCTAAAAACTGAAGGATAAATTTGGAAATAAAATGTTGTTAACCTTGGAATCCAACAAAACCTCCATTTCCTTAGGTAATGTGATTCCAGAATGGATAACCTCATTTGTTGACATTTGCTGACATGACGGTTATAATACATTACTTTGGAAACAATCAAAACCCTGAACCAAACAAAGTTATAATATATAACTTAGATGGATAACCAAGGTTATCCATAACTACCCCGAACCAAACGCACCCTAAAGATCTTCTCTTTAACCCAGTTAGCATAGTACCCATAGCTATTCCTAGAGAGATTAGGCATTGGTTGGATTAGGATCACAACACTAGAAAGAAAAAACCATATACTTGAAAACTCAAACCAGATACCAGAACAAACATTATTTTGGTTCAATTCAGATGTCATCCCTCTACAAGTGTTAGTTTAGACCATATAAACGTAAACATCATATTTGTGAATATTACTTCTCAAGAATATAACAGAAGGCCAATGGGCTTTCCTTCGCTTGACGAAAAACAAAAAAAGAAAGAAAGAAAAACAAGACTTGAAGATAAATGTTGAATATTATGCAGCAACTCAGCAAGGTGTAAAATAATGTTTCTACGCTCAACATGCATCAAAGTA
Source organism: Wurfbainia villosa (assembly GCA_025175895.1). Lineage (NCBI taxonomy): Eukaryota > Viridiplantae > Streptophyta > Magnoliopsida > Zingiberales > Zingiberaceae > Wurfbainia > Wurfbainia villosa. The sequence goes on from JAKLTH010000280.1 coordinate 1,988,905, forward strand.
TTTATGCATACCAAATTGTTTTGCCCATGCCACTCAACATGACACAAGATATCAACAGTTCCATGCAAGAAAAATGCTGCTAGTGATGCAGTAAGAGGGTCAGAACCAAAGCCCTAGGTGTGAAGGAGCCCAAATTGGGTAGTCTTTGATAGAGGTAACTGAAGTGGTTGTGTCCGAGTGTCAGCAGGAATGGACCCAGTAGGAGCTCTGATGCTTAGGTTTAAACACTGATCACAAGTCGGACAGAAGCTTGAGGGTAAATTCTCATAGCGTTGAAGAAGTAACATATTTATAGCATGAAAGGAAATGATTTTGTATTGAATAACCAGAGGTGAGATTGGACACGTAATTAATGAGGATATCATTAATGTTAGCATGAAATGTCGTTAAGTCTTTGGTGGAAGTTAGCATCTTGCTGTTGAAAGACCTTAAATTAAATGGTATACACCACTTCCTCTCCCCAATCAGCACACAAGAAACACTGAATAATGGTACAAACGAGTTAAGCTGTTGAAGTAATTAGAAACAATAAAACACAATTGTTCTAAATGTCAACTAATATCATAGATATCACATTCCCAATATATTGATTCAAAAATGAACTAAATGGGGAGATTAAGGATTTAGCAATTATAAGAAAGATATGAAGCATAACACAAAGCCTAAAGAAACCAAAGAAAAGCAAATGACAGACATGCTATGTGTTCAGGATTTCATACCGCTTTTTCTAACATAAAAATATCAAACCATGCACTATATTCATGTTGATGACTAAGCCATTGTGTTGTTGACTAATTTATACCTTTATACATCCATCTTAGGCTCTTTATTGAGATGCTTGAGTTCATGGATTGCAAATTTCATGGAATGGTAGCAGGGGAAAAAAAGGCAGCCAGCAGGAAATAATCAAGGTTTATGAAACATAGGTTCCAAATGAAAACAAGAGCATTTTAATATCTTACAGTATGGACAAGGTTCAGAGCTTTTTGTCCAGACCCTGCTGAATCTCTCTTCATCCACAAATGATGCTCCCTTTTGCTTGCCCTTTTTATTTTACTGCAGACCACACAAAGGTAAAGAAATGTTCATAGCAAGACAAGAAATCTAATGTTTGTTTGGAACCTTAGTTACCCATTGGCCCTGTCCTTTTCAAATATGCACGAATTTATGATTATCCACCGCTTCTTATTGAACACGGTCACTACTATATTACATCATGGCCACAGGAAAGGCCAATACAGTAACTATGTGAATGAAATTTAAATTAAAACGATAGATTGATATCTGAAATAAAAGATAAAAATGCACTAACAGAGATGGATCTCTTCTCGAATGCCGCATGGATTGACTTACTATAATCTGCAAAAAAGCGATGAACATGGGGTCGATTGGAATCCAAATTGATAAAAGCAAACTTAGCTAATACTATGAGTTGCCTACCTTTGGAGCAAAGCCAACTGAAAAAAAGGGGAGGCTTGTTGAGCAAGGAGTGTAGAAGAGATCACCAATACCAGATAAACAGTTTGCCATGGTAGTGGTATCAATTGAGGAGGCACAGAAATTCAGAAAGAGCGGCAGGAAGCAGCACATAGGGTGCAAGTGTTTTCCTATGAATTACAGTTTAAATAGAAAATAGGAGCAAAACTCAGTGCAACGAAAAAGAAATAATCAAATAGATAGATTGTGAAACAGATTGCAAACGTTTAATAATTACTGGATACCATGTGGATGCACTCTAATTGACTTAAGCAGTGACAGAGAGCACATATGCACACCATTACGAGGCACATGACATTCATTCTGATACTTATGATAGATAGATAGAAAACGGAATCCTTTTAAATAGTCGAATTGTCAGATAACACTTATGGAAATGTTGGTCTCTTATTGACTTCAAATCTCTGCACCATACAAGAGACACAATCTTCCTCCAAGACGATATTTTCCCACAATCACTCAGAAATATTTAACTAGATTGTGTCGCTTAAGCTTTTCCGCAAACAAAATAAATTACAAACAGGAGATTATATATCGCTTTTTAGTATTCTAAAGTGGAACTTGGAAGTTCTGAATCAAGGGAACACTCGTAACCGCAGGGTCAGGAATCCATCAATAAGAACTAACCTTGCCGGATCCATTCAGATGTGCAGGGTAGCCCCTCAAGAATTCACACGGAGGGACTTCCATCACTGTTCCCCAAGGTGTTCTCTGTCGCCAGGCGATAGATAGGGCTTGGGAACTGGAAACAGAAGTAAATCTCCTTTGCCACCATTATAATTACTTGCGTGCCACTGCTCTTGCTAATGGGCTTCGGATTGGGCTGGACAAGGCATTCATCTTCTTCAGTAAGCCCACTCTGTGGCTGTAACAAAAGGCAAGGCAAGCCCACGCACAAAAGAGTCGATACGAGTGGGGGAACACGAGGGCGGCCGGCCTGTCTCAATACTCCAGAAAATGATGTCTGCACTGCACAGCACTCCCCACACTCGATTTCTATGAATCTTCACTTTTACAATTATCACCTGCTTCTGCTCAAAACTGAAATGGCATCTTTCACTTTGCAAAAAGCATGAAAGCCCACCGGATGAGGATTGAAGAATAAGAATATGCTGCTAGGAATATATATATATAGCTAGGATATCTGCGTCGACCACCCTTTATTATTATTTTTATTGTTTGTAATAATCGAGTTTAATTAATTGACATGGGGGGAAGCTCCTGGTAAAACTTTTATCGTTTTCATGCTGCCGCTGAACTGACGGATCGAGGACAGATGTTCCATGGAGATTGCAATGGCAAAATTAAAACAGCAACAACTCTGTGCATTTGGAGATGGCAATGGCATGCAGAATTAAAAGCTAGCTAGCAATACATGGTGGGAAGATGAATTAGAAGCGAAAAGGATGCATGCATGTTCCTGAGTCATTTAGTGTAGTGTCCCCGACCAGATCACATCAGGAATATAATAAACTCGATATGCGTGGGCCTCCCCCTACTAATCAGTGACCACTTTTCCGCCGTCAAAAGTAATCTCCCCACACATTCCGCCATCACTCTGTGTATTATTATTATTATTACTCCTGCCATCGTCGCCGTCACCTCCCCTCTCCATCTATCACCTCCTGCCACTCCATCTCTCCCTCGACTCCATTAATAAAACCGAGAGGCGGCCGGCCCATCTAAATCCGACCACAGTTTGTATCCCACAGTTCATTAGTCGTTCCTGAAATATTAATTCTAAGCCATTAACTTTAACTTTAACCTTCTTAGCTTATTACCATTCACGGTTCTGACTTTATGATTCAGATGATTGAATTAATGTCGATGTGATGGTAAAATAGAGTGTTCGAGGTTTAAAATTTTTTTAATTTTAGATGGATTTCTCCTTGTCGTATCATCGTATAAGGGACTTTGTCCCTCCGCGATTTACCTTCCTCTCGTCAAAGACTGTTAGTTGGACAGATGATTGAATTCATAATTTCTCTGAATTAATAATAATAATAATTATTATTATTTTAAAATTATAATTAAAAAATAGAAAAAATATATATTTATTTAAATTGTCTATATATCTCTTTAAAATATAGATGAATCAAAATTCATATAATTTTTTTTTTATCATTGTTATCTTAGCAAGCAATGTTATTATTTATTATTTATTTTTATTTTTCATAGTTAAACTCTTCTATGTTGAAAATTGTATTCCATATATTTATTTTACAGATCCGATCTAATATTATTAAATAATACTTGTGTTTTCAAAAAACGAGGAGACAAAGTATATATCTTTTATTAATATATTTTTTTTTAGTTAAATATCTATTCTAACACGATTGACCTCGGACAAATTAAAAACTTTTACTATAAAAAAATAAATAAGAAAACTTTGACTCTTTTACAATCATCATCATAAAACAATAAAATCTGCTTCATTATTTTTTTCACTAAAATTTAAAAAAAAATACATAAAATAATTCTTAAATTTTTGTTAAAAATTTAAAGATTGTACATTTCTCCTTTATTTCAATAAAAATTATACTTTGTAAATTTTGAACTATTATTACTATTAATATTATAATTTCGACCTCCTTCCTTCGTTTCTAATTCATATTTTAAACTATAATTTTTATAAATATCATATGAATCATTTTTAATATCTTATATAATATTAATCAGATCGAGAAAAAAAAAATTTAATAGAATTAAAGATAATTTTTAATAGATTTAAAATAACAAAATGCATAATTAACATTTGATGTAAAATATATAATTTTAATTTAGGATTTAAAGCTGCAATTAAATAATTATTGAAAATATAATAAAAAATATTTTCATTACTAACTTGCAAGGAGTTAAATATTTATCTATAATATATTTATTTAAAATTAAAATTGTATTATAAAAAATTGATCCTGACTACATGAAAAATAGCTAGTATAATAAATACCAGAGAATTGTTCTAAAATACTTCTAAATTTTATAAGTATTACTATATATATTAAATTAATATGAAAATAAATAAATATGAGTATTATTAGTATTTTGTGAAAAAATAAAGTATAATAATTATCTATATTGAACTTAGGTTACGTTTGGTACGGGGTAATATAATCAACTTTGTAATGTAATCAAGTTTGTAATATAATGTAATGTAATGTGTATTACATTATTGTGTTTGGTTAGCAATTAGTGTGTAATCTTTAATTACAAAAGTGATTACATTTGTTTGTTTGGTATCCATATTTATTATAAGGAATGTAATTCATATTATTATAAAACCGATCGTCGGTCACGCCGTCGTCCCGGTGCCGATCGCCGCTGGATTGCCGCCGATCGATCGGCCGCCGATTTGGCCGATCGTCGTGGCCGGCCGGTCCGCCGATCGATCGCTTTGCCGCCGATCGGTTGCCGCCGGTCATCGACCGACAACCGTCGCCGGTGGTCGTCGTCGACGAGCATCGGGAAGCAATGAGAAAAATAAAAGAAGAATATATTTGTCATGATAAATATTGAATCCTTAATGTAATCGGATTATATAGTTTTTCCTTCGTAATCGAGATTACGGATCTTGGCTCTTATTTTATAATGCGATTACATTTTATTACATTACATTTTTTAAATGTTACCAAACAAAGTAAATCATCTTGTAATGTAATCAATTACAAATCTGATTATTCCGTATCAAACGTAGTTTAATGTGTTAGTGCAACATTTGAATTATTTTATATTTCATTCCATTAATATTACAAATTATATTCCATAAAAATAATAATTATAATAAATTTATTTTAATTTTCTAAAATTTTTAATAGATCTCGAATACATATATAAAGAAAATAATAAATTAGCTAGACAAATAAATTTAAACTGCTTACATATTACATATTAGAAATAACCCTATCAAATAATATTGGAAATATTTTAAAATTAAAGATAATAATTGAGAGATGATATGAACAATATATGATTTATTAAAGACTTGATATACTAATAAATACTTTCAAATTATCTAATAGTTATCGATCTAATAATAAATTGCACAGATATATAAATAAGTTAAATAAGTTTGTTAATAATCACTTGAAATATTAAAATAATTTCTTATTTTTAATTGTTTAAATAAATAAAGTTTGAAAATCACATTCAAGTGGATGTGTAAAATGATTATTGAAAAAAATATTTTAAGGTACGTTTAAATCCAAAACTAAAAAAATATATTTTGTATACATAAATTTGGTTAATAATTTTCTTAATTTAATATAAAAGTGTTTAATTAAACTTGAAATGATACCTTTGTTGAATGATGAAAATCTAAAAAATTATATTTAAGAATGTTCGATTTTAAATTTCATCGAATGTTTTGTTTTGACATTTCACTTTAGTTATTTGTAATTGTCATCCAATTAAAATTTATAAAAAGATTTATAATATTTATATTTAGCATGTATTTCTCCATATGGTAAAATAATTTTTTAAAAATATTTAATAAAAATAGATGATTTTAAAAATATAAATTTTGATATCTTTTTGTATTTCGATTGTCAAAAATTACTTTAATTTATCGTCGGTAGATTGAATGTCATCGAGAGATCTACATTCGAAATTAAAATTTCCTTATCCTTTTGTGACTACATATAAGATCAATTTTTTTTATATATTACAATTAGAGAATTGACGTTGGAAATGATTAATATTTTAAAATATAAAGAGAAGAATAGAAAAGAAGGATGATAAAAGTACACATAATTTGGAGAACAATATAGTCTTTGAATTTTAATCATTAATAAAAAAAAAAGGTTTAATAATTTTAACCGTTAAAAAAAAAAATAACAGTCGGAACTGACGATTAACATGTAGTAGAAAAAAAAAAACCATCGAACGGTGGTAACCAATGAATTTTCTTAGAATGGGAACCGCAAGTCAGTAACTCAAGTAATTGACGTTGTTGAAACTGAATCGGCGATTCAAATAGTCGATTCAGTTATTTTGGGGTCGGAACTCGGAAGAATTACTGGGCCAAGGGAATGACTTAAATTACTGGGTTTAAAATACATGTGTTAGTCAGACACAATCCATATAATCCCGGATCAATGGGTAATCGTATCCGTTGATTCAATCACAGCGTCGAAAATCGCTAACAGGAGCGGTGACGCCGTTCCGAGGAGGGCGATCCAGGACGACGATGCCTTCAATTCGATTTCTTCCCCCGCGGTGGTCCCCGTCTTGGGGTGGGTCCCATTCTCGAGCCGCCTTCCGCCGTCGAACGTCCCCATCCTAACCGTTGCTCCTTTGGAGGAGAGAAAACTACTCGTTCCGTCGATCTTACTTCCCTTACCCGACTTTCCAGTGGATGGGCAATTCCTGCCCCGCCTTCTCATGGCTGGGGTTGCTCCTCGGGGCGTGGGCCTCCAGTTTGCGGAGCGGGCCGGATCGGACCGGTCGGCCGCACGTGCCTGCCTCACGATCGACCGCTTACATATCGCCACGTGTACGTCTCCTCAATCGCTCGAACCTCGACGAGATTCAATATTAATTGCAGCGCCGTAAAATAATCGCGGTTCAAACATATATGAACCGGAAGATCATCGATTCGAATCCCTGGCGGCGGTTGCTAACTTGCTATATAACCGTTGTATCACGCCCTTCTTCCCTCAACCCACCACCGCGCCTCACACATACTACTCCCATTTTCCCATCCCTAAAACCTCCTTCCGAGTTCCAACTCCCACCCAGACCTCACTTTTCTCGCTTCTTTCCTCCTCCAATGGATTCTCTCTCCGTCCTCGACTCCTATTTGGACCTCGTCTTCTTCCCAACGACGGCGGCGCTCCCTTCAATGGCCGCTGTCATCGTCGTCGCCCTCGCGGTTCTCTGGTTCCACCCAGGCGGCCTCGCGTGGGCTCTCTCCAGAGCTGGCCGATCCATACCTGGCCCTCACGGCGTAGTCCTTGCCCTCTCAGGCTCCCTGGCGCACCGCGTCCTCTCTGCGCTCGCTCGCTCCCTCCAAGCCGCCGACTTGATGGCCTTCTCCGTCGGCCTCACCCGCTTCGTCCTCGCGAGCCACCCCGAAACCGCCCGTGAGATCCTCAATAGCTCTGCCTTCGCGGACCGTCCGGTCAAAGAATCCGCCTACGAACTCCAATTCCACAGAGCGATCGGCTTCGCGCCCTTCGGTGAGTACTGGCGCAAACTCAGAAGAATCTCCGCCACCTACTTGTTCAGCCCCATGAGGATCGCCTCCTTCGAGCAGCACCGGATGGAAATCGGGCAGCAAATGATCCGGGATGTAATGAAGACCATGGACTCGACTGGGGTCATTGGTATGAGGAAAAATCTCCACTTTGCCTCTCTTAACAATATTATAATGAGCGTTTTCGGCCAAAGATTCGACTTTGGCAACGGAGAGGGCGCGGAATTGGAAGAACTCGTCGCGGAAGGGTACGAGCTTCTCGGTGCCTTCAACTGGAGCGACCACTTTCCTCTGTTGAGGTGGATGGATCCTCAGGGCATCAGGAAAAGATGCAGGAGATTAGTGGACAGGGTCAATGTGTTCGTCGGAAGAATCATAGAAAAGCACCGTCGAAGGATGGTCGATGGAGTTGTATCCAATCATGTAACTGACGATTCCTTCGTGGATGTGTTACTAAAGTTGCAGAAAGAAGAAAGTCTCTGTGATTCTGATATGATCGCTGTCCTCTGGGTGAGTTATAATCTGCCGCGGTCAGATTGTTTCAATACCAATCTTAGAATTGAGATACAAGTGTGTTCATTTGTTACACAGGAAATGATCATTCGAGGAACGGACACAATGGCCATCCTCCTCGAATGGATCATGGCGAGAATGGTCCTTCACCCAGATATACAACGCAAGGCCCAATCCGAGATCGACGACGTCGTTGGCTCCTCGCGCCGGCCAATCTCCGACTCCGACGTACCTCGCCTCCCTTATCTCCAATCCATCGTGAAGGAAGCCCTGCGGCTGCACCCGCCGGGTCCCCTGCTCTCCTGGGCGCGCCTAGCTATCCACGACACCCACGTCGGCGACCACTTCGTCCCAGCCGGCACCACCGCGATGGTGAACATGTACGCGATCACCCACGACGAGAGCGTGTGGGAAGGCCCCGAGGTCTTCAAGCCGGAGCGGTTCATGGAGGAGAGCGTGAGCGTGCTGGGGGTTGACCTGAGGCTGGCGCCATTCGGGTCCGGCAGGAGGGTGTGCCCGGGGAAGGCCCTGGCTCTGGCCACCGTGCACCTGTGGGTGGCACAGCTGCTTCAGCGCTTTGATTGGGTCCCTGCTGACGAGCATGGAGTGGACTTGACTGAGTGCTTGAAGATGTCAATGGAGATGAAGAACCCTCTCGTTTGCAGGGCCTTGCCAAGGTCCAAATGAAACAACAGCTAGCTAGGTTAACCAAGCACCAGATTAATTTTGCAACTCTTGTACTGTTGTACATACTAAACAATAGATACTTAACGATAGATACTAAACAATAAATCCGAAGCAGTCGTAATGTAGTGATCTGTGTGCATAGTTAATACAAGCTGCGTATGTCCTTAATTAGGAAGTTCAATAATTCTGTTTCAGCTACATGTTTGTAGTGGGCACAGCTTCATATAAATGTTGTGAATCAACAGAAGATATTTAAGTTTAATTAGCAGGTTCCAATCTTAATATATGGTTGACTTGTCTTAATTCCATAGTTTTGTGCAAGGAAATCTACATCTGCATTCGAAATAATATATACATGCTTACTGCCAAAGGATAAAAATCAGAATTAGCTAGTTCTTGTATGGGATAAATATATATATAATAGGGCCAATCAAGGAGAGTAAATCTTTTACATGTGGCAGTGGCATTTGATGGCACACATGTCGAAAAATTTATAAAAGGGAGATGCAAATCACTTGGGATTATACTGAACTGTATTCAAAGCAGAATAATCTCTCTCCCATACTTGCTACCACATCATATTTCAAACATCACTTCAATCCACTACAGATCTTCAATTATCCTCCTACCTATGATTAAGTGAACTCAACCAACTTAAATGGACTTAGGCAAACTAACAAACACATGATCGTCTCCTTTTTCATAGCTCTGCAGACTTTTTTAATAGTGATATCTCTTTTATATTGGCATGTACATTTGTACGATACTTGTGCACTCTTAAAAGTCATGGCTAGATTTTCTCTGGGCTGTTGTTCGCTATCAAATGATTGAGGGATAAGCACCCAGTTATGGTTCGAAGATACCACTTTTGTGGTGTCATATCACCGTGGAATATTAATTTGCACCTCTTCAAAAGTTAGACAACTTTCGATATTTGCCTGCAAAGAATATCTATCGTACGTGGATATTGAATATCCCAACTATTCTACAACCCTAAGGATTAAAGCACTACTTTTGTGATCCTTTTTTTTTTCTTTTGTGTGTGTGTGTGTTATGCTTCACTTTAACCGCCCTTATCTCTTATTCATCCTCCACTCCCAATTAGGTTCCTGTTATGTGGTCGACAACGATAAAATTTGAGATTTGGGCATCTGTTCAGTATTGACCATTGACTAGCAGGTTTGAGAGCTAGGGAATTATATTTGGTCTTGTGGCTTTGTGATCAAGAAGCGTGTTGAATGAGAGTGAGCAAAAGGTTTTGAGCGCAAGTGAATTGAATATATATACACTAATCATGCACTAATGAGCAAAAGGTTCTCAGCAATTAGCACTAAAGCAGAGAACTACTAGAAATTAAGAGCAGTGAAATTTCTAGCTAGTTTTAATAATAATATAATTACCTTCGAATTAGCCCCATTATGTGATATATGGGAAGACAAGAAGTAAAATATTAAAGAGAAACTAGGATATGTCAAACAAAGAGAGAACAAAGAATATATATTAATGGACAAAAGAATATGCACTTAATTCTAGAAATGAAAGCCTATAAAGCGAATCAATTTAGTTAATTATTAATTAGGAACTAATTTGTGTGGTTAGATTGTAGTAACAGAAAAGCTAATCTCCTCCAGAATATATGTACTACAAAGTGATGAAAGAATAATATATATACGATTTAGTTAGCACCTAACTAGCTTAGCTTTTGGACAATTGTTCAGTCACTCGAAGCATTAATTATTTATATAATTCAGGTTCCAACCAATCGTCTTTGCATGATAGCGACCAATCCGAGTCTTCTAACTAATCTCGAAGGAAGAATAACAACAATGGTGGTAGAGAACCAACTTTAATTCCTCAAACACAGAGTTTGTCCATTGGTGATCTTTGTTCATATGTTTTTCTCATTATTTTATGGAGTTTTCAAATAACTAAATCCGTGAAACTTGCAGTGGAAAAGTTATACTAGATCTTGGCACTCAAAGCAAAATTAATAGATCCAGAGCAAGTGAGCAACTCCATGCTTTCCTTAAAGGTTTGGCTCTCGGATTGATCCGGGCCAAATTTAGCATGAACTGTGGGTTGGGTTGACAAAGAGAATTGCTTGGCTACATGTAGACTTGTTAGCTTTAGATTGCAAGTGAATAGCAGCATGATGAATACAGATGCAACGAGTCCATGAATCCGCGTAACGAGTAGAAGAGAAGGAAAAGCATTAACCTGTGTGAAGCTCACACCTGAATTCAGGATTCTCGAACATGTTCCTTGTGAGTCGAAACGAAGGCATGTCAGGTAAAAAAAACATGAAAGATGTGGTTAAATTTACAGGATGATATAACAGAGGGCCGGGTCAAGGTGGAGCAAAGACTATGAGTTCTTTCCTCTTTGCTTACGAAGTAAACAAACACTGTAGGATCTTTCAGCTTTCTTTTTCTCTCCTTTCCTCTGTCAAAGCAGAAAGCGATGGGTCAACTGCCAAACAAGCGAGTCCTGTACCAATTGTGAGTTGCAAACTTACTGAATTGTAGCTCATGAACAGTTAGATAAAAAATAGAAAGAGCAACATGAAACGGAAAAAATTATAATGTTCGAGTTGTTGGGATCCAATCCTTAACGTTAGGCTAAAATTGATTTAATTTCATTTCTTTTATGTACGCATAAGCGGATACAAAGTGGCTTGTTAAATCGAAGAGGGTCAACTTTGATATTTGTGCTTCCTTTTCAATTGGAGTGAAACTAAATTTGAATCTTCTTCGATTTTGCTAATACAAATTATTTTATGGTTTTTAAAATATTTTTGTCGACTACTGTTTTTCACCCTTCAAATGAGCAATTAGAGGATAATGATAATTCTTTTGCGGGGGCGTCGGAGTCAACCCCAGTAAACTGGAAGCGAGCCCATAACGTGCAGTTCAGATTATCCTTCGGTGCTCAAGCGCAATTCCTATCCGTCCGATCCTCCGCCTAGCTATCGCGATCCCTCTCCCAAAGGCCTGCCGTCTCGAACTCGAGCGGTATATAACCAGGAGCGACTGAGGTATCTTTCCGAAGAGGGGATTTTTGTTTTTCGTTTCTTCGATTTTGTTGCCGTTGGACCTCTTGAGAGATGGCGAGCAAGGAATTATCGTCTTCTTTGATCCCTAACACGCCGCTGCCGAAGGATGAGCTCGATATAGCGATCCCTACGATCCGGAACCTTGACTTCCCGGAGATCTGGCGGCCGTTCTTCCGCCCTGCCAATTGATCATTGTGCAGGACGGAAATCCGAGAAAAAGGGTCCGCAACGACATCAATCGCATTCTCGGCCTCATGCATCTCCTTCAAGGACTCCGCCTCCCGATGCTTCGGCTCATGGTCTCTAAGAACAAGTACGTCTACACCATTGACGACGATTGCTTCGTAAGATATCCTTCCATACTGGAATCGTGGCATTGCTGTTTTCTCTTCTAGATCTGGACTTGGTCACTGTTATTTAGTAAACCATGGACGCCCAATTACCTAAAAGTCGCAAATTTAAAAGTTATTTATGCAGTTTCTATGATTTCGTTTATTATCTTTGTAGGGTGTTTGTGTGTGTGTGTGTGTTTCGTTTAAAAATATTCTGAATCTAAGAACCATCTTTAAAAAGTGACCATTAATTATTCTGATTCCATGGTATGTGATCCTCTATTGTTTAACACACAAGAATTTTTTACTTTTTTAGAATCTGGACTGCTATTTGCATGAACAAACTCTTCTGTATTTGATAATGTATTTTCCTACTGATCATTCAGCAATTCCTAACTTATTGGCAAAGAGATAAATGCATTGGAACAACATATCAAAAATCTTCTAACACCGTCTACTCCCTTCTTCTTCAACACATTGTATGATCCATTCCGAGAAGGTGCTGACTCGTTCGTGGATATCCCTTCACCCTCCGCGAAGGTGCTAAAACAGCTGTTTCTCATGGATTTTGGCTTAACATTACTGAATATGATGCCCCCCACACAGCTTGTTAAACCACGTGAGAGGAATCAAACGTATCCATTGGCCATTGCTGATATTTTTCGTTGTATATTATTAATGGAATGGTTTTCACCACCCAAATTCACTTGTGTTTATCAGCTACGCGGATGCAGTTCTTACAATACCTAAGGATTTGTTTGGGAGGAGGTGAGGGAGATGCAGGTAATAGAAGGATAAGGATAAATAAGAAAGGAAAAAAAACTATTCTTGTTTGGGAAGAAGTGAGGGGAGGGGAAGGGGGAAAGGAAGGGGAATGAGGGTGAATTTATATCCCTTTTCCTCACAAAAATTGAATTTTTTTTACACCCCAATTTGAGGTGTAAATCTCCTTTCCCCTCCCCCTTCATTCCCCTTCCTTTATTTACACTCATTTCACCTTCTCCCAAACAAGTCCTAAGGGAACATTGTTGTTAGCCTCCAGAGCAAATTCAGATGGCTAACGCAGCCGTGTTAAGGCTTGAAAGGGCAAGGGGTCGATTCCTGAAGGTGACGATCAGGCTACCGATGACTCCGCATTTCTGCGCTAGCCACTTGATATTTGATTTACCCCCTCCACATGTAGGGGCAGTAGTGAGGGACCGTTAATGTCGCGGTTCCATATTTTTTTCTAAGGGAATATTGTTTCCATGTGTGGAATGAACTTGGCATTCGACCGTGAGCTCATTGGCCCTTCTATGTACTTCAGCCTTATGGGTGATGGCCAATCTATTGGGCGTTACGGTGATATATATATGTGGCCTGGTTGGCGTGTGAAGGTTTGTCTTTCTGTGACATAGACCCTCGCATTAAAGTGGTATCATGAAGTAGCAGTCTTCTCTTCTTTTTTACCAATTGAGCGTTCCCTATTTGCACAAATGGAACTCTCTCACTACTTTGAAACACCTTGGTTACTACAAACAATATAACAGTGTTGATCTGCGATGCATCAGGATTAGGTCATCTGTGATCACTTGGGACTTGGAGTGAAGACTACTGGCTTACCATACATCTGGCACAGCAAGGCCAGTGACCCATTCGGCAACCTGAAAGAGGATTACGGTGTTATCTTTTGGCAAGAAGATATCGATCATCCCCTTCTTCCATTCGGCCGTGCTTCCAAAGGAATGCAGTACCGTGCAAAAATGCTACATTGAACTGTCGAAGCAGGCGAAGGAAAAGCTTGGGAAAATTGATCCTCACTTCAACAAGCTTGCAGATGCTATGATTACATGGATTGACGCCTGAGACGAGCTCAATCCATCTGGAGCTGCTACTGAACTCGGCAATGGCCGGGCAAGGGGAAATAGCTAGAGTAGGCAACAAAGTCAGTATCATATGAGAATATTTGTTGTTTGGGTAGTTTTATGGGTTTATCCTTTAGATGTAGCTCTGATTTATTATTATTTTCGGCTTAGTTATGTTTTGGGTTTACGGTGAGTAAAAGAGATAGAAAGATTTATAAAGATTATAAAATTATCTATAGAGAAAACTTAATTATCCAATATAGATTAATAGTATTGGATATATGTCTCAAACATAATATTAATAGAAGAAAAAATATATATAACTCTTAGAATTAAATAGTAGAAATTAAAGGATGAAAATATAACATATTTAAGAAGAAAGTAGGAGTATATGTATTAGGTGAAATATACGATAATCCTAATATGATATGGGATAAGATGTTATCAAAGTTGAACATAGTAACCAAGAATGTATTCGGTGAGTCAAAGAGACATGTACTATCAAGTAAGGAATCTTGATGATGGAATGAGAAAGTATAGAAAAAAGTGAAAGAAAAACGAGTCATCTATAAGAAATTATATATTTATAAGAATGAAGAAACGTGAAAAAATATATAATAGCCAAGAAAGAGGCTAAGGAAGTAGTGAATGAAGTTAAGAATGAAATTTTTGGACAGTTATATTGAAAATTATATACAAAAAAGGGAAACTAATATTTATAGGGTAGTTAAAATGAGAGACAGAAAGACAAAAGATCTTATCCAAATAAGATATATTAAAGATAAATACAATATGACACTAATAAATGATGGAAAAAATCAAAGAGTCGTAAAAGACTTATTTTCATCAACTTTTTAATGAATGTTTAGATGACCAACTTAATTTCGATAATTTAAGTAGGTCAAATGAGTATAAAAATTTAAATTTTTATCATACCAATCAAATTTAATTTAGAGGTAGAACAAACTTTAAATGGGATAAAAATGAAAAAGTTGTTGGACCAGATGATATCCGATAGAGGTATAGAAGTGTCTACGAAAACTAGGTATTGAATGACTTACAAAATTATTTAATATGATATTGAAAATAAAAAAAATTGATCAATGAATGGTAAATATTCTAATTTTCTTATATAAGAATAAGAGGAATACATAAACTTGTACAAATTATAGGAGTATTAAACTAATGAGACATATTATGAAATCTTGAGAAAGAGTAATAGAAAAAAGATTAAGGAAGGAAATCATAATTTTCGAAAATCAATTTAGATTCATACTTGGAAGATCGACAATAGAAGTTATATATCTTCTCATACAACTAATTGAAAAGGTATCGGGAGTAAAAGTAAGATCTACACATAATATTCATTGACTTGGAAAAATCTTATAATAGAGTCTCAAGAGAAATTATACAAAGAATTCTAGAAAATAAAGGTATTAATGTAATATATATTGAACTAATTAAGGATATGCATGAGGTAGTAACGATTATAATGAAAACTTTAGGTGGATTAACTAAAGCATTTCACTAAAAAAAACTCATAATAGAGATTGAATTAGAGATCGATTTTCGATCTCTAAATTCATTAGAGACCGAATATTTCGGTCTCTAATTTTTAGGTCTCTATATTTAGAGACCAATTTCTAAATCGGTCTCTAAATTAGAGACCTAAATTTTTAAAAAATCTCATCTTTTTTTAATAATCAATATTAATCTCAATTTTTATTTATAACATTTAAACACACACAATTATAATATAAAAGTAAACAAATTTAATTTTGATTAATATTCAAATATACACAATTACAATACAAAATCTAATCAAATTTAATTTTATTAATATTCAAATGTACACAATTAAATAAATATGATTACAAAGATGCTTGAATAGTCTTAGACAACCTTCCACAAGTCATCGCTAATATGATGGTTCCATATTTTTTTAATAAGGATAAGCATAATTAAATTTCCGGAACACATCCAGTGAAGTTCATAATCATGGTGAGCTCGTGGTTCGATAGTGAATCCTATTGCATCCTTATTATGTCAAGCACCAGTGCACCACTTGAAAATAAACTTCCATGGTTTAAGTTCATGAACAAGGTTAACATGAAAGAAATTTTTTATGTAAATTAAAAAAAATTATCTTAAAAATAATTATTAACCATTTGATAACAACTTAAACAAGGCTGTTAAAATAAAAATAACACTACTTCACAAATTGAATGGAAGAAATAATAATACATCTGTATCAAAATCTAGTAAAAACCACAGTAGGAGATGACAGCGTTTTAGAATACAAGATGGCCAATGTTAATTGGTCAACGTTTTAGACTACAATGACAATAATAGACCTTCACGCTTTGAAATATTCCATGATAGAACCTGTAATTATGTTATATATCCTTGATTAATCTTGTGGGATAGTAATGCATGAGCAAATAAAGAATCCTACAAGAAAAGGGAAAACAAATCCATGGCATGGATAATAAAAATTCTATATCATTTGCATGCTGATCTTGGTCCAACATGCATGTCTGATGTTTGATGCCTTTCAGTCAGGATGGTTTTAGTCCAGCAATGCAACTGCAAGGCAAAAGGCCATGGTCATGGATCATCTTTTTCCAATATAATTAATCTCAAATGTTTAATCTTCTCATTCAAGCTCCATTGATAAAGATTTAAGGTAAAAGCTTTCATTGTTGGCTGTTGATAAAGCAATTAGTCTAAAATGATCAAGCTGTGATGTCTCTGCTCTAACAGAAGATTATCATATTTTTAACATCAATTCATGATCTAAATATGTGATTACTATAAAATTATTTCCCATTCCATATAACAAAGCTGATACTTTGAAACCAAACTAATGTGCCAACTGTTTTGAGCAAGATTCAATCCCATATTTTCTACCTATGGATAGAAAAGAATTATATTTACTTTCTACAGATCCAGAAAACGGAGAAAGTTCAGTAAGGAACCAATTTCTTTGACTTGGTGTTCTATCAAACGAATGAATTATACTTTAAGAAGAAGAAAAAGATGTTTGCTTAAGTCAATTATATCTCCAACAAAATGTTCAGCCTATAGTCAATCATGAAGTAAACATTTTTATATAACAAAAAAAAAATTATGAAACTAAAATTTAATAATTTCCATTTAATATATTTCTAATCATGGAGCCAAATCCATTATAATGTGCAAAGACACCATACATCATGCTCAGTAAGTACAGAAAAGAATTTCATAGAAACAAACATGATATGCCAAACTAAATCAGGTAGAATACAAAATAAGGAAAAATTTAAACCAGAAACTGCAAGCACAGAAGTCCATACGAGCAAAAGACTTGGTCCAATCCCTTTATAAAGTGCTAATTGCCATCCTTCCTCTTTTAAAATGGTTCTCAAAGCATCTGATCTTAGATAACAAGTATGTGTATGTGTAAGCAACTTTTATATACCTTAGAATGACTGCAAAATGGTAACTAAAGTAGAAAAAATAACCACATAACCAAGACATTAAGCAATCTAAGAAATAATACAAACAGACAGTTTATTGCTTAAAAAAAATGCCTTCCTTTTTTTTTTTTTTTAAGTTGGTTAACATAGCCTTAGCAAGGATTTTCCTAATTTAAGCAACTTTTTTTGCACCCAAGTAGGGTTTGCAAAATGCTAGAAATGCAAACTCGCAAACCAACCCTAAAGCAGTAATAGCATTTCATGAAAGTACACAAGTACATTTGCCTAAAGACCAAGTGAATTGCTTATCCAAAGTTATATTCAGCATAGATAATAGCCAAATATAAAAATGTTAAACAAAAAAAACTATATATTGCAAGTATGCAATATTTGAAAAGGAAAATTTTAATATCATAGCAAGTCCAATATCACTCAATTCTCAAGGAGGAGAACATACCGGAAAATTCTGAATAGGTCCGATAATCATGGTAAGGGGTTTGGAGCTGCAGTCGTGTTTTTACAAGTCAAATTGGATTGATAAACAAAGAAACCTATAGTGCCAGAAGAGTATAAGTCATCTAATAATAAAATTAGCAACTATGAGCAACTTGGTAACATGGATAAGTGGATAAAGAAGATACATGAATACTAATGTAGGTAAAATTATCCATCAATTCTAAAAGGCACTTAGATGTATAGATGACACACATGTTCTTTGAGAAAGCTAACAGGGAATGATCCAAGTTCTACATACGAAATCAACAGAAAGCTACTTAGACTAGTTAGCATAATAAAAACTATATAAAGGAACAATCGTGCACTATATGTTTTGTTCAACCACATATCTAATAAGCATTGGATGTGTGCACTCATTGAGGGCATACACAAGGGGATAAGGTGTAAGACACATTGAAAAAGTGACCTACCATAAGGGACCACAAAGCTATGGTGGCAAGTAACCACCACCTTAGACTAGTCAACATTCTCCACCTTTGATTAAATTCACTCCATCGTAATTCTTGGAAGGGAGCCTTAGCACAACGGTAAGGTTATTGTATTATGACCAAGAGGTCATGAGTTCAAATCCTTGAAACATCCTTTTGCAAAAAAGTAAGGTAAGATTGCATACAATAGATCCTTCTCCGAGACCCCACATAATGGGAGCTTCGTGCACCGGATTGCTTTTTATCGTAATCCTTCTTACTTCAAACTGTCATACCACTGCCTATAGCCAAACTCGACCTTAACTCAAATTACTTGAGTCAAGCCCAAATTATCTCCACCCAATTTATTTAAGTTGTCTGCCATTCATCAAAATTTAACCTGCCACATTTGAGCTCCTTATAGTTCAATCAAGCTAAACCAAATTCATTATTCAACCAGATCAATCTCTTTTAAACTTGCACAGCAAGAAGTTGGCGGATCTTTATGGAGATCGTTCAACTCCTCGACGATACACCTCGAAGCCATGGATTCGATGATGACCTACCAGTTGAAAAAGAAAAAGGCAGGAAAAACAATCCAAACGAATCAAACCGCAGAAGAGAAACGAACAATCAATTGATCGAGAACAAGAGCAGAGGAACCTAGGTGATTACCTTAATTGTCTTAGAAAAATCTGAAATCGATTTGTCTTGCACATGATTAGGATGCAAAAGGGAAAGAACCTAGCACTGAATTTATACGTGAGGTTCCTGTACGACCCACCAACTGACTCGTCTCATGAAGGGATCACCTAGGTTCCTGCACGACCCACCACATGATTAGGATGCAAAATACTAGAAGTGAAAGGTTTTAAACTTAATAGATTAAAGTTAAAATATATAGAATTTAAGTTTAGCAATATGAGACGTAATGGGACAAGTGTTAAGATAAGAGATGACGAGTTGTCTGGAGCTGAAAGCTTTAACTATTTAGGATTATTTTGCAAGACAATGAAGGGATCGAGAGAGATGTTTTATATAAAATATAAACAAGATGATTGAAATGAAAGAAAACGTCAGGTGTTTTATGCAATTGTAAAGTACCTCTAAAACTTATAAGGAAGTTTTACAAAATGATTATTAGACTTGATATGTTATATGACATTGAATGTTGAATAGAGTCGACCTTGGGAGGGGCAACTGGGGCCCGGCCCATGGCCCAATGATTTTTTTTTATAATTAAATAGAAAAGGGGCTCAATTTTAGTGAAAAATATTTTTTTATCTATAAAAGGGCTTATTTTTTTTACTTCGCCCAGGGCCCTGAAATATTGAGGATCGACTCTTATGTTGGGCTACGACTCGAGCACATAAGCAGAAAATGAGAGTTGCAGAGATAAGAATATTAAAGTGAATATGTGAACAAACGAGGATCGACTCTTATGTTGGGCTACGACTCGAGCACATAAGCAGAAAATGAGAGTTGCAGAGATAAGAATATTAAAGTGAATACGTGAACAAACGAGGATCTACAATATAAAAAAATGAGAGCATTAAAAAGAAATTTGAAGTTGCATTTATTGAGAAATACGTTTAAGGTGGTACAAATATATACTTAGACGACCAATAAATATTGCTCCAGTTAGACGGTATGAAATGATGATAAATACACACATCAAAAGAAAAAGAGAAAGAAAAAAAAACTTAGATATCAATAATAAAATAAGATAAAATTTATTTAAATATAGACGATGATATAATAGAGAATAAAGTCAAATGATATAAAAAGATCTATATAATTGATATCATCTAGTAGGATAAGAGTTGATGTGGTGGGTTCCTTTGTTAATCTTAGGATTTTTTTTTGGGTAGTTTGAAGATTGTAACCTTTGAAACTTTGAGTTATTATTATAATAAATGACCGATTAACTTTGGAATGTGCGAGTTTTTTTTTGCTCGGTTTTTTATGGAGGAGGGAGCATGAATGAAAGAGCACTTAAAACTTCACATGTGCCTGCTTTCTTTTAATCATGCGGTGGAAAGAGTTGCTCCTTAGCCTTTATTAATAAATTTAAATATTCATCAACAAAATTTAACAATTTATAAATAAATTTATTTTTAAAGTTGCGCAAATTCAATTGTAAATCTTTTTTTTTTTACAATTTTTTATTTATCTACTTAAAAGGGAAATTTATAAAACTTTATAATTTAAAATTACTTTTAATAAATTAAAATAAATAACTCATTAAATAATTATTTAATCCAATTTCATAAATAAGATTTGAAAAAAGCTCGAGTAAATAAATAACTATGAATATGGGAGTCAAACCCCATAAATTTTAATTTTACAAATAAATAGGCATGAATTGATCATTAAATTAAATCTGCAAATTCAAATTAAAAAAATTGATCTTTTTTTTTTAAATTTTAATTTTTAGTAATATTCTTTGCTTATGAACACTGGAACGGTTCGATCCAAGTTACTATTTCAGCTGCTAACTACAACGTTACGTCACTGATAAAGCCAAACCCATTAATTAAACTTTGTCTTCGTGTTTGGTTATTAGTTATTATTAATTAAATGGTCGCATCATCTATCCCCTTTGTCCACCGAGTTTGGTCGATGACAGCAATGGGCAAGTACCCCTTAAATTGGAGAACGATTTCATCTTTGCCCAATTTCTAAAACAATAAAGCAAAACTCTCCATTAAATATCTGAATCCAATTAAAAAGACATTTTATATTCACTTAGTCGCTTAGATGGTGTTTGATTGGAGCGTCAAAATAAAAATAGAAATAAATTTAATAGTAGGATAGAATGAGAATGAATTTAGTCGTTTCAATAATATTATTTGGTTTATAAATTAGGAATAAAGACAGAGACGAAGTCAATATCGTCGTCGATGGGCGACGAGTGACGATCGCACGATCGACGACTGCGTGGCCGACAACCGACGGTGGTAGGCGATCGTCGCGACTGACGACGATTGACAATCAATGACCGACGATCGACACCGATGGGCAATCGACGGTCGATGACTAGCGTCGACGGCGATGGCGATGGGCGATCGACGATGATCACAGTGGCGACCGACGACGACGACCAACGATCGTCAACGACCGACATCCCACAGGCCAACCACCGACGATCGGCCGACGATTGGCGACTCACCTTGGCCGTCGGCAGTTGGCCGTCGACGACGGCCGTCGGCAATGTGTGAGATAAAACCCGGCGATCGGCGCCAAACGATCGGCAGCGGGCGGTCGATAACCATCAAACGGGCGACGACTAACGAACGACGACGTACGACAACAATAAATGACGAATTGATGGAATGAAACTCAAACCCACCGCTTAGAATGAATTTTATTGATTCTCAAATAAATAATTAGAAATCATTCAAAAATCTCAATCCTAAATTTATTAACCAAATATTATATATAATTTTATTCCGATTCCGTCGTTCCAAATCCATCCACCAAACTTCACCTTAATTCTAAATATGATAACTAACCTTCTAAATCCTTGAGTAAACTCGAGGAGCTAGCTCAGATATGCAAATAAATATAAAGAGCCTTTTTACAGATCATATCGCGACGGTTGATGCTCTCGATTTCAGTTCTCAATTCTCAAAATCGTTTTTAAATTTTAATGAGCAGAAATGCAGAATCCGTTCCGAACAGTTGAAATCTTTCCAGCTGAATCCCTTTGTCGTTTTTGCCGGTCTGCCATGGTTGACGTCGGTGAAAAAAATATATTTTCATGACGAAGACAGAAGATTTGAAATAATCTCCCTTCGTCTTCATCTCAACTCACAAGCTAAGCATCACCGAAGAAGCAAGATTCCATATCTGTCGTCGGTGTCCGTCCAAAACCATATTGTATGATACATATCACTTCACACACCGCGGAAGTTGGAGGGTAAACTCGACAGCGTGGGCATGGAAGCTTTTGCCCTGAATCTTCTCATCCTCTTCTTCGCCCCCCTCCTCCTCCTCCTCCTCCTCTTTCTCAGGCGTATCCATGGCCGAAGGCGGGGCCACGGCAAGCCACTCCCTCCAGGCCCGTTCAACCTCCCCGTCATCGGCAGCCTGCACCACCTCCTCGGGCCGTTGCTGCACCAGACCCTTGCGTCGATGTCCCAGCGATACGGCCCCGCCATCCTCCTCAAGTTCGGCCATGTCACCACCCTCGTCGTCTCCTCCGTTGAGGCCGCGGCCGAGATCATGAAGACCCATGACGTCAGCTTCGCCACGCGCCCCGTCATCCATTCAGCCAAGATGATCGCCTACGGCGGCGACGGCATTGTCTTCGCCCCCTACGGCACCTGCTGGCGCGAGCTCCGCAAAATGAGCATGGTGGAGCTCCTCAGTGCCAAGCGCGTCCAGTCCTTCCGCTACGTCCGCGAGGATGAGGTGCTTAAATTTATGCGCTCCATTATGTTGGCACCCCATAGCGTGAATCTTAGCAGCAGTTTTAAGGCGCTCGCGAACGACATCGCGGCGAGGGCCATCATTGGGAGCAAGTGCAAGTATCAGCAGGAGTTCCTGCGGTTGATAATGAAGGGGCTCAAAGAAGCGGGGGGATTCAACTTGGCCGACTTGTACCCGTCGTCGCCGCTCCTCGGGTTGCTCAGCCGCTTGTTGTCTGCCAAGATGCAGCGGCTGCACCTCGAGGCAGATGCCATCTTGGATGGCATAATCAAGGAGCACAGACAGAGGAGCAAAACGTCGGCAGAGCAGAGTGCAGAGGAAGACATGGTGGATACCCTGCTCAAGGTTCAAGCGGAAGGCAGCCTTCCGTTCCCCCTCACGGATTTGTCCATCAAAGCTATGATTTTTGTGAGTAATCATGCTTTTGTGATCATTAATTGCATCGATGATACTAACTTTTGTGTCAAAAATCAAAATAGGATCTTTTTGCAGCGGCGAGCGAGACCACCTCTACGACCATGGAATGGGCGATGTCGGAGCTGATGAAGAATCCGGTGGCGATGAAGCAGGCGCAGGACGAAGTGAGGTGGGTGGTGGGAGGCAAGGGGACGGTCACCGAGGAACACGTCGGCGAGATGAGCTACCTCAAGCAGGCGGTAAGGGAGGCGCTGAGGCTTCACCCTCCCCTGCCTCTGTTGCTGCCGCGGGAGTGCCAGGAAGCGATGGAGGTGATGGGCTACTGGATTCCGGCGAAGACGAGGGTGCTGGTGAACGCGTGGGCGCTGGGGAGGGACCCAAGGTACTGGGACGACGCCACGGAGTTCAAGCCGGAGAGGTTCGCCGCCGGTGGGAGGAGCTGCGGGGTGGACCCAAAAGGCACCAACTTGGAGCTCATACCGTTCGGGGCGGGTAGAAGGATGTGCCCCGGCAGCACGTTCGGAATGGCGAGCGTGGAGCTGGTGCTCGCTTGCCTTCTCTACTACTTCGACTGGGAGATGCCGGTCCCGGACGACGGAGGAGCGGCGAAGAAACCGACGGAGTTGGACATGGAAGAAGAGTTCATGCTGGCGTGTCACAAGAAGACACAGCTTCGCTTGCGCGCGATCCCTCGTATATCGTAATGCTCGTCCCGTGCCATACGACCACACGCGCAATCCAAAGAATCCGCAACGATCTCGATCGAACAAAACAATTATCTTCTTTTTCACGTTGCGCCCCAGCAGCAACGCTATTAGTGGCTCAAGCACCGCAGAGGGACTCTTGAAGGACTCTTAATACATATCATGATCTATCAAAGATAAAGTTGTAATTGAGATGAAATATTCAGCAATATGATAACACCAAAATTTACTATTTTTCTTCCAAAATCGATATACATCAGCAGTATTTATTATGAGAAGTTAATTTGCCTTATTTCTCACTGCCACTCCAAGTGCGAGACACACAGATTCACAAGTTCTTTCTTTCTTTGTTTACAAACTTAAAAGAGTTTAGATCGTTTCGGAAGCAAACTATGTCTTCAAAATCATGCTGCGGCTTATGAGATAGAGTTCTATATATGTATTATTAACGCTCAATCGAAAATTACCACATTATTTCCTTGTAACCCGGCCCGTTTGTGACAATATGCAGTACCAACAATTAACCATAAGTTCAACTGTTTGTGTGCAACACAAAATTAAACATAGCACTGTTTAGCTCGAGATTACATAAAAGAAGTTAAGGTACATACATACATATATATTATATATATAATATAGCAACTATATATTGCTAGCTAGCTAAAATAGATTTTTGGGTCTAATTCATCTTTCCTTGTGCTTCGTCAGTTGATTATCTTGAGACGCTTCACCGACTTGATAAAAGCTCTGCGATGAGCGTGACGAAAATCATTAAGGATAAAATTAAGAACTGCGTGGGTACAGCAAGAAATACTCACTCCCATGGCACATCTCCAACCAGCATCCAATCCCCTTCCTCGTCCTCATAAGTCACTTTATAATTATACGCTCCATCCTCTTCCTCTGTAATACATCTCATAATTAACAGGTTTTCTCATATGCAAAATGCATGTCCAAATTAACGAATTGCATAAAACGTGTGGCTACCATGTTGCTTCTTAGGGAACATCGTGTACAGTGTGCGGAAGAGAGCCAGGTAAGAATCATGGAGGGAGAGATCCACCTTCCTTCCTATGGCAATCCCCTCCATGTTCACCTTCACGCAGCTAGTCCTCCTCCTCGACAACTTCACCGGCGGCCAACCAACTATAGCTCTATCCCCACCACTACATATATATATATATATATATAAACACACACACACAAACGCTTAACTCACCCAAATCCTCTGATAATTAAGTTGCATGATCAATCAATTTGTGGAAATTAAACTCACAAATTAAACTCCTCCGAAGAAGGCTCAAATCCCCTGTCACTGTCGCTGCTGCCGTCGCCGTCTTCCTCCGGCTGCATGAAGAGAGGCAAAGTAACAGTATTTTCGTCGAGCACCTCGTCGAAGCGTCTTTTCTTGCAAAAGTTACTCTTCTCCATCATCAGATCAGAGCTGGGGAGAGCAAGGCCGAGCTCCAACTCCATTCTTTGCTTCGCCTAATTGATTAGAATGCGGAGAAACGGAAATCAAAGGAGCGAGATGTGATTACCCTGCGAGTCTATATATACACACACTTACACATGTAGAGATTATGAGAATCTAGAAGGGGGGACAGGATAGGGGACAAGATGCAGGGCTCTGAGGGGACTGGAGAGTTTTTTCTCCGTGCCCCACCGACACGGTCCTTTTCCTGTGCTGGGCCTGTCGCGGCTTTAAAGTATGGGGGGGACTTCTAAAAGCTGCCCTCCTCCGGTGACTTCTCTCTCCCTAACCTATTAGTTTCTGCCCATGACTTGAAGGCCAAGTTGTCTGCCCCGTCCCCATTGGAATGGTTGGAATGTTTCGCATCCAACAGCAAAAAACATCGACGTGATCCGCCGATTGGCCCCCCGGAATGGTGGTTGACAATGGCTTCATCCGTGGACACCGGATCAAAGTGTGTTCCATGACTCTGATTCCATTGGATTGCGATGCCGGCCATATATTCACCGCAATGTTCTGCTCGATCTGTTACCTTGTACCTTTGACAGAGAAGTAGGTACGTGCGAGATCAAATCCAATCAACTGAATTCGACATTAATTAACAAACCCTCATGCGCACCGTATGAAAATTGAAAACTCTAGATAGCAAGTCGCATCCACCATCGATTCTCTCCGCCCAAAATATGCCATTGGTGAATCTTTTACCAGTTTTCTTCTTCCGTCATATACATTAAACTGAAACCCTGTTCTCCCTGTAGATAGCATCATGTCCCCTCCCTGCATGCATTGGCGCCATCCATGCATGGGTCTCGAGAAAAGGAAACAAATTTTATACGTATGTGCACCAGTCCATGTAGTCTAGCTTCATGACTGTACTGCCACACTGGGGGTAGTATTCAGTCCAGTGTTAATTAATCGATTATTTGGTATAGCAGGATTAGGACACAGCCGTATTGGGTAGGTTAGTTTAGTGGGCGGGTGAGGGAGACAGGGGCCAATGGTGCAATATCGGGGGTCCCAAAGAGGAAGGAATCCTGGGGAGCATGTAATTTAATACGAATGGCTTTGGTCCAAGAGACAGTGCTGGAGTACTCTCAGCTCCCTCTCTCATGCTCTGGGCTTCTTGTGGGATTGCAACTGGCAGCAGCTGTGCCCAACTGTCCGGAGTAATTGGCATACGTAATCTGACCACAGCAAGGAATGCAGGGCAAGAACAGGTGCTAAGCACAAGGTGGTTTACGAGTTAACTGATGCGTAATATGCACTATAGTAAAAAATATTGTCTTCGCTTAGTTGATATATACTTATCATAATAGTTATTAGTTAAGTCAAGATATGAAAACCTGATTTTTTTTCCCCCTTATAAATTCCAAACATCAGTTCTGGAAATAGCCCATTTTGATTATTTCAATGCTGTTATTGATTTGTCAATGATGGAATGTGAAATTAGGCAAGGCAAGCAAACAGAAGAGCATGGCCTCCATTAATGAACAATGATCACTGGCTTTAATAGTTGACGAGTTGGGACATTAGATAAGTAACTGAAAGCCATGTTTAAGGAAGTTGTGGCAGATCTGGTTGTGATTTGAACAGCGCGATGTATATTTATCACCACCAATGGCATGGTGAGGATGTGCTTTTGCGCTGTTTATTTAAATCTCACTTCAAAATCATGTGGTATAGAAAACTGGAAGTGATGGATTACATGCTCCTGATCTAATGATGTGATGAGGGGTCAAATCTTGTCCCAAATGGGTGTTTAGATGGCCAACATCTGAACAAAATTGGGCATGTGGGGATTTTAAGGAAGGGTCCGTGGTTAACTTTATGTTTTAATGGAAGGAGCTAGGTACTCTGCCAGCAAAGAGACCACTCAGAAGAACACATTGAAAACTATTCACATGCACTGCCACCTCGATGGTCGATATGCATTAATTTAAGACTTCTTAAATCTGTGCATGTTTTTTATATAACATATCTACAAGTCGGCAAATGAATGCTCGAGGAAAAGAAAGAGTAGCACTTGATCTTGATTCTTGACCCACAAAAGATGGAATTTAAAAGGAGGATATTAATTAATTGGAAAAAGGATGACTCTGAAACTGAAGGGAGGATTTACACTGCTAAAATCTAAAATTTTCACTCTTAAGCCAAATGGGAATACCTTAACTGATTAATATAAAACGCACTGGAAATACCGGCAAGTGGAAGAGCAGATTTAGTGAATCCATTTTGAATTTGTTATTTATCTGTTTGCAAATTTAAAGAAAATTTTGAAGGAAAGAGAAGTCTCTAATTAAGCTGCACAAGTGGAAGAGATTGATATGCCAGTTATGTGTAATGTGGATAAGAAAAACATCAACTAAATACTGGATGCTCACTGTTAAATGTGTTGGAATAAAGGAGAATTTTGTTAGTTATTTTCTGACAATTACATTGAACAACTAAGTCCTTGCAAGCTCCCACCAACGCCTGCAACGAACACTGATGCCACAGTGCCGTCCAGCACTGATGCCACAAGGTCCAGAGTGCCGGCCATTCCATGGATGCTACCACATTCTCCCCTTGTGGTCGATGGCTTTGCTACATCTTGAATTGAGTGGATATTTACTGTTTATTAGTTCAACTTTATTTTTGTTATATTTTCTCATATTTGCTCACTTCACTCGATCTACTGAGAAAACAAACTGTTCAGAGAGGAGGGCCATATCAGAAAACAGTTAAATATGCAGTCCCTTTGATCTGATCAAATCCTTAAACCTGAGAGCACATCAACTAATTCCTCATTCACAGCAATTGGAAGATGCATTTCCAAAGTTTCGAGATACCATTCGTGGTACAGGAGTGTGTCAATGCCTACAGATTTCTGTCAGCTTGTCAGTGAACCTTGTGCTGGATCCATCAAATGGTCTGTCTACTTACTGGAACTGACATACTTGAGTAGAACTGAATTGCGATCCCTTCTAAATGCATTACACCGAAAGCAATAAAATCCCAGAAAGTGAAGGCGAAGAATTATGGAGAGGCAACTTCAAGACGTCCAGAGTTTTAGGATAGTGGGGTTTAAGATTAATTTTCTGAGCGACGAGGGATTGGCAAGCGTGTTAATGGTCAAAAAGATATCCACTGTTTGCTCTGCGAGGTCATCAGTCGAGCACACAGCGGGCAAACATCAAGGTAAAATAATAATAATAATAATAATTGAACGTAGGATTGTGTAATCGATTTTTAATTAAATCAGTTGAAATCATATCGATTGAAATTTTATATAAAATTAAATTAATAGAATCGTAATTTCACGAATTAATAATGTCGGTCCACTGTTATAATCATGATTTCACGAATTCATAATTTTTAAATCACTAGCCAATTAATCAGTTGGTAATATAAATCAGTTGACTAATATACAACAACAAAATAACAACAAAGTCTTATCTCACTAGGTGGGGTCGGCTATATGGATTCTTCTACGTCATTGGACTCTATCCCCTACTATATTATCATCTATATTTAAATAAATTTTATCTTGTTTTATTGTTGCTAACCAAGTCTTTTTTGGTCTTCCTCTTCCTCGTTTGATGTGTATATTTGATATCGTTTCACATCGCCTAACTGGAGCATTTATTGGTCGTCTAAGTACATATCCGTACCACCTTAAACGTGTCTCTCGGAGCTTTTCTTCAATAGATGTAACACCAACTTTTTCTCTAATGCTCTCATTTCTTATTCTGTCCATCCTCGTATGTCCGCACATCCACCTTAACATCCTCATTTCTGCAACTCTCATCTTTTGCTCATATGCTCGAGTCGTAGCCCAACATTCAGCTCCATATAACATAGCAGGTCTAATTGTCGTTTTGTAGAACTTCCCTTTAAGTTTTAGAGGCACTTTACGATCACATAAAATACCCGATGCTTTCCTCCATTTCAACCATCCTGCTTGTATTCTATGTAAGATATCTCTCTTAATCCCTCCATCATCTTGCAAAAATGATCCTAAATATTTAAAGCTCTCAATTCCAGACAACTCATCATCTCCTATCTTAACACTTGTCTCATTACGTCTAATATTGCTAAATTTAAATTTCATATATTCTGTCTTTACTCTACTAAGCTTAAAACCTTTCACTTCTAGTGTTTCCCTCCAAGATTTTAGTTTAGCATTTACTCATTCACGTGTCTCATCTACTAAAACAATATCATCTGCAAACAACATGCACCACGGTAATGTGTCTTGAATATGTCCAGTGAGTTCGTCCATGATTAGTGTAAAAAGATAGAGACTTAAAGATGATCTTTGATGTAACCCTATCTTTATTGGAAATGTTTCAGTTAATCCACCTGAAGTCTTCACTCTGGTCGTTACTTCCTTATACATATCCTTAATTAGTTCAATATATGTTACACTAACACCTCTTTTTTCTAAAATTCTCCATATTATTTCTCTTGGAACTCTATCATAAGTTTTTTCTAAATCAATGAATATCATGTGTAGATCCTGCTTTTGCTCTCTATACTTTTCAATTAGTTGTCTGAGCAGATGTATAGCTTCTATTGTCGACCTTCCTGATATGAATCCAAATTGATTTTCGAGAACCATGGTCTCCTTCCTTAATCTTTTTTCTATTACTTTTTCCCAAAGTTTCATGGTATGACTCATTAGTTTAATACCTCTATAGTTTTCACAAGTTTGTATGTCTCTCTTATTCTTATATAAGAGAATTAGGATACTTACCCTCCATTGATCAGACATCCTTTTTGTTTTCAATATCATGTTAAATAATTTTGTAAGTCATTCAATACCTTGTTTCCCTAGATACTTCCATACCTCTATCTAATATCATCCGTCAACGGCTTTTCCATTTTGCATTCCATTTAAAGCTTGTTCTACTTCTGAAATTTGAATTTTACGATAAAAATTTAAATTTCTATACTCATTTGACTTACTTAAATTACCTAAATTAAGTTGGTCTCCTAAACCTTCATTAAAAAGTTGATAAAAATATCTCTTCCACCGCTCTTTTATTTCTTCATCATTTACTAGTACCCTATTGCATTCATCTTTAATACATCTTATTTGATTAAGATCTTTTGTTTTCCTCTCTCTCACTTTAACTATTCTATAAATGTCTCTTTCCCCTTCTTTTGTATCTAATTTTTGATATAACCGTTCAAAAGTTTCAGTCTTAGCTTCATTCACTGCTTTCTTAGCTTCCTTCTTGGCTATTATATATTTTTTCAAATTTTCTTTATTTTTACAAATATTTAATTTCTTATATGTTATTCGTTTTTCCTTGACTTTCTCTTGCACTTTTTCATTCCACCACCAAGATTCTTTACTTGGTGGTGCATGTCCCTTTGACTCACCGAGTACACTCTTAACTACTATTTTCAATTTTGATACCATCTTATCCCACGTATTAGACAGGTCATCTGTATATGTCATCTAATACTTTCCTACCTTCTCTTTGAATATATTTAGTTTCTCATCCTTTAACTTCCACTACTTAATTCTAGGGGTCGTGTATATTTTCCTTCTATTAATACTATGTTTGAGGCGTATATCCAATACTAATAACCTATGTTGAGTAGTTAAACTTTCTCCAGGAATAACCTTACAATCTTTACAAATCTTTTTATCTCTCTTCCTAACCATAAGAAAGTCAATTTATGATTTATTATTTCCACTTTTGAACGTGACTAAGTGTTCTTCTCTTTTCTTAAAAAATGTATTAGCTAGTATAAGATCATATGCTATTGCAAAATCCAATATAGTTTTACCTTCTTCATTTCTTGTTCCAAACCCATAACCCCCATGCACCCTCTCATATTCGTCATTTTTCACTCCGACATGCCCATTTAAATCACCTCCTATTAAAATCATCTCATTTGACGGAATATTTTGTAATACTTCATCCAAGTCCTCCCAAAACCTTAATTTGGTATTTTCATCTAATCCTATTTGAGGTGCATATACACTAATTACGTTTATAGTTTCTTTCTCCACTACTATTTTGAGAGCTATAATTCTATTCCCCTTTTTAATTACTCCTACAACTTCCTCCTTTAACGAACTATCAACAATAATACCCACTCCATTTCTTGTTTTACTCTTGCCTGTATACCATAACTTAAAATCCGAGTTCTCTATCATCTTTGCCTTCTCACCAACCCATTTTGTCTCTTGTACACATACAATATTAATTTTTCTTCTAATCATTGTATCTACTATCTCCATTGTTTTACCAGTGAGGGTTCCTATGTTCCATGTACCAAATCTTAGACTACTAGTATTTCTATAATATTTGTTCTTACCCAACCTATGGTGTGAGAACTCTTGCTTATTTAACACTACACCCAAGTTCTCATGGAGATGTAGCGGTTCTTGCCGATACGTTGCAGTCGGACCCTGCAACGTGAACTCTAGCATATTTTTCACTACACCCGAGTTCTGAAAATGTAGCGGTCCTTGCCGAGACATTATTCTGATCCGGACCCTTATAACGCGTTCGTGATCCATTCATTGAACATTTGCCTTAGTTTAACGTTGGCTGACAACCTAACGCAACCCTCCTCCTTTATCCGGGCTTGAGACCGGCCACGACAAGGTTAACTTATCATGGGCGGAGTTAAATCAGTTGACTAATATAAATAAGTAAATAATGTATTTCAATTTGATTTAATCAATATTTTTTATTTTGAAATTGAAATTGACTCGAATAAATAAAAAAATTGATATTAAAAAATTAAATTTTTGAATAAACTAAATTGAATTTTTAATTTCAATATGTTCAATTGATTTAATTGAATTTTTGTACACTCCCCCTAATTGAATGTATAAAGTTTCTATCAATTGGAATTCCAAAATATTGAAACTATTTTAATGATTCTAATTCGTAATTTTTAGACCGCACATTAACACTTTTATCGTTATTTCAAAGCTCTTCTTTACAAACGTAACAATAAACAAAGAAGACATGCAAGAAGTGAAGGGTGCTTTGGTTTTATTTAAAAAGTTATGAGAGGTAAAGCATAAATTTAGAATATTTAGGGGAAAATAAAAAAATAATTAGGAAAGTGCGATGCAAAATGAAAAAGTTCTCAAAATAAGAGCGAGAAGCTCGGAAAATCCAAGGAACAAAGAACGGGATTAGAGAGAGAATGGCGTCGCCAGCCTCCGCCTGCATCCAAGCCGTTATGCGGCCTCATTCGACTGCCTTGCCGGCTTTGCTGCCTTCTCCGTTCTCTCGTCCTCAGCGGTGGGGTGCAATCAAACCCTATCCAACCCCACTGCGTCGCCCCTTCAGGAGCTTAACAAGAACCATTACCACTCCCCGGGCTTCTTCACAACCCCCGCAAGGAGGAGGAAGAGTAGACGAAGATGAAGATGAAGAAGGAAGCACGAGTCCTGTCGATACTTCACTCATCCTGTCGGTCAGTCTTCTTTCACTTTCCCCTATTTCTTTAACGATTTCCCCTTGTTTATCTGTGTCAATCGGGATCCTCTGGCTGATCTGGTCGTATTGACTCCCGCGTTGAGAAATTAATTAAGGAAGTTTATCAGTTCTTTGGTTTTGAATCATGAATGATGGTTAACATTGCCGTTTTCCATTTAGGAGATCTTTCAGTTAGATTTAAATGTTATGAATTTGTATGCGAAAACAGTTTAACTGTTAATTTCAATATGTATCATGGAGGATATGAACAGTAACTTCCATCAGGTTGAAGTGAAGTGTTATCTCGTGGGCCTGTAAAGTATATGATGGAATGCGCCCAAGAGATGTTGGTCGTTAAAGGAAAGATAATCATTCCCGATGTGTTGGCAAGGACAATAAAGTGTGATATTCCGTTGCCCCGATTGTCACTTTTGGTATATGGTTATATTTTTTTTGTGCTAGGTACTGTGGTTAGCAAAATAAAAAGAGAAAATGTGCATTGCTAGTAGATATTTCGGGCCAGTATATAGAAGAAGATTGCACGAGCTTCTTCATATGATAAAAGTCCAAGGAATGTGGTTGTGCGGCTGATGGAAGTAAAAGAGGAACAAAGCCTGTAGTGCTCAAGTCATGTCTCAGCAGGATTGGCAACGGAGGAAGATTATTGACAAAACTATATACACGGATGGGAATAATTCTGTTAGCTCTAGAGGAAAATATCTTTTCGTGGTTAGCAATAGCAATGCCGTTTATAACTTCTACTGTAGACAGGGGAGAAGATAATCAAAAAGGAATTTTTTTTTCCCTCTCTGATAGGTTTGCTCTGTGACTATGTTCTAGAAATTCAAGAAGATGAAGTATGTTCTGTGAGTAGAGATGAAAAGGGGTCTTGGCAGCAGTTTTCTTAGAAAAGGTTAAGGTATAAGCTTTAATTCTAATTGCTTTGGCATTCCATAGATACCTATAACTGATGATCCAAGTCACTTGTGCAAGTCATGATGTAGGAGATAGTTGTCACAACTCACTTAGATGAGAGAACTGACCCAGTTAGTCATCAGAACCAACCATTGTTCCAAAATGTATATGCCCAAGTTAATATTAACTTATCTAGGCTCATAAAGTTCCTCTAGTAGCCCATAGCAAAGTCAAGCTGTTATATTTTATCCTTAGTTCAGAGTATTATGAATACATACATTTTGATATCTTTCAATAGTTCTTTGTACGAGCCTATACACACACACACACTTGGCATATATTGCACGTTTCTACAATCAGGCTACTTTTGGTGCCTATTTTTTCCTTTAATGTATAAAAATTTACCTTTACATGCTCTTTACTATAGCTTACCAAATTTCACATCTTCCTTAGTTCTAACCTGAACACATGGTTAAATATTCAGTTCATGATTGGTTTTAGATTCAGAGTGAAATGCTTCCGTCCCTTGTTGATGCTCAGATGTGAGTTTGGACTTCCAGAGTGCGAACTCTCATTATAGCAATAGATTCATGTTCAGAACATGTTTTGGATAAGTTCGATGCTGTTTTCTACTATCTCGTCTAACATTCATTTGTAGTAACTTCATGGGTGGTATTCTTGATTACGTTTTCGAGCGGTTCAATCATGATACAGGATGATTTAGGGTACCTGTGGAAATTAGCTGCTGGCTCAGTTGGTGGCGCCTCTCTGATAAAGTATGGAAGCGTTTTTCTTCCTGATATAACCAGGCCCAACTTAATGCAAGCTCTTCTTATGATATCTCTACCTGTACTGGTGGCAGTTGCGATTTTAGTGAGAGAGAGCAGCTTGGCAAGCCAAGATGAGGATTTGATCTAGGATGAACATAGATTCTTCTTGGCTCAGTAAGAACTTGAGATCCTTGTAATTGTTGCATAACCAAATCCACTTCTGCTTTTCCAATTTCAGGCCTTGTCTGATCACTCGTTAAGGTTGTAATTTGGAATTTTGCAGTCAAATATCTACTTTTCTGGATTCTCATTTTTGTACTGACATGTATTTCCATAAAACTGTGAAGAAATATGAAGAAATACGCGTCGAGCGGGAATGCAACAATTCCATTTCAGGTGATAGGGAGTTTGGAATTGCAGACGAAAATATTAGCGATAAAATTTTTAGCTCATACAGACAAAGTACTTGCCATTAGTTATGCAGGAGGTAATAACAAATTTACAAGCTTTTGTTATGAAGGATGGAACTTCCAAAGTGGCAGCCCCCTCTCCCTTGTTGTGCATCTTACACCGAAAAAATATTGACAATTTCTCTCAAACTTCTCCTTGAACATCCTACACAATACACAATTAATATGAAACGGCATGCCCATTGTTTCAAGTCTATCTAGGAAGCCTTTGATTGAGCACCAGCCAAGAGATCTGAATGATCATCTAGAAACATGACGACAAATTTATTCAGAATTAAATTCATAGAGATCGCAGTCTCTTACTATTTCCCCTATCCCTATACATATCACAAGTGCAAATCAATGAATCTATCCTACTCTTGAAATATACAGCAAACGCACACTTTCCTTTCCAAAATAAATCACCAATTTCTTGGAATCTAACACAACTAAAAACTTTTCATAAGATGATTGGCAACATTCCTACTGCAGCAGTTTGCATTTTAGTGATTTATGATGCTACTTTGTAGATCTGTCTCTAACTTTTTTATTTCCTAATTTTAGGCTTTAATGGCATTATATCTACTCAGTTCTGTGGAAACGAGAAGCATGCAAAAATTTTGGATTCCACCACTGTACAGAAGATTTATTGCAAAAACGTACGAGAGAGAAGGGATACGACAGAGAGATGCATGTTGAGGACAAAATCCATTCATCTTTCCATGGTACACTTTGAGAATCTAATTTATGTAATACTGTTTCTGGAATAGTAATTTTGCCAAAAAAATTTTTCAGTTTTTTTGTGACTGCTACTTCAGTTGGCATACTTGAGATTCAGTTGCTCCATGACAGAAAGTTCCATGCAATACCTTTCTAATTTCTTGATTCCTGCTCAAACTCAATTTTATGAAACATATCGATCTCCACTAAAGGTAAACTTCTCGTATTCAACATTTGGATACTTGTTATATTCTAATTTCTATCCAGCAACCCTTGAATGTTCAACACCGGTGAGGTTTTAACACTCTGTTTATTCACGGATCTTACGTCACAATATTGATCAATCTTTTTTTTTTATTATTATTAATTTTGATTGATATCAAAATATCTGAATCTTCAATCTGATTAATTTTTAAGAGTGATCGATTCGGTTCCACGGACATTTAGAATGTCTCGTCAATAACTGAGTCGGATAAGATCGGAGCTCAAATGACTTCCATCAACCATCAAAAATAAATCAGGAAAGTGCTTATAACTTTTTTAGATTCAGCTCGGACTCCACAGTTGCACAATCCTTGAATGATGATTCAATGTTGAAATCGTATTTCATCTATCAGACAAACTCTTGATCTTAGAACCGTCCGAATAAATTTTTCTTAAATTTGCTATCGAATAATATTACATCAAAAAATTGAACTGTATTCTCTTATAAAATATCTCTTTGATTTTACCATTGCACCGTGCTCATGAGGGCGATCAATCTTCTATTATGATGTTGTTTATTCTCAAGATCTCAATAGTGATCAATCTTCTATATTTTTGATATTTCTGATTTACCATTTCTGTGCCCCGTGAAACAAGTTTTGGCTACTGTGGATGAATAAAATCGTAAGTCCGAAACAATTTGTTTTATCTCGATGCTTTAGAATGTTTGTTTATAAATAGTATAAATTTTTTACCTCGAGATAAAATTATTATCGTATAATTTAAAGATCACACATTCGAATAACATTGAAAATAGTCTACGGTAGATCTTTTCGAAGACCCAATGTTAATGGGAATTTCATTTTTTTTCCTCCTCTATGAGTAGGCAATTGATGTCTGATATTAAATCGAAATTTCTTTCTGCATGGACACGATGATGTTATGCCAAATCAAAGATAAAATGGCAATTTATCCAAGGGTGGACTTCAAATTTGAAATTGTTTGAATACAATTTTATGATTTCATATTTACTAAAATACATATTTCATTCTCTTTTTATCCCTTTTGTCAAATAAATATGCAATTAATATTAAGATTTTGCATGCATCCGAATCACAATTAAAAATCCTAAGCCATTCAAATATCACTTGATATTGTACGTGGTGTTAAAAATTTAAATCCCAGCACCACTATATTTCTAGTAATATCATACCCAGCACCATCTTTTTTTTTTGGCTAGTTTGATATTATACGTGATGCTAGGAATTTAAATTTCAACACCACTATGTTTCTGGTAATATAATTCTCATCACCACTTTTTGTCTCGACCAGCTTGAAATTTTACGTGGTGCTGAGAATTTAAATCTCAGAACCACTGTGTTCTTGAGAATATAATTTTCAACACCACTTTTTTTCTCGGTCAGCTTGATATTATATGGTGCTGAAATTTTAAATTTCATGACCATTGTATTCTTAAAAATATAATTCTAATACTATCTTTTTTCTCAGTCAGTTTGAAATCAGATGTGTTGTTGAAAATTTAAATCTCAGGACCACTGTGTTCCTGAGATTTAAATCCCAAGATCACTGTGTTCATGAGAATATAATTCTCAGCGTTACCTTTTTTCTCGCCCAACTTGAATTTATACGTGGCACACGGGCAAAACTGAGATGTAGGAGAATCAGAACCAAGTTTTCTTGACAAATCAATAATTTATGTTGTAAGATCTTTCAGTCCATGTTAAGATTTCGAAATTTGGACTCATCTAGGTCCATCAATGGGTTTCTGTTAAAACCTATTGATGACCCTATTCACTTCTTCTTCGATTCAATCCAAGTCCATTGGGTTTGGGAAATGCCCCTCTGTGTATCGATGCCCAAAATTTCTGATATTAAAGAGTTTATTGGATATCCATAGCCATATTTCAGAAATCAAGCTACGTGACACGCGACCAAAACTGGGAGGTAGGAGGATCAAAACTAAGTTTCCTTGACAAATCAATAATTCATGTTATAAGATTTTTCAGTACATGTCAAGATTTCGAAATTTAAACTTCTCTAGATCCATCAATGAGGTTCGGTCAAAAATCATTGATGACCCTATTCACCTCTTCTTCGATCCAATCCAAGTCCATTGGATTTGGGAAGTATCTCTCTGTGTATCCGTACCTAGAATTTTTGATATTCAAGGTTTTATTAGGTATCCACAATTTTTTATATTCCCAGGAACACAGTGGATCTGAGATTTAAATTCTAACACCACGTACAATTTCAAGTTGACTGATATAAAAAGTGATAATGAGAATTATATTACCAGAAATATATTAGTGTTGAGATTTAAATTTTCAGCATCACATACAATGTCAAGCTGATTGAAAAAAAGATGGCGATGAGAATTATATTACCAAGAACATAGTGGTGTTGGATTTAAATTTCCAGTACCACGTACAATATCAAGTGACGTTTAAATGACTTGGGATTTCGGATCTTGGTTCGGATACATGCAAAATATCAGTATTAATTGTATATTTGTTTGGCGGGAAAGATAAAAAGGAAATAAAAATATGTGTTTTGATAAATATAAAATTATGAGATTGTGTTTGAACAATTCCAAATTTGAGGTACGTCCTTTGATAAATTGTCCAAGATAAAAGGAATGATACTCTTGCACTATGATGCATGGTAAATTATTTATAAGCCCCCGCAACAAGGGTCACAATTTGACGCGTCACGCAGATGTTGCGTAATGAGTAAATCTCGCAAATGCGAGTGCCTTCATACTGGATTCTTAGTAATTTACCTCATCTTTTTGCATCATGGTAAATTATTTATATAATATTTTAAAATATTTATGATTGAATTCTTTTGTATTATAGGATTTTTTTTTCAATAATCGATAAAAAAATGTTATGATAGCGAATTGATCATTTTTAAATTAATCGATTTAAAAAATTAAATATATAAAACATCTCATTTTTTTTGTTCGGTGATTCGCTTGCTGGACGATGGACGTGTGGAAAAACACTCACTAAAAGTGAAATAGTTTTTTTTTAATCAAGCACGTGAGTATCACGCGCGAATCAAAACGAGACCCAATCACGAACTGCCCTTCTATCCTCTCCATCCTCCCCATCTCCGCATCTTCCTCACTTTCTTTTGTATATACTCGCCCGCCGACTTCTCAACTTCTTCCTCCTCCGCCCGTCACAACCTTCCTCTCCGACGGCAGTGACGACAGCGATCTCCAAGCTCCACTCCCTCACTACCTTTCAATATTCACCTGCGGGTCCATCTCGTCGCCACTTCGCACCCTAACCCTAGCCTTCCCCTGCTCTTCAAAACCCTGCAATTGCCACCGAAAACCTTGCTCATCCGCTGCCCTAGCTCACACCCGGGTCCTCCCTTCCCCCGATCCCTACTTTCTCTATTGCTGCTTCGCCGATATTATACGCGCAACTCGCTGCTACGGATCTGATCGAACGTGTCGATCTGTAGAATGGAAGCTAAGGATTCGCCAGCGTCTCCCTCGGCCGCCGCGGCTCTAGCCGGGACCACGGATGGGCCTGCAAATGACGAAGGGAATCTCTCTGACGCCAAAGGGCTTGCCAAGGAAGCTGCTTTCTTGTTTCAGAATCGGCGTTTCCAGGAGTGCGTTGAAGTATTGAACCTGCTTTTTGATAAAAAGAGGGGCGATGCGAAGGTGCATCTGATTTATCTTTCGTTATACTGTGATTCTGCTGTCTGGTCCATTTCTGGTTAGGGGGATTCGGAATACTTTGATGCTTTTGCAAACTCTGATTCTTTGTATATTTACGCCTTCCATGATCCTTGGGGATTTTCTCCTTGCCTTTTATATTATGCAAAAGGATGTGCTAATGTGCAATTCGATTTAACTCCTGAAAGTTGGCATATGAACTTAAGTTTTTGAACTCTAAAGAAATCAGTTGGTTCTCCATTTTTTTTTCCCCTTCAACTTGTATGAAAAGCTTCATGAGGGGTAATTTACTTGGCTGGTGGAGCTGACGCAACAACATGAATTCTCAATGGAAGTGCTGCTCGAACGAGGACCTTGACAGTTTGAAGAATAGAGAACTGAAGAAGGCAAGTCTCCCTTAGTCCAATAATTGCTTCAAGCATTTATACCAATCTTCTAGCATATGCAGAGGATTCTACATATCCAAGAGATGAGCAAACGAAAGGTTGCAGCTTTGTCAATAGGACGAGATCCTCTATGATGAAAAATATGTAAGAATTTGGGGCTTAAAAATGGAGAAAAGATGAACAAGGCTTGCACATGGCCAAATGACCTAAGGACATCTTATATGAAATTGAAGCAAACGCATGATGAATGTAATTTTGCTGTGAGAAGATTTGGCAGACTGAATAGTAAGAGCAACAGGATTTTAACTTCCTCTATTGTCAACCTTATATAACAGAACTTGTGGATTCTTATTCTATGTTGTTTGCTAGCGAATTTGCTATGAAGAAGATTGTACTGTAATCACGTGTGAACTGTGGATAGTGTAAATTTCAGAGTCAAAGCCATCAACCTGCATTGACTTTAGCATCCAAAAATTAGATGCTAAGTCGTTAAGATTCGACCTCAAGGGGCCCTTGTGAACTTTTCTTGCACCTGACCTTCCATAAGTCTGCAACTCCTATGAATGTCTTAGCGTGTTTAGCATTTGCATTCCAGATTTAGTTAGTGTTTTTAGCATGTTTTAGGTTCGGTGAACTGTTGTGATAATGGAACCTGTTGTCTACTTGTTTTATTTCTACACTTATATTATCATTTGTCATCGACTTAATCTGTATTTTAGTTGAAATATAACTCTTAGACTTCAACTCTCAAGGATTTTTCACTGACTGTATTTTACTTGGTTTTTCTCCATACCAAAGTCAATTGACCGGTTTTTATACAAATCAACAATGTTAAATTCCCCAAATTTGTTCTATTTTAATTGAAATCTCATTGCTTCCCAAAGACGACAGTGATCAAATGATTCTTTGTTGGGTTCCATATGAAAGAAGAAAATGCTTATTTGGTATCCACACTTCTACTTTTTGTGCAAAGGCTTTTACACTGTTTGTCTTTAGCTATCCCTAATTGTTGCGAATCAGGGTTTGGTGTCGTTTCTCCATTTCAAAATGTATTAATTGGCTGTTATACAAAGAGAGTTTATATTGTCCTCGAATTGATTCTATTTTAACTAATGTGTTAGTCATTTTTAAAGTACATGATGATTTGTTGTCGACTTGCATACAAAAGAAGAGAATGTTTATTCACTATGCTTAGTTCTTGTTTGATTGAACTCTTATTCATTTTCTATTTATCTCAGGTTCTTCATAACATTGCGGTTGCAGAATACTTTCAAGATGGTTGCACTGATCCTAGGAATCTCCTTGATGCATTAAACAAGGTTAAAGTAAGTTTACTGAATCACAGGTAATTGGTTTTTTGAATTAATTTATGAAGAAATTTTCTCATCTTCATACTAACATTCTTGAGGGAAAAAACTGTTCAACATTAAAGCAATAATCATATTAAGCATATGACATTATATTATATGATTATACTCAACATGTTGTATGATAAGGTTAAACATGATTTTTAGAATCATCCATTCTGCTATAGCAGAAAAGGCTGCTGTTCCTCGGGAATTATGTCTTCTCCAAGTCTTGGTATTTTGAATATTGCTAAAATTTTATTATCTATTTCATGTAATTTCACCATTTTCTCTATCCTTTTTCAAAGTTGGAAAAGATAATTTAGTCCATGTTTATCCATTCAGTCAATATTCTATGATTTCCTTAAACTAACATTGTTCTTGCAACTGAAAATATATTTTACATGCACTTTTTGACTGAGTAACTATGTTGGTTATAGGAGCAGAGTGAAGAGCTTGCACATACTTTTGGGGACCAGATCGACTCTGAGAATAGCTTTGTAAGCTATATGGCTTCAGGGTCTAAAGCTAATAGTGGTTCAATTCATCAAAGTTCTGCTATAAATAGCAGCAGAGTTGTCTATGCCCAAGAGTTTGATGTTTCAGTAACGATGCTGAATATTGTATGTAGTTCAATGCATTTTGACCAAGTTTTTCTTTCCATAATTAGTGAATGAGTTTATTAATGAATCTCTTCTTACTATTTTTGTTAATTCGGTTCTTCACAGGCAATCATTCTCTACCATAACCATGAGTATGCGCAGTCATTATCTGTTCTGGAAAAGTTGTTCCAGAATATCGAGCCAATTGAAGAGGTATGCTTTAATTTAATCATCAGTTATGGATAAGATGATACTTTTTATTCGGTCTTACTTTTTTTTTACCTATGCAGCAAATAGCTCTTCGTGTATGTCTTCTTTTACTGGATGTTGCATTAGCTTGCAAAGATATTTCAAAAGCCTCAGTAAGTTTTTGTAATTGACACCATTTATTTTATTCCTCGATGATGCCTCTTTGTTTGTTTGTTTTTTTTTGCACAAAATGAAAATGGCAGCAATATCTGTTTTTCAGTTGCTCAATCTGATTTAGATTTTAGAACTTTAACAGTAAAACACAATCCAGGGATTGTTGTCAGTATCTTTTGACACAGGGGTAATATGGCTTTGGCTGGTCAAATTTCCTTGCATTTTTAAATATAATTGGATCTCATTTCTTTTGGAGTCTTATTGCCTATTTGTATTTTGTGGTTTTGAAGCATAGTTTTTTAAAATGTGCTTGAGATGCTATTTAAGCTTCTCTCTGATAAATTTCCTGATTTTTCAAGAGAGTTAGTTTGTAATTTAGCACTTTTCCTGAGGCTTACAACATCATAGTCACAGTAATGGCTTTTGTATACTTCTTTGTATATCGTTGCTTAGCCTGCTAGTTAAGTTTTTCCCTGTGGTTTGGTGTCCAATAACTTTAGCTGATTGCCTGATATAGTCTTGCTTTGTAGATCGCTCTATATATTATCTTTTGGTTTAGAAAGATACTATCCACATCCATTATTTTTAAGAATATTTTGAATTGGTTATCGAAGATAGGATGCTCTATACCCATAGTCTTTCATGCACATGTATGGTGTGGTCTATGGTGTCTATATATTTTGTGGTTGTCCGTCTCTTAGATGACTAGTCATTTTGGGATGATATGGATTCTATATATTTAGAGGGTGTCCTCTCACAGATTAGTTATTTCAGAATGATATGGGCACCCCACCTTAATAGAGAAGCATGTTCAAATATACTAAATGATTTTATGGTTCAAGTCCACCTGCTAACTTTTGTTCTTTGCCTAGGATTTCGACTTTGTTTATCAGAGCCGTAAAACTTTCTTCCTTTGGGCAATCTTGAACTGGCAACTTTTCAGAGTTGTGGGGAAAGCCTTTTTTGATAAGTTACTGGCCTTGGCATAATGATTCTCTTCCTCGGAACCCAGTAACAAATATCGCAAAGCAAAAAATATCATAAAAATTAGCTTGCTTTCTTTGAAACTAGTTAATGTTATTTTTGAAATCTATGTCTATTAATGGATAATTTATGTAGTTCCATTTGTGAAATCTGTGCACAAAGAGACCTACCCACATTTAGAACAACTTCCTAATATTTTCACGCTTTGTTTGTTAAAACCTATCAGAATTATGTTAATGCATAATGGTTAGTGCTGAAAAGAATCACGATAGTAGTAGGCAATGTAAAAACTAAATCCTGCCTGTATCTTTATGAATGTTAAGAAACTGTCATCAGTTTGGATGAATTGCAGTGAACTTAATGTTGGCTAACAATCTAATTTGAAGGATGGAGAATAAATACATGATAAAATGGAAGAGTATAAAACGAACTCAGTCACATCTCTATTTACATCTTGGATTTGTTAAGCTGATTTACCACGTGAAATATAATGCCTGCTTTAAGATGTATTTTCCATTCCTTCTATGTTTAAACATCTTGTGCTTTTATTTCAGGATGTCATTCAGTATCTGGAAAAATCATTGGGTATTGCTCGTGCTGTTGGACAACTAGATAGTGGTAGCAGCACTCAACAGCAGTCTAACCAAGTACTGAAAATTT
This sequence comes from Wurfbainia villosa, assembly GCA_025175895.1. Taxonomy (NCBI): domain Eukaryota; kingdom Viridiplantae; phylum Streptophyta; class Magnoliopsida; order Zingiberales; family Zingiberaceae; genus Wurfbainia; species Wurfbainia villosa. The sequence continues at coordinate 2,032,983 of JAKLTH010000280.1, forward strand.
CAATTACCAGCAACGTCACTGCTCCAGATGCCTCTACGGATTCAACTAATGGAAATGCTTCTGAAAATGCTTTGGGAAGAACTTTACCTGATGAGAGTTTGGAATATGAGACGTTATATTCGACACTGGATACTGGTAGCGAAAACATGGAGAGGCCCATTTCAAATGACAATTTGAAGTTATCACCTGATCAAGAAGCTTCTGCTATCGACCTTAAGCTAAATTTGCATCTTTACAAGGTCCGGTTGCTGCTTCTTGCAAGAAATCTGAAGGCTGCAAAGCGTGAAATCAAGCTTGCAATGAACATTGCACGGTTTAGAGATTCATCAACAACACTTCTTTTGAAGTCTCAATTGGAGTATGCTCGTGGCAACCATCGGAAAGCTATAAAACTTTTGACAACAACATCCAATAACAGGTCTGATCAAGGAATGCTTTGTATGTTCAACAACGATATGGGATGCATTTATCAACAACTTGGCAAATATCACATTTCGACTTTGTTTTTCTCTAAGGCTTTGAAATGTAATGCCGCTATTCGATCTGAGAAGTCTCTGAAACTTTCTACCTTCTCTCAAGAAAAGTCATTATTCATATTGTACAATTGCGGTTTGCAATACCTACTTTGTGGTAGACCATTGGTTGCAGCTCAGTGCTTTGACAAGTCCAAGCCAATATTTTACACCAGACCCATTCTATGGCTTCGGTTTGCTGAATGCTGCTTGTCATTGCTGGAGAAAGGTCTTGTAGGAAAGTGTGGTTCTTCATCATCAGAGGGTGAAATGGTTAAAGTTCATGTAGCGGGATCAGGCAAGTGGAGGCACTTGGTGATCGATGATCGGAGCTCCCCAAACAGATATCGTAAGGGCTTGGGAGAGGATAGTGAAGTCATTCCAGATGGAAAACTTAGACTTTCACTCCCTTTTGCTCGCCGTTGTCTACTCAATGCTCTTTATTTGTTGGATTGTACTGAAAAGTCACAGCCAACTTCATCTCTATCAAGTCAAGAAGAGTCAAATCAGCCAGCCTCTACCAGTGCCAAGAACATGAGCCAGAAGAATGCAGTGACAAGTGATTCTAAGGCATCTAATGTAACATCTGCCTCTATACTCGTGACCAATGGTGAACTTAGAGAAACTAAGGGGGGTGCGGTTTCAAATATGACATTACAAAGCTCTATTTCTTTGCATGAGGAAATGTGTAGGAAGGAAAGCAACATGATAAGGCAGGCTGTCCTAGCCAACTTAGCATATGTGGAGCTCAGTTTAGGAAATCCAGTGAGAGCATTATCTGCTGCAAAAGAAATTCTGCAACTTCCAGACTGCTCCAAAATGTGCATATTTCTTGGCCACGTATATGCTGCAGAAGCACTTTGCTATCTGAATCGAGTCAGAGAAGCAGTTGAGCATTTGTCTGTTTATTTTTCAGAAAAGAATGAAGTTCAGTTGCCTTACAGTGAAGAAGACACGGAGAAGTGGAGAATAGATAAGAGTGGGGATGCGTATGAGTTTGCTGGTACTCAAAATGCGAGAAGTGGTGAAGTCCAAGGCATGATCTTTCTGAAGCCTGAAGCAGCTCGTGGATCACTCTATGTAAATCTTGCTGCATTGGCTGCAATACAGGGAAATGCCGAGCAAGCTGATATGTTTGTGAACAAAGCCTTGAGTGCACTGCCCGATAATCATAGAGCTGTGCTCGGCGCCATCTATGTTGACCTCCTACTGAGGAGAACACAAAATGCTGTAGTTAAGTTGAGACAGTGTAGGCATGTCAGATTCTTTCCTGCTCATCGAACGAGCAGCTCATGATTGTACCAATCCTTAGTTTGATTATGTTTCCCTAATCCTAATAGAACTTTTTTTAGATGAAAATTTTGGGTTATATGATACACCATACGAACATTACTTTGTAGAATAAACATTGCTGTTTAGGATTCTGTAGCCCACCACAGTTTTCTGTTGTTTTCTGATGTGAAGGGTTATTCCGTTGCTAGTATTGATATTTTGGTTCCTCTCAGACTATTGTATGAAGCCTGCCGCGAACTCCTGGGCAAAAAATTAGTGTTGTACCATGTCATGGTCGAGGAATCTATCTAGCATTATATTTTTAGTGGCAAATGTGGTGTTTCCATTTCTCTCTGTGTTTCTCTTTGGAGTGGAAAAAGAGTCTCAATACTGGTGCCTGTGCTTCAAGAAGCGTGAGATTTTTTTATGTTTTTTTTTGCTTTTCATAAATCAGCCATCAGCCATCGAGATTTGTCAAAGAAATCTTCCATGGGAAATTATATGGAGGACTTCTCCATAGAATTTGGATTCTGATGGGAATTGGCGTGAACGAGATCCTTTGCATCATGGAGGAGCATCCAAAGCACTCGCAGCATTCACTGGAACAATCAATAAGATTATTGACGCAATCAATAATTTTCTAGCATTTTGGCTATCAATCTTTTGACATAATTAATTAGCACTTGCAGCATTCACTGGAACAATCAATAAGATTCTTGAAGTTGACAAAGAAACCTGGAAATCATCTAAATTGGAAATTAAAAGCCAAATGAAAATTTCTCGGTCATTATTTCAATTTGACTGGTTATTTAAAAAATGACACTTGAATGCCGTTTTTAATCACTAAACCATTCACTTAGTTTTTAAAAAAAATCAATGGTCAAATGGCTTTGCGTGGTCCCCAAACCTTGACCCTTCCTTCCCAGATTCTTGCGAAGAAAGGCATTCAGTCAAAGACTGAAACTTGGCAACGGGGAAGAATCCATGCAATTAATGCCACTGTTGACTCATCACTAGCGTAGACTTACTTTTAGTTGCCCGATTCTAATTCTAGTTTGACTCGTCTTGATGATGTCTGCAAGCTTTGTTTTTGTTTAGACACAAAAATTAAAATTAGTGTGATTTTATAATTAGGAGGTTAAATAAGCATATATTATCCGATACCAGCTGTTAATTATCAGGAAGGTTATTTTAGAGAACAGCTCCTCCGTTACCTCTTGGGAACGTTACGTGTGGCCAAATAGCGGTCGATCCGATAAAATTCCCTTCCATTTTGCAGGATTACCCCCAACCTACACTTTATTTACATAGATGCCCTCTTTGTTTTCCCCTATAAATGCAGTGCTAGACGCAGGTCGGGTTGCACGATTATCCACAGCAAGTATCCAAATGGCGAGCTCTTCCCGGAGAACCACTGCCCGTGTCCTCCGGTCGGGCTTCGCTGCCGCGGACTCCTCTCCCTCGTCCGCATCCCTTCCCCATCGCCGACCCAGTTCTCCCACCCGCCTCCACCTCGCCGAATCCGCTCCTTCCGCGAAGACCCCTTCCTTCCGCTTCGCCCTTGAACGATCAAGCTCCCCCCGCCGCTCCCTCGCGGCCGTCGAACGCCGGCCGGCCCCCGTTCGCCGCACCTGCATGTGCTCCCCCACCACCCACCCCGGCTCCTTCCGCTGCAGCCTCCACAAGGGCCTTCGCTTCTCGCACCACCGGTCTGCGGCGTCGGCGGCCGCGGCGTCGAATCGCGTCAACGCTCGCCGATCCGCGATGACGAACTCGCTGGTTTGGATCGGGGGCGTTGAGGGTGAGTGGGTTAGGCGCGCACTCGCCGCCCTCATCCGGCCGTCCTCGCACCAACAGAGGCGGAGGGAGGACTTCCGACCGCGCCCCACCCGCCTCTCCGTCATGTCCACGGCCGACGATTGCTAGATCTCTACCGATCTGGACTCAGGTTTTTGCTAAAACCGGATCCTTTTTTTTTTCCCTCTCCTGGCGCATCATCTTCATCCATGGCGGAATCCGATCATTTTAGGAATCAGATTCTTCTGTATCCCCTTTTTCCTTTTTTTGTATATAATAGATCGGAAATCGAAGAAATTGCAGCAAAGGCGTGTTATTGTTCTTGGGACTTGTATCGATTCTTCCTCCATGATTCTTGTTCTGGGGACTTGTATTGATTCTTCCTCCATGATCTGAAAATCGAATAAAAAGGAAGCAAATACATCTCAAAGCCCATCGATCTGAAAATCGATTCTTTTTTTTTCTTGCTTTTTTATTATTCATGGCATTTTTGTGTGATGCGGTGGCTCGCTTTGGTAGGAGTTCGAGAATCGAGTCCAGAGTACCCTGTTGTCCTCGCCCGTTACGAGTTGCGTGTCGCGTTTAACACCGCCCGCTGCCGTTATAATCGTTATAAATTCGATTAATTAGAGGTAATTAATTTCTTTAAAATTAATACTCTCGTCGCTCTACCATCTCATTAATTATATATATATATATATATATATATATATATATATATAAAATGAAATCACTGTTTTCGTATAGACGCACACGAAATCAACGCCCAACAATCATGCCTCTATATATATATATATTGAAGTGCCCATGCTTTAACTTCGATCCTAAAAGTGAATGGATTTTAATTAAAACTAACAAGGACAAGGAATGAATGAAATAACTTTTTCAGAAGGAAAAAAACGCATCCGTGGTGGAAGTGCATGATGAAAGATATTTGAGAAAAATTAAAATGTTGTGCTTACTTTAATAAAATTAAGAGAAAAATATTTTTCAATGACAATGATTGTATAATGATATTAATATCTTCTCGAAATATATATACACAGTTGGATCCCACTGTATATATTTGCCAAATTCACGACTTGTTTTTCAAACTATTAAATGCTGTCATCACCCTGAAATCGATAGCCTTTTGAACTTATCTTCTGGAAACAAGAAGAAAAGCCAAATATGATATATATTTCATTTTCTACGGATTCATTTCGATTCTTGAAAGTTTCATGCAAACTTCGTTATCTGTATCATTTTCTCATGCACAATTAAAAAGATGGAAAAAAAACATTATAGATTATATATATAATTTCTACACTATATCATTTTAAGTGATTAATCACCAAACCAAAATATTATGTATATATATACACTTTGAACATCTTTATTATTCACCGTTTAATCTTTTAAAATTCAAGGATTTAACTATAATATATAAACGATCGGACGATAAATAATGAAAATATTTATGGATAAATTATATAAGATAATACTATCTTACACAACTCATCCGTAAGCATCCGTGAACATTTCTATTATCCATCGTCAGATCTCTTAAGATTCAAGGATTAAATTATAGTGCATACCTAATCAGATGGTAGATACTGAAGGTGTTTACATATACTCACAAATGAGTTAAATAGGATAATATTTCTCTTTCTATATATAGAGGAATGATTCCCTATACAACTCCTCATCCATGAGTACCTGTAAATACCTCCGTTACTTATTATCCGATCGAGTGAACACTATTTTCCAATCCTTAAACTCTAAAGGATCGGACAATAGATAACGGAGATACTCATACTCACAGATGAATTATATAAGGTAACATTCTTTTATATATATACACGACGATCTATGCGCGATTTGTTCTCGACCGTTCGATCGAACGGAGGTGCATAGTAATGGGAAATGCACAGTGATTTCGTTGTCTTCTTGCGCTATGTGTAGCCAATGCATAAATCCATCGAGTCGCCCGCACAGTCATCGTCGATGATCAATTGACCAACCAATCAAACCACGGTCGGATTTTGGCCAAATTGCAGTCGTCGGCGCCGTGGTCGTTGGTGGCCACAATCCGATCGAAATTCAGTCGCAATTTAGCTGCGATTCGGCTGGGCTCCTGTCCTTGTCGAACTGTGACCAAATTCCAACTAGATTTCGGCTAGAATCTGGGCAAATTCGGTTGGGACTGGAGCTCGATTGGACCACACCCGAATTTCAATCGGGTTGTGGTCGTCAGCGTTGGCGATCGTAATCGCGGTCTTTTCCGACTAAAATTTGACTCGAATCCAATCGTGATTCGCCTGCGATCCAATCAGATTTCGACCAATGCTGACAACAGCAATGCAGTTGGATTCCGATCATAATCTAACTCGAATTCGACTACAGTTTGGTCATGCTCCGGTCCCAATCGGATCGCAGTCGGATTCTGGCCAAAAATGGGTGTGATTGCGATCGCCAGCGACCGCAACACTGGCGACTACAATGCACTCGAATTCCTGTCGAAATCTGATTGCTCGGCGGTGATGCAGAGTGGCAATGCTCGGTCGGGCTTTGGGCCAGTGATCCGCGTGGAAAATACATAGTGTGATAGATCGCGATGGAAATTATTGTGCATTTCCATCTTCACGCACATAACACGCAACACATGTCGCGCAGAATATCAATATTATAATAAAAGAATATTATCTTATACAATTCATCCGTGAGTATTGGTGAGTACTTCATTATTCATTGTCCGATCTCTAGGGTTAAAGAATTGAATTATAGTACTTACCCGATCGGATGATGAATAATCGAAGTGCTCATGAGTGCTCACAGATGAGTTGTATAAGATAATATTCCTCACTATATATATATATAGAGAGAAATGTTATCCTACACAATTCATCCGTGAGCATCTCTATTATCTATCGTCCAATCTCCTAAGGTTCAAGGATTAAATTATAGTGCTCATCCGATCAGACCATAAATAATCGAGATGTTCATAAATACTCACAAATGAATTTGGTAGCATAATATTCCTTTTATTAGAGAGAGAGAGAGAGATTTGATCTCCTCCGCGACCAATCCCTCTGTGCCCGTCTGCGACGCGCTCGTAGCCGTTCGATCAACGACGCGATTGTGAAATGCACAGTAACTCCACGTGCGAACACCTGCGCCATTGGCGCGCTACGCTGCCAGCCGTCCAGGCCCCCTCGGCCGCCGGACGGGTGCGTTGAAGCGCACCTCATCGGCGGTCGGACGGGATCGACTTCCGGTGCAATCCGGCCAGAATCGCGGGATTGCGGCGGCGCTTCGGCCAGTGCGGCCGACGCCGGTGAGGTGCGCTTCAACGCACTCGGTCCGGTGGCCGGAGGTGGCGGCCAGCGAGCGGCAACGGGCGAGGAGTTGGCGTGAGTACATCGTTCATTTCCTATCCGACGACGCGAAATAATCGGATCGTAGGAGATCGAAACCGTATATATATATATATCTGATTTCTTCTCTGTCTTGCGAATCGCCGCGCCGTCCACGACACGCCGAGCTACCGTCACTGTCGCCGTCGCCGCCGCGCCGTCCGGCCACCGCCGGACCGTGCGCGATCGACGCCCGACTCGTCGACGGTCCGGATGTTACCGGTTTCTGGCCGGTTAGCGCCTGGAATCCGACGCAAACCGGCCGGAAACGACCGGTTCACGCAGCCGATAGTGGCGCGACCACTGTCGACCGCGATCGGGCGGTCCGGCCGTGCGGTCGAATCCGATGCCGAGAGCCGGCGTCGACCCGGTCCGTCGCCGTCGGATTCGGCGGAATCCGGCCCGATCCGGCCGGCGGCGATGGCGCGCCGCTGCCCGTCGGCGCGTGAACCGGTCGTTCCGGCGGTTTGCGCCGGATTCCGGCGCTAACCGGGCCGGAAACCGATCACCACCGGCCGGCAGTCGGGCATCGATCGCGCCGGTTCGCGATCAGCGGCGGATGACGCGATATATATATATATATATGCGCACTCAGGTGCGCAACTTAAAAAGTCAATATATATATTCTTACAGCCACTCCCATATTTTCATTTAACTACTTTATTTTCTCTTTTTTATCAAGCAACAAAAGAAACTTCAACCGTGGACATCGACTGGAATCTTGACGGTTTGGACTGGAAATCACGCCGCGCGGCCGCCGGAGACGTTCCCGAGCGGAGCCGGATAATCTCTCTGGCTCATCCATGAGCCTGGGAATTACCGCTATCCTATAATTGGCCGTCGATGAACCGGTTCGATATCTTGCGAGTCGCATGCAGCTAGTAGCACTATTTTATGTAGATATTGCACTGGAATGAATCGGGATGCGTCGTTGGAGCACAAAGGCAGCTGCTCCGGCGGCGGCCGGAACTGGAAGACAAAGAGGACGATGGCAATGACTTCCTTGAATCCATTGCAGAATTAAACTACTCCTTCGAAAATTGATATGCATGCCTTGGCAATTTTATCTTGTAGGTTAATTTTTTTGATGGGAATTGATTAATACTAAACTTAAAATGCACAAGGGAAGAATAAAAGCAAGGAAAGCCACCAAGCTTGTTCCAGAAAGAGGATGAGTCAGTAGTGATGAGATATGAGTCACTTGGGTTGTTTTATTTAATATCATTCCTTAATTTGACTGAATTTAGTGTGCCATATAGCCTCATGGCTTGCTAGATTTTAATTTTATCTTAACAAATTAAATAAATAATAAAGGGGAACTTCTTTATAATGATAAATTGTCCTATCATGACAACAATTTGTCCGAATATAAATCAAAATATAGAAAATTAATATCAAAGATCTAAAACGAGGAAGGCCCTTTAATGATTTGTTTAATAATTGGGGAGCTATCTTAATAATTTTCTTAAAGTGAGATTTTTAATTAACCTGATTTTTTTTTTTAAATTCTTCCATTTTTTTTCTACGTTATTATTATTATCAGTATTAAATGGTTGGATTGGTTTAGGCTGCATGCAGGGGCACCGAGTTGATTGAAAGTCATCTTCAAAACGACCGGAATATCTGTTGACGGCTCTAGTATTAACTCAGTTTAGTGTTTTTAAGCAGACTAAATTGACCGGTTCAGTTGCAGTATATTCAAGAAATTAAAAAATCGATTGGATTCGGTTGACTTGGTGGAGATATTTTGATCGAATGACACTTTTGATTAGAAAAATTGAAATCATAAATGAAAAACTAAGCTAATCTAATCCGTTGGATTCGGCTTCGGAAGCACTGTTCAGGTGCTTTAAGTTTAAGGCTCTGTTTAGTTCGGTGGAAACAAATGAGACGGGAAGAAGAGATGAGAAAGAAGGGTAGACTAGAGCATGACGGACAAAGAGAGCATGCAACTAGAAGAAAAGGAGATGAAGGATACACACATTCACGAGATTTACTAGGATAAAGAAAAAAGCAAGAAGATATGGAATAGCCGATATCAGAGGGGGAAAAACAAATACAGCAGCCACCTGCGTTTAGCAGAAATACTGTCCATCTGATCACATAAATGCATTTAACTTATTGTATTTGATAACATACGAATTGTGAGAATCAAAATAAAAACAAAACTAATCAAAGACTTTTCCATAAGTAAACAGTAAACTCTTCCTGTTCGAAATTATGAATCCTCTGTGGCTCCGGTGAGTTTCAATAACCACAAAAACTCAATGAGCTTTAACAAATATTCATACAAAAATGATAATTTGGAACATTACAAGGGAGAAGAATGGAATCGAGCTAACCATAACTCCGCGAAACACTAAGTATGCTGGCTCCAATTGTCCAGTGGTATATGATCGAGGTAAATACAACCTATCAGGAACAAAAAAAGGACAGCTACGTTCCTAGGAAGCCAATGAATTGGAATACAGACAACATGAGAAAATGTTTCTTTTTAGTATACTTAACTGTCTTTGATCTATCAAGTTCCCCTCGTTATTCTGTCACTCATCTTGTTACTAACTTCAGCTTTAGCAAGGTGTATCAGAAAGGTAATTGCAAGAGAAGTCGAGCAGATTAGCATCAGAAAGACATTGTTCCAGCCTCTAGTTGAAATATATCCTGTAAGCAAGGGCCCCAATGCTGCCCCAACAGAGCCAGTTCCATCAATAATCGCTGTGACAGTAGCCAATGCTCGCGAGTTACCCTGAATCACATCTTGTGTACCCAACTCTGCCGAAACTGCAGTTGTTATCAGTGAGTAGGGGCCGTTAACAAAGTATCCAGACAGAAACATTAAACTGATGTTGAGTTGCATTGATATGCTTCCATAAGATCTGTAAGCAATCAGTGTCGGGATGGAGAAAAAGAGGAAAAAGATTGAAGTACTGGCACGAGCATTCAGCCGATCTGACATAATTCCTGCTGATACTCCACCGAGTACACCTCCAACATCAAATATTGTTGAAAGAATCCCTGCAGTTTTATGTGATACATGCTTGCCGGCCACATCTACAATGACACAAACAGCAACGTCAACATCCATCGTGCCATGTTCACTTGGAGGGGAAAGAGAGAAATAATTTCAAGCGAACAGAAACAAAAACAAATTATATTTTTATTAAATTCATGTTTTTTCTTGAATTTAACTGTGAAAAAAATGGAGGAATTTCACTTATGTCTATTAGAGCCAAAAAAATCCCACACTTCGGCCAAATGATTTGGGTGAAAATTAAATAGAATGAAATTCTTCATCTTCTCTTCTCAGCAAATATTCATTTCTCTTATTTGTTCTTCTTCCTATTCCAGTCCAAGTAAAAACATCACATGAGTGGAATGAGATGCGACTTTAACATTTTGCAAAACAATGCTTGACGGTAAATTCCAATATCACTGGATAAGTAGTATATATTTTTTTCATGCAATTTGGTCCAATAAAACATGACAAGTAAAATGTGGCACAAAAACATTTCAATATGCAGCCATGATATACTTACCAAGTATTATATTCCAATAGTTTACAAGTAAAACATTGCGACATTCACATAAAACCTGATTAAGGCGCAAGGGCAATGGCATGGGCAAGTTATGATGGCTTGCCCAGATGTTTGATTTGGGTAAGAACATTGAACATAAGCATGTCTCGAAAAAACTAGTTTCCTAGAGTTTGAGCGGTTGAATACAAAGATACATATTGATAGTGAAGTCTACATCAGAATAAACTCGACTCCCTGGCAAATGATGATTTAGATTTGTGAGTTACATGTTGGGGTCTTAAAAAGGAAGTCAAGCTTTATAGTGGCATTTGCATATGGTTAAATCATTAACTTTGATTCATAAATCTAGATATGTCTACTGATATTCACTTTAGTTTAAGCATTTTAGCCTCACGCTTAGCCATATCCAGTTAATGGCCATCAATCTCAAGTTTGGCCATGTCAATTTAATATCAAACCTAAACAAATATGCAACCCAAAACTCAAATCTACTATTTTGGGCACTAACGGAGAACATACACACATTCACTATCAAACATTTGTATGTTCTTAAGGAAATGTGGATATGCAGGCACATGGAATCTATTAAGATCTTTGAAATCAGAGTTGTTTTGCTTCCAAATCTACAGTCGTAAAATGTCATTGATTTGTTCATCCAAAATTGCATTTTAAGGAAATTCCAAGTCATTTATCCCCTAATTTGATAAGGGTTTAGAGAAGAAGTGCAATACTAGGACTATGGTCTATGAATGGAAAAAAAAAAGAAAAGAAGAAGTAATGCTTGGCATACCATTATGGCGAATGTAGAATGGCAACCAGTAGAGGAAAGTGAATGCAACAAGCTTAGAGAAGAATAGGCAGAATGCAAACGGCGCCACGCCAGGCAATCTCCACGCCTCTAAGAATCCAATTGCCGTCACTGAATCCACTTCAAGTGTTTGCTCAGATCCAAGAAGACCCATCGCCTCCCCATTTACCAGATCCAATACTTCCACAGGTTCAACGTCAGGTTCATTCATCTCCACCTCCTTAGCAGCGGTTTCAACCCCTAGATCTCTTGGATCGGAGACCAAGAACGCCCAAACTAAGACACCGACGGCGGCGATTAGGAATCCCGGCAGAAGGAAGGACCAACCCCACCCATATTCGAGCACCGAGGAAGCGATGATCGATCCCAAGATGTTGCCAACGGAAGTATTGGAGTTCCAGACGCCCATGATGAGTCCACGCCGGGGCGACTTCCCGAACCAGTTGCCAACGACGGCGATGACGCAGGGCCAACCAATGGACTGGACGATCCCGCTGGATACCTGGACGGCGAGGAAGAATCCCAGGCTATGGACGCCCCACCAATAGGCAGCGCCGAACGCGGCAGTGGCGACGCCGCTGGCGAGCATCCCGAAGGCGAGAAAGCGGCGAAGGTCGACGCGGTCGGCAACGTGGCCGGCGAGGTACATGCCGACAGAATAGAAGGAAAGGAAGGCGAGATCGAGCTCGCCGAGACGGTGGGGGCCGCTGGGGCCGTCGAAGGGCGGCCATCCTCCACCGCCAGAGCCGGAGGAGGGCGTATCTGGGCCGAGGACGCTCTTGACGATGCTGGGGGGCTTGCGGGAGGCGTGGAAGGCGGCGTAGGCGGAGAAGGTGAGGAGGAGGACGGAGATCTGGTGGAAGAGGAGGGGGTGGCGGCCCGAGACGCCTCCGTGGCTCGCCGCATCCATGCCGGAACGTAACCCGACCCAAATCAGATCGGGTTATGTGGTTCGGGCATATGAGACCGCGTGGCGAGCGCGAGGCTCGACATAAAAAGGAAAGAGAAATAGGAGAAAAAATGATTACCGCAGTAGGAATTATTGTGCAGGTCAAGATTGATGGCTACGATGTTTTTATAATATTTTAGATACGCTATAAAATTAAATATCAAATTTAAATTTATATTAAACATTGATATTAAAATGAGTTTTTTTTTTCTTTACCCATTCATTAAACGTCAATGTTTTTCTTTGAACCCAAATCTCAACCCAACTCACCAGCCGTTGATCTGTCGTGTGGGATCCACAAAAACAATCAGCGAAAAATAGCAAGAAATAGTCAGCAGTGATCACGATTAACGCCTGCCCTTTCGCTTTCCTCCTCATCTCGCCTCCTCTCTCTTTCTCCCTCTCTCTCTCTCTCTCTCGGACTTCCTCAGCTGGTCTGTGGCGCGGCCTCCCCCTCCTCGCTCCCTGCATGGCCGCCTCCACCGTCCTCGCCGCTGCAATGCCGCCCCATTTCCGTACAAGAAGAGGCGCCTCTGAGACCGAACTCCCCATGCTCTCCCTCGTCCCGCCCTCCTCTCGTCACCGCCGCCGGCCCGCCCGCGTCCTGCGCGTCTTCCGCTCCATCTGCCGCACCTTGCCCATCTTCACACCGAAATGCAAGATCCCCAACGGCACCGCCACCCTCGGTGCCTGCTCCACCTTCTCATCCCCACGCGCAGGCACCGACTCGCGGAGGCGGCACCATGACCTCGTCACAGGAACCCTCTTCGGCAGCCGCAAGGGGCGCGTCTCCTTCTCCATCCAGGAGGACCCACGCTGCCTTCCCTCCCTCGTCGTCGAGTTCTCCCTGCAGACGCAAGTTCTGCTTCAGGAGATGAGCACCGGCATGCTGCGCATCGCTCTCGAGTGCGAGAAGAAGCGCGGAAAGGCAGCGTCTTCGTCGTCGAGGACGCTTCTGGAGGAACCGATGTGGGCTCTGTTCTGCAACGGTAAGAGAAGCGGGTACGGGGTGCGGCGGGAGGCGACGGAGGAGGACCTGGGGGTGATGGAGACGCTGCGGGCGGTGTCCATGGCCGCCGGCACGATGCCACCGAAGGCGGAGGGAGAGGAAGAAGTCGTCTACGTCAGGGCCGGCTTCGACCACGTCATCGCGTCGAAGGACACCGAGATTCTGTACATGATGAGCCCCGAAGACGGCAGCGGCCCGGATCTCACCATCTTCTTCATCAGATTGTGACGTACGGCGATCAAATTATCCAGCAGACATTTGATTCTTCTTCCATTCGACGATCGATTGCTTGATATTTTGATTGCAATTACAGACGATTCGTTCAATTACTTAAATAATTAATTAATCCGGGGCGACGTTGTTAATTTTCAGGGAATCAGATTAATCTTGGTTGAGTTCAATTACTGGCAATCATTTTCAACAATTGGCACATTCCCTCAGTTTGTTTGAGTAAATACGTTGGCCGGGAAAAATATATATACTGAAAGATCATGCAATCGATGCAAGATGAACTAGTTTGTTTTCTTCATCGATATATATCAGCATCAAGAACAACAAAACAATCTATCAGAATATTACATTTTCTCGATCGAGAAAAATAATTAAGCTCTTGAATGATACCGAGTTGCTCATTTATCTCTCAAAATAAGTCAAAATTCATCCGTTGCGTTGTGTGCTGACTCCTCGACCGGAAGGCTACTTGGTGCACGCGTGTTAAAAGAACGCACACGTGCACGAAGCCCGTCTCCTACACCAAGTCAACGTGTCGATCCCCATGCAACTCAATGGAACCATAAATTCTTCTTCCCGTCGATCGACGCTCTCAGAGTAGCATAATTAGATCCGCCACTGAAAGAACCTAGCTGAATTCTAATGTCGTCTCTTATTCCGTGGAGCGGAAGCAAGGGAGTCTACGACCCTTTCTCCCTCGACGTCTGGGACCCATTCGCCGGCTTCGGCAACTGGGTGTGGGACGTTGGACGATGTCGGGAAGCCGCCGGCGATGACAGCACTTCCATCGCCCGCACCAACGTCGACTGGCGCGAGACCGCAAACGCCCACATCTTCACCGCCGAAATCCCTGGTTATTAATTCGACGGAATACGCTAACTCCGTTGCTAATTAAGTAATTGAGCTTAATTAATGATTTAATCATGGGTGCAGGGGTGAGGAAGGAAGAGGTGAAGGTGGAGGTGGAGGACGGCAGCATACTGCGCATCAGCGGAGAGCGGACCAAGGAAGTGGAGCAGAAAGGGGACACGTGGCATCGGGCGGAGAGGCGGAGAGGGCGGTTCATGCGGCGGTTCCGGCTGCCGGACAACGCCAGAATGGATGAGGTGAAGTGCTCTCTGGAGAACGGGGTGCTGACTGTCGTCGTCCCCAAGGCGGAGAAATCAACCGCCACGAACGTCCGGTCCATCGACATCTCCTGAGCTTAACGGTTGCATTGATCATGTGGTTGTGGCAGGTAGTACGTACGTACGCTGCTAGTGGCAGACTAGTACTGAGGTAAATAAATAAAAATGTATACATTTGGTGCGATAAAAATGTATACATGTATACGTCTGTGAGTCGATAGTGTTTACGTATTTGGTGTGGCAGAGCATGTATATAATATAATATGGATAATCACCCAGGAGAATGCCAAAAGTTTAAATATATATATCATTTGACTCGTATAAATTCACTTCGCTAGAATACATTTCTCATCTAATTAAAAGACATTCTAACACATCCACATTCTCATCTTGTAACTTTTGATAAAAATAAATAAATAAAATCGGAGGATAAGGCATTTAAGAGTCTAAGAAGATGGTAAATTCTTCGAAAATCGATCTTCACACGCTATAGATAATCATCTTTAGGGTTAGTCCGGAGACATAACTTTTGCTAAAGATCAGATGAGATCAGTGTCCCATTGAATTTTTATCATTTGCAGCTGCTGTATGAAACACATGTAAAGAGATATTGCTAAGTCAACTCAAATATTTTTTTTGAACATTAAAATTCATCAATCTCTACCAATTTAATTTATTAATAAATCACATAAAAAAATCGACACCTCCGTGAAAAACAACTTATTTGTTTTTAGATAAATTCGATGTGTAGTTACTAATCCGAGTGCAACTCAAACTTTTCTTATTGAACCAGAAGGTTGTTGGTTTATGTTGTACAAAAACAACTAGAATATTAGAATCAAACTTTTCTTATTGAACCAGAAGGTTGTTGGTTTATGTTGTACAAAAACTCCTAGAATATTAGAATCACGTGTTCAAGTTTAAAAAAAAAAAAAAGATTATGAATTCCGAAATCAAAATTTAACATGATGATGTAAGCCATAAAATAGGAAGATGCTGGACTTTTCCTCGAGCATCTAATTTGTTGAGACTTGTGCAATATTGAAATCTTGCTCTTATTTATCAATTAAATGGAGAAAAAAAATCTCATTACAGTTGAGAAAATTTCAAAATGGTACAAAGATAAGGCAGAAAAGAACCATGTACGAGATACTCTGCAACCCTAAATAAACTGACCCTTTCTGATAGAAGCATCTTCGGTTAGAAAATGTTCGATCATTACAAGTGCCTGCAAAACAGAACAAAAATACTTTACGTATGCTTTGATTGAATAATAAAAGCTGGAAGGGGGAAAAAAAACACAACTAAACATGAGATCGTAAAACATGCCTCTAGTGCAATATCAGTCGGTGTAAGTAAAGAAACATCTCCATGTCCCTTTTTTAATGCAATATCTGCAAGGTATTGATTAAATCGGATGTGTTAGGGTATAATCATTTATCGATAAATTGGGGAAAAAACTTTTTCCTAGTTTGCATATATATATATGTACCAAAAAAAAGAAGTATTGTCAACAAAGTCATGCCTTCAAGGCGTACTCTTGCATGAGCATTGGCATATGCCTTGCCTCTTTGTTCTGAAAGTGCAGTGAGCTTCTTAAAAGCCTACAATGGCAACAATAAGATGATCAATAACAATCACCATGATCAAGTAGTAATAGTTTTTTAAAACTATTTGGTAACAACTACCTAGATCTAGATTTACCATTAAATTCCAAGCAAAATTTTATCATAATATAATATCTATATGTCACAAATTATTTTGATTCTATGCAAATTAGACTTGTCTTTGACTAACGTCTATTTGTATGAAACTACAGAATCCATTGGTCATCTCATGGGTACAATCTTAATTTATTTTTTCTTAAATTCTTTTGGAAGTATACATAATTTTTTAAGAATAATAATACTAGTAGATATGATTTGCTAATTGCTCATACTGATTTTTAAAAGCATGACATATATATACAAGGGATATGATCATTTCAACGCAAGGAGACTCTAGGAGTTCGTTCCTTTTAGATAATATATCCATCAATCTCCTTCTTGTTGAAAGATAAATTAAGGATATCTACAACTCTCTACTTAAAAATTTCATATATGTTCATCCAACTAAAATTCTCTTAAATATTGTAATTTTATCTTATATACTCAGGTTTAATCTAGTTAACTACATAGCTTAAATTTTTAATTTCTAAAATTTCTTTAAATTTAATCTATTCATACTCATCGTCGTTCCACAGTCTTTGGCTCACCATTAGTTGTTGACTTTTCCACTTAACCGACCGTTTAACAGTAAAATTTCTCATTTAATTTCAGAGAAGTATCTGAAATTTAGGACTAATTTCGAAGGTATTTAGTTAAGATAATGTGAAAATTAACAATACTATTGCTTATGAGGACGAATGAATATGAACAAAGAGCCCTACTGGATAAAGTACTGCTAAGCCAGTTTAAAGCTTTATAAAGGTTATAGTCTTCAGTTAATAATACAAGTTTCTTTTAACCAAAAATAAAAGAGAGAGAGAGCCACGAAGCTAAGACACTTTCTCACAGCAAAAAATTCATTTAATGAACTAAGATTATTACAAGCGACAAAAACTGAGAATTAACATCAAGTTACACCCATAGCCTACTACTATCAACAACTTTTTATGCAAGTAAAAGTTTTCTGGGTGGTGCAAGAATACCTTAGTGTATGGATCACCAGGTTCTTGATGCAGGAGAGGGCGAGAAGCAGTACCAACAGCAGCAATTCGCTTGGCTAGAGCTTCCAAAGGAACATCCAACCAAGCTGTGACTCCCTGTTTCATGTGTTTCCTGGAATACAAAAGTTAATATTTTATGTTGATTTCAAAATAGTGGTACGTAACTATCACATGCATCCATTTCCTACCAGTTGATCGGCCGTATCACAGCACCACCACCAGTAGCAACAACCAAGCGACTCATAGAAGACAAATCCTTCAACACTTTACTCTGAGAAGGTGACAGTGAAGATAAGATGATCTTAGCTAATTTAACAACTTGATTGTTTGTAGCATCACTATTTCACGGGACAGCTTTCCAATTTTCTAGAGATCCATTTAATGAGATGGTAAACCGAAAATTTTATCATGTATCAATAATAAAAGATTCAGTAAGCCATTTTCCGACAAGGTAACTTGAACTTGCCTCGTTATCCCGGAAGAAAGTTTCACTATGCTGTTCAAATATCTGAGCAACAGAAGATATGCCAACTGCTTGCTCAACCAATTTGTCACTGCAAAATCAACAAATATTCATAGTTTGTCACAGTAGAATACATGACCGATTGTGAAACTTCTATATACATCTTTGCCATGATAATTCATATTTTACTTATATATAGGAACAAACCTGTCAAAAAAAGAATAGCCAAGTACTTCAGACAAGATCCTTCCTACTGTGCTCTTCCCAGATCCCATCATCCCTGTCATAAAAAAATGTAGAATAATTGATGACGCGGGATGGAGGAGTAATCAATTTAAATAAAATAATAAAATTGTCGTAATGCCTTCCTAAATAAATAACTGACCAACAAGATAGATACATCGTCCATTTAGGTAGGGGAGTACATCTTCTGACTTTTTCTGCGATTAAAAACATCCTATGAGATATATTTTTGTGAAGTACAAATTTGCACTTCTTGTTCTCTCTTTCAGAGTAGACTACTCTACAACATGTATCCAAGCATCATTGCCTACCTTGAGTATCAATGCTGCATCAACCGAATGATGGAAACCCTCTGATCCTTTGTTACGAGAAAAAAAGTAGTCAATTAAGAGAGAGAACTATCAACTTGGAGAAACAAAGTTAGAGCTATCTGTAATTCTTTGAAACCAAATTTTTAGCATAGATCACATAGTGGTAAATGAGAAAATTGGTCATCTAAAGATCAAAAGGTTTCAACAAGGTTTTCAGCAAACACAACAATAAAGATCACAATGAATGAAGAATATGTCTTGGAAGCCCAATGCATACACACGTTGGATTGTAATGCATCATCAAACAATTTAAACCACTTTGGAGTAAATGGAACTCTACATTCCCTCCTTTAGGTTCAAGCTATATTAAGAATAACACGGACGGAAGGGATCCTTAGATACACAGTTTTGCAGCATTCAATAACTTCAGTCTGTAATTCACCCAAAACATTTTGCTAATACTATCAGAAAAACATGAAAATATTTAGCAGAATAATTCCTAATATTGCTGAATATAAAAATGGAAAATCTAGCATTCTAACCACTATTTTGACGAATGCCATAAAGTTCATTGACCAATAACGGTTATGAGAAACTTTTCATACAAAAACAGAACTTACTGAGAAATATATCGATGGATTGAACATAACAAATTAGATATGAACACTAAAGTTATGCCATGAAAACGTACAATAGATCTGAAACTCATCTCCCAAGCACTGGCATTCAACGATCTCAAATGTTGAAAACAAATCTTTCACTTTCCAGTAGCAATCACAATTTTTCAGAGCCGATCATAAAAACGCCTACCAGTTAAGGGAGATGTCTGATAACAACCAATAAAGCGTGGGTGCAGGTGTGCCACCAACGTTTCTTATCTCCTTCGGAGAACAAACAAAGGAATAAAGCAAAAGACAGAGATATTTCAACCAGCTTCCGTTATTCCCAATTTTTCCTGCTCAATTTTTTCTGAAGATCAAATGAATCGTTACATTCATTCTTTGCGTTAAGCTACGGTAATGCAAAATTTGGAATTTTATGATTGTGGAATTGTTTTTCATGAACCCTTTTTTTCCTATCTTTACGCCCAAAAAGGCATTTTTTTTTCCACCAAACATAAAAAAAAAAAACTTCGAAACCATACTTTTAGCAAAATGGCAAATCGACAACCTCAACCAAACGAACTCACCGGAATTTTTCTTAAAACAACACGAAATCTTCAACTCCGCCCGACCGGACCGGATCGAAGCGTCAAGTTTCTCGCGCCTCCGAAACCTAATAGCCGGAACCCTCCCCTGATCAAAGAATCCCTCTGTAAGCCTCAAGGAGCCACCGTTTCCGCTTCCGGTCCTATCCAAACCGACGAACGAACACGAAGGTAAGCTCGACGCGGCGGCCGCCGCCGCCGCCGCCATTGCAAACAAAAAGCCTTCACCCACTACAGAACACCAGAGGCAGAGATCAACCTCCCTAGCAGATCAGCGGTCGGCTGCTGCACCAGACCGTGGTCGACGGAAGGTGGAAGCGAGGCTTTGAAAGAGGAAACCCAACGGGAAGCAGTCAGGGCCGGGGTAGGTACCAACCGGCAATCAATAAGCAGCCAACAGGTGCCGATGGATATCCTCCAGTTTTGTAAAGACACGAATGGACAGGTGGAGTCGTGCAAGGCTGAGACGATGCTTAATTTACCATAACACCCCAACTGAGATTTGGTAATTTTGAAACGAAACTTTGTTTTAAATTTAGCAGAAATTGAAGAGGGGTGTTTTGGGAAATTAATACCCACAAGGTGGCGGTGCGATGAACTTATCACGTGTCCCACCAACCATGGCACGTGCAGAGAGGGTCGGCGAGGGTTGCTGAGTTGACCAATAAAACTCGAATTTTAAGTGGGTGTACCGACCACGGTGAATTATTATTATTATTATAATTTTAAAATTGTAATATAATATAATTTCGATTATAAAAGATAATAAAATATTATAATTTAGATTATAAAAAAAAATTATAATAATATAATATTATTATATTAAAAATTTAAATATCAAATATATTTTTAATTTTAATTCTTTTTTCCGATTAAATCAGCGATCGATCATCAATAATCGACTATCCATGATCGATGATCATCATCGATAATCAGGGATCATCGGCCAACGATCGATAGTGGTCATCGATCGCTGGCAACCGTACACCAATCGTGAGAGATGGCCGTCAGTAATCCTTGTCATCGATGATGATGATGACGGTGATTAAAAATCAATTAAGATTTTAATTATATTTCAATAAAATTATAAAAAATATTATAAATAATAAAATTATAAATAATAAAAGTGAAAATGACTGTATTATAAATGAATAGTGATTTCGTAAATTATCTGTTTGATTCTATTGTTTGGTTGGGTTAAGATAGTGGATGGAACCCTTCGGAATCTAGTTAATTAGTTCGATTCTATTATTATGTTCATTTGGACGGTCTTCCCTAATTCTTTAGCATTGACAATGTTGACCATACCCATAATGCCTATATTTTTATGGTTGACTTTTTTTTTTACATTGATTCCGACCATCAATTTGATGAAAGGAGATCCATGATCGTAGCTCACCGTTGACTGACTTAGCCTTCTCAGTTCACTATATAAAGCGGATCATGCCTCACTCCTCTCATCAGCGACCGTACCGATCATTAGGAGCCTCGGCTCCCACACTTCGAATCCTCTCTTTGATTCCTCAATAAATCATCAAACGCAGAGGATAATAAGGTCGCAAATTTAGTTTTTAGTTGATCGATCAATAAAAGGAATAAAAAAAAATGGCGAAAAAGGTTCTGTTTGGCGCCTTCGCCACGGTCCTGTTGGTGGCCGCGGTGATCGGCGTGATCGCGACGGTGGTGAACAACAACCACAAGTCGTCGTCGGAGGACCCATCGCCGTCCACATCCATAAAATCACTCTGCGCCCAGACTGACTACAGCGATGTGTGCATACGAACCGTCGGCGCCGTCAACTCCTCTGCGTCCGACCCCAAGGCGTTCATCCAGGCCGCCTTCCAGGCAGCCATAGACGAGGTCAACGGCGCCTATCACCTCACCAACAATGTCAGCGCCGGGGCCACCGACGAGTTCAACAAGAACGCCTTCGCCGACTGCAAGTCGCTGCTGGAGTACGCCAACGAGGAGCTGCAGGCCGCCATGACGGAGTCGCACGACGTGGACGGCCTAGCGCGCCGCACCGACGATATCAAGTCGTGGCTCTCCGCCGTCATCACCTATCAGGAGACCTGCATCGACGGCATCACACAACCGGACCTGCAGGACTCGATGCGGAAGGGCTTGACTACGGCGCAGCAAGTCACCAGCAACGCCATCGCCTTCGTCGATGCCCTCAGCTCGCTCTTCAAGTCCTTCGACTTGAGCAGCATCAATATCACGACCTCAGGGCGGCGACTTCTGTCGGACAACGGCAAGTATCCGACGTGGTTCTCGGCGCACGACAGGAAGCTTTTGGCCGCGCAATCGACGGGGCGATTGAGGCCCAACGTGGTGGTGGCGCAGGACGGGAGCGGCAACTTTAAGACCATAAACGCTGCGCTCAACGCCATGCCGAAGCAGTCCACTGGGAGGTACGTGATCTACGTGAAGGCCGGCATCTACAAGGAGTACGTGATGGTGACCAAGGACATGAATCAAGTCTTCATGTACGGAGATGGGCCGAGAAAGACGATCGTGACCGGGAGCAAGAACTTCGTCGACGGCGTCGGCACTATGAACACGGCCACATTTGGTAAAAATTAAGTACTCCTCGATCGATCGATTTGATGCTGACTAATTAAGTAATTATCAATTTTTTTCTTTTGAATGTATCCTGCAGCCGTGGTGGGACAGGGCTTTATCGCCAAGTCGATGGGATTCAGCAACACTGCCGGCGCCATAAAGCACCAAGCGGTGGCGCTCCGCGTGCAGTCCGACATGGCGGCCTTCTTCAACTGCCGAATGGACGGGTACCAAGACACGCTCTACGTGCACGCCCACCGCCAATTCTACCGCAACTGCATCATCTCCGGCACCATCGACTTCATCTTCGGCGACTCCGCCGCCGTCTTCCAGAACTGCCTCATCGTCGTGCGCCGCCCCATGGACAACCAGCAGAACACCGTGACGGCGCACGGCCGCACGGAAGCGAGGGAAGCCACCGGCCTCGTCATCCAGAACTGCCGCATCGTCCCCGACATGAAGCTCTTCGCCGACCGGTTCAAGATCCCCAGCTACCTCGGCCGCCCATGGAAGGCCTACTCCCTCACCGTCGTGATGGAGTCCACCATCGGCGATCTGATCCGCCCCGAAGGGTGGATGCCATGGGACGGGAATCTCTACCTTGACACTCTATACTACGCCGAGTACGGCAACCGCGGCCCGGGTGCCGGCACAAGCGGCCGTGTCCACTGGAAAGGATTCCGCGTCATCAACAAGCAAACTGCCCAACAATTCACGGTGAACAGCTTCATCCAGGGCAGCCAGTGGATCCCTTACACCGGCATTAGCTTCCTCGGAGGTCTTAAGTTCTAGCCAAATTCCAATGTTCAATTCCGTGCGAAGCGAATTGTAGAAGAAAAAGATGGTGCAATTTGTGGAAATGTGTACGAGCCCAATCAATATATTCAATGAAACTATTCTTTGATTTGATGCAGCACAACTTTTTTAATTCATATACTAATTTTAAAATAGATCTCCACAACACATAAAGTATTATCAAATAATTTTTTAAAGTGCGTTAATTATATAGGTGTTATTAAAATTATTTTGTATGTACTCTTAAGATATTAAGATATATAAGTCCTAAGTGCTATTAATTAAATTGTATTATAAATATTATTATGGATGTTATTTAAATTGTATTGAATGTACTAGTAAATTATATTATAGGTGTTATTAAATTCTATTATAAGTGCTATTAAATTATATTTTTTTTACTTACTTTTAAATCAAGAAAATACACTAAAATTTATATATAAATTTATTCACAAATAAAAGGAAGGGGATATGATTCAAACCGATTTTACCTCGTCCACTCATCTTTTCCTAAAACTAACTATTTGCATCCAATCTTCAAAAAGATTAAATTATTCGCTAAATCTACAACAGATTATTAAAATTTCGATAGATTTATCACTAGTTTCGCTGGATAATATTAGAGAGTATGAAACCAATTTGACAAGTGACTATGTGAATGAAATATCTTTTTAAAAAATTTAAAAGAATATATTATCATATGTTTACCATTTTGAGCAAATTACCTTCTTCTATACGAATGTACTAGTTTTAGTCAAAACTTATAATATCTTTTAAATATTTCAAAAGCATCGGTGATTTTCAATGAACTTCATATATATATTTAGAATAAAAATTTAAATAGAAAAAATATATAATATTTACAAGTGTATAAAAGCCAATTTTGGTCAACATTTAAAAGTGAAATCTTTTTACCATGAACGCGAATTAAGTGAATAATATAATTGCGATACAAAATTTGTATATTTCACAGAAAAAATGAGATTGTAATTAGAATACAGATGTCAAGGAAAAGTGATAGTTAATATAAATTTGTTCCGCCAGTTAATCACAGAAAAATAATTGTTAATATAAAATTGTGCCGGCCGGTAGTTAATCACAGAAAAAAGAACGCAATGGAACGTCGTCGATCCACCTCCCGCGCGGTAACTTCCTATTCCAGAACTCTGCCTCTTTGCCACTGTTCTAATCCTTATCTTCCTCTTCAGATTAACAACAAGCAGCAACTGACGAATTGTTTCCTGGTTTAGTTCGTGTTCTTTGCTGTGGCTGCACATCGGTGGAGTTGACTTCAGTATTTGAGGCCGGAGAAGTAACGAATTCCTGTGTACTTGATCCACTGATCGCCTTGGATGAAGGGCTCCACGGTGTACTGCTGAGCAGTTTGCTTGTCAATGACATGGAATCCTTTCCAGTTGACGCGGCCGCTGGTGCCGGCGCCCGGGCCGCGGTTTCCGTACTCGGCGTAGTACAGAGTGTCAAGGTAGAGATTCCCGTCCCATGGCATCCACCCTTCGGGGCGGATCAAGTCGCCGATGGTGGACTCCATCACGACGGTGCGGGAGTAGGCCTTCCATGGGCGGCCGAGGTAGCTGGGGATCTTGAACCGGTCGGGGAAGAGCTTGTTGTCGGGTACGATGCGGCAGTTTTGAATGACGAGGCCGGTGCTTTCCTTGGCTTCCGTGCGGCCGTGCGCCGTCACGGTGTTCTGCTGGTTGTCCATGGGGCGGCGCACGACGATGAGGCAGTTCTGGAAGACGGCGGCGGAGTCGCCGAAGATGAAGTCGATGGTGCCGGAGATGATGCAGTTGCGGTAGAATTGGCGGTGGGCGTGCACGTAGAGAGTGTCTTGGTACCCGTCCATTCGGCAGTTGAAGAAGGCCGCCATGTCGGACTGCACGCGGAGCGCCACCGCTTGGTGCTTTATGGCGCCGGCGGTGTTGCTGAATCCCATCGACTTGGCGATAAAGCCCTGTCCCACCACGGCTGCAGGATATATTCAAAAGAAAAAATCGATAATTACTTAATTAGTCAGCATCAAATCGATCGACCGAGGAGTAATTAATTTTTACCAAATGTGGCCGTGTTCATAGTGCCGACGCCGTCGACGAAGTTCTTGCTCCCGGTCACAATCGTCTTTCTCGGCCCATCTCCGTACATGAAGACTTGGTTCATGTCCTTGGTCACCATCACGTACTCCTTGTAGATGCCGGTCTTCACGTAGATCACGTACCTCCCAGTGTACTTCTTCGGCATGGCGTTGAGCGCATCAGTAATGGTCTTGAAGTCGCCGCTCCCGTCCTGCGCCACAACCGCGTTGGGCGTCAATTGCCCCCTCGACTGCGCCGCCACCAACTTCCTGTCGTGGGCCGAGAACCATGAAGGGTACTTTCCGTCTTCTTCTAGAAGCCGTCTCCCTGATGAGCTCGTCATGTTGATATCCAAGTTGAAGGCCTTGAACAGGGAGCTGAGGGCGTCGACGAAGGCGATGGCGTTGCTGGTGACCTGCGCCGCAGTAGCCATACCGTTCCGCATCGAGTCCTGCAGGTCCGGCTGGGTGATGCCGTCGATGCAGGTCTCCTGGTAGGCGATGACGGCGGAGAGCCAGGACTTGATATCGTCGGTGCGCTGCGCTAGGCCGTCCACGTCGTGCGACTCCGTCATGGCGGCCTGCAGCTCCTCGTTGGCGTACTCCAGCAGCGACTTGCAGTCGGCGAAGGCGTTCTTGTTGAACTCGTCGGTGGCCCCGGCGCTGACATTGTTGGTGAGGTGATAGGCACCGTTGACCTCGTCCACGGCAGCCTGGAAGGCGGCCTGGACGAACGCCTTGGGATCGGAGGCAGAGGAGTTGACAGCGCCGACCGTGCGCATGCACACATCCACGTAGTCAGTCTGGTCGCAGAGGGATTTTATGGACGTGGGCGCCGTGGACGGCGACGACTGCTCCTCCTCCATCGACGACGACGACGGCTTGTGGTTGTTGTTCACCACCGTCGCGATCACGCCGATCACCGCGGCCACCAGTAGGATTGCGGCGAAAGCGCCTAACATTGCTTGATTTGCCATACCTATTTAATTATTATTATTTAAATTTATAAAATTATAAATTTATTAAAGAGGATTGGTACTGAAGGGAGCCGGAGCTCCTGGTTTGATCGGTGGCCTTTGTGTGGTCGAATGGAACGAGAAACAGTTGTCCGTTTATATATTGGCGATCAAATTTAAGAGATGGCTACAGAAACCAGACGTATCTCGTCCTTACGTATCCTGATTGGAAGGCCGGAGAAAACGGTACTGATTCGGAATTATTTCCCCAGTTTAACAATTTGGTTATCTAAGTAATTAATCTATTAAGAAATAATAAAATTTACGAGTACATTTAGAGCCTCACAAGAGATCGTCGATACAGGCCAACGCGCTAAATCAAGATCACCATGCATGAACACAACTCTTAACTGCACACTTGAAATATTACAGACATGCACGATTACACTTATCTGAAATATTACACAGAGTTAACTAACAAACTGGCAGATGCTTAACTTCTTCATGCATCGACAGCTTTCATACATCAACTGCATCGCCATTGTCATTCCCAGGGAGAGGGCTGTCCTGTCTCTGCATGCGGCGCGTCTTGATGGAAGGCGACTTCTGGCTGCCTTTCTGTGACGAATCTGATAGGTTTGGGCCGTGCAGTCGTATGAAGTTGTAGGCCAGCGCGCCGGCGATGGTGCCGATTGGAGGGCCGATGAGGTACACCCACACGGAACTATAAATGTCGCTTGCGAACGCAGGTCCCAGAGTCCTCGCAGGGTTCATAGATCCTCCGGATATGGGCCTGCATGCACAACTCAAATCTC
This sequence comes from Wurfbainia villosa, assembly GCA_025175895.1. NCBI lineage: Eukaryota > Viridiplantae > Streptophyta > Magnoliopsida > Zingiberales > Zingiberaceae > Wurfbainia > Wurfbainia villosa. Next base: position 2,059,770 of record JAKLTH010000280.1, read on the forward strand.
TCTTCTCAGTTCTCAGTCGATCGATCTCATCCTCATTAATTTATTCTAGATGTAACTGATCAACAATTTTGTGCAGATCGAGATTTTCTCAATTAGTTAGGTTTTACCCTGCGAAAATTGAGGTAATGCAGACTGCCGAACCTACTGCTAAGCCGGCCAACTCTCCTACCTGCAACAAGAATTACCAAACAAAATTATATTCCAATATAATTGAGATGAAACTATTTCAGCTGCTAGTTAATTGTATTGGGGACGATTAAACTCACAGCTCTCGTGTCGGTCGCCACCGCGAGAGTGACGAACATCATGTTGAAGGTGACAACGATCTCGGCCACCAAGGCCTTTCCGGCGTTGCCGGACGGCGTCGTCGTCCCGAGATCGGTGATCGGGTGGAGCAGCCCACGCAGGATGAAGGAGGCGATCGTAGCGCCTGTTATTTGAGCTCCCCAGTAGAAAGGCACCTACATATAGAATTAACGCGTATCTCTGAGAACAGTTGTATGACAAGATTAGCTAGCTAGTAGCTAGGGCAGTATTAATCCACTTAATTATTTAGTAATTGTCAAGGTAATTAAAGTTTCTCCGACTTAATTAATTAACATATATATATATATATATAGGCATCTGCATTAACTCGGTGCTAATTCACCCAACTCAACGCCTTCAGCATGCTACAAGTGTACTTGCACCGTTCTATTCTGATAGAATGAATTTGTGTCGTTATCGAATTGCGCTGGAATTAATTTTTGATATTCCGATTTTGATATCTAGTTTTCTTAATGATCGACGCACGACCGACCTGAATCCACGGGAAGTGCCTGGCGACGGCGAAGGCCAAGGTGACGGCAGGGTTCATGTGCGCCCCTGAAATGTGGCCGACGGCGTAGATCATCACCGTGACGATCAGACCGCCGGCGACCGACGCCCCCAGCTGCGACACCTGCGACGGGTTGTGCTTGTTGAGTGCGCCACTGCCGCAGGTCACGAACACCAGCAGAAACGTAGCTATCACCTCCGAAACAACCTGTAATCAATGTAATCGCACTGACGCATTAATTGTCAAGCACTTTGAATTCATCGATCAAATCGACAAATAGTTTATGCGAAATTGGAGCACCTTTCGGAAAAGAAATGGCGGGAGGATGTCCATGAAGGACCTGCGACGGGAGGGCAACGGGAGGTAGAAGGTGTCTTGACCATTGTTCTGCGCTGTGACGACGTCGATGTCATGGATTTCGTTGGAATGAGAAGTCATGTCGATCGATGGATCAACTCTGTTAGTTTTTGTGTGTTCTTGATCATGATCGAAAAATCTCATGTATTTATAAGGGACAATGCAAGATGATGATGAGGTGGTGCTTAAAAAGGTCAGTGGATTCGTCCAATGGCTTGAACTCTCTTTGAGCAAAGCAAAAGAAATGAGTTAAAATATGTAAGCATGATATATACGTTCTCATCCAATTAATAATAAAACACAATTTAATGCACTATATATTTACTAAAAAGAATAATCAAACAAAACATACTTCGATTTATAAGTAATAAATTAAAGGATGTCAGCTACCTTGGTTGGCAACGAGCTTACGACTTCTTGTCAAGATTTTAAATTCAAAATAAAGATTTAAAAACTTTTACTATGTTATTTTAATTGAAATCAAGATTATATGTGACATCCCAACAACTAGAGAATGCTTTTGAGAGGATTGACTTTGTTATAAACAAACATATCATTACAAATTATGCAATCCTACTTCCTTTATTTAATATTCAGTCAACTGTTTGTGCTTAATTTAATTTGATCCCTCTGATATGAACAGCAACAGTTGATGAAGGTTAACATGCACCACTAATCAGATTTGTCAAGTTAATCAAGGGCATCGGGCATCAATGAACCAGTCTCAAAAAAAGCTACATTAATTAATCTAATTAATCGCGCATCATGATGCTGTGTAATTAATTAATTATGGTACATTTGTCTCGTGTAAGTCATGTTGCGATTACATAATACTCAAATGAGCTCAGTCCTACTCGTTAGTTATTTCTTAAAGTGTTGGTTATTTTGTTAATTTTCTGTTGTCCAGCTTGTTTTCTTTTGGAATGGTAGATATTTTCGTTTTTCTATTCCAAAATTTCACTTTCAAAAGTCAACACAATTGTCAACTTTCAACAGATCATTTCTTAATTGTTCCACCGGCATTTCATCACATGCACTACTTTATCTGCTTAATTAACAATCAAAATTTTACTATTTGTATCAGGGAGCATATATAATGGACTAATGAATTAGATTCCATGTTTTGAACAATTTTTTTATTCACTTGATCTAACTCGATGTTAGTTTTAGATTTGGACCTAGTCAAATTTGTTAGTTAAACTGATGTAAGTCCACCGTTTAAACTACAAATCTATCAATTTATTCATAAATCATCATGCATTTATATATATACGACGATAACAAGTTGATTTGAAGTGAACAGCATCCGATGAAATGAAGAAAGAGGGACAAATAATTCACTATCCGATCATAAACATATATAACAAAACAGCAATGAGAATTGACATTTTCCATGGAGCATGACTTCTCCATTGGAGATTTAATTACATACGGTAGAACGTTCCTTAAAAACATCAAATTCACTATCCAAACACAAACGTGTATGATTAACATGACACAACCATAACAATTGACAATGCCGACTCATTTCGCTTACAAACTCTACTGATACAAAGTGATCCCCCATGATACAAGTTATACATTCTGAAATTATGAACTCAACCCCATTTCCACACTTACTAAACATCATGTTTCATTTTTTATTTCCATGTTTGGCTAAATCTGCTGCAACCTTGGCGGCTCGGTTGAGAACATCTGAAACTAACAAAGCTCCCGCAGAGAAATAGCTGCTGCTCACGACAGTGTTTGTGACAGCAGCTGCCGATCTGCCTGTTGCACTTACAACTGTCTTTGTCGTCTCAGATACGTGGTACCTTTCATCGACAGATCGAACAGCATCCACACCAGCATAAATCGTGTCAGTTAGTCCAACTCTTTTGCTCACATCAGCAACTTTCGCTGCTGCAGTAGCTGAAACCTGATGAGATTCATCAAAAGCTCTGGCCCTTGCTAAGGCATCTTTGCTTAGTTGGTATCCCATTGACACCATTCTTACAACGACGTCCTGAGCCATAGTCACAGCTTCCCTTGGAGTAGTCCTGAATCGATCCCCATGAGTTGTCTGAAGAGGAGTTAATCTTCTTCAGCAAAAAACTTTTTAGCTTGAATAACATAAAACAACCCAAAAGATTAAATTATATTATTATCAAGACATACCAAATAGCAAAATCTTGTTTAAAATGTCAAACAATCATCCTAACATTTTCACTCTAAAGATTTACTGGAAATTTATCTTTTGTTCCATCCAGATTTGATGTTCCATTAAATAAAATTGAAATTAACTATTAATCCTAATCTAAAATTTTGAATCCTCAATGATAAGGATCCTCCTTTTAAGTGTCAAACTTCCACAGAAACAGGTACTGGAAGAAAGAAGTCTACATATGAAGGTTGCATTTTGAACTATAGAATTGACATGCTGCATTCAACTAAAGTCAAATAATTCTGTTACATCAAGACCTGGAATGTAAATTATCAGCGTGATCTTGAATTTAATACGTTAAGAGAAAAGCAATTACAAAGGATAAGATGAGTGCTTCAGTCCTAGTCAATGGTCATGTTTAATGGTAGCTGAATCTCTGATTTTGCAAAATGGTAGATGGAACTATTCTGTGACATTCCAAGTTGCTATCCTTAGGCACATACATATAGACTTCAACAAAACCTGTTCAAAGATTCATACCGAGAACTCAGTATCATCTTCCACTTTCCACGATGGTTGATCCCAGAAACTACATGCTTCATCATAATGTCCCAGGCTTGTTATACATACGGGCTGATCAATGATTGTAGCGCCCTAAGAGAATACAACAAGTTTTAGGCAAGTTAAAATAAAACAAATCAGGCAGAAGGCAGCGGGAATGTATAATTTCATCTTTCAATGTTAGCAATAATTTTAGCAGTTAAGACATAATGACGAAAAAAAAAAAAAATCTATTGATTATAACAAAATAGTGACGAGAATGAGAAGATTAATACCTATGATCTTAAGATACAGTCATAAGTTTACGTGTATAAAATATAATACACACTGAAACATAAAACAGAAAGATAAGAAGTCATACACAATTCAAAGTTCCACATTGGTAAGACATGGAAAAAATCATGTGCTTATAAGATAAAAATATACCTCCACTATTATGAGACATTTTGGGTAAAGCCCAAAAACAAAACTATGAGGGTTTATATCCAAAGTGGACAATATCATACTATTGTGGAGATATATGATTCTTATAGGCATTAACAATTAACTAGCAAGACAATGACTTTACTCAGATGACAATACATTCTTGAATAAATTATTGCATGACAAACATCAAAGCTAATACCTTGGAAAAATAATAAAAACACATGTGTCAAATTATATACAATATATACATTGAATAAACCTCTCGCACATCCACTTTGAAATGTTAAAGATAACACATCCAAGGGAAAATAATTGAACGAGTTCAAAAAGGTTAACTACAACAAACAAGAGAAAAATGTAAGAGTGAGTTAAAAATACAAACAAATTTTGGCAGCAAACTTTCTACAGCCATATGCACAAGCTAAAGAGGTCATGAAATCCATATGTAAAGAACATATAGAAATAAAAGAGAATCATTTATGCATAAGAAATTAATGCCAAAACAATTGTAATCATCTATAAAAACTTTACCATAAGGTAATTACAACTCACACTCAGAAGGACAGCAGTTTGCAAGGCGTGAATCTCCTTGAAAGTTACATATGCAGTAGAAGGATGGTCCCCAGATCTGTAAACAGGTTTCCAAAGTTGAAAATCTACCACCATTAGTTCAATAAATAGAAAAGTAGCAGAAAAAACATATATAAAGCCATGGAATCAAACTCCATTAACACTGAACTCCTCAATGTGAAAAATATATTTTAATCAAATCAACAAGATTGCATCAGGAAGGAATTACTACAAACAATTTTGAGCTTAACATGCATAGTAATAGTGAATGGCCACCAAGGACTTATACTTTGTTTGGCATAATGCATGTGAGAAAATGACTATATATGGACAGCTACAATATGTTGATAAAACTCCAGTTTTAGTATTCTTTTTAGAGATTAAAGAGAGGTTTGACATAGCTATGATAAAACTGCAGAGAAAAAAAAACACACAAAAGGTCATGATTTAAAATGTCGTTTCACAAAACTATTTATTTTCATTATACTATTAGTATATTTAAACTAATTTATTTTAAATGTTAGAAAATGAATATTATCATAATTAAAAATATTTAAGCTTACATACATAAATTTTATCATACTATTAAAATGCCATAAGTACCAACGATGTAATTTCAACTAACAAAATGGTCATTATGAAATATATCAATGCACGTAATGTAAATTTAAAATAATATACACAAATTTACTCAAGAAAAATCTAATGCAAACACTTAGAAATTATTTAAAGCATTATTAATTACGATGGAAGAAATAATTAAAAAGGAGTAATGTATAGAAATGAGATATGAAAATATCAAAATTGAATTAAGGAAAAAAATGCCCTATGAATGATAAAAGATTTTACAATGAATGAATAGTTCATTAATGGCTTAAACATTTTGACATTCTCATTATCGTTTAAGAAAACTGGTTTCTTAACGTCGTTAAACAAAATTAAACTAAATGAGCTTTTGTGGGAACAGTCATTGACTCAATATTGATGAAAAAAGTGTGTTTTCATCTCTCTATCAAACAGTACCTTATAAATCTCCAGCATGATTAAGATAGAGTATACAAAAATGAATTGAATTAAAAGGCTCAAAAAATAAAATAAAATTCTTGTCCAAAGGATTTTTTTTAAGAAAAAAAAGAGAAGATTTTTTCTAAAATAGAAAGGAATATTGAAAAAGAAGAACAAACACTAGCAGATTCATAAATAAATTATCAAATAGTTGGAAGAAAGAATAGGGATGGATATTTTAAATGAGTAAAATAAGAAACATTAATAAACCCAAGATCACAACAATCTATTATAACCTTATGATCTCAATGTGTTCAACAGCACCCGAAAAAGAAAAGAAATCATATAAATCTCTTTCAGTTGCAGCAGGAGAGAGGTTTATGACTTGCACTGTATAACCGCCAACACTCATGATTCTGCAAATGATCAACTGTCACTCCTATTCACTATTACAACAAATTATTGTTAGTAGCAATTGAAGTAACAAATTAAAATGAAAAAAAAAAATCTTAAGTTGAACTTAAAAAAGAACTCTTATATCAGAAAAGAAATGAAACAAGTTATCGCCATTGTCTTCGTCACTCATTCATTTTAGCATTCTCATCTCTATTACATCAATTTATTGTATGTTATTTCCTAACAAACCAACATTCCAATGTATAAAATTTGATGGGTCATAACACACTGTCATACACTTGTAAAATTTTGCTTCAGTCAAAGGGAGGCATTACAATCACATAAGCCTCCACAATCTCCTCTTCCTTTGAACCATTCATTCTTTATCCTATAATTATATTTTCATCCCCTTCTTGTTGAATAATAGACTTGAGATGTAGAAAACTCTTCGATGGATTTCATGTTCATCCATCTTAGCTATTCCATCAATGAATGACATTACATGTATGCAATTTTTCTTCTATTTATCTTAAAACCTTTAGTTTCTCTAGTTTTCCTCAACTTTGAACTTAATCTAATTATACTATTATCAATTAACACAGTTTCATCTACAAACAGTATACACCAATAAGGATTATCTTAAAATACACCAAGAAACCAAGAAGCTCTATTTAAAAGTCATTGATCAGTTCATCTATTATTAATGTGAAAAGATAAGGACTAAAATCTAGCACCTGGTGCAATCTCAGTTCTATGTAGGAATTTTTTTTTGCACAATTTCAGTAGATTTTAAACTAGAAACAAAACTATCATGCATATCTTTTATCACATCAATATAATTATTAGAAAAAAATGGAAAGAAATGATAAAATTGAGATGAAAGAGTATTGATGAATTCTAAAACCTCATCTATAAACCTCTCAGAATATATCAGTTAGCGTAAATATCAGTTTTATGTTCAATCAGCTATAGAAGGTTGAAAAAATCAGCTTTGTTTGGATCCATAAATAAGATTCATACTAAAGTTTATGGACCTGCACATCAGCCATTTGAATCTGCAGACTCAAGTGGCTGCTAACTAAATCATTGATCTAGCGGAAACTAAAGAGCAATGATCCCAACAAGATGTTCGCTTAGTTACTAGCTTTGGCACAGCATTTGAAGTTACAAAACAGTCAACTATTCAAAGAATCATATTGGTATCCTGTGCTAGTAAAATTGAAAATTTAATGATGTGCTAATATCTACTCTTGGCTACCTCTGTCACAAGATGCCGATAAAAAGGTAATAATTTTCTTAACCCATAGCCAAATGTTCTTTATTATCTGATTAAAAAAGCAAGCGTCAAAAATAAATAAATAAACACTGCATCATGCAACATAAGAGTGAGTACTACAGCTCAAATAATAAGCACAGGGCATAACAACAGTCAACTGATAGCGGAGAATCAATCTGCTGCTAAATCGCTACAGAACAAATACCAAAGCAACCCCATTTCAACACCAGAAAAAACTCCAAAACTATAACTAGATCACAAGATCCCAATTGTTTTTGAACTATTTATAAGGAATTCTCGCAGAAGCAAGAAGGCGAGCTAATTTTTAGAAACAAGTCCCCAAACGTCAATCTATTCCAGGAACCCACGACTTGAAATGCAAACAAAAGAAGAAGCTTGCTCCTCCACAGAAATCGATGAATCGAAGCGCGAACCCTAAACCGATAAGAGGACGGAGAACACGGATGGCATACCTCGGAGCTTTAGCAGAAGAGATACGCGATCGGAGATCTAGGATTTCGATTCGACCTTCCGTTTCCGAAGAAAAGGAGAAGCAAATGCCCCGAGATTACTCGACCATCGAAGCAGGCGACGAAGCAAGCGAGTTAAGTAACCGTCAAGAAGACACGATCTGGATACAACCAAAAAGGTTTTATTATGTAAAATTTAATTAATTTTAATATTTATGACGTGTTTTTAATTTTCAGTGATTTTCTATGTCACAATGAGGATGATATGACACTATTAATCAAATTTTTTTTTGAATTAATAATAGTCTACGTGTCGGAACATTTTGCATAATCCAAATGAAAATATAAATTTAAAATGTTTATTAAATTGTAGAAGGCAAGAAAGCGGGCCAATTTGATTCGGTCCACGACGCATATTGGGCATCTCCATATCGTACGAGTCAACCCCAAGAACAGAACGTAATGCATCTCCAACCGACTGACTACAGTTGAGAGGCATGCAGGCATTTTATTTAGTACGAAAAACCCATTCCTAACTGGTCTGTTTGCGATTGATTCTGTCGTATACATACACAATGATTTCTAACGGTATACACACACGTGAGAATATTATTATGAGCGTCTGTTGTCTACGCGTATCTACATGTGACATACAGGAATACAGTAATATAAAATGTATAATAATTTTTTGTCGCACGAAAGAAATTATTATTGTCGCTCATTCGATCAAATTTCGATCGCGATTCGATTCGAAATTCGATCGAGATCCGATCGAAATTCGATCAAGACCTAACTAAAATCTAGCACCGGTCCAATCGGACTCGATGTCCAATAGGATCGTAGTCGGACATCGAGTCTGACGAACCACGATCAGATCGTGGTCAGAATCTGACCGAATTATGATCATCAGCAGTTGTGTGCAATTTAATACAATCCTTGAATCCTAAGAGATCAAATGGTGAATGATGAAGGTGTTTTTACGGGATTCACAGATTAGTTGTGTAATATAATATTTCTATATATAGAGAAAGAGAAAATATGATATCTTGGGCGACGATCGGTGCATGCCCGTGTGTGATGCGTTGTGAGCCTTTTGATCTCTGTCTAATTCATGAGATTACATAGTAAATGGAAAATGCACAATGCTCATGTATATGACGTTCTTCTCAAATAAGCACTATAGTCAACATCTGAACTCGTTGGGGTTGCTGTAAAATCGACCCTAGGGGAGGACTACTGCGACCCTCGTCCATGGCCCAAAATTTCTTAACACAAAATGTCTATATTTTGAGGCTCAATATTTAAATTGCACCTTAAAAATAGGGCCCATTTTTCATATTTCACCCGGAGTCTCAAAAATTTTTTTAAAAAATAGGATCGACTCTAGGTCGTTGGTGTTGCCGTCGCTTAGCCGATCGAACATCAGTTAAATTTTGGTTATAATCCGATCGAATATATAGTGGCAGTTGGTGCTACAATCGCGACTCATTCCGACCACTATCTGGTCAGAATTCGATCGTGATCCGATCAGACTTCGATTTCTGATTGGACCGTAATTGAATTCCGATCGAAATCCGACCGAATTGTGATTGCCAACACTGCGCCTATCGGCAACCACAATCACAGCCGATTCTGGCTAGAATCCAACCACAATTGCAGTTGATTCTGGCCAGATTGCTATTGGATTCCTACAGGATTGTGACGATCAGTGTCGTGGTTGTGGGCAGCCACAATTCAGTATATTCCAATCGAAATCTAGTCGGAATTTGACCTTGGTCTTGTCGGACTTCGATGCCGATCGGATTGCCATCGAATTCAGACGGATCACAGTCGGATCGCGATCGAATTCTAACCAAATCACAGTTTAAATTCAGTCGCTTAGCGACGATGTCGAGCGACGGGGTGCTCGGCATCAAGGGTGGGAAAGAGATGCTCGAGCGACAGAAGTTACGGTGCATTCTCTGTTAAATATATACTCTTGGGAATATACAGTATTTTCATCCATCTCCTTCTCCAAATTCGTAGTTTTTTCTCCGGTAAACACTATAGTTTAACCCCCTGAATTCGTCAGGATCGTCGTCATCGTCTGATCAACTTGACCGCGATCGAATTTTGACTAAATTCCGATCTGAATTCGGTCGCGATCTAGCCGGAGTCCGATGTCGATTGGACTACGGTCAAATCGTGCCTAGAATCTGGCCACTCAGTGGTGATGCTAAGCGATTGATCGTTGGGTGTCGGGTGGGAAGCAAGGTCACGCGGGGTGCTTGAGCGTGGGGAAAAAAAGGTGCTCAGGCGAGATAAAGCACGAGAGGAGTTGTTGTGTATTTCTTGTTATCATGCATAGATCGTGTTGCGTTGCGATAAGAATGATTAGTGTGCTAACGTTAAAAACAAATGATTGTTGTTCGCTAAAAAAAATTATTTATGTTCATTAATTAGTGTGCTAATTAGCATGCAGCTTGTGCTGCCTACATGGAACCTCCAGGTTAAAATTACGTTGCCTCTCTCTTCCATGAATTTCAGTCGGTCTCATGTTAGTTTATTGGGAGTATAATTGAGGTCGATCGGCCTCCATTTAGAAATCAAAACATTTTAGTTAAAAAAACTGAACGCGATGTAATTATAGGAATATGATCTAAAACTTATATAAATTGCTGATGTTCATGATTCCCATATAATCTAATACACGATGCGTATTGAACTTCTACGAGGATGATAGTGACTTATATAAGAAATCGACCATGCTAGATCATTTGAAATGCAACTCGTTTTGCTAGCTACCTACGTACGTACCTATCGCATGTAAATTTATAAGCCGATCTACTCTGGCCTCGACTGGGAACAGTACGTAGTATATTTTACAGTGTACTACTATACGGGAATGAGCAATCGTTATAACTTCAACAATTCTACTATCGATAACAGTAAAAAGTGATTATATATATTCATCTTAATATTTTCATCATCGATCTCTCTTGACTCTGTAGACCAAATTAAATAAATAGGATTTCTGAATTCAAATAAAAATTTTAAATTCTAAATTCTAAATAAAAATTAATTTTTATCTATTTATAATAATATTTATACTGTTCTAATCAATGGATCATCATCTATCAATGAATCATTGTTCTAGTCAACGGACAATGATTCCACAATGACTGCAATTCTACTCTCATTAAATGTCCCCATGTGTAATTAATTTCTGTGTTCGTCAAATGTTCCATTCCATGCCTGCAAGCCACGGCACATGCAGGTGACAACGAGCAGGGTGCAAACAATATATTTGGAGCCCACAATTCCTGAATCGAACGCCCGTTAGATTTGACCAGAATCTATCCCCAAGTTGATAGAGTAATAATCATCGACTGCTAAGATCAAATTCTAACCAAATCAGACGGTTAAAAAAAAATCTCCATGAGGAATTTTTTTTTTTAAAAAAAAAAAAAAGGCACGTCAGTACCTAGGTAATTGGCGAAACGCCGTGGAGTTAAAAGCAGATGGACGTGATATGGTAGCTAGGAATGCATCCCATCCCATGAGGCCATGAATGATTGTATATATACGATAGAAGGCAGTACTCGCGATCGATGCCTGTCTCGCTTCGTCACATGGCAGCTGCGAATTAATGCGATGGCGACTGCATGCCCATGTGAGCGCCTACAGAGAATTTATATCGCATGAATTAATGGTACGTATAGGTATGGCAAGGTAAAGCAAGCCAACTTGAAGACTTATTAATGCTTGAGGACTCGTGCATGATTAATTAACTGCATGCCAAGCTGACGGTTTAGTTAATACTTAATAGGCCCTCTTTAATTTGATTTGCATGGCTTAATATAGATGATCCATATTAACTACTAGATATGGCATAAGTTCCGACCAAAGCTTCATGGAGATATATATGGATTAAGATAGATCTGTCAACGTGGTATTGTACTATGCCCTCGAACACACATCACATGCTCGCCTTCATTGGCCGATGTCCCACCGCTGATCATCAAGCCATGATCGCTCTGACGTGATGGAATCCAAGTGCCGCAGGCCAGAGTTTCCCTTCCATATGGTTTCTCTTCGTCAGTTCTTTATAAAATTTAGGTGAAATAGAGAGTAGCACGGATTTTCCAGTATTAATCATCATCTGTCCTCTCATGTCCATAACTTGTGATCTTTGCCCTCTCTGCTTCTCGATCAGTTTTAAGGGTAGGCTTGGCCGGCCCCCTTCGTCTCCTATAAAGCTCTCGCCAGACTCATTAATCTTCTCCTCAGTCTTGACACTTAGTTCATCACTTCGGTCACCATTATTTGCTGTCGTCAAAGGGCAAGATGTCCAGCAGAAGATCCAGGATCACAGAGGAGGAGATCAACGAGCTCGTCTCCAAGCTCCAGACTCTTCTTCCTGACACCCATCGTCATCGTCAAGGCTCGAACAGGGTAAGTATATATATATATATATATATATAATGATGAATGCAGCTTCATATGACCTAATTAATGAATAATAAAAAAGAGAAGAATGTCATGAGTCTTCCTTGCATTGTTGCTTCCTACTGTAGGCTAATTCAGCAGCAAGCCTCCTGAAGGAGACGTGCAACTACATCAGGAGCCTCCACCAGGAAGTAGATGACCTCAGCGTTCGACTCTCTGAACTGATGGCCGCCGCAGACTTCAATGGCGCCCAGGCCAAGCTTCTGGAGAGCCTCTTCCGCTCCTGATGAAGCGTAGTCAATTGTTACTCAAGCCAGCATGATCTAGCTATACTAGAAAAAGGTCTGAATTCATGGACATTATGTACCATGCAGATTGATGATATACAAGGGCTCTGTAGCTCGATCGTAAAGCTATTTCATGTAGGAGCTCATGTAGTAATTTGCTGCTGTTTAAAATTCAATGAACAATTTCTTCAGGTCTGGCTCGAGTCGCTTGAGTAGCTAGAGACAACCGACCAGCCACAACTTGGAATTAATTAAAGCAATTCTTCGTACTGTCATGTTTAATGCTAGCTTTATTTAATATGTGACCATATTGAATCTCTATTTATCAATAATATAACCTGTTCATTCGGAACTTACCCCCAGTGCATGTATTCAATAAATGAATCAAACAAAGGAAGAGGCTTCAACAACCACCCATACATGTTGTAACTAGCTAGCTAGCCACCCATTAAGAAAGTACTGTTGAGTGGCAATTCCATTGCACAGTACTATTACCATATAAATGGAAACAAATGGCAAGCTGATCATGAACTGTCAGGTATTTGCCACAGGAAGGAATCATAAATTCAAACACCATAAAATTATGACTTATGAGCTCCAAAAAAGACACAAGTCTCATGAAGAACACCAAAATCGTTCCTTTGTACTAGTTGCGATTAGTGTTTAGCTTGCCCACGAGGAAAATACAAGAAAACACTGAATCCGCATAGGGTCATATTATTCATCTAGATATCATCTGCATGCGTTTCTTCTGTTCGTATTACATTCATCAAGGAAAACAATGAAAACGATAATAAAAGGGAGAAGCAAATTAAGTCCATGGCTGATCATAATAAATTCTTCTGTCTGAACGGAGAAGCTGATTTAGATCTCCCAGAAACTATGCTAAAGTAAAATTACATTCAGACTTAGATTTTCGAAATCAAATTTAAACCGATAGAGGATATATAGTACTGGTAGTACAATAATAATACAAGCAGAGAAAATCCGTAACTGAGAAGAAAAATAAATGCAAGTGACTATGCAAGAAATTTACACACATCCCACGTAAATTCTATTCATGAGGTGCAAAAGTTTTTTAATCATTTACCACGTACGGCTTTAAAAAAGATTACTACCTACACAACTAAATTAAATGCTATGGGCAAGACTTACAGAAGGTTGTATATATTACAGGGAGATGCATGGCATTCATCACATTTGCATTGCGACACGAATGATATCAGACAGCATGATATCTGACTAATAAGCATTCAAAGCAAATTAAATAGGCTCTTCTGATAACTACTATTCATTCAATTCCATGATATCTTGAGAAAAACAAAACAAAAAGTTAGTGACATGATTGCAGAAATGAATGACATGATTGAAGAAAATTCAAATGATGAACAAAAGGCCTAGAAATTAATTTTTGGCCTCGCAAGAAAAAGGATATATATACATGTGCGCACATACTCGGTGTGTGTTGATCAGTAGTATAAGAAGAAACGGAGGCTACGTTGTTCATGAAGATTTTATACATGACACCGGCCACATATATATACATGTGCCCACATACTCATCCAAGCTCACGAATTGTATTTAATTATTTACTTATATATTATTTTAAAATACACACTTCATTATTAACTTTCTTAATATATAATTAATAATTTATTTGGACGTTTAGTTTCTTATCAATCACCCATCCGACGTACATTAAAAGGATTGGTCGTCGGCCGGCCACTGCCTTCACTTTTAAAATACAAAGAAGAACCGGGAGCCGAGCTTGCTCCTCCATGGTGGACACAGATTTGCTATTCAGATCCACCAATTCGGCAGTCACACCTCTATGTATATATCCTGGAAGAGCCCTTGCTCCTTTGTTCGATCTCAATTATCTCTTCTGAAAAGAGCTTCTCTGGTAAAGTTCTCACCGTTTTTGTTTCTTTTTTTTTCGGCCTACAATTAATCTAATTCTTTCAATTTTGCCTCCTCTTTCTCTTTAGTTCTTGCTTTTCTATGTCAGCGGATCTAGTCGTTGCTTAATTTTATAAAATTGAGCATCTACTTTCCAAATTTCCTGGCCATACAGAAAGCTAGATCTCTCGGGTCAGATTAGCATTAGTGTGTCTTTTGACCTCTCTTCTACTCTGCAATTGTCTACCCTGTAGTTCTCTGTTTCTTACGCTCTTTCTCGATCAGATTCCGTACTCTGTTCCTGTATAAATAAATAAGGTGCTCCGTTCTTTTGCCCCTTAATTATTAAAATGACCATACCGGAAGAACTCTTAACTCTGAAATCTGGATATTAAATACATCTTTGTTTGTAAGTTGGCTAGCTCGCAAAATTTATTTTTAAAACAAAAAATATATAAATTTATTCAATTCCATCGATTTGATTATTAATCAAATGATCAGCCCCTACAAACAACTCAACCTAGATATACATTTTTAGTTTAACTAACCGAGAAGTTGAAATTAGTAGTAACTATGTATGCCTCTGGAGTATATCATATTAAATTCTTAAATGATTAGAAGTAATCGATCGATTTCCTTTTTTTTTATTTGTCATCTGAAATTTTAATTTATCTCCTCCGATAAAAACAATCAAAGAAAACCTTTAATATGACCGTTCATATATATTTTTTTAAGCATACCATATCAACAGGATACAAGAAAAGGGCGAGCGGCACCGAGAGGCTTTTATTTGTTCCAATTGCTCAGTTCTTGTCGGACAAAAAACCCCGTATGACCATAAGATTGCACTGACTCCATCTCTCGGATGGATCCTGCACCTACTAGCAAGTCAAGTCGTAAGAAAATCTTATATTTCGCTAAATAAATTTAACCACCAATTTTATTCATCATTATTTATCCAGTTACTAATTTAACGATGAAATTTAATTTTTATCACTAAATTTTAACAACGAAGGTCTAAATTTTAGCGATCAAAATTTAATTTAATCGTAAATTTAACTACAGAATTTAAATTTCATTGCTATATATATATATATATATATAATATAAGTTTAATATTTAGTTACAAAATTCAAATTATATCGTATACAATAAAAATAATTACAATATCAATATCAATCAATTTAATATTTATTTATACCATGTAAATCATTGTAGGCAATTATAATATCAACATCAATCAATTTAATATTTAATTATACCGTGTAAATCATTGTATGCAATTATAATATCAACATTAATAAATTTTATTCAGTAATTACATATCTAAATCATCGATTTCAAAATATAAATTTTTATTCGAAAAATATTGATCATATTATTCTCACAACATCAAAAATAATATAACAAAATCATTTGAAAAACAACTAAAATATTGTAAAGAATGAATATATATATTGTCCCTTTAACTACATGCCTGTGTTGCCAAATTATTTGCACATATAATCCTCTAGCATCCAAAAAAGTCATAGTTAGAAATAAAACAATATTACATATGATAAATTATTTTCGTGAAATAGAATCAAAATAGTCAAATAAAATAAATCATATTCGTCGAAGTACCCACAAGAGAAAAATAGGGATCCAATTAATTAAATCAAAGCAAACAAAATCACAAAATCGTGGATCTCATTTTGCATATATCTAACTGCATTGCAATAATCAAATTAAATTATAAATCTTATAAATATCCTAGAAAACAAAATTTTAAGTTTGAGTCAGATGTGAAAGTATTATAATTTATACAATACAAATACATGCATCTAGTTGCACTAAAGAGAGAATAAATACAGTAATCTTTATTTCATAAGACAAAAAAAAATTATGAATCCTAAGATTAAATACTGCAAACCAGATCGATCAACCGTACATGTTCAATAAGATTTACCCATGTTCACGAATCTTTCTCGCAGTGGCACCTAAATTTCTTTGTGATATATACTTCCAGCAGGAACAGGACTACTGCACGAGAACAGGGACATCGTTGGACGCGGTGGTAAATCGAATAACAGGACTAGAGCTCAGACGATATATATGTACGTGCATCATGAGAATTTTAAGCAACTTGTAAGAGATGGCATTACATATATGCATTGGAATTAAGTACGCGACTCGAGAAAACGGCTAAAGCTCCATGGATATGGACGATCACGAAACACGAAGCCCATCCAAATTCTTGCTGAGTAAGTTGGAGGTCTGTGCCGTTCTGAGCTGACATCCCCCGATGGGATGGGGAATGTTTCTGACGTACGTCTTGTCGGTCGACAGGTGTGTATGTTGATGAGTTTTAAAGATTTGTCCCACAGCGTCAATCATGTGAATATCATATGTGCACGTAAACCACTTCGTAATCTCGAGGCCAATAAGCATTAATTAAGCATATATAATTTGCTCGACTATTCTGGAATTCAGATCATGCTGTGAGATGCATGATTACTTTAGAGGTCATATATATATTATTATTATTATTATTATCAGCTACGTGTTACGATGAT
Organism: Wurfbainia villosa; assembly: GCA_025175895.1. Taxonomy (NCBI): domain Eukaryota; kingdom Viridiplantae; phylum Streptophyta; class Magnoliopsida; order Zingiberales; family Zingiberaceae; genus Wurfbainia; species Wurfbainia villosa. Next base: position 2,076,960 of record JAKLTH010000280.1, read on the forward strand.
TGCCAAATTTGCTGCAATAGCATGCAAGACTCTAGCTTCTCCTCGATCGGCCAACAGAGAAGAGTATTCACAATGAGAATATTATTGCCAACCTTATCGATGGCAATCATCCAATTCGAAGAGATGCATGATCACTAGTTTCAGCTGCCTGCTCTGATACGCAAAATTCTAATTAACTTGAAGATCGATGATGAATTCTAACTAAAAAGATAGATATGAGAAGTAGAGCGTGGAAGGTTTCGAGTCGTTAATTACGTGCAACCACGTAATTAACTTTTAAAAAAAAACTTGTTATTGTTGGATCGCCCCATAAATTAAATATTGATATTGCAGGCGTCCATACGTCAGCTAACAAGTTGTTAGTGGGTCCAAATCCATCGCTGGCCTGCTGTGCTGCAGATCGTACCAAACTATATACGTTTCTTATTTATAATCTATGCCATCTTAATTATATTTCGTGCTGCATCGATCCATCGTGTATGGTTAGTTCAGAGATCCAACACAACGCGCAGCACGCCAATTAAGAGGCAAGAGCTAGCTAGCTAGCTAGCTAGTAGCAAACATGGATCACCTCCCGCCTGGCTTCCGCTTCCAACCCACCGACGAAGAGCTCATCACCCATTACCTCGCCCACAAGGTCGCCGACGCCAACTTCCACTCCCTCGTCATCGGCGAAGTCGACCTCAACAAATGCGAGCCCTGGGATTTGCCACGTACGTCCTCGATCGTCTCATCCTTTTAATTTCTGTGTCTACTTTTCTGCTGCGCTCATGCTGTTCGACGATTTGCTTGTGCAACATGCAGTGAGAGCCAAGATGGGGGAGAGGGAGTGGTACTTTTTCTGCGTCAGGGACAGGAAGTACCCCACCGGTCTGAGGACCAACAGGGCCACCCGAGCCGGCTACTGGAAGGCCACCGGAAAAGACAACGCCATCTACCGTGGTCGAAGCCTCGTCGGCATGAAGAAGACTCTGGTTTTCTACTGTGGCAGAGCTCCAAAGGGCGAGAAGAGCAACTGGGTCATGCACGAGTACAGGTTGGAAGGCAAGTTCTCCCTCCAACGCCAACATCATCTCGCCAAAGTAATTCTATCGTCGATCTTTTTCCATAGATCATTAATTCTTTCGAATTAATGATTAAAAAATCACTTTTGGTGCATTAATTTTGCTGCAAATATTGTAGAACGAGTGGGCGGTGTGTAGGGTGTTCCACAAGATTCCGACGAGCATCAAGAAGCCGCCGGTCATGAACAAAGAGGCCGACGCGCCGTCTCCTCCGTCTCCAGTACCAGCGATCCACGCTAACACCGGCAACAACGCATTCGACTCGAACGACGTGACCTGCTTCTCCACCGCCCCGGCGGGGACTTTCGACGAGCACTTGGACAACGAATACTTCGCTCCATGTACGGCGCCTCTTTTCCTCTCCACCACGGCTGCGGCGTCGGGGTTAAACGGAGGAGGCGGTCAGCAGGCCGCCGCTTCTGCCTTGGCCGCCGTCGCCGGCGGCGGCGGTCACATTCTGGCGCTTCTCGATCACACTGTTTGGAATTGTTAATAAAGCTTGTTTTAGTTAAGTAACTACTGTCTTGTAGTAATTATGCGTGGCCGCATTCAATTGCTTCATTTAATTGGACGCTTTTGGATTGGTGTAGAATGTTATCGATGGATTAATTAGCTCTTCGCCTTTGGATCATCTGATTAAATTTGGATTTTTTTTTTTTTTTGAGCGCATGATTCATCCAACTTGTCTGGTCACGAGAGTTTCATATGGATTTTGTCGTTAATTTGGAGTGGCAGGGATCAAGGGGCCCCCAGAAGCATAATGCATGATTTGATGCAATTATTTTAGTTGGTGTTTTGCAGAGGCAGTGGATAGCTCAATAATTAAAGTCCTTGATGATTACATTTGTTGATCTCTATGAGCTTCTCCATTAATCAATCACAAGTTGGTACCTGTTTAATTCTTGAGAGTCGTAGCTAGCCTCACAATTAGCCTTTAATTTGGTGGTTTAGTGGCTTAATCCCAAGTTTGTTTGAATTATTAATTGGCCATGGGGTGACTTTTTTCACTCTCTCGATCGCTGTGCTTTTCAGTAAATGTTCGGTTATTTGCCATGAAAAAATTAATGTTTTTTTTTCTTCTGTTGTTGTTGTAATTAAGCAAAATGTAATGCCTAGTTAATTGCTTGTTAGAAGGCACAGAGTAAATTGATAGTTGAGATTAGTCTCAATACTATTTCTATAAAATCGATGTAAAATGCAAAATGGGCCAATAAAGTATGTGTGGCGAGCCTGAGCGAGCACATGTTTGTTTATTAGAAGGGAGCATAAGTATTTTTTTTTTATATTAACTTTATTAACACAACCACACAAGTAAATATTCTTTGAAAATTTCGGGACTATTCTCTATCTATTTCTTTTTATAATATTAATCTATCATTAATACTATTTTAGGTTGACTTTAAATAATTAATTTCTCATTCATCCGTAATTTGTTTTGAGCAAATTAATAATCTAGATTCATCTACGTAAAATATAGATTTCAATTTTGAAGTCAATTCAGACTACACCTTGATTTTTTTTTATAAAATCATATTGATCATTTAAGATCTAATATCCAATGTTAAAGAGGGAGAAAGAAAAGGAAGAAAATATCTATAGACTAAAAGAATCATGCGCAGTCTTTTTATACACTTTTGGATTCTATATGCAGGTAAGAATGCTATGAATTATGAAATTAAGAACGGAGTGAATGGAAGAGACATGTTTTATCTATATTTTAATGGAATAAATTTGATATATAGATGAGAACAAAGAAAGTGGAATATGCCAACATCAATATGACACTATAGATTTGATAAATTATTGAAAACATGTTTCATGATCAAAGACAAATTTCACAGATACACAAGGACTAGACTTCCTTGGTGGACCTTCATGCCCATAAAGTTCTAATTCACTAAAAAAAAAATCTACAAGGTTTTTTAGGTTTGTGATGAGTGGATATGTGAATTCTTTTTATAAGTTGATAATATCTCTCATCCTAAGATTTGATAAAAAAAATATATATATATCTAATAAAACGAATCAAACCTAAGTCATTGGAAATTCAAGTAATTAATTAGGAAGGGTTTTTTTTAATCCTAGTCATTTGTTTGCTAATGATTGAGAGTTAATTAATGAGCATAATAAATGATTTATGTACCTCTATCACTCGTGATCAAATTACTTGCTAACTATGGAATTGAAACTTTAATTAGCAATAATTGTTGGCTCGTATCTAATTAATAATGATGTCTCTACTAATTAATGCCCAACATCCAATTTTAAATTCTTTGCCTCTTGTTTTCTTTGAAAATCTTTAGGATAAATGCACTTTGTCCAACAACAACACTCGAATCTATCCAAAATCCCCAATCCAAGTGATTGTTAGTTTTGCACTCAGTGAAAACAAATCATCTAACTCAACTGGTTAAAAAAAAAAGAAAGAAAGAAAGAAAGAAGAGAAAAGAAAGGAAAAGTGACTTCTCTGTCAAACTGATCAACTTGGGTGAAGTCCCTGAGACTTTATGGCGGTGTGTGAAGAATGGGGCATGGCTTCTGATTCACTGCCCTCCACCCGAGAATCTACTTTGCTTCTAGTCCAATATTTTCAAGCCACATAGAAGCCACTGCAAGTACACTAACTAGTTATAGGAAAAAAGTACTACTACATTTTTGTTCCATTATGAAGGGAATATTCAATGATAGGGGTACTCTTTAGCTCCATCTTCACCCCCCTCCACAAAAATATTTGTAAAGATCAACAGAATATAAACTTATTTTAGAGAGAAACGATTTTAATTTAAAAGCGAACAAAAAAGTTTAATTATCTTCTTCTAGCATTCACAACTCTCCTGCAAATAACACATCCAGTAGCAGATTGTTGTCAACTCTGAAACGTACCTTGATTCCTCCATCAGCAGATGAGTCCAAGCACAAATTTCCACATCTAACAAGAGAATTTGGTTTCCTTCCAAAACCAGCTCGCCTTCCTTCTGCTTCGGCTCAATTGCATCTGCAATTAATGTGGCACAACAAAGTTGAGTATATTGCTTTTCCCCTTGATAAAAGTAGCTCACTGATTAGTCTCCGAGGTGGGGCTCCCTTCCATGGAGAGAATCCAGCAAAGTGGAAATAGATGTGGAATAACATCAACAAAAAAAACATCCTTTTTCTTTATTTTTTTTTTCTATTCTTTTGAGACTCTAACTCGAACTGTTTTTTTTTTTTTTAAATTTCCCCGTGATTATTGCATTTGGATTCCCTGTCTTTATGGTCAAAGAGGTTTTTCGAAAGATGATGAGCCACAGCTCATCATCCTTCAGCATATATTCCTCCATCCACCAGCCAGAAAATGTGTGTGTGTTGAGTAGGCCAGTACTTGTACCATAATTAGATGCTCCTCAAATGCAATTTATTCCTGTTCAAACAAGCAGCATCCTGTCCTGCTGTTCCCAATGGATTCAAAGGAAGTTCCTAAACGAGCGAGTAGCGAAGGAGGGTCCAAACAAAGACTGAAGTGGACTCGACAGCTTCATGAAATGTTTGTCGTGGCGGTCTCTCAGCTTGGAGGAGCTGACAGTAAGCTAATCGATCGATTCAACTCTCCTTGTAGTAGAAATTTCCTCAGATTCTAGTGTTAATTTGATTCTTGGAGCTCACAGAAGCAACACCGAAATCTGTGATGCGCAACATGGAAGTTCCTGGGCTCACACTGCGCCACCTGAAGAGCCATCTGCAGGTGATTTGTAGCTCAGATCAATTCATATTTTTCTTTCTTTTTTTGTTTATACATTCCTCAGCAGCTGAATTTAAGCGCCATCGAACCTGACGGAAAGAATCTCTTAATTCAGAAGTATAGGTTATCAAAAAATCTAGATTCAAAGATGCTCCACCAAAACAGGCGACGACAAGGTCAGTAATCTCTTGTCGCAGAATGCCCCTTCGGTCAGTTAAGCATCTGCATGCATCTAAAGATTGATTTAACAGATGAGTCAAGCAGCCATGATCAGGAGAATGGAGCTCGACCGGAGTGCGAGTAGGAAGCATACTACTACAACTTGTGATGCTGATTTGTTCTCGGAGTTTTGGCTGCTATTTTTTTTTAAAACAAAAATATTGCTGTTTGTGTTGCAGAACTATGCTAAGAATGCAGATGGAGATGCGGAACAAGCTCCAGCAACAGATTGAGGTGAGCTCGAATCGTATTAAAGTAGTAGAAATTGAGTAGTTAATGGAGATGTTCTGCTTTCCATCAGGTGCAGAGGCACTTGCAGCTCCGAATCGAAGCTCAAGGAAAGTACTTGCAATCAGTACTAAACAAGGCACAGGAAACACTTGCAGAATACAGTGGGAACAGTACCGCTGCACTCGAAGCTGCGAAAACAGAGCTCGCGGAGCTGGTCTCAGCTGTGGAAACAGGGAACCTGCGGTACCTTCATGGCGAGAGCTCCAACGAGAGTTGCCTGACTTGCGTATCGAATTTGAGTGGGGAATCTGACGAACTCAATTCCAAGAGCATGAAAAGAATGCGGAGGGAGTGGAGCAATGAGTTCTTTGCAGTGAAAAGAAGCTGCAGAAATGCTGATGGTGAAGACGAAACTGAGCAGCATAGCATGCAAGAGCTTGACCTCAATCAATAGCGATCTCAGTTTCAAGCGAGGCAAATGAAGCAATTCTCTTGATCGAGAGCTCATGTGGAATAATTACTATGCCTTCTGCTAGTTATTGCATCTATATATGCAGTTTTTATGAAATTTAAAACAACTTTGGGTAGGTATATGCCACACAAATTAACTGATAAGAAAATGATACCATAAAACAGAAACAAAACAAATCTCTGTTTCTTTCATTAATTTAAGCCGTGGGTACGATGAGATGGAAGAAATTTAGAAGCACGCCGACCGTCGAGAAAACAATCGAGAACTCTACGGAGAGAGATTATTTAGCTACCAAAAGAGTATTCTTAAGTTTTTCAGTTCGGCCTGACTATTTTTCATTCCACTTAATCGAGTCAATTTGTAAATCTTCGATCCAACCTAAGTGTTTTCCACTCTGTCCAACCGAAGTAATTTGTAAACTCTCGATAAGTCTGAATATTTTTTATTTCGTCTAGTTGAGACAATTTTATAAGTTCTCAATCTAGTATGAGTGTTTTCCACTTCGTCTAGCTAAGAAAATTTGTAAGTCCTTGATTATGCTTGAGTATTTTTTACTCTGCCCAACCGATGTAATTCGTAAGTTCTCGATTTGGCCTGAGTACCTAACTTAAGAAGAAGAAGTAATAAGGATAGACACATCGACATTAGACTTATTAGAATCACCTGACTATTTTGAAAGTGACTAATGATACTATCAGAATGGATCCGATAAACATGAAAAATCATGATCGAATATTAAAGAAATGTGACTCATGAGACCTAGGTGGGACTTGAGAGCTCGAGCACTCGGGAATCCCTAATGATACAGATAGAAGTTTGATATTCAAGAGTTCAAATAGTTGAGAGTTACTTGGAGCTCAGATCCTCGAGAACTTATGAGTTCAAGAATCAAAGGCCTAATTAAGGAGTTTGGGTCAGGAAGTGACGGAATGAACAAATATAGATAGGTACTAGTTTGACATGTGCAGACGGGATGACGGGCTTTGCCGAACTATGAATAGAAGACACTCTAAAATACACACATTTATGACAATAGTGGGAAACATCTTCAAATGACAGCAATATAGATAGGATGATACTGAAGGAGTACACACAACAATGAAGTATGCCACGGAGAGGCATGTGAGGAGGCACTATCGGTAAGACACTCATTAATGATGATAATAAGTTCACTCTATAAAAAAGGAAGAAGCAAATAATGGAAAGGAAAATACCAAGATTTGTAACAAAACTCTCTATTATACTCCACTCCTTTTATTTTCCTCTTATTTGATTTAGGCATCGGAGGTGAATTATCGGAGTACTAACACTCTCTGACCTATCTTATATTTGACAAAAACTCACTGTGTTCAGGCGAATGAATTCTCCCCAGAGAATTCAACACGAGAGGGCTGGTCACCAACCACATCATGATGCATGCCAAGTTAAACATCGAGTATGTATGGTTACAACTTGGAAGGTCGATGAGGTGAGCAAGAGTCCTAAGAACACTTGCTCCAAATAGTATGCTCGGGGAGTAAAGTTGAGCAGGCATCAAGCTCAATCAAAGAGTTTAAAAGATAGTTGAGTCGAAGCACTCGGGTCACTAAATCGAGTCAGAAGAACTCAAGAGATAACTGAGTAAGAAGTACTTAGAGCTATCAAGTTGGGTTAGACCCGTCAGATTAACCCGCCCCATCAAATAATTTAGGCGGGTTGGGTTGAAATTTTATCAACCCGTCATTTTGGCGGGCCTAAATGGATCGATCCGTGCGGATTGCAGGTCTAGACGGGTCGTCCCGCCGTGGGCACGAGTTGACCCGCGGGTTGAGAAATATCAAAAGATGAAACATGTGAAAATAAAATTGTATAATTTTTTAACTAATATTTTAATATTAATAAGATAAGTTTTCACCATTATAATCTTTTTCCATCACACATACATCTCAACAAAGTATAAAAGAAGTTAACAGAAAAGAACAAAAAATATTTGATGAAGTACTTTTTTTTTTCATATACTTTAAATATTTTATATTATCTTGTCACTACTATTTTAATCAATTTAGAAAATAATGACATATCAAAATCAAATAATTACAACGACTAGAAAATCTAAATTGAATCTCAATTGGGAGGAACAAAAATTTACATTTGCATATTATTAAGATTTGGATATTTTGGAATATTTGAAAGGAATCAAAAACATCGATACTCAACTTTGTAGGTCGATAATTGAATCTCAATTATAAGATTTTAGTTACTTCAAATACTTATTTTTTAATCATGGTACCCTATCTATATTATCGATCAATGCCTCAAGCCTTCAATACCTCAGTAATTTTAAATATATTTTTTTAATTTTTAGTAGGTTGACTTTAATTAAACTCGCAACTTCGTCTTGGATTGGAGATATCTCTATCGAGATAGCCATCGACTCTCTGCTAAATATTAGGTTTGCGATAGATTGACCCGTCTCGCTATGGGTCGATCCGTTGGATAGCTCTAGAAATACGTGAGAGATTGAGTTGAGTAGGAGTACACATCACTTGACTGCTATTGGATATTTTAGAAAGTCGAGTTAGCCGATTAGGAGGTTAAACTGTGGAGTAACTCGAAAAATAGAGTCGGGTGATTGGGAGGTTAGGATGTTGAATAATTTGACAAACCAAATCAAGTGGCGAGAAGGCCGAGTTACTGTGCAACTCGAGAAGTTGAGTTAGGTGGTCGGAAGATTACAATGTAAAGCATACGATAAACATAATTTCTCTCAAATATACTCGGAGGTTCAATTTTTCAAAATGCAATGGATCTACCACATTAACAATTAACAATTAAGCATTGTTTATTTATAACGAATTGAATATTAGAATATGCACTGAATTTTATTACAATAAACGTGAAAAAAAAAGAAAAATATATGAAAAATCCAAATAGTTATTGATAGTATCTTAATCATCATTATTCAATTATTATTATTTTTTATTCGATAATTTTAAATAGCAATAATTGTTTATTCGATTAATGTATTTATTTTAGTCTTTCAAAAATACTTGTCCTACCACCTCGCTAGCATTCGATTAGACATAAAAATGTTTCCATGATTTATCATCTTTATATTGTGAAATCAATTGCGTTTCCCCTTCCACTACAATTAATTAATGTGTTTATTTTAAATTTAAGATAGTAAAAAAAAATAATCCAGCTGTCCTAAATGGATTTTTTTTTTTTTTTATATCTCAACTAATATAATATTCAATTTTTGTATCAACGAATCTCAAATTCGCGCGCATTCACAGAATCAAATTCAATATAAATCAATTGTATTGCGATGGAACTGTGAGTATGAGACTGTTCTCCCTTTACACGTTTGAATCCAATTTTCATCCATTTTATTTCACTTTTGCAACCGTCAAGTCGTGAGCCCAAAACCAAACGGGAACAAGGGGTCGTAATTCGGGTCGCCGACGTTCATCGGCAGCTGGGCGACCGTCTTGAACCAGGTGCGTGGAAGCTTCCCGGTAAACCCAAAGTTTCCAAAGAGGACATCGGCCACGCCTTGGCCTTCGGAGCCCGGGAGCCACGCGGCCACAAGCGCGTCCATCGCCGGAAGGTACGGCTCGACGACGAGGGGCCGGCCAGAGATGAGGACCACAACACACTCGACGGCGCCGCAAACCGTTTGGATTATGCTCGGTCCGGGTGCGGGAATGGTGAGGTTGAGGTTGTCCCCGACCGTCTCGGCGTAGGCTACCTCCCCGACCACAACAATGGCGTAAGAGAATCCTTGGCTCTGCACAAAGCTGGCGTCAGGGTTCTCCGAGAAGACCACCTGTGTTGAGGGATCAACTGTGGATTTAATGCCTTGAAGGATCGTGGTACCTGGGCGTGCAAAAATAAGCATTCAGTTATGTTTAAATTAAATCGATCACTGCTGTTATAATCTCGCTTGAAGGATCGCTTGATGCTCGATCACTGACAACCGTATCAGATCGTACGGTGCAATCTATTAATATAGATTATAAATAAAAACAGCAAGTTCACAGTCCTGAGAAACACGAGGCCACGAGCCTCAAAAGTTGTAAAAAAAAAATGACACAGAGATATGGGAATCGTACACATACCAGGAGTGGTTTGTCCACTGCTCCCTTGCCAAGTAATTGTCCAACCACCGCACTGGAAACCCAGGTTATCAGCATGAGTTCCGGCAACGAGGATTTTAGGGGCGTTCTTTTGTAAGGGCAGTAGAGGTTGGGAACCAGGTTTTCCATTTTTCAGAAGCACGAGTGATTTCCTCACAGCTTCTCTAGCTAAGTCTCTGTGCTCCTGTGTCAGTCCATCAGAGTAATGAATTATACATGCATCAACAGCACTTGGTTAAACATGAAGCTGATGAACGGAAAGATAAAATCAAGATACCTGTGATGAGGCATGTTTAATGGATTGATTCGATTCGGAATTGAATTGGAATCAATCCGTTAAATTCGGAACCAAAACCGATTCAAATGAATTGATTCAAGAACCGAACCGAAACCGTTTCGGAATCGGTTATGATTCCGATTTGAATCTGATTCTGATTGATAATTTAAAGGTGAAAATTCTTAGCATGCTAAGATGTCTAAAGATTATTTTGCGATAGAAAAAAAAAATAGGATCACCAACACGTTAGATGAATTTGGAAGCTTAAGTTTGAGAAAGGTGGTCCGGAATCATTTCGGAATCGGTCCGGAATCATTTCGAAACCGATTCAGAATCAGTCCGGATTGAATTGATTCTAAAGTTTAAACCTTAGAATCAGAACCGATTTTGAACCGATTCGGAACCGGTTTTGAACGGTTCCAACGTTAAAAAATTCAAAATCGAGAACCGAATCGAAACCGGAATTGAGAACTAATAAGCATGTCTACCTGTGATCCAAGATTATTAGCGAAGCTCGGATCCGGAAGAGGGTTCTCGAACAAGCCCATGATGAACTTGACCCGCAAGATCCTTTTTACTGCATCTCTAATCCTTTTCATGTGAATAACGTTGGCATTAACAAGGGACTTCACGGTGTTAAGGAACTCTGAATAATTATATGGAACCATCACCTGCAAATTAATCAATCACAGTGCAAATGGAATATAAAATCAGCATCTCGAAGCAAAATCTTGGGTATAAAAAATTTATAAGATTCTGAAATCTATCCTGTTTATGAATGAATATGGAAGCGACATAAAATATTTCTCGTGAATGTCAATCTTAACAAGAAAATACACATGCAGTTATTTTGCTCACGTAGACAAATTACATACTTGCCTTGCCAACAGCACTATGAAAAAAATTATCCCCTTTCCCTCGTCATAGTCATTTTTTCCACTTTTAGATCAACGTGATTTTTTTTTTCCAAAAAAACAGTATGGGTAATTATTTCCTACAGTTGCACGCTATCCTTTGGGAATTTGAAATATCGACCGTTTGGGATGAAACAAATAATTTTTTTCGTTCCGATGCTCCATCGAAATTATCTTGCGCGCAGATGCGCGAGACAATGAGACAGCGGCGGGCCTCCATCGAATAGAGAGCCTTGCCCTTGCATGCAATGGCGAACGCAATAATTAACTATCAAAACTATAGTTTAACTATAGGTTAAATAAAATCAATTAAAATTTAATAAAATTTATTTTATTAATTTATATATTATAAATAAAATTTTATTATTATTAAAATTATTTTTATTTTATAATCCTATTTGAATTGAAATTAATTAAATTAATTTTATTATTATAATTAATTTTTAGTATTTTTTAAATCATTTTTTATTTTTAATATTTAAATTTAAATTTTTATTTTTAATTTATATATTTCGTATTAAAGAATTATTGAAATTTATCGATACGACACCGAAATTGTATCGTTTCGATCGCAAATCGAACCTCGATATGGGTCGAAATTTTAACCCTTGTTTTAGGGTATTTGAATTTGGACTCATAAGAGGATACACCTAACTAGCTAGATTTGTTGAGGATGTAGTCTCGTAGTCTATGAAATGAATATGCCAATCACTTTGATTCTTCAACACTTAATATTCAACCAATCTATTAAGACTTTAGAGAATATTAAAGTTTATTCGCTACTCACCATGTCCAGACCAGCATTTATTGAAGCTTGAACTGAGTAAGTGTAATTTGCACCAGGAGGATAGGTGATCTTGTCAATCCCCTGCCAGTCTGAGATTACGAATCCCTAATAATATATCATAGAATCATAATCAGTAAATAAGACAGGTAAAATCAGTTATGAAACTGCTAAGCTCATTGTATTTTACCTTGAAACCAAGCTTCTCTTTGAGGTAGCCAATGATAAGGTGACGGTTGGCATGCATTTTTTTTCCATTCCAACTTGAATAAGAAACCATGACGCTGGCCACACCCTTGGCAACGCTATCAACGAATGGAGGCATATGGATGCTTATAAGACCTTCAAAATCAATAATAGTATTATTCTCATTAATTCCTTTTTGCGTGCCACCATCACCAACATAATGTTTGGCGCAAGCTGCTACATTGTTCCTGAAGATAAGATGGCATTAAAAAAGCAATCAACGTTGATGCAGTGCGAGAAAACTTACAAAATCAACCAAACAATCAAATTAAAGTCCAGTCCCACAATTTGCATTGTTGGATTGAGAAAAAGAAGATATTGGTGGTACATAAGTTTCAAATCAACTATTTAGATCAACTACATTTGTACTTTTGAGGCATTGGGTTGTATGCAAGCCATATCTCAGGTTCATTTACATCTCTTTAAACATTTTCTTTTTAGCTTCTTTCAACCCCTACCAATAATCTCAATTCATGAAGACTTTCAAACCTCTAAATTCTGTGCCATCTTAAGTATGTTATGTCAATACTCTTAACCTATTTACCGTCATTATTTCATACATGGACTGAGATTACTTGTTTGTGAATGAATAAGGTCAACATTGTTAAAAAAAATAAGAAAGAAAGTGGATGCGAGAGAAGAGGATAACTCCACAATTTAGTTCACATTTTAAAAAGAGGGTTCTCAAAATACACTTGAATACTATGAGATTTTCCAACATATTAACTTGGTATTCGGGTTTGATTGGACTCTCTCTTAGTCTCACATTTCAAAAAGAGTGCTTCTTTCAGCCCCTACCAATAATCTCAATTCATGAAGACTTTCAAACCTCTAAATTCTGTGCCATCTTAAGCATGTTATGTAAATACCCTTAACCTATTTACCCTCATTATTTCATACATGGACTGAGATTACTTGTTTGTGAATAAGGTCAACATTGTTAAAAAAAGAAAAAAGAAAAAAGAAAGTGGATGCGAGAGAAGAGGATAACTCCACAATTTAGTTCACATTTCAAAAAGAGGGTTCTCAAAATACACTTGAATACTATGAGATTTTCCAACTAATTATCTTGGTATTCGGGTTTGATTGGACTCTCTCTTAGTCTCACATTTCAAAAAGAGTGTTGTTAAAATATGATTAAATACTGGAGATCTCCCAATCAATTGCCTTGACAATTTGGGATGGATTGGGCTCCCTCTTGGACTTCAACAAATATGTCATTCTTATTTGATTTGATAAATGATTGGATTTGCAATACTTACTTTCCAGCAACATAAGGAAAGTTCCTTGGGTAGTCTTCAGGGATATCTCCTTGTAAACCAAGGACACTTTCTGTCATTGCCTGTACAACACTGTGATCCTCGCTATAGCTCTCATAGCACCGTCCCCACCTTGGATCTCTGCAAACCTGAATTTGGACTGATTAATAACAAGAGAAGATGAATTGTCCTTGTATTTTTGAAAATGAGTTTTAGATGGAAATTTTAAGACAGGAATTATGTTTTCTTAAGATAGGGATTCAGCTTTCCTTTGCCCTAAAAAATAAAAAATGTATCTGCAAGTGTTGGATCTACTTACTGCAATGCAGGGTGCAAAAGCATAAGGAAAGCCTGTAGCTCTCGTTTCAAGTGCCGTTGCAGCACCAATCCTCTTTACAAGATAAGGATCCCTGCAGATTAAGATATAAGATAACAAACGTAAGAGGCTGAATCTGCAGAAAATATATGTTTATGTTTGCAAAAAAGTATTACATATTGCAAAAATATTTAAAAGCAATGAAGTAAAAGGTAAAGAAAATAAAATCTCTGACAAAGGAACAAGTGTCCGAAAACTAGAGTGAATGTACGTTAAGTATTACATTTAAAGGGATTATAACCATGAAGATATCTAAATGGAAAGCTAAATCACAAATTGATGTCACAATATGCATACCTTGTGGCCCCAAGACCAATGTTGTGTGGAAACATAGTTGCGCCATAGGCATTATTGTTTCCATGAACAGCATCAACCCCATAAATCATGGGAATTCCCAAGCGTGTTGACAAACAAGCCTTCTGGAAATTGGTTACCATATCTATCCAAGCCTGTGCAGAGGCATTCGGAGCAGGAGCACTTCCACCACCACTTAATATGCTACCTGTAACGTAAGATGTTGATTTTATAAATTAAGTTGGCCACAGGCTTGCATAATTTATTATTGCTGATCATACAGATAAAATCATTTTTAATACTGTTTGACTGGAATGGATTTAATTTGAATAGTCTGGATTGAGAGGAATGAACTGGTTTTAGGGAAACAACTACTCACCCACTGACCCCAAGTTGGCTAACCATCCTAACTTTGTGGACAGGCTGGGTTCCACTAGCCAAGAAAACCAAATATGCCAATGCAATTGGAAATTTAAATTCCATCTGTTCCCTGTGCTTTTGTATTTTTTTGCACACTTAAGGGGCCGATTACTTGGTAGGATGGAAGATATGAGAGAGAGATAAATGATAAATTTTCATATGTAATTTTGTTCTCTCCCTAATATATTTCATCCGGGTAATCAGAAAGCCTGGGGCATTACTGCTGAATTTTTAGACTATACAATTTAACATTTGTACTCGGACTAATTGTAAACTCTCAATGGGAGAGTTACTGGCTCTGTTCTGTGTATTCATGTTTCTAATGCGAAAACTGCTGGGTGGGTAATCTTACCTATCTTTTCCTCTTAAAAAAAATAACAATAATAAGAATGCATTTGTTAGCACTTACCAATGAAATAGTCTTGCAAGACCTGAGGTGTGGCTACTGTCCTCTCAATTTGTGTCATTTGGCCTATCTTTTCCTCAAGAGTCATGCGCTTATATAGATCTTTCACTCGAATATTCACTGGTTGACTAGGATCTTTGTATGCCATATACAAAGATGAACGTGCTTGTATGGTTATTCCCCATGACAAAAGTAGTAGCACACCCAATAATTGCATTTTGCATGTTCCCATTTTCAGAATTCTGTTTTAACCTTCTTCAATTATTGAAATAAATTAGAAACCTGATTCAACATTCATAAACTGAGTAGAAGTCTAGATTTGAGGGTTTAAAACTAAAGGAATTAAGTAAGAAACATTTCAAGATAGATATACATCAGGACTAGGTAACTTTCAGCACCTGCATCGCCAATTCACTTGATAAAGCAATGTGTCTACAATTACCAAGCAAATAGGGACAAAATAGTAGTTTCATAAAGAGATTAGGCAGGAAAAATTGATAAGAAGAAGATAACAACCGAATTACAAACTCTAGTGGACTAATAATTTGTTTCAGAAACAACAACAACAAAAAAAAAGGTCCAACTTCCAGAGAGGTTGAAGAAAGATGCAGGCGAGCTGCGCAGAATACGCATGTATGAAAATGGAGTATCCCTTCTGGCACCTTGCTCATTTGTTCGGGGAAACCACAATGTCGCCCAATACTTGTCCATCCAAATTATTCAATTAGCTTTAGATTGAGGAAGCTAGAAATCTTTGGTAGAAGGAAGCATTGTTAAATAAAAAAACAGATCAGATAAACTAAAGAAAATGCAAGAAAGTCTCACGAAAAGAAAAATGGGACTTGTTTTTGGAAATTGTTAGTAACATTAAATATCAATTTTTTTCTCCGTTCAAAGAAAAAGCAGTTTGATTAAACAAATAGGGACCAATGCGAAGACCATAGAAGCCCTAACACCCAATAAGGAAATTGCAATCGATCACAGTGAAGATGCAGAAGTGAATATGCTGGCGTCTTACAAACCCGAGTAAAACTCAAATCTCGCTACCAAATTCATGAAGAATGAGATCGTCAACACATGCCGTGGAAGGAGATGTAGGAGGAAGACGACTCACATGGAAATTAAAATGGCGGATTCATTATGCAAGGGAGTCCTGGCAAGGCTTGCGATCGATCATGGGGGAAGTCGAAGCTTTATATAATGGCGGAAACGAAAGATATCTAGAAATTGAGAGCGTCCGAGGATGGAGGAGTCCATCACCTTTCAAGAGCGAATGAGACGGAGATGGCGTTTACGAAATGTGTGAGAATGGAAGGTGGCAATGAGAGTGAATCAGGTGGTGTGGAGCGGGAGGAGGAGGCGGAGGCGGAGGCGGAGGAGGAGCGAGGAGACCAGGGATTTTGCGATTCCGGCGCAATTTGCAATTCTGCAGCACAGAAAAATTTTCGTTTCGCCTCCCAAAAATTTCTGTTGGAAAGTTTTAAAATTATCTCAGTGACTGAGAACTGAGAACGATATTAATAATTTGAAATAAAATGGCATAAACTTATAGCTTTAGGAGCTAATCTGAAACTTTAGAAAATAATTTTTAAAATTTGTAAATTTTGGATGGTTAAAAAAGAAATGTTTATCTTTGTAATGTGAATTCTGAGTGGATGTTCCGCTTGTTATGGGTTTTTACTCGTGAAACGTAGATTATAGTATTTGCTATTAAAGTAAATGTAGATATATGTGATATTCTATATCTATATTTTTAAAGTCAAGGTAGATTATATTATTTTTCTATTAACAATAAAAAAAACATCTCAAGAAAATATAAGCGAGGCCACTGATGATACAATTAAAATTTTGAAAATATTTATGTTCATATTTTTCTTATGTATGGAATTCCAGAAATTTTTACAGTACAGATCTTTTTTTCGACAGGTTTCATAATCCATTGTAACTATATTTGATTATCCAGCTTTTAGAAGCAGTCCGAGAACACATGCTACTGATATTGAAAATGCTATTCCTAGTCTGGGATTAGGATACGATACGGCGGAGCTTACGGATGATATAAAGATTGATTTTGAAAGAGATCTAGAATTAATTTTTAGATTCAAATAATCTTCACGTATTTTGACCATCATATCAAGATTCATAGGACCCTTCGTAAATTACCTCCCTCACAATAACCGTGAGACAAGTCGATAGAGATTACTAAATTGACGGATTTCAATCTTTATAGAAAATGTTATTCCCATGTGCATTAAAGACAGATGCACAAAAGGTGACGTTTAATTTGAATGTGAGAATAATATTTAATAATAGATTAGAATGAAAATGAATTTAATAATAATATTATTTGATTTATAAATTGGACAAACGGTGACGACAACGACGATAACAGACGGACGAACAACGATAATGAACAACCAGAGGCAAGAGGTTGCACGACGACGACGGTTGCCTACCGGTCGATGGCTACGACGGCGGTCGCCCGTGATCAGCGGCGGCAACAGGCGATCGCCCGTCGATCGGCATCGACAAGCAACTGCCAGCCAATCGACAATGGCGACAGGCGATTGGCCGACAGAGGCGGCGATCACGGCGATGGTAGTCGAGCGAGTGATCGGCAGGCGACAAGCGTGGCGAGCGGCGAAGAGCGGGATCGGCAATGACAAGCGATCGAGGCAAATAGCGACCCGGCTAGCGGCGCGGCTACGGCGATGGCGACGAGGCGAAGTGCCGGAGAGACAACGACCAACAAGCGATCGGCGAGCAGCGATCCAGCACGACGGCGATGATGATGATCGGTGGACAATAATCGGCTAGCGACGACAATGACGGTCGACGACAGTGGACGACGATGATCGATGACGATGAACAACAAAAGCAATGGACAACAAGTGGCGATCGATGACAATGACAACAATGATGAAGATGACGATGACGAAGAGCAACCAATAAAGAAGGAGAATGGAGGGATTGAGAACCAATGTGAATAAATCTTATCCACCACCCCTTGAATTTTAGCCATTCTTAAATAATTAAGAATGATTCCATTTCCTCAATTTTCAAATCCATTAACTAGATATTTTATATTTCTATCAAAATATTTCTATCATTCCATTCCTTTATTTCTAAAAGAATGATTTTATTCCCTCAATTCATAAATCCATTAATCAAACATTTTATATTTCTATCACTCCATTCCTTTATTTTCAAATTCCTAAAGCCAATATCACTCCATTCCTTTATTTTCAAATTCCTAAAGCCAACACCCCTAAGAATCTATTATATATAATTTTCCCCTGCTCGAGACTATTTCCAATATTCAAATCGGTGCTCTTTAAATTACAAAATAATAATTTTATCGTTGGCATCAACACCCACGAAGAAAAAAAAAAAAACAACGAGAGACATCTTAAGGAATTGGCAAAGGCCTCAACAGAAGTAAAATGTATATCAGAAATAATACCACCTTCTTTAAGTCGAACATCAGAAAAAAAAATCAATATCTTTAAACATAAATTTAGAACCAATGAAACTTTAGGACACTCCCGCACGGTTCTTCAGCAGAATCGCGACCAAGGAAAAGGAAATGCCGCAGATCTTCCACGGGCTTGCACAGTGAACATGAATGGCAAGACTAGATGCAAACTATAAAGAAAGAAGGGTACCGAAGAAACAGCCATGCTTCAACTGTCCGGTTAGCTCTTTAGGTACCATGCTTCCTCTACGAATTACAGAGAAAAAAGACAAGCACTTGTAAATTTCGGCACCATGCTTGCGCCACTCCCCATGGTTACGCGTGTAATCCGCGGAATCCGGGCTTGCCTCTATTCAGCTGGCATTACAAACAAGATAGACTATAAGTGGATAAATAAGACATACATGGAAGCTTGGCAGAGGTTAAATGTAAGCTCAATTTCAACCTATCGTGAAGTTTGTTCACCCATGCCTCGTGCAGCATGCTGCTTCTTCCTGCCCTGGCATAAAAGCAGGAGGCATGGCTGCTGCTTTTCTCCCCAGACCTCCAACAATGTCCTGCCAACGTTCAAATCACATGCGTACTGGCCCAAACGGTCAGGCATCTCATGACCAATAGAGATTTCCGTGAGAAAAATTGCATTTTTTTGACAGAAAAAGCTTCTTGGCCTTTCAGAATTATCTGCACAAATGAAGAAATACCGACAGGTGTTGACAGCAGATTATCTCTCTCTTCTAAAAGCCCCAGAAGTATTTTGCTTCTTGGTACCGCTATATCGAGAAGCATCTCTGGCCTTTTCATTCAAATGCCCCATTTCATCTAAATTTCTAAAGCTCCCGTTTCTTGATGGACAGTAGTTGGATTTATTTTCATCTTCAGACTGTGTTCCAGACTTGGGTTCCGAGGTCATACCCAACCTCTGTTGCCTTTGGCTGCAACTTCTTACGCTCCTCGTGCTATTCAAGATCACTTTTGCAAAAGAGGCAGTAGATCCTTTTATCAGCAAGAATTCCTTTGGGATACTTTCCATGTCAATATAACACTTTCTTGATTTAGCATCAGCAATCAAAGCGGCCCAGTCTTCAGACTGCAGGAGAGCATTTGCATTGCCGACCACCTATAATAATCCAATGATTCGTCAATGTTATTTTAACTAAACAGTTCAAGAAAAACAAAGTATGAATGCTTACCCATAATGCCCTCCTAGCTCGAGTAAGTGCAACGTTCATGCGCCGAATATCAGCAACAAATCCCACTCCATGGTTTGAGGCACGGACACATGACATTATAATTACATCACGCTCTTGACCCTGAAACGCATCAATCGTGTTGATATAAATGTCCTTGCCTTCTTCAGTGTTGAGAACCTCCTCAAATTCTCGTTGTAGGCACTTCAACTGAAGTTTATAAGGTGTAATTATGCCAATGGTTATTTTTTTCCCACCATTTGATTTGACAAAGCTTTGTAGATGTTCATACAACCTCAAAGAAAATTGGACTTCATGAACATTCTGATAAGAGACGGATCCTCCCCTATGGGTCTCCCTCCCGTGTGCAATATCGTAAAAGGCAAAGGGGCGTAAAAGAGGATCTGTGTAGTAAGCCTCATCATCTAAGTTGGCAATGCTCTCACTGTCAGTCAGGCGTCCTTGATAGAAATATCGTGATGGAAAATCACGGATTTGAGGGTGCATTCTATACTGTACAGACAGTAACAGTGTTGGGCATCCGGCTTGTTGAATTCTCTCAAAAAGACTTCTGCTGTAAAGCAAAGTCCCAGCAGCTTTACTTATAACAGTTGCAGGAAGTTGCTGTGGGTCACCTACCAAAACACATCTTGCAGCACCAAGTGATAGTGGTGGAAGGACTGCAACTTCACTGGCTTGAGCAGCCTCATCAATAACCACCATATCAAATCCATGAGTAAGACGAGAGAATATCTTGCGGCCACTGCTTGACACAGTTGTAAACACAATCTCAGCTTCATTGGTAAAACTTGCTTCAAGGTTGGCTCGAGCATCTTCCACATTAAAGCTAGTTCCCGCACGAAACTTGCTTTCCAAAATAAGAAAGCGCGACATCTCAACTAGAACTTTGTGCCTGTTCTCTAGAGCTGCAGCTAGATACTGTAGTAGCATGTCACGGTTTTGGTCACGAGCAGCAAGAACACCAGGATCAACACCTACAGATCCTTGTGACCTACCAGCAGCTGCTGCAACACTGAGTTCTCTCTGCAGACGAGATATTTGCTGTGCCAGTTCAGCTTGACTGCATTTCAAATCATGCAACCATTTAATTACTTCTTCATGGCCTTTCTGCAAAAGTTGTTCAGTTCTTCGCTCGACAGACACTGCCTGGGCAGCACGGGTTTGTGAATCAACTCCAACCCTAGCTACGCCAGGACGATAAACCTTCATCTCCCCATCAATGAAGCCGCGATCAAGAACACGCGCTAACAACTCATCTGTTGCAGCGTTTGAAGGAGCACAGACTAGCATTCTTGGTTTAGGACAAAGTTTTGGCAGAGTTCTCAGGAGACTTTGATCCATATTCTGCAAAAGCTCATCTATTGATCCGCTACTGGCACTCGCCAAATTGCTCTCAGTTGTTTGTTTATAACTTTCTGGCGCGAGCTTCTCAAGAAGTGCAGCGTAGTAGTGCTGATATTGGACTAAATGAATCACATTAAGCATTCCCCAAACTGTGTGTGTTTTCCCAGTTCCTGGTGGACCTTGAACAAGGGTAAAAGGCCAAGGATCTTGTCTCTTAGTCCCTCTGTTATTTGTACCTGCAGCAGTGTGCATAGCAGCCCACTGAATTGCAGCCAACTGTGGAGGATTAAAAGTTCTATGCAGATGATCCATAAAATTTTGAGTAAAACAGTCAGGCATAGCAGGTGCCCCCTCTTCATATTTGGGAAAATGTTCTGGACTAGGTTTCAATATTGCTGTTTGCATCTGTATAACTTCATTGCGTTAGCATCAACAAAAGTAGAAATAGAAATTCAAATTTTTCCATGTCATAACATTTCTTTTGTCACCTGAACGTTAAGACGACGAAAAGCATGAAGAGCTATGTATTCGCGCTGAGCAGTAGCAAGTGTTCCAAGAGTGGTCAGATACCAAGTAGTCTTGGGTTCCAGTTTCCTAAGGATATAATCGTCATCAAACTTGCTGGAATGTCAAATTACGTGCAGTTAGCATATGCCAAGTTGGTTTCAGGAGAAAATATTAACACATCAATTTTGACATTTGTTAGAATATTGTGGATATGATTAGGGATAATTGTTATCCCTAAAATATCATTAGGAATAATTATTTCTTAGGATAGATTTTTGATTTATTCCTAGGATAGGGTTTTGATTTATTCTTTTGAATAAGCCCTAATCTTGTCTATAAATAGGGCTTCTTTCATGTAAGTTTGGGATATCTCTAAATTATGAAATAACATGGTATCAGAGCATTAGGTTTCTTTTTAGGTTTCCGCAATTTTTTTTTTTCTTTCCTCTCTCCCGCGTTTCTCTCCCGAACGCGCCTCTTCTTTCTTTTCCGCAGCTGCGTCTCTTTCCCGAACGCGCGAGTTTCTCTTCCTCGCGCGAGCAAAGCCGGCGACAGCGACATTTCTCTTCCTCGCGCGAGCAGAGCCGGTGAAAGGAAGCGTCCGACACGACTCCGGCGACGCCGAAGCACAGCAGAAGCGCGACCACGGCGGCGGCGAGATCCATCGCCGGCCTCTTCCCAACGGAAGAAACTTTCTTCCCAACGGCGGCGGCGACAATTTCGGGCAGCTCATCTCCGGCGGTGGTCTCATCCATCATCATCATCTCCTCCACCCAATCACCGGCTGGATTTCATCCATCCTCTACCGCCGGCAGCATATCTTCTTCTTCGTCCAAACCTCCGACGGGAACCGCCCCATTCCTTGCTCTACCGCCGATCAGCCCTGTGCCATAGCTCCGTTCATCTTCTCCGGGCAGCATTTCCAGCCTCCGGCAGATCGTCTTCATTTCTGGCAGCTTGGTTTCCCTCCGGCAGCTTCATTGCAGCACCATTTCCAGCTGCCGACCATTTCCATCATCCATCTTCTCCAACTTCCGTTAGCACTTCCACAGCGCCTATTTCAATTCCGGCAGATTTCCACTCCAGTGTCGGTGAAGAACACAAGACAGCTACTGTTCCGATTCCCATCCCTTCCAGCAGCGGAATCCCTTCCAGCAGTAGCCTCGATAACTCCAATACGCGGATGGGCTAATTCCTCGCTATACACAAGTTGGTATTTCCTTTATCGTATATCTCGCTGCGAGTCCTCGTATTGACTCTGGGGCCACCGATCATATCACCGTAATAGATCTCTTTTTCTTCACTATCTACTTCGGTTATTTACCATTTGTCACCATGGCAAATGGTTCTCGAATCGATCCAAGGTATTGGTATTGTTCATCCTTCTCCATCTCTTTCCATTCATAATGTTCTTTATGTTCCTGAGCCCCTTTAATTTGTTATCAATAAGTCACCTTACCTCGGCCTCTTGATCAAGGCCGCCTCGCTTACTAAATCTTCCGTGGTCATTACAGACCTGAGTACGGGGAGGATGATCGGCCCGGATATGAGTCTCATGGCCTATATCGATTTCACCAGCCTTTTGTTGGTTCAACATGCATCTCCACTTGTTATTCATGCTCCTGGGACATCCTAGTCTTGATAAGTTAAAACAATTACATCCTAGTTTTTCTCATTTAAAGTCTTTATCTTGTGAGTCATGTCGGCCAGCAAGCATGCGTAGAGTTCATTTTCTCCTCGCGTTATAAGTCGGGCTACATCTCCTTTTCGCTTTGGTTCATTCCGATATTCGGGGTCCGAGTCGTGTTTCTTCTACATTCGGATCACGATATTTTGTTACCTTCATAGACGATTTTTCCTTGCAGACTTGCTATATCCGATGAAGGATCGCTCGTAATTGTTTTCTATTTTCCAATCTTTTTAATGAAGTCAAAACACACCTGGTATCCTCTTCGATCCTCGCAGTAGTGATCAACGACGTGAGTATCTATCTACTCCGCTTCGCACCTTCTTAGCGCCTCGTATGTATTACATCGAACGCGTCTTGTCCTCATACTCCCAATGAACGGAGTCGTTGAACGCAAGAATCGACATCTTCGAGACCGCCTGACTCTTTCATCACTCGTATGTTCCTCTTCGCTGGGAGAAGTCAGACTTCACTGCATGTTATCTTATCAATCGTGATGCCTTCCTCTATTTTACAGGTCAAATACACTCATCACGTACTTTATCCAAATCACCCCTTCATCCTTTACCACCTAAGGTCTTTGGTTCTACATGTTTTGCTCATTGCTCTTGATCCCTGGCATTTATAAACTCTCTCCTCGATCGCATAAATGTGTTTTTCTTGGATACCCAAGGTCTCAAAAAGGGTACAAGTGTTATTCTCCTACTCTCCGGCTTCAGATTTCATCTCACGATGTCGCGTTCTTTGATTCGGTTCCTTTTTCGACCTTGAGTCGTCCGAGTTTCCTCCTTCTATTCCTACGCTTTTTTATCCTCCAGGAGATTCTTTATCACCCGAGCCTTCAATTTCTCCTCCGTTGCAGTTTATCGTCGTCTTTTCCGCTTACATGCCGCCTAACACCGATTCTCTTTGTGGAATCATGTCCGAGCCGATCCTCGCCCCTTCCTCCGGACAATCTTCTCGAATCGATATTCTATCAGACTGCAGGTATCGCTCAACTCGTAATCCTTCTCCTCATTATGCGGTCTGAGTTATCATCGCCTTTCTTCTTCCTATTATTCTTGTCTTTCCTCCTTGCTGCTTTCTCTCCGAAAGCTGCAGGAGATGCATTGCCCATCCAGGATGGAAACAAGCTATCGGGCCGATTTAAATGAGTGCCTTACTGAGTTGTGGGACTTAGGACCTCGCCCCTCTACCACCAGAAAATCGGTTGTTGGTGCCGATGGGTATATACGGTGAAGGTTAGTCCAGACAGCAGTTGAAAGACTTAAGGCTCGTCTTGTTGCTAAAGGTTATACTCGAGATCTTTGGATTGGATTATGGGATACTTTTTCCCTATTGCTAAAATGTCTTCGATACGTCCTATTCACGTCCATCACGCGATTCAACACCGGCCTCTTTATCGAGTTAGACATCAAGAATGCGTTCTTACATGGTGACACCGAAGAAGTCTACGGAGCAACCTCTGTTTTTTATTGCTCGAAGTCTTGGTCTTGTATGCCGCTTGCGAAAATCTTTATACGGTCTCAAGCGATCACAGAGCATGGTTAGATTCGATTGTAATTCAATTCGGCGTGACGACTGGAGCGAGGTGACCATTCATCTTTTTATCGCCACTCATCTACTGGTTGCAGATCTATCTAGTGGTTTATGTTGATGATATTGTCATCACAGCGATCATCTTGGAATTTCACGGGTGAAACAACATCTTTTCAAACATTTGGACAAAAGATCTCGTGAACTCAAATATTTCTTGAGGATAAGAAAGACAATCGAAATGGGATCATTATATCCCAAAGGAAATATGCAATGGATATTCTAAGAAAAGCAGAATGTTAAACTCAAAGACAGGTTGACAACTATGGATCCTAATGTTAAGCTCCCGCCAAATCGGGGAGCCTCTAGATCCCGAACGACAAAGTGAGCGATTAGTAGGAGACTAAACTACCTTCTCATTACTCGTCGGATATCTCATTGTCGTAAGTGTAGTAAGTCGATTTCTCAACTCTCCGTGTAAAGAACATTGGGATCTTGTGATTCGTGATTGTTAGATATATCAAAGGCGCTCAGGAAAAGGTCTTTTGTTAAAAGCAAAGGACATACTCGAGTTATAGGATATTCGATGCAGTTAGGCGGGATCTCCAATTGATAGGAGATCCACCTCGTTTTTGTATATTTGTCGGAGGTAACCTTGTTTCGGAAAAGCAAAAAGAGAATGTTGTGGCGAGATCAGTCGGAGGCAGAGTATCGAGCTACGCCATAGCTACCAAGAGCTTATATGACTCAAACAATTGCTTCGGGAGCTCAGGTTTGGAGATGTTACACAAATGTCACTCATATGTGATAACCAGGCCGCCATGCATATCGCGTCAAATCCAGTTTTTCATGAGAGGACAAAACATATTGAAGTCGACTGTCACTTTGTCAGAGAGAAAGTCATATATGGAGAAATATCTACTAGTTTTGTTAACTCGCATGATCAACTAGCAGATATATTTACTAAGTCTCTGAGAGGTCCCCGAATTGACTACATATGTAACCAGCTGGGTGCATATAATTTATATGCTCCCGCTTGAGGGGGAGTGTTAGAATATTGTGGATATGATTAGGGATAATTGTTATCCCTAAAATATCATTAGGAATAATTATTTCTTAGGATAGATTTTTGATTTATTCCTAGGATAGGGTTTTGATTTATTCTTTTGAATAAGCCCTAATCTTGTCTATAAATAGGGCTTCTTTCATGTAAGTTTGGGATATCTCTAAATTATGAAATAACAACATTAATACAAACAGCTCGGCACAAATCTCAATTTCAACTTTCACTTTGAGACAAATGCATTTTACATTGCTATCTAAAGATGGATATTACCTACTAGAATCATACAAGTCCCCAACGTAGAAATGAATAATGGCTCCAGTATGGTCACGTGTGTCAATAAGAAAATACCGCCTGACTGTACCAACAACTCGCTCAGTTGACTCATGCTCACCATCTTCATTAGCACCCAAATTATTTCTCCTACCAGATCTTGCTGTCCAAGACCACAAACAACAATAGTAAGAATTAATATAGACTGCCTTATTCCAATTCCCTGTTTTATAATCCAAATTTAACTGGAAGAGTACTCATTGCATGCCTATTGCTCAATAAATAAAAAAAAGGACATCATACAAGGATATACTCAAACCTGCACCAGGCCTTGGGTAAGCCAAAACTGCTACATCACCTTCCTTAAAAGTCCATTTGCAGTCATGAACAGGAAGAACAATAACATCATACCACCCTGAATTGAACATATAAGATAACATTATTAAACAAAGATTGAATGAAACAACAGCAACCATTTTTTGTAAATCAAGCATAATCAGGATGCAGAACCATAAATCTCAGCAAGCTACTCATGTTCGGCTAAAATAATGTTTTCCTCATCGTTAAGCTTTAAGGCTGTATTTTTTTTCTAGCTATTTTTTTTACTGTACTAAGCTATCGCCAGCACCTTTCTCCTCTCTCTCATTTTATCCAGTGTTCAGGTTATATGCATCATACATAATTAATTGAAAGTGTATGTATTTATCGTCCATTGGACATCCCAAAAACCATCATTGCCAAGTTGGATAAGGATGGGTCAATGCTAATCTGATTTTGAGCAAGAAATCAAACACCCTCCAAGATTTGTGAAATTTGGATTGTTCAAGGATAAATTGATATTGAATTCATATTAGTCATTGGTAATCAATGGAGATATAGTATAAAACAGCTGAATTTGAGAGAGAGAAGGCTCAAGAAGATAGAGATTCGACAGAGGTAGAAAATTCAAAGGCTCATACATGGACATTGTCCATTCTCATATGTTCTCTAATAAGAAGGCGAGCAACGGTCTCTTCGTCCTCTTCTCGAAGAAGATGGGTGATGTTCTTAGATTAATTAACTTAAATTGAATTTACCTAGTTAAAGTAATTTAAATAATTTTATTAATTAAATAATTGATTTTAACTCTTTTTTAATTAAACTAAATTATAGATTTTAAATTAATAAATTAAATTTTATGAATTTTAATAAATTAGTTAAATAATTTCAATAATTAAATTAACTTCTAATTTAAATTAATAATTTAATGCAACCAGATTTTTAAAATAATTCATTTACTATTAAATTAATATAAATTTTAAATATGATTTAAATGATTAATATCAATAAAATTAGATCCAACTTATTTTAATCAGATATTAAAACTAATTCAAATGAACAAATTCGATTATATAAATAAGAATAAATTTAAATTAAGATATAATTGACCTATGTGACTAAAGTTAAGTAAATTAATTAAAATATTTAATCAAAATTAAAATTATTTAAATTAATTAAGAAATAAACTAATTTAAATAGGATTAAAATTGTTTAAGAGAATTGAGTCAACTAATGTTGAGTTGAATCATATTTTAAATTTGATTTAATTAAAATTAAATCAGTTAGTAAGTATGCACTGATTTATTAATAATGTAAACAAAGTAACACTTTTGTAAGTTGTAATATTGTTTCAATACTGCCACCCATGTTCTCAACTCCATCTGTTATGTCATTCTTTTTGTATGCATACTTCTTGATCACTCCATACTCTAAACCAGGAAAAGAAATTGAAAAAAATGACATCTCATCCAAAGACACAAAGAATGGAAAAGCAAAGCAATAGACTGAGTTTTCTCTTAGAATATCATAATTATTGTCGGCGTCCATAAAAGAATACGACAAATACTAGTAAGATCCATGCTTACTAATAGAGTTTAGAGACTTCCTAAGATAGCTTATCCCCAAAAGTAGGCTAATAAAAAAATAATCATTGAAGGAATCAATCAGCCACTACTCCGTGAATATTTGAAATTTAATGGCACCACAAAACTTTTTTAAACTTTTATGTAAATTATAAAAAGATGGAAAAACCACTAGTAGGAATTCATACAATCACTAGTTTAAGTTATTGCATGCTATGTTGTAGCAAATTTATCCTAACAATGATTCACTTATGGATCACCTTGGGTGATGTTGTTATATACACTGACAAGATCTGAAAGAAAAAGAAAAACTTTACAAAGAAAGGAAAAGAAGGTAAAGCTTTACTGGAAAATAGAAAGTTAAACAACAATTAGTCTATGCATGAACATATATTTATTGATCACGCCCTAGAAATCTTAGCCTATGAAGCAAAAGACAAAATTTCTAGATTCACAAGTAGCATCTCTTATATTTCGTTTCTGAACTGCAAACAGCACTGTAAAAGAAGAAGTAAACAACTTGACAATCTCTGAAACAAATGCAATGTGCATACCTCTTTCCCGTCTCTCAACATTCTTTATGCGAACCATTATATGTGCATCCTTTGTTACATTTTCCTGAAGCTCCTCATAGGTACTGTACAGTTGTGCTCGACATTCCTCAAAAAGCAAAGGCTCAAATACTCTCACATACTCTTCAACAGACTCAAAATGGCCTGGCACACACTGTAACTCCGTATCTTCAGAAGAAAGGTAGAATATTTGGCATTATAAATTTAAGAAAAAAATTCATGCAAGTAATAATAAATTAAATGACAGGATATCCAAATGGTTGAGACCCATGGCTTCTTGTTGTGATTACTGTTATACTAAGATTAAATGTTCAAACAAAGAATCATTCATTTAGATTCAATGTCAACTAATACAAACCCTCATAAAACTTTGTCCTACTGAATTCTGCTAATAAAGATGGTATGTATGTTGTCAATGAATTGAATATTGTGCATGCTGTGCACTGGCAAATACTATAGAAACCTTATATATAACTAAAATTTGAGATAGAAAATACTGTGCATCTCCATGATCACAGTGATACTGCCAGTGTGCCACATTTAAATAATGACAGCATGAAAGGAATTACAAGCAACAGGTATCAAGTAGTCATGGTTTACATTGCTATAATTCATGCCTTAGTAGCAGCAATCTGTGTTTGAGAACGAGGCATGGTGTTTCACATTCTAATTAAATTTCGAGCAATTCTACCAACAGAATTCAGCAACATATCTTTGTACTCCCTTTCTTCAAGACTAAATTTAGAACCTATCTAATGGCATAAAGCATCTTGTATCAAACCCTAAGGAACCAAATCCACAATCACACTAACAAAAGGGAGGTCAGAAAAAAGGAATCAGCAAAGCAAAGCATGTGCTAACCTGGATTATGCCAAAATTTCTCACTTGTAACCTCCCTGAGAAACCGTTCAACAGATGTATCTTGGTACTGAGGGTTGCTTGAAGTCTGCCTCTTCAGAGAAGGATTTTTTTTGGGGTCCAACTTTTGATCTGTGTTGTTTTGTCCAACAGGAGACTTCTGAGATGGAAAAATGGAGCTTTTAAATTGTCTGTGGTCTGGATATTGCTTCCAAGAACCCTGCCTAGGAACTTGTGGATATGTTTCTGAAAAGCATTCGTGCTTCTGCTTCTTTGGGCGAGTAGGACCTCCTGGAATTACATCCCCATTTGGTTCGTTTTTCATGTCAGTTATTTCTATAGTTGAACTGCCTTCATTGCCCATGATATTTGCTTGCCTTTGATCTTTAGTATTAGGTCGTTCAACACCCCGGTCAATAACAGGAGCATGAGCATGGGTGGTATCCCTAATAATACCGTTAACAATTGGTGCTGGAACAGAAGTTTGCCTCTTAGGCATAGTTTTAATAGAACTAGCCTGCCTATCATCCTCCACGTCAATAAAGACAGTTTGTCTGGCCCTTTTCTTCCCTAACATTGCCTCCTTGTGCTCATCAACTTTAGATCTCTTAAGAGGATTATTTGCAAATCTCAGAGCATAACCACCTTCAACTCTTCTAACCTTTTTTGGTTTTCCAACTGAAGATTCCTCCAATCCATCAGCCAGCACATCTACCCTAGAGCAGCAATCCAAAGTTCCATGGTTATCTGAGACAGAACGACCATCAACTTTCAGGTATTTTATTGCTTCGCCAATTTTGTCAGTGGTAATTCCCAGAAAACTAGAATTGTTGTGGCTGTTCTCATCAGTTTTAATAGCACAAGGCTCATTTTCTTCATTAACAATCTGCTTTTCTGCAATTTCCCCATTGAGTATCTCCTGCTTATTGCCTGAAATTCTTGCAATACCATCTATGTTCCCGTCCATATCAGACCACTCCCCTTCTTTTCTTTCTGCTGCACGACCACCCTGACCACCTGAAAGCCCAGGCGTTCTAATTTTATTAGCAACTTCAAAATTTGTGCCCATAGATACACAGGCTTGGACTATATTTTGCTCACTTTCTGTTTTTTATTCTTCTTTTATTTTCTTCGACTCTTTTTTTTCTTACAAAAGGTTGAAAAACAGAACCATTTGGTGCATGTGTAAAAGCATGTTTACTTGGGATCCTATGACATCCTTCGGATGATGAAAATAGATTTGAACCAGTGAAATTGACAACTATAAGAGATTTCTGGTGCTGATAAATGAGAGGGATGTCACCCCCATTTACCACTTCCTCCGGGGGTTCATCAAGACCAAAAAGTGGCCTCCCACGAACCCCCATTTCATGTGGCATACAAACTAACTTCCTGGGTAACTTTTCTGCAAACCAAGTACTAAATTTAAACATGATGTTAAAGTGACACATAGACATTTATATGATAAATATTCTCAAATTTAGTTAATGTGCACATGAATGAAAAGATAGAATTATCTTATTTACTTTGACTAATGTTGGTTCACATGCAAGCAATAAGTTTGTAAGGATAAGTAACATAATTGCCATTTGAGTTTGTCTAGCTGGAAAAAAAAATAGGTCAACAGAAATTTCCATTGCTAGGACTAACTTTCATGGGAACATTCAAAAAATTCAACATGAGTGTCTAATATATATTCTACAGCATCCGAGTTAACATGGATATACAAACTGTATAACAAATCTTCATTGATTCTTTAAAAGAAGAAATAAAAGATGTATCTCATATTGAATGATCCTAGATTTGCATTGTTTGCTGCAGAAAATTTAAGAATGTGGTAATGCTCAAGATTTTACAAATTGCCTGCCTTTCGATAAAAGACAAACAATGAAATGTAGGGTATTGAATGAACACCTCCGGTTACCCTCTACATGTTTTCCTAAACAACTGCCTTACCCTCTATGTATCAAAAAATCAACTTGCCATCTTATACAGCTAGACATCAGAAAGTAAATTACCCTCTACACATTCATAAAATAAGCATCGGGACAAATCCTGAATAAATGGTCACAGAATCTATAAGACCAAAATTAATCTAATTAATTGAAGTCATAAAAAGCTCATTGTTGTATCATTTTTGGCATTACTTTGAAGCAGAAAATATGGCATAACCTAAAACACCAGAGCATAGGCATATCCACTGCTTTGTGAGTTTGTGGTTACTTGAAACACCCATGCTCCAGAAGATTTCAACTACAAACAGGTGTCACCTGTTATTGTATATAGATATGCGGATCGACTAAACAAAGTCTTACAGACACTACGACTCTTATGTGGAATATATCACTAGAAAAAGAAATTATGGCAGCAGAAAGGATTATCAACTCTATATATCTATATTATCAAAGGCTATTAACATTTGGGAAATGCAGTCATGGGTGTTGTGATGACACAGCAAACAATTTTATTCACAATCATATTGCTAGAATCATATGGGAAATTTTAAAAAGTTAATCCAGGCCATACGATAGCAGCAAAGAGGAACCGAGGAATGAATAAAATTTTACATAATGCCCTCAAAGTTTTTGCTCATAGAGCACGGAAGAATCCAAGTGTAACTAATTTAGGCCTTTGTTGATTTTTTAAAAAAAAATAAATTACTAATTCCGACCATAGAAAAAAAGGAATATTAATTCTAAATATTGACTAGAGCTAATAGATTTCACTGATGGGAATTCAATGGTATCGGCTCCCACTACGAATCCAACCATCAACTCCAGCCCCGGATATTGGAATCATACACTCACTCGCAACTCATAACATACATCCTGTCAACTTAACAAGCCATGAAACGGGGGCTTCTAGAGCCAATGGCAGAGATCAAAATATGCTACCCTGTTGTCAATCTACCGCACAGATGACAAATTGCTGCTCATGGATTTTGTAAATTAGAAGCAACGTTTAGGGTTTTCAATGTCAAACGAACAACTAGCAGTCCTAGGGCTTATTGTCGTCATCCAAATCATAAAAAAGAAGGAATTGTCGCGAGATCTCACCAGATACTCGCCGAAAAGGGAAAAAAAAAGGAGGTAGAACGAAAGCGCTTCTGCTTGCTAGTGCTCGCTCGGGAAAGGCGTTGAGCAAGAAAGGGATCGATTGCTTCGAGGTCGCGACGAGGCATGGGAGGTGGGAGTGGGAAGATGCGTCGGCCGGTACTTATAGACTCGTCGGTCTCGAAGAGGACTCTATAGACACGTGCTCCGCACGCGCCCATACTACGGACGGCGGAGATTCAGATGCGCTCTTTTTGGACGCTAGAATTTGCCATGTTATTACTACGCCCTTTACTGCCATTTGCACGCACCCCTTGTGTGACAGGGCGACGTGCGTGGATCTAACCAAAGCTGGCGAGGTGTTTGGGCATTTGACCATGCGACACGTTCAAAGGACTTTGAACGGGGATCGTATCATTTTCATGCTCGGGTTTGGGCCCGACCCGAATGCATTAAGGTCGGACTCAGATCTCGCTGATTGGGATCTCGATCACGCATGCAGAACGCGTCACGTCGCACAAATAATTAATGAATGGCGTGCCTTATTGCCTAATCGAAGCCTGTGGCATTGCTCTAACACGATGACACAGTGATTAAGATGCTATGACACGATGACATAGTGATTAAGATTGATTTCGAAGGAGATTTAAATTTTTTTTTTTATATTTAAATGATTTTCACATCTTTTAACTATCACGTCAAGACTCATAGGGATAGAATAAACTCTATTTTTTAAATTTCGTCTCGAAATGTTGGATGAAATATGAAAATTGAATCTATTTTTAGAGAGTAATTTAAATATTGGGCTCAAAATATAGATATTTTGTGTTAAAAAATATCGGCAACCCTCAAGGGCGACTCTGCATAAGATTTTTCATAATTTATCTCTCTCAGAATGACCGTGAGACAGATCGATAGAAACCACTAGATTGACAGTTCTAATCTTTTGCATATGTAAAAGCCTATGGTATTCTACGTCAGATAAGAAAAATCAGCTCTGTCATTTCAAGGCTGCGCTTGCATAGTTTTCATGGGAATAACATATTGTTTAAAGTATGACGGTATTTGTAAAAGTGACATGGATCAATTTTGAAAGAAGTCTAAATTTTTTTCTGGATTCAAATGATCTCTATGTGTCTTGATCACTACGTCAAAACTTATAGAGTTTTTCATAATATATTTTCCTCACAATGATTATAAAACAGATCAATAAGAATCCCTAGATTGACAATTATCATATTTTAGGGCAGCTAGGGCGGGTAACGTTTGGAAATGACAATTTTTACGTTTTCAGAGTAAAAACCGGTTTTCTTAATTTTCAATGTTTTCTACTCGAAATAAAAAAACCCAAATAATTAAACAAGGACTGATATAGTATAATTCGCTTCAATTATAACTTTTTATTCTGCCATGTCTTGAAACAGTTCGGTTTCAAAGATGGTTTGAAACAGTTGTTACATTGAATTCCTTCTGGGTTTCCCAAAAACGACACCGAGTACGTGAGCTTGACCGGAAGGATTTCATCGATCTCTTGAATGTCTCAGCTGTCTCGATCCGAATTGAAAGAATTAATCCGATGTCCCAACAGAAGAGACTCAATTTAATGTCTCAATTCTACAAGGAAGAACAGTTATATAGTTCAGTCCAAAGGTCAGATTTAGTGGTGGTCAAGTATGTTGGCCTTGCTGACCAACGACAGTTGATCCAGCTATACCCCGTTGTTACCGGGACTCAACCGACCGGAATATAACGTCACTTCAACCCAGAGCATCTCGCAAAGCCACGCCAGCCCCTTTGCTGAGTCATTTCGTCTCTCGGCCTCAGACAGTAACAATGAGCAAAGAGCGATCGTTGACTCCAGTCCTCCCTGAACAACGATCCCTCTTCGTGGATTTTGCTCCTTCGGAACAAGTGGTTTCGAGTCATTAAATGAAGCAGAGAGATCTTTATCGTTGAACTCCCAGGCAATCCATGCATTATATCTGTACGTCTTTCCAGTCTTTGCTCTTCTTCTTAAACTCCCATATAAAACTAAAGATCACCGGAGAACGCCCGCCGATCGGCAACCGATGGAACCGCTTCGTCGAGGAGTTCCAAGTTAGTATCACAGATGACCCTGCAAAGCAGATTTCTTTACGTCGCTCGATTCTGGAAATTAGAGGAAACAATATAAATATGACTTAATAATGTTTCGTTAAATGTCGTAATAACTTGCAAATTTATGTGAGAGTGATTTTTATCTCTTTAAATTATGATTTTAAATTTTGTCGCTGTGAGGCTCTGACTAACCATTAATGGCCATCTTGGATCTCTTGCTACTAACTGAATCTGACAGAGAGGTAAAAAGATATTTTAAAATTTAAAGGAACGAAACTTTAATAGGTCCCGTTTATGCCCATTTTTAAATGTTTGTTTTCGTTATGTTTATTTCTTTGATTTGTTTTTTTTGAAAAATTCGAGGATAGTTTTTATTGCATAGTTTACAACAAAATAAAGAAACATCTTTGTTCAGAGAAATTTCGATTTCTTCATCCATATATTTTTTTAACAATATCTTTTATTATTTCGAATTATCGAAAAGATACTTAAAGTTTTTAAAATTGCATGATTTTACCTCTAATTCTTTATTGTCTGTTTGAAGATTTCATTTAACTGGCAAGACAATTATTTTATAAATATGACTATCTATTTTCAACTTAAATTAAATGGCGTGACTTATTTAGCATGAAAATGAAACTACAAAGCCTTTTTTTTTTTTTGCACTTGATTTTTAATACATTTTTCATGTTTAAAATAGAGAATGTGTTTTTTTTTTAATTTAAAAAATGTGAAAACTTATTTGATTTAGTGAAATTGAATTGTTTGTAGGGGTAAAAAATGAAAGAAAATATTTGGTTGATTATTGATAATATATATTATTATATCAAATTATAACAAAATAATGTATAATTTTTTGTATAATAATAATAATAGCACATTTAATTTACATAAACTTAATTTGACATTTTAAAAATGTAATCGGGGATAAAAAAATTTGAAAATTACTTACATTTATTATCTGCTTTTTAAATCTACCTTTTTGGTTTTTTGAATTTAGAATTCATTTTAAAGAAATTAGGGAGCGTTTGGTTAGAATTTTTTATTTTTTATTTTTCATTTTCTATTTTTCTTTTTCAGAAAAAAAAAAATTGTATTTTTTAATTTTTCAAAAAATACTCTTTTATTTAAAAAAAATGAAAATATAAATAAAAAACAAATTTTTTTGTATTTTTTAATTTTTCAAAAAGTGCTTCTTTATTTTCTAAAAAATGAAGATGAAAAATACTAACTAATCACGTTTTTTATTTTTTTCAAAAAATAAAAATAAAATAAAAAAATTTCCTATCAAATGCCCCCTTAGTTTGCTGACGATGTTTTTAGCAAATTTTTATTAAAAAATAAAATAAAATTAGGCGAAACGGTTCAACCAAATACGGGAGTAAAATAATATTTTAATAATTTAAAATTTCAAGAAATTATTTTTAAAACCATTAGTAATTATATTATTTATTTTTTAAAACAATACTCAATCTGTGATTGGACCCTTTTACGCGAACTGCTAAACCCTAACTTGAGGACGACTTCTCTTTTCGCTGTGTCAATTTTCCGACTGGTTTTCCGGCGGAGCTGGGATTGGTTGCCATGACCCCATGAAATAATGCATCGAGGAATAGGGTATGGTGTCGGTTTGCTTCTGAGGCGTGAGTGGTCCTCAGCAACACTACTGAATCCCAAGTCTGGAGCTTTATCTTTCCTCTTGCGGCGCTCGGCCTGCGCGAGTGCTGGTGATGTTACTTCTCGATGCTGCATTAGATGGGATATGGGTTTCTGCGGCTATGCAGTGGAGCAGTTCTCAGACGACGAATATGAGTGCGAATTCGATAGCCAAAAGGTAAAAAAAAATGCTGCGATCGCTAGTTTAAGTTTTTAGGAAATTCTGATTGATTTTGGTTAATTTGTATGCTTTGAGTTTTGGCAAAGTTGATAAATTTGTCTATCTAAAATCCTTTTCCGATGCAATCTAGGGCATATAACATCAATGGACACTTAAATTTGTACTTGTTTAAGTTATTTAGCAGTGGATACTTAAATAGAATTTATTTATTTTTAACTATTTTTATTAGAAAGCTGTTCAGTGTTGTTCTAGCTACTAAGAGACTACACTTATCTACAGCCTTCTTCAATGGCTAACGTTGATGAATGGAGATGGAAACTTAGTTTGCTTTTACGTAACCCAGAAGAGCAAGAGATCATTTCCAGAGATAAAAGAGACAGGAGAGATTATGAACAAATAACCAATCTTGCAAAGAGAATGGATCTCTACAGGTTAGAAATGTTACACATGAATTCTTTTACTAGTATGCTTTGTATGTTGACAAAAACTATGATGTGTCCCTATGCTGTTACTAATGCATTTTTATCATTTGCTTAGTGAACTTTATGGAAAGGTGGTGGTTGCCAGCAAGGTCCCTCTACCTAATTATAGACCTGATCTTGACGATAAGAGGCCACAAAAAGAAGTAGGTGCTGGACGTTGTATAGAAACAGATATTCTTGTCTCTGAACTATCTAACTCACTGTTTCAAGTGACATCTGTGCTTGTAATGCAGGTGGTGATTCCTCTTAGCTTGCAGAGGAGGGTTGAGGGCCTGCTGCAAGAACATGTTGATAGGATGCTATTAAAATCTAACAAGATCAACAGTGAATTGGAAAACAACTCTTCCAGCAAGGTGGTGGAAGATGTTGAACCATATGAAAGCCAAGAACCTATGGTTGATAGGTTAGTTATGGAAAAAATTCTACAGAGAAAGAGTAGCCGAATGAGGAACTTGCAGATAACTTGGCAGGTCTATCATTTCTTCTTAGCGTGCCTATCAAATAAAATTGTTTTTTTATTTGACAATTCTCTTCTACTATTGCGTTTATCCAATAATACACTACTTAAAATAGAAGTGTATTATTATATTGGTTGTTGGGAAGATGGCTATATGAGATATCTATGTTTCTCTTGAGCTGTGTAAAGTTTTTAAAAAGTGTATGCTGGTGTGTGGTTGAGCCACTACATAACATATATGCAATATGCTGATGCATATTCTAGTGCACATGCAATCCACTTTTTTTGAAAAATATACTTTTAGTTATTTGAAATAATGTATAAAATCCTGCACTAAGTTTGCATCTGCTGTATAATGCATCACTTCTAGTTAATCAACTTAAATAATCATTGTACAAAAATTCCATCTGTCACTTAATAATGAAATTAAGCACTGATAAATCCATAATTTCATTGTTTATTTATATACATCTAAGCAATAGATAAATGCAATAGACATCACATAACCATGCAAGTCAATGAAAATTCAGAAAATTTACATGCTGACTTAAGAAATAGATATAAATGGTCATCTATATGGCAAAATTGGTTTAACCTAATCAATATTAACTTAAATACAAGTTGGTTTCTACAAGCTAGAGAGACTGGGTTATCAATATGATCTTGTGCAATCATTAGCGGATATCATTCAATCCATCATTGCATAAGCTTATGCCATAGTTTTCTAAAACAATGAGGTTTGTAATTAAAGCTGCAATTTTATTGGATCTTTAAATTTTCTTTTATTTAATTTATTTCATAATTCACAGAAATTAATTTTACATGGATCTGAGGAATGATGTAATGACCAATCTTTGGCAGGAATCACCTGAGGGTGTAAAGATGCTGAATTTTAGAAAATCCCTTCCTGCATTCAAGGAGAAGGACAGATTACTGTCTGCTATCGCTCACAATCAGGTTTGAATTTTTGGTTATTGTTCATAATAGAAACCATTTTCATCATAATATTTTACAGTCCTATATTATTCAGTTTCTCATGTGTGGGTTATGTAAAAAATCCTTTGTACTGCTAAGATGATTTCTCATTGTAGATTTTCTTTCAAACATAACCAAGTATTAATTGTACAAGACGTGTTGTTCTACTTCCTTTTGAATTTATAGTGGATTCAAAAAGGTATCATGCACTTCTATATATATATATATATATATATATAAATTGGTAGTTGTTAATATGATCGTGCTATTTTTTCCAATGGAAATAAGTCCGAAGTAATGCATTCTGCATTTGAATGAGATATCAGGACCATTTGGCTGCATTTAGTTTGTTAGTAATGCCTTTGTGCTGCAATTAACAATTACATGTGAATTCAAACATTGCCAAATCAAATGACAGCTGTACTAGGTTGTATTGTAGCTTATAATGTAATTGTTATTTGCAAGAAAGTTTCTTTAGTGTGTTTTCAAGAATTGGGTCTGTGTACCCATTTTTTGGTGCTTATCTATCAGGTGATTGTAATATCTGGCGAAACCGGCTGTGGTAAAACCACTCAACTTCCTCAATATGTACTAGAATCTGAGATAGAATCTGGCCGTGGAGCATTTTGTAATATCATTTGCACTCAACCACGAAGGATATCTGCTATGGCTGTTGCAGAAAGAGTTTCAACTGAAAGAGGGGAGAATCTTGGTGAGACAGTAAGTTTCTCCATACTTCCCTGTTATGCTTTGGCAAGAGATGTTTAATGATTAGTGTGCTTATTTTGAAATACCTTTACAATCTTTGTTCTAGATGTTGGTTTTTGTGATAGGTTGGTTACAAAGTTCGATTAGAGGGAATTAAAGGAAAAAATACACATCTGCTTTTTTGTACCAGTGGCATTTTACTAAGAAGATTGTTGGGGGACCCAAATTTGAATGGTGTAACTCATGTTTTTGTCGATGAAATTCATGAACGAGGCATGAATGAAGGTGTGCTCTCCACATTTCTTTCGTCTTTTGCACAATCTATTTGTTGTAATATTGCATTTATTTGACTTGTGCAGATTTTTTGTTGATTGTGTTAAAGGACCTTCTTCCACGTCGTCGTGATCTGAGGTTGATTTTGATGAGTGCAACTCTGAATGCTGAATTATTTTCAAGTTATTTTGGTGGGGCTCCAACAATCCATATTCCAGTAAGCTTTGTTGTGTTAATCTTTGGTTTTAGAATGGCCATCATTCTCATCATATTTTTAAAAAACTGTAAAATACTCATACTGCTGAAACTTTCTTGGTCTCCTTTACTCTGATTGTAATTCGTTCTGAACTATGATTTAAGAGATCTGTTGTGGGCAAAAAAGGAAACAAAAAAATAAGCCTTATATTGCATACTCAACTTTCAGCGCCATAAAGATTAGATCGATTATTTATAATTGCATCGTCCATAGGATTGATTTTATTAGTATTCCAGAAGCGTTGAAAATATAAGCAAAACGTATTGAAACTAAAATTTTGTTTTATCCCTATGAAGTAAAAAAAAAACATGGATATTCATGGTATTTTCATTTTATTTTTGTCGAAAAACTTCAAGAAGTATGTAAGAAAGTCTATGCATAGTTGTAATTTGTGCAATTTGTGAATTGAAAATAAGCGAATATTGAGGATTGTTACTTAAAAACTATCCTTTTCTAAATGTAAATATTCATCCTTTTTTGGACTATGATACGAATTAATTTCTACTTCATAAGTTCACCAGTTGTGGGCAAAAAAGGAAACAAAAGAATCGGCCTTATATTGCATACTCAACTTTCAGCGCCATAAAGATTAGATAGATTATTTATAATTGCATCGTCCATAGGATTGATTTTATTACTATTCCATAAGCGTTGAAAATATAAGCAAACGTATTGAAACTAAAATTTTGTTTTATCCCTATGAAGTAAAAAAAATATCATGGATATTCGTGGTATTTTCATTTCATTTTTGTGGAAAAATTTCAAGAAGTATGTAAGAAAGTCTATATATAGTAATTTGTGCAATTTGTGAATTGAAAATAAGCGAATATTTAGGATTGTTACTTAAAAACTATCCTTTTCTAAATGTAAATATTCATCCTTTTTTGGAGTATGATACGAATTAATTTCTACTTCATAAGTTCACCAGTTGTGGGCAAATACTTCTTCCAAAGATAGTTCTGTTTCCATTTTTAAAAAAATGCGTGCTTGACTTTGTGTGTTTTTAAAATCATATTCTGCTTAGGGCTTCACCCACCCTGTTAGGGCACACTTTCTTGAAGATATTCTTGAGAAGACTGGATACAAGCTGACTTCTTTCAACCAAATTGATGACTATGGCCAAGAGAAATTGTGGAAGACACAGAGGCAGCTATTGCCATGGAAAAGGAAAAATCAGATTACTTCTCTTGTTGAGGTACTAGTACTGTTTGCAAGAATCTTATGTAAATGCAGTTCTTAAATGTTGCTACATTCTGTATGCAGGATGCTCTTAGAAATTCAAATTTTGAGGGCTACAGTTCCAGAGCACGCGATTCTTTGGCCTCCTGGACACCAGAGTGTATAGGTTTTAATCTCATCGAGGCTGTTCTATGTTATATATGCCGGAAGGAGCAGGCAGGTGCTGTGCTTGTTTTTATGACTGGCTGGGACGATATTAGTTGCTTGAGGGATCAGCTAAGGGCTCATCCTCTTTTAGGAGATCCAAATAGGGTGTTGGTACTTGCATGTCATGGATCAATGGCTACTTCTGAACAGGTGATTTTTGTGATCATAATTTTGCCTGTTTCTTAATTCGTTTTTTAGTTGTACTACTTCAATTGTAAATTGCGTACACAATTTTCATCCTGCCTTATCTGAGTAATTGTTTATTTCATTGTCAGGAGTTAAGAATGCAAATGTATTATGTGTAGAGAACAAGTTTTTGTATAGATCAATCACAGTTAACACGGTATCATAGCAGAGTTCTTGTGTTTGGATTGTGCCGTGCTAGTAATAGATCTCCAATTAAGAGAGCATTAATATTATAAATGTAGTCTTCTAAGTGATCAGTCAATCAGTGGAATTCAGCACCAGTCATGTTACCATGTATGAAATTTTTTTATTTTTTTTCTTGAAAAGGTATTTGAACGTTACCATGATTTAATTTCTCTTTCTGCAATGCTGTGTGTGTGTGTGTTTTTATAGTGTCTCAGTATTGGATCATAAGTTGGTTGGACAAACCCTTTTCAAGGAACTCAACCACACACTAATTGGTTGTTCTCGAATATTAAATGCTTTTTTAATTGGTACGTACTTATATCTAATGTGACCTTGAGATCACAGATTTGAGTTGCAAAAATAGCCCCTTGCAATGCAAGAAAAGGTTGTATACAATAGATCTAATGTGGTCCGACCTTTTTATGGGACCCCGCATTGGCGGAAGTTTTGTGCACCGGATTGTCTTTTTTTTTGACGTACTTATATCTAAAATTAAATAAATATCAAAACTGCATCACATTATACAATACTAAAACTCCTGCACAATTCGAGATTTTAAATCTTCGTTGATTGTATAAGAATCTTTCTAGCAAATAAGTCTTTTAGTATCTACTAGTTCAGGTTGCGTTTCAGCTTTCAATTATAATTCTGCCCAATATTATATCAAATGTTAAGCAAGCTGCTGAAGTTACTGTGAATGAAAGAAGACATGCAGGAATATCTTGGTTGGGTTGAAATATCTCTGTGAGTCTCTTAGCAAACACACGTGTTGTTGTTTATCAGGAAGAAGACATGCAGGAATATCTTGGTTGGGTTGAAATATCTCTGTGAGTCTCTTAGCAAACACACGTGTTGTTGTTTATCAGGAGATCATTATATTTTTCTACTGGCCTCCTGAAATAAATTAGTTTTCCAATTAAAAAAAACATCATATTACACCATTTGTGTTGATTGACTGAGAAATCAGTTCCATACATGTCTGCAACTCCTTTTCTATTGATTGGTGTTTTCAAATTAATTGGATATCCCATTTGCTCATTTTGATGCTATGCATTTCTTTCTCTAGTTTCTTATTTTACATTGATATTTGTAGAAACTTATCTTTGAAAAGCCACCACCGAATGTACGGAAGATAGTTCTGGCTACAAACATGGCAGAAGCAAGTATTACAATAAATGACATTGTCTTTGTTGTAGACTGTGGCAAAGCAAAGGAGACTACATATGATGCTTTGAACAATACACCTTGCTTGCTGCCATCCTGGATTTCTAAAGCTTCTGCTCGTCAAGTGAGATATTTTTCTTTCAAAATTTGATATTTTACATCCCTTGTATATATTTCATTTAATTTTTTGATGGGTTTGATTATGTTCATGATGATTTCCAACCTTATCTTGGACAATTTAAATTATTGATCTATCAGAAATATTTGGGTTTAGAATGACATGTTCTACTTGGACCTGGATTTCCATGCTTGTCAAGTGAGAGATTCCTCCAATTTTATCTCTTATTTGTGTTCTATTTAATTTTTCCGTTTCCAAGTTCCAACCTAATCTTGAATATTAAATATCTTGCTTGTCAGCAACATTTGGGTTTAGTATGATAACATTAAATATTCCACTTGAACCTGGGTTAAAAAAAAATTGATTGCATAGTATATTCCACTTGGACCTGGGTTAAAAAATCCCCACCCATATCAGTTGTCATTTGATTTGTGACACATTTGGTCTGACATTTTCTCTGTTAAAACACTACATAAATTCATTAAATTTCATGTATATGTAAATGTATGTGTGTGTGTGTGTGTGTGTGTGTGTATATATATATGGTCTGCTTGCTTTAACATGTTCTTTTGATTCATTTTTAGAGAAGAGGTAGGGCTGGGCGTGTGCAGCCGGGGGAGTGCTATCATCTCTATCCTAGATGTGTATATGATGCCTTTGCAGAATATCA
Organism: Wurfbainia villosa; assembly: GCA_025175895.1. Classification (NCBI taxonomy): domain Eukaryota; kingdom Viridiplantae; phylum Streptophyta; class Magnoliopsida; order Zingiberales; family Zingiberaceae; genus Wurfbainia; species Wurfbainia villosa. The sequence continues at coordinate 2,120,030 of JAKLTH010000280.1, forward strand.
ACTTCCTGAGCTGCTACGAACTCCGTTGAATTCATTATGTTTGCAAATAAAAAGCTTGCATGTTGGTAGCATAGGGGAGTTCTTATCCGCTGCTTTGCAGCCCCCCGAATCTCTTGCTGTAAGTATTGCAATCACAACTTAACCACTGAAACTAAACAGGTGAAACATGATTCCTAGTTAGGATCCTTTGCTTAATTTCCCCCCTTTTTTACCTTTCATTATTCTTCTGAAGCACTTCAATAAATTGGAACGCTCACCTACAAAATCTGATTCAGTAAAATTGGTGTACTAAAAATCATGTTAAACATATTACTTGTAAAGATCACTGAACTATTAGTAATGACCTGTACGCAGATTTCAAACTTAGAAACCTGTGTGTTGTTTGCTTGCCCAACCGATGACTGTCAGATTCATCGTGTGCCTGTTATCTGGATCATATACATGGCCTCAAGTTCTGTGCGCATTGAGTGTGCATTTTGCTAATAGAGTATTGAACAAACCACCCTCATGACTATCAAATAAACTTGAATGTGTTTTTTTCCAAAAAAAAAAAAACAATTAGGATGATTACTTGGCATTCTATGATGATTTTTTTCTTTTAAAAAAAATATGTAATTTTAATGAAGGCATGCATTTTTTCACTTTGCCAAATCAAGAAGGGTTATAGTATTCCTGCAAAAAAATTTGGTTTGGCATAGAACTTTTACTGAGAAAATCTGTACTCTGTACCAATAATGAAGGCTTATGCATTGTTTTTTCTCCCATTTTTTGCCTCTTTTTCAGAAGGTTTGAGCAATGGTTGCACACTACCCAGTGTGATGAGTTTTTTTTTTTTTTTTTTTTTGGCAATGAAGGCCTATGCAATGTTTTCAGAAGGCCTATGTGATAATCTGTACTCCTGCTAATGTTTTTTTGCTTTCCAGTATTAGACTATGGTTCTTTCTAGTTCAGTACACAAATGGCTTGAAATTCTTGATTAATACAGGTACAAAATGCTATTGAATTCCTTAAGAAGATTGGAGGTCTAGATGAGCAGGAGAATCTTACAAATCTTGGTACGAAGTAAATGATGTCATTTTGAGATTTTTTGGATTTCTTATCTCTTGAAGTTTGGTTTTGCCATTTTGTAACATGTAGGTCATTATCTATCAATGCTTCCAGTTGATCCAAAGCTAGGAAAGATGCTTATTATGGGTGCCATTTTTCGGTGTGTGGACCCAGTTCTTACAGTAGTAGCTGGTCTAAGTGTTAGAGACCCTTTTTTATTACCACAGGACAAGAAGGACGTAAGTTCACTTCCCTAATGGGGAGACCAAGCATTATGATTGCTTAGTTTTATGAGTTTTATTTTAATTTGTTCTCTCTTTTTTTTTTTTAAATTTATTTTAAATTTAACTAATCCGTTAAGCATTTTTTTCAAACCTTATCATTTCTTGATCATTCTTTAAGCATATAGATTGGTTTTATTTTTCAAACTTTTAGAATTGTTATCTCCCCTTGTGCACAGTGGGAAGCTATTTAATCTTCTTCTCAATGATTTTTTTTTAGTACACATGGAAGATGTATTTTGAATACTTGCAGCATTGCATGAGTTATGGCCATTTAGCATCTATTCTTCAGTTGGCAGGAACTGCAAAATCACGATTCTCAGCAAAGGATTACAGTGATCATATGGCTCTGATCCGTGCATACGAGGGATGGAAAGATGCAGAGAGAGAAGGATCAGCTTATGAGTACTGTTGGAGGAACTTTCTTTCAGCACAAACTCTTCAAGCAATTCATTCTCTTAGGAAGCAATTTAGCTTTATTTTAAAAGATGCTGATTTAGCAGATGCAGACTCCAGCGTCAATAACAGCTTGAGTCATAATCAGTCACTGGTTCGAGCTATTATATGCTCCGGGCTCTTTCCTGGGATAGCGTCAGTTGTGGTAAAAAGATGGTTACTTCTTTAATCTATATTTGTTCATCTTTTTCCTATTTAATTTTCATACCCTTTGTTGTTTGTTCCGATGCTTGTGCAGCACAGAGAGAAGTCCATGTCTTTCAAAACGATGGATGATGGCGAGATTTTACTTTATGCTGTAAGTACAGAGCATTAATTATAAACCAATTTGGCTTTTCACGTATTATAGGAACTTACGCTCATTCAGATATAAACTAAAAAGCACTGCCAATGTTTATTATTGTTGACTATAAATAAGTGGATGTTTTTAGGATGAAGCTTGTTCTATTGACCTTCGACATCTTTTTTGATTTTAGCACGTGCTTTCTAATGGAAACTGGAACTGTTACACAGAACTCTGTGAATGCAAATTACCAGACAATTCCATATCCCTGGTTGGTATTTGGTGAGAAGGTGAAAGTCAACAGTGTATTTATTCGTGATTCAACAGGTGTATCTGACTCGATACTGATCTTATTTGGTGGCGCTCTTGTGAGAGGAGAAATGGTATTACTCTTCACTGAATGTTTTTTTTTTCCTTTTTTACTGTGACCGGGGTTTTTTTTTTTTTGGCTGATTCGAACTTCATCACTAGTCTGGGCACTTAAAGATGTTGGATGGCTACATTGATTTTTTTATGGATCGAAGTTTAGTTGACTGCTACTGTAGTCTCAAGAAGGAACTTGATAAGCTTATCCTTCGAAAGGTAAAATAATTCAAATTTAACGTGTCTCTAGTTGCCTATAATCACTGTTAATTCCTTTATTGAATTTTTTTTAGTTCATAACAAAATCACCGGTATATCTTCTGATGGATGCCTAAAGTTAATCTATGATTCAATTCATCAGCTTGAAGATCCAAAAGTGGATATACACAAAGAAGGCAAGTACTTGATGCTCGCTGTTCAGGAGCTTGTTTCTGGAGACCTGTGTGAAGGAAGATTTGTATTTGGAAGAGAAACGAGAAGGGTCAGGTTTAGCAGCAATGAGAGTGAAAAGCATGATTTCGTGAAGAACGGCACCAACCCAAAGATTTTGCTGCAGACGTTACTGATGAGGGCTGGCCACACTCCTCCGAGGTACAAGACGAAGCATCTGAAGACCAACGAATTTCGGGCGATAGTGGAATTTAAGGGGATGCAATTTGTCGGAAAGCCAAAGAAGAACAAGCGGTTTGCAGAAAGGGATGCTGCAATAGAAGCTCTGGCATGGCTGACTCACACTTCTGATAGGAGACACCAGGATGAAGGTGACGAAGACTCCCAGATCGATCTCACGGACAATATGCTGAAACTTTTAAGCAAACCAAGGCGAAAGTCGACACGCCGCTAAGGCTCATCGATCATGATTGATTGTGTAATACTCGATAACCAAGGCAATGCACAAGGTAAATTTTGCCAGGTTCTATCGCCTCGGATGCCCCTATCATCATTTGTTTAGGTCAGTTGGATTAATCAATCCCACCCTGGCTAGCCTTTGAGATTCAGCAGGGGAGAGGGGATGGGATTGATCTTGTATTTGGTAGCTCAAATAAGAATATACATGTATTTATTTATTTGGTTTTCCCTTATAGTGGTTTAGTTTTTCAAGGCAACCCAGAATTTTTATCTTGATGCTCAATCAAATTGTAATACCGCAATTTAGTATTATCCATTTTTTAGTACAAGATCTATCATTGAGTATACAAATTACACTTGTCATTTTACAAGATACATGTTAGTGAACATTTTTTATTTTTCTTGAAAAGTAAATTTAAAATTTTGAAAAACAAAACTAAGTATTTGTGTTGATAATTTAAAATTATTTTAACAAGCAGACGGTATCAAAGTTGATGATAAAAATGTTTTTAAAAATAAAAATTCAAAATATGAGCCTCTAGAAACATCTTGAGTCTATATTTGTCAACTTGGACAGTCATTAAATAGGAAAAAAAAAAAGATGGATCTACAGGATCCTAAATGCGATGAATTGAGTCTCCGATCAGCGTTGGTTATTACAAAGCTTCACACAACCTTGAAATAGATCATTTTTGGAAAGTGAATTTTTAAATCCATCGCATGCTTTGGGTCGATTATAGTTAACGATCCCTTCAAATTTATAATGATGATCTACTTAACATCGCATGTTCCAGGAGCACTTTCTAAATGGAAATGCAAAATATTATCATTTACATTGTTCGTAGTTACGTTCGTTGTTACTAAAAGCAAGAAACTTTGTCCAAATGAAAGAATTGAAGGTTCAACAGTAGTGAAGTTTCAGTCTGTTTGATCACAAGTTCACACAAAAACCAACCCACATCTGCCTAAAAATTATCAGGGACAATTTCTTCAAGGGACTGAAGTAGATGCCGAGTATTTGGAAATATACGCCACGAGGGCAGCCTCAAATCACTTGCTTCATACGTCTGCTCTTCAGATTGTAGACCTTAGTAAGTCTTCTGTGGTTCGATCATCTGATAACTCCAAGAAGATTAGCGCCTCCGAGCTTAGCTCCCTCAAGTTGCTGTTTCCAGATAAAATGTATACAAACATCACTGCTGGTGTTGTTAGAATGAGAGAGAAGAAATCTCAGCAATAATACAAAATGACGCAATCATATTAGGGTCTCAGAACATATTGACATCATAGTCATGTATTTTGTACCAAAAATTTCAAGCCATCTGTAACATTCCTGTTGAATGAAAAAAACTTGGATAAGAACTTACAGAATCGCGCAAATCAACTTCTCGAAGGTAAGCCCGTTGAAGATTTGCACCCTGCAAATTTGCACTATTCAACTTGGCGCCCTGTAAATAAATTCATCAGTTCATAATGTCATTCAAATTTTGGTCTCCTACTAATAGAAAAAATAAATTAATACCTTCAGCCTTCCCCGTGGTTTAGGATTTTATTTTATTTCAGTTATTTTGAAATAAAAAATTGTTTATATTTATTAGGAAGTTGTTAAAAATTTTAATACAACCAAGTTATTTTTACAAATAAAAGGGTTCAAATCCCACCCCACGAATTGATATTAGCTTAATAATATTTTCCCCTTCCTGAATTGTGAGTTCTTGTTTTTTTAGCAGTCCAATTAGTTCACGCTACATCAATTGGTATTAGAGCCAAATTGCTGATTCGATCTCAATATGATTTCTGCATTATATTCAGACCTAATTCATTATGTACAAATCTCCTCTGATCAACTTGGACTCCACTTCCTCCAACCTCCATTATGTCAATGCTCCCCACGCTCCCAATTACACAAAGAAGTCTTCCATTCCCATCATCCTAAGACATCAAGCAACCAACCTCCTGAATTGAATCACGCATCTCTGCCCTGAATTGCAAACAAATCGCTTAGAGTAAAATTCTCTTTAGTAAACTAATAAAGAGTCCAGGGTTTTATTTTATTTCCTTTCTTTTTTAAATAAAATCATTTATATTTATTAGAGAGTTATTAAAACATTTATGACAACCAAGTAATTTTTTTTACCTAGAAGAGCTCCTATTTCAAGTTTATAAAATGGGTTAAGATCTCATGTACCGAGATATCTTCACCTAAATAATATTTCCCCCTATATGAGTCATGAGTTTGAGTTTTTTTTTGGCATCACGGTTAGTTCATACTGTGACAGCTTTTTGTTAGACATTCTAGTCAATCCTATTTCAAAATAACAGCTGCAGAAACGATAGAATCAGCTCATTGTTTTTTTTTTTAAATAAATAGTTTCATGATGAAAGTATTTAGCAATGTTTACCTTCAGATTAGCTCCTTCCAGATTAGCACCTTGGAGATTTGCGCCAGTAAGCTTTGCACTCTGAAAATAAGTTAAATGCAAGTGAACATGGTGACTAATTAATAAGGAAAAGGTCATTGATTAAACAACAAAATAAATGGCAAAGTACCAGTATGGCAAGAAAATATCTCGAGTCACCATTTTTAAAAAAAAAATTCAAACTGATAAGAAAAAGACCATTACTTAAGCAAAGTTATAAAAATGTTTTCCAACAGAACTCCAAAAGGTCAGATTGAAACAATGGGCAGTTTACATTGAGATTTCATAGGAATAAATAAGCTTGGTGCACAAAAACAAGGGAGTAAGAAGGAAGAAAAGTAAATATTCATTTAATACAGAGTCACAGCTACAATTTTGCCAGTAGTACATGTCGTATGACTAGACTTATTGAGGAAGGATTCATGCTGTCATTCCTGTCAACAAGATGATCTTTAAGTAGCAAGCAACTTAAATTGATAACATCCTAAAATGCAAGATCAATTTCCCATTTGCAGCTAAACAAAAATACTCCGTACTTTCAAGAAACTTCAATTATGAGGTGAATTATTTACTGATGCTATTCATTATGCTGACATTTTCTAACTAGAAATAACTTGAAAACTAATATTTAAGATGAATAATCGGCAAACCCTCTCATGAGAACACATTGATTAATGTAAAGTTAACAAACCTGTAAATGTGCTGATCGAAGGTCTGCTTCGTAGAGACTACATTCAGTTAAGCATGCATCTGTTGAAAAATAAATTTAGATCATTTATTAGTACCACCAAATGACTTTTTGCAAGAATTTCCTCTTTTCCTAAGGAAAAAACCTATAAGTCAATCATTTTTTTCATCAGGCATAAGTTCCAAAAGAACTAGGAAAAAAAATATAAACCAAAACCCTAGAAGATCCAATTTGCAGCAATATTGCGTTAGTAACTGTAGGATTTTATTTTCAAGGAAAGTTTATAAATCAAGGGTGATAGAGGGAATGGTTACAGAAACTTCATACGAAGATAATTTTGTTGATTGTCTAAATCCATATCAAATAGGGGAAATTCAGGATGCATCAAAAGCACAAAAAAAGAGGTAAGCATATTGACAGAGAGGAGATTTTTTGTCTACAATATCTACAATACAAATTGATAAAGAAAAAAAAAATATTTACAACCTTGGAGATTTGCACTCTGAAGATTAGCTCTATCCAATTTAGCCTGACGAAGGTCTGCTCCAATAAGCTCACATCTATGGAAGATAAGTCAGATAATTGAGGACAGTTCTTCTACAAGCCCCTAAATGAACTTTTTTACTTCACCAAGAAAAATCCTGATGGCACTCAATGACATCAATCTTAGACATTAACCTTTGCACTGTCCAAGTAATAAGAAGTAAAAGAAATTGATTTTTTATTACTTCCTACTGTTATTACGTAACAAACACTAAGAAGAATTGTAATTATTTCTTCCAATAAATGCCAACCTTTTTTGAAGACATCCCTTGGTTTTGTTGGTGAGAAGTGACAATACAAGGAGGAACAAATAATCTTAGAGTGAGAATATAAACTTATTGAGACATGCATAATATGGTTAAAATTGAAAAACACAAATCTAAAGTGTGAAACCAATTCAGTGCTCAAGAAATAAGCACACAGGTTAAAGAGTATTTTACACAAGAATGATAACATCCAGCCAGAAAGGTGTAGGTCTAAAACTAAAAGGATCTACAAGTCAATAAACTTCAACTGTTAAATCCAAAAAAAAAAAAAAAGCAACACAAGTGTGATGCTTGGGGTTAAAAATTGTCTACCTAATTCAAAGTGGTGAAAAAGAGCAGCGCACTCCATGACTTCAAATGTTGGATCGGTCAACATGGCTAAAACATATTTGTTCCAGCCACCAATCAATATTAATGCTATGTTGGTATGCCATTGTTGCCTGTGCTGATAAAATTTTGGGGGTACTAATTGAAACTATGTATCATCAATCATAGGGATCAACTTTTGGTCACCTAGCCTCATAATAATTTTGGGTCTATCTTGGCCAATACGATTTGGAACCCATGAGATAGGATGATTCTCTTCTGACATTATTTGATTTTGTTGCCAACATGGAGTCGAAAATGAAATACTATAAAAAAGACGGTGAAGGTGAAGCACCAATAAGAACACCAGCATCAACAATGAGAAATGACACCAAAGCCCTAGAAACTGAGATATATCTATATCCTATAGTATGCCTGTCCTAGTTCTAGTTGTCCCAATTCTAGTCTAATTCTTAGTGGCTAAATGAGCTAATTAATAAACAGTAGGAATACCATTTCCAAATCTTAATGGTTAAATGAGCTAATTAATGAATGGTAGGAATACCATTTCCAATAGGACCAATAGTAGATGTCATGGAAGCTTTTTTAATCTGGATTTTAAAAATTAAGAGGTCAATTTTACTAGGATGCTACTAGAACGAAATCACCAATACTCTGATCTGATGCATCAAACTCATTTGGTATTAGTGTGGTATAGCTGAAATGTTTACAAGATTTTTGTAGTTTGTTGCTCCAAAATTTCAATTCAGTCGATAGGTTTATATTTGGAGTGAAACAAGATAAGTGGAAGAGGATATTATGGGAAGATAAGAGTTTATTTACATGAGTTAAGCACTTGAAACCTATGTCACGTAAGGGTTTGCTCACCTAAGTAACAACAGAATCACAAAATTTGAAAGAGAAAAAAAAAATTAGACCAGCATGATATTAGGGTGCAAGTCTCTTTATAATGAATGATCAAGAAAATAGTTAACTAAATTCTGCATGTAGAAATCACTTGAAGGGATTTAAGAAGAGCAGTTTTGTTGACAAAGTCTTACTCACGCAAGTTTGCATCTTCGAAGATTGAACCCCCTGCTTCAGCATCCTATCAAGAAGAAAATATACCGTCAACTGAAAGAAAGTGAAGCAATTTGGCTATGATTAGAAAAAATCACAAAAGCTTTTATAAGAACTAATATCCACAATCAAATATCTCTTAAAAATTTACAGTGCTTATGAACAAAGACTACTGTACAACTAACACAAAGTAACAGGGATTCACGAAAAAAAACCTACATCTCAAGTTGACAAGTGAAGAATCCTACCCCAAACTTAGCCTTATTGAGATTAGCTCTTGAAAAATTGGTTTTCTGGATGCAGGCATAACTGAAATCAACATATGATAGATCCTGCAAAGAACCAAAAGTGCAATAACTGCATTCAAAGAAACCAATTGACATGGCAAATTGATATTCTTGATTTACCTATCGGCTCTTAAGTAATTGGATGAGTTATTCAACAAAGAGGGTAAAGGAAAATTTTTTGCAAGCTATAGTGCAATCTATCATACTTTCTAGGATAAAGTGTTGGATAGATAGTGTACAAGAGATCATAACTAACACTATTAGTAATTAAGCATTGAGTCAAAAAATGATAAAAAAAAAAAACTACAATCCGGTGCACGAAGCTCCCGCCACGCGGGGTACCGGAGAAAGAATCCATTGTACGCAACCTTACCTTGCTTTTTTGCAAGAGGTTGTTTCTAGGATTTGAACCCGTGACCTCTTGGTCACAAGGCAGCAACTTTACCGTTGTGCCAAGGCTCCCTTCTAAGTCAAAAAATGATAAATGAAAGTAAATATATTAAGATGAAATGAATATGCTCAAAATCAACCAATAAATTCTATAGTTAGATAAGTTGAATTAATTGAAGACAAAATGTGAGGAATAGAGGGACTAAAGAAAAGTATTTTAAGTTATTAGAACGTATTTGAACATTGCTAGATTAAATGGATCTATAAGATCCATGTAGCCCACCCTGCTGACACGTCGTCTATAGACCAAAAGATAAAGATCGAACAGGTCCTTGTTTCAGTATTTTCAACACAGAACAACAATAAGAATGAGCACAAAGGAGCACTTTAAAGTTATACCAGCTTAGAGAGATCAAGACCAGAAAGGTTCACGCCCCGAAACCTCACTTTTTCAGATTGAATGATTTGGATGACTTCTTTACGAGTTAATTCTGTTAATTCAACCACTGGGGTATCTTCATCTTTTCTATTACACAGACTTGCATTAATATTTTCAGCCAATCCCTGCAGTGTCATGATGCAAAATTTCGTAGATGCTTTTAAGCTCCAGAAGAAACAAAATACATTAGTTAATAGAATAACAAACCTTACAAATATAAAATAAAATAAAAAGAGCTACAGCTGAATGCAAAATGAAGCACCATGCTCAAAGTATTGTGTTTTAACATAAAGAATCTAGATATCAAACACTGCCAAGGATCACTCAAAAGTTGTAGATACATGTTTTGCTTTTGAAACTCCCAATGAATGCAAGGCACCAACTTCAACCATACTGCCTTTAACTTAATTTTTCATGTTCACATCACATGCATTAAATGCAACAAAAACTTCTTAGAAAAACAAGAAACAATATTTCCAACTGTATGCAAAGACTAAGTGCAAAGATTAACCCTTGTTTAATAGGATAACAAAATTTTAAAATGTCACAGTGATAGCAACTAGTGCAGTATGGTTCTCATATTTATGAAGTTGCATGTATTAAAAGAAAGGAGGCACAATTGAACTACCAGATTATAGAAAAGAAATCTAATTGAGAGAATATAATGTAACTAAAACATCACTTTGTGGACTAAGATAATGTCACATCAAATACGTTTGGAGATTGTGTCTGTACTTTCAGTTGCCATAAGGATTCAATAAACTTAGAAAATGTTGATGCATTGCATGATATTAAGAATGGTCAATTGGCTCATTTAAGGGGACACTCTCACTTTAGAAGCAAAAGATAGTACTGTATGGATGGAGTTATTTGATTTTCCATTGATGTTGGCTCATCGTTTCTAAAGTATCAATAAATGACTTTCTAGTATTTTAAGGTAAACTAATAGAAGCATCTTCATAATATCATTTGTCAACCTTCCAGACCAAGTGCTGATAGAACAGAAAGACCATCATCACTTACAAGTAACTGATAATATTCTGCCTCTCGTATTAGCTCTTGGTAGTCAGAGTCTTGGAGCGTTGGAATGACACCATCCCTTAACCAATTTAGTATATGCCTAAAATGCTTCCCATCTCTATCAATAAAAATCATTCCCTGCAAAAACAGAGCACAGTAAAACATCAGAAAAGCCTTAAATTAATTTTGTCAAAACAAACATAAGCAACACTGTGTTATCCCAATTGTTTGAGGCTGGCTAGATAGATTTGTCCTGATATTGCAAATCATGTAAAGCTACATAGCAGGTAATAGCTAGATAAACCTTAGGCTAATTTTAAACAACTACACTAGGTGTATCCCAATTGATTGAGGTTGGCTAGGTAGATCTGTTCTGATATGGGGAACCATGTAAGACTACATTGCTAGTAATAGCTAGATAAAATAAATCACAGTCGACAAACATTTAAAGATTTTCAGAATACACTTATCAAATTGTTTTATACTTTATAAATCATGCCAATCATGTAAACAGTAAGATATATCTTAGAAAGCATAATGTAAACATTGGTAGATCACTAGTTTTCCTTTAAAAGACAAAAATGTGATAGGCGAGCAACTGGATTAGCTTGACCTAATCTTTACAAGATGCCACAAATGGCGTCAAATGAAAAAAGGGAAGTGAAACCATGCAGAAGTCAAGTTTCTCTATAGTGCAAACAGCCATCTAGGACCAGTTATAAAGAAGAAAATACAATATAATAATATCACCGTTAAAAAGATAAGAAATCAAGAAAAAATGTATAACAATAAAAAAAGTATGCATAACATAAAGTTGGAGATGAAAGGGAGGACTGATCATTAAAAGAATTAAAAGAAAGAAAATTCTATAATAAGTTCTCTCAGTAGATAACTCAGATGTTAGCTTTCGAATTGTTATTTCCAAGTTTCTTGATTATCTCTTTTATCTTACAGATAAGAATAGAAGCAACAAATGAACTGATAAACAGTGGAGTAAAATACATTTGTTGTTTTTACTATTTTTAACTTCCATTTTGCAATTAAGCAATTAGTTACCAATCCTAAAAAATTAACAGAGCAATAAGATTCAGGCAGGAAACATACAAGTACAGTACAAACAAGAAACTAAGCCATAAGACTAGCGTACAAACAATACCGTTTTAACATCAGTAGAAACTGTATGCCGCCCACTAAACATCGCTGCCAACATGGAATGGGGCTCACGCTGCGTGAGTGTGTCAATTGTTGTGGCATATTTCTTACCCCCTGAAAAAAATGGTCTTAGAAAGAAGGATCAGTACGACACATGAGAGAAGGAATAGTGCATGAGAAATTAAGATGGTAATTTATTTTGTTTGTCAAGTTCACTTTCAAGATAATCAAAGAATGACTAATCTAGAGAGTTATATAATAGCTAACTCCAGAATAAGTCATTGCTGACTTACTTGTCTGAATGAACAGCGTTAAATTGAATTAAAATTTTCCTGCTGAACATCAATGCCCTTCCAATTACCATCCAAGTTATTCGACAGCCTATTAAGTGCACACTTTTTTTAAACCGAAATACTGCAACTCGGTTGTAAATATACAACTGGACGAAGCTAATAGTCATCTACCAAAGGAAAGAAATCCAGTCCAAATTACCCTATAGTCAGGTTCTCCCTCGGATAACTCTTTAAAATACATCAACGAGTAACTAATCCCACATAGATTTGAGAATCTTTTCATGGAGATATAAGATCTCCTGTTAAAGAAACGCAATTTGCAAGAGAATAATCTTCCCCCATCAATGTCCAAACATATTCTCAACAACCCTAATTAGGTAGAGCCATAGAGATGGAAGAAGAAAGCAACCAAAAAGGAAAACCAGGAATGATCGACCGACCTACGTTGAGGAAGACTTGTGACGGAGGGCTCGGAGTGCCGGGCTCCATTGTCGCCGGCCTCCTGCTCGCCTCCGGCCGATTTGCAGTTCTCTCCCTCACGATTACACGAATGCCCCTGCCCAACCAGGCGTATAACAAGATTGACCTTCGTCGGTCGATTCGCGAAAATGGTGTGACCGCCCTGCAGTTTAACCCCATTTACTCGTCAGCGTACGGTCAGATTCCGTCGCAGGACGGCAGGAGGCAATGGACGGTGGATGCATCACCCGCTAACTGCTCAAAAAGCCCGACCAGGGTTCGCTTCGAGAATTAGCTGCCTCGTCAGAAACAGGGAACAGCATTTACCTGATTTCGATTGCGAGCGAATTGAGGTTCTCATGGCTTCCAATCTCGAGTGGCGATTCGAGGGCCGTCGGTGATTATGATTTTGAAATGATCGAGATTTTAATTTTGGAATCGTTCATTCTGATTTATCATTCAATAGAATCAAAATCGAATTATTTATCAATGATTTTGATTTCAAAACTATCGATTCCGATTCTTTACGATTCAATTTTGATTTCGGAATCGTCGATTCCAACTCATTATCCATCGTAACCAAATCATTAATTGACAAACGATTTCGAATCTTTACGATTGAATTTCGATTTATACTATTTAAAATCAAAATTTAAATTATTTAATTTTAAATTTTTCAATTTAAATATATTATTTTTCAATTCATTAGATTAATTTATTTTAATTTAAATTATATTTAAATTTAAATTTTATATATGAAGATTTAATTTAATTTATATCGATTTATTTATTTTATATAAGTCTTCAAATCAACTTCGTCCATGATAAATTAACCTTGTCGTGGCCGATCCCAAACCCGGATAAAGGAGGAGGGTTACGTTAGGTTGTCAGCCAGCGTTAAACTAAGACAAATATTCAATATATGGATCAATCAAACTATTATGTTAATGCTAGGTTGTTCCCCGAAAGGAACACATTACAGGGTCCGACTGTAACGTCTCGGCAAGGACCGTTACATTTTCAGAACTCGGATGTAGTGAAAAATATACTAGAGTTCGCGTTGCAACGGATCGGCAAGAACCGCTACATCTCTATGAGAACTTGGATGTAGTGTTAAATAAGCAAGAGTTCTCACACCATAAGTTGGATAAGAACAAATATTATAGAAAAATTAATAGTCTAAGATTTGGTACGTGGAACATATATAGGAACTCTCACTGGTAAAACGATGGAGATAGTAGATACGATGATTAGGAGAAAAATTAATATTCTATGTGTACAAGAGACAAAATGGGTAGGTGAGAAGACAAAGATGATAGAGAACTCGGGTTTTAAGTTATGGTATACAAGAAAGAGTAAAACAAGAAATGAAGTGGGTATTATTATTGATAGTTCGTTAAAAGATGAAGTTGTAGGAGTAATTAGAAAAGGGGATAGAATTATAGCTTTCAAAATAGTAGTGGAGAAAGAAACTATGAACGTAATTAGTGTACATGCACCTCAAATAGGGTTAGATGAATATACCAAATTAAGGTTTTGGGAGGACTTGGATGAAGTATTACAAAATATTTCGTCAAATGTGATATTTTAATATGAGACGATTTAAATGAGCATGTCGGAGTGAAAAATGACGAATATGAAAGGGCGCATGGGAGTTATGGGTTTGGAATAAGAAATGAAGAAGGTAAAACTATATTAAATTTTGCAATAGCATATGATCTTATACTAGCTAATACATTTTTTAAGAAAATGGAAGAACACTTGGTCACGTTCAAAAGTGGAAATAATAAATCACAGATTTACTTTTTTATAGTTAGGAAGAGAGATAGAAAAATTTGTAAAGATTGTAAGGTCATCCCTGGAGAAAGTTTAACTACTCAACATAGATTAGTAGCATTGAATATATGCCTCAAATATAATATTAATAGAAGAAAAATATACATGACTCCTAGAATTAATGGTAGAAGTTAAAAGATGAGAAACTAAATGTATTCAAAGAGAAGGTAGGAGTACAAGTATTAGATGAAATATACAGTGACTCTAATATGATGTGAGATAAGATGATATCAAAATTGAAAATAATAGCCAAAAGTGTACTCGGTGAGTCAAAGGGACATGCACCACCAAGTAAAAAATCTTGGTAGTGGAATGAAAAAGTACAAAAGAAAAGTCAAGGAAAAACGAACAACATATAAGAAATTATATATTTGTAAAAATGAAGAAAATTTGAAAAAATATACCATAACCAAGAAAGAAGCTAAGAAAACAGTGAATGAAGCTAAGACTGAAACTTTTGAACAGTTATATCGAAAATTAAATATAAAAGAAGAGGAAAAAGATATTTATAGAATAGCTAAAGTGAGAGAGAATAAGATAAAAGATCTTAATTAAATAAGATGTATTAAAGATGAATGTAATAAGGTATTAGTACATGATGAAGAAATAAAAGAGTAGTGGAAGAGATATTTTTATCAACTTTTTAATGAAGGTTAAGAGACTAACTTAATTTAGGTAATTTAAGTATGTCAAATGAGTATAGAAATTTAAATTTTTATCGTAGAATTCAAATTTCAGAAGTATAACAAGTTTTAAATGGAATGCAAAATGAAAAAGCTGTTGGACCAGATGATATTCCGGTAGAGGTATTGAAGTGTCTAGGGAAACAAGATATTAATAGCTTACAAAATTATTTAACATGATATTGAAAACAAAAAGGATGTCTGATCAATGGAAGATGAGTATCCTAATTCTTTTATATAAGAATAAGGGAGACATACAAACTTGTGAAAACTATAGGGGTGTTAAACTAATGAGTCATAACATGAAACTTTGGAAAAGAATAATAGAAAAAAGAGTAAGGAAAGGGACCACGGTTCTCAAAAATCAATTTGGATTTATGTCAGGAAGGTCGACAATAGAAGTTATACATCTTCTTAGACAACTAATTGAAAAGTATAGAGAGCAAAAGCAGGATCTACACATGATATTCATTGATTTAGAAAAAATTTATGATAGAGTTTCAAGAGAAATAATATGGAGAATTTTAGAAAAAAGAGGTGTCAGTGTAATATATATTGAACTAATTAAGGATGTGTATGAGGAAATAATGACTAGAGTGAAGACTTCAGGTGGATTAATTGAAGCATTTCTAATAAAAATAGGGTTACATCAAGGATCAACTTTAAGTCCCTATCTTTTTACACTAATCATGGATGAACTCACTGGACACATTCAAGACACAGTACCATATTGGTGTATGTTGTTTGCAGATGATATTGTTTTGGTAGATGAGACACGTGAAGAAGTAAATGGTAAACTAGAATCTTGGCGGAAAACACTAGAAGTGAAAGGTTTAAATATTTGAGATCATTTTTACAAGATGATGGAGGGATTGAGAGAGATGTCTTACATAGAATACAAGCAGAATGGTTGAAAAGGAGGAAAACATCGGGTGTTTTATATGATCGTAAAGTGCCTCTAAAACTTAAAGGGAAGTTCTACAAAATGGCGATTAGACCTGCTATGTTATATGAAGCTGAATGTTAGGCTATGACTGAGCATATGAGCAAAAGATGAGAGTTGCAAAGATGAGGATGTTAAGGTGGATGTGCGGACATACGAGGATGACAGGATAAGAAATGAGAGCATTAGAGAAAAAATTGGTGTTGCATCTATTGAAGGAAAGCTTCAAGAGATATGTTTAAGGTGATACGAATATGTACTTAGACGGCCAATAAATGCTCCAGTTAGACGATGTGAAATGATGCTAAATATACACATCAAACGAGGAAGAGAAAGACCAAAAAAGACTTGGTTAGTAATAATAAAATAAGATAAAATTTATTTAAATATTGATGATGATATAGTAGGGGACAGAGTTCAATGGCGTAGAAGGATTTATATAGCCGACCCCATCTAGTGGAATAAGACCTTATTGTTATTGTATATAACTCTTCAAATCAAATATTTATTATAAAAAAATAACATCGAAATCTATTTAATTAATAAATTAAAAAAATAATATATATATTATTATTTTTATAATTGCAAATATGTTATATTCTCACTCTTTATTTAACAATAAAAAGAAAAAAAAAAAGAAAGAATTTAAATTTAATATACCTTAAATTAAGATGTATATGTATCCTTTCCTTCTATGATTTAAATTTAAAGGAATCAGAGCTCTTGTAATTTATTTACCATTTAAATATAATTTATTTATCTTAATTTAATCTGAAATATTATTAAAGATATCAATTGATATATCTTAAATGGTAAAATTATATAAATTTTCATTATCTCTTATGACATAAGATCTACTTTTAAAAATTCAATTCTAATTTCAACTAAAAAATACTTAATTTCGATTTCGATTCGATTTTGGTTCCAATTCAATTTCGATTTTAGTTCAGTTCCGATTTCAAAAATTTAAAAATCATAATCGAATTATATATCTTCGGTTCCGATTCCGATTTCCGAACTGAATCAAAAAAGCGATTTCAGATTTAATTTTTGAGCAGTCGGTTCCGATTCGAATCGAATCGCGATCACCCCTGGGTGATCGGCACGATCCAATATGCTTCGTGGCGCGACTGAAAAGAGCCACGTTATCGTATATAGTTTAAATTCCATTACGTGTCTTTTGTGCCCTCGACGGGCGTTTCTGCCGCAGCGGAAGCGGAGACGATGAATTTCATTCCTTTCAATTGAACGGGTGAATAAGAATGCATTATTTATCTTCGCAGATGCAATGAGATAGTAAAATATTCATAACATCATAATTCGATTTTTAATAGGAATAAATTCTGAAGATTAATCTCTAGGCGTTCTGTGTTCTGATTTTATTTGATAGAAAAAATAGAAAGAAAGAAATTAAAAAAACATCGATCTCCCTTCAAAATTAATTCGGTGAAATTTAAATATTTAAATAAAAAAAAAAACTTGATTGTCTTCTGCAGTGTGGCTTGTCTTACTATTTTGAAGAAAAGATCGGTGCGGTTTCTCTATATTGATGTCGATGAGAAAGAAAAAAAAAAAGTGGTGGAGCTTTTGCTGTTCCTGAACCAGTTTTGGCAACGCACGACCAATTAAAAGGCAAGAACTGACTTGAAAAATCGCATGCTACTGGCGATTCGACCGAGAATTGCTTCGAGTCACTAGACCATATAAAGGAGAAACTCGCAAGAGAAACCTGAATCATTTTGAATGCCTGTAATTGATATTATTAGTTTTTGGCAAGAGTACTGGTGAAGATATTGACGAAGTGGAAACTGAACGAACGTACAGTGACTCCGCGCAGGGGTAAGGCTAGCTCAAAATGCATGGAATAAGACGGATCAAGAAAATCGAATAGATTTTTGTTTGTGCAAAAACTTTAATTAATTTATCAGTTTTCTTAAGGTGGAGATTTCGTTGTTAATTGGATGTCTTCCCATCGCATAATAATAAACCTTTCTTTCTCTTTCTCTTTCTCTCTCTCTCTCTCTCTCTGATGAGTCCAAAGCGCAAAGGAAAGGAGAAGAAGTAGGTAGGTATTGAAACATTAGCACAACACTTCGAGCATCGCGTCTGTGTAACAACCCCCGGAAATAAGCCGCCAGGAGAAGACTGAAGACTTTTATGCACAGTTCGATCACGGGAACGTGTCAAATTAATTTATTATGAATTTCAAACTGCATGTAGATTTATCAAAATTTAAAGTTCATTTTATATTTTATTATTACGTACATTAAAAATTTGACTTTGATTAGCAAGATAATGAGTAAACAGGCATGAATTCTCTTGATTTTTTGGCCAAGTATTTTTTTTTAATTTTAATGCATCTGAAACAATATTAGTCGATATGTCACGCATAGTATCTTTTTATTTTCAAAGAATCGAATAGGTAATTGATTAAACTTTTAAAAATAAATATAGTGTTAAATTAATGCCTGTTAGGTTCTTTAAAATATTTTTTGTTTACTTGACTAATTGGATAAATTATATATTACTTGATTATGAATTTTTATTAATACCTCGAATTTTATAGATTAATTATGTAAAGTTTGTTAATTAATTATATAAAAAGGGTCGGTAAACATTTATTTATTGTCATTTTTAGTAAACATTTACCGAAGCGTAGAATCGGCGTGCCTCAGCATCCCTAGCCAGATTTCTTTCGCCTTTTCCCCCGCCGCCAACTTCTCTCCTCCTCAAGTCTCTCTCCCTTCTCTCCTTCTTCTTCCCTCGCACTTCGCAGATCGCTCTCGCTCCCGCCTGCTGCGATGGCTGCCTCCTCCTCTCCCCACGCTCTCCTGGTCCAGCAACCCCTCCGCCCTTCCTCCCCCCTCCCTTCGAAGCAGACGCTCCTCGTCGTGCCTCTCCGACGCAAACCTCGCCTTTCTTCCATCTGCTGCACTGCCGTCCGATCTCCCCCAGTCTCGCCCTCAGTCGCCGCCGGACGGATCTTCAACTTCGCCGCCGGCCCCGCCACTCTCCCGGAGTCCGTCATCCTCAGGGCTCAGGCCGAACTCTACAACTACCATGGCTCCGGCATGAGCATCATGGAGATGAGCCATCGAGGAAAGGAGTTCGACTTCGTCATCAAGAAGGCTGAGTCCGACCTCCGCCTCCTCCTAGGGATCCCCGACGACTATGCCGTCCTATTCCTCCAGGGCGGCGCCACCACCCAGTTCGCCGCCGTCCCTCTCAACATCTGTGCTCCCGGGGACAGCGCGGATTTCGTTGTCACCGGATCTTGGGGTGACAAGGCCTTCAAGGAGGCGCAGAAGTTCTGCAAGGCCAACCTGATCTGGTCCGGCAAATCTGAAAAGTACACCAAGATCCCCGCATTTGATGGCCTCGAACAGAACCCGGACGCGAAATTCTTACACATCTGCGCCAACGAGACGATCCACGGAGTGGAGTTCAAGAATTACCCCAGCCCTAGCAATAATAATGCGGTTTTGGTTGCTGATATGTCGTCCAACTTCTGCTCGAAGCCCGTCGACGTTTCAAAATTTGGCTTGATCTATGCTGGGGCACAGAAGAACGTCGGTCCCTCGGGCGTCACGATCGTGATAGTGCGCAAGGATCTCATCGGCAACGCTCAGCCGATCACGCCTGTGATGCTGGACTACAAGATCCATGCTGACAGCGCTTCCCTCTACAATACTCCGCCTTGTTTTGCGATCTATATCTGTGCTCTGGTATTCGAGGACCTATTGGAACAAGGTGGGTTGGCGGGGATTGAGAAGAAAAACCAAAAGAAGGCTGGAATTCTTTACGATACCATTGACGAGAGCAATGGGTATTATGTTTGCCCCGTCGAGAAGTCTGTTAGATCCCTGATGAATGTTCCTTTCACTCTGAAAAAATCCGATCTCGAGAAGAAATTCATCGAGGAGGCTGCAAAGGAAGGCATGGTTCAGCTGAAGGGACATAGATCAGTGGGCGGTGTTCGGGCTTCCATTTACAACGCTATGCCGTTTGCAGGAGTCGAGAAGCTCGTTGCCTTCATGAAAGATTTCCAAGCCAGGCACCCTTGATTTTGTCGGTTGCAACTCGAGGCTTTCTTGTTTTGCTTGTGATCTGTTGGCATTGTGTCTTTCTACTATGTGGGCTGACTTCTAGAAATAAGGCCATTTGTTTGTCTCGGCATCAGAAAGATCAATTTTCTGTCAGATGTAGATCATGTCTCTGCCTTGATCTGATACAATTCTATAACTTTTTGATATGAGACTTCTTTCGGGAACTAGAAGATCCTTTTGTCTGCTAAGTAACTATATTCGACTTCTTTCAAGGTGTAGATGGCATGAGCTTAAACGTAAAGATTTTTCATCTTGTATTTTTTTATAAGACACGTTCAGCTCACCTACTTCTTGTCATTATTTGAGTTTGGTGCATCATTTATTTATTTATTATGTTTATGGATGCAACTTTCCGCTTCTAGCCGAAAGCATTGCCCTTCGTCGGCCTTAAGCTTTAGTTGTTTTTTTCACCCCAAACTCTGTGTAAAGATTTGCATTTCTCTAATCCACAAGTGAATATGCCTTTCCATGTTTCACTGTTTTTTTAAAAAGAAATCTGTGATGCATTTGTTTTAGTATTCAAATGCACGGTGCTACGAGTAGTAAGTAGATAAGGTTTCCATGAGTCAAGTTTGTTCCAGTCGAGTTCCTCTTTTAATATTTCATTAGATTTAATAACTGCCCGTGTGGAATGCTCTCGACACTGATTCAGTCAGTTTCTTTTCTCGATATGCTTATTCGGTTCGAGTGACTCAGTGTTGCGCCTCGTCCCCTGGCTCAAGTTATTGAATAAAATCAAAAAGGAGACAGCAGGGAATTATGGTTGGGATCTTTGACTAAATTTAGTTTGATTTATCAACGCAGAAATCGTATATCGATCGATCGATCGATTGGATCGATCGATTCTTTCGGTCTTACCTTTTAACCGAAATTGTCTCTTCATTAACATAGTCCCAGTGTACTAATCAGTCGATCATCATTTCTTCTTATTATTCATATATATTGGCGTCTAAATCACGCTCGCTTTCATTCTACCCCAGCTTCGCTGGCGGTTGTCACTGCCATTCTGGCACCAACAAAAACATCAGTAGGCACTTGGCATCCATGCTAACACATCGTGATCATCACTGCCGTATCTTGATTATCGCACCGTCATGAAATAAATATGGAGATATGTATTACGGAGGTATCGAGTTTGAATTCTTTTCTACGATAAATAATTATTGATTGAGATACTGGTCCATCTAGATATATTTTTATTAATATCGTAGTACTGTGCCTTTAAAAATTCATTCGGAGATTTTTGATGAGAGATTGTTTCGACGGTGGAATCAATCACATTAAAAAATTTATCCATCACAATTTTATCCTCGTGGAAAGGATCTAATGGCTAACGTATACAACAACAACAACAACAACAAAGCCTTATCCCACTAGGTGGGGTCGGCTATATGGATTCTTCTACGCCATTGGACTCTATCCCGTACTATATCATCATCTATATTTAAATAAATTTTATCTTGTTTTATTGTTGCTAACCAAGTCTTTTTTGGTCTTCCTCTTCCTCGTTTGATGTGTATATTTGGTATCGTTTCACATCGCCTAACTGGAGCATTTATTGGCCGTCTAAGTACATGTCCGTACCACCTTAAACGTGTCTCTCGGAGCTTTCCTTCAATAGATGCAACACCAACTTTTTCTCTAATGCTCTCATTTCTTATTCTGTCCATCCTCGTATGTCCGCACATCCACCTTAACATCCTCATCTCTGCAACTCTCATCTTTTGCTCATGTGCTCGAGTCGTAGCCCAACATTCAGCGCCATATAACATAGTAAGTCTAGTCGTCGTTTTGTAGAACTTCCCTTTAAGTTTTAGAGGCACTTTACGATCACATAAAACACCCGACGCTTTTCTCCATTTCAACCATCCTGCTTGTATTCTACATAAGACATCTCTCTCAATCCCTCTATTATCTTGCAAAAATGATTTTAAATATTTAAAACTCTCAGTTCCAGACAACTCGTCATCTCCTATTTTAACACTTGTCTCATTATTACTAATATTATAAATTTAAATTCCATATATTACATGCCTTTACTCTACTAAGCTTAAAACCTTTCACTTCTAGTGTTTCCCGCCAAGATTCTAGTTTAGCATTTACTCCTTCACGTGTCTCATCTACCAAAATAATATCATTTGCAAATAACATGCACCACGGTACCGTGTCTTGAATGTGTCCAATGAGTTCGTCCATGATTAGTGTAAAAAGATAGAGACTTAAAGTTGATCCTTAATGTAACCTTATCTTTATTGGAAATGCTTGATTAATCCACCAAGTCTTACTCACTGATCGTTACTTCTTATACATATCCTTAATTAGTTCAATATATGTTACACTAACACCTCTTTTTCTAAAATTCTCCATATTATTTCTCTTGGAACTCTATCATGCTTTCTAAATCAATGAATACCATGTGTAGATCTCCTGCTTTTGCTCTCTATACTTTTCAATTAGTTGTCCGAGAAGATATATAAATCATTATGACGACCTTCTGGCGTGAATCGCAAATTGATTTTAGAACCATGGTCTCCTTCCTTAATCTTTTTTCTATTATTTTTTCCCAAAGTTTCATGGTATGACTCATTAGTTTAATACCCCTATAGTTTTCACAAGTTTGTATGTCTCCCTTATTCTTATATAAGGGAATTAGGATACTTACCCTCCATTGATCAGACATCCTTTTTGTTTTGATATCATGTTAAATAATTTTGTAAGCCATTCAATACCTTGTTTCCTAGACATTTCCATAACTCTCTATCGGAATATCATCCGTCCAATGCTTTTCCATTTTGCATTCCATTTAAAGCTTGTTCTACTTACGAAATTTGAATTCTACGATAAAAATTTAAATTTCTATACTCATTGACTTACTTAAATTACCTAAATTAAGTTGGTCTCCTAAACCTTCATTAAAAAGTTGATAAAAATATCTCTTCCACCGCTCTTTTATTTCTTCATCATCTACTAGTACCCTATATTCATCTTTAATACATCTTATTTGATTAAGATCTTTTGTCTTCTCTCTCTCACTTTAGCTATTCTATAAATGTCTCTTTCCCTTCTTTTGTATCTAATTTTCGATATAACTGCTCAAAAGTTTGATCTTTAGCTTCATTCACGCTTTCTTAGCTTCTTTCTTGGCTATTGTATATTTTTTCAAATTTTCCTCATTTTACAAATATTTAATTTCTTATATGCTATTCGTTTTTTCCTCGACTTTTCTTGCACTTTTCATTCCCACCAAGATTCTTTACTTGGTGGCACGTATCTTTGACTCACCGAGTACACTCTTAGCTACTATTTTCAATTTTGATACCATTTTATCCCACATCATTATTAGGGTCATCGATATGTCATCTAATACTTGTACTCTCTACCTTCTCTTTGAATATATTTAGTTTCTCATCCTTTAACTTCCACCACTTAATTTTAGATATTTTGTATATTTTCCTTCTATTAATATTATATTTGAGGCGTATATCCAATACTACTAACCTATATTGAGTAGTTAAACTTTCTCCAGGAATAACCTTACAATCTTTACAAATCTTTCTATCTCTCTTCCTAACCATAAGAAAGTCAATTTGTGATTTATTATTTCCACTTTGAGCGACTAAATGTTCTTCTCTTTTCTTAAAAAATGTATTAGCTAGTATAAGATCATATCTATCATTGCAAAATCCAATATAGTTTACCTTCTTCATTTCTTGTTCCAAACCCATAACCCCCATGCACCCTCTTATATTCGTCATTTTTCACTCCGACATGCCCATTTAAATCACTTCCTATTAAAATCATCTCATTTGATGAAATATTTTGTAATACTTCATCCAAGTCATCCCAAAACCTTAATTTGATATTTTCATCTAATCCTATTTGAGATGCATATACACTAATTACGTTCATAGTTTCCTTCTCCACTATTTTGAAAGCTATAATTCTATCCCTCTTTTTAATTACTCTACAACTTCATCCTTTAACTAACTATCAACAATAATACCCACTCCATTTTTGTTTTACTCTTCCCGTATACCATAACTTAAAACCCGAGTTCTCTATCATCTTTGCCTTCTCACCAACCCATTTGTCTCTTGTACACATATAATATTAATTTTTCTTAATCATCGTATCTACTATCTCCATTGTTTTACCAGGTGAGGTTCTTGTTATGTTCCATATACCAAATCTTAGACTACTAGTTTTTCTATAATATTTATTCTTACCTAACCTATGGTGTGAGAACTCTTGCTTATTTAACACTACACCCAAGTTCTCATGGAGATGTAGCGGTCCTTGCCGATACGTTGCAGTCGGACCCTGCAACGTGAAATCTAGCATATTTTTCACTACACCCGAGTTCTGAAAATGTAGCGGTCCTTGCCGAGACATTACAGTCGGACCCTGTAACGCGTTCCTTCCGGGGAACAACCTAGCATTAACACAATAGTTTAATTGATCAATACATTGAACATTTGCCTTAATTTAACGCTGGCTGGCAACCTAACGCAATCTAATGGCTAACGTATACAGATATTATATCATAGGACAATAAGTCAATCTATCACAAATATAAAGATTCCATCTATTTATACACTAATTATTCATCTCAAAGATCGTCTATCATAATTTATCTCTTTTGTGATTATTTGAAAACGAATTAGTAAGAACCTTTTGTGATTATTTGAAAACGAATTAGTAAGAACCGTTAGGTTTAACAGATTCTAATCGTTTGCATGCATTTCGCATCAATGGGAACACGGCGCATAGCACGGTGCAAGGTGATCATTCCCATACGGTGATCTGATGTGAAGTGATGTGATGTGATTTGATTTGATAATGTATATTTTTAAATTCAATACGTCATCAAAATTAATAGTAACTTTTTCGAACCTCTTCTATCAGTTATTTTGCTATTTCAACCGCACAAAATAGTCTGAACTATAACAATACTTTTAAATTTTAGGAGACTATTGAAAGATTTAAAATTATAAAAGGTAATAAATTAAATTTGGATGATGAAATCAAATACTCTTAAATCTGTTGAGAGAAAAAAAAACAGATTGCAGTTACTATGCCAGCCAATAATAAATTGGTCTAAAATATAATATAATATAAAAACATGAGTTTGAAGAAGAGAAAAAAAAAGAAAAAGAAAAATAGACCATAATTCACAACTTTTACTATTGAATAAAATCGTCAAAAATTCTCGGATATAATATTTTTGAACTCTAAATAGAAAGTTAGAAATTATTACAAAGAAAATAAATCATTAAGAATCCTATGAATTTTGACGTGATGATCAAAATATATGAAAATGATCTGAATCAAAAAAATTTTTTTTAGACATTCTCTAAAATCAATCCATACCAAATTTACAAACACCATCATATTTTAACCATCATATATCGGCTCCGTGGGACTACCATCAAAGGATCTTGTAATTGCTTGGTCTACCATTTGACTTGAATTTTTCAAGCTGCTGCTCTGATTTTATTAGATAATAAATAAACAATTTAAGAGATTTGTTTCGCTAATCGCGAGATTATGCTGAGCTCATTTAACTGCCTCTTCTGTTTTACTGGCAAACCAACCATTTTTTGTTGCTCATTGAAAATCGACGTGCGAGCTAATCTTGTTAAAATAAAGCCGTCTCCAATATTTTCCTCCTTTTACTTTCCTTTTTTTTTTTTTAAGTTTCTGGCAATACAAAAGTGGTGATTTCTTTTCTTTTTTCCTGACCAAAAAAAAAACAAAAGGGTGATTGTGTGTGCGTGTTTATGGAAGAAATGGGGTGTAAAAAATCAAACACAAACTCCGTTATCAGGATCTACAAGCTCTGTTTGTATTTCTTGACTCACTGATCGCCTAATCAACTTTACTGGTTCAACAGTGAGTTATATCAGTAGATGGTTAGTCTGATGGTCAATTTAGACGCCAAAGCTTTCAAATGCATACTGAGGATTTGAAGTTTGAACAGCAAGCAGTTAGAAAGTCAATCGCTCGATAAAAATGAATTATTAGCTCGACAAAGTAGTAATATAAAAACAATATTCTTCGAGCCAATTCATTTACTTTTCTTTCTTTTGCCATCATGATTGACTACACTTGGTCTTCCCCTTCGGTGAGTGGTGAGACGTTGATTCTCACAATGACATTCCATCCACATCTTTTGCGAAATGTTACGGTGACTTGAAGCACTTTCGCTTACTGTAAAGGATGGAAGCAAAATGCCAAAACTCCAGCTCTACTTCTCCTCTCCGAGAACACTTGTGGTTTCATTTTGCACTGAGAGAAGCAACCCAGTCAGAGAAGCAACCCAGTCAGAGGGGCAGTCACAATCTCATCTTTCACCTCGCCTCAAAATAATTTAGAGGAAGATAGACCAAGTCTTTACTCGGGCAATCCATAGCCTGTATATGGTTTACTGATGGCTTCGACTCTAAGTATATATCTTGTTCCCTTCTCTTTGAAGAAACCCAAGCTCATATATTCTTTCAGTGACATGCAATCTTGGTGAATAGTTCTGCTGGTATTCATGGGAAATTGCTGGTTAAAAGCAACCCACTCCATCAGAGTCTCTTCCTCCTTAAAGCTAGGTGAGTGTGCCTTCGGTTATAATTCTGAAGATACTAATCGACTTTCTTGATCCAAAATCAGTTCTTTCTATCAGAATCTCCACAAGTTCAAAGTCCAAGAGAGGAAAAAGAGAAGGAGATTAGCAAGTTGCCGTCAAACGCAAAGGAGGTCGAGGACCTGAGGAAGGAAGCTGCAGGGAATCCACTGGAAACTTTCACTTTCAAAGAAGTCGAGCTTATTACTGAAAATTTCAAGAACATTGTGGGAGTTGGAGGATTTGGGTACGTGTACGGAGGGTGCATCACTGAGAACCTCAAGAAGGGTCTTCAACCTCTGCGAGTGGCTGTCAAGGTTCATGTTGCCGATAACAGTTTCCAGGGTCACAGAGAGTGGCTGGTAAATATTTAGGAATTCTTCTTAGTTATTTTCAACTTGATTTCCTGCGATAGTTCGAGTTGTTTCGATCGATGTTAGTCGGCTTTAAGGCTGGTTTTTGATGTGTTCAGGCTGAGGTTATATTCCTTGGGCAACTTTCGCATCCGAATTTGGTAAAATTGATTGGATACTGCTGCGAAGACGAGCACCGAGTTCTAGTATACGAGTTCATGGACAGGGGAAATGTGGAGTCTCTTCTTTTCTCAAGTAATTTTTTTCCCTTTTTCAAAGATTTTAAACTTCTTTATCTATCTTTTAGTAGGCACGCTTCTACTTGGTGCAGGAATCATCATCCTCCACAAATATCAACTTCCTTATCCACAATTTTCTTCCTATTTCTATTGGTTTATCTTGCTGAATAATTGTTATTTGTTCTTATTCAGATTTGATAATTCTGAGTGATACCTGTTCAGTTTTTGCAGTGTTCATTTATTTAGGAAAGAACACAAAAAACAAAATACTACTATACAATCTGTTTTTCTTTTTCATTTCGATCCTTAATCATATTTTCCTTCTATGTATCCTTTGTTTTTGTGTTGAAATAGATGGAGCAGAAAATATTTACATGAGCAATAATCTTCTATCTTTTGATATTGAAAAGAAAGTTCACCAGCTATAACTAAGTATCATAGTTCTCAATCACAGCTGAAATTACGTTTAACCAGCAAAAAAAAAACGATAGATAGGAAATTAACAATAATATCATAATTCTTGTTCTTACAGGAGAAATTATATACATCTTTGGCTAATTAAAATTGAGTTCCATGTGACAGGAGTGCTTGGCTTCCTTCCTTGGGCTATCAGAATGAAGATTGCATTCGATGCTGCAAAAGGGCTTGCTTTCCTCCATGAGGCTGAAAAACCAATCATATACCGGGATTTTAAAACATCAAATATTCTTTTAGACAATGTTAGCCATCTAAAATTCTTTCTTGTCCTTAATTGTTAATTACATCTTCTCAATGAAAATTGCAATACATATGTCATAAATATTAATGATAAATTTTTTTTCTTCCCCTCGTCATTTCTACACTTAGGATTACAATGCAAAGCTTTCAGACTTTGGCCTTGCAAAAAATGGTCCGGTAGGGGACATATCTCATGTTTCAACGAGAATAATGGGGACTTATGGCTATGCAGCACCAGAATATTTGAAGACAGGTACATGAAACTTCAGTTTGGAACTCTCTATCACTGTTTATCCTCATCCTTGTGTATTCTGCATCTGATGCTTTATCATGCATGCTATGCCAGTGAGTGAATACTATTTCACTCGCATTGATTTTCCAAAAATAAATAAAAAATAAAGACACAAACAACAATGATGTTTCATGATTCTTTGTATTTACCAAGTAGAACTGCTGATGAAGTTTTCGATCAAACTCTTCGCGTTTGTAGGTCATCTGACGGCGATGAGCGATGTTTACAGCTTCGGAGTCGTGCTGCTCGAGTTCCTCACAGGGAAGAGGTCGCTGGACAAGTCTCGGCAGGCGGGCGAGCAGGCACTGGTGGATTGGGTGGTGCCATATCTGACCCATAAGAAGAGAGTGCTTGCCATTGTGGATCCCCGGCTGGGGAAAACCTACCCTGTGAATGCTGTTCAGCTGGTGGCAAGGTTGGCCAAGCACTGCCTCGATCGCAACCCCAAGGCAAGGCCTCTGATGAGTGATGTTGTGGCCTCCTTGGAGTCTCTTCAGCCTTCAGAAACCTGTTGATCATCACTGCTAAGTAAGTAGTAATCATTTCTTATGCAATTTGATAGGGAGGAAGAATAGTGATACTCGTGTATATTTTTTTTTTGTCTGAAGAACAACATTGCTATTGATGTGGCTGTGATTCCTTGCACTTTTGTAGGCTTGTCATCTTCCTCTAAAGGGAACAGTCGAACAGACAATAGCAATTCAATTAGAATTTGATCTAATAAAAAAAAACAAACAAACTATGGTCCTTGTTCGGTTGTTTTGTAAAACAATTATATATATATATATACATATATGGTTGGTTTTGATTTGGACAAACTAACATCTAAGTACAA
Organism: Wurfbainia villosa; assembly: GCA_025175895.1. NCBI lineage: Eukaryota > Viridiplantae > Streptophyta > Magnoliopsida > Zingiberales > Zingiberaceae > Wurfbainia > Wurfbainia villosa. The sequence continues at coordinate 2,149,269 of JAKLTH010000280.1, forward strand.
ATTGGTTGAACTTAGAATAAAAACACGGAAAGATATGAATTAAGTCATGCCAAAAGAGAATTATAGTTTTCCTTATTAGTGGCAAACGCACTCTTTTTCTACGCTCGGAGGTCAAAAGTCTTTATTTAATCACCACGCGCGCGGACAAGGAAGTCGACGTTCCATTCCTCTCTGTCAGAAGCTTTGTTCTTGCACGGTGCTTAAGCAATATAATATATATGTATTTATATATAATATTTATGTACTTTTAGTTTCGTCAAATTTGACGGCAGAATTGGAGCCCATCTTCCAGATACATAAATAAACAAGAAGCAGCGCACTGTCTCATTTTCTAAATTGTTAAAATGCATTGCAATATGGATTTTTCACAATTTGAAGAATATGATTGATAGATAGGATGCAGTCAAATATTTGAGTTGAACCCATGCATTTTCATCATGATAATTCATAAAGAAAAACAAATCAAACCATTATTTGAAGTATATGGACCAACGTTAATTTCTAATATTCAATGCCAAGTTAATCAGATGGCGTTCAAATTCCTCTTATTTATATTATGGAAATTGTCCGAGTTTATTCATTAAATAACTTAAAGTTTCTGACAAGAACAATTGCAGTAGGGTAGAGCCTTCCGGCTGCTTTTGTCGAATTGCTTGGGCTCACAGAAAAAACTTCATGGCTCAAAAACCATGTTCTCAGCTTCCTTCTTGATTGACTGGTAGAGCACAGACGAAAGGTAACGTTCGCCGAAGCTGGGGAAGACGACCTGCACCAAAGAAGATACAGAGAGCTATTAATATGCAAGGCGATCGAAATTATGATCGATCGAGCAGTCTTTCCTTTATTTTCCTTGTAGTAAAGTGATTCTTTCACTTGTGTATCTTTAAAATGTACAAGATAAAATTATAAACTTCCATTCAGTTCTTTAGTATCTCCCATCATTCGTCGCTATCCCTTTTCCATTCGTTCAGGTAAACATATACAGTGCCGACTAAGGGAAACTTTCCTTCACCTAGGCGCGAGTGATTGGTATACATAACTCGGACGACTTCAGCTAGAGATATAAATCAAGTATGTCGATTTGATATTGATCAATCAGAGACAGAAATAGCTGGATGAGCATGCAAGATCACTGATGATGAAGTAGTATGAAATGACGATTCTTTTTAATTCAAACATATATCTTATATAGAGGAACGAAAATTATAAAGACGTTGAAGAAAAAAATGACATGGGACATACCACAATGAGTTTTCCTTCGTTTTCTGGCCTCTGTGCAATCTTAATGGCGGCAGCAGCGGCAGCACCAGATGAAATTCCTACCTGCAAAGTATATTGCACTCGCATCAGTATAAGAAAAGCACTGATGTGATTTTTATTAAAGTAGAATTGGTGAAAATTTGAATCTAGAAGGGCGTTTTAAAACAAAAAGTTACCCACCAGCAGGCCTTCTTTGAGTGCAAGGAGCTTTGCCATTTCAATGGATTCATCGCTTGTGACCTGGTCATCAGCACGTAAAATGGAATAATCAAATTTGTCTATAGATTTGCTTGTAGCGTATAGTAATACACTGTTGTTCTTTCTCAACATTACAAAATAATTTGTGGGCTCTAAAAGGGAGATAAAAGCCATATTACTTGAAACCAAAGGATTTGTCACCGAGTTTGAAGGTCAGGTGAATGTTGATGAAATTATTTTAGCATATTAAACATACTGGAACTAGCATGGCGTGTTAACAATGACAGCATTTTAAAGTATCCAGGAATCTATGAAATAAGTTTCTCAGACTTACTTGAATGACTTCGTCAACTAGATCAACATCTAAAACACCAGGGACAAAACCAGCTCCAATCCCCTGGATTTTGTGGGGGCCTGAAATTGTTTTTTTTTTTCAAAAAAAAATCCACATTGGTCAAGCAAGCAAAAAAGGCAATAACAGAAGTAAATATACTCCAAATTACAGATTTTTTTTTCTTGTTTCCCTTGAAAGAGAAATGCCTAGCATCTGATGATGAACTGGATCAATAAAAAGAACAAAATTGTTATAACTTTGTGAAAAGAAAAGGAGTACACGCTATTCACCAAATGCTAGAGGAGCACCCAATTATTAGTATTAAGGGGACTTTGTTAAAATGCTATGAAAGAATAAGATGTCAAATACCCATTTTTTCCAAATTCTATTCAAGGAAAGAATTTCTTGCTCTAATTTTACAAGACATAGAATAAAAAAAAAACAAATCATCTCCAGCTGCATCAAAGCAGAATGGCTGATTCAAAGAGGATTCTTATTGACCTAGACATGAAATCCAAGCTTTCTCCAATGTTTAAGTTCATTGATATGGCATATAAAGCTACACATGTTTGGCACACATTTATGTGTAACAAAGGGTGAGAGGACTAATAAAGGTACACATTCTTTTGAGTAAGCTATGTTACAAATTTCAGAAACCGAACACAGAATTCAGGACAAAAAGGGAAACACTTGATCAAGTTTTAACTCACCAGGCTTTCCTCCAGATAACACAGCACTTTCGACTGGCTCCACACCATAAAGCTACAAATAGAAAAGAATAAACCATGAGTAGATATACCATGCAAAATAGGGGAAAAGGAAATTGGCCAAGGATAGTACAAGATGATAATAGTAGTTAGTATTTTTCTGTCGTACTACCTTAATGTTGGGATTTTGTTCCTTGAGATACATTCCAGTACCAGTAATTGTGCCTCCTGTTCCAATACCAGAAACCAAAATATCCACCTTTCCACCAGTTCCTTTCCAGATCTCCGGTCCAGTTGTCTCATAATGAATCTACAAACATAAACCAATTATAAATTATAACTACTTTTGCATGTAAGCAGTTTCAAAAACAACACGCATAATATATACCTTGGGGTTAGCAGGATTTTCAAACTGCTGAAGAATATAAGAATTAGGTGTCTTTGCAGCAAGGTCTTCAGCCTTTTGAACAGCACCTTTCATTCCCAAAACTGGATCAGTGAGAACCAATTCCGCACCAAAAGCTTTAAGAATGATCCTTCGCTCAAGACTCATTGAGGCTGGCATTGTAAGGATGAGCTTGTAACCCTTGGCAGCAGCTATGAAAGCCAGTCCAATACCAGTGTTACCGCTAGTTGGCTCAATCAGGACACTCTTCACAGAGAGAATAAAAAAAGTCAAATGCTTATTTAATTAAAACATTTGGGGACTTAACAGGATTATAAGTAATGAACAAAAAAAAAATTCATTGTTTACACAATGATTTACCAGTGGAAGTTCTTTTCAGCACTATAATATCTTTTACTATTACTTGGAAACAGAAAGCATAATCTCCGAATACTTCTTTATTATTGTCTTTTACTCTGATGAAATTGTGTGGAAAAGAAAGGAAAGCACAATTTTCAATACACTTAATTTGCCCTACTAAAATTTCCAAAGGAAAGAAAAATCGCCTTAATATTTTGGATATAATTTGGAGACAAAATTCCTCTTCTTTCCTCTCTACTGAAGAAGAAAGAGTAAATGAGGCAATAGATTTCTTTTTCCTTTCTTTCCTTTCCTTTCTTCTATTGAGGAGCTTAAATGTTTATATAGATATACTTTTTTAAAGGACCACTAAACATTGTTTGCATGGACAATTGATGTAAAATGTAAGGTGCTAGTGCAGATTATCGATGTGAAGATAACCTAATTAGATGAGTTTTTTTTTCTTTAAAAGAAGAAATATTTCTTTCATGGGCAAAATAAGCATTTGCCATGAATTATTTTAGACAGAAATAAGTGATTGAAGAACCGATTTACCAGTCCTGGTGTGATAAGACCCTTCTTCTCTGCATCAGCAATCATGCTGTATCCAATCCTGCCAGGAAAAATTATTAACTCATTAATTGAAATCACAGAAAACTCTAAAAGTGAAGAGATGTTAAGAAGTTCAATTGGGAAAAATAAAAATAAAAAAACGCATGCCACGAACATAGAAAATCCTTACCTGTCCTTGACGCTGGAGCAAGGTTCCATCATCTCAAGCTTCGCAGCAATTCGGGCTCCACAGCCATTTACTACCTTATTGAGATACACCAGTGGGGTTTTTCCAATCAACTGAAAATTTAGACGATAAAGAAACAAGAATGATAATTAATAGTTAACATTTGTAGTGAGAAACAGAACCCGTGAGAGATTAAGAGGAATCAAAAGAGAAGAGAATTTACTTCAGTTACATCCTTCGCTATTTCTGCACTAGATTCTCCCATCTGCAGCTTAGCTGCAAAGTTCCGAACAGAAGTTACATTTTTTCTGTGATGAGATCCGGAGGGAAAAAAAAAAACCTATCTATATTGCAAAAAGCTCAAGATAATTGGTTTTATCATGAATTATCAATCCTCATAATGCAGAAGAAGAGAAACATTATTTTGCATCAAGAGATTCACTAATTCTCCAAAAGCCCAATCTAGGTTTCGGTTATCTAAACAACAACCCTAGATCGCCATAAAAATACACCCCAAAAAAAACAAAAAAAATCGCAGATTTCGAGTCTAGAACAGACAACGGGTTGAAGACTATAGCGAAACAAGATATAATATCAGTATCAACCAACTAAACATTCAAATTCACAACCGGAAGCAGAAATTCCAAAAGCAACCAAATCTAATGAAAAAAAAAATGAAACATTCATGATTACCGTGATCTAACGAAGAGAAAAGATGTCCAGGTTCCCTTCTTTCCGAGGAAACTAAAATCTCAGATTCAAAACTCGCCTTTACTACCGATCGGCCTCCAGTCTCCTCGAATGCTACAGGAACGAATGACAACTATCCATTGATAAACATCAATACTGCATCGTTTATTATTTAATTTTGGGAAGATATGCTGCTGCACAACTATATAAGACAAGTACTACCAGCCATACTCCTTTCCACGTCGACCCAAAATGGCATCGGAACCAAAATCACACGCAGCTACATGACCCCACACTAGTGCAAATAGCACGTCATTTCATTTCACGAGTAGTTTTACAATGGGTACAAGTAACTTTCTCGTAAACACCGTTAATTAATGTTTTAACTAATATTCCGGATCATTCAAAAGATAAGGACGATAGATTAGATTACACATAGACAATCTATTCAAAAGAAGGATAAATCCATAGTAATCATCAACGGATTAAATTTGCAGTGTTTTTTTTTTTTTTTTTTTTTTACTGCTCTTCCTGCTTTACATTTGCACTGCTCTGCACACGCACTTAACTTGTGCAACAAATTTACAGTGTGTGTTCGAGCGAACAGCCTTCTCCTCCTCGCCAATTATTTTTCTGGAAAGATAAACAAAAAGACAGTAGTTAAAGTCTTCGGCATCTTTGATTCAGTGCACTGAGATGCATTGGCCGACTCTGTGACAGCTTTTCCAGCGCCCACCAATGCCGACACTACTTCGATCTGACTCCACCATTGCCCCGTCCATTAATCCCATCTTTATGTCAATTCCATTAAGAAAGATTAAAGAAACTGTTCTCGTCCACACATGAGACACTTTATCAGAGCAAAGATTAAGAAGATACTTTGTCGTCGTCGTCGTAGCAGTAGTAGTAGTAATGTCGTCTACGCGTCGAGTAAGCATGCCGTATATGTTAGCACATATGATCCGACGAAAATATTTCTATAGCAGATATATATGTTAGAAGATATGCCATACACATGTCAAGTTAACAGTCTGCGGCACGGAGGAGGCTGCGCCGAATCAAGCGGTGGAGTCATTATCCTCGGAGGTGGTGGCGGCGGCGGCTAGGGCGAGGAGGAGATCGAAGAAAGCCCTGACAATGTACCTGTGGGCGTGCTTCCGGTTAAGTGTGAGGTAGCACAGCAGGAGCTCGTGGAGACACCGGGTGCGGTGGTCGCCGGCGGCGTCGAGTCCTAGCGCCGCCACCATCTCCTCCATCGACCGGCGGAAGTCGCCGTAGGGGTCGGGGGAGTAGGTGGGCACGGCGGCGGCGGCGACGCCTCTGATACCGAAGGCGATTGGCGCCGTGGAGGAGTCCGCGATGGAGTTGGACCGCCCCGGGGACGCAGGCAGCAGGCGGCGGGAGGCGATGGCGGTGGAGAGGTCACTCTCGAACGGGGGGCTGGAGCCCTCGTCTCCGTCGAGGCCGTCGCAGGAAGATGACGAGGAGGAGAAAAAGGAGGCGGCTTTGCCAGCGGGGGAAGTGGAGCAGGGTGGAAGCATGGCCGGCGTCGCGTCAGGATCGAACAGACAATTGAAGTGCTTGAAGACGACGGAGGAGGAAGAAGAGGAACAAGAGGCGGCGGGCGCCGGAAGAGGAGGGCAACGGGAGGAACGGCGATGGCCGGAGAAGCACTGGTACAAGTTTTCTCCGAACATTTCGCTTGTGGAGCAGAGGAGCCAATGGAGTAGTCTTGTGATTTATAGTCCTGGTTAACGAATTAATAAATAAAAATATATATATATTTTTTTTTTAAAAAAAAGAAACTTAAAGCCGTTTATTTGACAGAAGGGAACAAACCTTTTTTGACTAATTAAAAATCGCACTGAATAAGGAAATATTTGTGACACAGTAACTGTAATGTATTGTCACTGCAATCAATGTTGATATAAATGGATTTTATTGTGCACCAAATTGGGTATTAATTCAATGGCAATGTCAAGTTCTATGAAATGAATTTGAATACTGATCGCCTTGCATGGTTCCTAAGATCGTAATTATTTAAGTTAATAATGTAATTAATCTCGAAGATTTACAAAGTTGAGAATAGATAAATGGGGAGTGCATGCAAACCGTGCATGCATTTTTTTTACCAATACTACTTTCGTTTGATACGATACATGTCACATGGTTAGGAGTTCGAGGAAGAAACTCCTCGTGTGTTTTTAAGATAGACAAACACAAATTTTAATCGATAACTTAAGTAGCCTATAAAAGCGACATTTGCCGTAAACACAGAACTCAAAGTGCAGAACATAACACAATTTCTTCGCACGTACAACATCACTTCAGTGATTTTCATTGGATCAGGGAGGACAGAATAGAATTCCTTGCGCATGTCCTACTCAGCCGATCGAAGTGGGACAAGAAATGATGAAAATATTATTGAAACATACAAACGATAAAATAATAATAACAATCTAAACCGGGTTAATTATAATTGTTGAATTAGTTTGCGAAATTGGAACATTGGACAAGATCCGAGATTCCCGGCTTAGCCGCGCCTAATCAAAACCGGGTTAAGAACGACTCGTGCGCACCGCCTCGTACGGGGAGAGATTCCATCCACGGCCGATTTTAAGCGAGTCATCGTACACAGCGCCCCGCGGCACGCCTTGCTCTTGACAGGATCTACACTTGCGTTAATTTAATTGATTTATGTAATTGTAGAACGTGCTGTTGGTACCAAGTTGATTCATTCATTATTAATGCGCACTCTTTTTGGTACGTAGTGGAGCAAGACCGGTGTTTTGCTGCGATGGAGCCACGCTAACTTAATTTTCAATTCAATATACGTGCTCGGTTATCTCGGGCAGTGTTCGTGGTTATTCAAATTGCAAGTAATTAATGCAAAATTAAACTCGAAGAAAAGTTTTCAACACTGATTTTAAAACAGGCCGCTGGCATTAGGAACTTTTATTAGCAGCAGAACCACATTCTATATAAAAGGAAAGCATCCGAGACCGCATGTGTAGCACACAGTCAACGGTCTCGATTGAGCTTCGCGGCGGCGAGAATGGAAGCCCCGATGACACCGCCCGGATAAGTTCGTAGATCGGCGTTGTTCCTCCTCTCCGCCGCCGCCACCCTTTCCGCGTCCTCCCTCGTCGCCTCTTTGTCCATCAGCCTCATACTCGCATCCTAATGAATCGACTGATTGATTAATTATACTGATTAGTTAATAGGATTGGATTTGTGTAATTACCGCGACGACTTCGCCGAGCTTGGTCTTGTCCTCGTCGCGGTCAACCGACGCATTAGCCGCAGCTGCAGCCGCGGCGGTGGCGGCGACGCCGCCCGAGATGGCGTTCATGCCCGTGGCTATCGCCTCGGCGGCCTGGATCGCAGCCGCGTCGCTGGCGTCCACCGGCTTGTTGACGGCCGTCGCTGCGGTCGCCTCTAGTGCCTCTCCTATTGTGACCTTCTTGGCAAGGGGGGTGGTCGCATCGACTGCCCCGCGTTGATCAATCCCTGTGTCAGCGCCACGACGGCCTCTCTGGGGTTCGTCGTCTTCGTCTTTGGTGGTTATCGCGCACTGTTCCACTGCCTAGCTATTAGAACCAAAATTAACGACCACGACAGACAAAATTGCATATATTGTTCTCCCAAGAGAAATAATTAGTTTATATCTAACGACCTGGCTATCGTCGAACTCAGCGACGAGACTTTTCCCGGGATCGCCGGAGACGTCGGTTTGGGCGACGGAGACCCCTTGGCTAATGGCTGCGTCGCTGACCTGGTCGTGGCCCACTAGGCTGCGCTGCTCGTTCCGTGTGTCGGCCGTGACCATTACGGCAGCGGGCCAGCCCTTGGGCGTCTGTCCGATGGCCCGGACGTTCTAAGCTGAGCGCGTCATGGCTGCATCTCTCGACGCAACAGACTCGCCGGCCATGGGAAACACGTCGACTCAGAGCATGGGAGAATCCTTGCCGCCCCAGTCATGGCGCCTCGTTTGTCCCTGGCTCATATTACTAATTGAGTAATTACGGGATCGCACAACCAAGAAAGAGGAGTGAATTAGTGTAGTTCGGGGCACATCGCGTCTCTGTGGATTTATTAAATGGCGGAGCTAAGACATGCATTAGTGGAAGGGAAGGAGATGACACGAGCAACTGAGAGATGGAAGGCGTGGCGAAGTTCACTGCATGTAACGTCGACTCGTAGCATATGTTGGTTGGGCGACGTGGTGTTGGGTATAGAGTTGGTGGTGCCGACTGCCGAGTCATCGGGTAATTAAGGTACGTACTGTTTATCGGCGTTGGAACTTAAATTACACCACGTGTATATATCTTCTCCATTCTCCGTTAGCTTTATTTCTGATAAACTAGAGAAATCTCATCGAAACTGAGACTTTGCTCTTGTTTCAGTGGGGAAGACGCAATTAATTCTTTGATTCAATCGGTGGGCCGGGGTTAGATTTTAATGCAGTTTCACACACACATGCAGATATATTTTAATTCCGAGCTTTCCATTTTCTGCCCTACACAATACATAAACCCAAAATCCAAGGCACGGAATCAATCATAATCAGCAAACAAATAAATATAATTATCTTATATTAATAATTGAATTCTCATTTATGAAATTGTGGACTTGATCCATCGATAATCACATAAAAACATCGACCGATGAGCGTCATGAGCTCTTACACATCGTAACGCGCGCAACTATTTCCCGCTGATCTATCTCTCTCTTCTCCGCTTGCTGGCAGCATGGTCGTGGCCGTGATCCCTCCCGCCCCGCTCGCGAGACTCGCGCTCACGGGAGCGGCTCGATGGCCTTGTTGCCCCCTGCTGAACGTCCGCCGTCGACGTCTCCCTCCTCGACGACGACGACGAGGGCCTCCGCTTGAAGTGGTAGTCCTCCTCGCTAGACACGTGGTCGTGCCCGCTGCTCCCCCTCCTCGCGCTCACCGATGAGCTTCTCTTGGCGCGCTTGGCCTCGTCGCGGTGCCCGTCGGAGCCTGACTTGTGAATCGCCGGAATCTCCTTCAGCCCATTCCTCGGGGCGGCATCGGACGAGGAGGAAGCCTTCCTCTTCTTGCCCTCGCCAGGCTCGGGGAAGCTGATGCGGCAGAAGACGCTAGTCTTCAGTCTCCTGTCAGCCTTCGCGGCCTCCGCCTCGGCGGCCACTGCTTCGGATGGCTGCTCGTGGTCGGCGACTTTCCTCCTGCGAGGGTGAGGAGGCGAGTGCCGGGTCGGTTCGCGTTCGCGGACCGATCCGTAATGACCTATGCTCGATGACTTCTCAGCCCGATCCGGGAGGGAGATTGTCTTCTGCAATCAAAATTATATATATATATATATTTGATCATGAAGTGACACAACGAAACAAGAAATTTACAATTCGACCCCTACGCGCACCGCGAAAGCTCAGTGGGGACCACGAGGCGGGTCCACAATCCTGTACGTCGAATTCTCGAGGCGGGACCCCTAAAGTTTGGGATAAATTTTGGGCTCGATCGCGGCCCTTCAAACTCAAACACTGGAGGCCACAACGCTACTTTATCACCCTTTAACTAATTATGATAACCAGTTAATTGTTTACTTTCCAATGAATCTGTTGCTTAATTATTGAACAAATTGAAGCAAGATTAGGATGAACGGCTATATACTCTAGAAAAACACTGAAATGGCCTACTGTTTTCCACCCTCGAATTGGATCATTTCACGAGGAGACACTAACCCTTTCAGATCCACGATGTGTCATGTTACAACTCGAATGGTGCGTAACTGGCTGCATCAGTTGTATCCTTCGCCGAGATGCATACAGCGAGATAAATGAATACAGGATAAGCATGTCGATCTCAACAAACGGCTAACTTAACGAGGAAGGGTCGATCCACTGTGAGCATGGTCTTTTATTATGGCTATTATCATGCTCGGCTGTTGCCATCTCGCTTACGTTTAATGCGGGTAAGGTAGTAGAACCAACAATACAAAATTGAGTAAAAACAATGATCGACAAAAAGAAACATACATGCTTTGGTTTCATTGAAGAAGCATCATTAATGCAGCCAGACTCCCTTCTTGGTTCCCTGTCTCTGGAATGCTCCCTCTCCCTGCGGCCAGCCAGAGGATCATTTAAGTGACAAAGATAGCAAAACTAGAAGGAAAATGTAGTTCGCAGCATGTATTCAATAAGCTAGTTTAATGTAACCAACGAGATTCGTGCTCTGTTAAATGAAGCATTGCACAAAATCACAGCTGCAGCTTAATAAAAAAGGAAGACAGTAAAAGGGTTATTCTCCAGCCCCTCCGACTTGATAGACCTAGTTGACTGGCTTAATCCACCCAGCCCAACTGCCCCGATTTGTCCACTAGCTCAATACAATCAGCTTAACCATCCCCCCCACTCAGACAAGTAGGAAGGGCCTGACCAATTGCCCCGATTTGTCCACTAGCTCAATACAATCAGCTTAACCATCCCCCCACTCAGACAAATAGGAAGGGCCTGACCAATCAACATGCTTCCTCCAACAAGTTTGCCTGGTTCAATTGATTCATCGATTCAGTATAATCAACTTGATTGAGAGGACTAACTCATCCAACCTACCAAACTTGAATGACCGCTTTAGTTTGTTCAAACTGCCTCGACCAGCCTGATCAATCCATCCAGCACACCTGACTTGCCTAACTTGACCAATCCGACCACCTACTCACACTAAACAAGTTTTATCAGCTAACCTGCATAAGCTGCTCAATTGTTGGTCCCTCCAGTCTATACATGCCCAATCGACCAGCCTCACTCAACTGGCTCACTTGACCTGATGGTCCCCAAGGCTTGCTCCACCCAACCAGCACCTTCAACCCAATTGGTCCCTCTGGCTCATTTAATCCACATAAGGTCTCACCAAGCAATCTGATCCCTCTGGCTTTTCCAAATGAGCCAATGCATTATTTGAAGAATAGGAATTATTACTACTGAAATAAAGTAAGCAATAGCTATTCCCTAACAATGAAGGATAAAAATTCCATAAAAATTGTTTTGCTTTTTTTTTTTTTTTGCAAAAGACAGGAATATCAAAACCCATATAGAATAGAATATTTTTCCTATTAACTAAATGCACTGTCAAATAATTTAAATGATAAGTGGATCTATCCCAATGTGCCTAACCCAAACCATAGGAGGAGAGTTTGGGATACTTTGTGTGAGTTAAATTAAGATGGATAGCAGGCAGCTATAAAAATCTGTGATTAATGCACCAATTAAAAGAACAATACAATGAATTTTCGCAATTCCATGAACTAATAACTTTCTAATCGCCAAAGGAAGAAAGATGGCAAATACGGATCACACACCTTTCGTTAAGTCGGTTTATCTCTCGCTTGTGCCTTATATTAGCCTTCCGAGCCTCAATCTCTTCTCTGTTCATGCCTGGAGGCCTCTGACCAATGCCCATGCTGCCCATGCCCAACTCGGATAGATCCCTACACAACGTATCAACTTGTATCAAACAAATATCAACAATAGGCTGGCAAACACCAAATTTAAACCGGTATACCAATTCCACCACCTTATTAAATCCATTAATGAAACACACAAGAGGATAATAATTAAATAATAAACCATGCAGACAATGAAATAGAATTTCAAGCAGATGCACCCTTCCTACCTAGTTGTAGCATTCCAAGCATTCTAGATCTAAAACAGAAGAATACTGGCAACCATTAAATCAACTATCAACTTTCAATAGCACACCTCGGAACTGCTGGCATCATATAAGCTTGCGCTGCAAATGGATCTTGAGGAAACATTCCTCCACCAAACGGAATATCAAAGGGACCAGGTGGATAACCCATAAAGGGCATTGGAGCACCAAAAGGTGTCACATAGGAGGCATCAACTCCTAATGGCATCCCACTGCCCCAGTAAGGGTTATAGCCTGAAGCTGCTAAAGGCATGCCAAAATTTTCAGCCCCAAGGTCTTGGTGGCCTCTCCATTGCATATCAGCAACTGCAGTTTAGTGAAAGAACAATGGAGCTAAGAAAATATTTAGGTTGTTTTGCAAGCTGTACTGCAGTACATTTCAGGTTGTCACACTTGAAGTAAAAGTAATATGTAATTGAATCTAATTAAAGTGAATGAACCTGTGGCAGGAACTCGAGCTTTCTTCTTCTTTTTCTTCTTTGCTGCAAAAATCATATGTTAGAAAATAACCTAGGAAAACAAATCAAAAGCTAATTCTGCAATTCAACTTATGTACAAACAAAAGACCCCATATTACAATTCGATAGCAAGGGATAAGATCCATTTAGCCAATCCAAATAGTTGGGACCAAACAGCTTGATGATGACGATGATAGACAAAGAAGCACTTAGGTGACTACAAACTAGAACAACATTGAATCCAAAAGAACAAATAGAGACTGATTAGCTATCAGAAAAATATTTTTTTTACCTTGTTCTCCAACAGGCTGCATTTCATAGGCATCCTCAGTCACTATTGGTGCATTTTCTGGTGACTTTTGCCCCTTGCTAAGAGATTCTGGTGTTGCCTCAGATACATTTGCAGTTACAGCAGCCTTCTTGTCTAAAATAATTAACTCGTTATTTGCAGTTTTAATTTCACTAGCAACTTCCCCATCCTTCATGTGGGAAGATCGATCCATGGAAGGGTGCTTAAATTCGCCTTTGGAAGCAGCAGAAAGGGTAGGAGATGAAACTTTTGGCTGTGCTGGAAGCGCTGATTGCCTATCTGCAAATGCAATTCTTATGTCATTCTTCTCCATACTACAAAATCAGTGTGAATAATCCAACAAATGAACTTGTTTGTACTACATACCTTGGACCTGAACCAGGCTCCCAGCATTTTCTGTGCTACTGGTTGCAGATTCCAATATTCGATTAATTGTTTCTCTGAGTGTTTTATTTGGAAGGAGGTCATCCGCTAATATATTAGTAGCTCCACATATGCACATCAACTTTGACATCATATAATCTCTAATACCTTATTACAAACCAAATAAACTCAACTTAATGAAATACTGAAAGGCTAAAAAATCTCAACTAAAAATTATAATACAAGAAATGGACGTGCAATGAGACTTACATTTATCACAGAAACTCCTGAAGCAGCATTTGCTAGTTAGCACTGCATCTTTCATTACCTCTTTACATAATGGGCACCGCAATTCAGGAGGAAGATCACTAACAGGACGAGTAGTCGGTAAACCCTCAATCTCTTTCTCAAATGCAGCTCTAGATAACAAAAAACAAATCATAGTTCGGCAGTATATTCTGACAGACTACAGATACTGTAAAAAGAATTCCTTACTCATTTGGCTTTAGAACAGCAACCACACCACTTGGCAAAGCATACGATCCATCAGCAGTAGCCATTAGCATTGATTTTGGAATCCCTGTTGGAGGTTTCACCCTCTTGATATCATAGTTAGGGTCTCCATTTGTGGGGCAATGTTGAATAAAATGGCCTACAGAAAAGTGTCATTGGCTTAATTTCAAAGCAGATAAGTGTCAAAAAAAAAAAGAAGAAGAAAAAACTAGATACCAGGAAAACATATTGTACCTGGCACTTTGCATCTATGACAGACATACCCAGCTGGAGGTGTCTTCCGTTCAAGCATACCACGTCCTTCATTTTTCAAACAAACAAATCTTCAGGAGACATCTTAATCAACTATTTAAACCAATAATTTCGGGAAAAATTGAAGTTCTTCTCTGTTACAAACTAATGAGTTTACCAGGAGGAGACTCATGATAGAGTTATCTCATGGGAGTTTCCTATCTTAATTTGATGCAATTCATAATCATGAACATACGTAACAACCTCTCAAGGTTAAAGGAAATGATAAGCAAAACTTACCAAAACCACGAACACCCATTCCCCTGCCACCAATGCCTCTTCCGTGACCTCTTCCAGAACCATATGGTTCTTGAGTTTGACTAAAGAAAAGCAATCAAGTAAATTAGAATGGGAAGGTCCAAATACTAATTATGGACAAATAAAAGATGTATCTGTGATTTACTATCTTATATTTGAAGGTTTATCTATTGTAAAAAGAAATCTTTTAAGAAGATTGTATGAATATGACTTACTGATTCCAGTCAAGGGCAGGTGTATCAATTAAAGCTTTGATCTTGCTTTCCTCATCAACATTGTTTGCAGGAGGAACTTCGACAACAGGAATACTGACTTGTGAGTGGTTTACTTCAGCAATAGCATACAGATCATTTCCAAACTCATCCCACTCATATTCTTCATGCTGCAAAATTCCAATATTGTGTTATACTCTTCTTCCTACCTTGAGGCTAACCATAGTTCAATTGAGCTCTCCACGACCACCACAAATAAGCCATATGAAGCAAAAGTTAAAAGTTCATTTCACTGAACTTAGAAATACTACAGTGACCTATTTCATCTATCAGGAAAAATGTATAACTTACATATCTGTTAGCAGATGAATCCCCAACCAACATCTTGCTGGATGGTGGAAGCTCATCTATCTTATCCTCTACAACTTTAGGCCTGCAGATTAATAAATTATATTCTTAGCATCTCAAATTATACATGAAAAGATCCTTATGGATTAAATGCTTGTAGTGAATCTAAATGCAGAAACTTCTGAGTTTCTACTGTCATCACCAGTATCCAACTAGAAAAACAGAGAAACTGCAGGGTAAATGGTTCACCGCCAGTCCATTTTTGCAACAGATTGTCACAACATTCTTATCGTAAAATCTTCAATGTTGATTAGCACAATTAAGTAAAAACTAAGAGAATGCACTTGAAGAATTAAGGTCCAAGGAAATACTCATTTCTTTCAGTAACAATAGTCTTCCGAGGTCGTCCTGGGACTCGTCGAACCAAAATGGATGTGCTTTTGGGTATCATTGCTCCTTCATCTACGTATTCTGAAACCGAAAAGGGACGGAACAAAAAGTCCATAAAATTCCAAAGAAATTATTTCAACTTCCACACACCGAGAGAAAATTCCAACAAAAACATATCGGCTAAACTGAATATAACTAGCTGAGAACAGTCACCCCCACATCACCTATATGATATTGACCCGTAAACCAAAAAAATGGTCTCTCCTAATCTATCAACTGCTACTTACGGAAACGAAATACCCAAACCAGATTCAACAGTATTACTCTAGGAAAAGAACCAACCTTCATCAGTCTGCGCATTAGAGATCATGAGGTCGAAATCAGTGCCCTTTCCAAATAGCTTGGTTTCAAAAATTCTTTCTTTCAAATTGGCAACAGATATAAATTGCCCCTCGATGGGAATGGAGTCGTAATCTTTGGCACTTTTAAATTTATAATACACGGCCATTACTTTTTTCTGCCTGTTTTTCTCTCTGATCCAATATCAAGAAAAATAATTCACAAAATAACAAAACTCTTGCAGTAAAAACGAGCCGCAAACTGATTAAAGGCCAGACCAAAGAAGTAGGCCTGAGTTTAAACTAGAACAACAGAAATCACAGACTTGTATACAGTAGATTTATCTCTTTCTAATGACTCCCATAGGGAGGGCGGGAGGGCTCTGACTTGGATGAATATCTCCAAGGTTCGAGTGAAAATAGCACAAAAGACCTCCTTCGTACGAGCGGCGCGGTGGACGCAGCAGAATCGACTAATGACAAAGAGCTCTAGATCGCTGCTTGGAAGATGCAATCTCCGCTTGAAGCTGCTAGGGAAAAAGCTTCTCCAAGCTAAAGGCCCTTCACTCGGGTGGATGGCACCAACAAACCAAAATCAGGCTACCGGAGGAGGCAGCGTTGTACCGATCGGGAAAAAAAATCGCTACGAATCGGAAGCAGATCGCGACGGATGGGAGGACCTTCCGGGTCTAAGTTCCCCCAAATCGATGGGAGACGAAACCCTAGATCGATCCCTTCGATAGGAGAATCCGAGGACAAATTGAAGGCGGCGCACAGATCCGTCGTTCGGAATCGGATCGATACGGAAGAACTAGGGTGTTGAGGAGGGCACGGGAGAGGTGTAGGGCTCCGGAGAACTGGATCGCAGTTCTGCAATTTGGGGGAAAAAAAAAAAGCGAGGGAGGGGAGGAGAAAGGCGTCGAAGGGCAGAAGAGCGAAGTGAGCGGAAGGTTCATGGATTCGGGGGCCTTTTATATGGTATGGGATAAGAATTGGCGGTGGCTAAACGCGCACCGTAAAGTCGCACCCGAACGCGGATCGAAAGATGGGACCCATTGACAGGCTCGTAAAGAAGCGCAGTGGACCGACCAACGGGATGCCACGACTGCCGCTGCATTCCGGGTGGTATAGAAATCGTGTGTGTGTGTGTATTTGGCAGATATGACGTGGCAACTGGTTAAGTCCCGCAGAAAGTCTTAGTCAAGTAATCCTAGTATATGAAAAATAAACAAAAAATAAATGACTTGAAATTTTTAAAAATTCGTTTTTGCCTGCGTTATTTTTTTTCCGGGTATGAATTCAAGTTGATCCATAATTATGTTACGAAGAATGCTATTCCTTCTTCCATAATTATATATCCTAATTAGTAAACATATTTTGTAGCTGAATTCGAATTAAAGTAGGTTTGCCATTAGTTTTTGCAATCTTGTTTTTAATTATAATGATTGACGAAACTCAATTAGCTCGATATACTTAATTCCCATGCACCTTCCGCATGCTTTTGGCTCCTCTTTATTTTCGTTTTAATTAGTATAATTATTCTTCCGTTTATCTGTTTCCATATATTTTGAAAAATATCTTCGCGTGATTTTTTTAATCGTTTTGTAATTGACGATGTCATGTCAATTAAAGTCTAACGACGATGAAAATATACCATAATTTAAAATTGATCCACGGAATCCTCGAAATAATAAACTTTATTATTATTATTATCGGCAAGACGCTACTTTATTTTTTGGCAAATCCAACCATAAGAGTTGATTAATTTTTGTAACAAACAAAAATAACGTAACTTTCAGTTAAAATTACTGTTTATGATCAAATAATAATCTTGTTTCGTCTTTTTGTTAAGCTTAATTTTGTATCCAAGTTATTGATAAAGCTGCACTCCCCTCCAAAATATATATATATATATATATATATATATAGATATATATATATAATGCGTTCTTGTGCGATTCATGCTTTGTGGTCCGATCTGCTCTGAGAATGTACAGTCATCTGCTCGTGTGTCACGTTGAATTTTATTGTCGTTCACATTATAATCCATCGTATAAACACCAAGGGCATATATGTTGTTCGATCGCGGTCATATTCTGATTCAATTACACTCGAAATATGACCCAAATTCGACTCACAATGACCCGATTTTGCGGTCTTGATCGGACTAAATTTCAACTATAATCCGATCGAAATCTAACCGCATTCAATCGAATCGATTGTGTCCGTCGGATTGGTATTCGATTGTGATTGAATCGATTCAATCGTCGAATCCAATCTGATTACGCTTGCAATTTGGTCGGATACCGACTATGATTCGACCAAAGTTCAGTCGGATATCTAGCGCATCTCAATTGGGATCCGTCAAGCGCGATGCCGAGCGACAACAATGTCGATGATTACTATGCATTTTTCATTTTTGCGTAGGGATTAATCGTGCATATATCATTTCTTATGTAGTAAAAGACGATTAAGTTCCTCCAGTGTCCCTCACCATTGATCTCTCAGCGATGACAAAGAGAGGTAAATCATGAGGTTATGTCTCTTGTCCCCTTGGACAAAACAACGGATGACTTCTAAGCCTCAAGTAATAATTTTAAATTTTATGTCGAGATTCAACTCCTGCCCATTTATAACACCGTCTATGCTGCTCTAGCCAACGAATTGTCTTGAAGTGACTATGCATATATCATTTTCGATATATATAATATATATAGAAATATTATATTACACAATTGATCTCGGAACATCCGTGAGTATCTTCATTATCCGTTATTTAATTTTTTAAGATTTAAAAATTTGATTATAGTACTCATTCTAATGAAAGATAAACAATGAAGATGTTCATGAATACTCAATGAATTGGATAGGGATCGTTACTCATAATATATATAATATATATGTTTGATGGTTTGTATTGGAGCCAGAGGCGGATCTATGCATGGACTAGGGGGGGCCACGGCTCCCAGTCCATGCGTTTTAATTAAAAAAATATTTACTTTTATAATTTTTTTATATAGTAATATATTTATTTTTAGTAATATAATTATTATATAAAATATTTTCCTTTCCGAAATTCTATATTTATTTTCTCTCTATAAAAATACTATATAATTAATTACTGTATAAAATATAATTACTATATATTTATTTTCTCTCTCCTCCTTTTGATTTCTCGTTTTCATGTTCTCCGAAATCTTAAATTTCATCATTTCAATTGTTTCTAGCGTGTCGTAGCCGTCATCCACAGTTTCTCTTCGTTCACTGCTCACATGCTACGACTCACGAGTCCGCCGTGGTGGATTGGTCTGTCGTTGTCCCTGCCAACTCGGTGTTGCAATCGCATCTTCCACGACCATCGTCGCCCTCCGCTTCACGCGCACAATCACGTCGCGATCGCGGAAGTTATCCCATCGGTGTCGCACCATATTTGCAATCACACGTCACTGTGTCGTTAATCGCCATCGCCCTTCGTCCGACCACGTACCAAATCCATCGAGGTTAGGTTAATTAAGATTTTATTTAATTAATTTTGAATTTTGATTAATCGGATCATTTGAATTAATTAATTTGTGTCGGATTTAAATAATTAATTAGATTTAGATTAATTAAATCTAGAGTTTAATGGATGAATTTACATTAATTAATCTATTTTAATTGATTAATTGGTTTTAGATTGGTTAATCGTTTTAATTGATTAATTAACTTTAAGATAACTAATTAAATTTTGATTTAATTGATTAATCAGGTTTGATTAATTTATTTGTTTAATTAATTAATTAGCATTCCATTAATTAATCTATTTAATTAATTTATTTGAGTCAGATTAATTAAATTTGAGTTTAATTGCTTAATTGATTTAGATTAATTAATCTATTTACTTAATTATCTAAGGTTAGATTAATTAAATTTGAATTTAATTAATTAATTGAGATTAAATTAATTAATCTGAGTTAGATTAATTGACTAATCTGATTTTATCTGATTAGTATAATTAAAGTTCATTTAGACTCGAAAATTATCAAATAATTAATTGATTAGTTTGGTATAAGTATAATTAAGGTGTCATTAATCTACAAAGTACCAATTTAATGAAGTAGTTAGATTATTATTTCGGTACAGAAGATTTATGCATAGATGTTTATCTGAGGTAGAATAAGAACAAACAAGGATGAGTCCTAGTGTCTTTGATTGTTGGTTTTAATAGAGGTTAATGTGGTATTCCCTCACAAGAAGCATGATTTGGATTAAACTGTTTAATTATCATGGAGGATCTCCTGTGGTTTTTCCTGATATTTCTTTTCTAGCTATCCGACGATTTCTTCTTCTTCTGGTGTTATCTAAATATTCTTTCACGGTCTCTTAAATGTTTCTAGCTACACATGAGATAAGTTTTTATTTTTTTACTCTGCACTACTTTTACTATATTTAATATATTTTCTTTCATCCATGATGATTCTGATTTAAGCATCGGAGGGTCACCGCCGAGTAGGCCGACAGTGATTTAATACGTGTTAATTTTTTTTAAAATATTTACTGATGCGGTCGAAGAGAATCCTTTCTCGATGACACAAAATCAAAGAGTGAAAATTTTAAATCGAATTACGACCCCTCCAAATTTAAAATCCTGGATCCGCCCCAGATTGGAGCTACCTGTAGTTAGTTTACTTAAATTTATTTTAAATTATAGTAGTTTAAAAAAACTATTATAACCTGGAGTAATTTTGATAAAACTTAAAACATGTAGTTTTAGATAAACTGCTTCGGGCGCCGCTAAGATGCCGGTTCAAGCGGTGGATAGGAAGAGGGGGAGCCTGAGAGAAGAGGATGAAGAAGAAGCGCTTGAGAAGGGGAAACCAGCGAGCAGCGAGATCGAAGAGGGGAGGGAGAGCTTTTCTCCAGTCTCAGCTTGACGTAGTTTTCAACGTACGCCATAGATTTACTACCTTCTTAACTGAGATTGACTAACAACTCTGACAAAAGCCAAACTCCATGCAATGTCTGAGTTATAGGGGCTAGGGCAACACATTGGGGGAGTTCGTCAAATGAAACCCCAGATTTCCCGTTATTGTCGGGACAAAAGTATTCAGTTTTAGACATTTTTCTTCTCCATGCCGTTTTATCGCTCCTTGAAATAGACTCTCTGTAGGTGTTCGCACTTGGCAATTTGCCACGGGAACCAAATCCATGGATGTTGATTAATCAGATGCAAGTCAAACTAAATCGGAAATTTAGGAAAACTGCTTGTGGCTCATCCGGTGTGGACTTGCCTTATCCGCCTGAATATTGGACGGTAAGCAATAGAGATGCATCTCAGGCATTGGGCCGAGATTTGAGAGGTATTCTTGGCTTTCAGACACTATTAGTTTGGTTAGTTTTACCTTTCATTTTCCTATATTATAATGATTGTTTGCGGTTTGTTTGGTAATAAATATGAGTATTAATTTTGCTCTTTTTTTATAATCCATGCTGAATTATTGCCATTAGTGCCCCAAAAAACTATTGCATGTTTATTCCTCACAACCTCATGTCGCTCCATATGCTGTTATTGCATTTGCAAGTTTAAACTAAACTTCTTTTTAGGTAATCCAACAAGAACAACAACAAACAAATTGTATGTCCAAACTTTTTGGGATTTGCTAATAGATTTCATCCCTTTAGATGATGTTAAAATGTGCTTCGGATGTCCATGCACATGTAGCAATTAATTGCATGCAAATTCTATATGAACATACATATGGAATCATGTATTTCTTTAGTTTCCAATTGACTTGCGCAGATTATGCTAGTTTACTAGTTCATCAAAAGACACTGGATTTAGGAACAAAGTCACCAGCAGAAGATGTTTAAGCAAGGATATAGTTAATTTATTTGAAGGACAAAAGAATGAATAAATTGAGAGGTGAAAAAAAATCCTAGACTAGAATAGGTATGATTAATATAAAATACTAGTCAGTTGATGATTTATTAAAAGAAAATATTTCTCATATAAATGCAAGAAACTTAGATCCTATTTGAATTTTGGTGTGTTCTAGATTGTTCTATGGATTTTATATTGTGTTAAATTTCTAACATTATATAAATAATGATGTTACTGCATTCGATGTTAAATATCTTTTTCATAAATTCCATGTGCATATGCATAATGCATATGTGATGCTCCAATGATTCTGTTTGCATCCATGTTTTTTTTTAAAAACCCTGTGTATTAGATGAATGCATACCATTTACCATGCCTAGTTCACTTTCACCTCTTTTGCGTTGATATCGCTTCATCACATGGTTTTGTCCTAATTGATTCAACTTATGTAACTCTGAATCATATAGATTGTCTTTGGATATATCCATACCATCCCGTTTATCATTTGCCAGCGTAGAGGCAGGGATTATGGCGAAGGCAGTGGCTTTGTTTCTCAGAGGAGGGCTTTCCCTGTGCAACGGCACCAAGGCAGTGTTGCCTTTTCGGGCATAAAGATGAAGAGCTTGGTGGATAGGATGGATGGATTGAGGAGGCACACAGGGAAATGAGGTTGTAGATGGTGTTGAAGCTGCTGAGGTTTAGTATTTATTTAAAAAGAATAACAATACTAATCCAAAATAAGATGGAAAATAAGAAGATAAATGTTGGGAATTACTAATTGAAAAGAAAGAAATGAAGAAAAATACAATTGAGCTTGTGATGGAGGATCCTTTTCAACCATATATCTGGTGGAATTTGATCTAGACTGTTGAGGACTAATAATACACAGTATAGAGCTGTTATTAATGATTAAAATTAATTTCTGATTGAATTAGACACCCTGCATAAGATTTGTATTCAATGGAAATTTTTTGTAGTTAACAGCTCATTTAAAAAAAAAAAACACACATAAGTATAGTTTATCTGAGTTCTCCTTTTATGTGTATTTCCTTGAAGTTTGCATACGCAACTATCTATGATGATAAGAATTAAATTTAATGTTTCATATTTAAAGTTTCTTACAGGCAAATTATGTGGTAGCAAGGTATAAGTGAGAGTAAACAAAGTGTTCCAATATACAATTTTCATAAATTTTACTATTTTAATTAGGCGCTTTGAAACAAATAATGTAGAAACAATTCAGTATTTCTATTAGGCTCATTTGATTTGCAAATAAAAAAATTGATTTAAATAAATTTTTATGAATGTAAGAGGGGCCAGATGCCTCGTTTCCTTCTTAGCTCGAGACTTTTTGTCTATGCTGCCCCCGAATTAAGAGGTTTCTATTTTATTTTATCTACTTATTGTGCTAGTTTGTGATTCCCATTGAGTTGTTTCGATTGGAGCTGTCATTCTTTCTGGGTTTCATGATTCTGCATAGACTGAAGTATATGGTTACTGGAACCTTTGGATCGGCTAGATTAGGAGCCTGTACAATTTTAAGGAAGGATTGATATTATTATTATTTTATTTTGGCAATTTTTTTTTTTCATTGAGACAGAATAATAGATTGGACATTCTACTTGAAGGAATTTTCATAACCCTTCATAGATTGCTTCATAACAGCAGCTGTGCGTGTCTGATAAATATAGCCCGAGAAGGTTTGAAATCGTTAATATCTTATATGCTTCTTGTGCATGGAAGGTTCAGTATGTAAAGGCACCACTTTTTGTTCTCCATGATGAAATCTAGTACACAGTTGTTTATTTGTCTGTTGGTGATCCGTGGTGGCTACAAAAGGTTGGAGACGAGGTGTAAGGAGTTGGGAGGTTATAGTTTAGACTGGGGATAATCCATGTGGAGAAAGGTCATAATTCGGTTAATGGTTATCAGAATTTATTTTTAAAAAAAGATTTTTTAAATCAAAACTCGTTACACAAGTTTAAAAATAAACATGATGTCTTACACAAATCTCAAGAAAGTTACATTTACTTATTAGACAACATTTGCTAGGTGCATTTGAGAATCCCTTTGCCTTTAAAAGGTTCATAAAGGAGGCTAACAAACTGGTGTTACAATATTTGCCTTCTCCTAGACGATCATTATATTGGAGTATATGGTTTAGTCCCATGTTGGATATTAGGTCTTTAAATATTTTGTTGGCGTAACGTTATTTCCTGTTCTGATTCTTGTTGAACCATAAAACTATAAATTTGGCCCTTTTGCAATAGCCTAGTCTCTAGGACTTGGTGATTGTTCCATCATATTTTTCATATGGCATCAAAGTACAAGTTATAAGTTGGTTTGCCTTCTCTTGGATCACGAGCCATCTTTATGAGTCAGTCCAGTTACCAAAAACTTTTGGGATAAATGTTTAATTAAATGTCATTTGACAGTTCTGCTGTCTCTTTTTGGACGGCTTATGCTAACATGCAACAACCTTTTTTTATCAATTACATGAAATATCTTTCCTGGTTTAAAAAATATTATATCATCCAAGTATTTTCTCCTTATCGACAACATAATTGAGCTGAGAACAGAGTTATAGACAGTCAAATTGGTTTTCTTTTAGGTCGAAGCAGCCGTTAAAACTTAAAAGAGTGACAGAGAAAGAAATTCGCAAAATGAAAAACTACTCCATTAAAGTTGCTTCTTCATCCTTTGGTACTGAAATTGTTTGCCAGATGCTCCATAAAGTTGGTGCCGATACGATCACTGCTCGTCTGATCTTAAACTGGTCATGTAGTTGAATGGTCACATCCTACAGTCCGCCTGGAATACTGACAACTTTGGGATGCCAGTAGCCATGCTCGGTTACTATGACTTCTGGGAATCAGTCATTATTAAGATTGTTTAGAGAGTTCATTACTTGCTTAGAAATCTTTCTTATTTATCTTGTCTAAGCTTTTCACCACAATTCCAGTAGATCTGTAACTGTGTAGAATGATGGGCATGGAATATTATGACAGGCATGGGGGAGCAAAACCTTGTGGTGGACCAGAGGAGCAAGGAAAGGAAAAGGGGACGTGAGCCATGTGAATTGCACATGTGAGGTCACAAAGATCTCTGTCTCTTCTGAGGAAAAGAAAAAGGTGACTTTTTTTATTGGTTCGACCTCCTACTCAATAAATGAATTCTCATCGAGCATTTATGTTAAACTGGGAGACTGCTCCCGATTCAAACGTTTTCAATTTAATTTCTGTAGACTCATATTCTCTCTTTTCACAATGTGAGCAACAATTCATCAGATCAAATTTGCCACTTTGGTCAGGAAAACTAAATTATTTATTTAGCGAGTCAGTCTATGATGCAGTTGTCAGAGCATCCATCTCTTGTATACAGCTGGAAAACATGACATCCGGCAGTGCACTTGCATATATGCTTCAGTGCATCTATCCTGACATGTCCACTGTTATCCCCCTCTGGAGTTTAGACCGTGAGTCAGTCCTTCACAAATGAGGTCGCTCCATTTAGTTGTTAACCATTCGAATTATGGTCGATTTACTGAAATAATGTCAAGTTATTGGTGTTCGTATTCATGCAGGGCGCAGGTTATTGCTGTTGCGGAAAGCTTAGTCCAGAGGGCAATGATGATGTTCTGGGGTTTCAATTTCCTGAGGCCAGTCATCTGCGTGCCAGTCACGCTTGTACGTGGTTAGCCCATCGGCTAAAGCATTTTCAAAGTCAGATTGGATTTTAATCTGTTCAATAGCAAGGTACTCACACTTGGTCCATTGATCCCTCACTCAATTTCTTCCATCTAGTCTACGAGGACATATCTCTTGGGATATCTAGACAAGCATCGCGTCATTGGTCTTCTCTTTTCCAGTTCATCGAGATAGATAAATGGATAGAATTCAATTTAAAGTTAAAAATAAATAAATAAATTCTGAAACGTCAGCTTGTGGCCGGATTTATATTATCGCCGCCGTGTGACGACTGCGGTGTGGAACCCCTACCTTTCTACTACTCCTCACTGCTATTCTCCAGTCCATCGTTGTCTCCAGCGAAAATGCCATCCACTACTCTTTTATATAACGAATATTAACGTACGTAGTCAATTTCAGAAAGTTTACCTTTTTATCTAATTAAGTAAGTTTAGTCGTTGCTGTGAAGATTAGGTGGGAATACTAATTACCATCTCTTAATTATTCCACTGGTGAGCCCTTTGTCTATGACCAAAAGGTTTTATTCCGAACATCCACAATGACAAACGTGCCTTTAGCTATAATAGATTTCTTCGCATTTAATGTGATCGGCCATACCACATTCAATATACGAGGCATACAAGGACGGAGAGTTGCTCCTCGTCCAAACGACAAGAAATATGAATTGTACCTTTTGCCTAAGTAAATTCTTAACGTAGGATAGAAGATAGTTTATACGATAATTTAACAAAGAGTACCTTTCAAATTTGAAATTTTTTAAACACAGTTCAATATTTTTATATTTATTAAAGGACGTACCTTATTTTCTTTTTGCCCTTATCGTCAAATAAATATGTAATTAATATTGAGATTGATATTGTACGTGGTATTGAAAATTTAAATTTCAAGTCTATTGTGTTCCTGAAAATATAATTTTCAGCATTATTTTTTTTCGCTAGTTGATATTGTACGTGGTATTGTGAATTTAAATTTTAGTACTACTGTGTTTCTGAGAATATAATTCACAACACCATCTTTTTTCTAGGGCAATTTGATATTGTATGTGGTGCTAGAAATTTAAATCCCATGACCACTATATTCTTGAGAATTTAAATTTCAGAACCACTGTGTTTCTGAGAATATAATTCTCAATACCATCTTTTTTAGCGAATTGATATGTGATGTTGAAATTCAAATCTTGATCGCGTATTTAATATAATTTTCAAAGCATTTTTTTTTAAAACGATATACTATATTTGTGAAAGGTAAAAAAATAAAATAAAATATGTCCTTTGATAAATATAAAACTATAAAATTATTTTAAAATAATTTTAAATTTGAAATATATCCTTTAATAAATTACCATAGTTTATACTCTCCGAGCGTTTGCTTTGTGATATCGAACACAAGTCGATTTGAGCATCGAAGAATTTATTTGTGACGATATCATCCTCCATCCCATAGTGATCTTTGCCGAGTCACAAGAAGAAACTAATTCAACTTTGAAGTCACTTTCACATCTAATTATCCGATTCTAAATATTTGTCATTTTCTACAATATCCATCGCTTCCAGATAAAAAAAGATTCACTCGATCATCCGATTCTATGGATGAATCCCTCCGTGACAATGTAGGCTGAAGGCTAAACTTGATACGGTCAATTCTTAATCTCGTCAATTGACAAATTATTCTCCCTATTTCCTTGTAAAATTGATCAACATCGTTTATAGAATTAATATGATTCCATTTCCATAAGCTAGGAGACATCCTCGTGATTCGTGAATTGCCCGCCCAACCAGTTGCATTCCTGTAAATTTTGCTTGCCTTTTGGGCTATTGCACTCCCTCTCTCTCTCTGCTGGCGGAAAGCCTATTTCCTGTCCCATCGTTTTCCTCGGGCCCGGGACCCACGTTTCCGTCTCTCTGGAATCCTGGACGATGTATCTATCGGCTCGGGAACGGAAAACCAACAGAATGACAGAAATGCCAAACGGGTCGGGACGGGGTGGCCCGCATGTGTCCTAGCTACGAAGCCTGTGGTGTGTCCTAACTCTAGCAGGCGAACAGAGAAGACCGAAAACCAAGGAACAAAATTGAAGAAAACAAAATAATAATAAATCGGAACTTCATCTTCCTTTTGTTTTTTTTTTAATTTGCCTGCTTTACACATTTTCAAGTTGTAATTATTCTTTATAAAATATTTTTTAATTCAATAATCACAATTATGGTTCATTTATTTTATTAATTTTATTTTTTTTATAATGATATTTTATTCAAAATCATTCGAATCAAAAATGTTTTAAAAAATTACTATAAAAATTCAGAGCGCAAAAGTGCGATATGAAGTTTTTTTTTTTTAAATATTCGAACTGCGATTCGATTTTTTTTTTTTTGTAAATTAATTATATAATGGGCAAGGATAAAATAGTCGTTTGTGAAAATAAGGGATGCCTTTTTGGAATTTTTAAAAAGTGGGAAGTTTTCTTGAATTTTGCCCAACACGAGGAGAAAAAAGAGCATGTATTGTATTATATTATATTATATTATATTAAGAACTATCAGAGAATGGAAAGAAGATCACTCCACGCCCGAACCAACGCGGCCTAATCAGCTTCCGGCAGGATCCATCCGCTGCTCTCCGTCTCAGCCTCAAACAGCGCTGTGCTCACTGGCATTGGCGTTATAGGGCCAAGGTTCCAACACCGGCACAAGGCCACACAGCGCACGAGGTGTCTTTTCCCTGTTCCGTTCCTTTGTGCTCCAGTTTTCTCTTTTTTCTTCTGTGCACTGTGGCAGCCTTTTTTTTTTTTTTTTTTTTTTTTTTGTCTTGGTAGTACCAAAAGCATACAAATGGCAGTGAGAGAATGAGAGAGTAGAGAAGGGAGCATGGGTTGAATGAGAGTGGATCCGGGAAAGACAGTAGTTAATGATCGTCGTCGCGGGCGCTTGCGATTTTGGGACTCGGGTACAGATTTTGATCCTCGTTACTGATTTTTCTTCCTCAAAATCCGATCTTTTTTCGTGGTCTGGTTGTTTTATTTTGATCTGCGAGGTGAGTGACGTCTTCTACTTGGAGTTTTTGGTAGGTGGTATCGACGTTACCTGCTCAATATTTCGTCCAAGCTCCAACGCCCAGTGATATGATCATGATTTTAAGTAAAACGAGGATTTTTTTTTTATATAGTTCGCAGATCTCGTACTCTTGAAGTTTTGATTGTTGTGTTTTTTTGGATTATTCACTACTCTTTCCTTTTTCGTCGCATGGATTTTTTTTTCCTTGATGAACATCGTTCATGTTGAGAGTTTTTTATTATTCACTACTGTTTTTAATTCACAACAGCTCTTGTATCATTTCGAGTTCGGTGATAAAAGCCATATGCATTCTTGCTTGATCTGCATACGAGGTTAATGTATTTTGCAGTCTTAGTTGATTAAAAAGGGTTCTTTTTAGAAAATGTCTTGATAGAAAAGCCAGTGGAAGGGGTGTCAAACGTTTTTTGGTCCTGGTTCTAGTTCTCGTTCTTGTTACTAGCCGATTTATATGCTATGTTTTACTTGATGCTTCAACTAATTGATTGAACTTAAACAGAAAAAAACAATATATTTTCTTGCAGATGGTGGATCTAGCCAAGGCATGTTGGTGACAGTTTGAATGAGAAATGGAGGGAGCCCAAATTTGCTTCTCCACTTTTGATAAGATACAGAGGGAAATTTTTGTGTGTGAAATACTATGCTGTATTAACATACTGCATCAGTATGGTACCTAGTTAGTTCTAGGATAGATATATACTAAAGACAGCAATTGAGATTTCTAAGTATATATCTGTGTTTCTTCACTTGATCTCATGGCTACCAAGCTGCATACTGAATCAAGGCGATATTATTCATGGTGGTGGGACAGTCATATTAGTCCCAAAAATTCTAAATGGCTCAAGGAGAATCTTTCAGGTTCGTGATATTGTTTTAATCATCAGTATCTCTTTTAGAAAAATAAACTGCTCCACCATACCGTTTTTCACTGATATCCAATTCAATGAAACCAAATTTGTTGTTCATTTCTTATTAGAATTATTTGGCAGTGTGACTGGGGTGCATTTGGAAACCAAAGAGTGAGTGAGACTAAGGACTAAGGAGGGGGTGGGGTGCATATAAAAATAGAAAGGAAGGATAATTGGGTAAAATATAGGAGTCCCCTTCCTCTCCTTTAAACAGACATGGAAAATAAGGAAAGGAAAAATACTCTCTGTTCTTCTATCTACAAATTCCACAATCTAATCATGCCATTACATTTATATCCACTACCATACTTAGGAATGAGCTTAGATTGCATCCTTGCCATGTTAAGCAATTGTGGTCTGTTGATAGGCTGACTTCAATTTTCATTAATTCCATTCTTTTTAGTGCATCAGCAATTTTATAATTCATCGAGCATGTATTCTATGTAGCAAAAGGTGGACTCTTATTGGAGGCTACATTGTGCAACTTGCCTCTGTCAAATTGATCTCTGATACTGTTATTCTTAACTGAATTTTCAGTAATGAATCCCAATAAAGTAACTGTTATCTCTTCTCTAGTGCTGTTCCTTGTGCTTTACTTCCCTTTTAAATGGTTTAGTGAATCAAGGTAGTGTTTGGTTTGCTACTATTCTATGGCCCTATTTACTCGGGTTGATGGACATGTCGAGTGATGGATCTCAATAATATACATAAAGAAGAATAGATTGAAAAATGAGATCTTAATGCAGTTGATGATGAATAAACATGTTCTACACATTTTTGCTTATATGTTCCTAGATTTGGTTCTTTCTTACCTAGTTATCCTTAAATCTATAGCTAACATATTTTTTAAGATTCCTTATCAGTTAGTACACTGTCATTTAAGGGTCTCTTCAGGTTTACAGCTAGACTTTCTACTTCAGGAACTCTAGAACTTAATAATACGGAGCTTATTTGATCATAACATGAATCACTTCCATGCAAAATCTAGGGAATAATTAGATAAATATGGAGGTTGGGAGGGATGGGGGCATGGGTTTTCAAATTGACAGATCCTATTAACCTCCCCATATGGTTGCCAATTTTTTATCTGCTTACTCACAAAAGAGCACTTTGGCGAAATTACTATTACTTATCTATATCAAGGATTTAGTTGAGTTCTCTTATTGCATAGTATTTAACATTTACTATTATTTTTTTCTGTGGCGAGTGATTTGGTGGATTAGGAAACATGTGAATTTTAACTATGGCCAAATAGTAGTGACGCGGTGTATCTTTTCCTAATGATTGTATAATTTTCTTATTGATGGTTTTATATAGGTAATAATTAGAATATGATAATTTCTTGATTGCCTTTGTGTTCTTTCCATCTAAATGGGCCTTGCATGAACAGATGCGGACATGAAAGTCAATGCGATAATCAAGCTGTTAGAAGAAGACGCTGATTCTTTTGCAAGGAGAGCAGAAATGTATTATAAGAAGCGACCTGAACTGATGAAATTGGTGGAGGAGCTGTATAGGGCATACCGTGCATTAGCTGAGAAATATGATCATGCTACTGGAGCACTTCGCCATGCTCATCGAACAATGACCGAGGCATTCCCTAACCAAATCCCATTACTATTGTCAGATGAACCATCATATGTTTCCCCTGGCAATGAGCCAGAGCCACAAACTCCTGAAGCACCTCCACCACTTCGTGCATTATTTGATCCCGATGACTTGCAGAAGGACACTGGGGGATTCTCATCAGAGTTGCATATCTTAAAACGAAATGGGCCATATTCTGAACCAAATGATTCTTTATCGAGCAAAAAAGGTTTGAAGCAATTGAATGAGATGTTTGCCATACAAGATGGAACTGTCTCTACATCTGAAGGTAGAGTAAGAAAAGGCTTAAAATTTCAAGAGGAAGAGGGAGAAAATATTGAAAGTAGAATGCTCAAATGGTCCAAGGAACAAGATCAAGTTCATGAGAAATTGGATGCAAGCTATGTGACAAAAGGTCTCCATCAAGACATCTCCCAATTGTCAGATGAAAACCAAAGTTTGAAGAACCAGATAGAGGCAGAAATTGTCCGGGCTAATAAAGCAGAGAGTGAATTTCAAAGGCTCCAAGACACAATGTCTAAATTGATTGGAGAGAAGGATGCCAGTACAGTTCAATGTGAGATATCTCTTCAGAGAATAACTGTACTTGAATCTCAACTTTCTTTAACACAAAATGAATTGAAGAAAACCAGTGATGAGAGGGCAAGAGAAGTTAAGAAGTTGCAGAATATTGAAGAACTTAACGAATCTCTTATTTCGAAGATAGAGCTGTTAACAGAGGAAGTAAACAAGCATGAGCATGAATTTAACCAGAAGCAAGATGAATTGGAGAAACTCCATATTGCCATTGAAGAAAAACATCAAAAATGTGCTCAGTTTGAGATGGCTCTAGGCTTAAAAGAAAAGATGCATGCTCAATCCGAGGAAGAGATAGCTCATTTGAGTCAAGAAATTGAAAAGGAGACAAAAAAGTTGAGGGATATGGAACTGTTAAACATGGATCTTCATGAAAAAATTTGCAATAGTAAGGAGGAATTTTGCAGCTTGCAGAAAGAAAATCTCCATGCTAAATTGACAGTGGAGGAGCTTAAAGAAAAATTGATTTTGTCTGAAGAGAAGAATATGAGTCTTGAAAGTGAAATTCAGGTCCATTTAGGTGAAATGGAACTTCTTAATGAAGAACTTTTCCATGTTAAAGGAGACAAAATTGATTTGGACGGGAAACAGCAAGATCTTGAAGCAGCACTAAAGAATTTGCATAATGAGAATTCTGAACTGAAGGAAATCTTGGATAAACATGAAACTGAAAAAAAAAAATTTGTTGACAAGCTGAAAGTTATGGACAATCTTCTAGATAAGAATTACCTCCTAGAAAGGTCACTTTCAAATGCCAATCTTGAGTTAGAAGACTTGAGAAGAAAATTTTCAGCGCTAGAGAATTTGCACAGGGGTCTAAATGGTGAAATTTCCACTTATGCCGCTGAGAAACAAGCACTAATGTCTCAGACAGATGATCTCACCCAAACTATAAGTGCCCTTTCTGAGAAAAATCTCTTACTGGAGAACTCCCTTTCTGTTTTAAACTCTGAAGTAGAAAGTTTAAGAATAAAGTTGAAGGACTTTGATGAATCTTTTCTGTTGCTCAATGAAGAGAAATCTGATCTTCTTCTCGAAAGGAAAAGTCTTCTTGCACAGATAGAAACCATAACTCATTTTATGGAGGAACTTTCAGAGAAAAATTTGTTTTTGGAGAAATCATTATCAGCTATCACCAGTGATGTTTTGAGTTTGATGTCAAAATTGAAAGACAAGGAAGACTGCTATCAATCTCTTCAGGAAAAAAACTCTGGCCTTCTTGATGAAAGAGATACTCTTCTTTCTCAGGTCAAGATTCTTACCAAAGATGTGGAGAATCTCTTGGGCAAGAATTCTGCTTTGGACAACTCTTTATCTGATGTAAGCAGCGAAATTTGTGATTTGAGGAAAAAATTGAAGGACATTGAAGAATCTTATGAATCTCTCAGTCATCAGAACTCCAGACTTCTTGCTGAAAGGAATGCTCTTCTCACTCAGAGAGAGTTGTCTACACTAAACAATTCATCCTTGGAGAAGTCTCTATTTTCAGCTAACAATGAGGTTGCTTCTTTGAGATTGAAGCTGAAAGACTTGGAAGAATCTCTTCAGTCTCTCAGTGATCAAAACTCTTGTCTTCTTTCTGAAAAGAATAGTCTGCTTTCTGAGCTAGAGGTTCTTACCCAGGATGCGGGTAAGCTTTCAGAGAGCAATTCCTCCTTAAAAAACTCAGCAGTGTGTTTGAGGTCAAAATTAAAGGATTTTGAGGAGTCCTGTCAGTCTCTAACTGATCACAATTCTCTTCTTCTTGCTGAAAGGAATGCTCTTATCTCTCAGGCAGGGGACCTTACTCAGAACGTGGAGAAGCTTTCACAGGAAAATTCTTTCTTTGAGAATTTACTAATTTCTTTGACCATTGAAGTCAGTTGTTTGAGTTCCAAGTTAAAAGATTTCAAAGACACCTTTCAGTTTCTCAGTGATCAGAACTCTAGTCTTCTGGCTGAAAAAAGAACTCTTCTTTCTGAGATTGAGATTCTTATGCATAATCACCACCAGCTTTCTGAAAAAAGTTCCTTTCTGAAGATCTCTCTATCTGATGTAAGCAGTGAAGTTGTGAGTTTGAGGTCAAAGTTAAATGACTCTGAAAATTCCTGTCAGTCTTTGAGAGATCAGAATTTTGATCTTCTTAATGAAAGAAATGCTTTAGTCTCCCAGACAGAGGTCCTTTCTCAGAGCGTTGAGAAGCTCTCTCAAAGAAATTCTTTCTTGGAGAACTCACTAACTGCTATGAGCTCTGAATTTGAGCTTTTAAGTCCTAAATTGAAAGATTTGGAAGAAACCTGCCAATCACTGAGTGACCAAAACGCTAGTGTTTTGGCTGAAAAAAACATTCTTCTCTCTGAGGTAGAAATTCTTGCTCAAGACTTAGAGAAGCTTTCTCATAAAAATTCATACTTGGAGAACTCCTTGTCTAATTTAAGCAATCAAGTTGGGTGTTTAGAGTCAAAATTGAAGGAATATGAGGAATCCTATCAGTCTGTAAGGGATCAGAATTATGATCTTCTTATTGAAAGGAGTGCTCTTGTCTCTCAGGCAGGGGTTCTCTCACAGAATGTGGAAAACCTTTCACAAAAGCATTCGGTGTTGGAGAACTCACTTGTCGCTGCAACTACTGAAGTTGAATGTTTGAGATCCAAGTCGAGTAATTTTGAAGAGTCCTGTCAGTTACTTAGGCATCAGAATTCTGATCTTCTTGCTCAAAAAAACACTCTCATCTCTGAGGTTGAAGTTCTTACTCAAAATGTGGAAGAGCTTTCCAAGAAAAATTCTTTACTGGAGAATTCTTTTTCTGATGTGAGTACTAGGTTTGAGCGTTCAATGATCAAGTTGAAGGACTCTGAGGGGTCATGCAAATCTCTAAGTGACCAGAAATCTTACCTTCTTGCTGAAAGGGACAGTCTTCTGTCTCAAGTGGAAACTCTTACTATTTCTGTCAATGACCTCTCCGAAAATAATTCCTTCCTGGAGAACTCCCTTTCCAATGTAAGCACTGAGGTTGGATCCTTGCGGTCAAAGTTGAAAGATTCTGAAGAGTCCTTCCAGACAATGAGTGATCAGAATGCTTATCTTCTTTCTGAAAGGAACATTCTTGTTTCTCGCATAGAGATTCTTGCTCAGGATATGGGTAAGGTTTCAGAAAAATATTCCTTCATGGAGAATTTGTTGTCCGATTTAAACACTGAAGTTGAGTGTTTGAGGTCAAAGCTGAAAGACTCTGAGGAGTCTGGTAAATCTTTGAGTGAGAAGAATGCTTATCTTCACGCTGAGAGAGAGAATCTTCTTTCTCAGTTAGAGGTTCTTACTAACAATATGGAGAACCTTTCAGGCCTTAATTCTTTCTTGGAGATCAACCTTTCTGATGCAAGAAGTGAAGTGCGCTCTTTGACATTGAAGTTGAAAGAAATGGAAGACTCTTGCCAAATGTGCAGTGTGCAGAACTCCGATCTTCTCTCTGAAAGGAAGTGTATTCTATTTCAGTTAGAGGTTGTCACACAGAATGCAGAGAAGCTTTCAGACAAGAATTCCATTTTAGAGGGCTCCTTATCTGATGTAAGAACTGAAATTGATTTTCTGAAGTCAAAGTTAAAAGACTTTGAAGAATCCTGTCAATCACTCCACAATCAGAACTCTGCTCTTCACAGCGAAAGGGATGCTCTTGTCTCTCAGGTCACCTGTCTTTTAAAGAAAAATTCTTGAATTTATTCTGTGATATTTCATGTTGTTTCTGTTATACATTCCTACATCTTAGCCTTTTCCATGTTCGCATGTCAGGTTGGTAGCATCACTGCAAATCTGAAGAACCTGGATAGTAGTTATGTAGTGTTAGAAAACAAGTACTTGAAAGCCGCAGAAGAAAGAGATCTGACAACAAATCAGATCAAGTATCTGCAAGATTGTTTGGAACTAGAAAAAGAAGAATATGGAACACTTATCCAGTCATGCAGGAGTCAGATGGCTGCATTAGAGGACCAGATTTTTCTTTTGCAACAGGAAAATAAACTTATAATGGTGGAACATGTAGCGGCACAGAATCATTTAATTGGTGCTTCGGTAGAAAATACTGTGTTGCAAAGAAGTTGGTTCGATGTACATGCAAGGAACATCTCTCTCTCTCTAGAACTTCAGGAAAACATACAGGCATGTCAACGTGCTGAGGGTCTTGTTTCAGATCTCGAGAAGGAAAATCTCATTCAAGTTGAAAAAAGAATGTCACTGAAAGAGCAAAATAAGAGGTTATGCAAGGCAATTAATTTATTGCAGAGCACGCTGATTATTGACAACGGCTTTGATTGTCTGGATGAAGTTCAGGATGAAGTTCTCCTGGATATGGTAGTTGAAAATATCTTGGCACTTGTTTCAGGAGCTGAGCATAATAATCAACTAATGCATCTTGAGATATCAGTTCTTGTCATCCTTTTGAAGCATGCAATGCTGGATCTGAACACTTTGAAATTGGAGAAGTGTTCTCTAGAAAGGGAGCTTGCCATAAAGACCACAAAATTTGTAGCATTGGAAAACAAAGAGCAAGAACTTCTAGAATTAAATATAAATCTGACAAAGGACATTGAAGCAAGCAGCCATAAGGAGGTAGAAATAAAGATCGAGATTGAGGTTCTCTCTAGATGTTTGAATGAGCTGCAAGAGTCTCTCATGGCATCTAAATGTGAAATACTAAGTTTGACGGAAGAGAATAAGATTCTAATGGAAAATCTGTGTATTTTAAGACAAAGGTGTGATATGTTGGAAGAGGAAAATATTGAAGTGCTTTCTGAGGCAGCCAACTTGGATCATCTTTGTTTATTCTTTAATAGCCTTTGTGCAGAGAAAGTGTCTGAACTGAAATGTTTTACATCTGATATTGATTCTCTTCATCATGTTAAAAATGGTCTCATGGCTAAGGTTTACAAAAAGAAGGGGGTGATTAGGGCCCTGAAGGAACAAAAGGCGCAGCTTATTAAGTCACATACTTGTCTGGAAGAAGATTATAGAAGTCATATGCTTCTTTCTGAATTTGATTTGATTACAACTGCATGCTTTTGTAAAGAACTAAATTTTGAGAGGCAGAGCATAGAGAATAAATTACTAAAAACACAGTTAGAGTTGTCAGAAACAATTCAGAAAACTCAGTCAATCCAAATGGAGAACTTCAAATTAGGTGGCATTCTTCAGGAGCTTCGGCTAGATAATGAAACTGGTAAGATGGTCAAGCAACAGTTGGAGAAAAAGATTTCAAAGTTATCTCAAGTGGTTGCTGACAGGAATCAGGAGATGAAATGTGTTTATAAAGCAAATGAGATGCTGCAAGTGGAAATAGATCAAAAGCACACAGAAATTGACATCCTTTTGAGTAGGAAGGAAGTCTTACTTTCAGAACTCCAAATGCAAATCCATGAAAATGATCTCTGTCAAGTAGAAATGGAAGCATTGTTAACTGAGATCCATCTCTCCACAGTTACTGCAGTTTTATATGAAGAAAAATTCCATGAGCTGATAATAGAAGAAGAACTCAGCACAATCCTGCAAAAAGAGACACTAATGATTGAGTTAAAGTTAATTAAGGAGTACATTGATACTCTGAAGAAAAAGGTCAATTATCTTGAAGGACGAAGTCATGGGTTGGAGGTTGATTTGGGTGTTTATGAAGCTTTGGCTACATCATTGTGGAATAGTATTTCCTCGCTGGGAGATCAGATTATTGAAGTGACAAAAGTTAGATCAGCAGTACATCATGACAGTGAGGTAATCTTCTGTTTGTTAAATAAAATGAATCTGACAGGCATGATCCACTATATATGTTCATGAGCCTCAAAAGTAGATTGCAAGTTTATTTCTGTGAGCTTAGAGGAAATGAAAAGTACACAAATACTAAGATGGTTTTAGATTTTGGTAGATTCTTAACTTTGGATATTAGTTTTTTTTTTTTTTTTTTTGCTATTGTACAGTCTAGCTGTTAGATGTGTCCACTAGGTTGAACTCGATGCTCTAAGTTTGACCTCTGACTCAGCCCCTTCTTTGTGATCTCTAGTTTCTGTACTGTAAATGGAAAAAAAACAATCGTTGGACTAGAGTATGTATCCTATTGTTATGCTTTATATTTGAAATGCACCTCTAAGTGGAGTTGAATTCAAAATCCATATTTACCTGAAACGTGCAATTTTTATATTTGATTCGATAATTTTAGATAGACAGGCACAATTCTGACTGAAATTGAGAAATGAATTGTTTGTTTGGCTGTGTCTGTCCTAGACTAATATTGTTTCACATTTGTTAATGCATTATTAAGTGACAAAGCTGAATCAACCTGTTCTGTAGGAAATTGTTACATTGTGCTGGCAGCTATAGAAGTTAGAACTATCAATTTACAAAATCAAATCCATTTTTTTTCTCAATTGGACAAATATGCAAAGCTCAGTAACTTTTCTGTTGCCTATTTTTTTGATTTTGTTTCTAATATAGCTCCACATGCTTGTCACGGAGTATTATTGTCTAGTTGGTGAATTTTCATCCTAAATCTTCTTCTATAGAATTTTTATTATCTAGTTACACAGGTTAACTAAACATATTTGTTAACTGAGTTTGATATATTTATTTGCTGCATTCAACATATGTCTTTGCTTTCTCATTTATATCTACAGGAAAATCAACCCAGTCAATGTCAAACAGGCATAAAAGTTAGAAGTGTTCAAATGTTGGAGAAGTTGATTACTAAAGTAGAATCTCTTCAAAATGTGATAAAAAATATCCAAAGTGATGTAGAGCAGGAAAACTTTGATGCAACTGAAGGAATTGAAAGGCTAAAGAAAAAAGAACTATGGCAGGAGGAGGTTCGATTACAACAGAATTTTATTAGACAGTTTGATGGAGTAAATGATGCTGAAATCTCAAAAGGGAAGACCGGGGAGATGATGAAGGATATTCAGCTCGATAAGGATTCAAGTTCTTTGCCTTATGAAGCAATTGGTTCTTTCGGTTTAAGCAGGATTACCAATAAGGAGATTGATGATCAATTGTGGGAAACCGCAGAAAGCAATTACAACAATAAGAAACTAAAAGCATCAACAACTGCCATGGAAAATGACATAGAGCCAGTGGAGGAAAAAAAGAGTGAATACCCTTCTTCAGAACTGATGGTTGAGAAGGAATTGAGTATTGATAAGCTAGAGGTACCCAATAGAGTTCCTGCATGTCAAAAAGAATGGAACAAGCGAGTCCTAGAAAGGCTAAAATCTGATGTTCAGAGGTTATCAGACCTTAAAACAAATGTGATTGATTTGAAGAGGAAACTAGAGAGCTCCCAAACGGGGAAACTTCCAGCTAGCTTCAGTTTTGATACCATTAAAACACAGTTGAAGAATGCTGAAGAATCTTTATTGGAGTTATTTGATACGAACAAAAAGTTAAGAAACAAGGCTTTAGAGCATTCCTCAGATGCCGTTGGCACAGAATCTGAAGAAAGCAGCAGGACAGCAAGGAAAAAAATTTCAGAAGAAGCAAGGAAGCAATCAGAGAAGGTTGGAAGATTAGAACTGGAACTACATAAAATCCAATATGTGCTGCTGAAACTTGAGGAAGAGCACATGGCCAGGCACACTCAAGCCGTGGATAGAAGAGCTCGAACACTCCTGAGGGATTATATCTATGGCAGAAGGGGTGGCAATCGACAAATGAAGAAGAGTCCTTTCTGTGGGTGCATGAGGCCTAAGACAAAGAACGACCAGTGAGGTACTTAACCACATAAATAACATAGGCGTTTCTACTTAGAGCTGAGACT
Organism: Wurfbainia villosa; assembly: GCA_025175895.1. NCBI lineage: Eukaryota > Viridiplantae > Streptophyta > Magnoliopsida > Zingiberales > Zingiberaceae > Wurfbainia > Wurfbainia villosa. The sequence goes on from JAKLTH010000280.1 coordinate 2,188,608, forward strand.
GAATCTATTCTCATTGAAGAGAGTTATCGTTTCTCTGCACCCTTTTTCCCCCAAGCCTAAATTTTCAAATGCTCAATCAACTTGGCGCTGTCAATTTGCTTAGTTAAAGAATACTTGTACATTCTAAGATGGTTTACTTCTCAATGGGCTTCGGATTTAACAGGCTTTTGCATTACTAGATAGAATGGAATTTTTAAGCAATCGTAATTTCATTCTATTAAGCATAAATAAAATGAATAATCACAGTCAGTATAATTTGCACCTATTTTTAATTATGTGTGGGGTCATTTTATTGAAAAAAAATGCAAAATGAATAGTGTGTTGCTTGGAGTCAAGCTCAACATAAAGCATATTGAATGAATGGTGTATTGCTAATTACTGTCTGCTAAAAAAAAAATGTAAATCGGTGTAACAGTGTCAAGTTTGCATTGCTCTATGCCTTATTTTCTCGTGCTTCTTGTGGAATTGTGTCAAATCTATCGTTCTCTCCAAAAACTCTTTTATGCAGCAACTGAAGTTTAATTAATAAAGAAAACGCTGCGGCTTTATTTTATAGTTAAATTAAGATCCAGTAAATTTATTTATTTTATAATTTTTAGTATTGACGGAACATAAATAAACTCATCAAATTTATTCATAAAAAATTCTCTCTCTGTTTTTTTTACAGCTTTGCTTGCACTTTACCAATACCAACTTTTAAATTACTCCTTCGGTGGTTTTACTAATTGGAGTTTGTTTGTGAAAACTTACATATTTGAAACTGAATAATTTCATAAAAATTGTTTATTTTTATTTGTGTTATATGTTTTTAGAGTTATTTAAGTTCTAAATAATTATTATTGTTTAAAATTATATATTCTTTAAATATGATTCTTTGAAATAAATAGAAAATAATACACATGGACAAAAATAAAAAAATAAAAATTGGACAAGATGAATGATTTTTTTAAAAATAAAATTGCTCATGTTTTTTAGTTTTTATATAACAGCTTTCTAAAGTTGGTTGCTACACAAGTTCTTATTGAAGTAAATTGAATGTATTTAACTATTTCCATAAGTCCCTCTTATTTGCGGTATATATAATAATTAAACCAAAACGTAAACATTTTCATCCACCGCAGAAGATAAGAAGTTGTCTTTCTTCTTTTCTTCTACAGCTCCGGTGAGCTTCGCTTCTCGATGCGTCGGGCCGGGATTTCCGGCGGCCATACGCCAACACCAAGTGATGGCACTGCCTCCCACGCATTCAATGCAACGCCTCCGGGCAATCCCAGTATCCGGAGACGACAACGAGGAGATCGGGGAATTTCCAGCCGAGCATTTGGATTCACGAGTCACGACCGCATTCAATCTCTCGCTGTTCGGTTAATGAAAAGAAAAAAAAAAAAAGTAGACTGTAGATCATCGCGATTGCAGGGTGGATGAGAACGATCGCGCTGCCAGAATTGAACAACTCAAGGATCAAATTCGCCGAATGATACAGGAAAAAAAAGATCAAGTGGAGGAGCAACTTCATGAACTCGTCGACCACCTGCAAATCTGCAATAGCTCGGAGTGGCTTATCACTTTAAAGACGAGATTCAGAACACTCTGCGAGGTTTAATGCTTCTTTCGATGACATCTGCAGCTTGCAGCTCAAGGATAATCTTTACGCTTCGGCACTGCTCTTCAGACTTCTCAGAGAAAACGGCTTCTCTGTTTCCGACGGTACTGCATGCGCAAACAGTCAATCGACTAATCTCATCCTGATTAAACTGCATTCATTGAGAACGCAAAATGATCTAAAATTTATTAATTAATTGTAATTGGTTAATGAAGACGTGCATATTCAAGAAGTTCAATGAGAAGGGGCAGTTCAAGGATTACTGAACCTCTACCGCTCTACGAGGCTTCTTACATGGACAATGATGGAGACTGGAGAGGAGTTACTGCAGGAGGCAAGGGAGTTCACGACCAAGCACCTCAAGAATGTGACGGAGGGAGAAGGACATTCGATCAGGGAGCAAGTGGCCCATGCGTTGGAGCTGCCGCTGAACTGGAGGTTGCACACCAAGTGGATCATCGGAGCATGCATGCCAAAGGGAACCCAACATGGAGCGGGCTCTGCTACAGCTAGCTAATTAAGTTGGACTTCAACGCGCTGCAGGACATCTATAAGACATGAACTTAGAGAAGTCGCGAGGTATAGTCGTATAGATTATATATAAATAAATTCATCATCAAACCCAGAATTAGTCGATTAATTAGATCAAATGAAAAATTTTATCAGCGCTAGGGCGGAAGGATCTTGGTCTTCCCCAAAAGCTGCCCTTTTTCCGAGACAGATTGACGGAGAACTACTACTTATGGACAGTGAGCTGGGCATTTGAACCAGAAAGTTGGGCATTCAGGAAGACGCAAACGAAGATCAACTGCCTCATAACACTGATCGATCGATGACCTTCACGACGTCGATATGGAACACTAGATGAGCCGGAACTTTTCACCGACGTTATGGAGAAGTGAGTAATGAAATTAAACACGAGAAGTTCAAATCATGGCAAGTAAATAAAATACATATTACATCTAATTCTAACGCATGCATGTCATATGGGACGCGCGTTAAGGCGATCGACAAGCTACCGGAGTACATGAAGGTGTGTTTTCTAGCAGTTTTCAACGCGGTAAATAATGCAGGGTACGAGGTAATGAGAGATTAAGGACTCGACATTATTCCTTAATTATCTCAAGAGAGCGGTAATAATCTACGACGTGCCTATTTTTCCTTGTGTATATACTTAAAATATTCCAACACAATTCCTTTCAGTGGACAGTGCTGTAAATCATATACCTGTTCGGAGCTTTTGCTTGTGTCAGAGGAAAAATCACCGTTGGAAATTACCTCGTGCTTCACCAACCAAATCAAGAACCGGATGCTTCTACGCCTCTCTTCCTCTTCGCAGTCGATCAACTCTCACAGCACCCCCCTTGGACGCACACTCCTTCCCTTTTCAGGGAAGGAGACGCACGCACGCACGGCTTTGCTCGAGGCGGTTCCACGAACTGCCTCTGTGCAGTTCGTGGAACTGCCACGAACTCCATCATCTCCCACTCGTCCAAGGTATGTCACATAGACAAAATGATCACACAGACCATTGTAGAAGAGGTGTTTAGTCACATAGACTAAATGATCACACAGACCATTTTAGAAGAGGCGTTTAGTCACATAGACTAAATGATCACACACACCATTTTAGAAGAGGCGTTTAGTCACATAGACTAAATGAAAACATCAAATTAGAAAATGGTTCAGACGACAAAGAATACATCGAGCGTTCAATTGCTAAGAAAGTTATTACACCTTACATAGCTGCTCATAGAGTGATGCATGCTAAGAGAAGTTATTACGCCTAACTTAGCCACTCTACATATGATACATAATCATTCTCCCGATGACACAGAGTCATCTCCAGGTGGTACAAAACCATTTATCTTATGACACACAGCCATTTCCCAGGTGACACACAGTCATTTTCCAGATGATACAAAATCATATTTCTGATGGTACATAACCTTTTACCTGAAACATTTATGTCTTGCTTTTTACCCAGATTAAATAATCTCATTTACATCAATATGAACATCTCTAATCCCTTAGATTGACCATCATGTCAAGAGCATGTCTCATATTCCAAATATTCACAATCATTTCCATACACAACAGAAATGGGTCGACCAGTGAATAATTCTTATTAGATGTAGATCTATTTAATCTTCCTTTTTAGTGTGAATCTATTCATTTTAATCAATCGCTTTCTTAGTCATGTTCCATAGACCGAATCATACATAGTCATAGGTAGACATGCTAAAGTAGCAAACCTTAATTAAAACTTCAAGTAGACACCTAAATAGTCACAAAGGGCAAATTTTGAGATCAACATATAATCTCAAAGGGCTCACATAGTAGAGAAACAAGGATCCATTCTCCTACTACCCTTATATGTTGTCTTAGCGCATGTGATATGATTCACATGCTATGATGTCTTCCTCTTTACCAATAAAGAGCGCATGTTTCCCTCAAATTAACATCGTACAGATTTCGATCTAGACATTCCCAATGTCTAATCCAAAATTCAACACATGAATCCTTATCCTGGCTCACAAACAGCATAGTAAATGGTGGTTCATTTACTTGATCATTTACTACAAATGATCTTATCTTGATACAAATATCAAGACGACCCTAACTTATAGGAATGTAACAAATTTTTTCCAAAGCTAACAACCACATAGGTTGACCTATAAGCATCGGCCTTACTCTCTATTCATACGCAACAAAGCGAGAGGATTGTCCATGTGAGAGGATCAATCATTACCTGCCAACATGCTTATCGAGATCTTATCACTAGAATGTAACATAACTTACACTGAATTTATTATGGCTGACATTTCAAACAATCAAATTATAACATTCAATTGTCATTACAAGACTGTTACATTTTACGAAGTCTCATAGACTTTACATGCTCATTACATGACTCTCTAGTCATCGGCTTAGTAAAAGGATCTGCAAGCATAGCACGTGTAGGGATATACTCAAGAATCACCTTCTTTTAGCAATAATATCCTCGATAAAGTTGTATTTTATAACAATATGCTTGCCCTTCTTTGTGATATTTGGGATCCTTGGAAAAAGCTATCGCCGCTGATCACACAAGATACCACCGGACTCCCACTATTCTCGAATCTTCAAATGCTTTAGGAACCTTCTCAACCAGATCGCTTCAGTACAATACGAACATGCCACATATTCACCTATCAGAGATAAGGCCACAGTTCGCTTTCTGTCGAGAGATGGCGCCACCATTCAACAAGAACGATAGCGATGTTGATTTTCTATCATCCAGTCCCCACCTAATCGATCTGAATAGCCCCTAAGGCTCATATCGATCCTTGATAACATAGACAATAATGCTGCCGCCTTCGATATCCGAAAATCCTTTTCACCGCCTTTCTAGTGTCTCGATCCCGGTTTGACCGAACCTAGTGACTAAGCCCATCGATGATAGCCGATATCGGACGAGTACACAACATAGTATACATTAAACTACCTATAATCGACATATGGTTTTTTATTCATGTCGCTTATTTCACCGGAGTCTTGGGACTCATACTTTGTTCAAAACAAAGACCTTTCACAATAGGTGTCTGCTCACAACAGATTCGTATTATTCGTGTTGAAATGTTGTAACATCTTAGTAATATAAGACTCTTGACAAACCCAAAAGTTTCTTTGATCGATCCCGGATGATCTTAACCCCTAAGATGTATTCTTTCTCCCATATCTATTGTGTCAAATTGAGAAGACACCACTTTTGACTTCTTCAATAAATCCTATGTCATTTCGCTATCAAGATATATCATCAACATATAATGATAAAATGACATACTTTCCTTTTCCTTCTTTAGGAAAACGAATGATCCTCATTGATCATTTCAAAACCATAAGATAAAACCACTTTGTTAAATCTTATGTTCCATTGTCTTCGACGCTTCAAATTTCATATATAGATTTCTTCAATCTACATACTTTATCCTCTTGGCCTAAAGCAACGTAAACCTTCGGTGAACCATATAGATTTCGCTCAAGCTCACCGTTAAGGAAAGTAGTTTTAACATCCATCTGATGTAATTCCAAATCATAATGCGCCACAAAGGCCAAAATAACTCGGATTGACACAAACTTCACTACGGGAGAAAATGTCTCTTCAAAGTCAATACCATCTCTTTGGGTAAATCCTTTTGCAACCAAACGAGCCTTGTATCGGTTAATCGATCCATCAGACTTCCTCTTTATTTTGAGAATCCACTTATTCCCAATAGCCCTTCGGCCAGGAGGAAGATCGACTAACTCCCAAACTTAATTCCGAATCATTGACTCCGAATCATTGACTCCATCTCTTCTTCCATTGCACTTTTCCACTTATCTCTAACCCTACATCCCAACGCATCCTCAACTGATTGAGGTTCATCTTCGTCAACTGAGAGTGTCATCATTGCCTCATTCTCAATATCAAACCTCCTTTTAGGTATGATCTTACGAATACTTTTCCGTAAGTTGGGCTGTTGAGAAGTCACCTCGTGATCAGACACATTACTCCCACTCGGTTGACTAGGTTTAGGTATCCCACTGGACATCTGACTTGTTGATAACGACTCATCCTCCTCAAAAAGAGGAACTGTCTTATCAACTTCACCCTTTGTTGGGAACTCAGTTTCGAGAAAAGTGGCATCTCTCGACTCAATCTCAGAGATTGTCCCATCTTGTTGCTCACCTATAAAAACATAACCTTTTGAGGTATCAGAATATCTTATAAAGAAACACTTCTTACCTCTAGGTCCTAGTTTTCCATATTTGTGAGAACTATTATGAACGTAGGCAGCTGACCCCAGGGTCTCAGATTGCTCAAATCTGGTTTTCTGCCCGTCCAACGTTCATATGGGGTTGATGGAATTGACTTTGAAAGCATTTTGTTAAGTATATATAGGCACTAGTAATGCATCTCCCAATAGAGATCGCAAATTAGCTCGCGCCATCATAGACCTAACCATTTCAAGAAGAGTCCTATTTCTTCTTCAAAGAACCCTATTTTCAGTAGAGTTCCGGGATCGTTAGTCGCCTAATAATCCCCTTTATCATTACATGTCGCCTTGAACAAATCGCATGATATTCACCCCCACGATCAGTGCGCAAGGCCTTAACCTTACGTTCTGTTTGATTCTCAACTTCGTTCATATAACGAATGAAATAATCCAACGCTTCAGATTTTTGAGAAATCAAATACACATGACCATACCTAGTGAAATCATCAATAAATGTAATGAAGTAGGAAGCTCCATGCCTAGCCTTCACACTCATCGGACCACAAATATCCGAATGAATCAATTGCAATGGCAAGTCTGCTCTAATAGCCTTTCCAAATGGTTTCCTAGTTGCTTTTCCAGCAAGACAATGCTCACATACAGACAAGCTAATCTTAGCTTGAGAGCCCAATAAACCCTCTCTAGCTAATCGATTCATGCGATCTTGTCCTATATGTCCCAATCTAGCATGTCAAACCTCATCAAATATATCCGCATTACTAGTAAGAGCAATGTTTGAAAAACAACTATGAATCACACAATTCACATCAGGCATCACATCTAGTACCATAAAACCATTAGATAAATAACCATATCCGATTGACACAGAGTCAATCTTAAGTTCTACACAACGACTGAAAAAATTTACAGAATAACCCAAATCAAGAAGGCTAGTAACAGATACAAGATTCCTTTGAATCTCTGGAGCATATAAGACATCATGTAGAAACAAAGTACTTCCACCACGAAGGTTAAGTTTGCAAGTGCCGACTCCTTTGACTTCGACTCTTGCATTGTTTCCTACATATATCCATTTGTTGCCTGCAGGTACCTGGCGGTACTTCACATATGTAACCCGCTCTCGAGCTACATGGTTGGTTGCTCCCGAATCTATAATCCACAAAGGATAAGAATCAGACATCAACACAGTACTAGCAACAAAATGCTCAGAAGACAGACTAGAAGTTACCTTCTTTGGCTTAGTACACTCCCGAGCAAAGTGGCCCTTTTTGCCACAATTAAAGCAAGATAACTGATGTGTTATTTTCCGCAAGTGCACGGTTGTCGTCAAGTAATAAAAATATCGATCCCACAGGGATTGGAACAATTACCGAATGATCGTGATACCAATTTATCTAGTAAATCGAGTATTGGTTTAAGCAAAGAAACTGAGTAGTCAATAACAACGAATGAGAAGAACGAGCTAAAAGTCAAGAGTTGAGGAAAATCTCAGGATATGGGTTTCACCACGTCAACGATTTATAAGGTGATTTAATTCTTTCCTACCCCTAGTAGAGTTGTTTTGATGGAACCTATCCTAAGGTAAATCAACGGCCCCTTTCGAGGTCTACGCTAACTGTACCTATCAAACTCAACTTAGAGCATAGGGGATCATAATCACCTAAGGGACCGCCACGAGACCCCGCAAACCTCCCTAGTCTTGCCTCCGTTACCGGTAAAAACTGGATTTGATAGATCCATTAAGTCCATAAGAGTTCTCGCTAGAGTCAAATTTCCTTTTCACGTAGGTTTGCACACGGACCATAATCGCCTAAGGGGACTGTCCACGAGACCCCCGAAGCCCTCATAGATACGCTACCGCTACTTGACAGAGTTATTCCCTAGTTGATTCGGGTTTGGATCTCGGGTTCACCGTTAGGTACTTCCCCTTAGCTCCTTAGGTTTATCAATAAGAATCCAAAAGAACCAGATCAAAACAAACAATAGTTCGAGTAGTATAGATTATATCATCCATCATAAATCGTCAAGGGCTACTCCCCCATCCTAAGATTACAAGACACTACTCCATAGTCTGACAAGAGTTGCTAGAGAAAGAAAATACAATACTAGATGCCATCTGCTCTCTCACTCTTCTTTTGCTTCTTTTGTTGCCGATCCTTTGCCTTCATCCTCCTTTTAACCATCCGCCGCCCCTTTAGGTTAGAATATCTTCTCTTTTATAGCTTTTGCCACCTCTTCAATTAAGGCAATAGATTTCCCTTTAATTCAGACGAAGATCCTGATTGCTCGCAGAAAAGGAATCCTGGAGTCAGGCCAACACGCCCGTGCCACATGAGGGCACAGGCGTGTCGCTGGTTTCCCACAGGGCGTGTTACGGTTTGAACTGGGGCGTGTCGCGGCTGCACTAGGGCGTGTCGGCTGCTGGAATCACTGACACGGGCGTGTTGTTCTTTGACTCGGGCGTGTCGTCCGCTGGTTCTCATGACACAGGCGTGTCGATTCCCAACACGGCTGTGTTGTTTTGATACGCCTTCTTCTTTGCCCTGTTAACACAAAACACCCAAAAACAGTCTCTTCTTCCCAAAATATGCTAAACTTAACTGAATCATGATAAAATACATGCCTAGGATATGAAATGAGATAAAATGCACATATATAAAGTAGTGAAAACATAGCATGATTTACACACATCAAAATCCCCTAGTCTTAAACTTTTGCTTGTCCTCAAGCAAAGAAAACTCAAAAGACAACTTATTTGTGGGAATACTAGACACCATCCAGAAGTATACAATCTGATCTTAATCTTTTCAAATCATTTCTAGTTGCCAAGTTTGAAAGATCCCTATATAGTGCACGTGAAAAGTTGGACTAAAGTCATTGGACACCAATCCGGATTTGCCATTCCTTCTATCGTAGAGCATTCTTATTTCCGGCATAGAGGCACTTACCTGCCTTAATGCATGGATCATTCTTACCTATCATCAAAAGGTCTCAAAGGAGCACTTTCTAAGAAGAGAGAAGGAAAGGAATTATAGAGAGCATTTCCCCAGTAACTAGTTAGTCTCAAAGGGGCACCTTTTAGGTGTTTCCCCAGTAACTACTTGGTCTCAAAGGGGTGCTTGTAAACAATTCCAATCTTTTTTTTTTTTTTTTTTTTTTTACCATACTTCTAGTGAAAGTATTTCTCCAGTAACCAAGTTGCGCAGGTAAGTCTCCAATGGAAAATCGGGTACTCGTCCGATATGGGGGGTTTAAATCTTTTCTTTGGATACCTCAGACCTATAGACCGTGTTAGAGGTGAAATAGGGTTCTTATCAAATAGGCAAAAAGGAATTTCATGATCCGACCAATGTTCAGTTGTATTACGCTAGATGATATAAAAAATGCACTGTTATGATATATGAAAAGATGCAAATAAAATAGCAATAACCAAACTAAAAATCTAAGTAGAAACGGCATAAGCAGTAAAGGATGTGCATCAAAACTCACAAAATAGGCAAAATGGTCATCGTCTTCGCTACTAGCATCCTCCTCTCGCCCACCTACGCTGCTCCCGGTAAAACTCCCGGACTCTTGTCGAAATCTATCATCATCTTCCCAAGTGACTCAAGTGAAAACTCACGCTCTCCTGTAAAAATCAGCTGCCCTATCCAAATGTTGTGTCACCATGCGATGGTGCTCCTCTGTAGCTTGGGCATACCGATCCCACACACCAATGTGCGAGGTATGCTCGACCCTAAATGCTTCGAATGATGATCGGAATCCTGAAAAATCAAAAGAAGAGTACCCTGCAGAAACATTGTCAGTAGGAAACCGTGGGGGTTCAGGAGTCGAATGTGATGGCTCAGGGGCTATGTGAGATGGCTCCCTAGCAGGGGGTGATGGAGCATGGGCAAGGGAGTAGGAAAGGGTTCTGAACATCTCTAAAAAGCCAATTGGATGAATTACGCATCATCCGCCGGTGGTTCTAAGAGGGATTTTAATTCCATTTCTAACACCAAACGATATCCTCACATGCCTCAATCATCTTCATATTTATACAAGCATCCAAATCCAATCTAGGGCTAGCAGGACAATATTCAAGGTCATCCAAATCACATCCTAAGGCTACAGCAATCCTAGTGATAATACCCCCTATGACTATGACTCCGGATGGGCTATTACTAACCTTAACTAAATGTCTAACCATATGGGCTCCAGAATCAATCTTAACTTCATTTAGCATGGCCCATAAAAATTGTAACTCACTCGCTAGCCACCCTCAAGACTATCATATCTCCTTGAGATTGTATTAGCCATGAATCTAAGGAGATAACGGAAAGTAGGATTAGGGATGTTAAATGATTTAGATCTAGATGCATCGTAAGGGCAAGGGTCATCAGAAATTAATCTCCAAAATTGATGATCAATAAAATGTCTATGAATTTGCCTCTCCCCTCCGCTAGGAAAATCAAATATCATATTAAAATCACTTAGAGAAAGAGTAAATTTATGGTTCATTAATCTAAATTTTATTTTTCCTTCCTCACAATCCTTTCCTCGCAAAGATTTCAAATGACAGGGAGCTAAGGAATTCAAGAGTGATGCTAGGGTAAGTAAGGTGATGGTGTGTGATAAACTCGGTCCAGCCTATCCTATTTGTTAACCAAGTTATGTCATCTCTTAACCCTAAGGTGGTCAACGTGTAGAAGTCTATAGTTCTCGTAGATACTAACTTCCTTTTTTCAAGCTTATCAATTTAGTCTTCATAATATCATCCCTAAAAACAATTCCATAAGGATGGCTAGAGGTCGGAGGAGGTTCGCTACTCCAAATCTGAGCTTTTCTTTCCCTTGTCCTTTGCAGAGGAAGAAGCTCCTCCTCTAGTCTTCACTCGCTTGCTCATGGCGCTGGGAATGGAGAGACAAAGCAGGTTTGCTCCCTACCGCTGAGAGGGAGACTGGCGCTTCAACCTTGTATCGCGAGTGGAAGATTAGGGCGTGCTCGGGCTGGTTTTAGAGGGCTATCCGCAAAGATAGGCGTGTCGGGCATGCTCTTACGCAAATACCCGATCCGCTTAGGTGCGACATATAGGCGTGCTCGTCGCTCCCAGCGTGTCGCATCCTGCACCAGCGTGCCTAGGTTGAGAAGTGTGCGACAGGCGTGCTAGTCAAGACGCCTATATGTTGTCTTCGGTACCAACAACACGCTGTGTCGTTAAGACACGGGTCGTGGTCAACTTGGCACGATGGCACGATATCCCGAAAACTGAAAAAATAAAAATAGAATAAAGAATAAAATAAAATAAAATAAAATGACTAAAAAATGAAAATAGCATGGGTTGCCTCCCAAGAAGCGCTTGTTTAAGGTCGTTAGCTTGACCCTCGCTTACTCCTTAGTTTTGGGATATGGCTTGAGTATGCTCTGCCTCTCCTCATCTCCAATCACCAGAATTATTTGCAAGTATCTCTTAAGTCTTTGACCATTTACTTTGAAAATTCCGTAGACTCACTAGATATATCAATAGCTTCATGAGGATAAACCTTTCAATTCGATATGGCCCCGACCATCCGGATTTCACTTCCCAGAAAGAGTTTCAACTGAGTTGAATAGTAATACCAAGTCTCCTTGATGGAATTCTCTAGCATGATATTCTTGTCATGCCACCTCTTCGCTTTCTCCTTATAAGACCTCGCATGTTCATAAGCATCAAGGCGTAGTTCTTCAAGTTCGCTTAGTCAGCTTTCTTTTCTCTCGCTTTCTTCAGTCAAAATTAAGTCATTTAATTGCCCAATATGCCCTATGCTCTATTTCAACCGAAGATGACATTGTTTTCCATAAACTAATCAAACGAGTCATTCCAATGGGTGTCTTATAGGCGATTCGATAGGCCCATAGAGCATCATCAAGTCTTAAAGACCAATCCTTCCTTGATCTTGACATCGCTTTTTCCAAGATAGTCTTGATCTCCTATTCAAACTTCTACTTGCCCACTGCTTTGTGGATGATATGGTGAGGCTAGTTTATGGGTTACTCCATACTTGAGAAGACTTTCAAATTGTCTTTCGATAAAGTGTGAGCCTCCATCACTTATTACTGCTCTCGGTATTCCAAATCTGGGAAATATTATACTTTTAAAGAGCTTAATGACTGTTTTTGCATCACAAGAGGGGGATGGTAGAGCCTCAACCCATTTAGACACATAGTCCATCGCTACAAGATATAGGTGTTTTTATAGGAAGTAGGAAGGGTCCCATATAGTCAATTTCCCATACGCCGAACAATTCGACTTCCAATATCAATTTTGAGGCATCTCATGTCTCCTTGAATCGCTCGGTCCTTTCGACAGGTCACAAGTCGTCACATAATTTTGAGAGTCTCTAAAAATGTGAGGCCAATAAAATCCCGCTTGCAAAACCTTTGCAGCAGTCTTGTCTGTGCTCGCATGACCTCCATATGCAAAAGAATGACAGTGGTACAATATATCCTCAATCTCTTCTTCGGATACGCATCTTCGATATATAGCATCCGCCCCTTGCTTGAAAAGGAATGGTTCGTCCCACACATAATGCTTTACATCCGAAAGGAACTTCTTCCTCTGATGATAACTCATGTTAGAAGGTATTATCCCACAAGCTAGGTAGTTGGCAAAATCAGCATACCACGGAGCCTTGATTGTTCGAACTGCTAGTAGCTGCTCATCCGGAAAGAAATCATTTATAGCAAGATCGTTGGCTCTTCCCGCATTTGGTTCTAGATGAAGCCTCGATAGATGGTCTGAACCACGCTTCTCCGCTCCTTGCTTGTCTCGAATTTATAAGTCAAACTCTTGTAGGAGAAGTATCCACCGGATAAGTCTTGGCTTAGATTCTTTTTTACTCAGCAAGTATCTTATGACTGCATGATCTGTATAAACTATCACCTAGGTCCCTATGATATAAGATCTGAACTTGTCGAAAGCAAATACTATAGCCAAGAGTTCCTTCTCTGTGGTAGCATAATTCATTTGTGCTTCATCCAATGTCTTACTAGCGTAGTAGATTGCATACACCTTATGATCCTTTCTTTGTCCTAACATCCGCGCCTACAAAGAAAATCACTTGCATCACACATAATTTCAAAGGAGACTCAACTGAGGTTGCATTATTGGGCGGTTGTTAATGCTTCCTTTAACCTCGGAAAATGCATCAAGACAAGGGTTATCAAAGTGAAACACAACATCTTTAGCAAGCAAATTAGTTAATGGCCTTGAAATTTTTGAGACGTCCTTGATGAACCGCTCAGAGAACCCTACATGTCCTAAGAAACTACGCACTCCCTTGACATCAGTTGGAGGTGGCAACTTCTTGATCACTTCAGTTTTAGCAATATCCACCTCGATACCACGGTGTGAAATTAGGTGTCCAAGTACTATGCCTTCTCGCACCATGAAGTGACACTTCTCCCAATTAAGCATTAAATTCATTTCCTCGCATCTCTGCAATACCTTGACCAAATTAGATAAACATATATCAAAATCTGCACCATATACAGAAAAATCATCCATGAATACTTCCATTATATTCTCGATCATATCAGAAAAAATTGAAGTCATACACCTCTGAAAAGTGGCGGGTGCATTGCATAATCCAAAAGGCATTCTCCTGAAGGCAAAGGTACCATAGGGGCAGGTGAAAGTTGTTTTCTCTTGGTCATTAGGAGAGATAGGGATTTGATAGAAACCTGAGTATCCATCTAAGTAACAGAAATGCGAGTGTTTTGCCAACCGGTCTAACATTTGGTCAATAAATGGGATGGGAAAGTGGTCCTTTCTAGTTTCCTTATTCAATTTCCTATAGTCAATACACATTCTCCATCCCGTAACAGCTCTAGTGGGGATTAACTCATTCGTAGAGCATTCCTTATTACCGCTATCCCCTTTCTTTGCACAATAACATGGACATGACTTACCCATTCGCGATCGGATATTGGATAGATAATTCCTGCATCTAGCAATTTCATAACCTCTTTCTTGACTATCTCTTTCATGGCTGGGTTCAATCTTCTTTGATGCTCTATAGAGGTTTTAAAATTGTCTTCTAATAAAATCCTGTGCATGCAAACCGATGGACTAATTCCTCTAATGTCATCAATCTTGTATCCAATGACATTCTTATATATTTTCAATACCTCAATCAGCTTTTTCGGTCTGCATTACTCAGATTAGCATTAATGATCACAGTGGTAAGTAGAATTTTCGCCAAGAAACTCGACTGAGTGTCGATGGAAGAGGCTTAAGTTCTACCTGTGGCGTGAGATTGGAATCGGAAATCTCTTGTTCTTTATCTTCAAAATCCCCTCCGAGCTTATTAAGATGAGTTTGTTCTGGTGCTCCTTTTAGTGCTGTTGATCGAAATCACAATCCTACAACAAACATCAAAAACAGAGGGTTGTTTAATGACTTTTGAAAGGTCAAATTCAATTTTTCGCTCCAAATGCAAGTGAAAGTTTGTGGTTTTTGACATCTATCATTGCTCCCGCAGAGCCAAGAAAGGTCTCCCAAAATAAGTGGGATACATGGGTCTTCATCCATGTCTAGTACTACAAAATCGGAACAATAAAATTTCCCACCTGCACTAGTACATCTTCTAAGATTCCCAAAGGATATCTAATGGAACGATCGGCTAACTGCAAAGCCATAGTAGTTAGTTTCATTTCTCCCAAATCCAATTTCTTGCATATGGAAAGAGGTATCAGATTTACACTGGCGCCCAAATCGCAAAAAGCCTTATCAAAATTTGAGTCATTGATTATGCAAGGTATAGAAAAGCTACCTGGATCATTTAGCTTGGGAGGTACCATGTTCTTAATTAAGGCACTGCACTCCTCAGTAAGAGCCACTGTTACATGCTCCTCGACTTTCTTTTATTGGTTAAGATGTCCTTCAAGAACTTAGAGTATGTAGGCTTTTGTTGAAGAGCTTCTGTAAAAGGTATATTAATATACAACTTCCTAAGTACCTCAAGGAACTTACCAAATTGTTCATCCAATTTTTCCTTAATCGCCTTTGAGGGAACGGATAGGGGCTTATATGTTCTTGGTTCCCTATTCGACACGCGGTTGTTTGGGCACACCGGGCGTGTTGTGCGATGGAATGACCCGACACGGGTGTGTCTACCGACACGCAGGCCTCAGCGTGTTGAACAACAACACGCCTGGTCGTGTGTCGGTTCCTCATTGCTCAACCCAGCGCGTCTTGTCTTCTTCCAACTCCGACACGCTCGTGTCCCTTCTTTCTCCTTCTAAAATCCTTCCGCTTCTCAAACTTATGGAATTACAATGCTCAGCTGGGTTTACTTCAATTTCGTGAATCGCCTGTCCTCGGGCCGAAATGGCAATTTGGGAAATTTGATTTTCCAAAGATTCTAGTGTGATTAGTCAAATTATCAACCTTGCCTCCCAATTGCTTGATTGCCTCGGTATTATTTTGATGTTGCCGATTTGATTCTACAATATGTCAGTAAATTCATCATTTATCTTCCCCGACACGTAATAAAATTTTCCATCATCTTTTCTAAGTTCGACTTTGGTCCCTACCGAAATCAAGGTGCTCCAAAGTTGTTTCGTCTAAGAATTTTGATGGGCTCTATACTGAAAGTTGGGATGATTTCTCCAACCGGATTGTACGTGTTTGAGTAAGGGTTGCCACCATTAGGCTTCGATTAAAATTATTCAACGATCAACTTGCTCAATCCTACCCGATGATGGTGCGTGTAGGATTCGATACTGTCGCTACGTGTCCTGCTACACCACGGCATCTCGCAAGTGACATTAGATGAGTTTACTGATACATTAAAATGTTCGAGCTTTTGAGTTAATGCATCGACTTTTGCACCGAGTAGATCAATGGTACTTACCTCAAACTTACTGCATTTTAGTTTGATATCCTCGCTCAGAGCCCATTGGTGAGAATTCATTGCCACATTCTCGATGATCTCAAAAGCTTCATCCAATGTTTTGTTCATAAGAGCTCCTCCCGCAGAATCAAGAGAAACCTTAGTAGCATACGAGATTCCATTGTAGAAAGTATGAACAATGAGCCACTTCTCCAAACTTCATGATGAGGGCATTCTGTAGTAATCCCTTAAATCTGTCCCTGGACTTTCAAATAATGTTTCTCCATCCTTTTGCGCAAAATTAGTGATTTGATGGCGAAGACTTGCGCTTTGGCTGGGTGGAAAATACTTGTCTAAAAATCTGCTCCACTGATCCTGTAGTTATACAATCACTGGAAGAGAGTGTAGTCAAGCTCTAGCTTTGTCCCGCAATGAGAAAGGAAACAAGCGCAAATCTAATAGCATCACCGAGGCTCCATTCAGTTTTAAAGTCTCGCAAAATTCCAAAAATACTTCCAAGTGCGATTTGGATCTTGAGGTGCTCCTCCGAATTGATATTGGACCATAGATAGTAGCGCGGTTTTAATTCAAATTGTTTGCTTCAATAGGGTCTTCTAATACTCGATCTCAATCCCTTGTACTAGGTGCCGCATAATCCCTTAAAGGTTTATTTTCGCTCGTCGCCATATGTCTGAGGTCGATTGTTTTCCCGAGGTCCAAATCGTCTTCTAGCAAGGAAAGTTCTCTCTATCTCAGGATCAATATCGAGAATTTCCCTATTAAGTCTGTGCATGCAACAACAAGAGAGGCTCCCAAAACAAGAATTCAGAATAGATACAAAAGAAAAATAGGAACAACCAATATTCAGAACAAGAATTCAGAACAGAAATCTAGATTAACTAAATCACGCTCAATTCAATATTGAGTGTCAATCTCCGACAACGGCGCCAAAAACTTGATGTGTTATTTTCCGCAAGTGCACGGTTGTCGTCAAGTAATAAAAATATCGATCCCACAGGGATTGGAACAATTACCGAATGATCGTGATACCAAGTTATCTAGTAAATCGAGTATTGGTTTAAGCAAAGAAACTGAGTAGTCAATAACAACGAATGAGAAGAACGAGCTAAAAGTCAAGAGTTGAGGAAAATCTCAGGATATGGGTTTCACCACGTCAACGATTTATAAGGTGATTTAATTCTTTCCTACCCCTAGTAGAGTTGTTTTGATGGAACCTATCCTAAGGTAAATCAACGGCCCCTTTCGAGGTCTACGCTAACTGTACCTATCAAACTCAACTTACCTGTCACGGTGTTCGAGCATAGGGGATCATAATCAGCTAAGGGGACCTGTCACGAGACCCCCGCAAACCTCCCTAGTCTTGCCTCCGTTACCTGGTAAAAACTGGATTTGATAGATCCATTAAGTCCATAAGAGTTCCGCTAGAGTCAAATTTCCTTTTCACGGTAGGTTTGCACGGACCATAATCGCCTAAGGGGACTACAGACCCCCGCAAGCCCTCATAGATACACTACCGCTACTTGACAGGAGTTATTCCCTAGTTGATTCTGGGTTTCGGGAACTCGGGTTCACCGTTAGGTACTTCCCCTTAGCTCCTTAGGTTTATCAATAAGAATCCAAAAGAACCAGATCAAAACAAACAATAGTTCGAGTAGTATAGATTATATCATCCATCATAAATCGTCAAGGGCTACTCCCCCATCCTAAGATTACAAGACACTACTCCATAGTCTGACAAGAGTTGCTAGAGAAAGAAAATACAATCCGATGTCATCTGCTCCTCTCCACTCTTCTCTTTGCTTCTTCCGCTGTCGATCCTTTCGCTGCCTTCTCGCCCTCCTTTAACCATCCGCCGCCCCTTTAGGTTAGAATATCTTCTCTTTATAGCTTTTGCCACCTCTTCAATTAAGGCAATAGATTTCCCTTTAATTCGCATTTAAGATCCCGATTGCTCGCAGTAAAAGGAATCTCGAGTCGTTAACACGCGCGTGCTACGAGGGCACCGGGCATGTCGCGTTTCGGCGTGTTACGGTTTTGAATCGGGGCGTCGCGGTGCACTAGGGCGTGTCCGCTGGAATCACCGACGGGCGTGTTGTTCTACTTCGACGTGCGGTCGTCCGCTGGTTCTCATGACACAGGCGTGTCGATTCCCAA
Organism: Wurfbainia villosa; assembly: GCA_025175895.1. Taxonomy (NCBI): domain Eukaryota; kingdom Viridiplantae; phylum Streptophyta; class Magnoliopsida; order Zingiberales; family Zingiberaceae; genus Wurfbainia; species Wurfbainia villosa. Next base: position 2,207,000 of record JAKLTH010000280.1, read on the forward strand.
CACGGCTGTGTTGTTTTGATACGCCTTCTTCTTTGCCCTGTTAACACAAAACACCCAAAATCGAGAACCAAAATCCTCCACTAGGTCTTCTTCAGGATCCTCTTCACAGTCAGCATAGTTAATCAGCTCTGTGCACAACTGGGTATATGAAACACGTCCTTCATGTAACCCCCAAAATTGTCGTACCGCGTCAGCAAGATTATCGGGCAATGAACGAATCAACGCCCAATTCCTGTAGTTGTCTAATACTGGAAACTCCTGCATCTCGAGCTTCCAGAACAGTCTGTCCAGCTTCCCAATATGTCCAAGGACTCCATGGTAAGGGTCATAGTCCAAATCTTCGATAGCCTCCTTATACCGATTGCGCAACACATCGCGTCGGATCATAGTGGTATACATCTGCGCCATCTATAAAATTGAAATAAATTATGTCAGTACATAACCGACAAAACTAGTATAAATACCGATATATTCCAATTAATCAAGGCACATAACAAATACACATATATCAAGAAGAACTAAACTCCTTGAATTTTAGGCTATAATTAATTGACCCATTGATCAATCAATTTTGACCCATAGATAGTCATAAACTAGTTCTATCCTTAAGTTATCCACGTCAGATTCTAATTTGTTGGATCGAAAGTGTCGCTAGAGGGGGGGGGTGAATAGCGATACGATGTCGTTAAAAAATTTTTGCAATAAGTAAAAAGCAAGTAGAGAGTGCACAGCGGAAATATAAAGTAGACAAGATATTTTTACGTGGTTCACAATCTTTCGATTGCTAATCCACGGCCCTAGTGATCCTTGATCACGTACGGAGGGCAATTCACTAAAACCACTCCTCCTCGTTGGAGGTAGGAGCAACGATTACAAAAAGAAATCAAGGCAAAGGGACACTCCCCCTTTCCTTGTTACGATTAAAGCACAAAGACAATTTAAAGAAGTAGAACTTAAATAAATATACCGACAACTCTTATAAGTAGAAGATGTAGCTTTCGTTGTCGGCGGCACTTCGTCGTAGCAAATGTGAGTAGTAGTAGCGGCGTTACGACGGCGTGTTGAGAGCTCTTGAATTCTTGTAATTTGCTTGGCTTGAACATGTCTATTTATGGATATTGATCTATGAATTTAGACATAGGTAGTGTCCAAGGTGAGGTTCTTATCCCAACTCAAGGATGAGGTGTTTCATCCAACCACCTTGTGCCACCTCCAACCTCCTTGGGCGCCAACTTGAGGATGAGGTGTTTCATCCAACCACCTTGTGCCACCTCCAACCTCCTTGTGCGCCAACTCAAGGATGAGGTGTTTCATCCAACCACCTTGTGCCACCTCCAACCTTATTTTGGGCGTCCACCACAAGGAAGCTTGGTGATGGTTTGGATGTCCACCTTGATGCCACATCACCCTTTGTACCAAAACACGAGTCAAGTCCAAATTCACCCCCTTGAAATTCGAGCTCTTCTCGAGGTCGAACTTGACTAGCGCTTGATGTAGTCAGGGGTTTTGACTGCATACAAGTTAGCTTAAAATATAAAGTACGATGGTTCTAACCATCCGATCTCGACCTAGACCTTCCATTGGAGGATCTACGCTAACGACCTTGCTTCGCTTTCACACGAGCTTACCTTGTAGCCTCGCTCACCGAGTACCCTTCCTCCGAAGTCCTGGGCGTTCGCTCACCACCTCTGGTTCCCACCGGTGTCGCAGACCTTCCAACTTTAGCATTTCGCACTTAATCGAGCTCAGAAGATAACAAATATATCCTTAACTATTGAGCCTTTTGCCATAATCAAAATAATGGTTCGACTTTGGTGCCCACCGCACCAACAATCTCCCCTTTTGATTCATGGCAAACCGACACAAAAGTTAAGGAAAAATTAAGATAACAAGAAGCTAGCATAATGATTAAGCATGAATGAGCTAGCATAAAGATTAAATATGAATGAGCTAGCATAATGATTAAGCATGAATGAGCTAGCATAAAGATTAAATATGAATGAGCTAGCATAATGATTAAATATGAATGAGCTAGCATAATGATTAAGTATGAATGAGCTAGCATAAAGATTAAGCATGAGTGAGCTAGCATAAAGATTAAGCATGAGTGAGAAATATTATTGTTTCAAGTTCTCCTTTGAGGTAACCTCCTTGACCAAGGTGAGTTCTTGAAAAATAATTTTTACTCCCCTTAATAGTTGCTTAAGTAAACTGAATTACTTAATATAAAAGGTAATAATTTTGTTTACTTTCTTCCTTACTTTTGTGACTTTCTCCCCCTTTTGCCTTAACTCAAAAAGTTTGTAAATATATTTTAAGGTTTGTAAGTCCAAGCAAGTTCCCAATATAAATATTTTTTTTTTAAAATAATAATAAGCTTGAAAATATGTTCATCTAAAATGTACAACTCCGGTTGGACTTGATTGATATAGAATGATCAATAAGTCTTGAAGGAGTTGATTAATTTTAAATAATTATACTCCATGGTTCATGTCGATGCAATCAATCTACATCCGGAACTGTGAGTAAGGTCCTAACATCTCACGCCTGCTCATGGCTAAGTACACAAACACATTAGTCCTATGTGTTGTGAGATGTGTTGGCTCCTTAAATCTATAGGTATATGATTTCTAAGGTAAGACTTAGGCTAATTTCATAAAAAGAAGCAAAAGTAGAGTACATATATAGAAAAATTTAAATCCTACTCTATTACGCACATACCTAACTTTCGTCTTAATAAACTAAATTCGGCTTCGGGTAGTGGTTTGGTGAAGATGTCCGCTAGGTTTGATTTGGACTCAACATACTCTAGTTGTATAGTTCCATTAGTTACATGTTCCCTAATGAAGTGGTGTTTAACTTCTATATGTTTTGTCCTAGAATGACATATTGGATTTTTAGTTAAGTTAATTGAACTAATGTTATCTATGTAGGTTTTAATGTTGTTAAAGATTAAGCTAAAGTCTTGGAGAGTGTGAGCCGAGAGACACACTCACCCATCGCAACGATTCGGCCGGTGGTAGATAAGGCAACGCAACGCTTCCCATGCACTAACTTACTAGACTCGAGCCGAGGATTTGACAACAACCACTGTGCTCTTTCTATCGAGTTTACTACCGCATAGTGAGTCGGAGTAGCCGATTAGATTAAACTCGAGATCTAGGGTACCAAATACCTACGCTTAGCGTGCCCTTTAGATATCTAAGGATACGCTTGACTAGGGTTAGGTGAGACTCTCACAGTTTGTAACCTTGCGCATACATACTTACCGCGAATAAAATGTCGGGTCGGCTCGCGGTTAAGTATAGGAGACTTCCTATGCCTCCTATAGTATTTTAGGTCAACGGTTTTCCTTCTACATCTTCGCTTATATTAACATTAGTTGCCATAGGTGTATTGATTATTTTAGCATATTGCATTCCAAATCGATTTATTAAGTCCTTAGTATATTTTTGTTGATGTAAATATATTCCAACTTTAGTTTGTTTAATTTGTAAACCTAAGAAGAAACTTAACTCTCCCACTAAATTCATTTCAAATTCACTTTCCATAAGTGAGATGAATTCTGCTTAGCAGATCGAGTTGGTAGTTCCAAAATTATATCATCTACATAGATTTGGGCTATAAAGATTTCTTTTCCTACGGTTTTAACGAATAAGGTTGGGTCGACTAAACCTTGGTTGAATCCTTTGGACTTAAGATAGATCGAAGCCTTTCGTCAAGCTCTTGGGGCTTGTTTGAGTCCATATAGGGCTTTCTTAAGTCTAAGGACATGGTCAGTTTATCTAGATTTTCGAATCCGGAGGTTGACCGACGTAAACTTCTTCCTTAATGTATCCATTCAAAAATGCTGACTTGACATCCATTTGAAACAATTTAAAACCTCGATGTGCAGATATGCTAACAACATTCTGGATGGACTCTAGTCGCTACGGGCGAGGTCTCATCGTAATCTAAACCTTCGACTTGACTAAACCCTTTGCGACTAACCTAGCTTTATTTCTAACTACTTCACCTTTATCATCAAGTTTATTTCAAATACCCACCTTGTTCCAATAATTGATTTTTCTTTAGGTGGTGGTACTAATTCCTGCACATTTCTAGTGAATTGAGCTAGCTCTTCTTGCATATCAATAATCCAAATCGGGATCAAGAAGTGCTTGTTCAATAGTTTTGGGTTCGATTTTGGAAATTAACGAGATTTGACTAAGGTTTCGATATGAAGCTCTAGTTCGAACCCTAAATTTGGATCACCTATAACTTGATTGATAGGATGATTTGTTTGAGTCTTAGTGTGACTGGGTTAGGGTCATCTATCACTTGGTCGATAGGATGACTTGGGTGAGTTCTAGTTTGACTTGGGTTAGAGTCATCTATCACTTGGTCGATAGGATGACTTGGGTTAGGACGAGATTCAAGTTCAAGATCGTAGTCGGGTTCGCTATAAGTTGATTTGCTAGTTGGTTTTGTTAAGGATTGAACGGGTTCGTGTCCTTCGTCGAAAACTATATTAATGGTTTCTTCGACTCTAAGAGTGTCGTGATTGTATACCCTATAAGCTCTACTTGGTGGTTGAGTATCCTAGAAAGGTTCCAGAGAGGTTTTGGATTTGAATTTCCTAGGTAATCCTTAGTGTTTAAGATATGTACCTTGCATCCAAATACCCTAAAGTACTTGATGTTCGGTATTTTATCGTGATAAATCTCGTGACGAGGTCTTTTGGTGCCTCTTTACCATAAGGATCCTATTTTGGACATAGCAAGCCGTCTAACGGCCTCCGCCCAAAATCTATCTAGGTTATACTGCTTTAACATTGTCCTAGCGGCTTCTTGTAGGGTTCTATTTTTCCGCTCGACTAACCCATTTTGTTGTGGGGTTCTAGGACATGAAAACTCATGGTGGTATCCGCTAGGTTACGTAAACTGTAAACCTGTGGTTTTCGAATTCACCACCATGATCGCTTCTAAGTCTTTTTGATCTTAAGGTTCTTTTGATTTTCGATTAACCTACAAAGATTGATTAGTTGGTCTAGGGTATCATTTTTATGTTTGATAAACCTAACCCAAGTAAATCTAGAATAGTCACAATTATGACTAAGCAAAATTGACTACCATTGAGTGACTTAGCTCCATGTGAATCAAATAGATCCATGTGTAGGAGCTCAAGAACACTTTTGGTCTGTTCTTGATTAGTTAATTGATGTTGTGTCCTAGATTGTTTACCTTGTTGACAAGCATTACATATTTTATTATCCAAGTTGTTTAGTTTAGGCAAACCTATAACCCACTCGACTCATCTTGTGGACGAGTCTTGGGTGCAGTGTCCCAGTCTTCGTGCCATAACCAAGATTCCTCTCAGTGTCATAAGACACTTGGTTGAGGAGTTGGGTAAATTTATTGTGTAGATGTTGCTACTCCTAGTTCCTTTAAGTATTATTTTAGATGTTGCATTTATTTTGATTACGATTCATTTTCTAGAAATATGACCTTATAATTGTTATCACACAATTGGCTTACACTAAGTAAATTATATTGAAAGTTTTCTACTAATAAGACATTTTGAATTAAAGTTAGAGTTGAGCTCAATATCACCGATCCGATGATTTTGAGCTTGCTGCTATTTCAAGGCTACCGATCCTTGTCGCTTGAATCGTAACCGAAAATTTGAGTTGATCCCCGGTCATGTGTCGGGAGCAACCACTGTCCAACATCCATTGATCCTACACATAAGGTAGTTGGATCGGATATTGGAATTACTAAAGGGTTGTTTGTAAGTTTTTAAACCTAAATCATCTCACCAATATCTACATGATCAAAACATGTTATTCCTATGTGTTATTGTGAGATGACTATCAATTTTACTTGATTAATTTTAATGAATTTAAATTAACCAACATTAGGTTAGATTCGGATTTAGTCTAAGCTCATCAAGTAATCTTTTCAAGAGATTAGCTTCCAGGTCGTTGCGAGGCACAGAGGCCTTCTTTGATCGGAACAACGACCACTTCCTTAGACAAAGCTAATTTCAAGAAATTGATAACTCGACTTACTTGAGACTACGTCTTGGTCTAACTAGTTATTTTTGAAAAGAGGCTCCCGAGGCTCAATCTTTTCGTAGGATTTTAGTTGGTTTATTTTTGAAAAGAGGCTCCCGAGGCTCAATCTTTTCGCAGGATTTTAGTTGGTTATGAGTCCTATCTAACCATTCTAAAAATAAAGGAAAAACTAAGCATGCAATTTCTAAGACTTAACAAAAATACATTTTGTATTGGCTCCTCGACCATTGAATCGAGTGGGTCTATTCACATAGTGAATTTGGTCCTGGGAACCCAATACATGTTAGATCCTAAAGTTGAAATCAAAGTGGTCTTAGGGACCCATGCTTGGACATTTTTCTTATGTTGGTTTACTATAGACATATATGACTTATTGGTTGTATTTGAGTTAAACCCGAGTCCGCCTTGTTGTACACGGCCCTTTGTGATCCAAGTAAGAGGTCAAGTCCCTTGGATCCCAAAGTGAACCTTTCCAACGTGTTCCTAAGGTCTTCGACTTGTGTTTTCAGCGAGTTCTCAACTTCAAGCTTTTCAACTTGAGTTGAGTCCTCCTCTTGAATACGAGTAGTCGAAGAGGTTAGGAGACCTCATGTTTGAGAAGGTTAACCTCCTCAATTAGGGTCTCGACCTTGGACTCGGACTTAGCTAGTTTCTTATTTAAAAATTTAATTGCACCATACAAAGTATTAAGTAACGACCGACTTACCCTTAATGATTCTTTTGAACCGGATACGGATCCGTGGCTTGTCTTGAATGGAAGCTCATCATCGGATTCGACGGACTCTTCTTCTGGTTTCGAGTCGTGCTCGGTCGGCTTGGCCAATTGAGCTTGATATCGCTCTTCTTCCTCCGACAACTCCTCCCAAGTAGCTTAGCGCTTTCTGGTCTTTGGCGCTATTCTTTAGCTTTGGGCACTGACTTGATGTGACCGAACCCGCTGCACTCATAGCATCTAAAATTAGAAGTATTTGAATTAGGTTTAGGCTTACCTTGAGTTGTTGGTCGTTGCCTCTTGATCATCTTCCAACTAGATTGACTAGTTCGATTCTATTTCGAGTCTACTTCCGATTCGACTCGCCTTCTTCCTTCGGGGTGGCTTGCTTGGGCTTCTTCTTCTTGGAACCTCGCAACTAACGCAATACTTTTCTCTACCGACCACGTTAGTTTGCTCATGTAATTCAAGTTCAAAACAATTGCCTAACCTAATTTTAGAAAGGTCTGGAGACCTTGTAGGCATCGACCATGGATGCCCACAAGGTGGTCCTAGGAAACGAGTTAAGAGAATACCGATAAGGTCGCGATTCTCGACCTTTGTCCGATGGCATGGAGTTGGTTGACGATGTCTTGGATACGCAGCATGTAGTTGAGTTGCGGTCTCGCTTTCCTGCATTTTCAAGTTATACAATTTATTTAAAAGTAAATCTCTTTACATACCTTCGTGTCGCTTGCCCTTCGTAGTTCCACTAGCTTGGTCCATAAGTCCTTTGACTAATGAAGGGCCGACGCGTTGAGCTCTTCCTCGACAACCCACATTGCAAGATTTGAGTTGCCTTGGCATCGGCTTCTACTTGTTTTTTCATGGAATTTGACCATTGATCGTGAACCCAAAGATTCACCATCTTCATTAATAGGAAGTGTGAAACCGGTTTGATTATTTATCCACATCTCGATTTGGGTTTTAAGAAAGCATTCCATCCGACCCTTCCAATAACGAAAGTCATTACCGCTGTAAAACGGGTCGGGCTGCTAAACCCTTCGAGATGGGCCATTTAAAAACAAGAAGAAGAACGCATTTAAAAGAATCTTGCAAAACACACACGAAAGAATATTCCAAGACTTTCGCCTTGGATTAGTAGCGGGAAGTAAAAAAGATATATAAAATGTAACTTGCAAAAAGAAATAAACAATCAAATGCGAATGTCGCTGAAGTTCCTGAGGACAACCTTACTCGGATCTAACCCAAGGACAACCTTATCCGGATCCTAAAGCCTCTAATGCAATTCTATATGTAGGAGAAGATAAGCAAGTGAAATAATTATACGAAAACAGAAATAAATAAATAAAAATCTGTAAAAAGAAAACAAAGCTAGATTGGTGGTTTCACCGAATCTTAGCGCCTTACTCGATACCAATTGTTGGATCGAAAGTGTCGCCAGAGGGGGTGAATAGCGATACGATGTCGTTAAAAACTTTTGCAATAAGTAAAAAGCAAGTAGAGAGTGCACAATGGAAATATAAAGTAGACAAGATATTTTTACGTGGTTCACAATCTTCGATTGTTAATCCACGGCCCTAGTGATCCTTGATCACGCACGGAGGGTAATTCACTAAAACCACTCCTCCTGGAGGTAGGAGCAACGATTACAAAAGAAATCAAGGCAAAGGGACACTCCCTTTCCTTGTTACGATTAAAGCACAAAGACAATTTAAAGAAGTAGAACTTAAATAAATATACCGACAACTCTTATAAGTAGAAGATGTAGCTTTCGCTGTCGGCACTTCGTCGTGAGCAAATGTGAGTAGTATGCTACTTACGGGCGTGTTGAGAGCTCTTGAATTCTTGTAATTTGCTTGGCTTGAACATGTCTATTTATGGATATTGATCTATGAATTTAGACATAGGTAGTGTCCAAGGTGAGGTTCTTATCCCAACTCAAGGATGAGGTGTTTCATCCAACCACCTTGTGCCACCTCCAACCTCCTCAGGCGCCTAACTCAAGGATGAGGTGTTTCATCCAACCACCTTGTGCCACCTCCAACCTCCTTGGGCGCCAACTTGAGGATGAGGTGTTTCATCCAACCACCTTGTGCCACCTCCAACCTTATTTTGGGCGTCCACCACAAGGAAGCTTGGTGATGGTTTGGATGTCCACCTTGATGCCACATCACCCTTTGTACCAAAACACGAGTCAAGTCCAAATTCACCCCCTTGAAATTGAGCCTTTCTCGAGGTCGAACTTGACTAGAAGCTTGAAGTCAAAGGGTTTTGACCGCAGATAAGTTAGCTTAAAATATAAAGTACGATGGTTCTAACCATCTGATCTCGACCTAGACCTTCCATTGGAGGTATTGGGTCGGATCTACGCTTAACGACCTTGCTTCGCTTTCACACGAGCTTACCTTGTAGCCTCGCTTCCGGTCTTCACCCGAGTACCTCGGCTTCCTCCGAAGTCCCTCTGGCGTTGCCCGACCACCTCGGTTCCCACCGGGTGTCGCAGACCTTCCGCTCAACTTTAGCATTTCTGCACACTTAATTGAGCTCGTAAGATAACAAATATATCCTTAACTATTGAGCCTTTTGCCATAATCAAAATACCGGTTCGACTTTGGTGCCCACTGCACCAACATAATTGTTTCAAAACAATCCATCTAACTTTAGTTATGAGTTTAGTCAACCAAAGTCAACTTTACACAATTCTTGTGTAAATTTAATTGGACGCTAAGTCTTTCGTTGGAATCAAATTAATTGAACCCATGTCCAATTAAAATTTGATTCAAAGCCCATTTAATTAGGCCCAATTAATTCGGCCCAATTGAGTCCAACTAATTTCCCTTTGATTCAAAGCCCAATCAATTCGGCCCAATTAAGCCCAACTAATTTCCCTTTGATTCAAAGCTCAATTCAGCCCAATTAAGCCCAACTAATTTCGGGCTTAGTTTTTTTTTTATTATTATTTAATAAAAAGAAACTTTTTCTTTCCGCGGCGCTTCTAATCCCGGGCGCGAAGCGGCTTTGGCTGATCACCGCGCTGCCGCTTCCACGCCAGCGCCCGCCTAACGTCGGTGGTCGCATGGCCACCAGAGAGGCTATCGCCTCAACGCCACGGCCACGGCCACGAGGCCTCGCTAATCGCGAAGCGCCCCGGCTGATCCTGCCGCTGCCGCGCGCTTATCGATTTCATCGCTCGCGGCCGGTCGATAGAGGTCATCGCCGTCGCGCGCTCGCGGCATCGCTGCCGCCCGCGAAAGCATCCGCGCCCGACGCTCGAGGCGCGCGGCCAACGCTCTCTCTCCGAGATCGCCTAACGGCCGGCGACATGGCGCTCAAGCGAAGCGCCCGATCGCGATAGCGTCTCTTCCACGGACTGATCCCCGCTACGGCGATCGGCCGCGTCATAGTCCGCAATGCAGGTTCTGTTCGGAGTTTTTTGGCGATCACAAGAATAGGTATGATCCAATATGCTCTGATACCAATGCTGTAAATCATATACCTGTTCGGAGCTTTTGCTTGTGTCGGAGGAAAAATCACCGTTGGAAATTACCTCGCGCTTCACCAACCAAATCAAGAACCGGATGCTTCTATGCCTCTCTTCCTCTTCGCAGCCGATCAACTCTCACAGCACCCCCCTTGGACGCACACTCCTTCCCTTTTCAAGCCGTACGGCTTCAAGCCGTGCGTGCTCGAAGCGGTTCCACGAACTACCTTTGTACAGTTCGTGAAACTGCCACGAACTCTATCAGACAGAATTGTACAAACTATACACATGGTACCTGGACGAGTATTTAGATATGATGGCGCATGGATATCGATCTCAGGAGCTTTGATTTTGTCCACTGCTTACTGTATGGGCAGCAAAAATCTGACAAAAGAGGACTTGGAAAAGTTCTCCACTTACTTACCCTCCCGCAAGCTTGTTAGACTCCATGATGATTTTGGAACCTCCACGGTCTGAAAATTCATCAATGCAACATTAATCGAGGGAAACTAATCTTTACCGAGTCACTGCAATTCTGATAAACTAATTAATTAATTGCAGGAGGAGTTGGCAAGGGGAGACGCATGTTTTCAGAAGGCAGTTCAGTGTTGCATATGCACGAGAGGAAGGTACCCGAGGCATGCAGTGGCTCGTGAGCAGATCAAGGAGGAGAAATGGAGATTAATTGCTCGACGGCCGGCGATCGACCGTGTGGCCACATCGCCATTTGAGAGAGATTTCAAAGATGTGGCCGTTAATATCCTTCGAACGGAAAGGAGATCGATGGATATGGCAAGACCAAGGTGGATTCATGCAGAAACCAAAAACCAAATCATGTCCTTGTTCATAGAACCTATGATTTAATTAGAGGATTCCTTCTTTTCAGGGGAAGATCAATGAATCCCGGCAATCTCTAAAGTAAACTGAATTGGTCGATCCAATCAATCGAGTAAACTGTTAGAATAAAAAAAAAAATGAAATTATCTCTATTTTTTAACCACCCAAAGATATTTAATTAATCACGGTCGGTATCTCTCTGTATTTTATTCGGGATCCAATCCTCTGGCCAATTTGAATTTTTTAAAGTCCGACGAAAAGTTTACTATCGTGTCGATATACTATTGGATAGAACTGGGTTTGGTGTTGCGGATCCAGCATCCGCATCCTGAATGGAGTTCTGTCTTTAGACGGCGGTTGTTTCCACGTTGCTTCGGAGGAGGTGGATATGGAGCGGGCGAAACTTCCAGCCGGTTTCCTAATTCCTGGACGTTGAATTCGATTCCGCGATGGCCGATATCCTATTGACAATGTTACTCTTGGAATTCAACCTAATTGCAAAAGTGCCACCTTTGCCTTATAGTCATCGCAATCGAAGGGTGGCTCTGATGTAATTATGGTAACGATCAAGTGTAGTTTGGATTCCTAATCCAACGCCGAAGACCCATGTATAAAATGGGGGGAGGAAAAGAAAGCGGTTTCTGATCGGAACGGAAGAAACCAGAGAGAAATCGGAATAAGATGTTGCCGGGAGTTGAGTTGGCTCGGAAGCGCAGGTTGCACCACCGCCTCGATGGCTGGGCGCGGCCGCCGGAGCCTTCGCCCTTGGCGCGGCTCCCCCTTTCCCACCGACCGTCGCCCTCGACGGCGATGGGCGAGTCGGCCCTCGCTGCGCGTCTCCGCCTGGAGGAGAAGCTTCAGAGCATGCACGGCTCCCACAGCCCAGTTACTTCTTCTTCCTCCTCCGCCGCTTGCGGCGCCGCGTCGTCGGGGGGAGGAGTCAGGAGGAACTCAGAATTCGAGGGCGCAACCGGAAGGTCGGCGGTGCTTGTGCCTGCTCCGGATGCGCAGGGGAGCAGCGGGAGGGGAGAGGCGCTGCGGAGGAGCGGGTCGAGGGTGGAGTTGTGCGCGGTGTGCCTGGAGGAGGTGCAAGCGCAGCAGAGGGTGACATGGCTGCCGTGCGCGCACAAGTATCACACGGAGTGCCTGCTGCCATGGCTGGCAGGTCGGTCGCAGTGCCCCTGCTGCAGGACCCATGTCCCTGCTTTCCAAGCCCTATAATTAAGAGGCATTTGCTTTTGCTGAAGAAGACGTTTTATTCCTGTCAAATTAAGAAGCTCTGTAATTTTGTTGGATTTATTAGGCATCTAAGTCGACTTCGTTATCAATGCAAACCGGAATGCCAATTTCACACGTTTGATAGTGTTGAATAAATAATAATTTATTTATCATAATATTTGGATGAATTTAATTTGACATTTTTCTTTAAAATGGATCATAATCCTTGATTTTTCATCCCATCATTAGCCGTCTGGTGCTATTGTTAATGTCGGGCCGAATCGATTAATCAATCGGGCCGCATCGAGTCCGGCAGGCCCATTGGACTATCTCTGTATTTTTCAACGGGAATAGAATGAGAATACAACTCTAACTAAACCCCAACTTCATAATTCTTGAATAAGGCATATCTCTATCGAATATAAACCTCAACTTCAAAATTTAAGGGAAAATAAAAACAGAGTTAAATACTACAAATGACTGACTAAGTTTGCTAGTTAAATGAATTGACAATATTCGCTAATAGGAGACACAAGTTGCAAAGATTCATTTTCAAGAACCGATTTAATCAGCATTTCTATCGACTCGGAAGAAGTTTTTTTGGTCGAGAGACGACCTAGCAAAAGAAAAGAGAACCTACTAGTTTGTCAAGGGCGACTATTCCACATCCCAAAATTATCCTCTCTTTTTTTTTTTCCTTCCGCTTTTCATTTTCTTCGTGCTCTACCACCCACTGCTATTTGACATCACTGTCGAACAACCGAAATTTAGATAGCATCGAAGTTTGATCGGATTGTCACTGATTTTTGACCAAATTACGATCGGCTATGGTAGCAATGGTGATGGATTTTGATCGCAATTTGATCAGAATTCGACTGCAGTTTAATTGTCACAAGGGTAGATTTATCACAGGACTTGGAGAGACCATGTTGTATTCTCTCTCCTTTATTATTTATTCTCTTCTTTTTCTTTAATTAACTTTATTATACTTTAGTATGCGGTCCTAACAAATATAAAATTTTGAATTCGTTCTTGTCAATCGAGATCAAAGTGCGACCGAATCGTGATCGAATTCCAATTGAAAATCACTGCGATTGCCACCACCATCGATCACAATTACGATGGATTCCGATCACAATTCGCCTAAAATTCGATCGTTGTCCGATCGAACTATATTCAGATTTCAATCGGATCACAACTAGAATCGGTCACAATTGTGATCGTCAGTGTTGCAATTTAGTCGCGGTTCAATTGGCCGAATAACAATTGAAATTCGATTGCTCGTCGATGATATCGAATGACACTGAGTGTTCGGGTACGAATGAGGATGCTCGGGCTTAGAGAAAGAGAGAAGTGGAAGGAGAAAAGATATTTCATAATTTTTATAAAAATTAAAATGCATATAATATTTGATGGATATGAATAATTGTCTTTGAAATAAAATGGCTTCGAATGCTAAACACCGAAGCGTGTGCATTACGCTGCTTCGTTTAGTGTGTAATGCTTGAAAAATTAGAGGACATCGCTTTTGTTGGTCCTGGAAGGCATCGTTTTGTCAAAAGGATCGAGGAGAAGTATACGAGAAAAAAAAACGACTTTAATCATTATTTAAATCTATAAATCCGAACTCTTCTGTATGAAAATTATGCACATGAACTACCAAAGTTGGAATATCAAGTGTTTTTTTTTCTTCTTCTTCTTCTTCGTCGAGTAGAGTCCAAATAATATATTATTTTCTACACTGCGGGGAAAGAGGGGAATCACATTAATATGTTGCTTTACACACTGTTTGCGAAGTTTAGGTGGTCGATGAGTCTGCAAGTAAATTAAATGTGGCAACCCTTTGGAACGACAAGGCAATCGACCGAAAGAAAAAAAAACACACAGAGGATTTTGTGAAGCCAGTGCGTTATTTTTCTCCTGTGATTTTGATTTAGGTGAAGGAAATATGTTCTAGAACCCAATTGACTGTCTGCAGATTCAAAAGTCTTCCCACAGTACAACGAATATTAAAACTGACCTTTTTGTTCTGTATACTTTTGATGAGATATGAAGGAAATTATGAGTTGTGACCATTGATGTGTTCTTGTGATCTTCTAGAAATAAAATAAAATGAAATGAAATGAAATCAGTCGAACGTTTACCATAAAAGTCGTTGATGAGGGACCCGCTTTTGCCAACGAGGAATCTGAGCAATTTTGACCATTACACTAAATTGAATTACTAACACAAATTTAGTCACTTAGGCTACGTTAGATACGGGATAATGTAATCAACCTTATAATGTAATCAAGTTTGTAATGTAATGTAATGTAATGTGTATTACATTACTATGTTTGGTTAGCGATTGGTGTATAATCTTTGATTACAAAAGTGATTACATTCGTTTATTTGGTATCCATATTTGTTATAAGGAATGTAATTCATATTATTATAAAATGACAAAAATAGCCTTATAAGGTTGTCGCGATCGCGAAGCACCGGGGCGGTGGGCGGTGTTCGATCGTCGGCCGTCGCCGGCCGGCCGTCGGTCGATCGTATCGTCGTCAGCCGGCGCCGCCGATCACCGGCGGCCGCCGGCCGTATGCCGACCGTCGGCAGCCGATCGGTCGGTCGTCGTGTCGCACTTGCCGCCGGTCACGGGGGCCTTGAGAAGCAATTAGAAAAAATAAAAGAAGGACATATTTGTAAAGACAAATATTGAGTCCGTAATGTAATCGAATTACATCGCTTTTCTTTCGTAATCGAGATTACAAATCTTGGCTCTTATTTTATAATGTGATTACATTACATTACATCTTTGAAATGTTAACAAACAAAGTAAATCATCTTGTAATGTAATCTGATTACATTACAAACCTGATTACCCCGTACCAAACGTAGCCTTAGTTGCCAAATAAATCACCAGGATTTTGTCTCCACGATTACGGTGTTCAATTTAGTTTTCAAATATTCGATCTCAACAATGGTACAATTATAAAATTTTCTATAAATAATTTTAGAATATATCTCATATAAAAATTATTTATGCTCCGTTAAAAAATTATGAGACAAGATCAGAGTCAATCCGAGAATCGTAAAAAAAAAACACAAATGAAAAACAATCTATATTATCATTGATCTCCTGCTTGCTTTTTCATTTCATCTGGCAAATTTTCCATTCGGGAGTCATTCAATTTGACTTTTGTGTTGTCTGGTACGGATAAGAATGCCAGACGATTACGGCGTTTAACCCCCAACGGCCACCTTAATGAAGTCCGGACGTCAAGAGTCAAGGCGGGGCCCAGTGAAGGGTGGCGTGGCTTTATTTCCACATACTTATTTCACTCATTTCTCGAGTCTCGGCCAGTGTGCAATCCATTTCAAATGCCGATTTCGCATCGTGACATCCGCGAGATCGCCAATAAAGAAAGAAACTATAAATCCGTCGAACAAGGCAACGAACACCGCCCCACTACCCTCTCTCTCCGCGCTTTAAAAACTTCTCCCCCTTTGCTTTCCGTTCCCGTCTCTCCTGCAGCAGAGAAAGCAGCAAATGGATCGGGCTAAAGTTGCGGTGCTAACTTTGCTTGCTCTCCAGTTCCTCGCCACTTCGCACAGAGCAGATGCAGGGAACCCGCTCGCTCCTCTCCTTCAGCCCCTCTTCGGTATCTCCTCTCTTCGATCGAATAAGGATCATTTGATTGGCTTGTGTTAGGAGAAAGTAATTTGTGGTGGAATAATAGGCAACATGTGCAACGGAAGCGTCCAGTGCGGAAGGGGAGCCTGCGAAGAGTCATCGAACACGATCTTCGGGTACGTGTGCAATTGCGATAGGGGGTGGAGACAGCTCCACGTGGGACTGGGAGATAGCTTCAGATTCCTCCCTTGCGTCGTCCCCAACTGTGAGTTGTCTTCCCCTCTTCCTTCCTTGTCATGGAATTGGTATTCAAATGGCCACCATCATTTCCTTCATACTCGTATAGCATCTGTAAAATCTAGTTATCATTTGTCTATCTATTAGATCCAGAGAGAGCAGAATGAATTGGTAAAACCTTTTTTTTTTTTTTCCCTTTTGCTAGCGTTTCTACTGATAGGTTATAGTTCACCAGAAAACATCGAATACGTGTCCAGATTTAACTCTGGAACTTTTATGCAGGTAGCCTAAATTATAAATGCTTCAATGACTCCGGGACCCCGGCAGCACCTCCCGAACCACCACGTATTACCAACTTATCGAACAGTAAGTTTCATGATCCTTAAAAACTAGAGGAAAGTGTAGTGCTATACTTGAGCTGAGGCTGAGGATATATGACTTGTATCGCCTTTATTTCCAAAAGTTTGTTCTTTTGCCTACTGTGGAGGAGGCAATTGTGTGCAAAACTCAACGGGCGGGTATCATTGTGACTGCTACCAGGGCTACAACAATCTTCTCAACATCACAAATTTGCCTTGCTACAGAGACTGTAAGAATATTATCGCTGTAAATATTTGCAAAGGATTATTTTGAAGATTTAAACCCGATTTAGGTTCCTTGGGAGCTGATTGTTCCGATCTCGGTATTACGCTGAACAATTCTTCGTCTTCGTCGCCACCGAGTCTTTCAGATAATGGTGGGGATCCATCTGGGGAAGGTAAGACTAGACTTCCCGTATCTCGCTCATAGTTAAGTTAACCATTTTTATTGTAAATTAACACAATCAAATATATGTTTTTTCTGTTAACAATCGGGCATTCTTCTGATGCTTCTTGACAGGTAGGTTTGCCCCCAATAGCTTCCTGTGGATGGGCAGCATCTTGGGGATCTCCGTTATGGCTTTAGTGGGATAGGCAGAAACCAGAGTAGCACGATATGGATACTATCTTATCACAGTAGATGATCATTTTCACTTAGATATTTTACAGCATTTTTTAATTTTCTTCCGCCTGTTTAGTTGGGTCTTGAGATCTGATGTAAATGGCACTCAGAGCAGCCACTGGCTCTGATGAGGATGTTGTTTGTCCATTCTAGATTTGTATTGGAATAATAAAGTGGCAGATCAGCTATTAGCATTTTGATTAGTTGATACACGTCCAAGTCTAATGAAGACTATAAAAACACATGAATAAAGTGAAACGAGATAGCATTGATTTCGAGTCATCCCGATTCACTACGATCTAAGGTAACACAAAGTGAGTTGGAAAGTAAATGTTTCATGAACTGTAATTACCCTATATATGTCTAAGCGAGGAGTTAGGAAGGACCTGGATTCTCTGCTGGCATGAAGGCAATCCTGCATCGATGGTTGATTAATTGTGCGTTGAGAAGGCCAAGATGGACATGAAGAGGTTGATGATGTTCATGTACAAGGAGATTGCAGCAATGATGTATTCGTGGCAGAGGGAAGAAAATCTGCAGGATGAATGCATGAAATAGCTCATCTCATCATGTATTAACCAGGCAAAAGATTAACAGACGATCAAAATAAACAAAGTATCAGTACCTGAATGATGATATAGATTAGAACCGCAGAAAGGCAGGCAAATAGAAAGGAAAATTTAAGGCTTTCCCTTGCTGCCCAGAAAGTGTATAATGTGACACCAATGACAATGGCACTAGTAACAACTACAAGTTGTAGCATGGCTCTACCTATTAGTTGACACAGGACAAATATAAGCATCAAATGCTACTTATAAAGAATATAATTTGCAGTTACAGGCATTCTCAGGAGCAAGTAATCATAGAATTTATTTCTTAAAAGGACAACAAAATCAAAATTGTCATAATGCTCATAAGAAATCATATATTTCAAAGTATATATAGTATAGTTAGCTAGTTCTAAAAAAGTTGCTATTTCGGAGTATGATTTAACGAACTAATCTTAGAGACCATTATGGTGTCAAACATTTCCATATAGCTAACTTCAGAATTTAGCCCACACAAAGTTCAACGATACGGAAAATCTAAAGTCAGTTAATGATTTTCTTCCTATGATTATTTTGTTTGTTATTGGTAACAAGTTCATACATGTCTAATTGCTTTCATAAACTTCTGGTATTGAGAATTTAAGTAACTTTAAACAGTCTAGTATCTACGGAAAACCTGCTTGATTGCAATTTTGTTTCGTTTTATGAATAATTTAAAATGTGTGGTCGACTCATGTTTAGAATGACATAATAAACTCGCAAAACAAGGTTATATCTAAGAAAATCTCATGCAGTAAGACATAGGAGTAATTGTCAAAATTAAGTTACAAACAGCTAATTGGAGTTATTCTATTTAATTAGTCTGAATTTTGAAGCTTACCGTTAGTTGAACCAGTTCGATCGAGTACTGATCTCTATTTGGGTCAGGTTCAACAAAAAAATGTTAAGAATTGGACAGCATTAAATAAGTTCACAATTGGCTTTGCTTTCAACATTTTGATTTTAAAGTTTTTCTTTCAATTTTATGCAAATCAAATGAAATGAACCCAAGCCATCTCATTGAGCTGGGTATAAAAACATTCACTATAGTTAGGATTAACACAGATGATGTTGGCAAAGCCTTAGAATCTAACTCAAAAAAGCATGGTAATACTACATTATCTTGTCCATTGAGAAGGCACACTTCATCGCTACAAGTAGACAGCAAATTATCGGTGGTGAACAAACTATATATACATCAGTTTCAGTTCTTTTAAATTCTTGATGTAGCTTCATCCTTTAACTATTCATTTCTATCAGTCAAATCCATTTCTCAATAGCAAAAGAAGATGATGCATTTTTTTTTCTAAATAAGGGTATCCTAGACGTGTAGCATGGAGGTTGTCCTAGAAATAACATGCTACACTGGTCATATAGAGAGATGGCGTTACAGTAAGAAAAACTAAAAAAGTTTCACTCGTTTGCATTAGTATTGCAAACTTTGATAGTGTCATATTCTAGCTAGATTAGCAGTTATCTGGATCCATAATGGCGACAGTTTTTCAGGTCCTGATTTCTTAAGAATTTGATTGGAAAATAAGAGGAAAGAAAGTATAAAAAAGACGTCTATAAATAATAGAGCTCTGTGTAATTGATACCGGAAAAAACTAACCTATGACTAGACACCACGTCACCTATTAGGCCAGACGCCCCACGTCTCGGCCCGGCATTAAGCCAGACGTCCCTCGTCTCGACTCAGACATCTATTAGACCAGACGCCCTGCGTCTCGGCCCGGTATTAAGCCAGACGCCCCTCGTCTCGGCTCAAACATCTATTGGGCCAGACGCCTCTCGTCTCAGCCCGATATTAAGCCAGATGCCCCTCATCTCGGCTCAGACTCCTATTGTGTCAAACGCCTCTCGTCTTGGCCCGACACTAAGTTAGACGTCCCGCGTCTCAGCTCATCCATTTCACAGATACATTATCTCGGATATGTGGCTTCTTAACATAAATTATCTTATTTAGTCAAAAGACGTGGTGAGTATTTCATATTCAAGGGCCCACCGGACAATCCTCGCTAGCATCCCTCTCCAACCAAGAAGCAGATGCCCATATTGATTTTCAGAGGAATGTCTGTTACATTAACGAGGAGTTGTCTCCTATCAACCACACGACGTATATTAATTGCGGCCCACGCGTCTGCAACATTTATGAGGGTAATGCCCCTATTACTCCTTGAGCAGGCGTACGCATCTCTTAAAGTCATACCACCCTTACCGATAGTACTATTTGGCAGGAGGATTTCTCTTCTATATATATAACCTCCTCAGAGGAGAAGAGAGATTCGTGCATTCTCTACTCCACTTGTCCATTCCCTTCACTATTTTCCTGTTAATTCCTGCCTTAGCGTCGGAGGGGCCCTGCCGAGATCCATCTCGGTGTCCTTAACCGTTTGCTGTTTCGCAGGACCCTCCATTTGGCTCGAGCCACCCTATTCGGCTCGGCTCACTGTCGAGACGACGTTCCTGCTGTTCTCGCTCTCCCTCCGCATCAGTCCTACCGGTCCGAGTTGTCGGCCCTTGCCGTCTTCGCCACCAGGACACCTCATAATAGAGCTCTATGTAATTTTATAGGTTTTTGCTCTTCGCATGACTTCCATCTAAGTAATCGGATCTGAAGTTAGATATTGTACCTCTAACTCGGCATCAACATAAGCATACCATTCTAAAGTGGCCGATGATATAGAAAGACTATATTCATTAAATTAAAAAAAAAAAGTGACATCATTCAGAACAAGAGATATGGTTTAAGGATTATTCACAGTTTATTTCTATAAAACGTTTGGTCCAAGTTTTTCATACATTCCGTATGTACAGATTCATACAAAATATAAAGAACAGCCAAAAGTAGTTGCTAATATAGTGATTACCATTATCACTCTAATTGAATATCGACAAAAAAAAAAAAGGAATCAAAACTGCATATGACATTGACGCATTAGTTCACTTCTCCCTTAGGCTACCGTGCAACATGTAAAGATACGGAAAGGAATTCACATTAGGACAAGAAGGAAATTCAATGTTTTTTTCTTACCGCCCATTGTCAAGGACGTCACCCCGATGCAAAGGCTGATAGCCTGATACTGAGAGTGTAGATCGCCAAGAAAACCAGGTTGATCGGGTGGGGCTCTTGGAACTGCAGCACGGGCCAGATCGCTATCCATGGATCACCCACAAAAGCGAGTCAAGAAAAGTCACAAGTAAAGGTAACACAATCCGTTACTCAAGTCGATTACGGAGTAGCGGCAACAGGATGAAGGTGATGACGACGCCCCACGCGGGCAGGGTGCCGGAACGGAGGAAGTCGGAGAAGGGGTGGACGAAGGAGATCACGGAAGCAACGCCGGCGGTGAAGACGAACTGGGCGGCGATGATCGCTTAGCCCTTGCGGATGAACATCCAGCGTAGCCGGTATTCCGGTACAGAGAAGCCTCACCTTCGGGAGCCGGATCCAACTTCCCTGACTCAAGTTCGAAAGTCGCCTTCGATGGGCATCCGGATCCACCTTCCCAGCCTCGATGTGGAGTTGTAGACAGTGACCTTCGATGCGGCTGGCGGCGCGACCATCCCGGCCTTCGCCGCGATCGCAGGACTCACATGGACCTTCGACAGGTCAATGCCGATCACACTCAAAAGAGAAGGGATGCGGTTGGGTGGGTGACTGGAGGAGCGAAAAACGCGATTCGATTGCAGGGACGGAAGAGAGGAAGGGAAGAAGCGGAAGAGCGGAGAAGTTTGGTATGAGCCGTATTTATTTTTTTTCCGTATTTTTTCAGAAAATAAAAAACGTTTTTTTGATATTTTTTTATTTTCCAATCAAATTAAATTTTATTTTCTAAAAACTAAACATAAACCTAACAACATTTTTCATATTTTTTTCATTTTCCTAAAAAATAAAAATAAAAAAATAGATAAACCAAATTCTACCTTCATTTTCCCGCGCTGGGCAATTACCCCCAAAAGGTCAGAGCTACCAAAAAAAAAACAGATAATTATTTTAAAAATATATTTATTCCAAAAAATGTCTATATTTTATTATTTATTATTCCTTCTTATTACAAAATCAGTGTGAATATGTCAAAGAATATGCCATCAAACCAAGCGTTATCTTACTCTTTCAATTAAATAATAGTCTTGAAAATTTTAAAGTGGATGGAACGGTTAAGAGTTTTTGCTCATCATTTCACTCATATTAATTAACGCCATTAAATTTCTTAATATATTACAGTAATGAAGGACACTTGCACGGCCCACCGGCAAGCTCTCTACTTTTGTCGTCTCTTATTTTGCATTGAAACCCGAGATTCAAATATTTATCGAAACACAATTTAATCTTGATCCATACAATTATTGCTAGATTTAATACAAACCTAAAAGCATACCCTAGATTCAAAAGTATAATAATTTATTTAGTCCACTATTCAAATCGAGATTAAAATCTTAAGGATGGCAAAATAAAATTGTTCGAGCATTTTTAAAATTTGAGAATTGTTAGAATAAAAATTTGTTGACTATTCAATGCAATTCTACCCACCATAAGCTAAATTGTAAATCAATTTGTCGGCAGGCGACCTGATAGTCAGCAAGCTCGCGGTCTGCTTGCAAAATTGCTGGTCTCTTAGTTGTGAGCTTGTCAATTGCCCACGAGCACATCGTTGCCTGCGAGCTCATCAACAACAGCCGGACGCCGGACGTGAGGACCATGAGCAAGCCAGACTTT
This sequence comes from Wurfbainia villosa, assembly GCA_025175895.1. Lineage (NCBI taxonomy): Eukaryota > Viridiplantae > Streptophyta > Magnoliopsida > Zingiberales > Zingiberaceae > Wurfbainia > Wurfbainia villosa. The sequence goes on from JAKLTH010000280.1 coordinate 2,229,450, forward strand.
TCTTCTTTGTTCTCTTCAAGAATTTTTTTTTCTCAAACTATTTTCTTTGTCAACCATCCGGAGCAAACTCATGACAAAATTTGCACGATGCTACTTGAAAACAAGAAAAATCCAAAAAGGATGTGTTAACGTTAACTAGCACGAAACACTAGCAGACACAACTGGCAGTTTAATAACAGTACTGGGACTTAAATCCTAACTAAACTCCAAATTACGAGGAAAACTATTATTAAATCCACTGTCTACCCACAATCCACGAGTTGGGCATGAATTTTCTTTTGATTTTATGTTGTGCACGAACAAGATCGGCTATCTTGTCCTTTTAATCTGATATCTTTGGTGTGGTGGTACTGTTACAAGTATTGTCCATCTATGCTCTCTATTATTGCCTTAAAGTTGTTGTCTTCAAAATGATGGTAAAACCAGAGTGAAAGGAATTCCTTTCCCTGCTAAATATGCTAACCAATTAATGCACTGCCCCCTTCTTCACTGTCAGCTGGTGCTCGGATATCAGAAATTTTATGCGATGGAGATGTTTGTATAATACTATTCATCAAAGAGCTCATTAATAATAGAACAGGATCAATTTGTAGGCAGAAGATTAACCCATTATATTGTTTCTGGAGACGAGATCACTCGACAAATTAAAGTAGCTAATTTAGCATTGCATAGAAATCTTTTGTACAAATAATGTTTACAAAGAAGCAGTTTTCGTAATCGCAGGGGCTTCTTCTCCTTCTTCTTGCTCAGCTCCACTAAAATGATCTCCTGTGTTTTGATGAACTCTGAAATGCTGTTGATGTCTTCTTATGGCGTGAAGAGCTTGTTGCCGCATTTGCATCGCCATGCCTCAGGGTAGTACTCAAGCGGCATGGTCCGGCCGGGCTGAATGGCGACGTGCACCGTCACGCAGGGGAGGCAACGGCCGCAGCGAGCCCTGCAGGTCGGCGGCCACGAGCCGGGCCCGATAAGTAATCTCCGGCGAGCCACCGAGATTAGCTCCCTGTTCCAAGACCGCACCGGCTCTCCCGCTTCCTCAAGGATTCCAGCTAAAGCGATATCTGCACATCAAGACCGCGAACATCAACGGCGATCGAGTGCATGAGGAAGAACAGTCGACGGAGAGAAAGAGTCCTTCTTTTTCCTCTTTGGGCGACATGGTGAAGGCTGTAGTAATCATTTCTCCCTCCGGGTAAATCGCAAGGAGAGAAATCAGAAATGGGTTCTTTAGTAGAAACCATGGACCACAAGTAGGAAAGCTCAGAAGAACAAGTGGCAGAAGGCACTCAAAAGCAAGAAAAGGAGAGATTTTGAGTACGAACTAGAACACAAGTTCGGATTTTTTAGCCGAATAACTCGGTAAAGTAGGCAGAAAAAGAGCCCAAAAAAGCATAGGTAACGTAACTCAAAAAGCCAGAGACAGAGCAAAAATGGGATCTCATTACTCTCACCGAGGGTGGCGGCCAGGACGAGGAAGGCAAAGACGGTGGAGAGGCGGTGGTGGCGTTGGTGTAGGGTGTCCATTGCCTCCGGTCCTTCCAGATGGCGGAGAGGCAGCGGCAAAGCAGACCGAGGAGCAGAGATGGTGGAGGGGGAGAAGTCCTGCAGTGAGCTTTTGGTGGCGAAGGCGAAGGCGAAGGGAAAGAGAGCTAGAGGACGAACGACGGTGACGTTTGTGTGTGCAGGCTACGTCTTTGGTGCTTTGCATGGGGGTTTAACTCGGACTAATAGGACATGCTTGCTGGCCGAGAAAGATGCAGCGTGGGCGTGGAATATGGAAATTAAGGATTTTTTTTTTGTTGAATTAGGAATATGATGAATTTGTTCACAAACTCTCTCATTGTGGGACCGAATTCGATGGCAGGGGACTAGGTGCCTATGAAGAATAGACCCGAAAAAGGCAGGTTCAAATCATTCTGTCCTCTTTGAATCCAGGTCGAAAAACCAATGCCATTTCTCCTCTCAATTCGACTAACAGTCCGTGATTAACTGATTATATACACACACAGTTGCTGGTGTTCTTTAAGCTTGAAAAAGTTGAACAGGTCATGGGACTACCCTAGTTTATGCTTTCTTTTGTGTGTAAAATCCAAACGATCCACTTATGCTGTCTATCCTCTTTGGAGCTCTTTCCTCAAGTCGTTTGATAGGATATGAGTATGACAAGCTGTGTCAACCCAAATAATTGTGCCCCAACCTCAATGGCATTAAGATCTTGCAATTTTTTACCGAGGAAGAAAAAGAAAACTTACCTACCGGCTACCATGGCAGTCTCGGAAGCGAGGAGCCGATCACGGCATTGATTGCAGAACATACTTACAGTACAGGATTCTAACCCTCGGCTGCCTCTGCATGTATTCCTTTACAAAACAAAACCAAACAAAAAAAAAAAAAGAAGCATTGATCGACACGTTGCTTAATGAATCACATTCTACTTCAGTTTGTGTTTATAAAGATGATCTTTTTGCAGAGGCCAATCGGATCGCCAGCAAAACGTCATGTCCTCAAGAGGTGCAGAAGTCTTACAATTCTGTGAACCAAACAATTAAGAAGTGGGCCGCGCGGCTGAACTCTGGAGGAAACAGAACAGAGGAGAAATCATATAAAAACAGAAGAGACCGGCATGGAAGAAGAGTAGGCATATAATACGATATATGCTCATTTTGACCCCATAGGCAATAAATGAGCGGGTGGCTTTTGGGGGCGTGCATGGCTGTATCGTCCTTCACCTGCCAACAGAAGCCAGAGGGCCAATGGCTTGCAGCAACACGCAACGAGTATAGCATGGAGCTCTTCTTATTTTCTTCTTCCTCTTCCAAACAGTGGCACCTGCGTAGGTTGTTCTTCTTCCTCTGTCCCTGCTGCCCATCGATCGCCTCAAACTTATTTAAAATTCTCTTTTATCTTTTCGAAAAGGAATTGTTTCTGCGAAGGGAGTAAGGGGAAAGGGCAAAGGGGAAGAGGAGTTGTTTGACTCGTGTGCAGTTTGCACGTGGAGAGGGTGTCAGTGGAAGCAGAGGGAAGAGAGTAAGGAAAGCAAACGACGAATTCACGGGCGAGGCCGACGGCTTAGCTAGGGTTGCACTAAATGAGTGGGTCCCATGTGGGGCCGGCTCACCTGCTCCTATGGCCGGTCTCCAGGTGTTCTCATGTGGGCTGTGTGCATGGCCCCATCAGCTGAATTCGCAGATTGCTGGGTACGTATAAAGATATATTTATATGGTTTGATGAGTCTCATGTTAATGTGGCTCAGGGACCAAAAACATAATGTTTTGATTGAGCCTATGGCTGCACATAATCTAGCTCGGACGTAGCCATTCAAACTCACTGTACATCTATTAATTCCGGCACTTTGTCCTTGTCCCTTGTAGGCTTAGGTCGATGCCCTGTGGAAAAGAAAAGGAGTAACTTCACGTTTGCCCCTTTTTTTAGTTTTTGCCCATTCCAGATTTTTTTTAAGGAAAAAAAATTACCTTGTTCAATCTCTTAATTCTTTTCTAGAATACCTTTTGATCCCTCGAGATTTAATTGGTCTATATATCTCTTAATTTTGAAATATTTTAATCGAGCTAAATGTTAATTTTTTTTATACTAGTGGATAATTAATTGTAATTATTTGATGATCTAATTTGCGCATTAAATCTGGATTAAAATTTAAATTTGTATTACTCTTTTTGACAGTTGATATATGACATTAGAATTGTATTTAGTTATTTGTATCATTTTATTAAGAATTTGCAATTTATTATCCATATATTTGGCACTTAATGAAATTTTAATTAAAACGTTAGTAGAAATATATGTTGTTAATCAAGTTTTATCTAGCTAATAGAAATTTGATAATGAAACATAATTAAGATCCCACAAATAGATTTATAGATTTGAACCGAGAGATTCCTGCTGCATATTTTCTTTTTCCTTTTTTTTTTTTTTTTACTTTTAAAGGACAGCAATAAAAAAGAAGAAAAAACTTAAATAAAGGTGCATGGTACAAATCCTACCCGAGTAGCCACAAACCTTTGCTGTCTTGGTGTTTTCTTTCATCTGCTAAAGTGTAAAAAATGAGAGAGATTCCGCTGCTCTTTCTCTCTGCCATGTTCATGGTCTGACTCAACGTATGCTCTCTATCACTCACATCATCCATTTTCAGGCGCCTCATGTGAATTTATATATTGTTGTGTTCATCCACGAACAGAACAACATCAAGGGCATGCCTACTGTTACTGCGTACCTGGGCGATGCAACTGCTAGGCGATGGCATGCAGTTCCAAACTCCACGCTGATCATAGGTTTCCATCTCAGTGAGTCAGTGTACATGGTGAGTTGCGTTTAGTAAGGTGGAAAGGGGTAAATTGAAGTTGCAGAAAAACCTACTACATAGCCATGCTAACTGTTAGTGTGGTCATTTCATGGTCCTCCTCTCTCCTTCATGTTTTGTCTGCACCTGAAGCTCTGAGGGGAAATAAGAACTCGTCCTTTTTCTCATCCCTGCTTTCCCATGCTTCAGATAATCTCTGGATTAACCTTGAACCTCTGCAGTATTAGCTTTTATTTGCTTTAAAAAGAAGTTAATTAAAAGATTTATCAGTTAATTAGGCTTATCCTTCTCGGCTGCGAATGCTAGGCCGGCCGGTCACTTGGTGAGCTCAAAATCAGTGAAAGAGAAAATAGCCCAACATTGCGACTATATATGTATATATACTGGTAATAATCTAAACTTTAAACCTCTGTTGAATCATGTGCATATTAGCAATTTAAGCTGTTAATTAATCTGGCAGACATGGACAAATAATTACATTAATGGGGTTTTTATCGACTGTCATACAAATAATAACATCAATTAAATCAATACTATTATAGATGACAATATCTTTGGAAAGATTATGACACCTACTTTCTCTCCCGTGGCCTTTCCCAACAGTAAAACTATAATATAAAGTGTGCGCGACCGCATTTCATTTAGCTATTTTTCTTTTAAAAAAATGCAAGAACATATATATATAGCTCCCAATCATTAATTAATAGATATCAAAATTGTGTGATTTCTTATATATCATATTTGCAACGATTAATGTGTATGAGTTTCATATATTTGCGTATACGATGGTAGACGTTGTTCGTTGCCACAAAAAAAAAAAAGAAAAAAAAGAAAAAGTCTCCAGAAAAATTTGTTAACGTTGCATTGCCCATTGCTTTCTGCAAGCTAATTTTTTGTTTTATTTATATACTTATTACTATCATTTGTTTGTGAAGTAGCTTTCTGCAAGATATATCGTGGGACCACGAGAAAAATAATTGAACAAGAAAAGGGAAAAGAATAATGAAAAAAATTGAAGGTGGGGTTGAGAAGGAAATGCTCGTGGAAAAGATAGAGCATGCAGGGAGAAAGTGGAAATCACTACAGTGCAAGAAAAGGAGTGATCGAAAAGTCAGATGAGGATGATTTATTGTTCTTTACTCGATTTATTTCCCTTAATTTATATATATCTCGTCCTCTGCTAAAAATATATTTGACAATATTTATAAATCAGCACGCAAGAGTAGTTTGGTTTCACATGGTCAAGTCACTACTCCATGGATGAGTTAAAGCTACATGAGCAGTACTGCACCCTTTGCTTTGCAGTTCGTGCATTCTCATGCTCAGTATTCAAGTTTGACGATGATGGAGACTTGTCGTCTGATTATTTGTAGGGAATAATACATGGCACTGTAGATATTCCAATGCCATGCCATTATATATTATTTTTAGATTAAAACTATATACATACGCTGTATAGACAAGTTTTTTGAGAAAAAAAAAATATTGGAGAGCCAGCTAATGCTTCAAAAGAATTCACGAGCATTGCTGTCTAATTACGCATCATGAAGCAACAAATGGATCAGAGGCACTCCACAAATAGTTTATTGTATAGAATTTTAGGTGATGGTGAGCTTTTTCAAGGACCACTTATGCATTATTCTGTTTTCTTTTTAACCAATTGCATCCCCTAATTATGGCTATCAACACCCCCCACATCGCCATATCTCTTCTTCTCCTTTTCCTTCTTATTCTCCTATTTTTCTTCTTCTTCTTCTTTCTTCCTCTTCCTCTTCTCCGTTTTCTCTTGTTTCTCTCCTTTCTTTCATGATCGGATACCAGTTGTGTGCTTCAATTTCTGTCTTCTTTTGATTTTCTCTCTTTCTACATGGTGATCATTAATTTGAGTGCACAAGTATGTGTGTGTGCGTACATATAGATCTAATTACTCCATGCATGTGCACCAAAAGTGGCTGAAGCTGCCAGCATGATCTCACGCCACTACAAGAATATTAACTTTTAGTGACGGAAATTTCGGTCGCTAATCGGTCGCTAATTTCATTTAGCGACCGATTAGCGACCGATTTTAACGGTCGCTAATTGTTGCGTCGCTAATTAATTAGCGACCGAAAGTAAATTTCGGTCGGTAATTTTAGCGACCGAACGATAATTAATTAGCGACCGAAAGTAAATTCGGTCGCTAAATGTAATTTTTTTAAATCATTAAAGTTAATATTTAGCGACGGAAATTTAAATTCCGTCGCTAAATTAGCGACCGAATGATAAATCGGTCGCTAAATGTAATTTTTTTAAATCATTAAAGTTAATATTTAGCGACGGAAATTTAAATTCCGTCACTAAATTAGCGACCGAATGATAAATCGGTCGCTAATTTTAGCGACCGAATTTTAATTCGGTCGGTAATTAACGACCGAATTAAAATTCGGTCGCTAAATATAATTTTTTTAAATCATTAAAGTTAATATTTAGCGACGGAAATTTAAATTCCGTCACTAAATTAGCGAATGATGATAAATCGCTAATTTTAGCGAATTTTAATTCGATTAATTGATGATTGACAATTAAAATTAAAATTAAGCTAAATATAATTTTTTAAATCATTAAAGTTAATATTTAGCGACGGAAATTTAAATTCGTCGCTAAAGTAATGTAAGAATTTTAATTCGGTCGCTAATTAATGACCGAATTAAAATTCGATCGCTAAATCTGATTTTTTTAAATCATTAAAATTTAATATTTAGCGACGGAAATTTAAATTCCGTCGCTAATACTATATTTTTTAATATAATTACATTAAATTTTTAATAAAATAAACCTGTCCGCATTAATAATATTTATTAATACTAATTAATTTAATAGACTATTAAAATATCAAGAATAATATACATTCAAATTTTAAATTTATCAATACAAATTACTCGATATAAAATAAAATACCACTAATTGGGAGACCGATTTTTCCATTCGGTCTCTAATCTTATACACCAAATATAATACAAATTTAATCCATATGCGATTAACCTATATATTAAAAATTTAATTAATATCAAATGCAATATTTACTTTTAACATCCAATCAACCATAAATTGTAAAACTACATGAAGTTCTCTAAGCTGCATTATTAATCAGTAAAGCTCTATCGGCCTTAAAAAAATCTTATCTACTCCATTGCTTCATGTTGTTGAGCCCGCGAAGCATGTGGAGATTGGTGTTCGCGTTGATAGGAAATCTGGGCGTGCCCCCTCTGCCGGATCAACGTGAACTCGTACGTGCCTAAACTCCAGCTCCAATACTACATCCTGCGAATACACTGGTAATTAGACAAAAGAATTTAACATGCTCAAGACAAAGATTGTATTCACGTTCAAGATAAACTCCATGTGGTTAATTTTTGACACAGAATATATATTCTCCCTAGTGAACTTTAGTAAAAACTATGCTCAAGACAAAGATTGTATTCACGTTCGAAGACAAACTGAAAGCTACTGCTTCAAACTACTCGATATATGTAAAAAAAAAAACTATATCTCAAGCATTTTGCACAAGGTTTCATATATATTTACCAACACACATAAATTTCATGACAAGTTTTATTACCTTTGAATGAAAAATAAATGACTGGTTATTTTTCTTAAGTTGTTCCTGATAGTCTGTGATGGTTAGAAAACAAGAAACCAAGCTCAAAAAAAAAATAAGTCTAAAAACAGTATAGGAAATATCAAGAGTGGCTAAATATAAGATTGTCTCAATAATTATTTTTGGAAAAAATCAACATAAGTATACAAGTAGAACACAAGGAACTTACATTATTGATCACAGGAATCCAAGCGTTAAGAGCTAATTATACTCCTAAGTTGGACTTCCATTCTATGGATACAATCTTCTTGATGCTCAATAGATAGATGAATGTGAACACCAAACAAACATCAATATATTAAAACCAGTATTACATCAAGCCAACATAGTTTTAGCAAGCATCATTTAAACTCATGCAGGTGACTTGACAATTCCTTATTGATGAATGAGAAGAAGAAGACTTGTCGACAAACCTTTCAACCTGCATTTTTCTTTCAATAACTCAACTTCCCTAGCTTTATCATCTTGATGGGGGTCAATATAATCAAGAAGATCAGACACATTGTAAGCAGAATAGACACTAGTGATGATTTCATCATATTTTCTGAGGGAGAAACAATCAAATACATTCTTTGTTGCATATTCGTTGGATTAAAAAAAAAGTGCATATATATCAAGAGAACCTCTGTTTTATCTAAAACATAATTGGGTCACTCCCTGCATGGTTCTTTTATCAAAAAAGTGTCTCTTTACTACTTAATTCTTCTTCTGTAGAATAAGATGGTTTCTGAAAAGAATTATATATAGTTTAACAAATGTCCAAATAGCTTCAGATAATCAAATTCACTAAAGTAATTTATATATTTGCTAGGAGTTACAAGATATCAATACTGAAATTAGTTTACCTTGGTTTAATTTTTAGTTGAATCTGAACTAACCATTTTATCTATCACATCGATAATGAAGGTAAGTTGCACAGAATATTTGTTAAGTTTCAAGATGTTTTAGACCTTTTAGGAAATTAGGTCATTTCTGAAAAATAACTATTTTTTGCATAAAAGGAATAAGGTAAAAAGCAGCATGCTATTCTGATAAAAAAAATGCATGACTTCAACCGCCTTTTATTGGCAGTGTGTTCATATCTGAGAATGTTCATGCTCAATGACTCAATGGAGTATGTTGGAATAATTATTTCAATTGTTTATAGTACCTTAAGTGACCTTTGTCGTAATAGACGATCCACTTCCGAAGATACCACTCTGGCGACTTCTTGTCGCTCCATAGCCTTTGACTCAAAGTACTCAAGCTAGGCAGCAACATCCTACGAAATCAAACAATAGTTTCACAGACAAGAGATTGATGTTGTAAAATATTTTCAAAAGGGAAAAGAAATCAGCTTTACATGGTATCACGGCTAGAAGTGGCGGTAGCGACTGGCTGGAAAGCGACTGGGTACTCGACTGCGGACACGCGGCGGAAGGGGAAAGCTAGGGCACGGGAAAGGCGGCAACATCGGTGGCAGAGGAGTCAGGCTGGCCACCACGGATGGGGGCGGCGAGCGAAGAGGACGCGATCTTGGCGCGCGGCGTACGACGACTGGGCGACGATGGCCGGAAGATGGACGACACGGCCGCGACAAATTGAGACGCAAGCGCGCCCGAGGGCGGCAGCGAGAAGGCAGCGCGCCGCGCGGCGTATGACAGCGACAGCGGCGGCATGACGCGTCTGGCCGAGCATGTGCGAAGAGGCGTTAAGCGGCAGGAGCAGAGAAAGATGAAGTCGCGGCTAGGGAAAGGAAAGTAGCGAGAAAGATAAAGAAAAAAAAGGATAAATAAAAATTAACGACCGAAATTAATATCGGTCGCTAAATTAATATTTTTTTATCTCACATTAAACTAATTAGGCGACAATTTAACGACGGAACTCAAATTCAGTCGCTAATTAACGACCGAATTGAATTCGGCTTAATAATTAGCAGCGGAACTCAAGTCGATCGCTAATTAACGACCGAATTCAGTTCCGTCGGTAATAATTAACGACGGAACTCAAATTGGTCGCTAATTAACGACCGAATTCAGTTCCGTCGGTAATAATTAACGACGGAATTAAAAATCCGTCGTTAATTAGCGACCGAATTTAGTTCTGTCGCTAATAATTAACGACGGAATGAAAATTCCGTCGCTAATTAGCGACCGAATTTACTTCCGTCGCTAATTAGCGATCGAGTCACTAATTAGCGACGGAATTAAAAATCCGTCGTTAATTATTAGTAACCGAATTAAATTTTTGTTGCTAATAATTAACGACCGAATTAAATTTCCGTCGTAAATTAGCGACTGATTAAATTATCGGTCACTAATTAGCGACCGAATAAAATATTCGATCGTTAATTGGCGATGGAATTAAAAATCCGTCGTTAATTCGATCGTTAAATAATGATTTTTTAATCAGTCGTTAATTAACGATGGAAAGTAACTTCCGTCGTTAATAATATTCAGTGGTAATTTTTTTAAGCATGCGGTAATTAGCGATCGATTTTTAATTCCGTCACTAATTAGCGACTGAATTTTATTTCGGTCACTAATTTAAAGATCAAAATAAAAATTATCGCTGAAATTTACCGACCGAATTTTATTTCGGTCGCTAAATTAGCGACCGAAATATAAATCGGTCGCTAATATAGCGACCGAAATATAAATCGGTCGCTAATTAGCGACCGTAGTAAAATGTCCGTCGTTAATTAGCGACGGAATTAAGTGTCCGTCGCTAATTAGCGACCGATAATTTTATCGGTCGTTAAATAGCGACCGAATATTTTATTCGGTCGCTAATTAGCGACGGAATTTAATTTCCGTCGCTAATTCGGTCGGTAAATCATGATTTTTTTGTAGTGCGCGATATCCTTCTTAATTTTCTTTTGATTTTCAACCTCTCCGTTTAAGTTTGTTTTCCTAAATAATAGATAAATATCTCTCTCTCTCTCTATATATATATATATATATATATAGTTTAATTAGATGTGAAGGGATCGACGAGATCATTATGGCAGTTTCATCTGCTAATGGGGAGCACAATCAATTTAAACCGTACCTTGCTGATCCTTATAAGCTAGCTTATATATATATATATATATATATCTCAAGGTTCAGTGTTTCGAGATATATGTTTATCTAATGTTTCTAAATAAGGTGGTGTTGTTTCTGAAAGGTGCTTAAGAGGAGTAAATGAAGAGCTAGAACCCACGGGTTTGGTTTGAAACGAAGCCGATGGACATGATCAAGTTGTAGGTGAGCAATTGGTGTTCCAGATTGATCATCTCACCTTATCGGCGGTGAGTTCTCGATCCTATATGTTTCTTTTACAGCTTAGCTTCAATTAATTTCCAGTTGAGAGATTTTTTCTTGGCATGGATATCCACCAGCTGGATCAGAATTGCCATTGCTAATGGATCGCCGTTGATGGTGATGTTGGGTACTTGACAGGTGAATTATGCGTTGCCATTCATGATAATGATCCGAGTTCCTTTGTTTCTTATCTATCATCCTGCCTATATACCGAAATCTTCTCTCTGAAACCTCAATCAGTAAGATTGATTATATTGCATATTATATATAGATAGATATGTCTGTAATATATATATATATCTTCATATGTATATTTGATTTCTTGCAGCACTTAATTAATCTTAATATTAGTGTCTATATATGCAACAATTAAGGAAATACGAGGTCAGCAGTATCAATTAAAGTCTAATGACAATTGGTCGGTCTTCTAGTTACTAAGCTGTGGTAGTCCCAACTATTTGGATTAAGCTTCAGTAGGATGTTTTTAATTATACAACGTAGATTGCAGTTGTATTCATTCAGTTATGAAACTCTCAGTTGTCATGACACACTTATGTTTTGAAGAATTGCTCAGATGCGTTATGAAACCTTGACTATGTTATATTCGTTGGTGTTGATGCTGACTGACTGACGGTGGTGCAATCTGAGTGCGGTGAATCCGCCGGCCGGGCCGAGCATTTGACTAAGTATAGTATCGACGGAGTACAAACCCAGCTGAGATCTGCCAAGTCGATCGGCCGAATACAGAACGAGCCAAAACCTACCAAGACTTGCCTAGTAGAGAGAGACAGAGATCTGTCGAGCCAAGTTAGTCGAGTCAAAGTTAGAGTTGAACTCTATCTCAGTTAAGTGCTCAACTCGATCGGCACTCGATTCCATCCGCACTCAAATTGCACCACCATTCGCAATCTTTTCCAAAAAAAAAAATACATTATCCCTTCATTTGGATTTATATGATCCATCTGTTTTAAAATTAATCTGATTATGAAGGGACATTTTATCCTTTTATCTCGACGAATTTGAGTTTTCAATTTTAAATTCAATGACTAAGATTGAATCATTTGAAGGAGCATTTATATTCTTTCATTTGGTTGAACTTGCATGATTTGTCTATCTTAATCCAACAAATTAGATCAAATCATATCATTAATTTACATTAAGCCGACCGATTGATACCAAACTAATTCAAAAGCCAATTTATACAGTAAGAAAAGCTTTTTGAGCTCCTCGTGATGACTTGTAGATGCGAAGTGTAAAGTGTGCCCTAAAGTGACCAATGCTCAGTCGATGAAATTTACCACCATTATCGGATCTAAGAATGATCAGTTGAGTTGAACTAATTAAATGTCAACGACATAAATATGGGTTTAATACATGGGATAATTTTATGTCATGTCCACAAACTTTAATTATTTGTGCTTAATTTAATAATTAATTTTTTATTCGTTCAAAATTGATTTTGAAAATTTTATCTATTCGAATTGTAAATTTTAAATCTTCGATCAAATTTATCAGACGAAACCACTTGAGTTATTTACTAAAGTTTATTAGTTCAAAGCAATTTTCCAACAATATCGACACAGGCCTAAAATTTTCCGGCTTCCTTTCTTATATATTCCATGCATGATCATTGATATATGATTTGAGGCATATGCTTGATGTTTGAGTTTATTATCAGAGTTATGAGTCTGGACCGTTCGATCGGAGGAAAGCTTGCAGAAATAATGTCTGAATGCAATTGGGAGAAGATGAATTAGCATGTGGAATTATCAAACTTTGTCTTGCTAAAAACAAAAGTACTATTTTGTTATATATATTTAAGAGATCTAACCAAGAAGTTATGGAAGAGGTTGGGAGACGAGAATTTAACAGTAAAAACATTGAGGACCAATTCTACTATACCGAAGCAGTTTTTTGTTTTGTTTTTGTTTTCCCCTCTTGGGTACTTGTATAATATAATCAAGCATTTGAATGATTACAATAAGATGCTCGCTAATGGGCAAAACTTAGAGATGAAAGTTCATTCATGTGGTTGCTTTTTTTTATCTTTTTCATCGAATTTTCAGAAGAGATTGGATTTTCACAGCCACAATATACAGTAGTCTATCCAAATTAATATAATCTGATGATTGTCGATGCTCCATTTATGATCCCTTAATATATAAACCAGATAGAAGAAGAAGTAGATGAAATATTGAATATAGCTCCTAGAAAAAGTGAGATCAAAGAGTGTGAAATCAGAGAGCCTTTTTTACCTCAATTAACTCTTATATAGGAATTCAACTTCACCTCCTCGTCCTCGATCGACTATAGGCTATAGCCTTCCACTATAGCGATGTCTTATGATGGACTGTTAAGAAATAATTGTTGTAGGAAATTTTCAACTAATTTGTTACTTATCCTAGGGTTATCATGGGAAGAGTCAGTTAGGGAATGAATGTGATAGTTGTCGAGATGAATATCTTTTATGGTCCCATAATGCTCCGGCATCTTTAACTTGATTTATGGAGCTTTTGACTTTCTGAGTCTCTAATTCTCGAGTTCGACTTCTTCGACTTTGAGTCCTTGAAAAGATTATGGGTCTCAGTGTGCAAAATCCATCTACTTTGGAAATTCGATTTGTAGCCCTTTAGTATTAATATCATTTATGATGGGAAAATCCTTTGCCCGAAGATTAATGTGGACTTGTTATTTTAGATAATGGCTATTGTCACTTATACCAACGGTGATACAGAGGTAATAACAAATAGTAGTAGTTCGCCTGTTTATAGAGATGACATCCTCTATGAAATTGTTGTAAAAAATTTAAAATTTTCATTCGGATTCTTAATTTATCTTTTTTTGTATTACCTATAAAATTTGATTGATGAACTAGGAGCCAACTAATCGTCTTTTCTGCAAAAGAGACGGCATCTCTCTTTTTTTTGTTTTCCCAAAGTTGATGTGTTGGCTATATAAATCCACGATCGAACGGTAGTATTGCGGCCGAACGACCAAGGCAACCATTCAGCTGTTGCATGCATGCAACTGTTGAAGCTGAATCCTTCTTCTAAGAGTTTGCGTCTCAAGGCTACAAAAATTTGCCATAATGCCTTATTCAAATCAATCGAGCTCTTCTTCTTCTGTTTTGAATCAAAAGTTATTATATTTTAGAAGATAATTATCGATAAATCATTTTACAAGGCAATATTATTTCAAAAAATCCGGGGTTGAAGCCATGGATTCTCGGGCACCGGTATAAACTTCACAAGCCACCCAATTGGCCACGAGATAGCCGCGATGCAGACGCAGACCCCCCATTGTCCCCGTCCCAACCTCACCGTGCCAGCGAACTTCCTCAGAAACTCCACCATCATCACCTGCAACACCACCGTCACCGCCACGATCCCCAAGAACAGCTTGTTCTCGTGCATCCCCTCGAACACGTTCTTTTTCTCCAGCTTCCTCGCGTTGAACTCGTTGAAGACTTGGCAGAGAACGAAGGTGTTGAAGATCATCGTGTTGTTCTCCGCCTCGCTCAATCCCATCAGCGACTCCCCTTGGAACAGGAACACCAGCAGCACCGACACCTGGAACAGCGCCTGCGCCAACAGGTTGCGCCACATCACGCCTGTGATCAGCGGCGCCGTCCTTCCCACCGGCCGCTTCTCCATCAACTCCCTGGTGGGCGTGTCGGTGGCAAGAGCCAGCGCTCCCATCGTGTCCATGATCAGGTTCACCCACAGGAGCTGCACGGTCGTCAATGGCACGGCGCCGGTGGCCACTGCGGAAATGAAGTTGATCGCCAGGGCCGCGACATTGACCGTAAGTTGGAACTGTAGGAACTTCTGGATGTTGTTGTAGACGCACCGCCCCCATCGCATGACCGTCACCACCGTGTCGAAGTTGTCGTCCATGATCACTATATCGGAACTCTCCTTGGCGACTTCCGTGCCTTGGATGCCCATCGCCAGACCCACGTCGGCCTCCTTCAGCCCCGGCGCGTCGTTGGTTCCGTCGCCGGTGACCGCCACCACTTGGCCCTTCTGCTTCAGGCACTGCACCATCAGGAGCTTGTCGAAAGGGGACGATCTCGCCATGACCCGAATCTCGTCGACCTTCTCCATGCGCTCCTCCGGCGAGTAGTTCCTGAACTCCTCCCCTTCCACGACCAAAGCTTCCGAGTCTTCTGGTTTAATTATCCCGCACTCGATGGCGATGGCCCTGGCCGTAAACACGTTGTCCCCTGTGATCATCTTGACTCCAACTCCGGCATTTCTGCAAGCATCGATTGCGCGCGCCACCTCCGGGCGACACGGGTCTTTTAGACCGACGAACCCAAGAAGGGTGAGCTCGGTGTCGTCAAGCCTTGGTGTTTCGCCTTGGTTGGACTTGGCCTCGAAGCCCTCTGCTCTTGTGGTGTTCTTGTAGGCGAAGGCAATGCAGCGGAGACTCGAGGAGGCCATGTCGTGGATGATCGCTTCGAGCTTGGATTTTGCCTCGAGATCTATACGTTTAACGCTCCCGTTAGTCTCTGTGTAACGAGAGCATCGAACTAGAAGCATCTCGGCTGCTCCTTTCCAGTGCGTGATCATCGCTCCGCTAGCTTTCTCTTCCACAAAGATGCCACTCCGCTTCTTCTCCGAATTGAAGGCCTCGACATGGATGACGACGCATTTCTTCTTCATTTCTTCCGCAACCATTCCGAGATCCGAAATTGACCATGAAAGCAGAGCCTTTTCCGTTGGGCTTCCCGTAATCTCTGGCTCCGACGCCGCGGTAGCCTGGAAAACGCTGCCGGTGGTGTTCAACCCGATGGCTTGGTATAGCAATGTCAGAACGCCTGGCGCAATCGAGGTCGTCGACGTGTATTGCTCATTTCCGATCCAGAATTGGGTGACCTTCATCCTGTTCAACGTCAAGGTCCCTGTTTTATCGGTGCAGATGGTGGTGACAGAACCCATGGTCTCGCAAGCCGAGAGCCTCCGGACCATGGCGTTGTCCTTCATCATTCTGGTCATGGAGAAGGCGAGTGTCAGCGTGACGGCCAGCGGCAAGCCTTCGGGGATAGCGACGACGATGATGGTGACCGCGTCCTGGAAAATGTTGACGAGACCGCTGATGACGTCAGAGCCGTTTGCATTGTGCTTGTCGAACTTGGGCCGTCCGTCGTCGCCCTTCGTGCTTCCGGTGAAGTAGCGGATCACGAGTACGGCGAAGACCACGGCGGCAACCACGATGCCGATCTTCCCGATGCTCGATGTCAGCCCCTGAAGCCGCTCCTGCAGCGGCGTCGGCTCCGACGTCTCGCGGATGATGGAGCCCATCATTTCGCCCCACGTCGTGTCGGTGCCGACGGCCGTGACGAGCATCGAGGCGTAACCGTCAATGACCTTGACGCCGGAAGTGAGGAAAGGGCTCTTATAGGCGTCGATGTCTACTGGGTGGCTCTCGCCCGTCATGCTCGATTCGTCGACCTGCAGAGAGTGCCCGTGAAGGAAGACTCCGTCGGCTGGGACCTGGTCGCCGATGTTTAACGAGACGACGTCGCCAACCACGACGTCGAAGATGGACACCGTTTGTCGGCGGCCGCCGCGGACGACGGTGGCGCGGATGTTGTCGCATTCTGCCGACAGCTTGTGGAAACGCTTCGTCTGGCGAAAGTTGCTGACGGCGGAGACGATGGAGACGAGGAAGACAGCGAGGAAGATGCTGGCACCGTCGTACCATCCGTCTTTGAGGCCGTGCTCCTTGATACCGAAGGCGAGGGAGATGGCGGCGCAGACCATGAGGATGATGATGAACAAGTCGTTGAGCACCTCGAACACGAAATGGAAGAAACCCTTGGCCTTCGGTCGGGGGTAGGTGTTGAAGCCGAACACCGCCTTGCGGGAACTGAGGTCGTCGCCGTCCCCGTGTATGCCAGTCTCTGCGTCGGAGGCCAGCGCGCTAACGAGACCTGCGGATCCGCCGAGGCGGTGGAGGTCCTCGAGGCGGCGCTCCTTGACGACGGACCTAAGCCTGCTGGGGGAAGTCGCCGGTGCAGAGTGGCCGTCGACATCGATAGCGACGTAGGAGGGGACCCGGCGGATGGCGGCGAACTGCTTCCTGACGAGGATGGACATGGCGCGGCAGGAACAAATCATGTGGTAGGCAATGCGCCACCGCCGCAGCGGCGACGAGACGGCGAATCGCCGGTCGGGGAGGATCAAGAAATCTGCAGCACTATCCATTCGATCGATTCGGGCGGCGCTACTACAAATTAATCGAATCAGAAAATGGCTTCTCGGTTTTCAGTTCCACCAAATGAAATGATGAGAATCGAAAACTGTAGGAGATTTTGGTCCGCGATGATCTTGAAGAACCCCGATTCATCGAATTTATACGGATCATTAGCCAGTAAGACGAGCATTAGCCAAGGCACCGCGTAACAGAAGAAGAAAGATATAAATTAATTTGCGATGCAGCGAGGAAATTTCTTATGACAGAAGGAACTTTAATGCAATTGATTTGTTTTATTAAAGGTAGGATTATTTCAGTGGAAAATTTAGTAAATTTTCCAAATCTTGTTTTTCCTACTAACTATCCCACTTTTTTGTATTGTTTTCAAATTTCACTGGCTAAAAAAGGTTGAGAAAGATTACAAATGTTCTCCGAGTTCTTTAAAATTGCATGTTGACAATATTTCTAATCTATCAACTAACCCTAACTAATCCACTGTATTCTCTTTTCTTTCTTCACCTTTCCTAAGTCACAATATATAACAATAATAATTAACCAAAGTCCGTGGACTATGTCCAACGTCCGAATGTTCATACACTCTCTTAATTATATATCCATGCTTCCAATATCAACTATAACACATTTTAATATATATTTTTTTAATAGAATGGAAATTTTAAGATGTTAAATTGTTAGGTTATTCATCATTGAATTTACTTTGATAGTCAATAAAAAAATAAAAATCAAAACAATCATTTTCAGAATTAATCAATTCAAATATATGATATCAATAAAATAGTAGTAGTAATAATAATAATAATAATAACCTTAGCAATTCTAATCTAAATTATTATATTTTTTTTTATCAAATTCTGAGTAATGTATAATACCATTAGAATGCCTTCTATACTCTCTTTTTTTTTTAACTTATCAAACAACTCGAAATAGTCATTTTAATAAGAAATATTACATTAAAATTTTCTACAATTTTAAATTTTAATAAACTATCATATTCACTTATATTTTAAAATCATCAAGCAATTAAAAGATAACTGTGTAATTATTTTTTTAGTCCTTAGAGATAATCCAATTGGTAAATATATACAAAGGAAATTATTTATAATTAATGGACAGAAATCAATTTTCGAAGAATTCATCACTCTGAGTCATCGATCGATTCTCTTATTTTGTATTTATTAATTGGAATCATAATTTATCTCAGATAGTCGAAGGGAACAATTAATTAATATAATAGTTTCGTATTTTTTATATTGGTATAATTTTTGCAAGTACAAAGAGTAAATTATTTGACATCGAATAGCTTAGCAGCAAAGAATCTCCGATCCTGAAGAAATTCAAATGTAAGTTAGGTTGGAATTTGTCGATCTAGCGGCCCTCTGTCGCTCGGGCCATCATAAAGGAGGTAAATCGCGATAGATCTTTTTGAGACTAATGTAGGTCGTGGAGAAGCGGAACTCTCGCACTTTGCGAGGATTGGTCGTTAATACATTTGTATAACTTTTCTGCGTCGTATTTGAGCCACTTTCCTTCGCGGGCTAGTAAGTAATTGTCGTCTAATCAGTAAAGGTGTCATCTAATCAGTAATTGTCGTCTAAATCGACATGAAACATCCCAAACTAACTACTCCATTTTAAAATGCTTAAATAAAAAATGTTCTTTCATCCTTGGATTCGAAATATCTTTTTAATTATTTTAATCCATTAAACTGTTCGATAAAACAACTTAATTTAATATATTACTTCACTAATTAAAAGAAAAAAACAATTATAAAATTAAATGCGCATTTATTTAATTGAAAAATAATAATCTTACAAATTCTGATCCACATCAGCCCAGATAAAATGAAATTGATTATTTAATTTTCTTTATCTATGTCTAGAATATATTTTTATTTTTTTATCTTTATTTTTTAGTTGGCATTAATTGGTATCTAGATTTTATGTCCAACTAATTTTGAGAGTTAACGATCTAATCTCAAAAAAATTTTCTATCGACCATCTGAACAAATCAGGAAACGCTCATAGTAAACAATTCAATAATCCAACATTCACAAATTGTCACTCCTAAACTATAATAAAACAGTAGGACATCAACTATGTATATTTTTCATCGCTAGCGAGGAAGGTTGATGTGAATAATTGTCCAAATATTATATAAGTTTTTTTAAAAAAAAAAATCATTATACTCATTAGTTTATTTACCTTTTAAATTAATTCACGAATTCTAAAATCGGTAAAATATTTTTTTAATAATTTAAAAACTCTATCATTTTTTGACAATCACTAATTAACGTCTTTAATGACAGGAATTTTTAAACTTATTATTATATATAATTTGGAAACTCTCAGAGGCTAGGTGTTTTAGAAAAAAGTAAATAAAGTAAAGATGATTAATACAGTACAAAATTAAAAATTATAAACATGAATAAAAGTTAATCATCATTTGGATGAAAATATCAGTCATCTGTTTTTTTTTATCATGTCCGGACATCAATATGATCATAAAGATCATATTAATTCTCTTTCGTTATTAAGGAGCTGACGATTTTTGAGTGAGAAATTTCATTTTTTACATAAGTTTTAGAAAAGATATAAATATGATTGACTTGTTAATATTCATGCAACAGTGATAGCTGAATAAACTTAGGATAAATAGTCATATTGGTCCTCGGGATGCAGAATTGACTTCGCTCAATTTATATATAGTTATTCTGTCTACTAATAAACAATTAAATCAGATCTGAGGACTTTCATTTAAAATAAATATAATATATTGGAAAATTTATTCCATAATTAAGTCGAAAAATACAGAAAGTATTCCAAATTTAAAATTATAAGAATACAATTCGGACTTATTTGTCGAGATGGTATCCGTCACTCGTGTAGGAATGAAGACGCAGAGTCCTACGAAAAAGCAGTCTCCTTAAGACATATTCGACTCCTTCGGTGGTGCTACAGGATGACGTAGGGCGTCTGTTTCCTAGAATAAAACGTCGTAATCACTAACACAACCTAGTATGGGTTGTAGTAGTGACTTGATCAGTGTATCTGAATACTATAATAGGATCTGCCGAGCAAAAGATGACTCGGCAAAATGAAGGAATGACCGGTGGTGATTCACTCTCTTTCTTTCTTCTCGGATGAAGAAAGCCCTTAGGGTGCATTTGGTTGGCATATGTGATTACCAAGTAATCACAAACCCAAGGTTATGGAGAATAAAATATAACTTAATTTTGTTTGGTTTAATCCTAGGTAATGAGACAAAACCTTATTTGTTTGAAGATTTTAATGTATTACTTACTGTGACATTTATAATATTACCTCCATCGATCGGCGATTAGCGCGGCGGTTATGTGGTGATCGGCGATCGATCGACGATCGGCCTACCGATGATCGGCGACCGCCGGTGGTGGCCGACGACCGACGACGACAATCAACGATCGACGACCGACGATCAACGATCGACAGCGACGACCGACGATCGACGACTGGTGACCGGCGACCGACGACCGACGGCGGCGACCGATGACCAACGATCGACGGCGGTGACCGACGATCGATGACTGACGACCGACTAGATTGTAATTTGATAAATTTGTAAGGATAGTTTTGTTCTAAATGGTAAAAATTAGAGAGTATTTTTGGAAAAAAAAATCCATAACCAAGGGAATCAAGAAAAATCAAGTTTCTTAGAGGTTTTCCAATTCTCCCATCCATAACTCTTTTGCTGACGTGACATGACGTGTCGGGCATCCGTTATGACTTGGTAATCGTTCAAATCTTAAACCAAACAAGATTTTCTTTGATCTCCTTTAGAGTCCGATTCTTTCGCTCAACAACATCATTTCGCTGAGGAGAATAAGGAATGATTGTTTCATATCTGATCCCAAGATCAACACATAACTCAGTAAATAATGATACATATTCACCACCTCTGTCACTCTGAACTACCTTAATTTTCTTATTAAGTTAATTTTCTACCTCATTCTTATAGAGAATAAATTTCTCTGTTGCTTTATCTTTGCTTTGAAGAAGATACACATAACAATACTTTATGTGATCATCAATAAAAATGATGAAGTATTTATTCCCACCACTTGTCAGTGTGCTTTCAAGTCACACACATCAGTGTGAATTAGGCCAAATATTTCATTGCTTTTCTTAATATATTGAAATGATAACCTTGTCAATTTTGCTTTAACACATGTCTCACATTTATGTTTTAGATCAAGTTGGAATGTAAATATATTTTACATGTCAATTAATCTACACAATATATTATAATTAACATGTCCTAGTCTACCATGTCATAAAGTGGAAGACTCAAGCATATACACGGAAGAACTTTTATTCTTAATTATTTTAGGCCGAATGACTATTATACTGAGTTTAAACAATCCATCATTTACATAGTCTTTTCCTACAAAAATTTCATATTTAGACACTACACCTTTGTCTGCTTCAAAAATAACACGAAAGCAATGTTTACAAAGTAGCGATCCGGATACTAGATTCTTTCGAATCTCCGAAACATATAGTACTTTGTTCAAAGTGAGCTCTTTGTCTAAGATCATCTTTAGCACCATTTGTCCTTGGCTCTTAATCTCCACAGTTGCTGAGTTATCTATGAACAACTTATCTCCATTTTTGATTTCTTCAAAGTTATGGAGCAACTCTTAATTACAACATACATGTCTGGTGGAGCCAGTATCAATCCACAATTGTCGCGGATTGGAACTCATCAGGTTCACCTCGGAGATTACTGTGCAGAGATCCATATTTAATCCCTCATTTAAGTTGGTTTCTTGCTTCTTCTCCGGCTTCTTGCAATCTAAAAGTTTGTGACCGACCTTGTTATAGTTGTAACATTTTCCAGAGAACTTCTTCTTGAAATCACCTCCTTTGGGTTGCATCTTGGAAGCTTTGGAATTCTTCAGTTTCGAGCTTTGACCGTGCTTGACTACGTTGGCTTTTATAGTAACATGAGGGAATAACTTTCTCTTTGAACTCTTGTTGTCTTCTTCAATTCGAAGGCGACACAACGAGTCCTTTAATTGTTATTTCCTTTCGCTTATGTTTCAGATATTGTTGAAGTCCTTCCAACTAGGAGACAGTTTTTCTATGATTGCTGCTACTTCGAAGATTTCACTCATAATCATACCTTCTGAGTGTATCTTGTGCAAAATTACCTGAAGATCCTAAACTTGGATGATCACTGTCTTAAAATAAACCATTTTATAATCCAGGAATCTGCCAACAATAGACTTCTTGGCTCTGACATCCTCTGACTTATATTTTTTATCCAGAGACTCTCATAAATATTTTGTCATATCCTTTGTAGTGTACACAATATACAATGAATCGGCAAGACAGTTGAGGATATAGTTATGACACATGAAATTAGAATGATTCCATGTGTCTATAGCAGTGATGGTTTGAGCATCACTTATACTCTCAGAATATTGGAGATATTCCTCTGTCAATATACGAGTCAGATTCAGTGTGGTCAGGTAGAAGAACATCTTCTGTTATCATCTCTTAAAGTTCAATCCGATGAACTTTTCTAGCTTTTCCCTATGATTGATTGGTATATGTCCAATCAGATCGGAAGGGGACATTACGTGTTGAGCCTGTTACATCTCAACATCATTTGTGGTCATCTCAACAGAACAAATCTGTCTTAAAATTGTTGGAAATTTTATTCTACAATTAAGCCAGAAATACAAAGAGTAACCCGAATTTAAAATTATAAGGACACAACTGATCGGACTTACTTGTCGAGATGGTATCCATCATCCGTGTATGAATGAATACGCCGAGTCCTGCGAATATGCAGTTTTCTTAAGACAGATTCGACTCCTTTGGTGGTGCTACAAGATGACATAGGACGTCTGTCTCCTAGGATAAAACGATGTAATTACTAGTACAACCTAGCACATATTGTAGTGGCGACTTGACCAGTGTATCTGAACACAGGGTTTGTCGAGCGAAAGATGACTATTAACAGAATGAAGGAATGATTGGTGGTGATTCACTCTCTTTCTTTCTTCTCGGATGAAGAAAGTCCTTAAAGGAAATCTCTTTCCCTTTTCTGTACTCTCTCTTTCTCTCCTCACTTTCTCTTTCTTTTCTTTAACGATGAAGAAACTTGCTTGATGATGATTTACCATCTCATGCTCTTCCCTTTATAAAGAGCAACCAATCCATAGTAAGTTTGCCACATCTACCTCCACATGACTGGTCATAGCAAGTCTTCAAGGCATGCAAATAAACCACGTGGAGCTTAGGTGATCTCACCATGTCACATGCCTAAAATATGCACAGACATGTCAAGTATGAGGTGACATTAATCATGATGGACTTTTCATCATGGGCTTCATGACTTTGGGCTTTACAAGGGAGTTGAGCTTTTATGTTTAATCAAGACTTAGATCTTAATCAATATGGACTTATGTCTTGATGCATGAACTATGCATTTGGGCTTTAGGCCTTACACAAATTATATAAGTAATTTAATTTTATACATGTATGAGAAATGAACAAGTAAGACATATTGTGATAAACTTTAATTTGTCTTCATGACCATATCATCTTTTGAACAATTCATGCCCTAGATTAGCACCTTCTTTTGCATTGTTTACAACTATCATACCATTTGAATACGAAACTAATTTTATTTACTATACATTTTCCATTCATATTATCTAACATAATATTCTTCCAAACTAAACGCGAAAGCAACGTATTAAATTATGAAACCCAAATTTATGCAGCATCGGAGACTTTAGTAGAAAAAGTCATATGAGCCCCGATTAGCTTCAAGGAGCCCTTCTACACTGCATATCTTATTAATTGATTCGCCATTGATGCATATGACCACATAATTAATATAATATTGCTAATTAATTGATTCACCATATCTCGAATTTGCCATTAACAAAGTCGTAGTGTGCCCCGATTAGCTTCAAGGAGCCCTTCTCCACTGCGTCCTTCACGAACGGGTAGGTCTTCAGGTTCTCCAGGGAGACCTTCACTGCCGCCTACAACAGAATGGTCAGGGTTCAATTGATGGAATTAGTTAACGCTTTACCATATATGTTGACAGTTTTTGCATTGCTTAATTTGAAGATTTTCAAGAAAAAGAAAACGGATTAAGAGGAGGAGGAGGAGGAAGAGAAGAAGAAGACGACGACGATCGACCTTTTCGCACTCGGTGCACTGTTCAGCAAAAGGCAAGGACGCGAATTCTTTCTGCACCTTCTCCTTCGCCGGTAAACAAACTTTCACCCACTCCTCGATGAAGTCACTGAGTAAACCAAAGTGATCGTCATATATCAGAAATGTCAAGTACAAAATACAGCGCAGGGAGACAAATAAAGAAGCAACAGGACACAGTGAAAGTAATATCACTGTTAGTAGAATCATACGAATCCAATTTTAATATTAAAAGAAACGAAGGAAAAATCAATTTTGTGTGCCACACATAGTGTTGAGAAAGCTGTCTGCAACTAGTGATGTGATGTCCTTTCCCCTTTTTGTCGAAGAGAAAAGAAACATAAATGTTATGTCTGTATGTGGAGATAAGGCTGGTGGCCGTGGCCCAATTAATGCTTATGAACTGTTACAGGAGAATTAAGCAGAGAACTACGTGAACCCAATTCCCAACCTTTTGGGAAAATGGAGGAAGATGAATCGGCTGAAGGTTTCTCTTCAATAGATAGTGTATCAGATCAATTAAATGGAGCTCTAAGTTTCTTACGTACGTTGTGGCAGTGCCATCCTCTTTGATGGACATGAGCCCCTTGATCCCACCGCAGCAACTGTGGCCAATCACCACAATGTTCTCCACCTGGAAAAAAAATTAAGACGAAACGTCTTTACATAATAAATCCAGAGACAAATGAATCTTCCAAATTAAACACATCCCTTGCAGAATAATGCTTGTAAAACAAACCCAAAAAGGATAGAGATTGAAGTGGTGGATCACCTTGATATGGAGGACGGCATATTCGATGGCTGCCCCAGCGCCAGAATACCTTTTCTGAAATCACAGATAAGAAATCGAGGGATCAACAACGATTGGCTCTTAGTTGAGACCGCACCCAACGATTTGGAAAACGAGTAGCTATCGACTTATTATTATATATAATAAACAGTCAGACACTGGCATAAAAGTAAAAGGACCAGAAAGTAAGGAGGAGGCAATTAAATTATTACTTGGCAATAGGGCGGAACCATGGCGGCGATGTTGCGGACGATGAAGGCCTCGCCGGGCTGGAAACCGAGCACCACCGACGGGCACACGCGCGAGTCCGAGCATGCGAACACCATGTACTGCGACCAAGCTCAATATTAGTCGTCCATCGCCAGTCAACGTCAACATCAAGCCTCGCAGTTTTATGCATTATGAAGGTCGGCAGAATAGTTAATTAAAGTAAGAGAAAAGAAAGAGGAAGACACGGAATTCTCTCCCTTTCCTCGCCGGATACAAAGCAACGACTAGTTCACATGCGAGCCTCGTCGAGATGTCGATCGTCGGTGATTATTTTATGTATATATGATCGATACCATCGTTCCTCATCTTAATCTTTTTTTTTTTTTTTTGTTTTTCATGTATTTTGCGGCAAGAGTGCGTCGCGACGTGGCTCACCTTGGGGCTTTGTCCCTGTGCCAATTGCGAGAACAACTCTGGTTTTTTCCTGTCAGAGAAAGAAACTGGCATTATATCACGGGTCTCATATGAACAAACAAAGAGATCGAGAAACGGGAGAGAGAGAAAGAGGAAAAGAAAACATTTTTCTGAGTAAATTAATTTGCAGACTGACTCGTAGACGTCTTTCTTGAAGTTTTCGAAGCCGGAGGTCAACCTCTCCATCTCCTGCACAGTCACAGAGACTTTCATACGCAAAAATTAACATAATATACGAGAAGAAGCCAACCAGAAATTCCACGGGATCGATCTGACGAGAGAATCGGGAATTATTGGGAGATGCGAATTAATTTGGAGATCAGAAAGGAGAGGAGGAGATCAGTGGGGGAAGAGCGAGGAGATATACCACGAACCTTCTTAACGCGTGATCGATCGTAGACTACGGAAAAGCGTTTCGGATCCTTTGAAATTGTGAATTGAGAGGGGAGTTATATAATCGCTGTGCCGGAGATCGATTCAGATGACTCGCGGATACAGGATAAGAAGGTTGGGTCGGAGCTCCAACATCACTAGTGGATTCAGTGCCCGACCCATTTATATATATATATATATATATACACACACAATAAAAGTGGCCGGAATCACAAATATGGACATGCGACGAAACCGGAGGATTGGACTTGGTCAAGCGGACCGCCCTCGAAATGCTCGAATGCTCATAATTAATGAGCGTTAATTCAAGTCACCAAGTGGCAACTCTCCTCGCATTTCTC
Source organism: Wurfbainia villosa (assembly GCA_025175895.1). Classification (NCBI taxonomy): domain Eukaryota; kingdom Viridiplantae; phylum Streptophyta; class Magnoliopsida; order Zingiberales; family Zingiberaceae; genus Wurfbainia; species Wurfbainia villosa. Next base: position 2,256,333 of record JAKLTH010000280.1, read on the forward strand.
TAAATTAAACTCGATAATTAGTTCAAGCATCGATGAACGTTTCCACCGATCCAGCGTAGCCATTTTTTTTTTTTTTTTTTAGTCACGCTCTCATCTTGTTTCCGATCGATGGGCTCCCTCCAAGAAATGCATGCAGGGCGATGTAAGAAATACGTCGCTCTGAAATTTATGGTCGTTTTTTATTACAGGAAAGCTCTCTCTGATCTGATGAACTCTTCGCTGCATCTACTAAACTATATATTGAGCTGATGTGAGACTCGATTTACTTCGTGCTACAAGCGTCAGCAAGAGGAATTATAATGTATTCTTTTTGGGAAAAAAAAAAAGGAAAATATAAAATATTCATAAAAAATGAAATGAGGCGAGTGCAAGTGGTATTAAGTTAATTATTAATCTGCTTGCAAGTAAACTAAACAGCTGTCCGATTTTTTTTTTCCCCTTCTTTTTTCTCCTCAATGGCAACAATCAATTGGTTATATTTAGGCTGAGTTCTGAAATCGATCGGAGATAGTATCATATCACTTAATTATGAAAAGGCTCTTGATAAATAAACATGCAGAAAAATAATTAAGCTAAAACCAGCACTCCTGAAAATCATGCGATTGACCAAAAGGCGTATAAGTACGAGCACGAGTTAAACAGGTTCTTGAACCTCTCATCTCTCTTCCCTTCGCCATGTCTTGAATTTTCCTTTCGCGAAAATCGCAGGAACACCTCTCACCAGCTTCTGGCACATGGTTTTCCACCGCAATCCTGACAATTAAAGAGGGTACGTCTTCAGGTTCTCCAGGGACACCTTAACAGCCTTTTGACTTGGGCAAATTTTTCCCCTTGTAGCAGTGATGTCACTGATTAATGCCAATTAATAATAATAATAAAAAGAGAGTATACGATAGGGAATGAACGGTTGAAAGCCAATTTACCATTTTTTTTTTCTTTGAATATAAAAGGCCGAATTAATAATGATAGGGAACGAACGGTTACGTTGAAAGCTAATTTACCATTTCCTGCACAATTTGCAAAGGTACAATTGTAGCTAGTTTCAGCCATGAAGATCAGAAAAGAACAGGCGCCGGAATATTCCCACGCAGTTGACATATGACGGCGGAGAAGATGGAAGGAAAGAGACGGGAGAGAGATTAATTAGATGGACCTTATTTTGGTTGCAGGAACGGTGAAATCCTGTGAGAGAATTAATTAAGGGGAAGAAGCGTCGTCGAGTTCTGTGATACTACGGACCGACGTGTGCGAGAGCAGTTGACTCGCGGGAACAAGGCTCGCTTACTGTGGGCAGAAGGGGTGCGAGTGAGGGCTTAATGTCTTCCATAATTTTTTATATGACTTTTTTTTTTTTTTTTTTTTTGCCCTACTTAACTTTATATTGATACGTAGTTTGGCATGTGAATAGCATCGGTTAGTTATGCAATTTGGGGCTTTAAAATAGGATTAAAGTCGATTTTTATTCGTGTCATAAACTTGGAAAATCGGTTAAGTAACATTATGGAAGCAAAGTGATGAATGTGTCAGATAACAAATTAAACACTATGCATGCTTTGATGGATCAACCTGTCCGCTCGAATCTACACTGAATATGGCGGACCAAATAGCACTGGGTAAAACTACCAGTAATTCATTGAGTAACAATGTGAGCACATGCTAATCCAAAAAAGCTCGAGTAAGGTGCAATACACTCCTAAAGAAAATACAAACATTCTTGAATAAACTAATAAGACGACCAACCATATATAGCATCCATCGAGATATACAAATACCGTTAGGTCATGCAATTCATACATCGCCAAAACATTATCTTATAAAACACTTGGTAAGTATGTATTCATAGGTGCAACTGCTAAATCCATATATCCATCACCGATAGTCCGATACAATATTGAAAATTTTGTATAACCCATCGGCAAAGCCTGAATACGCATATATATCTATATCTGAGTTGTATGAGAAGATTTCCTCAGAACTGCATTTATGTAGTATTACAAAAGCAGATTCCCGACAAAATTAAGGAAACTAATTGAGGATCTAGCGTGCAAAATGCATCGCAGGCATCAGTTGCAGTCTTTGAATTAAGTTATGGTACTTGGGGAATAACGTCTCTCGTATGGTGGAGAAGAAAAAGTAAGGCAGTAGGGCAGCAATAACGACAAAGAGAGTAGTCATCCAATAAAGAAGACTCGAGGCGCAGGCTTCCAGAAAAACCTGGTATGCGGTCGAGGATATCATTGGCGGGAAGAAACCATAAATCACTAGGAAAATGTACCAAACTAGGATGCTTCCCCATATAACAAAGTGTTGGATCCATGTGAAGTAGCTGAGGTAGATTGCTAATTGGCAATTCACTGTCCATACTACGCAAGTGTACAGTGTTACTCCGAGGATGTCTGAGCCTGCTGCACGACCATCCTGCCGGAAGGCTTGATGAAATATGGCTCCTGTCGTGAAGTAATAGATGATCAGAGAACTACAAACTCCATTAACCATCCAGCCAAGAATGCGAGGCCAGCTGAAGAAGATGTTGTGAATACCGTCCTGATGTAACTTGGGAAACTGTAAGAAATGGGAAGATACTGAATTTGAGAGTCCTCACTGCAGTTTATATCATCATGACTCGTAATAACTACTGTATGGGGAAATAAGTTTTGCTAGCCAACCATAACAACTTCAGATTCCATTCCCTAAATTGAGGGAAGATTTTAAACAATACATATTCATAGCAACTTTTGGATTATGTTCACATTTTTATATGAAGATGTGAACAAGAAGAGAAACAAGACCATGCAAGTACAACAGATTATTTAAAAGGCTTACTTGATTAAGTTTGAAACATATGCAACACATGCAGATGGTAGCACAAGGAATATACACGCAGTTAGGAGACAGCAAAGTAACATGAGAGCGCTCAATCTACAACTAGCTTCCAAATTGAGAAGCAGACAAATAACAAAATGCAGAATATATGGAAGCAAAGTAATTACAACATACGCAACTCTAGACCTGGTAAATTTAATACCATTTTATGACAACCGCTAAAATAATTGCTGTAGATGGGAAATCTCAGATACAATAGTCAATGGTCTTTGCACACATCACTTTTTTGAACATGAACTAAAGGGTATAGAAAGGATGATGTGAATTCAAACACGGTTATTTACCTTTATGCAAAGACGGGCAGAAACATCTTTATCAAAAACACCAAGTGCAATAACTGGAAGAGACGTGAAGGCAACACTATAGAATGATATGAACCAATCATTATAAGCAGGCTGTCCAGAGAAATAAGCATGTGCCTCGAACCAGAAGAGAGTAAAACCGAATGTTATGTTTTTGTAGAAAAAGTAGCATATCTGTTCACATCAAACAAATAAGTTACCACATACATTTAAGAGAAAATCTATCATAGGTGAGAATAAAGAGAACCAAAATAAACAAAGCACCAATTTTCTAGGCTCAATGAAGCATGTGCCGTTAACATGGGTGAAGACAGTTTATTAAACTAATAAGATAATTAATCAAATTTTTAATAGATACTAAAAAAACAGTTCGGTTTACAAAGCCCCTGCCAATGCGGGATTCTAGGGAAGGGTTGGATCATATCGGGTCTATTGCATGTAGCCAATAATAAGGTAACTGAGAAATGCCAACAATAGACTAATTCAGGAAGTATAAGCCCTAGGCAAAAATCAGAGGAGCATTCAAAACTGGATGCCTACACCATGTACAAACCTTAGAAACAAAAGGGAAGAAAAATATAAATATAAATTTGAAATTAAAACACAGTGCTACTTAGTTAAATGAGTTTATCTATCTCATTACACCACTCAAACTGTGTAATATGACAGGCATTCTTTTTAGCAAAATTTCATAATTAGTTTTCATAATTAATCAATTAGTTCACAGGAGGGGTAATTCAAATAATGCACATGCAAGCAATATACTAGTTAAAAGATGATGAAACAGGGTTGTATCAAAAAGCTAAATGCAAGCAAATAGTGAAAAAAAAATATATGAGGGCGCAATCTATGTGATATTCAACAAGATTCAGATTGTGCAGGTATTCTTTCAAATTTGAGCCGAACTAGTCAACAAACAGAAAAAAAAAAATGGTTTGAATTGAGTGAAATATATTCATAAACAAAAAAGTAGAAGTAATGAATGTACTTCACCATGGCTGAGATACGTCTATAACACCAATGCCCATGAACAAGGAGCAAACGCTCCAAGAAACGAAACTGAGCTATTGCAAAGTCACTAGACATGACAGCCTGCAACCAAATAATTACATCTTACAGATAACAGTATAAATCTTTGCAATCTTGATTAAAGGTCATTGTGCTCAAGAAAAACAATACATATTTATGTATAACTACATGATTCCATGGATGACATGACCAAGTTTTTGTCAAAAGAAATCTATTACACGTCAAAATTTTAAAAAATAATTTTTTAAAACAATATATTCAAGATAAAAACAATTTAGTGTATAAAATTAACTTAAATTTCTTTCCTCGATCACTTGTTCATTCTAGTTCTCATATATTAATGAACCAAGTCACTCCTAATACCAAAAATTCAGCTTTAGATGAATATAATCTACAGTTGGCATGCTTAGTATCATTAATTATATAAAAGTTCGTGAACATAACTCATATACAAATAAGCAAGTTTATTTTCAACAGGAATATGATCATGTTTCAGCTCAGACGTAGCTGAACTTGCTAAATATCTGCAATTGATATGAAATAAGATGATATAATTCCTTCCCTAGATAATGTTTCAACTTCAACTATGCTTTCTTCATTGCGTTAAGCAAGAAGATATATATTATATGTGCATCTGGTTTAATAAGAAAAAGATCAAACATGCACTGAGGAAGCCTCATGTTCTCTTCGCTAATTACTGTGACTTTCAATTGTTCTATTCCAGTTGAAGAGGAATAAATACTCAAAGTGTACCAATTTCAGGGTACACAGTTTGGAATGTGTATTCTCAAATCTTAATCTCTAGTTTGCATACTATCCTGGGGGATCTTTAAAGTCCATGCTATGAAAGGTTAACACCAGTTTGCCAATCTATCTCCATATACCATGTAGCAATAAGCATACATAAACAAATAAGAAAGTATAAGACAAACTACAACATGCCAATCACAAGCACGAACCTGCATGCCCTCAACTCCACTGATTCCTACACCAATGTCAGCCTCTTGAAGCATGCCAACGTCATTGGCTCCATCACCAATTGCAAGTGTAGTTTTTCTGGTTTTTGTCTTCACCAGTCTTGTTACCTGCATCCTTAGTTAGAAATCAATTATTCCATATGTGAAATAACTCATTGTTAAAGTAGCTAAGTGAAATACACACAAGAGCCTTCTGCTTTGGTGATGTTCGACAACAAATAACAGATGCACAACTAACTGCCAGATCCAAAAAAGGGTGCTCCAGACTAGTTGAGAGAGCAAAGGACAGAGAGTCGCCATCAATAATAAGAGCAAAGGGAACACCACTTCCTTCCATTTTAGAAACTCTGTATTGCGCTTCATGTATTTTCTTGGTAATACTTTCATGCAAAGTCTAACAAGCAGAAATTGTGAGAAACACAAAAAGAAAAAAAAGGGAAAAAGGGTACTATAACTGATCCTTATCTCCGCACCTTTTCAACAGCATCCTTTCCACCATTTTCCTTTAAAGCGTTAATATCAGATTGATCAAGAGTGATTAGGAGTTGTTCCATTCCTTTGCGCAGTAATTGGCAAGAAAACCTGTACAGTTTAATGGTTTAGTCATAACAAGTGAGACAGGAGCTATGCCTAGTTTAATATAGCATATCAAGAAAACATCACCCTATATTAACTGCAGTTTCCAATTTATCACCAGTCAAAATCCAGATATTAATTCCAGCTTGTGCAAGTTTGTTAATACACTCTGGAACCTACAAAAAGAAGAGAAGAATGAGCAAACAGTCATCTGCTACGCAGGTTCTTAGTTGATGTGACATGATACACACATAGCTAGTTTGAGCTGATATCTAGAAAGAAAACTTTTTGGAGTGACATCGAGATGACCAAGGTAATCCATTAGTCAGGAAGGAGTGGAACATTAATTATCAAGAATTTTCACTCTTTCAGATAGCTAAAGAATATTCAAGTTAAGGATGCTTTATATAAATATTTTTTTTCTCACAGTAAGCATACACACATAGCTAGTTTGAGCTGATATCTAGAAAGAAAACTTTGGAGTGACATCTAGATGGCCAAGGTAATACATTAGTCAGGTAAGGAGCAGAACATTATTTATTGAGGACTTTCACTCTTTCAGATAGCTAAAAAATATTCGAGTTAAGGATGCTTTATATAAATATTTTTTTTTTTTCTAGTAGTAAACATACAAAAGAGTGACAGGTAACACTAGAAAGGTTGAAACTTGGGCACTGCAAAGGTGAATGGATAATCAAAATGAAACTTATATACAACATTCCTTTTAGAGGTGGAAACACTTTACCCCTTTCTGTAATTTATCCTCAACAGCTGTAGCACCTAAAAGGATAAGGTCTCTCTCGATTCTGTCAGCTACTTCATCCACAATTGCATCATGATCAGAATTTACTGAATTTTTGGCCTTCAAATACTCCTCATGCCATGTTATGTATTCTTCTGCACTAAGTACACGATAAGCAACTGCCAATGTCCGTAGACCTGACTCAGAGTATTCACTGATGTGGAGATTGGTATTATGTTCAAATAATTTTCCATGTTCACCAAGCCTCTCAAAAATGACACTAAACCATGAAGAAATAACTGTGAGGCCAGGGATTATATCTCACAAGATTATATTATGAAATTAGTGCAAACAAACTAACCTGTCAGCACCCTTGCAAAGGAGCAATAACTGGTTCCCTTCGGTCCTTATAATTACTGACATCCGTTTGCGAGCACTACTAAATTCTAAGGTGTTGAGAAGTTCATATGTCCTGCATATTAAAAAGATTACAATAACAAAAATAGAGGATGGATACCAGTATTGAACATTATATATATCAAGTTAATGGAGAAGCACCTATCAACCTTTCTGCCAGTTTTAGGATCAAACTGATGCAATGAGATGCTTGTCTGAGTTCTATTGTAGAACTCGAAGCCAAGCTCCCTAGAAGCTGTAACAAAAGTAGCTTCATCTGGTGACTCAGCTTCATACAAAAGCTCATCAGATTTAGTCGCAACAGGAATAGCTGTATGGCAGATTGCTAACACCTGAAAGAATTCTTCTATTATGTCTGAATTAGGTTCTTTAATCCATTGTCCATGCATTAACCGGTCATCTCTAAAGTTAAAGCCTTTGGGTGACCTTTCGGGAAAGCCTGGAGGATTGTGCCTCATTAAAGCAAAGGGTTTATCATGAAGTTCAGATGAATCATATTCTGTGACTCTTGAAATATTGTTCTCTGCCTCACATGATTTACTGCCGTAAGAAATACCAGCTATCGAACATTTTACAAACTCCATTGAGTTACATGTAAGTGTACCTGTCTTATCTGAGAGTATGGTATGAACTTGTCCAAGTTCCTCATTTAAATTTGATGTCCGAGCACGTGCAGGTTTATCACTCTCCTCGCAGTACATTTCCTGATCACAGTCTATGAACATGCTTTGCAAAACCTTAACTATCTCTATGGATATATACAATGAGATGGGAATCAAGCACCCATATAGCATAAGGTCTGTCAGAAAGTGAAAAAAAGCAGCCAAAGTTGTCCTCTTAGGATCAAAGAATATTGATGAATTTTCTGGCCTCAAGTACCACCTATAGCTTCCAGCATTAATTTCTTGTTTTGTTTTGATGCCAAAGAAGATAGAACTAACAGAGCAAATACAAACCAGAGAAGCAAAAAGTACATAAATTATTTTATCCATTCTCCTCTCTATGTTACTTCTCTTTGAAGGAGGATCCATAGCATTTTGCATTACTTTTGTGTCATGTCCAGTGAAAATTACAGCACCATAAATTTGCTGAGTATTTCTAAGTTTAGAATCTCTCAACAGAACTTGTTTGGGACTAAGGGGATATTGTAAGCCTTCATAAGTCATAACCCCAATGAAGGAATACAACTTTTCATTTGGGTCTTCACATTTGATTAATGCTTTAAAATTGTGGAGATTCTCTTCAATGTGCAAGGTTGAAGTCACTTCCAAGCTCTGTTTACGTTTTAAGTTCGTCTCTCCGTCAAGATTCATGGTCTCGACATAGCAAACACCATCATGGTAACTTGTAGAAAGCAAAAGTAGATCAGCAGGGAAAAATTCATCCTTCTCCACCCTAACAATATTTCCAACTCTAAGTTTCTTCCATTCTGTTTGGTAAAAAGAATGAGCTCCATCATAGACATTAACCTTCCGATTATTGACTTCTATATCCTGACAAGAATTTTGAAATTTTAATAACAAACAACAAGAAGCATTTCCTCCCAAGTTTCAAACTAAATTCATAGTGAAATGGAAATTCCTAATAACAAAGTAAGGTTGCGTACAATGGATCCTTCTCCGGAACCCTGCATGGCAGGAGCTTCATGCACCGGACTATCTTTTTTTTTTTTTTGTTTATGGAAATTCCTAATAACAAACTGCACCACTCTAATCATTCGAATAAACTAAAACATTTATTTTAGGTATGTTTCCCCCCCCCCATATTTCTGATCCAAGACTTGGTTATTGCAAAAATATTCTCCATATGAAACCAGACCTAGAGGTTATTGCAAAAAAAAACACATTATCTAATGAATTAACAGTTAATCAGTTAGCATCTTTTTAAGCAAAACTATTCAGACATGACTACCTAATCCCTAAATTGCATTCCCTAATTTACTTCAAAATAACCAATGGTCAAGTAAAAAAAAGGGAGATGCAGATAGTTGCCTCATCCTGGACTTTATGTTAGCAAAGAGGGCATGTTAAGTCTTGGGGAAAAAAATAGATCTTGAGCAGTAAAAAGTAAGCTAAGTACCTCCATGTTTTAATTTAGAGGCACAATTGCGAGTTTTCACCATCAAGATGCTAACAAAAAGCTGTTCGTTCTTAAGAACCCACTTCTCTTGATTCTCCAAATGTAGTCATGAGGAATAAATGGCAAACGTAATACATGACATCCAGCTATGACTAAATATCCCAACAAAACCAAGATCAAGAGTTGTTTGAAACAAAAGGAGCACTTAAGACAAGACGAGATCGAGATGCGGTCTTCCGTGTTTACTCGCTTCGACCGTGAAAATCACCTGCTTCTTCCGCTGCCAATCTTCGATGGCCTCCTTCGCCATTGTTGCACCGACCACGACAACAAGGGGGAGGAGGACACTGACGGCCCGATATGGAGCAAGCGGGCTGAAGGAGATGCAAGCGACTATGAGAAAGAAGAAGTTGGCCACTCTCCGGAATTGCTCGAATAGGGACTTAGGGACTAAATTGGCCACCGTATACTTGGTGGTGGAGATCGAGTTGTCTGGATAGTTGAGATCCAGCGACTGGGTGTTCGCCGTACCGTTGCAATACACCATCCTGGAGTAGCCGTCGTCATCGCCGCCGACGGAGATAGGTTTAGCCGGAGGAGGGTTCCCACGGCGACGAAACAGACCGCCCATCTCCACGAGATGGACCGATCTCCTCCTGTCTCCAGCCATGGTGGAGGAGGAGGAGGAAGGAATCCCCTGCGAAAGAAGGGAACCTAATTTAATATTTAACTTGGCACATAATTTGCTTTATTATCCTGTTACGGAACAAGAACATGGAATTTAAAACAAAAATTTAAACAACATAAAACTTAATTACATTGTTTATTTTCGACCGCTTAATTTATAAAAAATTATTTTTCTATTTTCCCTCAAATTAGATTGTAAGTGAACATTTGCTATTCACAACTTTTTTAGGGCCAAAGTTTCGTAGAAAAGGAACTTTAACTGTGTGATGATTATTTTCTAGAATATTATTCAATTTTGGTATTTGTTTAAATTTGGATAATTTAACAATGGAATGCATATGGCAAAATTAAATGTAATAATTTTATATCAGGCAACGCTTATTATTGTTTCGGGAAAGTATACAAATTAAATAAATAAAGTAGTTTGAGAGATTTCGCAAAATGTCGTATAAATTGAGAATTCAACTATACATATTTAAACAAATTACATGAGGCGTCATGTTTTACTTAAAAACTACAGAGAAGGGGGGAAATTATGAATTTTATAAAGTTAATTTCTTTATATAATAAAAAAAAAATTGAACCTTCGATAATTTCGTTCCAGCAGCCATTTTTTTTATTTAAAATATCGCAACAATTTCCCAGCGATTCAACGCCTCGAATTAGAAACAAACAAATCTCTCTCTGAAATACCGATGCGATTTTGTACAACACACAGCAATTAATTAAACTCTTCGACGGTTCCAAAAGCGGCCGCCGGTGCACTTCCTCCGCCCACTCCTCCACAGCCATCGCTGCGCCGCCGCAAGCTCCACTCCCTTTGAATGCCGGAGAAGGAGACTCGGCCGAACCCCCAGTTCCCCACCTGGTAGAGCTCCAGCCCGACCCCGTCCTCCGTTTCAATTATTCCGGGCGGCAACCCACCTTCGTCCTCTCTCCACTCGCCGGAGCTCCTCCCAGCCTCCCCAACCATCACCTCCTCCCTCATCTTCTCTTTTGCGTCCCCGACGTCCGCCAACCTCCTCCTCCGCAGCGACGCCCTTCTCCGGCGCAGAGACGCCAAGAACCTCCTCGAGGCCACCCACGGCGCCTTCACCAGGGCCAGCGCCAGCATGTTCACCACTGCAAAGGGGCAGCAGCCCAGCGCGACGCAGTCGCCGATCGCCAACGCCGTGCACGAGCGGCAAGACTCGCCGGGGCACTCCACGTGGTCATTTCCGTCGTGGACGACGTCTGCCATAGGGAGGCGGTACTTCGCCGGGGCTTCGGTGCCGGCGTTGGGACTGGATCTGACCATCAACCCGTCCGGGGGCCTGCACAATTAATTGAAACAAAACATACAGCTTGCTGTTTGTTATGAACATGCGAATAATGCAATATTTAAAGAAGAAGAAAAAAACTTAAAAGAAATTTGATGGCCGTCTGGTTCCTATCTGAACATCTTTAATTTTTATACGATAAACATATCTTTATTTTTATACGATAAACATATCTTTATTTTTATAATAATTTTTATTTAATCGTAATAGGTGTTTTATTTTGGTAACAAATAAATGATAATACAATTCACATATTCAGTTGTAGTAGAGTTCAATTTTCTTATTCGAATAAAAACACAATTGAAACACAAACGAGGGAAGAGGAACTAAATGTAAATATTTTTCAAAAATATAAGAAGCAATTTCCTACAACATCGATCGATGACGAGATTTTGATCAAATTCATAGCTTATTGAGCAGCCTAAACACGATCATTGTTTTGCTGAGCTGGGTAGTACAAAGAATAGGGGTGCAGTTTCTTTTAACAGAGCCAAATTTATTGGGATGTTGAGATGTCTGTTTGATTTGGGAGCTGGATCTCCAAATTTGGCACTGCGGGGTAAAAAGCTGCAGTCCCGCCGTAGCTGCATGCATCCCCTGTTTTATGTGGTTCTAATAATTGAAATCGGCAGGCAGCATTCAGACTTCAGAGGACGTATAGCGACTTAAAACACAGCTTTTAACAGAGTGACCAAATGAAAGGAGTTACGTCAACAATATGAACCGAGTTTTGTATGTCAACTTAAAAGAGTTGAAGTGGCTTCCACACTGACCTGGAGGAAAATTTAAGTCCTGGTGAAGATTGAAACATATGGTTATAAGAAATAGACATCATCACTGGCACTGCAGCGAAAACCTAGAAGAAGAGAAATCAATTCTTTGCTCTCTGTTCCCTGTATATATTTCGTCAACCATATTATTATTATTATTATTTTCTCCGTCTACACTGTCTAGCCTTTATCGCTTATTTATTTGTGGGGAATTTGCCCATTGGCTTAGAATATGTGCATCTCCAACTAGAAAAAGGCGAAGCTGGACCCAACTACGGAAGAAGATAGCAATGAAATAAATATATACGACAACTTAATCAATAAAGACAATACAGGCTCCATTGTCTAGAACTCTGCGCCGAAATAATATAACTAAACTTATCCTTCAGTCTGTGCTTCTGTTTGATGGCAAACTAAACGGTCCTCATCGACATTGGATATCAATTAAATAGTAGAGTGTCAACGATTGCGCTGACCCTGCACGTCCTTATGATTGTAGATGAATATACAGAGTCCAAGAAGATGAATGAGTCGAAGGCAGGCTAAAGCTGAATCCTTAACTATTTATCGCCATTTTCATCATTCTTTTGTAGCATGCGATATGATATCAAGAAAGGTGCTAATTGATGAGGGATGAACGCAGGTTGTGGAATGTTAAGGAGAAGATACGAAGAAATCCGGTGGCCGGCGATCCATATATAATCTCTTGCCTTCATTAGCCTCTTCACTACCATAGAAGACTAACGTTGCATTTCCTCCCAGCTCCTGATCAGAAGGAAAAGGAAAATGGAAGACAAGGAGCTAGTGAACATGTATTATCTTAAGTAGATGATGCTTCATGTATTAATTACCGTTTCTCATTGTTCTTGTTTTGGATGAAATGGACATTGTTCTGTTGCGAAATGCGTCAAAGAGTTGGATACCTGCAGACCATGCAGCATGGCCATCATCTGCCGCATTAAGAGCAGATTTCAAGATCCGGATTGCTGTTCGACTGTTGCGTAAGATCTCACGGCACCATTTCAGCGTCTCGAGTTCCAATTTCTCCAGCTTTAAAAAAATAAAATAGTTGTAGTTTTCATGAAGCATAACTGATGAGGACAAAGACTTGTACTTAATAAGTTTAAGCAACTAGAAATTTCATTTCAGACTTTTCTAAAGAAAGAACTGGCTTATATTAACAAACTTACAGGTACTACTACGTTCACGAGCCCCATTTTTCCTGCTTCATAAGCATCGTAGAATCGGCACAAAAACAACATCTCACATGCTTTCTTTGGCCCAATCTAAATGTAATATAGCAAGTTTGAACAGCATAAAGATGATGCATTCACCAATTGACGATCATGTTGAGCACTTTTATCTTGATTAAACATAACCTCATTTCTAGAACCTTGTTAGCTAGTGTCAAAGTAAAACTCACCAAGCCGGACATGATAGAGGATCCATAACCAGCATCAAAGCTACCCATCTGTAACATGCTTCTATATGTACAAGAAAGTATAAAATTCGATATTCTGAACAGCATGGCACTATAAGGTTGAAACAATTGTTATCACAATACTTTTTAAGATGAGGCAATTAACATTATGATTGATAAAAGAAACATTCTTCTGCACAAGAACTAATGAGACGATATGAACAAGTCCTCAATAATAAAAGAAGAAAACTAGTACATTGGCCCAATCTGACCAAACGTTGCATTATCAGCCGCAATAGTTAAGTCACAAACCATGTGTAATATGTGACCACAACCAACAGCATAACCTTACCTGATTTCAAATCATACATCTAGAGGTGGAAGGGCCAAGATTAGGAAGAGTGGCATAAAAGTAGCGTACCATGGCTATCACTGGATTAGGAAGCCGACGTATTTGTATAAGCTGACGACGACCACAGGGCATTGGATACGGGAACCAATGCCTACAGTGAAGCGATGGCGAGAAGAGAAATGGTTAACAGCTGTTATTTCCGTTACATAAGCGGATAGAGATTAGGGACCAGGCTGGGCTGGGCTGTGCCGGACCGAGCTCGAGATCGATGTAGGACTAAATTTGGTGTCAGATTGATCGAGGGAGGAGAATAGAAAAGAGAGAGGAAAAATGGCAGGAGATGATTCTGGTCACTTGTCCAAGGGACGTAAACCATTTAGTCAGGTAGGGCCCACGGCCACCTGGCTTGCCTCCAGCGGAAGCGAGCTCCCAGATCCCCCGGTCCGAGATGTCGGTCAATCCCGGTTCGGCTTTGCCAACGTTAAAAGCCGGGAACGGTCTTCGCTGCCACAACCACCACCACGCTAAAGCGGTGACGTTACGCCAAGGACCACCACCCGCCTCACTGGATGGGTCACGTCATCACATCTGGACAGGTAAGTCTACGGCAACGTAACTACAATTCCTTGAAAAAGCAGCGGAGCCAGTTGGCGACAGTCCATCCCAAACCGTCTATCCCATCACAGCCAATACCATTTCCCCGTCTCCCGACGGCGTCATACACATGGCGGCACTCCATGTGTACAGGCGCCCACAGCGGGAGCCATCGCCAGCAGTAGTTGGCGGTCAAGAAAGCGAGGGAACTCTACCTTCGAGGCGCGACAGCGCGATCCGAAAGCGCGACGGGGATGATGATGATGCTCGAACCGGCGACGTCGGTCGCTCTCTTTTGCTCGCTTTCAAGCTCCCTTTCTCGGGTCCGCAGCAGCGCTCGTAGTTCGCGACGATTGGATTTGTTAGGGTTCCGCCTAGGATGATGCATGCCGCAGCGATCATCTCTCTCCCTCTCCGCTTTCCAAAAGATGCCTCCATGGCTCTATGTATCTCCAATCTCCAGACGTGTCTGCTTCTGTCGGAGCATACTTTTTGACGACGATCTCCAGATACTTTTTGATGCAGCTGTTCGACCTCTTGGGCTCCATATCCTTTAGCTTTCTCCTTTCGACCTTTGACCTCTAGAATTTGAGAAGAGCAGGGGATAAAGGAGAGACTCAGCGAGGAGAACGTAAGAATGATTGGCGGTATGTTAAAAGACTCAGCGAGGAGAACGTAAGAATGATTGGCGGGAGCCATCCTTTCTATCTCTTCTTTTTATTTTCGGCTGTGCTTTTTCTTTTTTTTACTGTGCATATTTCCGACGCAGAGCGTCACGTGAGAGGAAGGGATGATCGCGTGGCTAGTGCTAGATATTTTGTGTTGTTGAGTTGTTGTAATATTGCCTGGTCAGACTCGTGATTGGCAGAAGTGCGAGATTACATTGCATGCGTGGAAGACTGTTACGCGAGTCACGTGGCCTCTTTTGACTGCCCAATGACCAACACGATCTGTCGCCTCTGACCGGCATCGCCATGGTTTGCTGCGCCTCCGCCGCTTCAGTCTGTGACGCCACCGCCGTGTCATCACACATCGCCTTGTTCTGGCGTACCGCCAACCCGGCGCATACGTCGTTGTTCTGGCAGTGCTCGTATCAGAAGAAGCAACGCAGAGCAGGCGGAAACGACGCACAACGCCAAGCTTCTTCTCTCTCTCTTGTCCGCTCTCAAGGCCCGAGGCAGTCATCCACCCGCTCACTGTGAGTGACTAAGAGGAGGCGACGCGAATTGAAGCGCTAACGCTGGCGCTGCACCCATCCCGGAGGAGGATCCCTTCTCCATCTTGCCCCACAACACCACGCCATTATGCTGGTGCTGCTGCACCGCTCCACCATCCCCCATGCAAAGCATGCATTTTAGTATTCATTGTCATGCATAAGTATAATACTTCATTGTCCTCGCTCTGCTTGAGGAACGACAGAGCCCGATCTCCCACTTCCCGAGTTAACCACACGCTGTTACCGACATTGTTAATTAATTTATGCCCCAAAGCATCATCAATAGGCAGCATTATATATAACCCTTTTCTTATTAAAAACACGCACCATTAAGTTATGGTCTTCACTTTTTCCATCCCGATGCTAGTCTTCCTCACAGGAGTAGGTCTGCGTGCTCTGTTCCGTTTTTAAAAGAGCTCCCGCATTCTGCTACTTCAATATTCCCCCTCCCCTCTGTTTCAGATTTGTTAGCTCTTTCTTTCTTCATTCACCAAGCTATGCTGCACCAGTGCGGCCATCAGAGCAGCGCGAACCCCTGCTCTTGTGGGTTCGTCTACGGCGGTGGCGGTGGCGGTGGCGGCGCCTCCTTCTCGTTTCTTTATCCGGTCACTACGACGAAGCAGTTCGTGCAAGAAGGATGTGACTCGGACGAGTATTCCGGCTGCTCTTCGCCTTCGTCGGTGGACTGCACCCTTTCGCTGGGCACCCCTTCCACGCGTCAAACGGAGCACAAGACGTCGGAATCCTCCGCCAAGATCCAACGGACATCGTCGTGCATGTGGGATATCCTGTCTCAGTCCAACAACACCTCCACGATCTCGAATGCGTCGCCTATCGGTGGAGGATTGGCTCCGGGCGGCCATCCGCTCCTCTTCGCTCGGCGGTGCGCCAACTGCGACACCACCTCTACCCCACTGTGGAGAAATGGACCACGTGGACCGAAAGTAATTGGTCACGACGCAAGCTTGCATTTTGCTAATACACCTTATTTATCAGATACCTGTTACTAACATTTGCCTAATTGGTTTGATTTGTTGCAGTCATTGTGCAACGCCTGCGGCATTCGCTTCAAGAAGGAAGAGCGCCGGGCGGCGGCGTCCACGGCGCCACTTTCGTCGTCGCCGGTGGTCGGGGAGTATGGATACAACCACCGGCGGCACCAGTCACCGTGGAGCTGTTACGCTTCGTCCGCCATCAAGAGCAGTTCATCGCTGACCTTGTACGATGACGTGGCTGACGACGGGGAGGCGCCGTTCCTGTCATGGCAGTTCGACATCGCGCCTCCGGGGCAGTTCTCGGTCCGAGATCGGCCCAGCCTTTCCCAATACAATTAGCTAAAAATGCGCAAGTATTCCAAGTGTTTTGATTAAAAGCCCGATAGAAGCGGCAATATTACGACATTTTGCAGCCACCACAGTCGACGATATAAAATTAACTTAGTCTTGTTTTACTAATTTGCCAAACATGAAATTTAATATCCTTCATTTGTATAATTTTACCTTTTTCTTGTCACTGGTTCACAATGAAATTAGTTCATGTTGAATCTTACCCTGTTTAGATGGGATGGGACCAGATATACTTTCCTTTCTTCACTTCCTTTTCAAACGCAGCCCACAAAACATTTAAACACTAGTTAGCATTACGGCAATGGGCTAATCTATATTCACCACAAGTTTATTTAACAATTATTTTACATTATTAATTTTAAGCTTAATGTACCAACCGAAAGGATTATTCACCAAGGTCATTAATACTCGTAATTAGGAATTACATCCACTAAACATCTATTGGTGTACTCGAGAGAAAGGGAGCTGGGAAGGGAAATGAGAGAAAGAGAGACTAAGAGGAAGAAGAAAATCAAAAAGATATATGTACTCGGATGAGGGAAGGGAAAGAAGGTGGACAAATGAAAACGACCATACTTGCGAAAGAAGGGTGCATAATACTTGAAATCTTGTGTTTATACAGAATGATGCATTTGAGAATACATATTAATGGTTTTGTTTAAACAATTTAGCTCAAACAAACTAATTTCAGAATCATCTGGCAAGTGGATTTTGAAATCAGCTTGTGACTGGGTTATATGGAGGTAAATTTAATTTGAAATGGAAGGAAATAGAGAAAAAGGAGCTAGGGTTACATTTTGTTAGAGTGGCATGTTTCATTGAATTCTACAAATCAAGAGTTTGTTTTGGTGTATTTCCCAAGGCTTCTTGCATACCTTGTTAACTACATTATGCTCCATTCACACTGATCTGTGGTTTTACAGGACTATTTGTGAACAATGCAAAATTTGCTCTTCATTCAAACTTTTTTGTTGTTTCCTGTTCAAAAAATACCCTAATTAATTAGCTGTGCTTAGGATGACATTGAGACTTGAACATAGTACTATACTGCTTGTACTCTGGTAGAAGTTGTTTTGTTCTGGAAAATGATTACCGATATTGCAATTCTGTTGTTCCTCAAAATGGTACCATGAAAAATCTTATTTATATGACCTGGTTTGACCGATCTATGATCCCTGGAATAAATCAATAGAGAGTTCTATAGCATGAATTTATGAAATATTGGTGACGAGTCTTGCATCTACATAGTGCTTCTTTCTGTCCCATATGACAGTATACGTATACAAATTTGGCATTTTCTCTTCATTTATTTAATTCTATAAACTTGCTTATAATTATGATCTTACATATGTTTATTTAGTGAAGCTTATATTCATAAAACACCTTAGAAAAAGTTAACGGGCTGTTATGCTCTTCATTAAGAATACCACGAAGATGACACTGTGCCACATTATAGTTGAACA
Organism: Wurfbainia villosa; assembly: GCA_025175895.1. Classification (NCBI taxonomy): domain Eukaryota; kingdom Viridiplantae; phylum Streptophyta; class Magnoliopsida; order Zingiberales; family Zingiberaceae; genus Wurfbainia; species Wurfbainia villosa. Next base: position 2,274,505 of record JAKLTH010000280.1, read on the forward strand.
ATTATTCATGAATCTAAAAGAATGGCAACTCCCATTTATATACTTTTTCTGTTTCCATCGTCTATGTGATCCTGTAACCATCTTAAATTAGTCTTCTTGAAGAAACAAGTTCTTCGTTGCCCTCTTCAAAAGATAGCTTACAACAGTAATTGAATTCTAGTCTTCATATTAGCTCACGTACTGAACTGGAAAACTTCTGTGCTTATATCCGCAAATAAGTCTGATATTTTTTAGCATTCATATTGTAAGTGTTTTTTTTTTTTTAAATGTCTCTCTCTCACTCAGATCAAAACAAGGTTACCTCTGGTTACCCTTGGTTTAATTATTGCCTACTTAAGAATTTCCACTTAGGTGTGATCAACTAAAAATTCCTTAACTCAAGCATTTAAGTTGGTCAGTGTAACTAATAAACAGTTGTTTTTGTTACGTTCACTCAAAGACACAATTTGGAACATATGAAGGTTGTTGTACGGACGAACATATTATCTTTTGGCAGCATGAGAATCTTGATTCAGATAGCTCATTTTTCCTGGGTTTTTTTTCCAATTGTGTGGTATTTTTTCTTTTGGTACTCAAAATGACTACATCAGCGTGTTAAGATGAATTGTGTGATATGATACACTAGGTTGCCGATTAGATGACCTTAAGCTCTACTAACTTCCCTGGCCTATAATATTGTCAGGTACCCGTTGCCAATACTTGCGCTATGCTTCTAGCTAGTATTTAATTTACTTTGTCTAAATTGTCTTGTTTGTATAGATTACAAAATTTTTTAAGAATTACTTGGGATTTTTTGTATCGTTTACTCGTTTTTTTTTCTCTTAAGCACCTTCTATCTCTCTCTCTTCGTGACAATTTGTTTTCACAATACTGGTAGTGACTAGTAATGGCAATCTGTTCTTGATAATCAGATAATACTGGTAGAATTAGTTCTTATTTTGCAGACTTCTTTCTCCAAGCCTAATGCAGTGACATCTTTATTGAGTTGCTAGGAAAATTTAGTTTAGCAGAAATAAGAATGCCAATGTTTCTGTACAAGTTCACTAATGAAAACAAAATAAGAATTTGTCATCTGAAAGCAATCCAATGCAACTCTAATTGATGTTAGAGCAGCATAATAGTATACAGCTAGGAACTTTGAATTGGGTGAATTTGGAGGAATAACAGGGAGAGGGAGACAAACAAAAACTTCATCCAACACATCTAGATATTTCTAGCTGTGTAGCTTTGAGTTGAAGTTTAATGCATACACAGAGCCAATCCCAAATGTTTGAATATACTACGCGATTTGAGATATATATCACATTGGTGTGACAAAATGCTAGTGTCATGAGATATCAAAAAAGAAAGAACTTTGGGACCATCCGAAACAGACCCAGTCTCAGTTACTGAAGCAAAACAATTTTCTTCAGTTCATGTTTTTTTTTTTCCTTTTTGTTCAAGGAAAAAAAAAGGTTTCATATGGTTAAAAGGATATAGAATATCATCCAGTAGTATCGTCTTCCTCGAGTTTAAACGTACTCATACGGACATGTTGCAGCAAGTTGTGCAAGTTTTTACATGTCTCCCTATCTTTATAGGTTTGGATTATTTATTGTTTGAGAAATTTTATTTTCTTTTTCTTTTTCGAGGGGAGTTGTCTTTCTACGATCACAATGAATCGATGAGGTGTGAATTGGCTGTCATGCATATTTATATCAGGGAACTGCTGTCTTTGGATAAACTGTCAATTCTGAATGATTTAGTTCCTCTGTCAACTGCTGATTGTTAGTTGCGGAGATCATCTAGGAGAGATGAGTTCTCGTTTGATCGACTGACACTGATTGTTTTGGATATCTCAACCTGCAAAACCACTTGAATGGTACTTAAATTATTGTTTTTTGGTTTCTTGCAATAATGATCTACACGAAGTACTGTACGATAAGACGACCACTGATCCATTAAATCACTGTAGGTTTACAGTTTGAATTCATTTGTCTGCTGAGTTCCTGAGGAAGATGAATTAGATCAGAAGAAGTTGCATAGAGATTATCACAGACGCTGAAAGGGCTCGATCCATATCGATTAAAAAACTTTGAAAAATTAACAACTTTGGTTACTGTAAGACAACACTTATAAATCATTAATTCATTATTGATTAACATGAGTGAGTTGCAATACTGCTCTCCCACGAACTGATTGTTAGTAGTTGGTGATGCACTTTGTAATAAAAAAAAAAAAAAGGTAAGCGCGTAGAATGCGCTGCGAAAGGACTTGCCTAGTTCAAAGGTTGCCATGTACTACTTCGTTTAGACTGCAGAGGCGTGGCGAAGTATTCATTGCACGAGTCAAAATGTCAACTCTCAAGTCATGTCATCCAGGTTTCAGCACTGTTACGATGACTTTATTAACACTTTTTAAACTCAGCAAACTGGTGTTTAATAAGGTTGTGATAATTAACACGAATAATTATCAAATAATGATGCTGCCAAAATGTCTTTCTAATCAAAATATTTCCAACTGTTTTACCAAGTAACGTAATTTTTATGTAAAAAGGAATTAATTAACAAAGGAGATGAATGTTAACCTAGGCAATTTATCTAGTTACAAAAGGCAAAATAAAAAAATAAAAAAATAAAAAAGAATAATCTAACAGTAAAAATTATTTCACTGAGGATTTTTAGAGAAAATTGAAGAAGGGCGATGGGAGTGGGATGGTCTCCGGTCGCAAGGACACATGTGCGGCACGAAGTCTGAGGAAAGGAAAGAAGGCACTAGCGGCTGGGGGTGGTCCACGTGCTTCTCATGCGACAGCACCTTAATGCTGGAGACGTGGCCGCCTAACTTAACCCGACAATTGTTTAATTAATGACTAAAATTTTAATTAGCGTCTCTTTTTTTGTTAGTTTAACGATTAAAGGGACCCTTTTTTTATCATGAGAAAGGATCGATGCTCCACTGTTTTTTTCCTACTTTATCGCTTTTTTTTTTAATCTTTCTTGATTTATCAAAATTATTTCTCTCTCATAACCCGCTGCCTAAACTGATTAATATATCTATTTCGATCAAAATTATTAACAATTATAAATTCGAAAAGAATTATATTTTGAACAATAATAAAGGATAATATAAATTTCATCTTAAATTTTAAAATATTATTTGTATAAAGTATTAAAAGGGAAAAAGTTATAATATATGATAAAATGGAAAGATTTGGTAAATAATAATAATAATAATAATTGTCAATTTATAAGTAGATTTATTAAAAAATATATATGATAGAGCATGAAACAGAGAAGGATTTCATAGGAGAATATATATAATTCGATCCTCTTTTACGATATCGTTTGATGATAAATTTAAAAAAATCTATTTGGATAATCTTGGAGCCTAGGAGATTATTCGATGGATAAAATACGACTTTGACGTTTGATTGTCATTCAAAAATAGTGCAATTATGGAGTATGAGTTAAACTGTGAAAAAACTATATATGAATGTTGATCTGATTTTTTTTTTTTTTATGATCGGTGGAGGTCACTTGAGCTCCGATCTTATCCGACTCAGTTGTTGGCAAGGCATCTTAAAGATCCATTGGACAAGATCGATCACTATCAAAGATTAATGCCAATAAAAAAAATAATAACATAAAATACTTTTAATAAAATTAGTAAGGTATACCAGTTTTGAATTTGGCCAAAAATGTTACATTATTATTTTCCAATTAAATTTAAATAAATACACTATATTTTAAAAGTGAACCATTACTAATATATGAATATATATTTTACACACGACTTTTGTATCTGATGCATTTTAAAAAATTATGTTTTTTTTTGTATTTCTAAAAGGATGAAATGAATTAAAAATTTATTGCGCGTATTTTATTTTACCTGCCTATAAATTATAAATTATGTAGAAATCTTTTTAAAAATATATATAATTTTCTCACTAGTTTTTTACATTTAAATTGGTTAACTGGTCCCTGGCCATCTAAATTTTTTCAGATGGATGATAAAATTAAAAATATTTATTGTAAAATATTTGGTTAAAATACCCTTTTTAATATTTTAAGAAAGAGAGCGTCCCCCTTGGACGATCTGAAAAAAAAAACAAAGTAATAACGTTTCTTTAATATTTACCCTCTAATTAATTATTTAAGCCACTCCTCGAGTCCTCGGCTCGGCCTCAGTTGCAATCATCAAGTGTTGAGTACACATTGGACAGCCGAGCAGGCGTAATTAATCCCACGTGTGCCACATTGCGTTTGCCCGCTCGACTAATTGTTAGTTAATCTACTTGATTAAATCAAATGATGGGATTAGATTAGATTATATTATATTAGATTTGTTATGGAAAAGGATTAGATTGCGATCGAATCCCGAGCCAAAATTTTCTTTATGTTATTGGTTGATGGTGACCGCCACTGGGGTCGAGGCGGTCCCCACCCGTTCCCCGGAGGGAATTTGTCTCTTTAGGGCGTCGGGGTCGACCTTCACCAAAGTATGATCACACAATGAAAAATATTAAACTTATATATATATATATATATAAATAAAGGGTACTTTTAAATAAACTAGTCGATCATCATCGATGATACAGTGGATTTTGGAGCAAAATGAAATGTTCGAAATTAGAGTCGAAGCATGTACGTAATTGACCTGTAGTCTCTCAAGTACATTCACTGTTGGGTTTTGTAGGAAATTTGGAGGATCCAATGAAGAAATTGAAGAGTATTGATGAGTCCGCTCAGGCCGTAGAAATGCTGCCTCATGCGTTCCCATCGACACCGCATTTTGACTTTCATTAGTTGACTCGCCAAAGCATCCTGATTAAAGTTGTGTTTAATTAGATCGCAGTAAGTGCATTGTAAGGGTGTTTTAAACATTGTTTTTGACTTGTAAACTTGAGATGTATTTTTTTTTTTTCAATATAAGATAGTTTCATATGGATAATTAATAATTCTTCTATGTTTTAAGGTGCAATTAAGGAATTCATTTGAAAACAGTAATTCTGATTTAATTGCAAATCTCTTATAATCTCATTGTCCATTTAAAAGCCATTTTGTAGAAAACCTACTAAGTGCGTTCTGTCCATTTTTGTTAAAGAAATTATATATATATATATTATTCCGTTCTCTAAATTACATAGCAATAAATTTACGAGTTTAAAGAACGGTATAATTTTTTTTTTATCGACACCATTAATCTTTTGAGAGTAATCAATTTTGTTCCACGGATTTTCAGGATATCTCGTCAACAATATAATTGAGCCTAATAAGATTGAAACTTACGTGATCTCCATCAGTCATCAAAGATAAATCAGAAAAATACTCGTAATTTTTTTACAGTCCAACTTGAATTTCATAGTTACGTCATCCTTGAAACGATGCTTCAACGTTGAAGTCATATTTCATCCACCAAACAAACTTTTAGATTTCGAGCAGGGTTGTCCGAATGAATTTTTATTTAAATTCTTCGTCAAATAATATCACAGTAAATAATTAAATTATATTTTTATATGAAATATCTCTTCATTTTTATAGTTGTACAGTGCCAATGAGATAGATATAAACCGAAGCTTATTCGGGAGCCTCATCTTATAGTCACCTAGGATAATAATGTTTATGTTGGATAACTTTAATTTTGACCTGAATTATGAGAACAAAAGTATTAAAGAAGAGATTGATTGTTGAGCACGGCACAATCTTTATAGAATAGACTTCCAAATTTCGGGGCTTTAATCAAAGTAATTATTTTTATAGATATATATATATATCCGCTCGCGCCGTAAATAATACGCACTAGTAATATCATTACAATTAAAGTGATAATTTCGAATAAAACAAGCAGACGCAATTAATGAAAATAAATAAATAATTTTAATTTCGTGTTGGAAGTCAAGGGTGCAACTTGGCAATTACGACTTCACGTAGCACAATCGATGAGAGTGTATTTGATCCAATTAACCTAAGCGGAAGCAAGTCGAGTTATGTAGGATACAACATCGTATGTGAGTCCTTGTGTCGGGGTGTAGGAGTCACAAACTGTGAGATCAAGTTTTAAAATTTAATCATTTTTAAAAAATATTTGTTTAATAGAAAAAGTTTACTTAGACTTAGCTAGATTCAATTTGATTGGGCATGAGTAGCTGCCATGGGTTTGAAGTTGGATCGAGTCTAAGCTAATTCGAACCAAGTCATGCTAATTAAAGATTCGACACGATAATATTTAAGAGATTATGTGAGTATTTTTTTACACAAGTGCACGAGTAGATCTCTTTGAGTTCATAGTCGATCCATAGCATCATCAAAATCCTTTTCTTAAATTGTTCAGTGACATTAAAAAAAAAAGAAGACACTTTTATTAATTAATCAATATGGTTTAGAGGTCGAATACAATGGCTTTAAAATCCAACTGAATACTTTGATTATTTATCTAGTACACTTTTAATAATTGGTCGGTAACATATTTACAAACTGTTCAGCAAGTGTCGTTGCAGAATTTATCAGTAACATAAAATATTTGGTCTCTCAATCATATTTACTTGGGAGAGAAAAAAAGAAGCATACAGAGAATTTATCATTTTGTTGGATGGAAAGGAAAAAAAAAAAAACCCCTTTTTATTATCAGTCAAAAAAATTGAATTGGAAGTCGATGAATATCTCGTGGGAAGAGTAATTTATAAAAGAATTGGGAGTCAAAATTCAAGCAATTTTTTACTGAACAAAACATGGAAGGAAGGATCCGTTCATCCAAGATGAACACGAGCAGCGGGAAATTGAAGTCTTCCACTACCACATCAATAAATGAATTAGCTGCGGCATCAATTGCGTTTGCAGAGGACAGCCAATCCCCTCACCCTTCCTGCGAGCGCTGTCGATGACACGGTGACAAGAACAGCAATCAGAATTCAAGATTTAATCTTGCGTATGTAACAAGGATAGCAAGCAGAAATCGAAATTTCAAAGAGGTGGAAGGAATAAAAGGAAAGAGTGGAGAGGCAGGCGAAAAAGAGTCTGACACCGCAACAATGAAGAGAGGGGTAGGGTTGGTTGTCCGTAGGGCCCCGTCCGTCGCAGGCGCAGCTCCCACATACACATCTTCCTCGTGAAGGCTTGATTCAACTTGATATGGTGGAGTGGAGTAGATGAAAGAGCTTCTGCAGTAACTGAGAGAGGGTTACAGCTGTGGACGTGAAAACAGGCAGAGAGAGAGACCACACACGTAGGCGATGCGTGATGAGCGATACAAAATCTCTGCAGGAATAATAAATGACAGCAGCACAAGTTTTGCAGCGTTAATTATTGAGGGGTTGGACCAGGGTGCAGGGCGTGGGCGGGGCGAAGTGTAACCCTGTCGGCTGTTCCCAATTCCCTTCTCTTCTCCTCCTACCATGCGCTTCCTTCCTTCCCTTCCTTCCTAATCGTTTCGTTTCGTTTCGTCTCGTCTCGGGTCGTCTCGTCTCATCTTACTGTTGATTTGATGAGCCAAGGAGAAGCAACAGCCTTTCTTCACGCCTTTCCCCTTTTCGCGAACAGAATGGGAGTTAGGAGACCATCACCATGCACACCATATCCCACGCCACGCCCACTACTCACTCCTCGCTGTTGTTGCTGCTCTCTCTATAGCAGATAGTTCTCTTTAGCTCTTCTTTTGGTCGAGCCAGCAATTATTCGCGCGCCGTGAGGTTCCAGTCGCTGCCGCTTTTAGTGTTGCACTTGCTCGTTTAGTCCCTCTCACCTCGCATTTTTTTGCTTGCTTTTTAGTCAGTGCAAGGAAGAGCTGGATTCGATTGCCTTGGCATAGAGTTGATTTAGTCCTGCATGCCGATCGAGATCTGAGTCGAGACGGGGCGGTAGCTGCATATCATGTTGTAGGCAGGAGGTGATCAAAGCTTGGCGGGCAGTCGTTTTGTAGAAAGTTGAGATTTTGATGGAGTTTAGGCACAATCCAAATGAGATTGGGATCGCTTCCTCTTCTTCTACCGCTTACAATCCTTCTTTGGTCAGAGGAGGATCCGCCTTCTCTAAGCCAACTCTTTCCTCCTCTTCATCTCTTCTTTCCTCCAGAGCACCAGGAGGCGGTGGCGGAGGCGGAGGAGGAGTAGGGTTGAGAAACGGGAACATCTTTGGCCATGCTCAGACGCCGCCGCCATCGGCTCTTGAAACGGCTCCCACCGTCATCGATCACCCTACACAGTCTGTCGTGAAGAACACAGATCAATCTTCCATCTCCAACTCGCCTCCTCCTACGGGGGTATCTGGTGTAGCCGCGACGGCCAACTCAAAGGCGAAGACCTCCGCTGGTGCCGCTGAAACGGATGTCTCGGTGAAGTACAAGGAGTGCCTCCGCAACCACGCGGCGGCGCTCGGGGGCCACGTTCTTGACGGCTGCGGCGAGTTCATGCCTGATGGCGAGCCCGAGACAGCGGACGCGCTCAAGTGCGCGGCCTGCGGCTGCCACCGTAGCTTCCACCGTCGGGAACCGGACGGCAGCGGGAGCTCGTACTACCACGGTGGAGCGCCGCGCCTACCCCTCTTGCTCCCGCCGCCGCCGCCGCCGCCCTCGCACCACCAGAAGTTCCAGTTCAGCGGGTTCTCCACCAGTCCATCCCCAGCGACCGGCATGCCTGGCTTCGTCCACTTTGGCGGCGGAAACAACCCTAGCGGGAGCGGAGGCACCACCACCGAGTCATCGAGCGAGGAAAAAATACGCACCGGGACCCCCACGCCCTCCGCCGCTGTCGCTATGCCGAGGAAGCGGTTCCGGACCAAGTTCACGGCGGAGCAGAAGGAGAAGATGCTGATTTTCGCGGAGCGAATCGGGTGGCGGATTCAGCGGCAAGACGACGCCATGGTGCAGCAATTCTGCTCGGAGATCGGAGTGAGGAGACAAGTTTTGAAGGTGTGGATGCACAACAACAAGCACGCAACGGTGAGAAAGCAGCAGCAACAGCCTCCTCCGCCGCCCCCATCTCCTCCACAGCCGAAGCAGGAGCAACAATCCTTAGTGCAACAGCGCAACCATCATCCGCAGCACCTTCAGTAGTCGCTTACTTTGCCCGGCGATGCCAAATTAGTGTTCAAAAATATTGGCTTCGTACTGGTTTGAGCTGCTTCCCCTCTCCTCACTCTTCATCTAATCGCTGCTGTTTGGCAATCCAACCTTCACTTTTTTATGTTACAATCTGCATTAATCTATCGATCTTCGTGGTCATTTTAGCTCCATCCAACCAATCGAACTTATAACTTGAGGTTGTCTCACGATGATTTCCGCAAAGAGTTTTACAACAACATTCTCGGAACCTTAGATTGTGTTCTGAATTGATACTGAGAACTAGCGATCAAGTGCCTTAATCAAGAACACCAACCATCATCTTCTACATTTGTATGTGTTTGTGTTCCGCTCCATGAATTCAGCATTCTTTTTCTTTGACTATCTGTTGCTTCGAAATCTGCCGGATATTTCATGTCCCATTTGCATCATGGTGCTAGCTGCGATAAAGAATGAATTGATTTATGCTGCTGCATTTTTTTTAGCGTCTAATTCTTTTTTTTTCTTCTAGTTTATGAGTCACTTAAAGATCAGAAATCAGAAAGGGATAAAATTTAAGAAAAAAAGGGAAATGGGAAGGCAAATTGCTGTATCCAATGGTTCCTGGCATCTCGTGCTCTGCAAGGTCAGTAGAGCTTGGAAATTTCATATTTGTTTCTCGGGGAAGGGAATGAACTCTGCATGTGTATGTATCTTTCTGGACTTGAATCGGACCTCTATGTTTGCAGTTAGGAGGCAGTGTAAATGCATCTCAATTTCTCTGCATTTTGTTTTTTTCTTGTTATTTTCAATATACGAAACAACAGAGGAGAATGCAATTTCTTCGCAGCTTGAACTTCTATTGCATCAATGATACGGCTGTGGCATTTTATTCATGAATGATCTACTTTTCAAAATGTGATTGTTTTTTTTATAAATGTTCTGTAATTGCCTGGTTTTCTCCCGGAAAATTGAAATTGATGTACTGCGTCATTAACGAGGAAATTAGATAAACATGCTTACTTAAAAAAAAAAGAAAGAAAAAGAGCAAGGTGGAAAGGTTTCATAAATATATTATTTTGATCAGAAGCTAATGATTTGGTAGATGATAATGTATTTTTCTCATCGAAACTTACTTAAAACATCTAGCAGTGTGACAGGAGACACAAATGGGTCATCACGTCATGTCAATCTCATAATGGATCTACAGTATATTTACATCTATTGGTTTGCAGAATGTTTAAATGCAGTGCAGCATGCATTTTGTGGCTCGATAAGACATTTCATCTCGGGGAATAAAAGAGGAAGCAGGTAATTAACGGGAAGGAGTCTAGGGTTTAAGACTCCAAACACTGTGTAGGTATCGTTTCAGGTTCATATGCAGCATTTCATTTCGATAGCATCCCCTTTGACCTTACCAGCTAACAAATAGTTGATTCCTCACTAACTCTCTCATGCTCTACTAACTCGCCCTCATTCTCCCATAACCACTTCTAGCGAGTAGTGACCACCCCTTAATTCTCTCTTCCATTCATTGTCCACCGTTACCACATCTCTGTGTATCCTTTTTTTAATTCATCTCTATGTTCTTGCTTCGTATAGTCTTGTCAGGCATGCAGTTCATATGGCCTCATAATTGGAACAATAGGCCATTGTTTTCATTGTCTTAATATGCAAGTATCGAGTACGTTTGCCATTTTGCAAGCATCAAAATATAAATGCCTTGTGCATTTCTATTTGCTTTGTGAAAATATATTGCTACTATTTTTTTTTTTTCGTCCAATGTAGCTTTGTGATCCTTGTAAATTAAATAAGATTTATGTGAGTAGAAAACGAGAGAAAATAATGCACTTTATCGCGATTCGTTCGCTTGCTTTTGTTCATGTACATGCGTTTCATTTTTTTTAAGGAGGACGTTTCGTAAACTCGATCTGGAAGGAGTATCTTTGTCATGGCAATTAAAATAAGGTACGCTATTTTTTTATGCCATTTTACTAATCCCTTTCTATTAATAGTAAACTTACTTCGAATCTTGTATTATAATTAAAGATCGATTACCGAGAATAGTAAAATCGGTTTTCGTATGTCTTTTGTGTGTGTGTGTGTGTGTGTGAGAGAGAGAGAGAGAGAGAGAGAGAGGATTTCAATCAGTTGAGATATTGTCTTAGGAAATATGTTGTTTTGAGAATATACGATTCCTCTAACAAAAGATAGAAAAAGACTGATAAAATGCTGTATGTTTCCTGATTTATAAACTGGAAAGAAATAATTGCTTTCTCATAATATATGCTTGAGAAACAAGCAACGCTGCCTGAATGTACATTGACAAGCCACTTACAAGTTATAGACCAAAACGCTGTCAACTTTAAGGTCCTAAACTACATGAACTATACTAATTCAGTAATTCTAAATTGACAAGTTAACCGCTGATCCTAACATTAGCATCCATAAATATATTAATTCTAAGATCAAACACATCCTGGTCTTCAAGTATTATTTGTACTAATTCTAAAGCCACAAACATAAATGAAGTTGACAGATACTGTTCTTTAAGATTCGGCTTTCTGATATCCAGAAAAGAGAATTAAGTTGGCACACAATTTCACATGGAAATTGCTCGATGCTTTGCGGTTCCTCTTTGGCTGGGGTAGCACTTCAAAGCTTCGACCTGTCAAAAAAAACAGGTTTAGATGCTTAATAATTTCGATTAAGCTCTTAGAGGTGGCAAAAGGAAGCAACATTGAAAGTGACGCCCAAAAGAGGCATCTGACGTACTCACTAAGCCTGAAGCTCGGAAAGGCAGCAAGTATCACATTGAAAGCCTTTCATTTTGCTGCCATTTATATTTGACCTTCTTGGATATAAATGAAAAGCTAATTCTACAAATAAAAAAAGGTAATTTAGAGTATCGAAGTATTAAACAAATATGTCAGTATTCCAGTTTCAGCGAGTCGGATGTTGGCCTTTTGCTGACAGACAGTCAGAAGCTAAGTATATTCAAATATTGATTATTGTTTGAAACCACTTGTCATTCATGCATATATCGAGCGGTTTTCGATGCTTTTCAAAAAGGAATTTTTGTTTGTAGTTTTGCAATGGACTCGCCGCAGAGAGTGGAGCTTTGCAGGAAGCCAGAGCTCAATGGAACAGTAGTTGTAGAGCATTCAGCGATATATTTTTATTATAATGTAATTTTTGCATAAAGCGATAAGAATTATATAGCGTCAAATAGTTGAAATGAATAAATACACCTCTTCTGTGGAGGACCTGTACTCGGCGTGAGGCATTTGACCAGCTTCAATAAGGCGGACATCTTCAATGAGCAGGTCGAAACGGCGCTTCACTTCCTCTGCCGTCTTACCACCCATAGCGTCAGCGTGGGCGATCTTGTGCCACCGATCCGGTGTGTTACGGCTGTACACTGCCAACGCCTTCTCAAACATCTTGTTGTCCTTGGCAGTCCATGGCGCATTCATCGAACTTGATGCCATTGATACGATAGGATCGATCTCACCAATCTAACTGATTGGAGACCCTCCAAGAATGGTTCGCTTGTATCACAACAGCTGCTGTGGCTTCGGCCTCTTCTTGTATAATTAAGCCCAGTGAGTAGGCTTGTTGCAAATGGGGTTAACAGGAATGCTGCTTGGAGACCAATTCAAATCTCATGCTACTTGCACAATTCAAACTTTTTTAATGTTAATTAGATCGTAAAGGTATGGTGGTGATGAGGCGGCTTTTCTATTTGTAAAAGGGACAACTTCTGTGCAAGTAGCAGTCGTTTTGAAACTGGTGCGTTGACGAACACAACACATGCAGATATGAATAATATTACTAGAAAAAGATTAAAATATATGCAAATCGCCTACTTGATGACAATAAACATGAAAGTTACTGAATCTGCAGATTACAATGCCACAAGTCAGTAGGATATGCAGTATATATTGTCTTTGTTCCGGCGCAGATTCGCATGCCAAAATATCCAGAAGAACCTCTATGAGGTGCAGATATCAGTTACTTGGCATGTAAACCTCCTTATAAAAATTATACGTTGGCCGTCAGCTAGCAAGCAGCAGAGTCAGGCTTACACACCACTCTTAGACTTCCACATCTTCTCAATGGAAAAGAAAAGGTGAGAGGATCAAACACCTTGAAAACGTTTGGGAGTAAATGCTTAACTTCGATTAATTGTCACAATGTCAAAGTATCCGGCTATACTTTTCGAGCGGATTCGGAGCACCTAAATCTTTGGAATTGGACCATTTTGATCCTAAAAACAGATTATAATTTGCCTCTCCAAGTTTGTTAAGATACAAGAGTGTGTTGCTTTCGAATTGCAGGACCACTAAAATCAAGATAAGTAACACTTGAGATTCACAGGCCAACGAAGCATAGGGAGGAAGATGTACAATATGATAAATTATCTATATCTAATTCATGATATGACAAACAAACTTAACGTAATAGATATAATTAGGCATCAAATAAAATACCTGGAGCAGAAGATGTCGATGAGAGCATTTTCTTTCTTCAAGAAAAAAAAACTTAGACAGTAGAGAGGAAAAATAGAAGAATTACTTCTCCTATTACCCAGAAGATAAAAATGTGCGTATTTATCTCAATGGGACGACAACCACATATAAAGGGTTAGGAGTAGAGATCTCTGCAGAGATTAGGAAATAATGGGCCAAGCCTTCCCATTATAGCTAAGCCCAATAGCATCCTATTAATTATGCTAGTCCACATAAAATATCCAACATTCTCCCACTTGGACAGCATAATACATTAGATTAATTAACAATATGTGACCACAACAAGATGCCAAAATAAGTCAACACAAAACACGAAAAAGTCAAAAAAAAAGAACTATGAGCATCTCAACAATACAGAAAATCACACTCGAAGGAATAATGATATCATGCATTGTAAGACACTTATATCCTGTGACATAACAACAAAGTGGAATATGGATAAATGAGATAACCCAACAAAATGACATGTCAAAATTTGAACAAAGTATTATTTCCTAGCAAAATGATCCAAACATCTGCCCAAGATGCCATATATTAATAACAAAGATTGAGACGGGTCCAAAATGTCTCCACAATATGTCATCACAACATATATACAACAATAGTTATAATAATAGTTCAATGTCTCAAATATTATAAATATGAGGTCATAACAAAACATAAGCATAAACTCCCACTAACCCAAAATATCAAAAGACCTTACTACACCTATATGGGTTACATGGTCAACAAAAGCTTTAACAGTTATGCCTTTGGTTAGGGGATCAACAATATTAAGCTCTGTATGGATATGCTCGACGCGAGTTTTAAACTCTTGAACCTTCTCTCTCACAAACATAAACTTTGTCTCAAAGTGTTTTGTTCGCTTTGAGCTCTTATTATTGAGAGAAAAATTCACCACAGTAGAGTTATCACAATATATAGTGAGAGACCTAGATATACTCTCCACAAAATCAAATTCAGCAATAAAGTTTTTTAACCATATCGCTTGACATGTGGCCTCATAACAAGCTATGCACTCTGCTTCCATGGTTGATGTAGTTGTAAGAGTCTGTTTGACACTCTTCCAAGAGATAGCTCCTCCAGCTAACATGAATATATATCCTGATGTGGACTTATGATCATCTAGGCAACCGCCATAATCAGAATCAGAATAACCTGTTATCTCAAGATGATTTGATCTCCTATATGTGATCATATAATTTTTGGTACCTTTCAAATACCTCAAAACACGTTTAACAGTCTGCCAATGTGCTACACCAGGTTTACTCAAGTATCTCCCAAGTACACCCACAACAAAAACAATATCAGGACGTGTACAAACTTGAGCATACATAAGGCTGCCAACAGCGGAAGAATATGGAATTTTCTTCATATTTGTCATTTCACTTTCAGTTTGAGGACACTGATTATTAGATAACTTCTCACCCTTTTGAATAGGTGCAACACAATGCTTACAAGATTGCATATTGAACCGATTTAGAATTCTATCAATATATCCTTGTTGAGATAAACCAAGAATACCGTGAGATCTGTCACGATAAATCTCAATGCCCAAAACAAAAAATGCATTACCAAGGTCCTTCATATCAAAATGATTTGTAAGCATTTGTTTAGTGTCATTCATAAAACCAACATCATTACTAGCCAAAAGGATGTCATCAACATAAAGAACAAGGATAATAAATTTTCTCCCACTTTTTTTTTAGATAAATACACCGATCAACTGCATTTTCCTCAAAGCCAAGAGAACTAACAATATAGTGAAACTTCAAGTACCACTGTCTAGAAGCTTGTTTTAAGCCATAAATTGATCTTTTCAATTTGCAAACCATGTGCTCCTTACCACTTTCGACAAAACCTTCAGGTTGATCCATATAGACATCCTCAAATAAATCATCATTTAAGAATGCTGTCTTAACATCCATCTGATGAAGCTCTAAATCAAAATGAGCAACTAAGGCAATCACAACATGAAAAGAGTCTTTGGTAGAGACAGGAGAGAACGTCTCTTTATAGTCTATGCCTTCTCTCTGGTTGTATCCTTTAGCAACAAGTCTGGCTTTGTACCTCTCTATCTCACCTTTAGCATCACGTTTAGTCTTAAAGACCCATTTACAACCTACAGATTTGCAACCTTCGGGCAATACCACCAAATCCCAAACATCATTTTTTCGCATAGAAGCTACTTCATCTTCCATAGCAATCAACCACTGTGAACTATGAGAATCAGAAACGGCTTCATAGAAAGTAATAGGGTCAGAATCCCCTACACTAGTAAACTCATGTTCTTGCAAATAAACAACATAATCCTTGAATCTAATAGATGCAGTAGATGTGGGAACACGCTCAGATCGTCTTAATTGAGGCACAACAACATCAGGATTCTGAACATCATGGTCAACATGCAGATCAACATTTGCATCAACAATAGGATTAGTAGTTTCATCATGAGTGAGATCGACTGACATAGACTCAGGTAAAAGAGCAATGGGTACAGGAATAACGACACGCTCTTCTCCAAAACTAACAACATGAGGCTCCTTTACAACATATTCTGAATCATTTTCAAAATAGACAGCACGATCAGATTCAACAACTCTAATGGTATGATTAAGACAATAAAATCTAGAACCCCTAGAACCAGCACAATATCCTATAAAGAAACCACTAATCGTCTTAGAATCAAGCTTCTTTATTTCTGGATTGTAGAGCCTAACTTCTGCCTTACAACCCCAGACACGAAAATGTTTCAAAGTAGGTTTTCTCCCTGTCATAAGTTCATATGGAGTCCTTGGAACTGACTTACTTGGCACATGATTTAAAATATAAGCTGCTGTCTTCAAGGCTTCTCCCTATAAAAAATCAGGAAGAGTTGAATGACTAAGCATACATCTAACCATCTCTATGAGTGTACGATTTCGCCTTTCAGCAACACCGTTTTACTGCGGAGTTCCAGGCATAGTATACTGTGCCTCAATCCCACAATCCTGTAAAAACTTTGCAAAAGGACCAGGATTCCTACCAGTTTCATTATACCTTCCATAAAATTCACCATCTCTATCAGATCTAACACTCTTCACTTGTGTGTCAAATTTCAACTCAACTGCAGCTTTAAAATTCTTAAAAGCATCTAAAGAGTTTGATTTCTCACGCAACAAATCAATCCAGCCAAACCTTAAAAATTCATCAATAAAAGTAATGAAATATCTATATCCTCCTAGAGCAATGGGAGTAATTGGCCCACAGATATCTGTATAAATCAACTGCAGTATCCTTTCATTCCTAGCAACTCTATTCTTTCTAACTCCAGCAGTAAGCTTACCTTTTACACAATCAACACAAGTATCGAAATCCGAGAAGTCCACACTATGAAGAATATTCTCCTTGATCAATCTCTCCATCCTTTCTCGGGATATATGTCCCAACCTCTTATGCCACAACATAGAAGAGTTCTCAATAGCTCTTCCTCGCTTTTGCCCAACAACATTATTAACATTGGAATGTCGTTGTTCAATAGAAAGAGGATCAAAAGTCAACATATACATGTCATTCAACTTGACACCATAACCAACAATAACAGATTCAAAATATATGATAACTTTATTTGAACCAAAATGGAAAGTGTAACCATAATCATCCAAAACAGAAATTGAAATCAAATTTCTTCTCATAGAAGGTACGCAAACAGTATCATGCAAAACCAACTCATGTCCTCCACTTAGTTTCAAAACAACTACTCCTATGTGCTCTACTTTGACACTCATGCCATTTCCAACTGCAACAGACACCTCTCCTTCATTTGGCCTTCTCCTGGTTTTGAACTCCTGCACAGAATTTGCAATATGTATAGTTGTGCCAGAGTCTAACCACCAAGTATGAGAAGGTACATCTACAAGATTAGATTCAAAACACACTAAAACAAGACGAATACCTTGCTTTTGCTTCATCTCTAACCATTTTTTAAACTTAAAACAGTCGAATTGTTTGTGCCCGAACACATCACAAAACTTGCAAGTGACATTAAATCTCTTTTTAACTCTAGATAGTTCACTATCTTCATGAACTACAAAAGATCCTGATTTATCACTGCACCTTTTCTTGAATTGAGGCTTGTTACTCTTTCCCTTAGAATATTTCTTATTTTTCTCATTATTCTTATGAGAAACCAACTGAACAACTTGAGCCTTACCTTTCCTCATATTTTGTTCCTCTTGATTAAGAATAGCTACAAGCTCATCAATAGTCCATTCCTCCTTTTGTGCATTATAAGAAGTTTTTAGAATATCAAACTCAGAAGGAAGTGAGTCCAATATTTGCCAGACCAAAAAATCACTTCCCAACTCCACTTTCATGGATTTCAACTTATTGTACCAATTGGTGAGCTTCATAGCATGTTCACGAACACCTGACACACCATCATATCTGGTCTTTGTCAGTAAGGAAAGATATGAAGCCTTTTATGTCTTATCAAATTTCTTGAATTTCTTGCCCACAGACTCAAGAAACTCTTTAGCACTGTTCGTCTCAGGAACATTATCTTTGATGGTCTTATCCATAGTGAACTTCATGGTCATCAGACAAACTTTTTTAGAATGAGCCCATTTTTCATGTTTTGTTATAATCGCAGCGGAAGATTCAGGTGTGGGAACCTCAGGCTCATTCTCAGTAAGGGCAACATCAACATTAGATATGACAAGGAACAACTTAACAGAGTCAGCCCAATCCTCATAATTGGTTCCATTCAGCTTTGATAAAGAGTGCATACTCAAAGGCAAAGCTGGAATTTATACATTAATAGGAGATTATTGTCGAGCATATCCAACAAAAGAAATAGAACTTATGACCACAATAAAATTATCTCATGCAAATGCAATCCCGCCGAAGGGTCCCGAATTACAATGCATAAATTAACTCCCACATCACATAAAATAATTATATTCTTAAAGCTAATATCGAGAGGATACTGAAAACTTTAAAAATATAATTATCAATCATTAGGAACTATATCAATAAAGACAAACCGATAGGGTAAGTGCATTATTAAAATAATTCCTAATGCCACATTAATAACAATTTTTCAACAATGGTATTTTATCATAATCCGTCTCGCGAAGGCAAGCTCACAACTATGAAAAAATATATTAAAAACAATACAAAACAATTTAAATTTAATAGAATTCGAATTCAATGCAAATTATAAGTCCTGTTTGCATTACTAAAGCCCAAATATCAAAATAATTGAAGGCCCAAAATCAGTTTTTTTTTAATATCATACGACTTCTAATATATATATATATATATATTATATATATACGGTAGTTTCAAAACATAATATATATCAATTTGCACATAATATACGGCAGTTCCAAAAACACGATTGTTTTATTTATTTATTTATTTAAATAAACTTTCCTTCTCCACGTGTTTCAGTTTCTTCCCCAATCCATTATCCCCATCCGTGCTTTCTAAATGCGACATTATGTTGCTCGCCAACCACCCAAAAAACCGCCGCCAAAAAACAACCGCTTGCCTTGTCGGAGCCATCCGCCCAAACAACCGCCGTCAAAACTAGCTGCTTGCCTCGTCGGAGCCATCTGCCCGCCTCACCAGAGCGCTGCTGTGCATACTTGCATGGTATGCCAACGACGTCAACACGCGATGGCAGATCCAAACAACATTAGTTTTCAGATCTATCACCGGTGACGCCCATAGTCGACTTCGCTCCTTCGCCGACTTCGCTCCTCCGCGAGCGTCACCAGCACCCCCATGCCCGCGGCGATTGGTTCAAAACACAGAGATTGAGGGATTTGAAATGAGGAATTAAAACGAGGAATTATTATTATTTTTTTTGAATGCAAAAACAAAAGATCACATACGGCCAAGAATCAAAATCGAGGCAGAGACGGTAAACTTAACTTTTGACGATAAATTCATTGTCATATTAGAATTAAACCTGGGCCTGATACCAATTGATAAATTATCTATATCTAATTCATGATATGACAAACAAACTTAACGTAATAGATATAATTAGGCATCAAATAAAACACCTGGAGCGGAAGATGTCGATGAGAGCATTTTCTTTCTTCAAGAAAAAAAAACTTAAACAGTAGAGAGAAAAAACAAAGGAATTACTTCTCCTATTACCCAGAAGATAAAAATGTGCGTATTTGTCTCAATGGGGCGACAACTACATATAAAGGGTTAGGAGTAGAGATCTCTGCAGAGATTAGGAAATAATGGGTCAAGCCTTCCCATTATAGCTAAGCTCAATAGCATCCTATTAATTATGCTAGTCCACATAAAATATCCAACGGAATAAAGGAAGATAATGAAAATAATTTAAAATAATTTATCTCATCTATATTCAAAGATAGAGATACAATGTATATATACAATAGTGCATATCTATACTTGATAAATCTATTCCTATAATTCAACAATTCTATAATTAATCTATTCTTAATATGAATATAACTACCATATTTACAGTAAAAAATCATGAGATATGATACAGCAAGAACCATTAGATACGATTAGTTTTCCAAATAGAAGATGCCCAACGATTGCCTACAAAGACAAGTCAACGTATCAAAGCACACGAGGAACAAGGACATACTGAGAAGTCCTTTTTTTTCACATGCATGTGTCTTGTAGCGGAAAATTGTATCACAAATGTTCAGTGTCTGATAAAGTACAAGGTTAGAAAAGTAAAACTAGCGACGTAACTAATTCAGCCTCCACGATCCCTCTTCTTTGGAAGACATTGTCTTTTCCATTGCATTTTCCTTGAGCAAGAACGCTTCAGATATGGAATTGCCACCGGGCATGGAGAACCATTGAATTAGTGTTTTATATCACTCTCAGCTTCTCAAATCACTGCTAATCTTAATTCACTAATTAGGACGATCCGATTGCCATGAATCAGTAATCATCCACGACTATATCAATTTTCACAATACAGATTAATCTTTTTCAAAAGTAGATGAAAATTTTACAGACATTGAAACAAAAGTGAAAAGAGTGTTTCTCCTCCTCCGTCTTTGGAAGTCGGTGGCAAAGCCTACAGAATCCTTGATCAATCTGTACAAAGTCCTAAAATTTCTGCTTGTCTGAGTGATATGAAAGGCTAAGATCCACAAGGACTGCCAGATGATTGTGATTTCATCATTGGTAAAGTGAAAGCACGAAAAGAAACATTCATAGGAATCAGGATTAGTACAAAGAGGTGCCTCTACGGATACAGATTCCAGCCGACTGTAAGAATCCTTATCCATCTCATGTCCACCTCCACAAATAAAGCAATGGTTGGATTCTCTGTGCATGATTGTCTTCGGGGTGGTCCTTGATTTAGAGTGATCCGAGATGCTTGGTAGATAATCCAAAAGTGGACTAATTAAATTTAGCCAGCCAACACAGGCTTAAGTGATTGTAAATTAGAACCTTGTTCATTTTTATTTTTTTAAAAAAGCAAGAATTTCTATTGTAAATAAGCTTAAATTGTTGCGTTGGAGAAGATCATTTTCCAGATAATTATATGATAAATTTTCTCTTACAACGTATGCAATTCTCTACTAGTGGAGCAACACAAAAACCTCACTGTAAATATTTCACGACGTTTGAAGATTCTCTACTGCATAATCAAAGGTATGTTGACAGGCATACATAAAAGGATGTCTGTTTGATTATTTTCCAGGTAGCATTTTGACAGTTTCACTCTATTATACGTACAATGTCTGGTAGGAGACCATGGGGATGAATAGAAAATACAAAAGGAAATACAGTAATACCAATTCGCTAGGATTTGAGGCTGTTCTCAATTTAACAGGATTTGTTAAGAAATCACAACAACAAAAAATGTTTCACTAGCTTAAGTTATATATCTATTTAAAACATGCACCCCGAAATATAAAAGAAGTCTCGTGTAACCCATATAGATATGAAAAGAAATAGAGAAGAGAACATCCTTTCTCGATAAAGGGGCCGGGACTAGATAAAGGGATATTTAACAACTGTTTTACATTTTCTTGATCCTCCATTAAGATCATAAAACATTGTTTCGTCAAATTAATTAATGGTATGCAACAATAATATGACGAAGAAGGATTTGTGAAGCTAATTAATGATTTTGGAAGACAATTATTTTCATAATCTATGATATCTTGATTAGTTTTATTAATGGTCTTTATATAATGCCACCACGCATGAGTAGACATTATTCTTAATTCGAGCTGTTTGTACTGCGACTCTGTGATGTTGTTGGACTCGACAAAAGACCATATATGATTCCCATGGGTTTCCATTGGTGCAGACGTTCGATTTCTTGATTTTAGAGAACAATTAATAAATAATGGATCCACTTATATATTAAGCGCGCGCGAGACAACAACCGTGTATGACTATATATGATTACCAGAACAACTGTTTTTTTTTTTTATAAATGAAAAATCTCTCTGGCCGCAAACATTATATTACAATTTCACTATATAATTATAGACCAAGGACTTCACTATTTAAGTTGTAATTAATCTACAATCCATATGACTATATGATCGAGAATCCCATAGGATCGTGCGAGGCTAAGGGGAAAAAAAAAAACAAAGGTAGAAGTTGACATCAATATAATTAAACTAGATCGATATTGTCAAAGATTATATTTCAGAAATCTACACCATCTCATATTAAATTCTCAATGCAAAAGTCAATAACAGTTTACTTTTGCATCAGTTAATACGGGCTCAAATGCCAAAGCTGCTCCAAGCAAACAAATAATTAGCAGGAAATCTGCATCCATTTTTTTTTTTAAATAATAATCGGCCATGTTTAAAGAGTCAGAGGGACCCAATATATCATAATCGAAGCTGAAGAAATAGGTAGAAAAATGAAGTTAATAACTAATGACGCTACGTGGTGCATGCATGCATTCATCATTGCATAATGCACCACAAATCATAACTGCCGGGTTGATGGGATGATGCACTCCGTGTGGGTCAGCATGCCGTAGCTGAGCCCGGCCGGCCCCTGTTGAATCTCGGATTCCCCAAATTAATGCCGAGAAATAAATACAAGAAAACTCGATAATTAAGTTTTTCAATGGATAATTTTAATTAAAGTTATAATAAACGAATGAACGAACTGAACTTAATTATGGGTAACATCAGATTCCAGCACATTATTTTGTTTAATTAATAAACACCGTTGACAGCGAATGGGTTTGGTGGAGTGCCTCTATCGGACATCAAGTGCTCCACTAACGTTTTGGTTGGTGAATTAAATTAATCCATCCAAGACGGCAAATGAATCCGTAATTAATTCATTTAGACGCCACATTCCGTGAAGAAAAAACTACGCACTTTTAACATTTATATAATATATATGCACGATTGAATATTAAATATATTTCAGATTAAATTAAACCTCTGTTTGAGTTTTAATACGGCATCAATTCGTTTCCACGGAGATGGTGTGATGGTTAAGACACGGTGAAATTTATGGATAAGACAAAGATCGATTTCGAAGGAGATTTAAATTTTTTTTCTAAATTCAAATGATCTTCACGTACCTTGATCACTATGTCAATATTCATAGAGTCTTTTATGATTTATCTTTCTCACAATGATAATAAAACAGATCGATAGATACAATTAAATTGACGGATTCCAATCTTTTATGAATATAACATCAACTCAAGTAGATCGAGTAGCAAGGGGATCAATGCTAGCTACATTGCAACAATAATATACTGTGGATATTGTAATAAGTCAAAATAAGCTTCTGCTTTTCGATATTGATTGATTATTCAGCGAATAATTCAAAGAGAAATAAAACAAGAACACCTGCAGTCGGGAGGAGCGTGATCGTGCAACTTAAATTAGTGTAG
Source organism: Wurfbainia villosa (assembly GCA_025175895.1). Lineage (NCBI taxonomy): Eukaryota > Viridiplantae > Streptophyta > Magnoliopsida > Zingiberales > Zingiberaceae > Wurfbainia > Wurfbainia villosa. Next base: position 2,297,932 of record JAKLTH010000280.1, read on the forward strand.
TATTTCATTACGTCGGCTTGTTGTACATTTTGGCCATCATGTCCACATTGCATGTGGGACAACAAATTATGATGTCCAATAATCCTCCTAAAGCTACATTTCCATTTTTTTTATTTTTTTTAAAAAAGAGGAAAATACTATTTAATTGATCCATACAAAATAGCTGACGCCCACAGTTCAAAGCTTCCTGCGTTCTTTAAAAAGAGACATTTCAAAATAGCTTTTGAAATTTTCTTATAATAAATAATATTGTTGTCTTACTTCGTAAAAAATGACAAGTCATTTAGAAAAAGAGATAAGGACATCTTAGTAAGAATTCTCCGAGAGCTTCGTTGTTATTCCCACGTAATCACATCAATGTTGCATAAAAATAAAAAAAAATTATTCATCCCTTCGTTATAAAAAAAACTTTCTACAACTCCTCTGTAGACTGTAATCCCTGTTTATATTTATATATATATAATTAATTTATAATGATTATTTTACTATGATTAATTTTTAACGATTAATTTATATTTTTATTGATTTTAAGTGACATTAATAATTTAAAAATAAATTATATAAATACTGCATTACATTAAATAAAAAATAAAAATTATAACAATACATGAATTACATTAGATCAGTTATCTTTTTAATTTTTTCAATTATTTTTTCATGTATATAAAATTGTTCTTGTGTCATTTTATTGATATCCTTCATAATAATTTCATAATCTTTTTGAAGGATTCCAGCTTATCGCAAAATCATTTTTGTATTTGATATTTTATAATTTCTTATCAATCTATGTTGATATTTTATTTTATGTCGTCACTTCCTTTGATTTTGGATTTGCCTTTTCTCTTCATCGCCTTTTGTCCCATTGGACAAATACGAATTTCATAATCATCTAGCTACATCAATACTCATATTTGGATTTGAGCTAGAACTGTGCCCCTTTGATTCGGATGTCCTTATATTTCTGCTAGAGTAGTGACTAACTTATTGTAGAACATATTTTTCACTCTCTGAAAACCTTCTATACATGTATATATTCGAAGTACTTGTTATTATTGTTGATTTTCAACATAGTGAGTGTATTCTCCAACACATTCTCGTCACTCCAACCACTTTGACGATGAGAATAAAAATTATTATAGTAGACAGAAAATTCATTTACCATCACGCACGAAAACTTATAATAATGTGACTTTAATCGCTTCTAAATTTTCGACACAGTTCCAACGGACCGATGATTGTTGTAGTAATCAATGATATGTTTCCAAAAAGTTTGATCCTTTTGATCATTATCAATAACTGCGTCGGTGCTGATAATAGCCTATGACTTCGTAAGTACAATGTCTTCATCGGGAGACCAAAATTGCTCGCTTTGAGTCATCTATTTATGGCTTGTATTCTGGATCTACTTGTGATGAGTGTAGTGACCACTAAGTTTCTATAATAGATGATGATGTTATGGGTTCTTTGTCGCTAACAACCGCATCAATACTAGCCCATCTTAATTCATTTGAAGACATCACTGATGGGCGAGGAGTAGAAAATATATACGACGGAGCTTGCATTCCAAATTGATTACTCATGGCCGACTGATCTTGGGATGAATACATATAAAATGAAGGTGGCGTGACATTACTCGGATTCATCAAAATTTTTTAAAAACTTTAAAAATTTGAAGGGTACGGTGGAACATATGAGATATTTTGAGGATATTGTAGATGAGAGAAAAATTGAGAATATTAAACATTTGAATGAATACGAGTATTTTAAGAAGAGACATTTTCTTCCACATTTGAAGAATTCAAAAGATTTGTAAAAGAAAAAATTAAAATTTCCATCCATCTTAAGAGAGAAGAAGAGAATTTCAAGAAGAAAGGAACGTAAAATTATAGAATGAATAAAAAAAATGAAGAGTGAAGAAATATTTATAAGTAAATTTTATTTTTAAAAAATAAAAATTATTCATTAAATAACAGCTAAAAATTAATCGTTGTTCAACGGCTCAATTTGTTGAACCGTGTATTTTTTTTTACGGTTCAACGATTTTTTTTATTAATTAAAAATTTTTTATAACAAAACGATATTAAAAAATTAAATTATTTTATTTAAAAAAAAAGAAAAGAAAAAGAAAGCAGCGTCCTTCTTTTGTATGCGCATGGAGAAAGCTTCGCAAAAAAAGTTTTCAAATGAGTACTTTTTTTAGCAAAATATGTTATCATAATTTGTGGAATGCTCTGCCATCGATGATTTTTCTTCTTGTAGTTTATATTTACTAACAATGCATTTTTTTTTAAAAAAAATTGTTTCCGCTTTTTGATATTTATTTATTGAGAGATGCCCCATCATTCCTCCTGGGTCCCACACGTTTGACATTTTACTCCCTCCCCCCGAATATTTTTGTTGGGCGTTTAAAATATAATTTTTTATATTATAAAAAAACATAAGCGAACAGCTTGAGCATTCCCACTGTCGCCTCACTGGCCGAGACGCCTACCTTGAGCATTTCCTCTCCCCCTTCTTCTACGGCGAAACATAACGACGGCGAAGGCGACTGAGCGCACAAGTGAAGCCCTAGCCGAGCCTCTTGTCATCCTCCTCCTCCTCCCTCTTCTTCGAAGCCATGGAGGGGCAGTGGGTCTCCAAGAAGCCCGCCTCGTCCGCCTTCGCTGGCGTCTTCGGCGGGCCGCCCCGTTTCTCCGCTTCTCCCTTCCCTGCTCGCCTCGACGACTACGTAGATATCTTCGGAGGTTCCTCGAGCTCCTGCAGCATCCCCTTCCTCGATCTCCCTCCGGCGACGGACGGTCTTGACGTTGAACCCCCCGGGTTTCGCAACGGCCCTGGATTCGACTACTCTGAGGTCTTCGGAGGCTTGGAGTTTGGAGAGTTTGCTGTATCGTATGAGGAGTTGTTTTCCTCGTCGCGGGGCTTGGAGCTTGGTTCCACCAAGCGCAGGTGCGCTTCGGAGTCTCTTTTGTTAGTTGTCTTTGTCGAGTGTTATTTTGTTGGTGTTGCGTGAAAAAAAAATCACCTTTTTTTTTTGGCTAATGACTTTCCCTTCGCTGAAGTAGAAAACGTTGGTTCATGCACAACGAACTAGAATGAGAAGATGTAGGAGGATGTTATGCGCTAGTCATTTTGATCTGGCTGCACTATAACATATTCATTGCATTCTCTCTAATACTCCTCTATTGTTGAATCTGCTGTATTGAGAATTGAGTGGATTCCAAGAGTTTAACTCCTGCACATTTTGACATTAGAAAGCCGTTCGTCTTGGCTGAACTCTGTTTTCCATTTCCACTATTGACATGCTAATCTATAGGTGGGTTTAAATTAACATCTCGATATCTTTTGTTTTTCCTTTTCTTTTGTGTGTGTGTTGTGGTGGTGGGGTGTGTGTTGGTGGTGGGCGGGGGGCGGGGGGCGGGGTGTGTGGGTGGGGGGATTTTCCTTTTTGACAAATATTGAACTATCAAAGCAGAGTCTGATTGATTACAAGTGACTAGATTTCCATTCATCGTTAACAGGAACTTTGAAGATCCTACCATTAATGGTCAGATCACTAAAGAATCTGAACTTTCTCTGGAAAATGCGAAAACATTTCATACGAATTGCGTAGAAGATGATCATGATTGCTGCCCATTGAACTGTGACCATTCAGATCAAGATTCTGAGCAATCTAACCTGTCAAATAATAGGAAAAATCCTGGGAGCAAGGATGGTGCTGCACTAGGGAAATCACTCAAAACTGATCCTCCTAGAACTAGTTCCACTCTTGAATGTGCTGGCCATTTGCAAACACAAAAACCTGGCTCTTCCATTAGCAACACTAATGGTGCTGATTTAAATAACTCGGGAGATGAAGTCATACCAGTTATTAGAGAATTTAGCAGTCAATGTTCTGCTCCAGAACTTAATCATGTGGGTTTAACTCTCCATTCACCTTCTTCTATCAGTAATTCAGTCACTAGTGATGATCTGACATCTTCCAATGCTATGTATATGAGTGTTGTAGACATCAGTCTCCGAACACTTCCTTTGCAAGTACCACCGCCAACAAGACCACCTCCAAAAGTATGTAACAAGAGCAATCAGCCATTCTTGAAGACAGGGCCTAATACAAAGATCAGTCTAGATGGACAAAGTTCATCTGAACCAAATGAATATCCCAAATATGGTGTTGTTTCCAAAAGCCATGCACCTCAAGTTGCTGTGAAGGATGGTCCTTCTTCCTTGGATGTAGAGATTGATGCAAGTACAGCTGCTGCTGCAATGAAGAAAGCAATGGAACAAGCTGAAGCAAGATTAAGAAGCGCAAAAGAGATGATGGAGAGAAAACGTGTACATTATCACAACCGGAAGAAGTTTAGTCACCATGAAAGAAAATATGAACATGAGATCGCTCAATCACCTTTTTTTGTAAATAGCACCAGTGTCGTTACAAGACAGAAAATCTTGACAAAAGACAATGAAACAGTTGCTGACATTCCTTCAGATGGATTAAAAATGACCAATGTTTTTAAGGCAAGTCTGGGTGCTGGAGAGTCAACAAGACATGTGACTATGTCTAAACATAGTCAAGAGATGATGAAAGAGAACAGTTTCGCTCCAGAAAAGGAATCTATGGAGGAACACTCAAAAATTGAAAGAGAAAAATGGTCCGTAATAGTAGAAAATGCACATGAACAAGAAGCTATTAGGAAAAAGATGAAAGGAACAACAAGCATTGACGAAGATGGTCATTATGCAAATAAAGATGTAGCACTGTCATCTGAATTTGAAAGTAACAATAATTTGAAGGAAGATAAAAAATGGATCGATGAGAGAAAGAATACCACAAATGTGAAAGATGACCATGATTCTTGCAAAGAAGAAGCAGTTGAAGAGCTAGACAATGTTGTTCTCATGGCCTCGCAGCTTCAAGAAAGCATCAATATCCTTAAGGATACTGGCATTTCTTGTAATGAAGAAAATAAGAAGCTTGAAGAGGTTCAAGATGTTCATGGTGAAAATTTGAGTATACCATTCTCTGTTGAGAAGGTTTCTGTGTCAGTAAGAAGTGAAAAATATCTGGAAACATCTGACATCCATGAGTTTGAAGGGACTTATGACTGCAAGGAAGGCGCCAATGAATCAAAAGATTCTAAAGCCCACTATGAATTTGAGGACAACCTACATAACATTGAGGCAATTCAAGTTGCATTGTCGGAGACATTAAATTTAGAATCTGACAAAGTATCTTTTAAATCTGAAAACAATAAGAAGGATTTTACTGTAGATGGTACAAACAGTGAACAGATTAAGGATGATGCTGTTCTGGATGCATCTGTGATAGCTGCTGTTTCACATGACGAGAGAATGCAGATGGCTTTTGAATCTGGTGTGTTTGAGGTAGGGAAAGACCTGGATGCTCTTTGTGAATCTGGTGACCACTCAAACAACCATGTCCAAATGGATAGAAATACAATGGAAACTCAGAAGGAAGCCAGGGAGGAACCATGGTCAAAGAAAGAGTCATCCATGCCTGGGAAGTACGAAACAAGACTGGTAGTTGACCAAAACGCATATGAAATAGGCAATGATTTAATGAAACAAAAAGCAACTGGAGTAATGTTATATGAAGAACCTAAGAATGCAAAAGCAGATGGTACCTGCTCACATGATTGCAATGAACTCAAAGCAAATGGACTACCAGGTGATGAGACCAGAAATGTGATTCAAGAACCTTGTTTGCTGGAAAAATCTGAGAAGCAAGCAACACCAAAAGGAAACAAGGAAATTAGAGAAAATGAAAAAAATGGAGAAATTCATGCAAACCCTCATGTTTTGGAAGAGCAGGTTGAAGGTGGTCACTCAAACAAACTGGTCCAAATGGATGGAAATACAGTGGAAACCCCGAAGGAAGCTAGGGAGGAACCATGCTCGAAGAAAGAATCATACATGTCTGAGAAATATGAATCTGGACTGGTAGTTGATGAAGACACAGATGAAATAGGAGGGAACTCAATGAAACAAAAAGGAACTGGAGTAATGTCATATGAAGAACACAATAATGCAAAAGCAGGCGGTGCCTGCTCACAAGATTGCAATGAACTCAGGGCAAATGAACTACCAGGTCAAGATCAGAAGTATGATGAGATGCCACAGGCAGTTCATGGACCTAGTTTGCTGGAAAAATCTAAGAAGCAAACAATGCAGCAAGGAGACAAGGAATATAGCAGAAATGAAAAGATTGGAGGGATTCTTGCAAACCCAGCAAATCCAGATGTTTCAGATAACACTGACATTTTAAACATAGACTCAGATGCCAGGGGAAGCCTCCTGTTCAAAGATTTGGATACCCAGCTGGAAAATGATGATGATATGTTAGAATTACAATCAGCTAAAGATGCTGCAGACATTAACAACGTTGGGTCCTCAAAGTTTACTTCAAACTTTAAGAAGACAGAAGATAATGAAAGTGGAAGAATGGAAAAAGAAAGAAAATCATCAGAAACTCTGACAAGGAAATTAGAGGAAGTGGTAGGGAGAGAGAGAGAAAGAGAGAGAGAGAAGGACCGAACTGCAGTGGAAAGAACAATTCATGAAGTTCATGAAAGGGCACATATTAAAGCCCGAGAAAGGGCAGAAAGGATTGCTGTAGAGAGAGTTACTGCTGAGGCTCGACAAAGAGCACTCAAAGAGGCTCATGAGAAGGCAGATAAGGCATCTGTTATAGCTGCAGAAAAATCAGTAGCTAACAAGGCTTTAAAAGAAGCGAGATTAAAGACAGAGCGTGCTGCTGTTGAACGAGCTATTTCTGAAGCTCGAGAGCGTGCTGCAGAAAGAGCACTTGCTGAAAAGACTGCTGGAAATGATAGGGAACGCAAAGAGAGACCAAATGGTTTTTACAAGGATAGAAAGAGTAAAGAAAATGGAATAGAAGAAAATTCAAAGGCTCGGAATAAGGTAAACAAGTATAAGCCTAAACTCAAATGATTGTCCTGATTCTTATTTTATTCAGAGTACACTTTCAGCTTTTTATGTAACTTCATAATTTACCTAACTTCTTGGTATGGCGGCCATGCAGGATGGCTATACTGGTGCACAGTTTCACAGTACTGGTTCTTCAAACAACTCCAAAGGATATTCATCTTTGGATAGCCAAAGTAAGCTATGTTTGGAATATTGTCGAGAGCTCCTGTCTTTGATATTGTTTTCCTTACACTTGAATATCCACAGCCTCTCTCCCCATTTTGAGATATTTGTCTTCATTTATTGATCACAAGCAGGTGACAGTGAATCAACTCTTAGGTACAGAGCTAGGTTTGAGAGGCATCGAAGAACAGCTGAACGTGTGGTATGCATGTTGTCTGATTTTCACTTCTTTGGTGCTTCAGAGGAATACATCTTATTTTATGTTTCTAAATCTGTTTATTATAATGTTTCTTTATTGTCAGGCAAAAGCTCTTGCTGAAAAGAACATGCGGGATGTTCTTGCTCAAAGGGAACAAGCAGAGCGAAATGTAATAGTTTGATTTTTGATTAATATACTAGATCTCAAACTTTGCTTAATTTTGTGTTGATATGTAATTGCAGAGATTGGCTGAGTATCTAGATCCTGATATCAAAAGATGGTCAAATGGAAAAGAAGGAAATTTACGTGCATTGTTGTCAACTCTCCAATATGTATGCACATTTATTTTCAGCATTCAATTTTTTCCTGAATAGTGTATATAATACAATCTTAGACTTATGTTGATTTTATAGTGTCAAACTCAAGTATGTTTGCAGGAGATATAGTGTTTTAACTTATCACAAACCCAAGTGGACAATACAGTATCTATGATTGTTTTCATTATCTTTTTGGATTACTATGGTGAATCTAAAATGGACGATGTTTGGAATTACCATCTTTGAAATGTATATCTTTCCAGGTTTCAATAGATGTAGTGAATTGTTATTTGGGACAGTGGACGAGTTCATTTTTTGTCTTCTGTTTCTCGATTGCACTTTGGGCAATTGGAACACCATATTGCTGACAGTGAGAGACCTTTCTTTTCCTTTGAATTGTCAAATATCTAACCTCTGGAATCACATGAGACTATGGTGAGATGTTAGAATTGAAGAGAAGTAAATCAAAGAAAGAGTGTTCTTTCTCATCAAGGAATTGTGTAGGAATTGGAACTTTGTGATAGTCTTGATTAAAAACGAGACCAGTAGCATATCCAGTAGTTCTACTTATATTGGATCATCTTACAATCTGGAGTATTCATGTATATCTTATCTTTAGAGAGTTTTTGCATTGTGTTTAAGCAATGTCACCCTAGCTTATAAAGCTGTATTAGGGAAACTCCATTAGTCCTTTGAAATGTTTGCCAAGCAGATAGGCAGATTCAATCACTGAGAATTCTTGCAGTTACATCATTAGTCAGGATTGATTAGCACACAAATTTAGAGCTACTGATGCTTCAGCTGTTTCATTTGGTATTTTGTTCTTCTCAGATCCTTGGGCCCGATAGTGGTTGGCAGCCAATTTCATTGACAGATGTTATTACTGCCACTGCTGTGAAGAAAGCTTACAGGAAGGCTACACTCTATGTTCATCCTGATAAATTACAGCAAAGAGGTGCTAGCATTCGGCAAAAGTACATTTGTGAGAAGGTCTTTGATCTGCTTAAGGTGAGTCCTGCATTTGTTTTAGTTTGCCTGTGTGTCTGTTTTTCGTATTTTCTTTTTAACTAATTGTTGTCATGTAAGATAGAAGAACAGAACAGAAAATGCATTGGCATGGCGCATTAGATAGTTGTTAAAGTGGTCCTTATTTTGTCTTTAAAGGGGGTGTTTAGTACAAGGGCTTTCCAATATTAGCTAAGGGTGAAGAATAATCAGTGATTTTGTATAGGATTTTGGTGAATTAATTTATAGTGTTTTGGCAAGAAAAAGTCAAGCATGTGAAGTTGTTTTTTAATTGTAGCTAATTAACAGGTTGGAGTCTCGTTTTATATCATGCACGCGTGACACGTCACTTTTGTCCTCCTTTCATCTACCTTATTTATGTCATGTAAACTCATCGCAATTTTTTAATGATGCAGGAGGCGTGGAACAAATTCAACTCTGAAGAGCGATAGAGATGCAGAATGCATACACTGCAGTGTAGTCTTCACATCTCAAGCTTCCAATTATAATTCGTAAATGCGTTTTAGATTTAGAGTTAGCATGTACGTGCTTTTGCAATTATTCATTGTACGTTCGTTTGCGTATGTAAATATGTTTCTGGAGTCAGCAAAAGCTGTGAGAACATTTGCTGCTAAGGAAACGATATATGTTGAATTGAACACAAGTGTCTCCTCTTAAGCCCTGTCTTTCTGTTTATTTACCTCAATTTCTGCTGTCGAATACACAGATTTTCCAGCCTCAATGAGTTGTTCTTCCATTAGAATGTAGGTGCTCGTATATAAAAAAATGGACAAGTTGAACTTGATTTCCTGTTATTACATTATCTGCTGGAAGTTATTCGATCTAAAACGATATTGGATATCAATACAACAAAATTGTCGGAGCTCTGGTATGCCATATTGCATGTACGTGAGGAAAAAAAAAAAAGGAATTCTCTCCGACATCAGTATCACTGTTATGATGTACCAGCTCAGGATCCTATCCAATTGTTTCAGTTGCATTTTTTATCTAGATTAAGTTGATGTTTTCTTTTCCTCTTTTAACGAACTTTATTAAGAGGAACCTCTGTCAATGAAAAGCGTGTGAATTTCTGGGCATTGTGATCAATGACAATTAATGCAGAGATCATATATACTGAGTGGTCACGCTTGTCGCGATCATTCTGTTGTAAATTATTGCAGGCTCCCTTCATGCTTAAAACCTCCATCGATTGCGGGCTTGATGATTTCATTCTGCCAAAGAATCACCATTGCAAGCGGAATGTTCTGCCAGAGGGAAATTTTGCTCACCCTCGATTGAACCTCACATTGCCAGTTTGCAACAAAGAAGTTTCTGTTAATTAATCACCACGTCGATGATTCCCTGGTCGGCTGGTCATCCGCTTTGGTGTCCTCATTTGAATTTCTGCCATCTTATTAAAGATGGAATTCAGTCCCTTGGAGCTCTTACGTCTCCTCCTCCTCTCTTCCATGAGGGGAGGGATCGCTTTAAACGGCTACTGCGTGCTTGAGCTGGTCGACCATGAGGAGAGGATGACCGTCGGTATCAACATGAGAGTAGTGTTCGAATTGGAAGAGAAAGAAGAAGAATGCAGGATAATTAAGCTGTTACCATTCTGAATGCGTTCATTATATATGTTGAAATGAGGATGGCATTTAATTTGAATCAGGCATGTTTTAAGTAAGCCAATTAAGAGCTGGATGTTCTCACTTCTCAGTGAATTGGTGATTTGTTCTCTATTTTATTTCTTTAAAAATAATTCTTTTATTCTTATGCATTCTATTTTAAAAGGAAAAGGTACCATGAAAGGAAGGCATGTTTGAAGCAGTAATCATTCGTGATCTGGGAGCTAGGACTACAATTCTGAATTTGGAGGCGATCAAGAGAGAATTCAATTAATGCATGGTTTTCGAAAAAAAGAGGAAAACATTCACTTTGTTTATTTTGATTCTCTATTTCTTGGATATTTTCCACCAAATATATATATTTCATAAACAGCTATATCTCCCCTTTTCTCTCTCTCTCTCTCTCTCTCTCTCTCTCTCTCTCTTTTTTTTTTGAATAAAACCAGAATTAGGAAGTCTTCATTATCTTATTGAAAACAGGCTTATAACCTGTTTTATTATCTTACACAAAGAGAGAGAGATCGACAGAGGATCTAATCATGGACAAAGTCAACCATAGAAAGGATCCGAAGCTCATTTCCACAATCACGGCACTATATCTGTGAGTATGCTTACAGGTGGGTGGTTCTCATAGAATTATGGTGAGTTGACTTCTCTTCTTACGGGATTGACATTGACTGGCAAAAGAACAAGCAGCAGCTTGGAATCTCTGACTTTCTTGTCTCTACACGTTCTTACCATTTAATTCCTGCATCCTCCTATCTTATAATTTGACGTGAAACCATGATTGCGATTGAAATGGAAGGCTCACCGATCATATACAACACGAGCTGCCTGTCATCTAGTAAATTATGTAAACCAGTTCTCTCTTGAATTAAGTCGTTCAAGCCACTACCTAATTCACAAAAAAAAAAAGAAGAAGCCATTCGTGTCACAATCACAGACTAATTTGATGACTTACCAGGATTGAAAATTGCATAAGTCAATCAGTATTTTAGCTATTTCAAGTTTTATTCGTGTTCTGCCACAGTTCTTTGTTTTTTTTCAAAAAAATATTATTAATTAAGCGGAGCAGAGTGAGAACTTTGGAATCGCAAATTCCACAGCTGCATGCGTTCATATTTACCCGTGCATGCATGGGAATTGGGATGGGACTTCCACGTCCACAAGAGCGTCAAAACTATGAATTTCATCCCTCAGTTTGCACTCGTAAAAATCCAAATCGATGCAGTATTAATTTTTTCTCCATCCTTTAATCTCTTTTAAAGTTCAATTACCACGTTCCACAAAACATTTATCGCGTTTCTGATTGCACCTTTCAATTTATTATACTGCCTTTGATACACTGAGGTTGGACATTTTAAACTTTTAAATAATTACAAATATATATTTATTTTATTTTATATATATACACACACACACACACCTCAAGTTAATTAGAATATTTTAAGTTTTTAAATATCTAATGATATTCTTAACACAAATGATTTCATATATCGATTTGTAAATTATAAAAATTATAAATTTATCTTATATTTGACTTTAAAACATATGTTGAACATTTTAATTTTTCAAAGGTTTAAATTATTAATATATATCTTTTTTTTATTTGACTTTAAGTTATTAATAGCTAGCCATCAAAATAATTTTTATCAAAAACCATGGCCTTAAAAGCCTCAAATTCCTGATAAATAAATATCGATGCACTTTTTTTATCGCTTAATTAGTTTATCTACCCTAAACAAATAAAGTTTAGGTCCACACAAACATTAATACAATTTGGGTGTCATTTAGAGTTTGTCTTTATTTGTTTTATTTAATTTTGAGTGCTAAGTTGTCAAATACTTCGGATTATAATGGGTGCCTTTAATGAAAATGTTCAGGCACAGGAAAAAAAAGGTTACAACTAATTAATTAATTCACTTTTCCTTTACGTTCTGTTTAATTGAAGTGACAACTAACTAATTCACTTTCTTCCGTAACTCCTAATTAATTAAGCAAAATATTAAGTAGAAGGAAATGAGCAGAGTCAAACGAAAGAAACTATATTCGGAAGAGAAAAAAAAATCTCTAATGTTGCATCGATCACGTGTTTTATTGAATTAAGTCTCTGCTGTCGTCTTTACTGTCCATGACGGACGATATTGCGGCGGCAAGCATGGCGGTGAACTTGGGATCGCTGGTGATAGCCGCTGTCGCCGCGCTTACCGTCTCAGCAAACGGCAAAAACTCTGTCGTTGCTCTGCCCCCTGCGGAGGCGTCGCGGCGGCTTGTTGACATCTGGGATCCCGAGAAATGGGGCTGCTGGTGATGTTTGCCCAATACTTCGACGCTCGGGGCGTTGCCGTTGGAAAACGGGAGTTCTTGAAACGGAGCAGTATTGGCCGACGATCTCTGCTGGCAGGCCGACGATCTCTGCTGGCAAAGAGGATCGGAGATGCCAGTGAAGTCGAGCGTAATGGTCGGGAGAGGAGTCGACGCCGTTATCGCCATGCTAGACGACGACGACGTCGCCAGGATTGTTTTGGCGAGTAAGTTGTTGGAGTTGAGCAATGCTGGATCGGTACTCGACGTGGATCCAGACAGCATCATGGACACGGCCGCCGAAGTGGTCCTGACCATGGTGATGGCCGCCGGAGGAAGTGGGTGATTGTGAACCCCTTCGTAGGTTGTGATCAACACACCCCGGTCTTCGGCGCTCCGTTGAACCTATATTATATATATATATATATATATAACGCACCATAGAATTCCAAAAATTGAAGAACAATTTTTTTTTTGGGTCATAAAATTTAAGAACATCAAATTGCTGCAACATATACCTGTTTTCGAACAGGGCAACTGCTCGCCATGGTGCAGCGGTAATAAGCTCGTGGGCAGGGGTTTCCCTTCGCTACCTTTTGACCGTATTTTCTCCAATGGCAGCCGTCGTTTATCTAATCAGTTCCATCAAAGGGTTTGCAAATCAGTCGAGCTGTTCAATCTAATGAATGACAAATATTGTCAAGATGACTACCATTGGGGCTTCAGATCGAGCTCGAACTGAGACCCGAGCCTTCTTCATGGTTACTTCTTCGTGGTCCAGCTGCTGCTGAGTCTTGGGCAGCGAAGCTGCCACTGCCATTTCCTCGGAGTCGAGATTAGTGGGAGAGCAGGAGTGATCCTGACCAATAAGCTGTGTGTCATGAGACTCTTCATTGGCCGATCGGAGATCAATGAATTGCCTTGGCGCACTGGATCCGTCTTCGTCTCGCTTCTCTCTTCTTCTATTATTCACCAGCTTATCATCAACCTGAGAAAGGAGGGGATCAAACCGATTGGATGACCAATTATCTATCCTACTCGAGTCCTTGATCATAGTCAGCAATTGCCGTCGCACGCACCTGGTAGACTTTTCCTCCTTTGCGTTCCTGCAACGTCAGCTTCGCGAAGTGATCCTGCAAGGATCTATACTTGCCGCAGACGTCGCTAAGCAATTCCCTCAACCTCTGGTTTTCGTCCTTCAGCCTTGCGAGCTCTGTTTGCATCTCTTGTGTCTATTTCCAATATATCAATCACTTCGATCGTATATAGACCGGTTTCTGTAAAAGATAATTAGGGAACAGAAATTAAAAAGCTGGACAGATACCAACCTCGCTCTTAGCAATAATATTCTTATTCTCAACCGGCGTCGGAGGAATCATCTGGAAACAAATCTGCTTTACATGCATGAAATTAAATGATCAGTGGGGATTAATTATACGAAGGAAGGGAAAAAATTAAAAATGGCAGTACTAGTTAATTGATGCAACTAATTACATTCATGGCGAGATCTTCTTTCTTGAGATTGAGATCTGGCACGCGATCATGATCCAACCTGCTGGGCGACGTCGATGGGTGGCTGTTGTCCCTCTCGGCGAAGAAATCCATCTCACCCACCGTCGCACGCTTCCCGTACGCCTTTGAACCGTAGTCACCGGCGTCGCAGGCAGCAGGTTTGTTGGTCGGAAAGAGGTCGATGCCAGGCGAAAAATGATGGCGATCACGATCGTATTCACCGAATGCTGAATCTCTAGTAATCTCCATAAGAATTAGCTGCAAGAAATGACTAAGGGAGAAGGAGGCGTGGCGAACGTTGCAGTGCAAAGTTGTGGTGGATTATTAATGGAGGAAGGGACCGATTTAAGAGGTGACTTGGGCAACGGAGTGAAGTCGTAGGGTGGCAGGCAGGTGCAAGTTTGTGAGTGGAAGCGGAGGAGCGAGAAGCGTGGTGAGTCCACTGTTTGGGCTCCTCCGTGGGCTTCTGCTGTAAGATAAGAGAAGCAGGGAGGCGATTGGTTTTTGACTGGTTCAATGATGGGATGAGCGGAAGTCCACCGTCCCCTAACGCCGCGGCGGAACCATCGACGGCGAACTCGTCAACTTTCTCATCGGCCCGGCCCATGCCACGTGGGTCAGTCCTGGCCAGGCCGGCCCATCTTTATGAACGATATCTTTAGGAATGTTCTGGATTTAATTTTAGTTTTCCATCTCTTCCGTGAATTTTATGTATGAAAAATGGAGCATACACAAACTGCGAATGCAACTAATGTGAAGGCTCCCTATGAGCCAATTAATCATTCATCTCTGCCATCATTCCAGTGAACGACAAGGTGATGAAAACGCTACCGATATCTATTACAATAGTACTTCCCGTTGTTTGTCAGCTGATGTTGGAGAAAAATGGCGACGCGATACTAAAAGGAATAGACGTTATGGATTATTGCATGCAACGACGCCATGACGTCGCGTATAAGAAAGATTGTAGATTGCGATTGAACCCCACTCTCAATAATCTACTGTTCTAAGTGCAGTTATACATGATCTCTTTGGGTCTTGAGATAGATAGATCATAGATAGATAGATAAATGATCTTCGACAGCTTAAGACGTACAAGAACGTGATCCTTCACAAGGACAGAGTACCATTTGCACCATATTTTTCAAGTAATTGCAAGGCAGCAACTGAAGAAGGAGGTTGATGTAATGTAAATGCCAAACCGGCGTTTACAGGAACTTATTCATGAGCTAATAGATATTCTTCTCAATGATTGAATAGAATATAGGTATTTTAATTAATTAATTTGAAAAAAAAAAAATAAACAAACGAGCAAACATAGAATGGAAACTCTCGAGCTCTCATTTTGACGAGGTCACAACACGCATGCGGCATGACTATGGGTGAAACTACGTTGACAATATTGTAATTTTTAGGATTTTTGGAAATGCTTCTAAAATGGCATGTCGATATAATATTTCAAATTCAGTTTAAATTCGGATGCTCTCGGTGTCAAATAAGGATTAACAAATAATCATTCTGTGAGAGAATATTTCCCATCGAAATTTGTTAATAAAAACAAATATATTTTAAGACGATAAGAAATTGGAGATCTAGCGAGATCATTGTTAAACCATGTAGCACGTTGATCCGTCCAAAGTCTCCTCTATCGGATGAAGATAACGCGGAGCGAAGTATTAAAAATGTTCATATGTAGGTTATATAAATTGTAGCGTGCGATAGAGGAAGGGGGGGTTTTGGCCGCCGGAGATATAAGACTCACACCCAACTGTGTTGGATTTTTTTTCCTTTCCTGCTTTGGAGAAACAGAGACCGAAAAGAGGGCGGAGAGGAAGGGAAGGACAGAGAGAAAGAGGATGAGTGCAGGCGGAGCCAGGGGCAAGGGGGAAGGGCTGGCGGCGGCCGCGATCCCGTCGGGGTCAAGGAAGTTGGTGCAAAATCTGAAGGAGATCGTGAACTGCTCCGAGGCCGAGATCTACGCCATGCTGCGCGAGTGTAATATGGACCCTAACGAAGCCGTCCACCGCCTCCTCTCTCAAGGCGCGACCTTGTTCCCCTAAACATCCCTTGTTCTCGGTTTAATTTTGTTCTCTCAATTATTCACAGAATCCGGCTGTGTTTGTGGTTTGCTTCGGGTTTTACTTGGTAGGGTTTGGGATGGAAGGGTCGCTCGATGGCGGTACTCGATGTCTGCAGTTGTTTACGCTTGATCTAAGAAAAAAGATCCAGTCTTGCCCGTCGGTTTTGCTTCCTCATGCGCGGTTCGCTTCAAAATGCTTATTTTGGGGTTATTTTACCAAGCGCAGAGATATGAAACAGGATTGAGCTAGCCTTTAAAGCCTGTCCTCAGTTCGGGTTGCAGGCTGCAACTTGCCTGCATCTGCATGAATCAGGAATCGATAGCAATCGCCGTAGCCATACGTTAGTGAATCCGTTCCTGGTCCTTGCACACACTGGCCGTCTCACTGTGGGAGCCTTACCTTAACCGTGAGGAGGGGATGGAAACCGGGGCTAGTGGCTGCCTTGAAGTCGTAACAAGGTAGCCATACTGGAAGGTGCGGCTGGATCATCTCCTTTTGAAGGAGAGCAGCTATCGCTTATGCTTGATGAAAATTTTGGTTCCACACTGCATCAGACCCCAAAAGAAAACCGAGCTATATCTGACTTGCTTATGGAAATCTTGTTTTGTTTCTTGACAGTGAAATAAGACAAAGCTCATGAGCTTATTATCCTAGATCAGAACAAATTAGTTGATAAGCTCCTTTTTTACTTCCCCATGCTGCAGATGCTTTTGACATTCATCTGAATATTGTTCATTTTGCTGCAGATACTTTTCATGAGGTCAAGAGCAAGCGTGACAAGAAAAAGGAGGTTGGTCTACATGTTTTCTGCTAATTAATTATCACATATCGCATTGCAGAAAATCACATATGATCTACAAAGTAGATTCAACTTTTGTTAACGATGTGTTTAAAGTATTCAGTATTTCATGTAGCCCCTCTAGCTGTTCCTAAATATATTGCCATGGGTACTTCTATTCCTTGAGTTATTACCTGACCACATTTTGCCATCTAGTGTAATCATTCGCTGTTAATGATACATATGCACCATGTTTGTCTCGTTATTTGCAATTTATTGATAAATCTTTTAAAGTATGAATTCATGAATTGTTGGTTTACTAATTATACTTGCCTAGGTTTTCTTGTCCCTAACTGTAGTTTTACACATTAACATATTATTTGTTAAGCTCCAAACATGGATTTCATTGATTGACTGAATCATGTTTTTTTCCTCCTGTACTCTTTAGATCAGAGAACTGCCAGAATCCAGGTCCCGAACGGTGAACACCAATTCAGGTCGTGGATCTAAAGGTGGCAGTGACCGTGGGGGTCGTAGTACATCTTCCCATTCCAGTGCGACTGGTATGATTTGACATCAACTCATTACTATTTGGTTTGATAATGCTATTTTTTTTTTTTTCATGTCTTTCTCTTTTCTTACCTGCTTCTTTTTTCTTTGAATTTGTAGATTACGGGGCTGGTAAAGGTAAACCTATAAACAGGAAAGAAAATGGTAGTAGTGTTGCTCCTGTTTTGTCAGTTGTGGAATCTGCAACAGTACCAAGCATTCCTACAAAAAGACCAACTGTTCAAAGGTAAGTTTTTCCTCAACATATTGAATTTATACTTCCCTATTCACCTAGATCAGGATTGCATTGTTTTTCTTTGTAGGATTCTCCCTGTTTTTGATGATATGGGACTTAATGAATCCTGTAATTTGTATTTACATGATTATTTGAATTTGTGAATTATTCTTGTTTAGCTTGGTTGTTGTTAAGAGGGTCCTTGACTGATTTGTACTTCTTGCATCTCATAATAGATCATATTATTTGGTTCCATGTAAAGTGCATTGGAAGAATTACAATGCCATTGGTCATATTGCTGCAAAAGTTGTACTTTTATACTGTATGATATTTTCTTTATTAGGATGCTATCACTAAGCTGTATTAGTCCCAACATTTCGAGGTTGGTCGCATGAATATTTTTCCTCCACTGAACTTCATCCTCGTCTATATTGCTGTATATCTGAATCCCTTAAATCACTCTTCTTACATAAATACAATTTTCTTTGCTCTTCCTCTACCTCTTGCACTTGTAGCTCTATTATTCTTGTATAATTATAAAATTTATTGGTTATTGTTGAAAATGTTCATAATCTTAACCTATCTTTTCTCATTTTATCATCCATACAAATTATTATAGTTAAGTAGTGTGTTAGATAACTTTGATTGAATTGAAGAAATTCCTTGTTATTTGCATTACAAGTTAATACAGCTATTGCACTCATTTATTATGATGCACTTAAAGAGTAGCTGACCAGTGCTATCTAAGAGATGCTTAACTAGATAGGATGCCAATTAATTGGTAGCCATGCTCATCAAAAAATATACTCCAATATGATCTTTTGGATAACTGTTGAAGATGATCTCAGATAAATTAGTGTGTAGTCTGTTAGCATAGTGATTTTACTGCAAAATTTATATTCTAGATTAGCATCGTATCATGCCCTTTGATGTTATGCTTTGCTTGTTATTGCAAATAGTTTGTCCTCATACCATGTAAAGAACTGACCAGTGTCGCCTAAGAGATGCCTAACTAGATAGGACGCCAATTATTGATAGCCATGCTCTTCACTTTGAACTGAAAATATACTTCAATATGATCTTTCAGGTAACTGTTGAAGATGGCTTCAGATAAAGTGTGCACTCTGTTAGCATAGTGAATTTACTGCAGAAATTTATATCCTAGATTAGCATCATATCATGTCCTGTTATGTTATCCTTAGCTTGTTGGATCGGAATTTTTTTTTGGTTTTTTGGAGTCCCTATGGTCTCTTACTTGTGGCCTTGTTTTCTTGCAGCACGTCTGCTTCCGTGGGAAATACAATGCATGCAACAAACTTTATCGATGCAATTCCCACACCTGCGCAATCTTCATCTGGCTTCCAAAACAGTTGGTCAGGGAAGCCAGGACACGTTTCCATGGCTGATATCGTCAAGATGGGCAGGCCTCAAGGGAAACATCCAATCATGCCTATTATTGCAAGTGAAAAACCGTACTTGCTACAAAATGCAGCAATGTCAAATGGACCAGATCAAAATGCAAAACAAATCCCAGTTTTAGTTCTTCCATCAGAAGCAAAAGAGAGATTAGACTCTTTTCAGGAATCTACCTATCTTGAAGATACTAATCATGGCCTTGGAACTGCTGGAGCTCAGCATATTTCTAACGATGGATGGTCCATACATGATGAACAACCTACAGATACTGTGTCAATTTCTACAGAGATAACTGGCGCTTCAGCAGCTTATCCTAACCCATCATTGGCAGCCCCTGGTGTGGTCAACACTGGTTCTGACTTGCATACAGACTCTTGTTTGCAAAATTTCCAGGACCCGGATGAAAGACCTAATGATAAACCTCATCCAATAGAATCCATACTGGTAGCAGAGAGGAAGGTGGATGCCGACACTTCCATAGATGGTTCACATTCAAAGAGAATAGATGCTTACCAATCTGAAGATCTTGAATATGAAGGTAAAAGTTGAAGCTTTCCATTGTTCTTTGTCCCCATACATCTTTCCTGTTTTAATCAGTCTACTGAAATTGTCATAAAATTACTTTAAAATTGTGGGTAGTTTAGAAATTATAGTTTGGTTGTAAAATTATTTCAAACAAGTTAAACTAAATTATAAGGGCAATGAAAACAGCAAAGAATATACATTCTACTTGTCTGTCTTGAGATTTGGAACTTGGAACTGTTTGATAGATCAAGAATTAATGGAGCAAGTAAGTTATATAAAGTTTTCAACTGAAAGTCAAATAACAAGTGTTTATGCATTACCTTGCGAGTTATGAGGTAAGACAAAAATAAAAGGTTATTATAGCTAAAGGAGGAATTTGAAGCTGATGCAATGGATTATGAGGAAAGAAAAATGAGATATTATTGTTTGTGAACTGTTATTGATGTTTGAGAAAAAATTTATAAAATAGGTTAAAATGGCATCAACAAATTAACAGACTTACAGAATCTTATAATTAGATAAGTTTAATCAAATAGGTTTAGTTGTTTATGGAGTGGAATGCCAATGAGATAATATTACTCTTAACTTAATGAAAGTAAAGATTCATCTAGCTCTGGGCCCAAATACTTGTCTTCTAGCTACTACTTTACAGAATAGTTAGTTTTTGGTTGTATCTACATAGTCAGCTCATTTGATCTTCTGACACTATCCTATGGAACAATTGATTCAGACCACTTGTTTCACTAATGTCTCTTTGTTAATTTTATTTATGATATTTCCCACATTTTCACTATTTTTTCTGCATTTGAATTTAAACTTCTATTTATTTGAAAGGCAAAACATATGTTTTACAACTATATTATTCACACAGAAATTGTCACTGATGTCTTCAGCTGATTAATACTGCTTGTTTTAATTGTGGATATGATAACAGTTCACTTTATAGTGAAGAAACACTATTAATCTCACTTTTAGTAGGTAAAACAAATTTGATGTTTGAAACATGCATTTTTTTGAATACTCTCTAGAATTGTCCTTGATGAGAAACCTTTTCCTGTTTCAGCTGAGGATGGTGCAGGGATTTCTCCAACTGCTGCAACCTTGACACAATTAAGCATACATGAGGAGACCAGTTCAAAAACTACCGAAGCTAGCCCTGCAGTAATTATCCCTGACCATCTGAGGGTTACTAATGCAGATTGTGCCCATCTGAGCTTTGGTAGTTTTGGTTCTGGTGCATTTTCTGGATCGTTTCCATCAAACCCACTAGCCAGAAACTTGGAAGTGGCCTCTGCTAAAGACGATGCTTCTAAAATCAATGAGTCAGATGAAAGGTACTATTAGCACTTTGTTGTCTTTTTGCTCTTGCAAATTTGTCTTCAATATGTGACTTGGTGCACATCTTTTGGCAGAAATCTCGATTACTATAACAATGGGCCGCATAAGTCCACTCTCACTGAGAATGTAGCTTGTATATCTAGAACTGCTTCAGAGAATCTTGATGTGACTTCAATTTCAGAACCAGAAGTGGTGAGGAATCATCCACTGGATGTTACACATGGGCTTCAGAATGAATTTTCATCTGTTTCCAGTTATGGGTTGCCGACCTCTTCACAGCCAAATGCTGCAACTTACACCTATCTACAAGGAAATTCACAAATGCAAAATATTTCACCTTTGTCAAATTTAGTGGTGAGCATGCATTCAATGACGAACTCACTGTTTTGATGATTTATTCCTTGACTGTAAAAGAAGATGGTGCTAGTGTTTGTTATATCATAGATGTTTTCCTGATGTAGATTTTATGAATTTTTGTCCACTAACAGTAAATATCTGAAAAGGGAGCTTTGGCACAACGGTAAAGTTGTTGCCTTGTGACCAAGAGGTCACAGGTTCAAATCCTGGAAACAACCTCTTGCAAAAAAAGCAAGGTAATGTTGCGTACAATGGATTCCTTCTCCGGTACCCCGCGTGGCGGGAGTTTCGTGCACCGGGTTGATTTTTTTTTTTTTTAACAGTAAATATCTGACATTTGTTTGTACCATTTGCTTTTCTCCTGTGAAAAACATTGTTTTTTTTTTTTTAACCAAAAATCTTATATGCATCTTCCTCAAGGAAATCCATAGATAGTAAAGATGAGGAAATTATTGTTTCTTAGAGTTACTTTTATGATGATCAACCTCAGAAATCCTGTTATCACATAGGTAAATTGTGAGGAAAAATGCAGTCTTATACCAGTTTTCTTGGTTTGAATATAGTAAATTACTGACGTAGTCATCTTTTTAGTGGGTTCTGAGAAAAAAAAAAGAGAGTGAAAAGTGTTTTTACAGTTTTGTGAATTACTTCAAAGCTTCTGGAAGTGGCTAGTACTGAAATTAGGCTAGAAGAGATCGACAATTATACTCCTAGTATGTGCCTTATTGAGGATCAACCTAGAACGGCCCTCTGAACTGTTCTCTTTTCATCATTAAGGATGTGTCCCGGACATTGTTCTGAATGGTTAATATATTGTGTATACTAATAGTAGATGGTGTGTTGTCCAGATAACCTCCAAATTAGGGTTGCTAGATACAAATCCCAGAAACTGAATGATTCAGAACCATGATGCAAGTTTTGTCATTTCCTAAACCGGATGAAAATTTCTTAACAGGTAAAATTATATTTTAAATTGGCCTACTGTTTAACAAAAATTATCCCATAAGAACTTGGGTGTAGTGTTAAATAAGCAAGAGTTCTCACACCATAGGTTGGATAAGAACAAATATTATAGGAAAATTAATAGTCTAAGATTTAGTACATGAAACATAAGAACCCTCACTGGTAAAGCAATGGAGGTAATAAATACGATGATTAGGAGAAGAATTAATATTATGTGTGTACAAGAGACAAAATGGGTAGGCGAGAAGGTAAAGATGATAGATAACTCAGATTTTAAGTTATGGTATACATGAAAGAGTAAAACAAGAAATGAAGTTTGTATTATTGTAGATAGTTCGTTAAAGGATGAAGTTGTAGGAGTAATTAGAAAGGGAGATAGAATTATAACTCTCAAAATAGTAGTGGAGAAAAAAACTATGAATGTAAGTAGTGTATATGCACTTCAAGTAGAATTTGATGAAAATACCAAATTAAGGTTTTGGTACGACCTAGATGAGGTATTACAAAATATTCCGTCAAACGAAATGATTTTAATAGGAGGCGATTTAAATGGACATGTCGGAGTGAAAAATGAGGAATATGAGATGGTGCATGGGGGTTATGGGTTTGGAACAAGAAATGAAGAAGGTAAAACTATATTGGATTTTGCGATAGCATTTGATCTTATATTAACTAATACATTTTTTAAGAGAAGAGAAGAACACTTGGTCATGTTTAAAAGTGGAAATAATAAATCACAAATTCACTTTCTTATGGTCAGGAAGAGGGATAGAAAGATTTGTAAAGATTATAAGGTCATCCCGGGAGAAAACTTAACTATCCAATATAAGTTAGTAGTATTGGATATACGCCTCAAACATAGTATTAATTGAAGGAAAATATACATGACTTTTAAAATTAAGTGGTGGAAGTTAAAGGATGAGAAACAAAATATATTTAAAGAAAAGGTAGGAATTCAAGTATTAGATGAGATATACGTTGACCCTAATATGACATGGAATAAGATGTTATCAAAGTTAAAGATGGTAGCCAAGGGTGTACTTGGTGAGTCAAAGGGGTATGCACTATCAAGGAATCTTGATACTGGAATGAGAAAATACAAGAGAAAGTGAAGGAAAAACAAGCAGGCTATAAGGAATTATATATTTGTAAAAATGAGGAAAATTTGAAAAAAAAATATACAATAGCCAAGAAAGAAGCTAAGGCTGAAACTTTTGAACGATTATATGAAAATTAGATACAAAAGAAGGGGAAAGAGACATTATAAAATAGCTAAAGTGAGAGAGAGGAAAACAAATTTTTTTAATCAAATAAGATGTATTAAAGATGAATGTAATAGGGTACTAGTAAATGAAGAAATAAAAGAGCGATGGAAGAGATATTTTTCATCAATTTTTTAATGAAGGTTTAGGTGACCAACTTAATTTAGGTAATTTAAGTAGGTTAAATAAGTATAGAAATTTAAATTTTTTATCGTATAATTCAAATTTCAGAAGTATAACAAGCTTTAAATGGAATGCAAAATGGAAAAGTCGTTGAACCAGATGATATTCCGATAGAGGTATGAAAATGTCTAGGGAAACAAGGTATTGAGTGACTTATAAAATTATTTAATATGATAGTGAAAACAAAAAAGATGTCTAATCAATAGAGGATAAGTACTCTAATTCTCTTATATAAGAATAAGGGAGACATACAAACTTATGCAAAACTATAGGGGTATTAAACTAATGAGTCATACCATAAAGTTTGGGAAAGAGTAATAGAAAAAAGATTAAGGAAGGAGACTATGGTTCTTGAAAATCAATTTGGATTCATGCCAGAAAGGTCGATAATAGAAGTTATACATCTTCTCAGGAAACTAATTGAAAAGTATTGGGAGCAAAAACTGGATCTACACATGATATTCATTGACTTAGAAAAAGCTTATGATATAG
This sequence comes from Wurfbainia villosa, assembly GCA_025175895.1. Taxonomy (NCBI): domain Eukaryota; kingdom Viridiplantae; phylum Streptophyta; class Magnoliopsida; order Zingiberales; family Zingiberaceae; genus Wurfbainia; species Wurfbainia villosa. Next base: position 2,322,204 of record JAKLTH010000280.1, read on the forward strand.
TTACAAGAGAAATTATGTAGAGAATTTTAGAAAAAAAAGGTGTTAGTATAATATATATTGAACTAATTAAGGATATGTATGAGAAAGTAACGACTAGAGTGAAGACTTCAGGCGGATTAACTGAAACATTTCCAATAAAGATAGGGTTACATCAAGGATTAGCTTTAAGTCCCTAACTTTTTACACTAGTTATGGACGAATTCACTGGACACATTCAAGATACAGTATCGTGGTGTATGTTGTTTGCGGATAATATTGTTTTGGTAGATGAGATACGTGGAGGAGTAAATGTTAAACTAAAATCTCGACGGGAAACAATAGCAGTAAAAGGTTTTAGACTTAGTAGAATAAAGACAGAATATATGAAATTTATGTTTAGCAATATTATAAGTAATGAGACAAGTGTTAAGATAGGAGGTGACGAGTTATCTGGAACTGAGAGCTTTAAATATTTAATATCATTTTTTGTAAGGTGATGGAGGGATTGAGAGAGATGTCTCACATAGAATACAAGCAGGATGATTGAAATGGAGGAAAGCGTCGGGTGTTTTTTGTGATCGTAAAGTACCTCTAAAACTTAAAGGGAAGTTCTACAAAACGGCGATTAGACCTGCTATGTTATATGACGCTGAATGTTGGGCTACGACTCGAGCACATGAGCAAAAGATGAGAGTTGCAGAGATGAGAATGTTAAGGTAGATGTGCGGACATACGAGGATGGACAAAATAAGAAATGAGAACATTAGAGAAAAAGTCGGAGTTATATCTATTGAAGAAAAACTCGGAGAGACACGTTTAAGGTGGTACAAATATGTACTTAGACGATTAATAAATGCTCCAGTTAGACGATGTGAAACGATGATAAATATACATATCAAACGAGGAAAAGGAAGACAAAAAAAGATTTGGTTAGCAATAATAAAATAAGATAAAATTTATTTAAGTATAGATGATGATATAGCAGGGGATAGAGTCCAATGACATAAAATGATCCATATAGTCGACCTCGTCTAGTGGGATAAGGGTTGGTGGTGGTTGTTGTTGTTGTTGTTACTGTTTAACAAAAAAAAAAGATAAAGCAAAATTATTAATGCACTAAGTGGATCTGTATAATGTAAAAACACTTTTCTTTGTTGCATATTCATGGATCATCTTATACTTAACACCTATGTCTTGGGTGGTCACTATAGATCTTGGGTATAATATATTTTACTTTTGGATGAAGAAGTTGCCTAAGGAGGGGAGCTTTGATGTAACGGTAAAGTTGTTATTATATGATTTAGAGGTTACGAGTTTAAGTTGTGAAAATAACCTCTTACAAAGCAGGATAAGATTGTGTATTTCTTTAAGATCCGTATATGCGGGAGCTTTGTGCACCGAATTGCCCTTTTAGATGGAGAAGCTGCCCATCAGTTGGGCTATCACAAAAGAGATCATTTATATTATTTAAGTGATTTTGCAAAGTAGGCTAGTACAGCAACAATCTTTGTTTTATTTTAATTTCACAAGGTGAATTGAACATAGTTGAGGTTAAATCGAGTAGAGTTGAGGCTGCCAGGATAGAGGGAGATTCTAATTAGTGTAATAAAAATTGATCCTATGTTTTTTGTGAAATAGCCTTTCATAGAGTTTACTCTGAGGGATAAGATTCATATGTAACTGACCTAAGATTATGTGGACTAACACAGCTTACCAGTTGTGTGGTTGCAATGATTTGGTAAGACAAGCCCTTTTTAAGAGTGCTGATTGCCTTTGACTTATTATGATCACATTACTGCTCATGATGATTCAATATTTAAAATTTTTGTATTACAATTCATTGTCTTCGTTTTGCAAGAATTATTTGAAATTTTACAAAGTATTCCTTCTACAGCAACCAAATGCTCTGCAAAACAGTATATTAGCTGCGGCAAGCAACCCACACCTTCGGGATTTTGATCTTCACTTGTCTCCCTTGCTAATTAACCAGTCATTGCCAACAAGGTATGGCACTATGGTGTCATCTATTGGTGGACCAACCAATTCCCTGCCGGAGGTAGTTATGCACTGTTTCTAACTATCTGATTTGCTGTTCCACTGAGAGTTCTTTGGTTCTGTTATCAAACTTTATCTGTTGATGTTAGTCTGTGTGTGTATTACACATGTAGTGTAACAAATTATTTTCGCTATAATTATAGGCTTAATGGAGCATCAGCATATAGGGCATAGTGAATGATTTTCCTATTATTAAGTTTTACATAGAATCAAAGTCCTTTTGTTGTTGTTGTTGTTATTATTATTATTTACAATAGCATTAGGGGTAAATAATCTAATCGATCATATCCAAGATGAACTTCTTTATTGCATGTCGTTAACAAAGATACTGTGCTAATTAGTACTACTATTTAGAGTTGTATATATGAAGTTTACCCTTCCATTGAATTCTATGGAGAACTGCCTACGCTAATAAAATTTAAATAAATTTAATTACCTTTTTGACTAATCGACTAGAGTTATTTTGGTTTTCCTTTGCACATGGTATCTTAAATTTCAATCGATTCAACTCATCTAACAATAGACTTTGGACATATCTGATATCATATCAACTGATTTTCTCATATTTCATCATCTATGGGGTCCATACCTAATTTTTCATGGATAATAATATTTTTTGGTTTTATCTTTCCTATCCGCATCCATCATAATGTCATCATATCAGCTATGAAATGTATTTAATCAAGAAAAGCAAGAAAATTGTTAAGATGAAAGAATATGAACTTTTCCTAATTAAGAATTTTGATTTTCGTGAATCTATTATTTAGTGGAAGACAATACTAATGAAAAGAAGATAGTGGGTAGTCGAAATGTTGAAATGTGCTTGCATTCTTGTGTGGTCATTTATGCCCTTAAGACAGTACGAAATTTTTACAAGACTGATATAGTTCATCATAATTTACCGATCAGAGTTCAATTTTAAAACATGAACAAAATGCTAATGTAGAAAAGACAAGTTGAAAGTATTACTGTCCAATATCATTTAGATATAGCTCAAATAAATAATAAAATGAGAGAGATGGATTAAATGGTAGAGACAAGTTTAAAGAAACAGTTTAAATGGTATAGGTTATTGTCAAGATGACTAATAAATTTTATAGTTAGACAAGTTGAATAGGTTAGAGTTTAAAGGATGTAAGGGATTGGGTAGGCTAAAAGGAAGTTTAGTTAACATTATATGGCCTTGCATGGAATTCAAATAAAGAGATGAGAACTATATAGCTGAATTCAACTGGTTGTAATATGTCATTATAAATCATGGACCAGGCTTACATTTTCACGCCTGAAGTCCAAGGTTAACAATTTTTCATTTAACAAAAAGGTAAATATTTACCTGGTATGATTCTCTTTTTACTATTTAGTCAGGGAAGTCTTTGTTTGTTTCTTGTGGAGCACTAACAATTGTGATACAATCTACAGAGATATGTTCTGAATTGTTCAACCATCTGATTACTCTTGCTCATTGAATATGATCCCTGCATCTTCTGGCTACTTTCTGCTGAATCAGTTTATAAGTTTGTGAATAGCAATTGTTTCATTCTTTTTTTTTTTCTCTATGTTCCATGCTGGTACAGGGATGTCTGTAACCATGCTGAAATTTTTGAATGTGCTACTTGTCAAATAGTTACTGTTTTATCAGTGGATCAGCAGATAATACCACAGAATTTTATTAATTTGCTTGACATTCCATCTAATTCTGGATGCCCTAACGTTAATGTCTTCTATCTGCAGGCTATGAAACCTGGGATGTTTTCTAACCCCCAGTCAGCTCCCCCATCCTTGCCCACCACCACCATGCTAACAAGCCCTGCACTACCTCAAGGTCTTCCTGTTCACCATTACTCTCAGCCAGCACTTCCATTAGGGCATTTTGCAAATATGATAAGCTATCCCATTCTACCTCAGAGCTACGCATACTTGCCTTCTCTGCAACAAACGCTCTCTCCAAACAGCCTTTTCAATCAATCTTCAACTGTGCCCAGTGCTGGCATAGAGTACTCTCAACCACAATACAAAGGCAGCTTATCTGTCACCAGCTTACCTCAGGCTTCTTCCTTACCCTCTGCCTATGGAGGATTTGGAAGCTCCTCCAGCATTCCCGGAGGCTTCAACCTTAACCATACGACCATGCCTTCTAGTACATCAATCGGATTCAACGAAGCTCTTAACCAGCAGTACAAAGAAGTGAGTCATTACCTGGCACTTCAACAGGTACAATTTCAAGCGTAATAGAAAACTTTTAAGTTTCCAACTAGTAGTCTGAATTCATCATTGTTTTTACCAGAATGAGAACCCACCTACCATGTGGATTCATGGCACTGGTTCAAGAACAATGTCACCTCTTCAATCAAGCACATTCTACAACTATCAGGGTCAGAACCCGCATAGTGGGTTCCGTCAGGCTCAGCCACCTTCACAGCTCAGTGGTTTGGGCTATTCGAACATGTACCTCTCCCAAGGAGGTCCTTCGAGGGAACATCAGCAGACTCCTGCCGAAGTGAATTTGAATGGTTCTCAGACTACGCAGTCTCAGCCATCCAGCCAAATCTGGCAACATGGCTACTAAGCTGTCTCCTTGGCCCAAGTTTTTTTGGGTCCTGAAGGAATTATGCATGGTAGGTCGCTATAAGTTGATCACATGCACACGCTAGTCGGAGCATTCAACTACTACTAGGATGCTAATGTTATCGAGCGAGTTTAGGCAACGTATATTTTAGAGTTCGAGTGTGATTTTAACGTGTGGTCACGTGGACAATTTGGACGCTATTGTTCCTTCAGATAAATCCTTTGCCGTGGAGACTTTTGTGGACTTTTCTAACGAAAGCGGTTCCCTGGTTCTTTTACGTTCATGCCTATTGATTTCTTTGCTTTGGTGCTTCTACGGACATGTATGCTAATGCTTAGTGTTTGGTATACATAATAAAGTACCCTCCACTAGGAAAGTTTCAGAATTTATAAAAAGGATGAGGACTGCAATTTTTCAATTTTTTTTTTTTTTTTTGACCTTTCTTTGTTGGTGCCAGCGCAAGCTCCCTCCCATATCAAGGTCGTCTTCTTCATGTCGAGTTGATGGACGGCATCAATTGTTATGTTGTGTTCAGTAGCTTAGATGAATTAAGGTAAAATGAAAATTCTCATTGGTTAACGAGTCCGTGCATCGTAGACGGTAGTTTCAATGCTCGTAGAATAATTGAAAAAAGAAATGAAAACGATATAATTTGATTGTTATGGTCCAATTCAAAATCTCGTGGCAGATCGGATTAAACATCAGTAGAACTCATAAAACTGACTTATACTATGATTTATGAAAATATCTAAATTTTAAAATATTTTGGAGCAAAAAGGTCACTTTATATAATCGTTATAAAAAAAAATAAATCATAAAAAGTATTTTATACAATTAAAAATTAGTACGAAATAATTTTTAATGTTTGAGATAATTCTACTGTATATATTAATCATCTCGTTTTACTTAAATTTTAAAATATCTAATGTAAAAAATTATAACTATCAATCTTACGATTCCTTTATCTCGACTCTAAAATATAAAAAAGAGTAAATCATAAGTAATCACATATCTTAGTGCGATGATAAATAAAGAATGTGATCCGTCATAAATATTAAACAGTCTACTGACATAAAAAATTAAATTTTATTCCTTATATTATTAATGCATCGGAACTATCAATCTAACGGTTCTTCATTCTAATTCAGTATGAGAGAATAAATCACGAATAATTATTGATCTTAATACGATGATAAATATAATAATTAATATAATTTAATATAAATATTAAATAATTCATTGATATAAAAATTAAATCTTATTTTTTATATCATTCAAATTTATTAACACACCCTCTCGCATCTGATGGGGACAAATTTCAAAATACCGAATCAATCTCTCGTATGTAGATATTATATCATAGGACAACGGATCAATCCTTCATAAATACGAGAGTATCGTCTCTCTATGCACTAGTTACTAGTTTCAAGGGTCAAAGATTTATCGTAATTTATTTTTTTTACGATGATCTAAAAGTAGATTAATAAAAATCGTTAGATTGATGAATTCTAATATTTATATTATCGTGGGAACAAATTTCAAAATACCTGAAATATAACAAGCTGTTCAACCGACGTACATGTGTGGACTGTGTCCGAGCAATGCAGATGATGATGAACTTACAAGATGACAAGAAAATAGAGTGACATTTCCATGTTCACTTTTTCCCTCGGTGGCAAGGGATAAGCTTGCCGTGTAACTCACGGGTCCTTGGAAGCCACGCACGCGACAGAGCCACGGTCGCGCCGCACGAACCGCTCGTGCAGAAGCAGGCACTCCACTTCATCCGCTTCCTCCTATTCGATTCTCCTTCCCCACCGCCACTACCAGACAAATGCGCACAGACATAGCCGTTGCCGTCGAACTTCTCCCTCGCCTTCGTTTAAATCGGTCCCTCTTTCGACCAGAAAATCAAACACCACTTCGGCGTCTCATCTCTCTACCACCTCAGGCAACAGCAACAATGGAAACAAGATCCTCCTCTTCCTCTCTGTCTCCGTTACTTTTCATCCTTTTGTCTGCTTTGCTCCTCGCTCCAGGTAATCAACACGCGACGCTCTTCCGGTTTCATGCCCATCCTTGTTGTCTAAATAATGCTCTGTTTGCTTTCAGGGGGGACTACAAAGTTGGTTCAGGGACAGAAGACTTGGTGCATATCGAAGCCTTCGTCGGACGATATGACCCTGGCGGCCAACTTGAACTACGCGTGCTCTCAGGTGGACTGCAGCATACTGCAGAGAGGCTACGGTTGCTTCTACCCGGACACGCTCATGTCCCACGCTTCTGTTGCCATGAACCTCTACTACCAATCACGAGGCCGGAACTTCTGGAATTGCTACTTCAGGGGCTCCGGCCTCCTTGTCACCACAGACCCCAGTCAGTACAGTGCATTCAACTATTCACTCTTTTTTATTTAAAGCGAGATTTAGAACCTCCTGTTGCTAACATTTGGATGTGGCCGTGGCTGATGCAGGTTTTGGGAGCTGCGTGTACGCGTATGGTTAAAGAGTAGCAAGGAAAGGTGGCATATGCATGGCTCTGATCCACATTTTGTATCTGAATATGTTTAGAGTGCAGATAGTTCGTCGGATGCGTTGGTGATTCAGGAATCATTTTATTTTTGTGCATTTCATGGCTGTTCGGGAGTCATTCTTTTTTAGTTCATCAGGTCATGTTGTTGTGAGATTAAGAACTGACTACTTGCACAGTTGATGCATAATCTGCATCTGTTGACTTTTGGTGTGGAGTTTGTGATGAAGAGGCAAGAGATGCTTTTCTAGCTATTAAGTCCTAAATTAAAGTTTGTGATGTCCTAGTTTAATCTAATCTCATACTCATTTTTTGCACTCGAAATTCAACTCTCAGTACAAGTTCAATCGGCAACATATGAAATACACACTTCAAATGCTAGCATACGTATTTCACTCTCTACAGTTGAAAATTCTCCATTTGTGACGATGTTTGAGATTAAAAATAAACCCAAAAGAATCTCCCAAATCATCATTATAGTAAAAGGAGGAATGCAATCTCCTAAAAATCTTGATAGATGACTATTGAAGTCGAAGATACATACCAACATTGAATCAAAGTGAAATCAAGAATTCATAGGCGAACTAACGTACGTTTGCTAAACCTTTTCATGAACTTCCGAAACAACACGTACGTTTGCTTAGTTGAAATATCTCCTTCAATAGATATCGGAACAGTTGTTCCATCACCATTGTTAGCCAGAAGTTCCGTCTAGTTAGCCACAGACCGAAAGTGTCGATGACAGGTCAGTGAAAGCATGTACTGCAACCATGCCTTGCGCCTGGAATCCTCCAGAAGTTCGATAGCTTTTGTCAAGTTCCAACATTATTTTCTTGATCACTCGAGCTGTACCCCTTGTGGGATTCTATCTCCATGTTTCCTGCCTGGTGCCTTCTGATTCTCCGGTCCTTTTCAGAGTTAAGATCAACATGAGCATTTCCACAATGTAGCTTAATCACACATAGTTTACTTTCTAAATACCTCACGATATGGAACTTCATCTGCATCGAGCATTCGAACAACCTGGCCCATCTTAGGTCTCTTATCAGAATCAGGATCGAGGCATCTTAGAGCAACCAAAAGGGTGCGTTTAAGCGCCCGGATAGCTGGTTTCACCTCAAGATTTGGATCCAAGACTTCTTCTGCCCTTCTATTCCCAACCATCAATTTAAGCCACTCAACTAAATTCACCTGGCAAGGGAACAATGAGTGTGGACACCATGATTAGAAAATTAATTCTCCTTATATTTAACGTTAATTCAATTCTATGTTCCATCTTTCATACCTCGTTCGCTGGCCTGCCGTAATCCACAGGATCCCTACCAGTAACTGTCTCCAGCAACAGCACTCCAAAGCTATAAACATCGCTCTTCTCATTTAGAAGACCAGTGTTAGCATATTCAGGAGCCACGTACCTGAGGTTAACAAGCCGATGTGAATTTTCCCATTAAGAGTCCCTCTGTTTGCGACTCATATAGCAATTTATAAAATACTAATGCTGCCACACCTAAAGAAGCATACAAGAACAGCGTACTTACCCAAACGTTCCCATTACTCTGGTTGCAACGTGACTTTTATCAGAACCCAAGAGCTTAGCCAATCCAAAATCAGATATCTTCCCATTACATTCATCATCAATCAAGATATTGCTTGATTTAATATCCCGATGCACAACTTTTGGTTCAATAGCCTCGTGTAGATATGCAAGCCTGGAAAACATTCAGTAAATTATATTTCTCATAAACATGCCACATTGCATCTAATGATTTAGCTAAAACTAAACCTCTGAAACAGTTAATATGAATAATTAAAAAAAAAGGATATATTTCTCTATGTATCATGCTCGAAGTTACACTTACGCCTTAGCAGTGCCAAGGATAATCTTCATGCGATTCTCCCAATTGAGTACACCATGTTGACGCATGGCTCCATGTAACCACTGTTCTAAGTTGCCATTATTAACATACTCGTACACAAGCATCCTGCAATATACAGAGTAATCAAGATAAGAGATCGATCAACTTAACTAAAGCCTATTTTTCATTCAAGCCTTTACCATGCAGAGAGAATATGCCAATTCTACATACAGTTGACTGTCTTGATTTACAATTTGATTGACTTGGTTTACAATGTTTTCGCTTGTACCACATACTAAGCCCATTTTTCATACGCTTGATGTTCGACCAAGAACCATCAAGTTTTACTGGCATACTATAAGTGTACTCACATATTTCAACCTAAAGCTAAGCACCAATATGAGCAGTAATCGTAAAACAACCAACCTCCCACATGTATTCAATAAAGAATTGTGTAACTGCCGTGACAATCAAAATAAATGTTAAATAGACAAATTGACTAATACCAAAGAAAATGAAAATAGCAAATCACCTCCAGGATGACGACGATAAACATATAATCCGCCAGCAACAACTGGCTCAGAGCACTCTCCTGTTTGAATTCAACATCCTGAGCACATGCCTAAGTCTACCAGAGATGAGAAAACAAACTCAGATCCAGTATCATCACATTGGTGGCAACCATTTCCAATACCTCACCATGTATAGGATGAGATCTGCTCTGACACCATAGATGAGAAAACCAAGTAATTGACTTATCAAACCTAACCATCGACCCCAAAATATTTAAGCCTAAGCTAATAGTAGTTAACTTATCTAAGTTTATAAAACTCCTATAACCCACAACTCAGCTTGTGGAACTATATTGAAGTGTTGCTTTTATTTCCTTGGATCTGTGATTCGCAATTAAAGGTTTATAAAATATCCTTAACATTTTACTTAACTAGACAATTAGATATAGTTCTTCAACTATTCCAGGGTGTCAGACTATGTCAATGACAACTGGACAGCTTTCATAAAATTTTGTCTTCTGTATTCGCTACACACATCGGATGCTAAAATTTGAACAAATACTTAGGCATTGTACAATAGGATACAATTTTCAGGAATCTCTCAATAGTAATTTAAGGGCTGAAGTCATAGTGATCATGGTGAGTGAAACATGTGTATATGTGACTGCACCAGAGTTAGATTCAACACAAAGAAAAAAAAAATACAAAAGAATTGGTCATTAAATGTTTTCACCTATGAATTCCTTCAATACAATATCCCAAAAGCCTCACTAGATTCTTGTGTCGGACATGACCAATGGCTTCCACTTCCACTCTGAACTCCTTCTCTGCCTGTCCCCTATATGATCCAGCCAGTTAATTTAGAAAAACAGTAATAGAATGCACCAAATGAACAGAAAGATGATGATGTCAAGCTGTTGTGACGATAATGACCTAACCAATATGTGAACTGTTCAACTTACAGATTGTTTAGAAGTTTCTTGACAGCAACCTCAGTTCCATTTATTAAACGGCCCCGATAAACAACTCCATATCCACCCTCTCCAAGAACATTCTCTTTGGAGAAACGATTTGTAGCAAGCTCAAGATCCCTTAGAGTAAACCAGTGACCCCATCCCAGATGTGAGGACTCTGGTAGTCCAACCAAAGGAGATGCAGAAACAAGTGCATATCCAGAATAAGTTTTTCTAGTGGGACCTGAGCTTCCTTCATCACCAGAATATGAACTTCCTGCTCTGTCATTGTGGTATATTGAGCTCGTCTGACTCATGTTATCAGCATCACTCGACTTGCTCATGGGCAATTGCGTAAGTGTCTTTCCCAAATCCATATCACTGAATTTGTCCTGCGGGAGGAAGAAAGAACCTTCCCTGTTCTGAAGAGTTTGGGCAACGCACTGATTACCAACTCTGTCGACTGTGATTTCCTTTGAGACATTTGGTATTTGTGAGATTGGCAAGGAATCAAAAGGCCTTCTTGTCTTCCTCTTCGATGCCATCCACATGGATAAGATAGATAGAATGAAGACGATCAAGACACAAACGCCAATGCCAATGATGACCCAAAGTCTCAGACCAAAAACTGGCGTCTTTTGTGATAATTCCGCGTGCAATGAACTATCAGATGACATCTCTGATTTTGGAAATGAAAGACCACAATATTAGTGATTGTTCCAAAATCAATTTGTATAAGACCACTTCCAAATTATGAATCATAAAAGCTAATTGCAATTTGATGTCGTCCTAAATATAACCCCCAAATATTAACAACGTTTTCAACAAGAAAGATAGAGATTGGCCTACAAATAACCTAAGATAAACTCGCAAGAATGGGAAGTGCAATTCTCGCTTCTTTGAAATCAATAATTAATAAACAGCATGAGTAGAAACACTTAAGAAATACACTAAGAGCGCAGAAATACAAGATATTATGGACAAAAGATAAACAACAAAAAATCTTGTCCTCCAGTGTCCGCCAAAATATTACCCAGAATAAGCAATCACCTTCAAAGAGAGGAGGAAACTAAAACGAGGAAAAAGGTTACCTCTTTTGCTATTCGATTTTACAATCCTTCAATCAACAACAACAACAACAACAACAAACGAACAGAGAACTATTCAACGCCCAAATGCAAGTAGGTTGTCATCAAGGCAAGGGAATCAAAGAACTGCGGCATCCAACATCAAAGAAAAAAAAAACCAAAACCAAAGAATGAGCAGCAAGGTCCCAATGGGATTAAAAAAAACACTTTTTTTCAATCTTTGAAAGGTTGGGAGGAGAGAGAGAGAAAGAGAGAAACTACTACTGCAGAATAGCCTATGACTGCTTCAGTTTTGGAAGAGCTGAGATGGAGATACAAGTCTGTAGGGCAGGAGGATTCGTGAAATTGGTAAGAGGGTTTGATGGCGGTGAGAAGTGAACGGAAGAAAGCAAGGGAAAAAAAAAACAAAAAGGAGAAAAAGGCAAAGCAGTAGTAGTAGTACAGGGTCGGCATTCAAAGAAAGGCTAGGGAACAGAGAAACAAACATAAAAATGGGAGAGAGAGAGAGAGAGAGAGAGAGAGGAGTCAACTTGAAAGGCAAAACTCCAAATCCACTCTTGCTCGTTGCCATTAGAGTTGTCAATCTACGATGTAGTGTATTAATTCATCTTAAATTTAATGTTTAGTGAGAAGAAACGAATTAATTCGTCATCTCGACCTATTCGACCTATAGAGAAATTTTTAATCTAATTCAACTCAAAATAGAGTACGGATTAGATGAGTCAATCCATGAGTCAAAAAATTAAAAATATATATATAAAATTATTCAGACATTTAAGACTTGAGATAATATGGATAAGACAGATGAATATCATGATTAAAAAATTAAACATTTAAAGTAACTAAAATTTTATAATTGAGATTAAATTAACGACCAACAAATTAAATATCGATATTTTTTATTCCTTTCTAATATTCTAAAATATCTAAATTTTGATAATATACAAATATAAATTTTTGCTCTCCAAATAAAGATTCAATTAAGATTTTCTAGCTCTTATAATTATTTGATTTTGATATATTATTATTTCTTATATTAATTAAAATAATATAAAATAATTAGAATATATACATCAAATATTCTTTTATTTTTTTTCTTTAATTTCTTTTATATTTTGTTGAGGTGTATGTGCGATAGAAGAAGATTGCGATGATAAAAAAATTATCTTATTAATATTAAAATATTTGTCAAAAAAATTATACAATTTTATTGTCATATGTTCTATCTTTTGACATTTCTTAATCCGTGGACCAGCTTATTCCCATGGCGGATCGACCCATTTAGATCCGTAACCTGCGTAGGGCGATCCATTTAAATCCGTCAAAATGATAAATTGATAAAATTTTATTTCAATCCATTTAAATTATTTAACGGGACAGATCAATTCGACGAATCCAACTCACCTTGTCAGCTCTGGTTATCATTCATGCACCTCAAGTTACCACTTCACCCTCCACCTCCCTTTCCAAACACAATGGTCCTCTTCCACTGTCTCTTCAGGTGCTGAAGTGACCATCTCGCCCTCACAACGGCTATCTGAAATCGGTTCGCCTATGTTATCAGCTCGTTAGCAGCTCATCATTTGTTTACTAAATTATCAGCTCTCTTTTGAAGTAACGAGTTTCCTGCTCTTTGAGGTAGAGTACGTGTATAGAGATGGGCCATTCAAGTCCATGATCCTTGTGTTCCGAGTTTGAAATAAGTTTGTAATTAGTATTCCAGCTGTTATCCATTCAAGTATTAATGCAAAAGTTAGCCTCAGAGATTAATGATGGCTGGTGTACATATTGCGTCCATGATTTTTTTTTATAGGATATAGCAGTTCCTGTCAGACGCTCTGGATGTGTGTGATGGAATTTTATCCTCTGCCACTAAAGAAGAGGCGGATTCTGTATGGAAGGAAAGATTATTATTCTGTTTATGTTTATGGGAGAGAGGGAGCTAGAGCAGAAGTGTAGAATTATAAGATTAATCTGATCTGAAGGTAAGGTAGATATTTTTTTAATAACTTAGGTGTCTAAATTTTCGGCTAGATTAATTACAGTTGTATCTCTCAGATAAATTAGAGGATCAATGCAATAAAATCAATGAATAACTGTGATCCAACTCCTCCTGTAGGAGTTCACATTTGGTCCTTGTACAGATAATTCAATTGAGAATTCCAAAAAAGTAATGTCCACAGAAGGAATGAAACCACGATATATAAGAGCATCATCGTGCCATGCCTCATGCCCCAGCAAGGTAGACTTTGTTGTCATTACTTCGTTCAGCCTTGGAAATAGATACTCTACCCAAACAAATTAACCGTGGTTTCTGAAATCCACTTTTCCAACTTTATCTTAGTCAGATCTATTTATAACGTTCACTCTGAGCATCTCTGAATTAATCTTATATATGAAAAAGAAAATTAGGATACCGAATATGATAATATTTCTGGCTTGGCGTTACGTTGGCTCTTGAATTGTATAAAGGGAATGTAATCCATCACATGCCGCCCATAGGCGAAGCAAATTGAGCTGCGGATCTGGCGAACAGCTCCCAGTGGACAATGGGAGAAGTTGATGAGCTAGAAAGGCAAACGTTTGATCATGAATTCGATGAGCCAAAAGCCCAGCCTTTGCGACTCGACAAGGGCCGTGTTTTTACCGTTTTAATTATTTGGCTAATTGATTCTCTATTCTTCAAGAAAATAATAAAATGAAATGAAAGTCCGTATGGATAGGGACGGAATTAAAGTCACAGATGCAGAGTGTTATAACGGTTGGAATTCAATTCCGTTGCAATTGAGCAAGGAATTGGTCCCTTCATGGCTCTGCGAATGAGACCTTTCGTCTTGTCCAAAAAAGGAAAAAAAAAACTTTCGCTGCGTCGCTAGGAATCACTGTACCGACGGGGAACCGTGAATTAGGTCCAAGCCCTTCACTGGTAGCCGACAGTCGCATTAACAGATAAATTTTCTATTACGGATTATTAGGATAACTATTGCTTTTATTTTTTTAAAACAAAACAAAATAATAATTATTATTATTTTTATTGTGACAACGGATCGGAAAGACACCAATACATAGACGCAGCGCGGTCGGATCCAGGATCGAAGCCGTCGGGTTGAGTTGAATAATCTGAGCCATGCCGGCTCGCTCGTGGCGATTCTGATCGAATGTGAAGCCCGGTTCGGTCCGTCCGTCCGGTCGGTCGGGTTGGATCCGATCCGATTAATCATTGTCTTAGTTAAATAAATAAAAAAATAAAAAAGATGTAAATAATTAAAATAAAAAAAATTTGCACAATTAAACTTATAAAAACTCTATCAAATATTTCATTATCTCAATACAAAATATATTACATCTTGAACTTAAATAAAAAAATCTATTATAATAAAAAAATCAAATACATTTGATGATTCTGATTTCCTCCGTCGTAAATGTTCAGGATGTTCCTTCCTTTCGCTTGTCTTCTTCACTTTTAATATATTAGGTTCGACTTGCGACTTTTTCCCAATCATGAGTAAGAACATTGTGCTTCCAAATTTTCCTACTTTAAGCGTAACGTCTCTCGTCCAATGTATTTCCTCCGATACTAAAAGCTTGTTCCACTGCAACCGTTGAAACTGGACAAGCTAGAATTTCTTTTACCATTATAGATAAGATTGAAAATATTTGAGTTCTTTGCGACCACCATTTTAGAATGTCGAAGCTTTCTTCATCTGCATCACTAAAATCAAAAGAAGTGGTCAAATAATTCTCAAGTTCTATTTGGAACTTGAGGATCCTCGTGGACGTTTAGTCCGTTGCCTTAATAACAATTGTGTTTTAGTGAGTTTAGAAGTAATAATACTAGTTGTAGTAGATTGATGTATTTCATGTCCAATAGTTTGTTGACCATATTTAATGTTATATTCATTATAAATATCATGTAAATGAGTTTTAATATTAAACAGAATCAAAGGAATATTAGGAGCAGTTTCAGTAATAGGGTTTAAAGATTCATAATATAATGCTAACATATCTTGCAAACCATTTAATTTAAGTCTAGGATCTAAAACAAAAGTACATAAAAATATTTCAGGAATGTTTAAGAAATATTTTTCCCATTTTTCTTTTATTACATAAATACATTGAGATAAATATGTATCATTTGATTGAATATGTTCATTAAAAATACATGCAATATTACAACAATGTGTTAAAACTAAATGTGAAGTTGGATAATAAACACCTGATAATTGGTTACTAGCATCACTAAAAACTTTTGAAATTTCACAAATACTAGTGCATATATTCCATTGATTTAAAAACAAATAAATATCACGTGATTGAATATGTTGATGAAAAAACATACATAATAAATCTTTGTATTCAAAAGTAGATAACAACAATTTATAAGTAGAATTCCAACGAGTTGGAACGTCACGTGCAAACCGTTTAGGCTTCATATCATTTATTTTACAAAATTTTCTCCATTCTTTCATAACTTGAGGATGTGTTCATAAATAATGAATTGCACTCCTAATTGGTTGAATATGTGATCCTAAATTTTTAAGTCCATCTTGAACACACAAATTTAAAATGTGACATGTACACCTAATATGAAAAAATCTTCCACCTATTGATGGTTACATATATCAATAAGTTCACTAATACTAGAGGTATTTGCACTAGCATTATTAAAAGAAATTGAAAAAACTTTAGAAGTTACACCATATTCTTCTAAAATAATAAAAATAAGTTGTGAAATATTTTGTGTCGTGTGTGTTTCGTTAAAACATCTATATGCTAGCAATCTTTTTTGAATGTCCCAATTATTATTAATCCAATGACAAGTAATACTCATATATGAACAACTTTGCCAATGATCACTCCAAATATCGAAACACAAAGAAACTTTACTGTTTAAACTAAAAAATTCTTTAATCAATTCTTGTTTTTGTTCTAAGACTAATTTTAAAAGTGTACATTTTAGAGTATTTCTTGGGATACGTTTAATAGAAGGATTTGCACTTGTAGAAAGTCAATTTTCAAAAGATAATTTATCACTAAAACTAAAAGAAAGTTGTTCAATTGCACAAAATTTAACAGTTTCTTCTCTAAATCTAATTTCGTCAAATTTAAAGAGTTTAGATTCGTTACCCCAACCCGATTGAAAAGAGAATGTCGGAATTTGAGTTTGAGAACGATCAATACCAATTTCCACCGGAAAATTTCTCTCCACATGTCGAGTAAGGATTCCGTAACCTCCTCATTGTTGAAATTTGTAACATTTTGAACAATATTTGCATTTTGCTTGCATATCACCGGAAGGGAGCGTTACTTTTTCGAAATGTTTGGTGAAGATATCGGATGCGAGGCGAGACACTCGAGTTGGTCTTGTAGCCGTAGAACTCGCCATCGTACTGGATGTATTGCTCCTACTTTCTTGACTTTGATGATGATGACGTATTTCAAATTCATCACCGGAAATATCAAGATCATAGTCGGCGCCGATATCGAATGGAGGTGAATCGCCGCCTTGCTCGAGCTCGAACTCGGGCAGTGGTGGCATTATGCTCTTTCCCTTTCTGGCACCGACCGCACCCTTATGATTTGATCCGGCTCTAGATATTTGTAAAAATATGACTTGAGAGTTGAGACTTGAAAGCAAATGAGGGAATGAGAATTAGAGAAGAGAAGTTGTGTTTGTGAAAAAATGAAAGGGAATGGAGGTGTATTTATAGGAAAAAAAAACATAAAAAAAAAAATTCCAACGGCCACGAAATCGTGGTCGTTGATGATCAACGGCCACGAAATCGTGGTCGTTGATGATCAACGGCTACTTGATTTTTTTGCCTTAAAAAAAAAAAAAAAGGTTGACCCGTCGGGTCCGGGCCGGGCCGACCCGGCGGGTCGCCAACGGCCACGAAATCGTGGCCGTTAATTTTTTTTTTTTTTTAATCGCCGGTTCATTTTTTTTCGGTTCGATTTTTTAAAAAATCGGGACCGGACCGCTTAATAGACGGTCCGGTCACGGGTCCGGATCAAACCTGTTGACCCGATTAACCGGATCATTGACCACGGTCCGGTTCCGAATTTGACCCGGACCTTGGCCGGGTCTACCGCAACACAGACCAAACGCGCATATCGCAGTAATATTAACGAATTACATGAAAAGGCTTCGATCATTTATAAAGTAATAGTCCTCGGTATGATCATACATTGGAAGAAATACGAACAATGCAATTAATTATAAGATTGCTACAAATTCTACCACAGAAGTAGAAATTTATTTTAGAATTTTTGACACATTCATATGCAACGAACGATGGTTTCAAAGCCTACGCAACCTGATGGGAGCGCCATGTTGAGGCTTGACAGTGAGAACATGGTAGGGAGCATGAGTGTAGGAAGGCGAGAGGTCAAAGGAGAAGCGTTGAAGGATCAGACATAGTGCCAACTTGGCTTCCAGCAACGCGAAGTTCTGGCAGATGCAGACCCGGTGGCCGGCACCGAAGGGGAAGAAGGCATTCTTCTCGGACGCCTTGTGCATGCCCTCTGCGAATCTCTCCGGCTTGAACTCCTCGACGTCTTTGCCCCAGAAGTCTGGATCATGATGAACTTGAAGGATGGACAAGTAAAGCAGGACGCCAGGAGGGTACACTACGTCCCCAATTTTTGTGCTCTTGAAGACCTGCCGCGGTATGCCGAATACCGGCGAATAGAGTCGCAGAACCTCGTGCAGAATCATCGTCACCTGCGTATGCCACATCATCGTCACTTGAGAACACGGAGTAAGTCCCTGCAGACTCATCGAGAATCTAAATTTACGGTGCTTACGGTCTTCAAGTGGCTCAAGCCATCGAAAGTAGGCTTCTCTTTCCCAAAGGCTTGCAGAACCTCTTCGCGAGCCCGTTCTTGCCAATCTTGATGCATGCTCAGCACAACCATAGTCCACGTTAACAAATTCGACGTCGTCTCTTGTCCTGCGAAGTAGAACAGCTTGCATTCTTCCACCAGCTCGTCCGTCGTCAACCCGGCGTTCCCATGTTCTCGGAGGTGTTGCCGATTGGATTCCAGCAACAAGTCGAGAAGGTCATCGTTCTTTGCGGTGCCCAATTTCATACTCTCCTCCCTCTTTTTGATTATGCTCAATAGAATCCTTTTCACCTCTATATTTATTGCTTTCATTCTATTGTTAATTCGGGTGGGCATAAACCTGAACAATTGAAGATATCGATTATACTCTGTTTCTAGCAAGGATCACGACGAATCGAACTTTTTGCATATGTACATTGTGGATCAGTACCCACCTGAAGGCCGGAATATGTGCAAAAGGAAGACTGCTGGCGACGAGCATAGTTTGCTCATTCTGAAGCTGGAAAATCTTCCTTCCTTCCTCAAAACTGCTACCGAAAGCACTCCGGGAAATGACATCGCCGGTGAAGTTCTGGAATTCGACGGAAACATCTATCTCTTCACCTTTCGCCTCCATTTCATCCCATCGGCTGACAAGCTCATCACAACAAGCAGAGAAAGCAGGCAGCATGCGCTGCATATAGCAAACAAGAGTTACCGAGTCATTTCAACAAACTTATGGACGATTCATTAATTAACTTAGCGGCGATGGATCAATCACCTTGAGCTTCTCTATATGGAAAGCAGGGTTCAAAATCTTCCTATGCTTGACCCATTCCTCACCTTCGCAACTCAGCACGCCTCTGATAAAGAACCTTGTCAGGTAACTGGTATTTATCTTCCCGATCTCGCCGGTCTTGTTGGCCAGAACTTCTCTGATTTGATCAGGATCCGCGATGTACGCTCTCGGATTAGGTCCCATCCAATGGAAAGTTACCTTGTTCTCCTTTCCTAAAAGAAAAATTTTCAATCCAGTTTAATCGACAGGAGTTATATTGTTTGGGGAAATGGAGAAGGGAGGCGATCGAGTCGTATGATTGGCTGCTGACCGTGTGCTTCAGCGGCGAGTCTGAAGAAGGGAAAAACGCGAGCGAAGATGGCGTGGGAGAAGGGCATGGGCTTTCCGCGGGCCTCCTCGGTAAGTCGCACCATCTCCTTGAGGTCGCCGCTGATGGGGCGGTAGGAGGAGCCCTTGAGCCCCTGCGACCGGAGCCCGCGTTCTAGGCGGCGCGGCTTCCAGAACGCCCAGTTCAGCATCCAGACTGCGCAGGCCGCCATCAGCAGCGAGGACACGGCGAGCCACACTTCCATGTCTACAACTCCAAAAGCAATACTTGCAAGAAAAAAAAATTGAAGGCTGAAGTTGAGAAGATCTTGGAGATGGGGGATGCCGCTTAGAAATTATATAGGCGCTCTGGTCCATATGACGTGAAAATCATGGAGTCGCCGAGAGATGACGTGAAAATTATGGAGTCGCCGAGAGGTGAGTTAGTGATGGCATTCAACAATCAAATCAAATTTTATTTTATGATATAATTTTTATCTTTTTCAAATAATAATGGAGAGTAATTGAATCTAAAATAAAGATTTCAATCTCTCTAAACGGGATCTAAAAAAAATATTTGGAGACTATCATAATTTATCCGTGATTATTACTATGAATGTAGATCATTCTATAACTCGATACGGGATCTCAGACATGCTATGTTCTGCTTATATTTCCTCACTACGATTTAATTGTGGACGAGTTCACAATTGTAGTTCCCACTATGGTCTAACCGTGAACCAGATCACGACGTTGCCGTCGCTATTTAGTATTTCATTAATATTTTATTATTAATTTTATTTGGTTCGAATTTTCTATTTAATTTATTTTTTAGTTTTAAAATTTTTATATTTATTTTTTTTTTTATTTTGTTAGGAAATTTTTAGTGTAGTTTACTTAATTTTTTTTAGATTTTCTTGCTTGTTAAGAAATTTCTATTAAAATTAATTTATTTTTTTTACATTAAAAATATTCTCTTTCTAAGTCTATTTAAACATAGATTTAGATTCTTATAAGATATTCAGTTTTGATCAATAATATTCCTTTTCGTTCAAACAAAGAGGTGTTCCTCTTTTGTTGGTGAATTTTTCCTCTCCTTCGATTCTCTCTGTCCCTTCTATTCTAACCTCACACATAGAAGATTTTTAGCGCTCACTCCATTGCCCCCGCCTGCGTCAGTTGATATCAGAGCTTTAGATCTATGGAGGGATGTTATGGTCATGATCATGGATGTGACAAACAAGTTTCGTTTGAGGAAGTCGCACTCCAGGATCAAAGTACCCACGAGTTCATCGATCTACAGAGACCAATTGCGGAGTTATCTCAGAGATCATGAATAGTTGTCATGGTTATAGATGTAATCGACAGGTTTCGATTGAGGAAGTCGCACCCCAAGATCGATGTTCCCAAGAGACCATCAGGGATCTATAGTGACAAGTCATAGAATTATATCGGCAATTGCGATTCATAGATGGTCATCATGGTTATGATCATGGTCGTGACTAACAAGTTCTGATTGAGGAAATCTCACCTTAGAATCGAAGTTCCCAAGAGATCATCAAGAATCTACGAAGAAAAATTGGAGCGTTAACTCACTGCAAGAACTTGAGGTATCTCTTCGACGCTCTAAAATTCTACGTCATCAAGAATATTACGATCGTAAAGAATGGTATGAAGACTTTATTTACAATGATGATGAAGACATGAAAGATTTTATATATGACGAGGAAATTGAAGACTCTGTCTATGATGATGATGAAAACATGGAAGATTCTATCTACAATGAAGAAATTGGAGAAACCATGGAAGACCCCGTCCATGATCGACGACGGGTGACGGGTGACGGGCAACAAGCAACGACCAAGGAGCAACAACGGATGACAACAACAAGCGAAGAATTGATAGGAATGAAACTCAAACCCACCACTTAGGGTGGGCTTTGTTGATTCCCAAATAATTAGAAATCATTTCAAAATCTCAATCTCAAACCTATTAACCAAACACTATATATGATTCTCATTCTCATTCCCTCATTCCAAACCCATCAATCAAACGTCACCTATAAGTTTCTTTTCACATCTATAAAATAAGGAAGAGTCAGTTTTTGAGCCAAAAAATCCCTGAGTAAGAAACTAAGTAGATAAACAATGAAACCATACACGAGAAGCTTACTAGACACCATATATGGATTTCTTAAGTTGGCAAACATGTGTTGGATGTTGTGGGTGGATGAATACTGATGGTTTCTCCATAAAAACATTTTCATCAAGGTGACCATGTAGGAAAGCATAAGAAATATTCAATTGTCGTATCGGTCAGTGGGAGCTAATACCTATAGATAATAAAAATCTGACTGTCATAATTTTGATGAGCGGACAAAAAGTATCATTAAAGTCAATACCTGATTATTGATGAAAACCTTTACCAACAAGGTGAGCTTTATAACATTCAATAAAATCATATATGTGATACTTAATTTGATGGACTTTTTTAGAGCCCACAATATTCATAGATGAAGTATGAGGAACTAAGCTCTAAGTTTCATTGTGAAGAAGAGCATCAAATTATATAGTCATCGCAGCACACCAATTTGGGTCCTTTATTGCTTGTATAAATCTAGTTGGTTCAACAAAATTTGAAGAGGCAATTAGAACTTGTGAAAGGCGATAACGGGTGGAATTTGATGGACATCATGCATAAATCTCACTTAAAAGACACATCCAACAAGGAGTATCTGTTGGAAATCGATGAGCCTCCGAAACGATTCCGACGATACAAATTATCAATTCTCGATCGGATCGAAATATAACGGAAGCGAATATATAATTTCATAAATTATTAATCAACACATATGAATATAAATCAGTGAAGAAAAACAAAAACCTTTTTTTTAGAAAACTAACCTCTTGTAGTTTTCCTCCTTTTCTGTAAATTCTGGATGTGCAGAAACCACAGTCTTCCAGTACGATCCTCCTATCGACGGTAGTGTGTGGGCACTCCAAAAATATAAATCTCCGAAATCAATTATTTTTCTCTACGTTATTTTTTCAACTCATGAAAACATAGAGAAAGGCTTTTTATTATTAGATAAGATGGGATCCTTTATTTATCATTTTAAAATTTTTATCAATTAAAGATTTTACCTTTTTAAAATCAAAAGGATCTCCACTTAACTTTTTATAATATTTAATATATTCCAAATATAAAACGATATTATTAATATTCTTTTTGGATATTACCATAATTATAAAAATACTTGGAAAAAAATAATAATAATAATTAATACCCTTGTTAATTAATAAATTATCTTATAGAATTTTTCTAGAAATTTTTTTAGATTTAAACGGAGGTTCTATGGACATTTTATGGGGATAAAGCGAATAGACTTTTGTAAAACCTATTTAGACTATCTTCTAACGAAGTATTAAATGGTTTGATTATCTGTTTCCCGTCGGTTTCTGTTCTCGCGACCGTCCATTTCTTTCCGCGATTCCCCTTATTCTCTCCCGATTTCTTCGCCAACCTTCTCCTCACAACCGACAGCGTGAAGAAGCTCATCGCCGATGACTCCTTCCGGTGGGAGAGCAAGCGGGAGGGGAGGATCGACGTTTGGGCTTCGGCGGGCATCCTCGATCGCGAGAGCTAGTGAGCGACAGGGGTTCTCACTGTCAGATTTGGGAGTCACCTCTTCCGATTTCTCCTCGCCGCGCCTCTTATGATCCCGTCGCCATCGTTTTTTTTGTTCTCTGCATCGAGCCGCCGGAGCGATCTGTTGCCGCCGCCACCTGAGCTCGCTGCACCATCGCCGGAGCAAAGTTAGATGGTATATGCTTGTATTTACATACTATGTTGATATACCTATTGTACCTCTAGATTATGTTGTTGAAACATGTGATATTTGATACATATATACATATTTTTCCTATTACCTGCTGAGTTTTACTCACCGCCACGGATCCTGGGTTTTTCTGTCGCCCAGGTAACAGGTAGAAATCTTCGTGACGGCTTGGAGCACCGCTGCCTGGCTGACATCTCATCTCACCTCCGAGACTTCCTTGATTGTTTTGGGCTTTCCGTATTGTTGTATTATGTATTTGAAGTTTTTCGTGATGTAAGGTGATGTGAACTTGTCATGTGATGTACACACGTGGATTTGGGCTTTTGTTGGTGTTCTGTTATGTGTGATGTGGTCAGTCATACCAGTATGCATTGTCAGTATTTGTTGTAGTTTAGTTGTGATGTTGTTGTGGTTAGTTTTCGATGTGGTTTGTTTTCATATATATATATATATTGTTGTTATTGTGACCTACGGGCCTTGTATTAACCTGAAATATTGCCACGTACAGGGGAGATGCCGTCCGTTTGCTTTTCGGCACGACATACTCTCGACACGTGACAATAATAATCCAAAAACTATAATTATCTCATAATTATAATTTTAATTTTAAAATCAAAAGGGATATTCGAAATATATTAACTATATCCCTTTTGGATATTACCATAATAATAAAAAAACTATAATTATCTCATAATTTTAATTTTAATTTTAAAATCAAAAGGATATTCGAACGATATTTTTAATATCCTTTTTGGATATTACCATAATAATCCAAAAACTATAATTATCTCATGATTATAATTTTAATTAAATCTCATATTTAATTATATTTATCTCCAAGCCCTCAGAATCGTGGAAATAATTTTCCATCTTCATATTTGATTTCTAAATTGTATTTTAGCCCGTCATAAATAAAGAAGGCGTACTAGGGACCATGGACCCATAACAAGAAGCTTCAATAAATTGGATAAATAATTAGACTCTTTAATTAATTTATTCAATTTATTAATTCCATTATTACTCCATTAAAAATATGGAATTGCACTCTTCTTTATTATAGAATATCTTACTCTATGAAAAGAGTCGTCCATTGATATAATTATTACATACGGATTAATCAACCATAGACAATTCACAATTGGAGCTAGGTTATTTTCTGTTTATCTCTCCAATTATTTTTTTAAATTTATTATTATCCTCATTTACCATTAATCCACTAGTGAGTGGTTTCAATTTATAATTCCATTATAAATCAATTGGGCCCAACACTCAGTTCCAGAATTAACAAATGAGGGAATTGTCTTTCTGCTTCCCGCAAGAATGAATGGATTCCATATTTGTGAATTTATATTCCCAGTCATTTATTTCAAATATAAATCTAAAATGCAAAGTGTTGAGAATGAGTAATTGCAAACTTTAAATAAGCAAATTAAGAATCACATAGAAACAAATAGGAGTCTATAATTACTTGAGGATTAAGATCTATCTATATATGATCATCTTTATGATTTAATTTGAATTTCATAGTATAATAGAATTTATTATGAAATTTCTAATTAAATCGATCAAAGTCCTACATAATCTCATTATATATAAATGCCCCCATTAAGATGTCTCCACATCGGCGGTCCGGATAAGACAGTCACATTCAAAATATTCATGGGGCGCATTAGTGATGCTTTAATTAAAGATCTCATACTTTAATTAATTTCATCACAGACTTAATTTAAGTTTATTATCCATAATTTAATCCTCTTGTATATATAACTCTTATATATACTAAATTATGGCTACATCCAATAAACTAGGATTTTACTATGATATTCATAACAAGACATTTCAAGCAAATATGTTCAATGATAAATGTCATTCATTTTTTTTTATTTAAAAAAAATATAGTCCAATTACAATGCTTTGAGGGCACTATCCCCAACAATATCACCATCAAAACTACCCGAAGGTGAGTGAACAGATTGATGAGAGTTAGGACTAGAGAGTGGATTATCACTACCTGTTGTATCTGCAGAGACTCATGGGGATGGAGCAGAATCTAAAAGTTCATCCCCTCTTGTACTTGTAGTATGTTCCATTTGAGAAACCTATCAGAGTCATGGTATATTGTTTGATGATAACAGAAAAGTCTCTTGATTATCTAAAGAATATTTTGAGGTGACTACTGAAAATGGAAAGAGAGACTCGTCAAAAGTAACATGTCAAATAAACATATATTTGCCTAATAGGTATATGCAAGCAACAGTACCCATGATGCAAATTGTTATAACCAAGGAAAATACATTGTTCAGAATGAGGGTTTAACTTGTGTTTGGAATAGAGTCATAGCCAAGGATAACATGTGCAAACAAAAATGCCAAAAAAAAAAAAAAAGTAATCTAGAAAGTGATTATAAAGTTTAATTTCCCAAGGAGCTCTTAGTTTGAAGTAGTGGAGTGGATAAAATTTGAGTCACTGAATACTGAGAGGCAGGTGGAGCTCGATTTGATGAAGCAGACCCTCTTGAAAAATTTGAATCAAACCTTTTATAGCAAGTTTGAGCAAAATGACCGTAGTTGAGACAAATCTATCATCGTCCTCGTCCTCAACCCTGACCTCGACCTTGGCCTCAGTCGTAGTCACGACCTTTGTTTCCTCCACCCTGATTTTGATGAATATATTGCGAATGAATTGGGTTGTTATAAATAAATTGTAGAACTTTGCTAGTCAATTGCACCGAGAAAAATTTTGGCATTCGCTAAGATTGTATTTGTAGAAGCCTTTCATGAGAAGACAACATATCGTGAAGCATCTCGAGAGAAATTTGATTCGAGCGAGTTGTAATACTCGGAATGAAATTTTCATATTGAGAGTCTAAGCCTACAAGAATATGCATTAATAAATCTGATTCAAGAATTGGATGACCACTTGCTGTGAAATTATTAGCAAGGATTTTGATTGATTGTAGATAGTCACTAATGGAAGCGTCTCCTCGTTGGACTAATTGGAGTTGGAGATGGAGCTGAAGAACTCGTGCCTGGGATTAAGATGCAAAAGTTTGATTAAAAACCTCCCAAACTTGCTGGGAAATATTAAGTCCCATGAGTATAGGAAGTATAGATTCAATAATTAAGGAGAATAACCAATGCAAGGCTAATTGATTCTTCTTAAATCAAGTGGTATAAGTTGGTTCGTTTTTTTAATGTAGAGATAAAGTACCATCAATATGCCCAAGTAAATCATGGAAAAAGGTAAAAGGAAGAAGTTGCATTTTTTTCAGGTTGGAAAATTATTATTATTGAGCTTAATTAGTAAAAAGGGAAATATGTAAGGAAGTGTTTTGAGATGATAGAGATATTCCCACATAAGTAGGAGAGGAAATTTCAGACATTTTTTTTATGATACAAGAAAAAAAAGAATCGAATATCATGGAGGAACGAATTAGAGCAAAGAAAGTGAATAGATGAATTGGCAGTGTATCGTTATCGATGGACATTGAATCTCAATGTGAACTTATCCTTGACGAGACATCGAACGTGGTTGTCCTAGACTCCGATGATGAACAACGATGATGGTTAGAGTCGTCAAATTGGGTTAGGCTCGTCGGGTTGGCCCACCCCACCAAGTAATTTAAGCAAGTTGAGTTGAAATTTTATCAACCCGCCATTTTGACGGGCCTAAACGAATCAACCCGCTCGGGTTGCGGGTTGACGGGTTGACCCGCGACGGGCTTGGGTTGGGCCGCAGGTTGAGAAATATCAAAAGAAGATAAAATTGTAAAAAAAAATTATTTAAGCTTTTTTATCAATATTCTAATACTAACAAGTTCATAATTACAATCTTCTTCTATTATACATATAACTCGGCACAAAGTGTAGGAGAAGTTAAAGAAAATAATAAAAAAATATTTGATTTAGGTACTCTAATAATTTTTTTTATATACTCTAATTAGTTTATAATTATTTTGTCACTACTATTTCAATTTCAATTAATATAGGAAATGGTGATATATCAGAGTCAACTAATTACAAATGTCGAAAAATCTCAATTAAATCTTGGAGGAGCTAAAACTTGAATTTGTATACTATCAAGATTTAGATATTTTGGAGTGTTGAAAGAATAAAAAATATTGGTACCTAACATTGTCGATTGATAATTGAGTCTCAATTACAAGATTTTAGTTGTTTCAAATACATTTTTTCTTAGCATGGTATTCTATCCTCCTTGTCGGTTATTACCTCAAGCCTTCACCACCTCAATAATTTTGGATTTTTTTTTTATTTTTTTGGTCCGCAGATTGGCTCGCCTAATCCGCAACCCACCTTAGGTTGGATTCGAGATTTCTCAACCCGCCAAGATGGCGGGTCGGCCCGCCCCTCCCTGCTAAATGTTGGATTTGCGACGAGTTAACCCGGCCCCCCATGGATCAGTTCGTTTGACAGCTCTAATCACTACTATTCCAATCGATGTAGAAAATGATGACATATCAAAGTTAAATAATTACAAGAGCTAAAAAATCTCAATTGGATATCTATTTGGAGGAGTAAAAATTTAAATTTACATATTATCAAGTTTTGAATATTTTCGAACATTGAAAGAATAAAAAATATCGGTACTCAACTTTGTCGATCAATCTCAATTATAAGATTTTAGTTACTTCAAATGCTTATTTTTTAAATCATGGTACCTCATCTACCTTACCGATCATCGCCTCAAACTCTCAACACCTTAGTAATTTTAGATATAATTTTTTAATTTTTGTGGCCCGCGGATTGACCCGCCTAACCCGCAACCCGCCTTGGGTTGGATTGGATTGGAGATTTTTCAACCCGCCGAGATGGCGGGTCGGCCCGCCCCTCTCCGCTAAATGTTGAGTTAACGATGGATTGGCCCACCCTGCCATGGGTCGGCTCGTTTGACAGCTCTAATGATGGTGAAGATGAGTGCATCCTAGGACGACAGTAGAAGAAAAAACCATCTAGGGTGGCTCTAATACTATGTAAAACTAAATCAATTGACTTATTTATACAAAGTATATAGATTATAGATAGAAAAATTACATAAGATATGTAATCATAATTATTAAAATTATAATAACGAATATAATTTATTTGAAAGTGCCGCTATGATTAGTTCAAATTCGTCAAATCTCATAGATGATGAAAATCAATTTGAGAAATCTTTTTTAATCATTATTCTTGTTGTCAATACACCTGATCGATGAGCTCAAAGTGTTAGAGCAAGGGGATGAGGTTGAGGAAGGAATAGAGGAACACGTATCCTATGGAGTTGAGGACGACGAGGTTGCGGATGGAACGACCTCAGAGCCTGAAAGAGGCTGAGCCAGCGGTGAAAGACAATGCTACTGGCACTGAGGGGGGAGCGCAATGCTATAGACGATGAGGTTGGAGGTGGTTTAAGTGAAGGCTTCGTTAAAGGCTTCAGGGTCGTCGAGGAGATTGGAGTAGGGATCGAGATTGAAGTTGAATGAGCGAACGGATGTCCCTTTACCGCGATATCTCTGCAAAAGGGACCTTTTGTTACATAGCTGGGACTGAGAGCAAACTGTACTGATGAGGAACCATGAATTTGGTTCAAACTCTTCTCTCGATTTATACACGAAGAGGGAATGGAGCTGACGTGCACGTCAACCCCTAAGTCGATAGTCGAATTAACAGATAAATTTTCTATTATGGATTATTAGGATAACTATTGCTTTTGTTCTATTTTTTCTTTTTTCTTTTATTATTTACTTATATTTTTTAAAACAAAATAAAATAATTAAAATGTTTGATTGTGACAACGGAAGACACCAACACAGGCCAAAAGCCCATATCTCAGTAACATTAACGAAGTACATCAAAGGCTTCGATCCTTTATAAAGTAATGGTCCTCGGCATGATTATAATTTATACATATCGAAGAAATACTAACCATGCAATTATAAGATTGCTACGAATTTTACCACAGAAGTAGATATTTGGTTTAGAATTTTTGATATATATATATATATAAGATAGATGGATGGAAGGATCGATGGTTTCAAAGCCTACGCAACCTGATGGGAGCACCATGTTGAGGCTTGACAGTGAGAACAAGGTTGGGAGCATGAGTGTAGGAAGGCGAGAGGTCAAGGGAGAAGCGTTGAAGGATCAGACATAGTGCCAACTTGGCTTCCAGCAACGCGAAGTTCTGGCCGATGCAGACCCGGTGGCCGGCACCGAAGGGGAAGAAGGCATTCTTCTCTGACGCCTTGTACATGCCCTCCGCGAATCTCTCGGGCTTGAACTCCTCGACATCTTTGCCCCAGAAGTCTGGATCATGGTGAACTTGAAGGATGGACAGGTAAAGCAGGACGCCAGGAGGGTACACTACGTCCCCAATTTTTGTGCTCTTGAAGACCTGCCGCCGTAAGCCGAATACCGGCGCGTAGAGTCGCAGAACCTCGTGCAGAATCATCGTCACCTGCGTATGCCACATCAATCTTACTTGAGAACACGGAGTAAGTCCCTGCAGACTCATCGAGAATCTAAATTTACGGTGCTTACGATCTTCAAGTGGCTCAAGCCATAGAAAGTAGGCTTCTCTTTCCCAAACGCTTGCAGAACCTCTTCGCGAGCCCGTTCTTGCCAATCTTGATGCATGCTCAGCACAACCATAGTCCACGTTAGCAAAAGGGACGTCGTCTCTTGTCCTGCGAAGTAGAACAGCTTGCATTCTTCCACCACCTCGTCCGTCGTCAACCCGGCGTTCCCATGTTCTCGGAGGTGTTGCCGATTGGATTCCAGCAACAAGTCGAGAAGGTCATCGTTCTTTGCGGTGCCCAATTTCATACTCTCCTCCCTCTTTTTGATTATGCTCAATAGAATCCCTTTCACCTCTATATTTATTGCTTTCATTCTATTGTTAATTCGGGTGGGCATAAACCTGAACAATTGAAGATATCGATTATACTCTGTTTCTAGCAAGGATCACGACGAATCGAACTTTTTGCATATGTACATTGTGGATCAGTACCCACCTGAAGGCCGGAATATGTGCAAAAGGAAGACTGCTGGCGACGAGCATAGTTTGCTCATCCTGAAGCTGGAAAATTTTCCTTCCTTCCTCAAAACTGCTACCGAAAGCACTCCGGGAAATGACATCGCCGGCGAAGTTCTGGAATTCGACGGAAACATCTATCTCTTCACCTTTCGCCTCCATTTCATCCCATCGGCTGACCAGCTCATCACAACAAGCAGAGAAAGCAGGCAGCATGCGCTGCATATAGCAAACAAGAGTTACCGAGTTATTCCAACAAACATATAGACGATGCATTAATTAACTTAGCGGCGATGGATCAATCACCTTGAGCTTCTCTATATGGAAAGCAGGGTTCAAAATCTTCCTATGCTTGGCCCATTCCTCACCTTCGCAACTCAGCACGCCTCTGATAAGGTACCTTGTCGGATAACTGGTCTTTGTCCTCCCGATCTCGCCGGTCTTGTTGGTCAGAACTTCTCTGATTTGATCAGGATCCGCGATGTGCGCTCTCGGATTAGGTCCCATCCAATGGAAAGTTACCTTGTTCTCCTTTCCTAAAAGAAAAATTTTCAATCCAGTTTATTAATCGACAGGAGTTATATTGTTTGGGGAAATGGAGAAGGGAGGCGATCGATTCGAGTCGTATGGCTGCTGACCGTGCGCTTCAGCGGCGCGTCTGAAGAAGGGAGAAACGCGAGCGAAGATGGCGTGGGAGAAGGGCATGGGCTTTCCGCGGGCCTCCTCTGTAAGTCGCACCATCTCCTTGAGGTCGCCGGTGATGGGGCGGTAGGAGGATCCCTTGAGCCCCTGCGACCGGAGCTCGCGTTCCAGGCAGCGCGGCTTCCAGAACGCCCAGTTCAGCATCCAGACTGCGCAGGCCGCCATCAGCAGCGAGCCCAGGCCGCCGGACACGGCGAGCCACACTTCCATGTCTACAACTCCAAAAGCAAGACTTGAAAGAAAAAAAAATTGAGGGCTGAAGTTGAGAAGATCTTGGAGATGGGAGATGGCGCTTAGAAATTATACAGGCGCTCTGGTCCAGAAGGGAGTCATATCGAAGATTGAAAATTGAAATGGTGATTGCAGTGATGACGTGAGAAACTATGGGGTCGCCAATAATGGAGAGGTGAGTTAGTGTCGTCCGGTTCGGCATAATTGACATGCAACTATGCAAGATCACTACGTCCACTTTCACAGTCATTTTCTAGAAATAATCTCTCCCTTCCGTTCTCTTTTTTTTTTTTTTTAATTTATTTAATATTTTTGAGTGTCCAATTGACTCGGATAAGATAATTTTATCTATATGTTTATTTTCTAAATAAATTTTACAAATATTTTTTTTTCTCTTCTGCATAATGCACAAGGAGTCACATCTTCATGAATCTTGAAGAGTATTTTAAATGTTATTTTCATCATAAAATATACTAAATAATTCTTCATTATAATTTTAAGTAGAATAGCAATTTCATCACCGAATCAAAAAGTCCTAATAATATTGTCTTGTCTATTTATGATCAGAATCGGTCCTGAAAGAGAGTTATTGAATCCTTCAGGATCTATTTTTTTTTAATATTTTATAGAGCTCATTTTATTGAATTTTACGGTGAAAATAAAACATAATTTTTCATTTTCGTCCAGAATTTTAAGATTAATTTTGAAAACTAAAATCTACTCTGTTTGTGACTACAGTCTGAATAAATTGTCGCATCAATCAGACTCTTTTTTTTTTTTTTTTTTTTTATTTAGTTTTATTTTTTTAATTAATTTTGCTTAAAAATAGCTCTCTTTATTTTTTTCATCAATACGATATTTTTTTCTTTTCAATTTTATTTAATTTTTATTTAGTTTTATTTTTTAATCAATTTTGTTTATTATTTTTTATCAATACTTTATTTTTAGAATTTTATATAAATTTTATTTAGTTTTATTTTTTAATCAATTTTGTTTATTATATTTTTTCAATTTTATATATTATTTTTTTCATAATACTTGTATTTTTTCCCATTTATTATTTTTTAAAGTTTTATTTTTTTATTGACATATGTTAAAGAGAAAGAGGGTGTTTTGATATGTGTGGAGGATGGGTAATTTAAAGAGGATGAGAGATTCTGACATGTATTATGTATCAAGGGGTAAATGGAGGGATAATTTAAAAAGAGAGAAGGTTCTGACATGTATCAAGAGTTGGAAAGGGTAATTTAAGTATCGAATTAGGAAGTTAATTTAAAAAAAAAAAATTCTGATCTATGTTAAAAATTATATAAAATAAAAAATAAAAAAATTGATAAAAAATAATAAACAAAATTGATTAAAGAAATAAAACTAAATAAAAATAAAAATAAAAAACATAAACAAAATTAATTTAAAAAGAAAACTAAATAAAAATTAAATTAAATTAAAGAATATATATTGTATTAATTAAAAAATAATAAACAAAATTAATTTAAAAAATAAAACTAAATAAAATTAAAATATATAAGTAAAATAAAATAAAAAACAAATAAAAAAGAGTAAAAATTAAAAAACATTAAACAAAATTAATTTAAAAATAAAACTAAATAAAAATTAAAATAAAATAAAATATATATATAGTATTAATGAAAAATTAATAAAAAAATAATTTATAAAAATAAAACTAAATACAAATTAATATATAGGCGGATCTAGAGCATTTTAGGGGGCCTCAATTTTTGAGTGATTATTACTTTAAAAAAAATTATTTATTTATTTTTTTAATTAATGGTGTTATATTTTAGTATGCGACTATATAAATTCTGGATTCGTCTCTAATATATATATATATAGAGGGTAAAAAGGTCATTTGAATGGGAGGGAGAGAGGAGGGGGAAGGGGGGTGCGGTGTCAAGAGGGGGTGGGAAAAACAATTTGCATCTTTTGTTAACTTCAGTACGTAACATAAATTTGTCACATTATATTGCAAACCAGAACAATTAATTAATATCAATATAGTATTTACATCATGCATACTTGAGAATAAATGATAAATCATGCAGATAAAATATTTAGTTAACAAATTCAAACGGTGCAGTCAACTTGTTGTGTATTCAATTTGTTGATTAATTAGTAATTACGATCCAGAAGTCTATTGACTGGTTACGGAGAAGCCCACGTCTCTCTCTCATTCCCCATTCAGCTGCCCAATGAAAAACCTTTGCTGCTGACTTCATCTTTCCTAAGTCAATAAATTCTCTGCTCTTGTTGTTTGCATGAAATTCAGAAGTTAATCTACAGTTTTCATTCTTCCAAAAATTAATAACTTCACGAGAAAAAAAAACAACATTTTAGATCGCTAGGCGATTAAACTAAGAGATAATTTTAAAGATTAATTAAATAGAAAAAAAAATTGTCCCGTGGATGGAAAGAGAGAAAACTTATCCCTCCGTTAAATCATTCTCATTTTTTTAATGCATATTTAAGAAATTTCGACGACTGTACTTTTAGAACGTGGCTACAAATTTTACCTTTGGTCAAAGAAGTACAGTTTGCGGGGTTTATTTTTTGTTAGGGTCAAATATTTTACAAATGATTTCACCTATCAAATATTTTACTATCAACTATATCAAAATCTACCACGCCAATCAAATGTTTATGGTATCATTGTCATTTTATTAATTAAATCAAATTTTACATTTAAATAAAATTAATTATATTTTTCGATTCTTCAATTTAATATATTTCAATTATAGTATGTCTATAAATAAATTTTATTTAATAATCATTTATCTTTTTTTGACAATTATACAATATAATAAATTTAATATTAATATTTTATGCATAGAACCTACAAATTTTAAAAATATATTACATTGGAAACACAAAGATAAACATTTAAAAATAACATTGATAATCGAGAAGTAGACTATATTAATACTATATAACACATGACATGAAAACATAAATTATAAATCTATATTAATAAAATATAAAATGATAAACCATAGAAATTACAAATCATATTAAGTTAATAAAATAATTAAATAAATCCACTACATATTCAATATTTTCTTCAACTGCTCATGTATTGTCAGATGATTCTCAATTAAAGTTTTCATCTATCATACCTCGTGTGTCTATTACGAGGAGTTTGATGTGCTTGGATGAATTGATCAACTTTATTATTGTTACTATACTCCTTTAAATGGGTTGTTGACTATTGCATAGTTTAACTCAATTCATCAATTAGACATTTTTTTTTTCTTTTCTCTTTGATGCCTTATATCTCATCGGACGGGATCATACTTCTCTATCATCCACATCAACAGTTGTATTAGGATTAAAAGAGTCAGTATGTGCACCTGATGATTCTGATGTCCTTACTTTCTTTGTATCCCATCGCCTTGAGAATTGAAAAGCATATATCAGATTACCTTTCACAATCCTCCACATATGTTCATATTGAAAAGTAGATATAAAATTACTATTGTATTCTTCATGAGCCCATCTCATCAAATCCTCGTCACTCCATTCGCTTGATCGATTGTTGTACCATTTATTGTAGATTCTAATGTACATATTCAAGATCTTTTTCATCGTAAGCCAATGTGATTTTGTTTTATCCGCAGTTCTCTTTTTAGTTTCCTTATCTTGATTAGTATTGTAGTATGTCTCCACTCGTTTCCAAAAAACACTCACTCGATCTTCTGAATATTACGAACTTCTGGATCTTCGCTTATGATAGTATAAAATGTTACAATGAGCTTATCATTTGCTATTGTCCACACTACCGTTCGCTTATTATAATTTCCATCTGATTCATTATTTGCCTAAGCTGTTTAATTGAGAATAATATTGTCAAGTTTTATTTTTTATGAGAAAGAATAAATTTGTGAATCGGAGACTGCATGAGATGTTTCTATACCTTTTATTATTGTCACTTGTATCAATATTAATCCTTTTTGATTTATTTGATTGAATCTTCGATAATTAAAGCAGATTAATTTCATGAGATTGAGCTTGCATAAAATATTAGATACTCTACTAATATTCTAGAAGACAGATATAAAATAAAGCTCAAGGATTGTCACTCAAAAAATTTAGATAACTTTGAAAATTATAATAATATAGTGGTAGGTATAAAAAATATTAAAAATTATATGGGTGTTGTGTGTGAAATAGAAATTGAAAATTAAAGAGATTAGGACAAATTTAAAAAATTTCTCTACTTATCTTCTTTGATATATATTTGAAGAGTTAAGCAAATTTCTAAATAAGCAAATGAATTTTTATTCATTTCTCTTTTGATATATATATATATATATATATATTCAAATTGCTGATTAATCACGATCAAGAAGTCAATGGAGAAGTTGCGAAGAGGACCACGTATTGGCCCACATCACTCTCTCACCCAAAATAAATAAACAAATTAGTTCACCCAAAAAAAAAACAAACTTGGCTGCTGACTAGATCTGTCCTAAGTCAATAAATACTCTGCGCCATGAAATCCAGAAGTTAATATACAGTTTGGATTCTTAACAAAAATAAAAAGTACACGAGAAAAAAAAAAGGATCGAGATTTTAGATCGCTAGGCGATTAAACTAATTAAGAGATCATTTTAGATATTAAATAGAGAAAAATTGTTCCATGAAAAGCTAGAAAATTTATGACAACTGTATTTTTAAAATATGACTACAAACTTATCTTTTGACAAAGGAATACAATTTGAGAGGTTTTATATTATCGACAAAAAAAGGCGATAAAAGTTTTAAAATTATTAATTTCTCGTGATAGATGACTGTAAAACTTAAACAAAATTTTCTTTTATAGTGACTATGTGTCAAATAACCACTAAACGCAACTACATCAGAATTTTAACTAGAATTAAAAAAAAAAACATGTACAATGAAAGATTCAGCTAATAATTTAGATTTCCATAGGCAAAGACGACCAAGCTCGATTTCATCTCCCAGATCAATTCTCTCCAAATAAACACAAAAAAAAAAAAAGTTCCACAGCAATAACATGGAACATGCATGCAGATCTAAGAACTGATCCATCAAGATTGGTTCTTGGCGAGTACATATACACAAGTTCCTCTCTTTCAGTGGACTGGTGACATCGTCGTGGCGGTGATGGCGACGGTGGTAGTGATGGTGTTAGCCGACGATGTCCGCGGTGTCTTCGCTTTCTTGATCACCACAACTGGGATGGGGCTCTTCTTCCTCCTCTCTTCTTCCACCATTAACTCGATCCCGAAGCGGTCAAGTTTGTCGGCGTTGCTCTGCTCGGAGAGCTTTTTTCCCCTGAAGAGAAACGATTCCACATTTCTAGATCTGTGAGAGAATGTCTTCTGCCGTTCGCATGAAGTTGGTGGAGTTGAGCAAACGCGGCGTGCAATTTCCAGACATTAAATTGTTGGCCTGGAAGAAATGGATTAGTTAGAAGATTACGAGGGCATAATTAGATTGATTTTAACTTACTCAATTGGAAGTACAAAATGTACCTGGATGCGAATTTAATTATTTGCCCTGCAGTGTCCAAATGACATGATCCACCTGCTCAATCGATTTAGAAAATTATTTTTCATGAAAAGATAACAAATTACGTCTATATAATAATATATTGAGGTATTTTAATTGTCCTAAATATATATTTTTAATTAAATTTGTTATTTATTTATTTTCTTCCCAAGTATTCCACCGCATTTCAGTTGACCGTATTGTAGATCAATCTTGCCCGTCCAATTATATGCTCGCTGAAACTATTCGAGAATTTAACTACTACGATTTGATCTCGTCAAGTATTCTCAAAAAACTGGGAAAAAAATCAAAAAGAGAGGAAAATGAAATTTGCAGTGCATCAATCAACTATCATACATCTATCAATCTACTGTCAAGCCACTAGTCTACTGACCAATCGACTACAGAACTCTCTGTGGTTTGCTACAGTGACACCAGTCAATTGCTTCAACACAGTAGTCGAC
The DNA here is from genome assembly GCA_025175895.1 of Wurfbainia villosa. Taxonomy (NCBI): domain Eukaryota; kingdom Viridiplantae; phylum Streptophyta; class Magnoliopsida; order Zingiberales; family Zingiberaceae; genus Wurfbainia; species Wurfbainia villosa. The sequence goes on from JAKLTH010000280.1 coordinate 2,359,468, forward strand.
TGCTATATCGGAACACTTTCTCAATTTTTTTGAGTCATCCGAGCACCACAGTCACTACTCCGAGCACTCAGTGTCGAGCACTGTTTCTACGTCGCCTGAGCATTCACAGTGTTGAGCACCGTTTCTCAATCGTGAGTGTCGCTCAACTTCCCAAGTCGGAGCACCGAGTCTCGAGCCCTGCTCAAGACAGACTTTTCGTCGCCCGAGCAACAGCTCGAGTTCCACAGCACGTCTCGAGAGCCATGACTGAGCACCGAGTCGAGTGTTTCTCAATCGCTTGAGAGTCGGACTCCTTCAGCGCCCGTGCACTGCCCGAGCACCACGGTTACTGCCCCGAGCACTCGTGGTCGAGCACACATGAGTCCCTGACTCAGGCGTTTCCCATTGCATGCCCGAGCGCACGAGTGCTCGAGTGCCACTTGGCCCAAGCACCCGCTCGCGTACCTGAGCGACAAGTCATGAGCCCCACTTAGGACAGACTTCCTGAGACCGCTCGGGACTTCCGGAGCCCACTCGGGACTTCCTGAGCATCGCTTAGGACCTCCCAAACGCCGCTCAAGACATACTTCCCGAGCTCCGCTCAAGACTTCTTTAGCTCCGCGTGCCTCTGCGCCCGAGCACCCGAGTCTCTGACTCGAGATTTCCCATTGCCAGTCGACTGCCCTCAATAGGCAGTTGACTAGTACACCTTAAAGTTTAATTACATCAAGTATGTTCCTCTCATACTTAATACTTAACTTTAGCCTAGACCAAAACTTTCAATCTTCTTCCATCATCCTCGTGCCTTTAGGATGCATTTGAGTCCATGACTCCTCACCCTTTGCGCTTGCCTTCAAGTGTTTCCTTCGGCTTTGTCATGCTATCGGGTCTTCTTTTGCCAAAAGGTCGCACCTCTGAGATTTCCATTGAGAAGTCTCCATACTTAGACTCTCTTGTCAAGTCTTAATACTTGGACTTTCATTGTCAAGTATTTATGCTTTGACTTTCCTTACCAACTCTCAGTTGGACTTTACGTGTCAAGTCTCTGGTCAACTTTAACCTACTTGACTTCTCGATCATCAACTACATATTGTTGTGTTATGAGTTATGACCGACGCGTAGATGTACTTTTGTCGTTTCATAAACGAACGCAGCGAAATAAAATATAATAATTTCCTAAATTATTACAACACACACATTCACCATGCAAAATTACAACATGTGCGGACATATCTGCCAAATAAAATTTTACATTAAATTAAGAATAAAATCAATTTTATCCTAGGTATATCTTTCGGATGATGTTGAGCCAGAAGGGCATCAATCATATGACGCTCGTGGCGGAGCTTCGTCTCTACTCGTGTCCACGTCGAATCTTCGGAGGGACAACTTCTCTAAACCACGAGTTTGACCTTCTCTTCTCTACTAGATGAAGCAAGAAGGTCGGGTGATCGAAGAGCAAGAAAGTCGGCCCAACAAAAATAGGAAACAACTCTTGTTTCCTTGGTGGTCGGCGGCAAACTCCAAAACCCAACTCTCCTTGGCTCGGCCAAGGGCACAAAGGAAGAAGCCTTTGTTCCTCACTCCCTTAGGGAGGAGTTGGTCGGACCTAAAGCCAGAGATGGACTTGCTAGGGTCGGCAACAAAGAAACTCCAACAACTCTTGTTGGCGATAAGAAGAGGAAGGAGAAGAAGGAGTAGGCGGCAAGGAGGAAGAGAAGGGGATTAAGCACGATCATTCATTAGGTTTTAGCCTTTATAATTCTTTATATAGACTCTAAACCTAATAAGTTATGAGTTAGTGGATCAAATCCATAAGTCCATAACCATTATGGCTTAATCTCATTCATTAAACCCTAATTGGGTCCTTAACTAAAAGAAAACTCATTTAATTAAAATCAAACGGGTTTGGTTTATAATTAAACATCTTAATGCTCAACCCGTCTTCATAAGAAGTGCTCCTTTCACATTTCCGACTTGATAAATATTTCCATATTTGTCATATGTTTGGTCCTACCAAACTCGATCTCTTTCGATCTTGAGAATCCAATTCTCAAACTCGTCTTTAAGTCTCTTCGAAGGATTCGTTATGTATGTTACCTTATAGGTTCTCGATTTATGTTGGTCGTCCATAATTAACCATTAATTATAAAACGATCATGAGTGACACCTGGTAGTACATCATGATCTCCAATTAATCTAAAAATCAACGGTTGATCTCGGAACAATTTTCGAACCCTTCAGCAGTTATAATGAATCGTGTCTCGTTCCTTTCACTCGTCTTATACCCACTTGATTCAGGACATGGTCTATTGTGTCAATCCCCACTAGGCTGACTACGTCACATCTAGCCCAAGTAATGCTTCCTCGTCCAGTGAATTCTAATTACTCTAACTTGTATTCAAGAGTATCATACTTTTCACATGCAATGTTTTGGCCAAAAACTTTGAGTAACAATACGACGAATAGTCATAGGGTATACATCTCCTCGCAAGGAGCGGTGAATAATTTGTTGGTTATTCAATCACCTTCGGGCACTTCAACTTATACCCAATTATCCTTTACCCACATCTCCATAAAGATGTATCGACTAAGATGTCAAAGTATAAGTTTCCATGACTAAGATGACTTGAATACCTCAAGTTGAAGGAAACTCACACTCGAGCTGCAGTAATAACTTCACTGATATATCTTATATGTAGAGAACCATGTGAAGTCTTACAGCAGATCACTCCAATGAACTAGTTACCCATAACCAACATCCACGTTTAACTCTTGACATTACAATGTCTCCAACCAGTGAGAAGCAATTGCTTAGATAAACCAAGGAGTATAACCCGTGCTAGTCTCACAGAATCGGTGATGTTCGAACTCATCAATTCATCGACTATGGAGTATTTCAATACTTCATAATTACACATATAGAGATACTCACTAGTTGTAATCCAATCATAAATTTTCTCATGCTATGAATCATATTACAGACCTTCAGTAAATGAGTTTAAGATCCTATCAAACACATATGAAATGTGCACTCAAATAGTGAATCTTTATTTATCAAATAAATAGTCATAAGGTGATTGTCTTAAGACACCTCTCAAATATAACTCATATGACTACGAATATCCCATACCATCCAGATATATTATCAAATGTATTCTCAAATATTAAAACTCTACTCAAGTCTCACTCAAACTTGGCCAACCTTGACCTGAGATTGCTTGCATCAACAATCTCCCCAACATTTTATTCGGCCAGCCATGGAGACTCTCCTATAAAAGGAGCCTTAGTCTTGAGCAGAAAGATGACAAGAAAATCCATCCACCAACGTTCCCCTCTCTCTCTCTTTCTCTTTGTCGAGTATTTCTTTTACTCGGTAGAACTCCTGTGATAACACTTAGGTGCTCTTCAATTCGCCAAGACCACTAGTGCTTGGTAGAGACTATGGTTTTGCCATTGTATCCTAAGAAACAGACGTTTCATGCTAACCTCAAAGCACTGCAGAAGGAGGGGCGAATCTATTTTAAGGAATATGCAATGAAAGCAAACCTCGACTTCTTCATTTTGAACAATCAACTCGGCACTCGGCCTTGGACGACTCGACAATCACCCACTCAAACTCGGCAGTCGACCACTTGGACTCGCTGACTCAACCCTTAGCTTCAGCAGACTCAACAGTCGACCACTTGACACTCAGTCTTGTCAACTCGATAACTCGACACTCAAACTCGTCGACTCGTCACTAGGCAATCGATGACTCGATTATTGGTGCAATCGACCTCAGATCAAGATTGATTGAGCTCGAGTTGGGCTCGAATTGAGTTTTGATATTTGACAATATGATTGAGGTAAATGATGGGATGAGGGGGATTGTTAGTGCAATCAATCTCAAGTCAAGATTGATCAAGCTCGAGTGAGACTCAAGTTGAAGTTAGGTTTGAGTATGGGTGATAATACAACTATAGGATTGTATGGGACATCCATAGTCATATGGAGATGAGTGGAAAGTCAAGTAAGTCAAGATTGATCAGATACTTGATGAGTGAAGAAATCCAAGTCGGTCAAAGTTGACTGGACACTTAGTATTGGAAAATCCAATTGTGAGTTAGCAAGGGAAATCCAAGTCGGACAAAGTTGATTGGACACTTGTTGTTGGAAAGTCCAACTAGGAGTTGGCAAGGGAAGTTCAGGTCGGTCAAGGTTGATCGAACACTTGGCATGAGAAGAGAAAAGTCCAAGCAGGTCAACGAAGATCGGATATATATGAAGTGAATTCTCGATAGGTCATGGGGTGACTATGTCTGGTAAGTGAAGTCCCGACATGTCTGGGAGATTATGCTTGACGAGGAAAGACTCGATTGATCAGGGAGATCGAATTTGACAAGAGAAGTCCTAGTAGGTCACAGTTAACTGAATGTTAGGCAAAGGAGGAAAGTCATGGTAGGTTGAGGTCAACCGGATACCAGGTGAAGTGAGAGTTAGCTTGAAACTAGGCTGAGACTGAGGCATCAGTCGATTAGTAGGGTTTACCAATTGATTGGTAACAGTGCTCGAGCAAGTGTTGAGTTTGGGACTCAATTGCCAACTCAACTGGTGGAGTAGTCGACTGATAGGGTTGATAAGTCAATTGGTGTTTTGGCACTCGACTAGTGAAATTAAGCAATCGACTGGTGTCACTGGTTGAGCAGCCATGGAGGTCAGAACTCAACTGACAACTCAATTGATTAAGGAAAGTCGATTGATGGATTAATTAGTCGACTGGTGATACTGTAGCAAGGCATAGAAAGGTTGATAGTCGACTAATAAGGTTGATCAGCCGACTGAAGCCGATTTAGCAGGGCATAGAAGGATAGTAACTCAACTGACCAGTCAACTGATGGATAATGGAAGTTGACTAATGGAGAAGAATCCAACGTGGAATATGCCATTGGAGCATCAGATTGCTCAATGGTCCATTGACCAATTGACTGGTGGTTTTGACAATCGACTAGGAGGTGGAATCAGCTCGATGAAGACTCTATAAAAGAGGGTTTTGAGTTGATTTGAAGGCGTTGGTTCTTGGAGACTTTGAAAGAGATTTGTTATTGTATTCCAGACCTTCTAAGCAGTTCCAAAGCAACCAACAAGCAAGTAAGATTACAATTGTGTAAAAGTATTTTCACTTGTTCTTTCATTTGCTTTTATATTTCGTATTTGATTGTTTTTGTTGTAGGCTTCAGGTGTTGTAAGAGGTTTCTCCACTTCCTGAAAATTTTCGGGAAGGAGGAAGTGATAATGGGACTATCACTAGGAGTTAGACTGTGGAGTAGGAGCCGAGAGTTCCAAACCATATAAAATCGAGGTGTTGTGTGCTTTGTTTTATTTTATATTTTTCTATATCTTGTTTCCGCTACATATAACTTGTTGTAGACGAGCACATGAACACAATCGAAGATCGAGTTTTGATAACACTATTCACTCCCCCCTCTAGCACACCAAGGTCCCAACATCGACAAATGATGACTTATCCACTTGGCGATTCGACCACCCGACGACTCAACACTCAGCACCTAACCTCAACAACCCAGCTCAACTCAGCTCATCAAAGGCAGTTTGAAATAATTAGCTCAAGACACTCAGAGGATAAGTTTAATTTGAGTTGTTTTTCAAATTAAGGCATTCCTTGTTGGTATTCTGACACTTGATTCGTTAATTACCTCAAGGATGCTGGAGAAGAAATATTTGGTAGCGCCGACAATGTAGCAGGAGGTGAGGAAACGAAGAGAAGGAACGTTAGGACGACTTGCCTTTTCATGGCGACGTCGTCCATCTTGAGGGTGTTGAGCGCAGGAGCGACGATCTCGATCCATTGCAGCGAGTTGTTGAGCACCGAGAGATGCCTCATGCCTCGGTGCATCGACGATCCTCAATATCTACCTCGTAAAAATGCACTAGTCAAGGCTGAGGTGCTTCGGGGCTGGACACTTTGATTGGAAAAATACAAGCGTGTTGGCGTTCAACATATTAACACTGCACAATGCCACGGAGCGGAGACAAGGCAGAAAAAGGTCATCAGGCGACTTGGAGAGGTGCACTTTGTAAGAGAAAATAATTGAAAGAAAATAATTATATTGATTTTTATTGTCATGGTCAATTGAAATATTAGTTTTGATTATGAATTTAAACATGTCAATCCTCATTGATGAAGATCAATTTGAGAAATCTTCTTTAATTATTATTCTTGTTGCCAATACTCCTTGACAAGCCCAACGGGATTGCTTGAATATTGAGTTTGATAATAAATGTTGTCTAGATAATATATGGCATACTAAATATATTAGCAATTCGAGAAACTGAAAGTTGTCGAGTTGTTACGTGTTTTTAGATAAAATGAAAATCAATCTCAATATGTTTGATACAACCATAAAAAATTAAATTTGCAGCAAGATATGTTGCTCCAATATTATCACATCAAATTTTAGGAGTAGTGGTCATAGAAAGATATAACTCTGAAAGAAGAGACTGTAGCCAAATAACTATAAATGTCGCATTAGTTACAACTTTGTATTCAGCTTCAGTGCTTGAGTGAAATACTATAGTTTGCTTCTTTGAAAGCCAAGAGATAAGATTTCATCTCAAAAATATAACATACCCACTAGTAGAACGTCTATTTTTAGAAGATCCTACCCAATCTTCATCACTATAAGCAATCAATTCTCGTGATGATTGACGATATAAAAAAAGACAATGTAGAACAGTGCCTTTGAGATAACGAAGAATTTGCTTAACACCTTCCCAATAGTGTTCAATTGGAGCATACATAAATTGACAAGCACGGTTAACGCCAAAAGCAATGTCGGGTCTTGTGATAATAATATATTGTAGAGTGTCAATAATGCTTTGATAGATCTAGAGGTCATCAGGAGAAGATGAAGGTGTAGTTGAACCACTTTCAATGATTGGTGTTAAGAGAGGATGCACACCATCCATTTTAGCTCTTTGAAGAAGTTCAATAATATATTTGTCTTGACAGAGAAGACAATCTTCAAGATGAGGAAGAAATTCTATACCAAGGAAAAAGTGAGCATTACCGAGATCCCAAATGGAAAACTCTTGACTAAGAAGACGAAGTAAAGTAGTAATGCCCTCTTGATCACTATCAGTTATTAAAATATCATCTATGTAAATTAGAAAGAAGATTATAAGTTTATTATCACATCTATAAAATAAGAAAAAGTCAGTTTTTGAGCCAAAGAAGCCTTGAGTAAGAAACTAAGTAGATAAACAATGAAACCATATACGAGGAGCTTACTGGAGACTAATATGGGTTTCTTAAGTTGGCAAACACATGTTGGATGTTGTGGGTGGATGAATCCTGATAGTTGCTCCATAAAAATATTTTCATTGAGGTGACCATGTAGGAAAGCATTAGAAACATTCAATTGTTGTATTGGTCAGTAGGTGGTGATAGCTATAGATAATAACAATCTAACTATCATAATTTTGACGAGCGGACCAAAAGTATTATTAAAGTCAATACCTGATTGTTGATGAAAATCTTTAGTAACAAAGCGAGCATTGTAACATTCAATAAAGTCATCTGCACGATAATTAATTTGATAAACTCATTTATAGCTCATAATATTCATAGATGAACTATGAGGAACTAAGCTCCAAGTTGTTAGTGCTTATAAGCTCCACATATCTCCACAATGGCATGATATTGTCCACTTTGGGTCTAAGCCCTCATGATTTTATTTTTGGGCTTTACCCAAAAGGCCTCATACCAATGGAGATATCTTTTTTCTTATAAGCACATGATCTTTTCCATGTCTTACCAATGTGGGACTTTGATTGTATTCCCTATACTCCCAACAATCCCCCCCTCAAACGAAGGACCACATTGGGCCCCCCCTCAAGCCTATCCCTCCTCGAAGGATTTTCTCTGCTTGATGTCCGATCTTCAACCCACCAGGACTTCCTGCCAGTTGTTCGGTCCCCCCGACCCAACTAGACTTCCTTCCTGATGTCTGGTTCTCTTGATCCGGACGTGGGAGCTCAACTTCCTTCGTTCGAGGTTCATGGCTTGACATGGACCATGGCTCTGATACCAATTGTTAGTGCTTATAAGCTCCACATATCTCCACAATGGCATGATATTGTCCACTTTGGGTCTAAGCCCTCATGGTTTTATTTTTGGGCTTTACCCAAAAGGCCTCATACCAATGGAGATATCTTTTTTCTTATAAGCACATGATCTTTTCCATGTCTTACCAATGTGGGACTTTGATTGTATTCCCTATACTCCCAACACAAGTTTCATTGCGAAGAAGAGCATCAAACTATGTAGTTATCGCAACACACCAATTTGGGTCCTTGTACTGCTCGTGTAAATCTAGTTGGTTTAACAAAATTTGAAGAGACAATTAGAACCTGTGAAAGGGGATAATGGGTGAAACCTGATGGGCATCATGCATAAATCTCACTTAAAGAATGCATCCAACAAGGAGTATCACCATCAGAACTATCCGAAGGTGAGTGAACATACTGATGGGAGTTAGGATTAGAGAGTGGATTATCACTACCTGTTGTGTCTGCACAAAGACTAATAGGGATGGAGAATGATCCAAAAGTTCATCCCCTCTTGTACTTGTAGTATGTTCCATTTGAGCAACCTGTGAGAGTCATGGTATATTGTTTGATGATAATAGAAAAGTCTCTTGATTATCTAAAGAAGGTTTTAAAGTGTCTATTGCAAATGGAAAGAGAAACTCATCAAAAGTAGCATGTCAAAAAACATATATTTGCCTAGTAGGTATATGCAATCAACAGTATCCATTATGTAAATTTTTATAATCAAGAAAAATACTTTGTTCAGAATGAGAGTTTAACTTGTGTTTGGAATAGAGTCATAGCCAAGGATAACATGTGCAACCAAAAATGAAAAAAAAAAAAAGAGTAATCTGGAAAGCGATTATAAAGTTTTCCCAAGGAGCTCTTGGTTTGAAGTAGTGGAGTGGATAAAATTTGAGTCAATGATTGCTAAGAGGCAGGTGGAGCTCGATTTGATGAAGCAAACCCTCCTAAAAAATTTGAATCAAATCTTTTATAGCAAGTTTGAGCAAAATGACCATAGTTGAAACATATCTAGCCTCGTCCTCGTCCTCAACCCTGACCTCGACTTTGGCCTCGGTCTCAGTCGCGACCGCGACCTCTGTTTCCTCCATCCTGATTTTGATGAATATATTGTGAATGAATTGGATTGCTATAATTAGATTGTAAAACTTTATTAGTCACATGCATCGAGAAAAAAATTGACATTTGCTAAGATTGTATTTGTGGAAGTCTTTCATGAGAAGACATCACACTGTGAAGCGTCTCGAGGGAAATTTGATCCAAGCGAGTTGTGATACTCGGAACGAAATTGTCATATTGAGAGTCTAAGCCTGCAAGAACATGTATTAATAAATCCAGTTCAAGAATCTGATGACCAATTGTTGTTAAATTATTAACAAGGATCTTGATTGATTGTAGATGGTCATTAATGGAGGTGTCTCCTCGTTGGACTGATTGGAGTTGGAGATGGAGCTGAAGAATTTGTGCATGAGATTGAGATGCAAAAGTTTGATTAAAAATCTCCCAAACTTGTTGAGAAATATTAAGTCCCACGAGTATATGAAGTATAGGTTCAGTAATTGAGAAGAATAACCAATGCAAGACTAATTGATCCTTCTTAAATCAAGCGGTATAAGTTGGATCTTTTTTTAGGTGGAGATAAAGAACCATCAATATGTCCAAGTAAATCATGGACAAAAAAATAAAAGGAAGAAGTTATATTTTTCAGATTGAAAATTTATTATTATTGAGCTTAATTAGTAAAAAGGGAATCATATTAATAGGTAAGGAATTGTTTTGAGATGGTAGAGACATTCCCACATAAGTAGAAGAGAAAATTTCAAACATTTTTTTTATGACGCAAGGAAAAAAAAGAATCAAATATCATCAAGGAACGAACTAGAGCAAAGGAGTGAATAGATGAATCAATAATGTGTCATTACCGACGGACGTTGAATCTCAGTGTGAACTTATCCTTGATGAGACGTTGACCGTGGTTGTCCTAGACTCCGATGATGAACGACGACAATGGTGAAGAGGAGTGCAGTCTGCGATGGCAGAAGAAGAAAAAACCACTTAGGGTGGCTCTAATACCATGTAAAACTAAATAATTAAAAGAGAATAATTAAGATGATCTTTATTGTCGTAACCAATTGATTTTATTTATACAAAGTATATATATTATAAATAGAAAAATAAATAATTCGATTCCGAAGGAGGGTCTAAAACTCTTCCCTGGGATCAGATGGCTCTCTTCTGCCCTGGCTAATTACGTTAAAGCTAGAGTCGATCCTAGGCAAGAGCAGTTAGGGCCTTGCATAGGGCCCAAAGATTTTTTTTTAATTTATAAGGGAAGGGGCCTAATTTTTATTAAAACATAAATTCTTTTATCTATAAAATGACTCATTTTTATTATTTTTCCTAGGGCCCTAAAATACCAATGACCGACTTTGGTCAAGATCAAAGGCCCTCCACGATTTATCTCCCTTACAATGGTCGTGGGACAGATAAGTGGAGATCACTAGATTAATAGTTCCAATCTTTTACAAAATAATAAAAAAATAACACAAGATATATAATCATAATTATTAAAATTATAATAATAAATATAATTGATGCTACGATTAGTTCAAACTTGTCAATTCTAATAGATGAAAATCAATTTGAGAAATCTTTTTTAATTATTATTCTTGATGTCAATACATATGACCGATGAGCTCAAAGTGTTAGAGTGAGGGGATGAAGTTGAGTAAGGAATAGAGGAACCTGTATCCTGTGGAACTGAGGATGATGAGGTTGCGAACAGATCGACCTCGGAGCCTGAAGGAGGTTGAGCCAGCAGTGAAGGACAATGCTATTGATGCTGAGGGATAGCACAATGCTGTAGAGGATGAGGTTGGTCTGCAACTTCGATTGGAGGCGGTTTAAGTGAAGGCTTCTTCAAAGGCTTCAGGGTTGCCGAGGAGATTGGAGTAGGAATCGGATTTGAAGTCGAAGGAGCAAACGGATGTCCTTTTACTGCGATATCTCTGCAAAAGGGACCTTTCGTTACGTATTTGGGACTGGAAGCCACTGTACCGACGATGAACCAGGAATTAGGTTCAAACCCTTCCCTCAATTTCTACACGAAGAGGGAATGGAATTGACGTGCACACCGACCCCTACACCGATAGTCGCATTAACAGATAAATTTTCTAGTACCTATTATTAGGATAACTATTGCTTTTGTTCTATTTTCTCTTTATTATTGTTATTTATTTTATTTTTTTACCTATATTTTTTAAAACAAAATAAAATAATTAAAATGTTTGATTGTGACAACGGAAGACACCAACACAGGCCAAAAGCCCATATCTCAGTAACATTAACGAAGTACATCTAAGGCTTCGATCCTTTATAAAGTAATGGTCCTCGGCATGATTATAATTTATACATATCGAAGAAATACTAACCATGCAATTATAAGATTGCTACGAATTTTACCACAGAAGTAGATATTTGGTTTAGAATTTTAGACATATATATATATATATATAAGATAGATGGATGGAAGGATTGATGGTTTCAAAGCCTACGCAACCTGATGGGAGCACCATGTTGAGGCTTGACAGTGAGAACAAGGTTGGGAGCATGAGTGTAGGAAGGCGAGAGGTCAAGGGAGAAGCGTTGAAGGATCAGACATAGTGCCAACTTGGCTTCCAGCAACGCGAAGTTCTGGCCGATGCAGATCCGGTGGCCGGCACCGAAGGGGAAGAAGGCATTCTTCTCTGACGCCTTGTACATGCCCTCCGCGAATCTCTCCGGCTTGAACTCCTCGACATCTTTGCCCCAGAAGTCTGGATCATGGTGAACTTGAAGGATGGACAGGTAGAGCAGGACGCCAGGAGGGTACACTACGTCCCCAATTTTTGTGCTCTTGAAGACCTGCCGCGGTATGCCGAATACCGGCGAGTAGAGTCGCAGAACCTCGTGCAGAATCATCGTCACCTGCGTATGCCACATCAATCTTACTTGAGAACACGGAGGAAGTCCCTGCAGACTCATAGAGAATCTAAATTTACGGTGCTTACGGTCTTCAAGTGGCTCAAGCCATCGAAAGTAGGCTTCTCTTTCCCAAAGGCTTGCAGAACCTCTTCGCGAGCCCGTTCTTGCCAATCTTGATGCATGCTCAGCACAACCATAGTCCACGTTAGCAAAAGGGACGTCGTCTCTTGTCCTGCGAAGTAGAACAGCTTGCATTCTTCCACCACCTCGTCCGTCGTCAACCCGGCGTTCCCATGTTCTCGGAGGTGTTGCCGATTGGATTCCAGCAACAAGTCGAGAAGGTCATCGTTCTTTGCGGTGCCCAATTTCATACTCTCCTCCCTCTTTTTGATTATGCTTAATAGAATCCTTTTCACCTCTATATTTATTGCTTTCATTCTATTGTTAATTCGGGTGGGCATAAACCTGAACAATTGAAGATATCGATTATACTCTGTTTCTAGCAAGGATCACGACGAATCGATCTTTTTGCAGATGTACATTGGGGATCAGTACCCACCTGAAGGCCGGAATATGTGCAAAAGGAAGACTGCTGGCGACGAGCATAGTTTGCTCATTCTGAAGCTGGAAAATTTTCCTTCCTTCCTCAAAACTGCTACCGAAAGCACTCCGGGAAATGACATCGCTAGTGAAGTTCTGGAATTCGACGGAAACATCTATCTCTTCACCTTTCGCCTCCATTTCATCCCATCGGCTGACCAGCTCATCACAACAAGCAGAGAAAGCAGGCAGCATGCGCTGCATATAGCAAACAAGAGTTACCGAGTTATTTCGACAAACATATAGACGATGCATTAATTAACTTAGCGGCGATGGATCAATCACCTTGAGCTTCTCTATATGGAAAGCAGGGTTCAAAATCTTCCTATGCTTGGCCCATTCCTCACCTTCGCGACTCAGCACGCCTCGGATAAAGAAACTTGTCAGACAACTGGTCTTTGTCTTCCCGATCTCGCCGGTCTTGTTGGCCAGAACTTCTCTGATTTGATCAGGATCCGCGATGTGCGCTCTCGGAGTAGGTCCCATCCAATGGAAAGTTACCTTGTTCTCCTTTCCTAAAAGAAAATTTATCAATCCAGTTTAATCGACGGGAGTTATATTGTTTGGAGGAGACGGAGGGGTCCGTGAAAAGAGGTCAATGGCCAGTGTATATAGAAAATTGTATAAATGAATAATGGGTCAATTTTTTATAAAAATTTTTCGTTTTTTTATACACTGATTATTAATTTCAAGTTTAAAGGTTCATCGTGATTTAATTTTCTTACGGTGAAATTGAGAAGATCGGGACGAAGCTTCTTCTTTCTTGGAGATGGGTGATGGCGGATAGAGATTATATAGGTGCTCTGGCTCAGATGCGAGTCAAATCGGAGATCGAAATGGTGATTGCAGGGATGACGTGAGAAATTGTCTTTCCGATAATGAAGGCGCGAGGTAGTGTCCACGCAAATAAAAAGAAAAATGGTGACAAGGTTTTTGTCACAGTTGGCTTAGCGGTTTGCGTTAGATTTCCCTTTGACCACGGCGAAAGCGATCCGCAGTCTCATCTCGTTCTCTTCCGCAGGCATCTTCTAGAAATAATCTCTTCTCTCTTAAAAAAAAAAAACTCATGTTTTTGAGAGTCGAATTGACTCGAATAAGATAGTTTTATCTCTGTATTTGTTTTCTAAAATAATTTTGCATGATAATTTTACAGACATCAGTAGTATTTTTTTTTCTACCCAATGCAGAAGCCAGCCACTTCATCGTGAACCTCGAAGTGTATTTTATGACGGAGCGGTCAGGGACAGTCGGAGAGTTGTTAATTTGATGATTTTTTTTTCGAGGAGTATTTTAAATGTTATTTCCATTTTACAACGCACTGAACAAGTCTTCATTTCACCGAGGGATCTCATTAAAATTTTGAGTCGGAAAGCAATTTCACCATATCAAAAAATCCTAATAACGCCGACTATTTTGTGTCTGCGTTGACTGGGAAAGCGCCATCTCCCAGTCCATTATTTTTACATTGCGTTCTAGTCAAACTGCAGCACCAATCACACTCATCGACAGCCATCGGGCCCACTTGGAAATTTATGCGCGAGGCATTTTTTTTCTTTCGTCTCTATTTTTTGCTTCCGCATGGAAAACCTGAACCATTCGTATCAATCATCTATGGTGGGGTTAGAATTCGTCAATTTAACGGTCTCTATCAGTTCATCTTCGGACTATCGTAAGGGAGGTAAATCGCGTGAGCCTGATCTCGGTGACTAATAACTAAAGATATGGAGGGGCGACACTCTACATTTACGAGGATTGATCCGATTGTCGCATAAGATAATGTCCGTGCATTTATCAGATCCTTCCCGCAGGGAAAAAAAATTTACTAAGCAAATCTTGATTTGCTCCGCAAGGAAAATAAATAAACCATTGTGTTATTAACTTCAGTATGTAAGATAAATTTGTCAAATTGTGTTGCAAACCAGAACAATCGATTAATATCAATATAGTATTACAGAATGTTTTAGAGTTTAGGATTCTTCCTATTTTATTTTACAGACTTGGTAAAGAGAAGTCCAAGTGTAATCTTAGCAAGAAAAGATTTTGGCAGTGTAAGTCCAAGCATATAGTCTTGGCGGCGTAAAGTCCAAGTGGACCTTAGCAAAGGAAGTCCAAAAGCGAGGTCTTGACAGCGTAAGTCTAAGTATGTAGTCTTGGCGACGTAAAGTCCAAGTGGACTTTTGGCAAAAAAGAAACCGAAAGCATGATGAAACTTAAGGAAGCTTTTGAAGGCAAGCGCATGGATAGAGTCGTGGAGTCAGAGAAATCCTGGAGGTGCAAGGTTGATGGAGAAGCTAGAAGGTTAAATCTAGACTTAGGGTATATTTTCAAGCATGAATTAGTCATACTTGGGGTGTGCTAGTCAACTGACACATTGTGTCAGTCGAACTGGCCTTCAATATGCAGCATTGGAGGTCCGAGAACTGCTGGCAGTCGACTGATAGATATACCAGTCGAACTGATGATAGTCGACTCGGATCGAACTGCCGCATACAAGTTGGCAGTCGATTGTCATTATTAGCAGTCGACTGACACGAACAGAAAGGCTCGTAGCCGACTGGCGAGTCAGCTACGATTGGAATTAGTCGAACTACCTTTTTTGGCAGTCGACTAGTAAGGTAAACATTGAGTGTGACGAATGCAAATCAAGCTTCGTCAGAAGCCATTGACTTCGATCAACAATACCATCAGTCGAACTGATGTATTCATCAGTCGACTGATAACAGTCTCAACGGGAAAAAATAGCCTTTCTCTATAAATAGAAGCTAGGGAAGCTTGGAGGAGGTTAATGCTTTCATTCTAAACGTTCATTTTAAGCTCCTTAAGTCTTCCCTAAGCTCTCAAGTGCCTCTAAACCTCTTCTTCCTAAGCTTAAATCCATCATCTTGTAAGAAGAAGAAGAGTGTGTATAAGAAGACTTCTCCACCTTGATTGTTCATCAAAAGGAGAATTTTAGTGGAAGATTGGCTTGGGTTGATCCACCTTAAAGATCGTCGTAGAGTAAGAGCATAATCTCCGAACCACGTAAAATCTTTTGTTAGCGCTTGTGTATTTTCTTTAGTATTTTGTTTTGCTTTCGCTAACCATCTTTGTAGAAACGAAAAGAGGCTATTCACCTCCCTCTAGCCTTTCAAAGATCCTCTACA
The DNA here is from genome assembly GCA_025175895.1 of Wurfbainia villosa. Lineage (NCBI taxonomy): Eukaryota > Viridiplantae > Streptophyta > Magnoliopsida > Zingiberales > Zingiberaceae > Wurfbainia > Wurfbainia villosa. The sequence continues at coordinate 2,375,268 of JAKLTH010000280.1, forward strand.
CCCAAGAATATAACTCATGCTAGTCTCACAGAATCGATGATGTCCGAACTCATCAATTCATCGACTAGGGAATATTTCATAATTACACATATATAGATACTCACTAGTTGTGATACAATCACAAATATTTTCAAGCTATGAATCATATTGCAGACCTTCAGTAAATGATTTTAAGATCCAATCAAACACATATGAGATGTGTACTCAAATAGTGAATCTTTATTTATCAAATAAATGGTCATAAGGTGATTGTCTTAGGACACCTCTCAAACATAACACATATGACTACGAATATCCCATTTCATCCAGATATATTATCAAATGCATTCTCAAACATTAAAACTCTACTCAAGTCCCACTCAAACTTGGTCAACCTTGACCTGAGATTACTTGCATCAATAATCTCCCCAACATTTTATTCGACCAGCCATGGAGACTCTCCTATAAAAGAGCTTTAGTCTTGAGTAGAAAGATGACAAGAAAATCCATCCACTAGCATTCCCCTCTCTCTCTCTTTCTCTTTGACAAGTATTTTTTTCACTCGGCAGAACTCCTGTGATAACACTTAGGTGCTCTTCAATTTGCTAAGACCACTAGTGCTTGGTGGAGACTGTGGTTTTGCCGTTGTATCCTAAGAAATAGACGTTTCATGCTAACCTCAAAGCACCGCAGGAGGAGGGACGAATCTATTTTAAGGAATATGCAATGAAAGCAGACCTCGACTTCTTCATTTTGAACAATCAACTCGGCACTCGGCCTTGGATAACTCGACAATCACCAACTCAAACTCGGTAGTCGACCACTTGGACTCGCCGACTCAACCCTCAGCTTCAGCAGACTCAACAGTCAACCACTTGACACTCGGTCTTGTCAACTTGATAACTCGACACTCAAACTCGTCGACTCGTCACTAGGCAATCAATGACTCGGTTATTGGTGCAATCGACCTCAGATCAAGATTGACTGAGCTCGAGTTGGGCTCGAATTGAGTTTTGACATTTGACAATATGATTGAGGTAAATGATGGGATAAGGGGGATTGTTGGTGCAATCAATCTCAAGTCAAGATTGACCAAGCTCGAGTGAGACTCAAGTTGAAGTTAGGTTTGAGTATGGGTGATAATATAACTATAGGATTGTATGGGACATCCATAGTCATATGGAAATGAGTGGAAAGTCAAGTAAGTCAAGATTGATCAGATACTTGATGAGTGAAAAAATCCAAGTCGGTCAAAGTTGACTGGACACTTAGTATTGAAAAGTCCAATTGTGAGTTGGCAAGGGAAATCCAAGTCAGACAAAGTTGATTGGACACTTGTTGTGGGAAAGTCCAACTGGGAGTTGGCAAGGGAAGTTTAGGTTGGTCAAGGTTGATCGAACACTTGGCACGAGAAGAGAAAAGTCCAGGCAGGTCAAGGAAGATCGGATGTATGATGAAGTGAATTCTCGGTAGGTCATGGGGTGACTATGTCTGGTAAGTGAAGTCCCAGTAAGTATGGGAGATCGCAATAGATCGCCAAGGTCCGACAAACCCGGACCCGACTAACCGACCGCGGGTCAACGGTCGGTTAACCGGGTCAACGGGTTTGACTCGACCGCGGACCGACCGCTATTAGGCGGTCCGGCCCGCAAAAAACCGAACCGAAAACAAAAACCGCATTTAAAAAAATTTTTGGCCGAGCACGGGTGTCGCCAAAGACACGCCCGTGTCGCCGCTTTCCTGCTTACGACGACACGGGCGTGTCGTGTCCGCGGTCGCACACCGGCGTGTTGCTCTCTGTCGGCCATGACACGGGCGTGTCGCATACCGAGGCGTGTGTTGCTCTCGTCACACGACACCGGCGACCAAACGACACGGGCTTTGGACACACCGAAAGACAGCGTGTCGACCCGACGTCGCTTTTTAAAGAAAAGAACCGACGGCCACGATTTCGTGGTCGTTGATCATCAACACCACGATTTCGTGGCGTTGTAGTAACAACCAATCTTGGCTGGCCTACCGCTGGAATTTTTTTAAGTTTTTTTTTCCTATAAATACACCTCCATTCCCTTTCATTTTTTCACAAATCATAACTTCTCTTCTCTAATTCTCATTCCCTCATTTGCTTTCAAGTCTCAACTCTCAAGTCATATTTTTACAAATGTCTGGAGCCGGATCAAGTCGTAAGGGTGCGGCCGGTGCCAGAAAGGGAAAGAGCATAATGCCACCACCGCCCGAGTTCGAGTTCGAGCAAGGCGGCAATTCACCTCCATTCGATATCGGCGCCGACTATGATCTTGATATTTCCGATGATGAATTTCAAATACGTCATCATCATCAAAGTCAAGAAAGTAGGAGCAATACATCCAGTACGATGGCGGATTCTACGGCTACAAAACCAACTCGAGTGCCTCGCCCCGCATCCGATATCTTCACCAAACATTTCGAAAAAGTAACGCTCCCTTCCGGTGATATGCAAGCAAAATACAAATATTGTTCGAAATGTTATAAATTTCAACAAGGAGGAGGTTACGGAACCCTTACTCGACACGTGGAGAGAAATCATCCGGTGGAAATTGGTATTTATCGTTCTCAAACTCAAATTCCGACATTCTCTTCTCAATCGGGTTGGGGTAACGAATCTAAACTCTTTAAATTTGACAAAACTAGATTTAGAGAAGAAACTACTAAATTTTGTGCAATTGAACAACTTTCTTTTAGTTTTAGTGATAAATTATCTTTTGAAAATTGACTTTCTATAAGTGCAAATCCTTCTATTAAACGTATCCCAAGAAATACTCTAAAACGTACACTTTTAAAATTAGTCTTAGAACAAAAACAAGAATTGATTAAAGAATTTTCTAATTTAAACAGTAAAGTTTCTTTGTGTTCCGATATTTGGAGTGATCATTGGCAAAGTTGTTCATATATGGGTATTACTTGTCATTGGATTGATAATAATTGGGACATTCAAAAAAGATTGCTAGCATATAGATGTTTTAATGAAACACACACGACACAAAATATTTCACAACTTATTTTTATTATTTTAGAAGAATATGGTCTAACTTCTAAAGTTTTTTCAATTTCTTTTGATAATGCTAGTGCAAATACCTCTAGTATTAGTGAACTTATTGATATATGTAAACCATCAATAGGTGGAAGATTTTTTCATATTAGGTGTACATGTCACATTTTAAATTTGTGTTCAAGATGGACTTAAAAATTTAGGATCACATATTCAACCAATTAGAGTGCAATTCATTATTTATGGACACATCCTCAAGTAATGAAAGAATGGAGAAAATTTTGTAAAATAAATGGCATGAAGCCTAAACGCTCAGACGCGACGCTCTAACTCGTTGGAATTCTACTTATAAATTGTTGTTATCTACTTTTGAATATAAAGATTTATTATGTATGTTTTTTCATCAACATGTTCAATCACGTGATATTTATTTGTTTTCAAATCAATGGAATATATGCACTAGTATTTGTGAAATTCTAAAAGTTTTTAGTGATGCTAGTGACCAATTATCAGGTGTTTATTATCCAACTTCACATTTAGTTTTAACACATTGTTGTAATATTGCATGTATTTTTAATGAACATATTCAATCAAATGATACTTATTTATCTCAATGTATTTATGTAATGAAAGAAAAATAGGAAAAATATTTCTTAAACATTCCTGAAATATTTTTATGTGCTTTTGTTTTAGATCCTAGACTTAAATTAGATGGTTTGCAAGATATGTTATCATTATATTATGAATCTTTAAGCCCTATTACCGAAACTGCTCCTAATATTCCTTTGATTTTGTTTAATATTAAAACACATTTACATGATATTTATAATGAATATAACATTAAATATGGTGAACAAATTATTGGACATGAAATACATCAATCCACTACAACTAGTATTATTACTTCTAAACTCACTAAAGCACAATTGTTATTAAGACAACGGACTAAACGTCCACGAGGATCCTCAAGTTCCAGTCAGGAACTTGAGAATTATTTGACCATTTCTTTTGATTTTAGTGATGCAGATGAAGAAAGCTTCGACATTCTAAAATGGTGGTCGCAAAGAACTCAATTATTTCCAATCTTATCTATAATGGCAAAAGAAATTCTAGCTTGTCCAGTTTCAACGGTTGTAGTGGAACAAGCTTTTAGTATCGGAGGAAATACATTGGACGAGAGACGTTTTAGCTTAAGGCCGGAAAATTTGGAAGCGCAATGTTTACTCAATGATTGGTCAAAAGCTGCAAGTCGAACCCAACATATTAAAAGTGACGAAGAAGACCAAGACGAAACAGAAGGAACATCCGAAACTACGACGACGGGAGGAAATACCGAATACGACTGAAATGTATTTGATTTTTTTATTGTAATAGATTTTTTTATTTAAGTCTAAGATGTAATATATTTTGTATTGAGATAATGAAATATTTGATAGAGTTTTTATAAGTTTAATTGTGAATTTTTTTTTATTTTAATTATTTACATCATTTTTTATTTTTTTATTTATTTAACTAAGACGACGATTAACCGGATCGGACCCGGATCCGGATCGAATCGGACCCGGACCCGGACCCGGACCCGACCCGGACTTGACCTGGACCCGGACCCGGACCGGAACCGGCGGTTCCATGACCCGAACCATAACCGGCCATGAGCGGGCCGGTTAAGGGTCGGTATTTTGTCAACCCGGACCCGACGGTTTCGACCCGGACCGTGGCCAGGTCTACTTGGCAAGGAAAGACCCAACTGATCAGAGAGATCGAACTTGACAAGAGAAGTCCTAGTAGGTCATGGTTAACTGGATGCTAGGCAAAGGAGGAAAGTCCTGGTAGGTTGAGGTCAATCGGATACCAAGTGATGTGAGAGTTAGCTTAAAACTAAGTTGAGACTGAGGCATCAGTCGACTGGTAGGGTTTACCAATTCATTGGTAACAGTGCTCGAGCAAGTGTTGAGTTTGGGACTCAACTGCCAACTCAACTGGTGGAGTAGTCGACTAATAGGATTGATAAGTCGATTGGTGTTTTGGCACTCGACTAGTGAAATTAAGCAATCGATTGGTGTCACTGGTTGAGCAGCTGTGGAGGTCAGAACTCAACTGACAACTCGATTGGTTAAGGGAAGTTGATTGATGGATTAATTAGTCGACTGGTGACGCTGTAGTACGACACAGAAAGGTTGGTAGTCGATTAATGCCAATCAAGTCGATTTAGCAGGCATGTATGATAGTAACTCTCAAAGCCAATCGATGGATAATGATTGGTGATGGAGCAGAATCCGACGTGGATCATGTCATTAGAGCGTCAGATCGTGCAACGGTCCATTGACCAGTTGACTGATGATTTTGGCAATCGACTAGGAGGTGAAAATCAGCTCGATAAAGACTCTATAAAAGAGGGGTTTGAGTTGATTTGAAGGCGCTGGTTCTTGGAGACTTTGATGGAGATTTGTTATTTCATTTCAGACCTTCCAAGCAGTTCCAAAGCAACCAACAAGCAAGTAAGATTGCAATTGTGTAAAAGTGTTTTCACTTGTTCTTTCATTTGCTTTTATATTTCACTTGTTCTCCACTTCCCGAAAATTTTCGGAAAGGAAGAAGTGATAATGGGACTATCGGTAGGAGTTAGACCGTGGAGTAAGAACCAAGAGTTCCAAACCGCATAAAATTGAGGTGTTGTGTGCTTTGTTTTATTTTGTATTTTTCTATATCTTGTTTCCGCAGCATATAACTTGTTGTAGACAAACACACGAATACAATTGAAGATCGAGTTTTGATAACACTATTCACTCCCCCCCCCCCCCCCCCCCCCCTCCTCTAGCACGCCAAGGTCCCAACATCGGCAAACGATGACTTATCCACTTGGCGATTCGACCACCCAACGACTCAACAACTCAACACTCAACACCTAACCTCAACAACCCAGCTCAGCTCATCAAAGACAGCTTGAAATAATTAGCTCAAGACACTCAGTGGATAAGTCTAATTTGAGTTGTTTTTTAAATTAAGGTGTTCCCTGTTGGTATTCTTACACTTGATTCGTTAATTACCTCAAGAATGCTGGAGAAGAAGTATTTGGTAGCGCCGACAATGTAGCAAGAGGTGAGGAAACGAAGAGAAGGAACGTTAGGACGACTTGCCTTTTCATGGCGATGTCATCCATCTTGAGGGTGTTGAGCGCAGGAGCGGCGATCTCGATCCGTTGCAGCGAGGTGTTGAGCACCGAGATATACCTCATGCCTCGGTGCATCAATGATCCTCAATATCTGCCCCGTAAAAATGCACTAGTCAAGGCTGAGGTGCTTCGGGGCTGGACACTTTGACTGGAAAAACATAAGCGTGTTGGCGCTCAACATATTAACACCGCATAACGCCACGAAGCAGAGACAAGGCAGAAAAAGGTCATCGGGCAACTTGGAGAGGTGCACTTTGTAAGAGAAAATAATTGAAAGAGAATAATTATATTGATTTTTATTGTCATGGTCAATTGAAATATTAGTTTTGATTATGAATTTAAACATGTCAATTCTCATTGATGAAGATCAATTTGAGAAATCTTCTTTAATTATTATTCTTGTTGTCAATACTCCACGACAAGCCCAACGGGATTGCTTGAATATTGAGTTTGATAGTCAATTTGGTAAAACGTTGTCTAGATAATGGCAAACTAAATATGTTAGCAATTCGAGAAACTGAAAGTTGTCGAGTTGTTACGTGTTTTCAGACAAAATGAAAATCAATCTCAATATGTTTGATACAAGCATGAAAAATTAGATTTGCAACAAGATATGTTGCTCCAATATTATCACATCAAATTTTAGAAGTAGTGGTCATAGAAAGATATAGCTCTGAAAGAAGAGATTGTAGCCAAATAACTATAGATGTCGCATTAGCTACAACTTTGTATTCAACTTCAGTACTTGAGTGAGATATTGTAGTTTGCTTCTTTGAAAGCCAAGAAATAAGATTTGATCTCAAAAAAATAACATATCCACTAGTAGAACATCTGTTTTCAGAAGATCCTGCCCAATCTTCATTACTATAAGCAATCAATTCTCGTGATGATTGACGATATAAAAGAAGACCATGTAGAACAGTGCCTTTGAGATAACGAAGAATTTTTTCAACACCTTCCCAATAGTGTTCAATTGGAGCATGCATAAATTGACAAGCACGGTTAACGCCAAAAGCAATGTCAGGTCTTGTGATAGTAATATATTGTAGAGTGTCAACAATGCTTTGATAGATCTAGAGGTCATCAGGAGAAGATGAAGGTGCAATGAAACCACTTTCAATGATTGATGTTAAGATAGGATGCACACCATCCATTTTAGCTCTTTGAAGAAGTTCAATAATATATTTGTCTTGGGAGAGAAGACAATCTTCAGGATGCGGAAGAAATTCTATACGAAGGAAAATGTGAGCATTACCGAGATCCCAAATGGAAAACTCTTGACTAAAAAGACGAAGTAAAGTAGTAATGCCCTCTTGATCACTGTCAATTATTAAAATATCATCTATGTAAATTACAAAGAAGATTATAAGTTTATTATCACATCTGTAAAATAAAAAAGAGTCAATTTTTTAGCCAAAAAAGCCTTGAGTAAGAAACTAAGTAGATAAACAATGAAACCATATACGAGGAGCTTACTAGAGACTAATATGGGTTTCTTAAGTTGGCAAACACATGTTGGATGTTGTGGGTGGATGAATCCTGATAGTTGCTCCATAAAAATATTTTCATCAAGGTGACCATGTAGGAAAGCATTAGAAACACTCAATTGTTGTATCGGTCAGTAGGTGATGATAGCTATAGATAATAACAATCTAACTATCATAATTTTGACTAGCGGATCAAAAGTATCATTAAAGTCAATACCTGATTGTTGATGAAAACCTTTAGCAACAAAGCGAGCTTTGTAACGTTCAATAAAGTCATATGCATGATAATTAATTTGATAAACTCATTTATAGCTCACAATATTCATAGATGAACTACAAGGAGCTAAGCTCCAAGTTTCATTGCGAAGAAAAGCATCAAATTATGTAGTCATCGTAGCACACCAATTTGGGGCCTTTACTGCTTGTGTAAATTTAGTTGGTTTAACAAAATTTAAAGAGGCAATTAGAACCTGTGAAAGGGGATAATGGGTGGAACCTGATGGCCACCGTGCATAAATCTCACTTAAAGGACGCATCCAACAAGGAGTATCACCATCAGAACTATCCGAAGGTGAGTGAACAGACTGATGGGAGTCAGGATTAGAGAGTGGATTATCACTACCTATTGTGTTTGCAGAGACTAATGGGGATGGAGCAGGATCCAAAAGTTCACCCCCTCTTGTACTTGTAGTATGTTTCATTTGAGCAACCTGTGAGAGTCGTGGTATAGTATTTGATGATAATAGAAAAGTCTCTTGATTATCTAAAGAAGGTTTTGAAGTGGCTACTGCAAATGGAAAGAGAGACTCGTCAAAAGTAGCATGTCAAAAAACATATATTTGCTTAGTAGGTATATGCAAGCAACGATACCCATGATGTAAATTTTTATAATTAAGGAAAATACTTTGTTTAGAACAAGGGTTTAACTTGTGTTTGGAATAGAGTCATAGCCAAGGATAACATGTGCAACTAAAAATAAAAAAAAATAAAGAGTAATCTAGAAAGTGATTATAAAGTTTTCCCAAGGAGCTCGATTTGAGTCAGTGAATGCTGAGAGGTAGGTGGAGCTCGATTGATGAAGCAAACCCTCCTGAAAAATTTGAATAGAATCTTTTATAGCAAGTTTGAGCAAAATGACCATAGTTGAGACATATTTAGTAACGCCCTCGTCCTCAACCCTGACCTCGACCTTGGCCTCAGTTACGGTCGTGACCTCTGTTTCCTCCACCCTGATTTTGATGAATATATTGTGAATGAATTGGATTGCTATAATTAGATTGTAAAACTTTGCTAGTCACATGCACCAAGAAAAAATTTGACATTTGCTAAGATTGTATTTGTAGAAGTCTTTCATGAGAAGACAACATACTGTGAAGCGTCTCGAGGGAAATTTGATCCAAGCAAGTTGTGATACTCAGAATGAAATTGTCATATTGAGAATCTAAGCAGGCAAGAACATGTATTAATAAATCCAGTTCAAGAATCTGATGACCAATTACTGTTAAATTATTAGCAAGGATCTTGATTGATTATAGATTGTCATTAATAGAGGTGTCTCCTCATTGGACTGATTAGAGTTGGAGATGGAGTTGAAGAATTTGTGCATGAGATTGAGATGCAAAAGTTTGATTAAAAATCTCCTAAACTTGTTGAGAAATATTCAGTCCCACGAATATATGAAGTATAGGTTCAGTAATTGAGAAGAATAACCAATGCAAGACTAATTGATCCTTCTTAAACCAAGCGGTATAAGTTGGATCTTTTTTTAGGTGGAGATAAAGAACCATCAATATGTCCAAGTAAATCATGGACAAAAAAATAAAAGGAAGAAGTTATATTTTTCAGATTGAAAAAATATTATTATTGAGCTTAATTAGTAAAAAGGGAATCATATTAATAGGTAAGGAAGTGTTTTGAGATGATAGAGATATTCCCATATAAGTAGAAGAGAATATTTCAAACATTTTTTTATGACTCAAGGAAACAAAAAAAAGAATCGAATATCATCGAGGAACGAACTAGAGCAAAGGAGTGAATAGATGAACCAGTAATGTGTCATTACCGACGGACATTGAATCTCGGTGTGAACTTATGTAAAATACCATAGAAAAAAAATAAAAATAAAAAATATAAATATTGGGTAATTAGGAGAATACCCTATGAAATTTTTCAGAAATTTTTCTGGACTTGAATAGAGATTTCTAAGACCCTCTTTGCTTAGGAGTTAAAAGGCTTAACGGGTCTGAAATCCGACTCGTTTTATCTGCCAAACTCGACCCGTTACCATTTAAGCCGAGCGTTTTTCGCAATCGCTCTTCTTTTATTGTCAGCCGCAATTTTTATTTCCCTTTATTTCTTTGCGACGACATCTCCCCCCCCCCCTCCCCCCCGCCGCCCCCGCGAATCTCCTCAGCGCGACCTCTTCGACTCCTGTCGCCCGGAGTTTGTCGGCTTTTCTGTGCGAGTGGACGGCGGTGAGCGACGTTCCCTTATCAGTGCTCATGGAAAGACCAGAGCAACAAAGGGGGCTCGTGATTTGGCAGCTTGGGTCAGTGGCGACGGCACCGTGCTCGGATAGGGAAAGCGATGACTTATTGTCGGAGCCGAGTAAGGCAGTGTTTTCTCCCTCGACGTCGGAAGGGTTTCCTGTGCGATTTGGGTAGTGATCGTGAGTTGATTGAACAGGGGTTCCAGTGGGAGCTAGGGCAGTTGGTTCGGGGGCGTTGATTTCGTCGGTGAACAAAGGATCGCCGCCGAAGTTAGGTAAGTTGAGACCATTCTTCATCATTGATTGGTGTTTTAGTGAAAGCTTTTGATTCTGTTGGTTTGATTTTGGGCAGTAGTTGACCGGTGAACAGGGTTGTCAGTTCTGTGGACTTTGCTACCGGTGAGGTTTCTATTTCCTGGTAAGCACGAGCCATTCCTTTTGTCTATCAGTCTAGTTCTATTCATTGTATGCTATAGGTAATATTGATTGACTATCGTGTTGTTGTTTCAGGCTGTGATTGTGGTTGACCGGCTGTGAACAGGTTGATGGGTTGTTGGTGTGGCCGTGAGTGAGAGGAGAGGACTTGTGGGGTTGAGCTGTTGAATTGAACCGGCTGTGAGGACGATAAGGTTCTGTTTGGGAGGTTGTGAGTGGAGTTAAGTCAGTTGTAATTGTCTGAGTGAGCTTGGAACAACTGTATGGTTGGAATTGAGTGTAAAAGACTGTGTGAGTGAGATGTGAACGGCTGTGCGGCTGTGGGCAAGGAATTGTCGGTGGTGCGGCTGTGAACAAGGCTGCTCTTGGTCGCGAAGGGGCTGCAATGACTTTGAATGGTTGGTACTGGGATTAGCTCGGTTGGGGCTAAGTGAAAAAGAGTCGGTTGGAATGGACTGTGTCAATTAGGGTGGTTAGATCCCTGATTTGGCGTAATTATAGGTGGTTATGCACCATTTCAAGGCGAGTAATTAGGGTTTGGTTGAGGTTGGTCAGGTCCTGAAATTAGTGCGAAATGTCGGTTGTCGATCGAGCTGTGTGATGCTCTGATCTCGGCTATAAAATGGGAGTTATAACACATATTCGATAAGGGATATGGATATGGGGAAATATGTAGTAGTTAATTCGTATTTTGTTGTATGCTTGCACTAAATTATAATTGATGATATTTGCAGGATGTGGATACGAGACCGGTCCGCGGACGTGAGGACTCTAGTATTACGAGCAGTAGAGCAGGTGGGTAATTTCCTACCCTGGTCAGGTAGATGTAATTGCATTCAAATTTAGACATAGATATGAGCATGTTATATGTTCATATTATCTTGACTCTGCTCTTATTTATCCTATGCTTGATACTTGTCGTTGGCTTTATATGCTCAAATGTTGATATCACATTTTCCTTTATCATGATTTAGGAGTTACAGATGTGATGTAAGTAGATCTATAAATGTTTAGTAGGGTATAGATGTTAGAGTACGGATGATGACCTAATTTGTAAATTGGGTAAAAGGTCATCCGTGGATAGGTAATGTCCTAAATGTAGGATTTATTCCAATACCCATATGTTGCATACTTATTACCAACCTTGTGTTGTGTAAATGGTCAGGTGAGTTGTGAATGGTGTGTCGCTACGGACCGGTAGTCCTAGCTTGTTATGATCAGTTAAGTACGACTCTCTACAGGATAGAGAGTGTATTGATAAAATGGGTATGACTCTCTGCTGAACAGAGAGTCTGTGGTAGATGTTTGTATGTGTAACAGTACATTCATGTCATTTGCATGCATACTGACGACATAATCTCCCTTGGGGTTGAGAGAGTCGTCAGTCATCCTGCCTCCCAGGTTACTCCTAGAGGAGTAACTGGTGTAAGGGCAGAGCATTTATTGTGCCACACTCTACCACTATAGACGGTGGTAGTTAGAGTTGCGTGCAGTTGTCCTGGGTGCGTGACACTCGACCACTCATAGATAGTGTTAGTCAGAGTGGCCAGCAGCAGAGACCCCCGTTGTGTAGCGAGCACTTTACGCTCATATGCTACTTGATCATACTGCCCACTCAGCCACTCTAGAGCAGTGGTTGGTGTTGAGTTATGACAGTTGTCATGTCGTATCACCTATATCACACTGGGGTTGTGGTAGCGAGTAGGGGTGCGCAGGCATGACCATGCATGTTGCATAGTTGTATCATACGATGTTTTGCATATTGCTATATATATATATATATATATATATATATATACACACACACACACACACACACACATGGATGATGGTGATTAATATACATACTAATGCAGTCTTTATGTATACTCACTCTGATGATGCATTGTATGTACTATGCTTGTTGTATTTGTTTGTATATATTCATACATGCTATTATATTTTTCTGTATGGCAGTAGGCCGGGTACTTGTATACTTGTTCGTCGGCCACTGTGATACCCTCGACCCGTATCATGATGTAGTGTGAGTTAGTATTACTCTTTATACCTTATGTTATGGATATATGCCCAGGTTAGATGAGTGTAGAGTAGCTAACTGTCAAGTATGTTAGTATCTTTTGTTGTTCAGTTTGTTTAGTGGTATGCATGTATGTATATTTATTATGCTGATATATACCTATCCTACCTGTAGATTATACTGTTGAATTACGTATGATATTGATATATTTACATGTTCTATTTTATTACCTGCTGAGTTTTACTCACCACCACGGACCCTGGATTTTTTCTATCGCCCAGGTAACGGGTAGAAGTCTTCATGACGGCTTGAAGCTGTGCCGGCGATCCATCCCATCTCCATTTTTCCGAGCCTCCCGTGGACTTTGTTTCATGTTATGGACTTTGTTTTATGTTATGGATTTTGTCTTTATGTTGTGGACTTTGTCTTCGATGTTTTATGTACGGTTTACTACTGTGGTTTTGTCAGGTGGTGTACACCTGTGTGGTTTTGGTTTGTATGTCAGTATGTGTGTTGTGGGTATGTGATTTATGTTTTCCACTGTGTTATATATATATATATATATATATATGCTGTGGATGTGGACCTACGAGCCTTATATTAACAGGATATATTGTCACATACAAGGAAGATGTCATCCGTTTTCTTTTCGGCACGGCATACTCTCGGGACGTGACAACTTTATTGGTATCATAGCCGAAGGTTCTGCGATGTCATACAATGATTTTGTTTTTGAGTCTTGGATTCTCGGGAGTCGGTATATTTTTCGGATTTGGTTTTTGTGAGATGGGATTGACAGCGGCATAAGCTCCAGGAAGCATGAAGTAAGAATTTCAGATAACTCATATTTCATATAGTTATTTATCTAAACTTGTTTAACAGGTGTATACAATCAAAGTTATGGCACCTGTGCAGACTCGTAGTAGAGGTCGTCCATCAAGGTGATCCGTCAGAGTTGAGGGACAGGAGGCTGCTACTACTGAGCCCGTTATTCGGGAACAACCTCAGCTTTCCCCTATTGGTGGTTCAGAGCCTCAAAATTTGGATGTACCATTGACTATGCCAAAGCCTGCAGAGTTCAGTTGGCTCAATGATAAAGCACGGATACTCATGTTAGCACGTTCGGCCAAGGATAAGTTCACCTTGTTCCGAGGGGAGTCCGACCCATGGATTATCCGGGCTTGGATGGAAAAAATGGAAGACACTTTCGAGTACATGAACTGTACAAATGAGGAGAAGGTGGGTCTTGCTGCGTACCATCTCAAAGATCAGGCTGTTACTTGGTGGAAAATGCAGAAGACTCTACTCGGGGAGCGTGGAATTACTTGGGCAGTCTTTCGAGAGGCTTTCGGGAGACAGTACTTTCCTTCAATATTTTCTACAGCACGTCATCAGGAATTCCTGAGCATGAAGCAAGGTGACCATTCCGTCATGGAATACAATGCAGAGTTTACCAGACTTTCAGAGTTCTGCCCTCATCTGGTAGCTCAGGATGCAGATCGGATGTACCAATTCACACAGGGTCTTGCTGCTTATATTCGGAGTAGGATGTCAGGATCTATCATTACCTCATATAGGGAGGCATTGGACCGCGCCATTTTCATCGAGATGACTTCCCAGCAGATTTCCAGGGAAAAGGATATAGAGAAACAGATGACTCAGGGCAAGCAGCAGAACCAGGGTTCAACTCAGGGGACTCAGAAGAAACGGGAGCAAAAAGGAACTACGCGAGGTGTTGCAGAGGGCTCAGCTAGATCGCAGAAGGGGAAACGTCCAGCATCAGAGTATTCTGGAGGGTCTCAGAATAGTCGTAAGGGCCGAAATAGGAGTGGATGTTATAAATGTGGATCTGAAAGCCACATAGTGTCCTTTGGAGTAGCCTGTTTGCTATTATTGCAAACAACCTGGTCATACTAGTCGTGATTGTACATTGAAAGCACAGTTGGAGTTTCCTAATAGCTCCAACAAGGGGAAGAAGTCTACCCAGCAGCGGCAACAGAGGACAACATCGCGGACTCAGACGTATGGTCAGAGGCAGCCAGTACCTCCACCAACACAGTTGTACCAGATGCAAGGGGGTGCCTCTACAGTGATGTCGATAGCTATCCAGTATCCTGCATCTCCGGTGATCTACTATCCAGGAGTATCTGCACCACAACAGTTCTTACCAGCCAACTCTCAGGGATATCTTATGCACCCACTCGGACTCGATCTCGGTACCACGAGGCGAATCCAAGCACTACTACTTCATCAGGGATGTAGCCGACAAATATCAAGACTGGATGAGTTTTTGTCATCACCAGAGAGGAGGCGCAGCGGGCTGAGGGATCAGTCGTATGGGGTATGGTTTCACTTTATTCTATATACGCTGATACTTTGATTGATACCGGTAGTTCCCATTCATTCGTATCTAGAATATTTCTGGGTAGAGTTGGAAGGATTCCGATGGTTCGTTCTTGTGGGTTAGTAGTATCATTATCATCAGGAGAGGTGCTAACTAGCTACCAAGAAATCAAAGGTTGTCCATTAGATTTTGACGGGCATATCCTTACAGTGGACCTCCAGGTTTTGAAAATGATAGAGTTCGATATTATTCTCGGTATGGACTGGTTGGCCGCTTATTATGCTACAGTGGATTGTAGAGAAAGGGTGGTGACATTTCGACCACCAGATCAACCAACTT
Organism: Wurfbainia villosa; assembly: GCA_025175895.1. Lineage (NCBI taxonomy): Eukaryota > Viridiplantae > Streptophyta > Magnoliopsida > Zingiberales > Zingiberaceae > Wurfbainia > Wurfbainia villosa. Next base: position 2,390,557 of record JAKLTH010000280.1, read on the forward strand.
GGGAATTTGTTGGCACTAGAGACGATGGACTATCCATTATATCGGCTTTACAGGCTCAGAAGTTATTGGCCTAGGGTTGTCAGGGTTATTTACTATCTCTAGTCAAAGTTGTGAACGAAGGACTACCACTCCTCTATGATGTGCGAGTAGTCCGAGAGTATCCAAATGTATTTTCAGATGAACTTCCAGGCTTGCCACCTCCTAGGCAAGTGGAATTTGCGATAGAGGTGATTCCAAGAATCGCGCCTATATCAAAACCTCCTTATCGGATGGCGCCAAAAGAACTAAATGAACTTAAAGTTCAACTGCAGGAGTTGCTGGATAATGGATTCATTCGCCCTAGTATTTCACCATGGGGAGCTCCGGTACTCTTTGTCAAAAAAAAGGATGGATCGTTGTGTTGGTGCAGGGGCACTAGATAATCGAACCTGTGTTTTGATTATGGCAAAGACACAAAGTTAAGTTTATATTGTTATCTCACGAGCTAAATCAAGTGTGCAGAAAAGTACTAAAGCTGGAGCTGAAGGCTAGCGACACCCGGAGGAAGCCGTGGTGGTCGGGCGACACTTGAGTGAATTCGGAGGGAGCCGAAGGAATCGAGTGGAAGGCCGGAAGCGAGAGCTACTATCGAGGTAAGCTCGTGTGAGTGAGAGATTGTAAGGTCGTGTCCTCTTTACGGGGATGACCGTAGGCGACGATTCGACTAAGACTTCCTGTGGAAGGTCTAGGTCGAGATCGGACGGTTAGAAACCGTCGTATTTATCATTTTCCGAGCTAATCTCTTCGCGAAGTAGCCGGGTGGCGATCATTCGGACATTAGGCGATCGTTATCGCTCGATTGGTGATGAGATGCATCGATCGATCATCGATCGGATGAGAGGCATCGATCGAGATGGCGGCGATTCACTTTGCGCTAGGTCAAAGCGGATAACGCGTTTGTACGCGCAGCGATAAAATTTGGAAAAATTCATGATCCGTTCCAAAGAAATAGGAGACAAATTCAGAGGCTAAAGTCTATAAAAGGAGGAGGATTCATCTCCAAATCACATCAATTATTCATCAAGTGCTCCTACAACGCCAACGCTTCAACACCGTCATAACGCCGCGACGCCAAGTTTTGATCTTCTTCGTAGCAGATTCAAGTAATATTTTGATATTATATTCTGTATTTTTATCTTCATAACGAGGTGAGGTAGGCTTGTTCTCATCCTCGCATTCGGTTTTGTAATCGTTGTTCCTACCTCCAACGCAGGAGGAGACGCTTTAGTGCTTTGCCCTCCGTGACGCGGCCTAGGACCGATAGGGCCTTGGAGTAGCAAACCACTGGTTGTGAACCAAGTAAAATAAACGTGTTCATTTATTTTCCGCTGTGCTTACTTTGCGTATCGAACGAACGAAAAAGAAAAGTTTTACGGTAGCGATTCACCCCCCCCTCTAGCGACGCTTCTCGATCCAACAATCGTATCGAGCGGGCGCTTAAGATTTGGTGAAACCACCAATCTAGCACGTTTTGGTTTTCTTTCGTATTTTCGATTCAGATATTTCTTAGGTTTTGTTTCCCGACTACTAATCCAAGACCAAGTCTTGGTACATAGTTTTTGGTTGTGTTTTTGCTAGTACTAATCTCCTTCGAGTACCTCACGATCAAACGAGCATAACTTTTGCTACGAGTGGACTCAATAAACGATCTACCCACCAAATCAAGCTCTCTGAAAGATCTACACTTTTAAGGGTTTACCCTGCAACAAGCTGTTTCCAGCCCCAAAATTTAGCGTTTAGTACTTTCGGGACATCAAGGTCGAAGTTTCAATTTTTTAGTTTTTTATCCTCCTTATTTATTTCTGTTTTTTCTATTATTTCAAGATTACTAATCCAAGACCAAGTCTTGGAATTCTCTTTGGTTTTTATTTGTGTTTTTGCAAGATACTTAATGGCTCACATTGAGGGATATAGCACCACCCGACTGCTCTTTAACGGAGATGATTTCCAAGTATTGGAAAGGTCGATGGAGTGTTTCTTGAAAACACAAGTCGAGACTTGGATAATAATCCAAACCGCTTTGCTTTACCCACCAATGATCAAGGAGAGCCCTTGATTTCAACAAGTGGACAAATGCAACCAAGAGGCAAATCGCCGATGCAAGAGCAACCCAAATATTGCAATGCGCTTGTCCAAGGAGGAACTCAACCGCATCGGACCATTCATTAGCGCCAAGGACCTATGGAATAAATTAATTGAGCTACACAAGGAACACCCGATGCTAAGGTATGTAAACGTGACCTTCTTTCAATAAGTTGTATAACCTCAAGATGCAGGCACAACTACACGCCTGCCCAGACATTGTCAACGGCCTACACACCATCGGACACAAGGTCGAAAACCGTGACCTATTAAGGTACGCTTTAATTCATTTCTAGGACTACCTTGTGGGCATCCATGGTCGATGCCTACAAGGTCTCTAAGGACCTATCGAAGCTTAGGTTAGATGAATTATTTTCCGAGTTTGAACTTCATGAGCAAACTAACGTGATCCGGCCGAGAGAGGTATTGCTCTACTTGCAGTGACAAAGAAGCAAGCCACCTACTAGGCAAGTAGATGAACTCGAACCAAGACGAATCCGAATCCAAGAGGAGGCCATAATAGTCAATATTGTGCGGAGAATAGTTCGACAAGAAAGAAGGAAATCAAGAATGAGAACTAAAAGAAAAAGGGAGCAAGGAAAGCCTTCCATGCAACTTGGGACAACAGAGAAGACATAGCTTACATGGCAAGAACGGAGGAGTCCGAGTCAATCCGGCCGAGTCCAACTACAACTCCGACTCGACCTCAAGATTATTTCGAGAGAAAACTCAAAGCCGGACCAAAAGGGAAAGTTAAGGTTGATTTCTTTAATTAGTACACTTTACAAGATAATTAAACCGCTTAATAGGAAATTAACTAAGTCCGAGTCTAGGGTTGAGTCATTACTTGAGGAGGTTGAAACCCTCAAGCAAGAGGTTACTCTAACCTCTTCAACTAGTCAAGTTCAAGAGAGAAACTCAACCCAAATTGAAAACTTGAGAAGGAGAATTCTCTCTGAAAGACCAAGTTCAAGAGGTCGAGGCTAGGTTGGAAAAGTTCACGCTGGGATCTAAGAACCTTAACCGACTACTTGGAACCCAAAGAGCCGTGTACAACAAAGCCGAACTCGGATTTAAGTCAAAGACTACGAATAGGTCTTATATGTCTATCGTAAATCGTAGTCATCAAAGAGTCCAAGCATGGGTCCCAAAGGTTTTATTAAATTCACATATTAGGACTAATAAGTATTGGATTCTCAGATCAAGTTCATTATTTGAATAGACCTTATTGGTTCAATGGTCTAGGAGCTAACACTAAAATAGTATACCCGCTACTTAGCAAAACCATGCATGCTTAGAATTTCGTTAACTTGTGAACTTACTTAGAATACGCATATAACCAACTAAAATCCTTCAAAAGATTGAGCCTCGGGAGCCTCTTTTTCATAAATAACTAGTTAGTCAACTCTTGATAATATAGTATCGTGGATGCGCGAGATGATAGTGCTAGGGAGACAAAGTCTCGTGTATTCGAGCCAGATAAGGCGATCTAGCTTGGTGCACTTGACCGAGTGGAACTAGTCAAGCTACCTCGCCAGATCCTAAACTAGTTAGACCAGAAGTAACCCTAAGTGACTTAAGTGATATTTTCTTGAATTTGGCTTTGTCTAAGGAAGTGGTCGTTGTTCCGATCAAAGAAGGCCCTCGCTCGCCACGACCGAAGCCGCTCAAAAGTTACTTAACGATCTAAAGGTTAAATCAATCTAACCCAAGGTTGACTATCTTTAATCAATTTAAAATCATCTCACAAAACATATAAGGTGAACAAATTATGAGACACATAGAATGGGTGAGATGTTAAGGATAATTGAAATATACTTGAAACAATCCTTCAAAATACTACTTATTTTCTCAACTATTGTACTTAACAACTCGAGGCCAAAGTTTAGCCCCTACATCTCTTATACTTCATATATTTGACTAAGGGGAGAGCAAACTAATCTTAAGGGTTATATTATAAATCTTTAGATTATTGGTGCAGAGAGGACACACCTCAACCAATCTATCTAACTATTGCTAGACGATGCTTGACTCATATTTGATTTATCTAGATGCATTCATAAACGACATTGTTTTAAACCCCTATTTTATACAAAAACCCCAACACTCTTTTTGATTTATGGCAAAAGGGAGAAGAGCTAAAGTTAAGGGGAGTAACACAAAATTTCATTTTGAAACACAAAATTTGTTTTTGAAAACTAAAGTATCTCTTTCAAAACTCACCTAGGGTTAAGGGGGAGTTTTGGTTAAGGGAGAGTTTTTGGGAATGGCATTCATCATCTACTATATGTGTTTTATGCTTTAATTTCCCTTAACTTTGTGTTGGTTTGCCATAGATCAAAAAGGGGGAGATTGTTGGTGCAGGGGCACTAGATAATCGAACCTGTGTTTTGATTATGGCAAAGACACAAAGTTAAGTTTATATTGTTATCTCACGAGCAAATCAAGTGTGCGTAAAAGTACTAAAGTCGAGTCAAGGCTAGCGACACCCGGAGGAAGCCGTGGTGGTCGGGCGACACTTGAGTGAATTCGGAGGGAGCCGAAGGAATCGAGTGGAAGGCCGGAAGCGAGAGCTACTATCGAAGTAAGCTCGTGTGAGTGAGAGATTGTAAGGTCGTGTCCTCTTTACGGGGACGACCGTAGGCGACGATTCGACTAAGACTTCCTGTGGAAGGTCTAGGTCGAGATCGGACGGTTAGAAACCGTCGTATTTATCATTTTCCGAGCTAATCTCTTATCGCAGGAAGTGGTTAGCCGGCCAATGACCGACATTGGGCAAGGCCGATCGTTATCGCTGATCGATGAGATGCATCCGATCGTCATCACGATCGATGAGAGGCATCACGACCGATGGCGACGATTCGGGCTTTTGCGCTAGGTCAAAACGGATAACGCTCGACGCGGCCACTTCGCGATAAAAATTTGGAAAAATTCATGATCCGTTCCAAAGAAATAGGAGACAAATTCAGAGGCTAAAGTCTATAAAAGGAGGGGAGGATTCATCTCCAAATCACATCAATTATTCATCAAGTGCTCCTACAACGCCAACGCTTCAACACCGTCATAACGCCGACGCGACGCCAAGTTTTGATCTTCTTCGTCGGCAGCAGATTCAAGTAATATTTTTGATATTATATTCTGTATTTTTATCTTCATAACGAGGTGAGGTAGGCTTGTTGCCTCATCCTCGTGTATTCGGTTTTTGTAATCGTTGTCTCCTACCTCCAACGAGGAGGAGACGTTTTAGTGCTTTGCCCTCCGTACGCGGTCTAGGACCGATAGGGCCTTGGAGTAGCAACCGCTGGGTTGTGAACCAAGTAAAATAAACGTGTTCATTTATTTTCCGCTGTGCTTACTTTGCGTATCGAACGAACGAAAAAGAAAAGTTTTACGGTCGCTATTCACCCCCCCCCTCTAGCGACGCTTCTCGATCCAACACGTTGCGGTTATGTATTGACTATCGATAACTGAATGCAGTCACAGTTAAGAACAAATATCCGCTGCCAAGGATAAAAGATTTGTTTGATCAGCTTAAGGATACCTGTGTGTATTCTAAAATTGATCTGCGCTCAGGATATCATCAGCTTCAGATAAGAGATGAGGATGTTCAAAAAATAGCTTTCCGCACCCGTTATGGGCATTACGAGTTTCTAGTGATGTCTTTCGGTCTCATGAATGCCCCAGCTGCGTTTATGGACTTGATGAATCGGGTATTCCTGAGGTATATAGATCAGTTCGTGATAGTGTTCATTGATGATATATTGATTTATTCTCGATCCGAGGAGGAGCATGAACGACATCTGCGGATAGTATTGGAGACATTACGACGAGAGCAGTTGTATGTCAAGTTTAGCAAGTGTACATTCTGGTTATCCTCAGTGGATTTTATTAGACATGTAGTATGTTAAATACTGGAAAATTTAAAACACTAAATTTAATGGCCAAATAATTGGGGAAATAATCCTGGAAATTTATCGGGATTTTTATGGAATTTTAGGAATTTTTCCGGAATTTTTCTGGATTTAAACGGACTCTGTACGAGATTTTTACGGGGATAAAATAGATAGGCTTTATTTAAGGGTTATTATCCTAAACCGGAAACCCTAATATCTATTTTTTTCTATTCCCTTTTTCCCCGCCGCTAATCCCTTCGGCAGTTCCTCGCGCGAGCCCTCTTCTCCTCGCCGCGAGCGCCGCCGCCGCCGACAGCGCCGCAGCCCTCGCTTGCGCTCCCGCGAGCATCGGCGCGACGTGAGCTCGCCGTCCACTGTCGCCTTCCCGGTGCTCTGGCCGCCGGTCCTTGCCTTTGAGCCGCTGTCCTCACCTTCGCCGACGCCCTCTTCTTCGCCGGCCACAGTCGCGGCAGCAGGAACGCGCCGGCAGCAGGATCGCGCCGGCACCTCACCTCTGACCGCCGCCGAGCCCTTCTTCCTCGCGGCAGCCCGACGTCGCCGCGCCCGACGCCGCCCGACGCGAGCACCGCCGCCGCCGACGCTGTCTGTTTTCGCCGGCCAAGCCCTCTTTTCTTTCCTCCACGCGCCTGCTACTGCTGTGTCTTGCGGTCGGCCATCCCTCCGGACAATGGCGCCACCTTCCCGGGCCCAAGCCGTCGGCCTACTCTGTTCGGTCGCAGACCACCCGAGTCCTCGCGGCCGATCGTCCTTGTAGGCACCGCAGAACCGCTTGCCTTCTGTCGCGAGCTCCCTTGGTGTCGCCGGTGAGAGTGGAGTTTTCAGTAAGTACTTAGTTTTTTTTGGCTAGTTGATTTGAGAGGGCCGTGAGTGTTCTATTTGGGGCCGTCTCTTAAGGTGGTGATTGTGCAAGGTTGGTCTGAATAATGTGTGAGCCTGTAAATTGAGTTGGAGATCTAATTTGGGAAAGGAATGGTCGTGGATGGAATTCCTAGGACGGGTGACTTGATTGGTCGATTTGGGTTGATTCGAGTTATTCGGTGTTGATTGATTTGTATGATATTTGGAGGATATGAGATTTGGGTTTAATTGGGATATAAAGGAAATCGATTTATTTATTCGATTTGTCGGTGAATTGTATATTTTGTGCTTGACTATAATTATGCTATATGCAGGTTTCGGTCACGAGGCAGGTCCCCAGTCGTGACGATTCAGTTCTTCTTGCGGATATATTTTCAGGCGGGTATTTTGACTTAACGTTTAGATTAAGTCAAATTGATATGCTAGTAGGATAGCTTACAATAACATTTTCATGTTTATATGCCTGATATATTTTTGGTGCCTACTAGATACATGCATGTGTTAGGATATGATTATATTTACCTGTTTGATATGGATCATAGTACATGGATTAGGGATATGTATATATATTGGTTGTACATATCATTTGGATAGATATTATGAGTAGGATTTACATGCTTTAGTATCATGCACCATTTTCGCATGATTGCATGCTAGCTGGACGGGGTTCCATTATTGTTGAGCCCGCAGCTAGTTACATGGCCTGCACACACTGCCACTCATGGGTTAGTGGTACATCAGGAGGGTGTGTCACGATTGCTCTGTCGAGCTCATTTGGGACCGCTCATGGGTAGCGACGAGGCGTGGTAGCGGATCCCTCCTCGGCCTATGACACGAGATGAGAGCTTAGCTCCCCACTATGTTTGGGGCGGGAGGATAGGTGTACTCGGCGACATCCTGTCCACTCGGTCACTCGAGGCGATGATGGCGAGTAGTGCAGCCCTACCCACTCGGCTTCACCATTGCGTGTGAGGCGGGTAGCGTCGAGGGGTGACCATGTCATTGCACGGCATGCACTTTGCATAGATTGCATTTATCTTGTGTTCTTTGCATTTTTATTGATGCCTTGGATGTGCATATGATTGTCATGCATCTGATACATGCTTATATATGATCAGACTCTATTACTTCTAGTCGTGCACATGCTCCTATATCGAGTAGGAGATTGGTAAATCTGATCATTTTGTATTTCTTGCTTGCATACCCTATTTATGTGAGTATCTTGGCATGTTATTTTTATTGTTAGCTCTATATCTACTATACCCCATGAGTTCTTTGAACTCACCCGTTGGTTTATATCTATTTCAGATGAAGTATCAGAGAGTGCGATTCTTAGGACCCCACTCGTCGTAAAGTTTTGATTTGGATATTTGTTTTTTTCTATTTGGATATTTTGGTTAGAGGACATGTATAGGTTTGGAGATTGATTTTGTATTTGGTTTTGGTGTCCTTATGGACCTTATTTGGATTTTGGTTGGTTGGATTTTGTTGAGTATTCCTGCCAGATGGCAGAAGGGGTAAGTCTATTTATTTTAGACTTTGTCATTTGTCATTTATTTTGGATGATGGCACGAGGCCAAATTTATATAACTGCGTGTGAGTTTGGATTCCGGTCGTGTTGACCGATGTATAGTGGCCGTGTAGGCCTTTGTATGTAAATTGGGATTGTCACCCGTGCAGGAGATCTTTGCCGGATTTTTAAATGCAGTGGGTCTCCTTCGTGGCGTTAAAATTTATTTGGTATAAGAGAGAATAGGTTTTAGAGTTCCTAGGGGTTTTTGGATTTTTGAGTTCGCCATGTATTGATGCAGGTAATTTGGAAATTTTGATTGGTATGGATTTCACGCATTTTATGTTTCGAAATTGAGGATTTGACGAGATTAATATGGGTTTTCGCGCCATCGGACCTCTCCTGACGGTGAAATAGGTATGATGATAAATTTGATATGTTTTTATTTATGGTAATATCTGTATTCATTTAACAGATATGAGACGAGGTGGGCGTACTTCTGCGCCGAGACGTGGTGTGGGACGGCCACGCCAGAGGACCCAGAGATCTTTGATGACTGACTTGCCAGAGAGATCTACTGAGGATGAGCATATTGATCAGGGTCAGATTCCACAGGGTGCTACGGGAGTTGTGGATCCTCAGTCCTCGGCGGATCCTCCTCCCGAGATACCCACTGCTGGGGCATCCGATGTACCAGCGGGAGATCCTACTGCTACACATCAGAAACCCCCGCCAGTAGGACCTTCTACTACAGACCGACAGTGCCCAAGAAGGAGCCGGCCGACCTCACTCAAGATCGGCCCCTACTTATCCCATCGATGTAGCCGCGCACGAGCTCTGATTCCGTGATTGGCTAAGTCGATGAAGAGCCGCTCACTTTATTCACGGAGAGACTGATCCGATCGTGGCTCGCCTTGATCGAGACGATGGAGCGTACCTTCTACTATACGGTTCGCTCCGAGTGGGAGAAGGCGAGTTAGCGACCTTCCATTTACGAGGGTGGATATGCGCCGATTATCGGCGGCAAAGCAGTTACATGGG